>CM062808.1:189876302-191172557 GCA_031772625.1 Pinus tabuliformis
CTTCTTCAAGTACACATGTAGATCATGAGGCATGGTTGATGGACTCAGGTGCATCCTTTCACTTCACTCCACATAGAGAGTGGTTCTGTGAATATGAGAAATATGGTGGTGGTGATGTCTTCTTAGGGGATGATAAGAAGGCTAGAATTGTTGGTAACAGAAAAGTAAAGTTGAAGTTGCAAGGTGGAAGGGTTAGAAAACTTCGGGTGCTCTGTATATTCTTGCATTGGCCAAAAATCTGATTTTTGTAGCCAAGTTGGATGATGCAGGTGTAAAAACATTGTTCAAGAAGGATACCTGCAAGATGGTTCGGGGAGAACTTGTATTGATGAGGGGAGATTGGATTGGAACCATGTACAAGTTGCAAGGTAGCACTGTTGTTGATGGGTGCAACAGTTATGTGGTTCCTGAAAGTGGAGCAGAAAATCTAGTGGTCTCTGGAGAGAAGACCATGCTGTGGCATCAAAGGCTTGGACATATTGGAGAGAAGGGCCTTTGAATACTTCATGGTAATGGTATGGTAGAAGGTATGAGTAATATCTCTCTAGATTTTGGTTTCTGTGAAAATTGTGTATATGGGAAGTAGAATCGGGTGAGTTTCCCCTCTATTGGTAAGAGGGCGAAACAAATATTAGAGCTTGTGGACAGTGATGTGTTTGGACCTATGAAGGTTCCATCACTGGGTAAGTCTATGTCTATGTATAATTTATAGATGACTTCTCAAGGAATACACGGATATATTTCCTTAACAAGAAATCTAAAGTGCTTGATATATTTAAAGAATTTAAGGCTCTAGTGGAAAACAAAACAGAGAAGAAGATAAAGGTGTCGAGGTTAGATAACGGTGGAGAGTTTTGCATCAATGAATTTGAAGAATTCTATAAGAAGTGTGGTATAGCATGGAAGAAGACTACTCCATACACACCTCAGCAAAATGGAGTTGCAGAAAGAATGAATAAGATGTTGATAGAAAGGGAAAGAAGCATGCTCAGTGGTGTCGGGTTAGGACAGGAATTTTTGGTAGAGGCGGTGGAGATAGCATGTTACCTGGTCAACGAATCACCTTCATTAGCATTGGAGGATAAGACTCCACAAGAGGTATGGACTGGTAAGAAACCCTCTCTTTCACATCTGAGGGAATTTGGATGTGATGCATATGTACAAGTTTCAAAGGAGAAAAGAACCAAGTTGGATAGTAAATCTGCAAAGTGCATCTTTATTGGGTATAAGAATGGTTTAAGGGGTTATAAGCTTTGGAACCCAGTAACAAGGAAGGTTTTGTACAACCGAGATGTGGTGTTCAGAGAGGTGAAAGATGTTATTAAACATGGAGTCCCATCAGAGGAACTTGAGAAGATAGAGATTGAGCTAAAGGAGGAAGAATCAAACTCTACAACAGAGGAGGAATTAGAAGATGAAGAGCCACAAACTCCGAGTGTGAGAAGATCAGTTTGAGAAAGAAGGCAACCAGAAAGGTATAGTCCAGCTACTTTCTATTCAAATTCTTCTTTATATATTACTAATGATGATTCTAGAACTGTGAAGGAAGCAATAGATCCGAGGATGGCAAACTATGGAAAGAGGCCATGGTTGATGAAATGGAATCTTTGCACAAAAATGAGGCATGGGATTTGGTGGAGTTGCTGGCTAGAAGGAAACCCATTGGTAGCAAATGGGTGTTCAAGAAGAAGAAAAATGCAAAAGGAAAGGTGGAGAAATAGAAAGCTCGGTTGGTAGCAAAAGGTTATTCCCAGGAGTCCGGAATTGATTTTGGTGATAATTTTTCTCCTGTTGCCAAGGTAGCTTCTATTAGATTACTTCTATCTGTTGTTGCTTCTTTTGATTTTGAGGTAGAATAGATAGATGTGGAGATAACATTTCTTCATGGGGATCTAGAAGAGGAAATCTACATGAAGCAACATAAAGGATTTGCGGTCAAGGGTAAGAAAGAACTGGTATGCAAGTTGAAGAAGTCTCTGTATGGGTTAAAACGTTCACCAAGGATGTGGTATCAGAAATTTGATACATTTATATGGGGACTTGGCTTAACCAGAAGTAAAGAAGATCATTGTGTGTATTTTAAATTAATTGGTGACCGTGTTATTTATTTGGTCTTGTAAGTGGATGATATGTTGCTGGTTGGAAATGACAAAGAAATTATCTAGGATTTGAAGACCCGACTGTCCTCCAAATTCGACATGAAAGATTTTGGTGCTACAAACTATATTTTGGGAATGGAAATTAAAAGAGATTGGGCAAAAAGGAAGCTCTCATTAAACTAGAGGAAGTATGTCGAGACAATACCACAGAGGATTAATATGCATGATAGTAAACCAGTGAAGGTTCCTATTCCTGTAAGTGTGAAGTTATCTACTGAACAGTGTCCCAAGACACAAGAAGAGGAAGAGGACATGCCCTATGTTCCATATGCAAGTGTAGTGGGTAGCCTAATGTATGCAATGGTCTATACTAGATTAGACATTGCAGATGAAGTGGGAGTATTGATCAGGTTTATGTCAAAACCAGGGAAGGAGCATTTGACAACAGTGAAGCAGGTTTTTAGGTATTTGCGTGGCACTAGTGATTATCGTTTGTGCTACCAAGGAAGATCAGGATTGGATAGAGTTTTGGATATCCGTGGCTTTGTTGATTTAGACTGGGCTGGAGATCTGGATCAGAGAATATCTACAAGTGGGTATGTGTTTAATCTATTTGGAGGTGTAGTTAGTTGGATGAGTAAGAAACAATCTGTAGTGGCACTATCAACTACGGAGGCAGAATACATGGTAGTCACTCAAGCAGAAAAGGAAGCGGTTTGGTTGTACAAATTATGTTCAAGTATGGGGTTAGTATAGGGGGCTGTAAGGATGGACTGTGACAACCAAAGTGCAATTTTCTTGGCAAAGAATATTGCTTACCATTCAAAGACAAAGCAAATTAATGTTCTGTATCACTTTGTGAGGGATATGATAGAAGACAAAAAGGTGTTGTTGGTAAAGGTGGACACTTTGAAGAATAATGCAGATGCATTGACAAAATCTGTGAGCTCTGAGAAGTTCTCTTGGTGTACAAAAACAATGGACATTGCAGGGCTGGATAGATGACTAAGCTATCCTATGGAAAGAAAACAACAAGTGGGAGAATGTTGGGTTCAATTATATTCTTTGCATGATTAGCCCACGTAGTGAACTGGGGGGTTAGAGGGGGGGTCAGAGCCCCACCTTCATTGCACCGATTACGTAGTCGGGTGGTCACAAGGGGGGCGGCATCCCCCCCTGTCTCAGGGGTTTGAGGGGGCCAGGTAGCTGCCCTCTACGGGGTCCAGGGTAGCGCCCCGGGAATTTCTTTTTTGGACCCTATATTAGGTTGGCCAGACGTACCTATGATTTTGTGCATGCTTTTTGCACATGGTTTTGGACATGATGGTTTTCGATTTATGGTTTTGGACGTGATGGTTTTCAGTCTATGGTATTGGATGCTTCAGCATGTATAAATACATATTCTAACATTGAGAGGAATGTAATGAAAGATCAAGTTGGTAGTCCCAGTTTTGGGATCCAGGGGAATATCTCTGTGTATATGTGTTTTATGTGTTATGCTAAAGGCGATCTACATGAACACTGGGTGTAGACCAAGGAACGGTGGGATGCTAAGCTTGAAGGCATTGTCATCGATGGCCTTGGTGATGGTGTATGGCCCATATCGGAGTGGGCAAAGCTTTTGGTGGGGCCCTGCAAGGCGCTCTTTCTGCAAATGAAGCCAAACTTTGTCGCCCACCTAGAACTTGTGTGACACTCGATGTTGATCGTGGTGCTACTTGTACATAGCATTGGATCTATCCAATATATCATGGATATTTTGGCAGATGTGCTGAATGCGCTCAATGAAGTTGTTAGCCCTTTCAGCTTTGGAATGCACGTGAGCGGAATCTACTTGAGTTGTTCGATTTATGGTTTTGGACATGATGGTTTTCAGTCTATGGTATTGGATGCTTCAGCATGTATAAATATGTATTCTAACATTGAGAGGAACGTAATGAAAGATCAAGTTGGTAGTCCCAGTTTTGGGATCTAGGGGCAAATCTCTGTGTATATGTGTTTTATGTGTTATGCTAAAGGCGATCTACATGAACATTGGGTGTAGACCAAGGAACGGTGGGATGCTAAGCTTGAAGGCATTGTCATCGATGGCCTTGGTGATGGTGTATGGCCAATATCGGAGTAAGAAAAGCTTGTGGTGGGGCCCTGCAAGGCGCTCTTTCTGCAAATGAAGCCAAACTTTGTCGCCCACCTAGAACTTGTGTGACACTCGATGTTGATCGTGGTGCTACTTGTACATAGCATTGGATCTATCCAATATATCATAGATATTTTGGCAGATGTGCTGAATGCACTCAATGAAGTTGTTAGCCCTTTCAGCTTTGGAATGCACGTGAGCGAAATCTGCTTGAGTTGTTGTAAATTGTATGGCCACATAAATGGGGCATAATGTCTACAATCCTAGCCCTACTTGAAAGGCATTGTGGCTTGTTGAGCTGTGGAGAGATCTGTTGTAGCTGTGTTGGACATAGGGGAGACTTTCATCCCATGTGTGTGGATGATTAGAGTTGCACATGCACAGAATGTGTATGATCATTCCATTGAAAACCTCTATTTGGCCATCAGTTTGGGCATGAAAAGATGTGGACTTAGTGAGTTTTGTACCCAGCATCGACCAGAGACTTCACCAAAACTGCACTCAGGAATCTGTTGTCCTAATCTGCGATAATGGACTGTGGGATCCCAAAGTGTACCCACATTGGCTCAAAGAAGAGCTTAGCGTTGGCTTCTGCTAAGATACTCTTCTTGCAGGCCAGCATGATGGCCATCTTAGAGAATCTGTCGATGACAACGAAAACACAATCGTTGCCATGCTTAGTCAATGGAAGGCCCTAGATATAACCCATGGAGTCAAATTCCCAAGGTCGGCTAGGATTAGGTAGAGGAGTATACAAGCCTTGCTTCTTGATGGTTGGTTTGGCAATGGCATAGGTGGTGCAGGATCTAATGTACTTCCCAACATCCTGACGAAGCTTTGGCTAATAAAAATACTTTTGCAATACTGCCATTGTTTTCTCTACTCTGAAATATCTAGCGACCGGACTAGAGTGCGCTTCCCAAATCATGTTGGCACGCTCACTTGAAGGAACACATATGTGTCTCAAGTGTCATAACAGTGCATCCTAAAGGTGAAAATTTGGAACTTTCTTACCTTCCAGGAGTGTCTCTCATATGCTGCCGAATTCTGGATCGCTCTTGTAAACATGTATCCACCATGATGTCTCGTTCCCATAGGAGTCAAGCACAGTGATCAACGCCATAAACGGTGGTCTGCTGAGGCAATGAGTGACATTATTGGTGTTCCCATTCTTTTACTTAATGTTCAAATGGAATTGTTACACATAGGTGGACCATTTCTGATGGCGATCGTTCTGCAACTTCCCTTGTGTATGTATGAGCTGTAGAGGCCGGTGGTGTGTGTGGATGATCGTTTCCTTCCCCATGATGTAATTCTTCCATTAACGATAGGCCTACAAAATGGAATACATTTCTTTGTCATAAGTGGGGTACTTTCGAACTGTGTTTGAAAGTGTCTCACTGTGGTAAGCGACCAGATGCCCATGTTGAGTAAGAACTGCCTAAATATCATAGTCAGAGGCATCTGTCTCAATATAAAACGGTTGTTCCAGGTTTGGTAATGTGAGCACTGGTGTAGAACAAAGGTGATTCTTCAACTCAGGGAATTCTCATTGTTGGGTTTCCCACAAAAGAACTTTGCTTTTGCTCCGCCCTTGGTGACTTGACTTAAAGGCCGAGCGATATGAGAGAACCCCAACATGAACCTGCAATAGAAGTTGGAAAGACCCAAAAAGTTTGGGAGATCTATTAGAGTGGTTGGGGCTGGCTAATGTTGAATGACTTGTATCTTGGATGGGTCCACATGTACACCCTCCTCATCAATGATGTACCACAGATATTGAGCTCGGATCAGGCCAAAGGTGCATTTCTCCAAGTTAGCACACATCTTGTGTTGTCAAAGGGTTTGAAGGACCTGCCGAATATGGTGGAGGTGTTCTTCCCAACTCTAGCTGAAAATCAAGATGTCATCTAGATACAACACCATGAATGCATTGGTGAAGGGTTACAAGATGTCATCCATCAGTCGCATGAAGGTTGCAGGGCCGTTCGTCAATTTGAACGACATGACCAACCATTCGAAAAGGCCCTCCTTGGATTTGAAGGTAGTCTTCCACACATCAGAGGGTTCGGTAGGCACCTGGTGACAACCTGACTTCAAGTCAATCCTTTTGAAACATTTGGCCCACTTGAGCTAGTCCAGAAGGTCATCAATCCACGGGATTAGGTACATATTCTAGACAAAGATATTGTTCAGTGCGTGATAGTCAATACAGAGTCTCCAGGTCTATCCTTCTTCTGTAGTAATATAATCTGGCTTGTGATCGTGGCCTGATGTGGCCCTTCTATAGTAGTTCCTAAATCTGCCTATTGATCTCATCATTCTCCAGAACAGAGCATTAACAGATTGGTCCATTGGGCTGTGGCACGCCCAGGGTTAGATTGATGGAGTGCTTGACCTGACAGTGTAGAGGTACCCCTGTGGGTGAGTCAAAAATGTCCCTGTACTACTCCACGACCTTGTCCATCTATTGTTGTTGTGTAGAGGAGCCCTGCCTAGAATCCATGGCCACAACCTTCTTCTTGCCTTGGGGGCGAATCATAAGGAAAATAAATTTCCTAGCCTGGAAAATGATCTTACTGCATTTCTTTTCAGTGATCAAAGAGAGGCGGTAGGCGGGGCTACCTCCAGTATCCTGTACAACTTATTAGCCAAAGTAATAATCACAGAGTAAGGTCTAGAATCATATACAACAGGTCACTTCCACAAGTATGGTTGTCCTAAAAATACATTGGAAACTTCAAGAGGATCAATGTCACACAATACCTCATTCATGAAGGGCTTGATGCTATAAGGAAGGCAGAACTACTGACTGACACGAAGATCTCATCCTTGGTGAAGCTAACCAATAGTGTACGGCTGTGTATGTGTTGTAGTCTTTAGGCCTAGCTGCTTCACGACTTCTGCTGAAACGAGGTTACTTTGGCTCCCTTTGTCGACAATGAACTACAACGGAGAACCCTTCACCCACATCTGTGAGTAGAAGAGGCGTTCCCCCTCCTTTGGATCTTCAGGCTCAATTTTCTGGACCTTTGTGGTGGCCATGGTGGTACTATGCTCCACATCAATGATTTTCTTCCCTTTATTAGTCGCCTTATCAAGTTTCGATTCAGAGTTGGAACTTGTGTCTAATTCAGAAGCCTTCATGTCGACCACCAGTGACTTCTTCACCCTAAACTCACTTGTATTGTGAGTGGAGCTCATATGGAACTCACACCATTTTCCCATGTCCTTCTTTGTCTTTGTGGTGTTGTTCTTTGATTGTGGCTTAGTTCGGTTGTCCGGGGTAGCCTCGTCTTGGCTTGGTCCCTTGTTCTGTGGTTTGCAGGTGCCTTTTCCTTGCTTTGGATTCGTAGCTCCAAAGTCCCACTTCTTCTGTTTAAACTTCTGCTCAATATTTACAGTGTACCAATACACTATGCCAAGTGAGGAAATGTCTAGGAACTCCATCTCATCCTACATGTACTTGTGTAGACAACTACAGTACTTTAGCACCAAATGTCTCTCAATATCCTTAATACCTAGCTTCATACGAAGGGTATGGAAAGCATTTGTGAACTTCGACACATCTTGGTCCCTTCCCTGTCGTAGCATGGTCCACTTTATGTATTTATCTTCATAGCTCTTGATAGGGTAATACTGTTCCTTGATGGCATCTCAGAAAGAATTCCAAGTGTGTGCAGCTGTAAACAACGAGGGTTCACTCTCACCCTTTTGTTCATAGTAGGTTTCCCACCATTCCTTGACATTCAGGGTGGCTTTGAAAAGTGCAAACATAATCTTGTCCCGATTGGAAAAGTCATGAATTGAAAAATATCCTTCCAATAGATTTAACCATTTATCTACGATGTCTGCATATATCAGGCCTTCGAGTATGGAAATATCGAAGTTAACTTGTACCTTAAAATGAGTGGCACCTCGACAGTGGCTTTTGGATGAAGATGCATCACCCGTGGGTAGCTGACGAAGGATTTGGGCAAAGTTATCCATGATCGCATCCCTCTGTCGCTCGAGAGCTTCTACAAGCAACATTTTGAATGGATATCCTACCCCCTTGTCTTTCTTTTCTTTTGCCATGGGAGGTTTCGGGTTTTGCGAGGCTTATCCTGCAATGGTTCAACCATATCGAGCCCTAATTCCTTATACCCTGACCTCGTTGTGGATATGCAAAGAAAAACAAGGAAAGAGCAGACCACTCTAATACCACTGATCCAAACTTAAACAGGAATGCAACGACTTACAAATATAATCATAAACACAGAGATGTGGTAGAAAAACAATTCATTTCATTAATGGAAAAATAATGAACTATTCTTACAAACAGAATGTAAATAAGATAGCTCGGGTGATGTTAGCTTATCTCTAAGGAGAGATGTGGCAGCTACATGCCTCTGAACTACATTACAATGAGGCTCAAAGGCCTATATATTATTGAGAAACAATGGAAAGCCAAAACATCAAGGAGATTAAGCGCCAAAATTGTGGGCCCCGTTGGGGTAAATTGGTACATCAACTTCCTGGAGTTGTAACTTTTGCATACGATCTTCGTTTGGCTATCATAATACATCGTTTCAAAGATCTTGAAGAGAAGGCCAAAACAAATGAAGAAAATCAATTCAAAATGATTTTTGCCTCACCTTTTTCCTTAAAAACTCCATTTAGGGCCTCAAAATGGCTCTAGAAGTTTAGGACCCGAAAAACACCAAAAATAGTAAATTTTGCTACAATTAAGGAAACTGAAAAACTGAAAGAGACAGTGTTGGGGGTCAAAGTGGAATAGGTAGGTGGCCACCAATATCCACCTAGATCATTGTCTATAGGGTTATTCTTCACTTCAAGCTCTTTTCAATGTCAAGCTATCTCCAAACGTGGAAATTCCATTTGTACATCGATCAACTTTTCTTGACATACTAACATCTCCACTATTACTTCATTTCACTTCAAGATATACTATAACTCTAATATCTAATATTTGTAATTTTGACTACATCACCAAAGAGTGAACATGCTCTCACATTCTCCAAAGAATGTAGCTTTCCTCTAATACCACTTGATTAGGACTAGGTTACCCTGACTGCTAATAACCTTCTACTAACTCCACACACAGTTATGTAGAGCTTTCCAAAAATATTTCATTGAACCTTTCAAATATGCAGTCAAAATAATAATATGGATTTACTTTTCCTAATGCCATAAAAGATCTTACTCTCACTTTCCATCTTCTCCCTAACCTCATTCCATTTTATAATATTCAACTCATTAAGTGTTCCAATGAGTAGGTCAATGGAAATTTTAAAACCCAACAAACAACCCTGAAAACGTTCTGTTGTAGGCACCATGAAATGATTTTATAGTGCTCTTACAAAATCCTATAAGCGTTAGGAAATGATTTCGTAGCACTCCAAAAAAATAGGATTTCATTTTTCAGAAGGTGAAACGACTCGATATTTTTCTAAAAAACTTTCCATGGACTTAAATTTATTCTTGACACAAATAATAACTTCATATACCTTCATTAACCTCTTTTCCAAGGATAACTCAAACTTACCAGTCACAAATGAATCCTAATGGGTTTTCCCAGCAGTCAACAAAAAATGGTTCTTTGTTTTCTTTTATGACAATGCTCAATCACTAACAAAATTCATGCAACCACTATTCTATGGTGTTGCCACACATTCTTTTGCAAGATTTATGATAGGAATCCCAAAAAGGAAAATGGGAAATCAAACCATATACTTTGCCAATCAAAAACAGACAAAGGGGAATTTTAATGGTGTTTCCAAAGCATAATGATATGTTCTACATTAATAACAAATAGTCATTGTAAATCTCACACAACCACTATGTGAGAGCATAGGGAAGACTTTGCCACAGGGATTTGAACTAAAATACAAAAGAACCATCCACAGCTGAATAATCGTTGATGCCATAGTATTCAAGTTTTCTTTCAATATAAACTTAGCCTAGGATATACTAGCACCAACAACATATCAATAGCAGGGACTCAACTATCCATGGTAATAATATAAGGAAAAATAATAGTATACCATTCACACATAACATCTATAGCCACTAAGCTTATCAACACATTAAAATTCTTAACATGAATTGACTCAACAAGTGCACACAAACAACTTTAATAACAATAAACAGATAGATAAGTTAACAAACACAGAGGCATATAAATATCAAAATTGAATACACATAAAACTATCTAGATATATAATGCATTCCAAGCCTCTTTCAACCTGTGTCTCTTCTCCTCATTCTAGATCTTCTCTTCTTCTATTCCTCTTCTTCGTCCGTTAAAGTACTCTTCTAAAACACTCTTCCACTTTAAAACTAAGGCTAACAAGGGACAACAAAGAGTAAAAAGATGAATCCTTTCCCTTTCTCTACAAAATAATGGAAACTAAAACTATATTTACATTAGGAAATAATTCCTCCAATTTGTTCTAAAAGAAATCTCAATTCCTAATTTAAATACTTACAATCTATTACCAAAACATTTAAAATCTCTCCCATCATCACCATGTGACCATCCCATCATACTGGCAAGGTTTTGGTCCAATATCCATCGAATTTTGTGCTCTATCTATGCACCTGCATCAGATGACTTAATCAGTTGTGGAATGTCCTCATAGAGAAAAATAATAAAGGATCACTTTAGAAATGTGATGAAGGATGACAATCACTACTTAAGAGGGTGGGAAAGGGAAATGAAGAGAGAGAGAGAGAGAGAGAGAAAATAGGATGGATGCAATTAAAAATAGAGTGAGAAATGAATGGGGTAGGGGTATGATAAGGGCACCTTGATGAAATAAGAAAGCAACAAACTTAGTATACAGGATATCCTAAGATATAATAGGAAAGATACCCAAAACATGCATCAAGAGATGTAATCTCTAATAGTTGGAGGTACAATCAATGTATATTGCAATAGCTATTTTGTGTTCCATATCCTTTGTTTCATAGCATGTCCCCTACTACAAATTTATGTTTGAATGTATTGAAATTCTTTACACAAAGTAGGGAGGAGGCGATGTGGGCGACCTTAACGTTGTTCGGTATTTAGGAAACATGTGAACCATAAATGACCAAAACTTGTCATAGTATCATGAACTTGAATAGAGGATAATAGCAATATCAGGTACTATCCAAACTATCATAGCGAATATTCACACTACATGTTGAACTACACACACACACACATTTCTACGTGTTTCATGGACCTCAGAGATCAGTGACTCGTATACCAATGGAATTTTTGTATGAGGAAGATCACCCCAAAGGGATCACCTCCTCTTGGCTGAACCAAGAAGCCCAATGTTGAAGGTGCCAAGAGAACTAAGCCTATGAAATGGTAATAAGAAATGTGTTTTAACAATGTGAATTCAAAAAATTTATATAAACCTCAAGGCTACACACGTGTGCGCACACACATACATAATTTTCGACAATTTATATAACTTGAATAGAATTTATGTCAATAAAAAAATAGTTTCTAAAAGGAAAAGATGCATACTAGAATGTAAACATATTCATATCCTCGGTTTTGTTTTAGTTGATGGGAAAGAATGATTATTTTTATTCCCACTAAAGTTCAACTTTTTCCAATGGCTTGTTGATATTTTCTTATACTTATGCAACAAATGTTGTGTGTCACCTTTTTTATTTGAAATTCATTTCAATATCATAAAAATATCTAATTGTTTCCAATAAGGTTAAAAATGTAATAATATATTTTTCTAATCTTCATATATTAATACATTCTTGAAGTTTCAATAGCACTTTTATTTTAAAATTAATATTTATTTAAGTTTATTCAATTTATGTTTATGATGGCCTACCCATATATATACGTGGTGGATGAAAATTACAAACCTAGAGAGAAGATTAAAGAATTACAAGAAAAAAGAAATAATGATTTTGAGCTAAGTAACATGGAATATAAATTAGATATCGAACCCATGAAAGAGGAAATGAATGAGCTAATCAAATAGGGTTACAAGTGTAAAAAATGGCATTGTTTATCATAATTGTTGCAATAAAAGAGTATAATGATTATATCATACTTAGAATAGTAAAAGAAGAATTAAAAAATAAGTCAAAATTTGAAGCAAATTATGACATAAAAGAAAATAGGTTGGGAAAAATAATTGGACAAAATTAATTTTATCCAAATCAAAGTAATTTTTAATGACCATAAATATGAAATTATTAGTAAGACTTTGATCTTAAAAGGGTTTGGAATCTTTATATATGAACACTTCATTTCAGCATACCAGACTAAGTTAAGGAAAGAGGTTCAACATGTCATGAAAGCCATAAATGAATGAAAAATGACAACAACGAGAAAGAAAAAAACTAATTGTAGGGGTTGATAACTTATTAATAATAAAAAAATATGAATTTGGGGAAATCCAAATACCTTTTTGAATATATCATGGATTTCAATGGTGTAAAGATCCTAGGGTAAGTTTGATATTAAGTGAAATTGATATTGTTTTTCTAGCTACACATGAGGAAGATAATGAGTCTATGGTATCTTCCGTTCAATGCTATGTTTTATGGTTAGCATTGAACGAGAAATTCTATCTCCAATGGGTTTGAGGGTTAGAATTTATTATAATAAAGAATGTTGGTTATCACAATCAACTTCATTAGATAGAACCTTTTGGTTAATAAATATGTATAGAAATATTAGGTGTCAATTCTAATAGATTTTATATACAAATTTATTGTTTTTAACCTATTTATTTTAATTTTCATTTGAAAAAAATATAGATAAAACTTACCCTTGTATTATTTTAGAAGAATAAATTCACAGTCTAAGGAATGAATGTAATATGCTCTTTCTAGGATACTTTAAATCTAGAAACACAATTAGCCATGCTCTTCTTTTAAGCAATGATTCTAAGTCTAAGCATTTATGGTTGCATCAAGGATTTGTTGGTAGTCTAGAAGTCTAGTTCTCAAGACCTTATAACTCGAAATGGTGTAATGAAGTGACCACGCTGCAACTAGATGATTTCTATTAACAAGATTGACACTAGTTTCATGTATTATATGATATCTGATATCCCTAATTTGAATGAAATAGTTAACTCTATCTTCTTAAGTTAACATGATCCTATCTTTTCTTATATACCACTAACCATCACTCTGAACATTTCCATGGAAAAAAACCCCACCAAAGGACTTTTTTATAATCAATGGTAGCTCTTTTTTTATAAAAGTTAAGTTTATCTCTCTGAATCCTAAATAGGAATTTATACCTACTAACTATAAGTACATTAATAAATACCTCTATTGTCATTTTACGAAAATCCTTTCTACCTCCATTAAATAGTTACCAATTGAACTATTGTATTAAAAGAACACTAAAACTACCAACCTGAGGTAGGGTAATGAAAATAAAATGGCTTGAAAGAGAGTTAGGAAGGTTTCTAATGAATCTTAAAACTTAGATTATAAATACATAGAAATATCTTATTTAAAGGAAGAAAATGTACTATATCAATTGAAAAGAGAAATACCTTATTTAAAGGAAGAAAATGTATTATATTAATTTACAAGACGAGTAGCTCATGGACCTATTTAAATTAGACCAAGGAAAGATTTAGTGGAGATTTTAATTCTTTAAAATAAAGAAAATATTATCATTGCCTTGAACAAATGAAAATCCTATATTAAAAATATTTATGGATCCACTAATGTCCTCATAACTATCTAAGACGTTCTTGTTGCTAGTAAAATATTTTTTCCTTAAGACATTAAGCTTGGTGTAAGCAACTCACAATCAGGTAAGGTAAGGAGGCTAGTGGTTACCAAGATGAAATTTATAAATTATATGGCATGCTTGTATCTGTAACATTCACAAGCTCTCCAAATTGATCAAGAGGCAAGGGTTCCTTAACACATTATTGAAAATCCCCATTATACATATTTATAAAGGCCGGGATCAAAAAATTCCATATAATTATAGAGCATTATGATTAAACCTATTTTATCCATGATATAATTTAAATATTTCGATGAAAAAGATTAATATTTGGCATGAAGGTAATGAAAAAGGAGATAAATAAAAGGATAAGTTAGGGAGATATCATTAATTTTTAGACCACATTGTCACTCATAGGATTGTCCAACATTCAAAAAACCAATCTGATGTGTTCTTTTCCTAACCTTAAGAAAGCTTTCAACATTTCACCAATACAAACTTTAAAAGAGGTTTGGAGAGTTAAAGTTTAAATTTGTGTTGAGGGATATTTTGACATGGTTGTAAGAGAAAGTTATTTGAAATTTTAGAAGTAGTAATGCTTATTTTTAGAAATAAACTGCAATATTAGAGTCGAGCAAGGGTGTAGCTTATCCCCCAACCTTTTTGGCATATACATGGATAAGTTAGAAAAGTGATTGGAGGAAGAAGGTTGTGTTGACCCAACTCTAGCTCTTATAGTCACTAGCTTTATCTTTCATGTTGATAATATTGTTATTATATAATAAAAACATATATAGCTAGGCAAGTAGCTAAGAATCCTATAAAATTTATATTGGGATGTTGATTGAGGAATAGCAAAATAAGGTATTATTAGAAGCAAGTATATGAACATACAATAAATATATCCTCTATGAAATACTTTTCACTCCTATTATTTTATATGTATGTTAGTTTTGGGTATTAATTTTTCACGAAATATAGAACATATCCAAAACCAATTCATAAGCCATAATCTCAAAATTAGTGAAGGACAACATAGCCATTCCTCCTCATAAAGAAAACATATAAAACATTGAAAGAATGGTTATGACTGTGTATATATAATGTATAATAAGATTGTTAAACCAAATGGGAGACAAGAGGCTTCCAAAAAAATTTAAAACTCTAGGAAAAACCAACTTCATCTCATGCTACAAGGGATTCAATATTTTAAATTTAGTAATATCAACAATTTAATGAGAAATTGTACTATGATAAAGAGTTAGGGGGAAAAAGAAAATTAAAATACAATAAGAGGATGAGCCACCCAAATTTTCAAGCACTAAAATATATCTATCTTTTTAAGTATTGTAATGTGAAAATAAACATTGTGATGCAAGAGCACCCAGCTCAGGGAAGGACATGGTTGGGAGTTTGTCTCTTTCAAAATAGTTTGAGTTTCGTTAGTTTTCATTTTCTAGGAGTGGTTGTCCTAGCCAATGTTAATGTTTGCTTATGTATTTCTTTTTACTTTTTTTTAGTTTTATTTAAAATTTGTTTTAATTTAAAAAGCAAGAAAAGACAGTTATTCAGAAACCATTTAATGTAACCGCATATTGTAACTACTGGCAGTTTGCTAACTATCCAGTGTTCTCTACAAAACGAAAAGAGAAAACAACTAATGTAATATTTTGCCATCATAGAATTGAATGAAGAGAAAGAACAGAGATATTTTCTGAAGACAAACATCTAAATCCATTCCTGTTACAGCTCTAGAATTATTCCTAGAGAATACTATTAAATTATTTCCTTTTCCATAAGCAAAGCAATTACACACAGGTGAACGGTCAGCACCAAAGCGGGAAGAGCTCCCGGACAAGCTATAGTGCAAACAAACAAATATACAAAGGGACGAGCAAGCCATTATCCACAGATACATGTTTTTAGGTATAGAAATGAATATTCCCATTTTCATTTGCAAAATTTAAACAATCAAATTTATAGCATAAATACATATGTATATTTGTCAAAATCCGAGCACTACAGTGCATAGTTGAAACAACCAATAAATGGAATAGAGTTGACCGAACTATAAACCCCCGTGAGGTCATTACAGGACCGTTTAAATACATATGTGACCACAAACAACAAAGTTGAAATGGAGCCACAGGCACAGTGACAAGAGACCGCAGAGCCTAGCCAAACTACAACTAAGACTCATAAAACCCTATGAATGGTGAACCCTTAGTCAAAAAACAGAAAGAAACCAAGGAGTGACCCTACCTGGTTCAGGTGTAGGAGACTTGGTGTGGGACCACGAGAAAAACGTCACTCACCCGCGTTGGCGAACGGCAAGGCCATCAGCAACGAAGCACAAGAAAAATCCAGCTACGTTAATAGATTGTAACTAGAACAAAGGGTCGAGTTGTGAGACCTTACCAGGGAAAGAGCTAAGCCTGTGTAAATGGAAAAAGAAGCCACAGGGTCGAGGTTGAAGCCACAAAATTGCTCACTACCACGAGGAGCAGAGGCTATCAATGCCTGATAAAAAAAAAGTAAAAGTGACTAGTGTAGAAAGAGGGCTTACCTTCAGGTGACTGCCGAGTGGAAGTCAGAAGTCGAGCAACTCCATGGCCGCAACTTGACACAAAACCAAACAAATAATCAACCTGTGAAGCCAGTGCATGGAGGGGAAACAAATAAACAAAAGCTACAATTGAGAATACAAGTATAGCCAACAAAAATTTTACCACAGAGACCGATTCCAAGGGTTTCACACCCATGTCTCAAAGACGAGGACAGAACAGGCCAAGACAACAAACGTAGGTGAAAATCCACACCACATTGCAAACCAAGCATAGTAAAAGTGAAATATCAAACAAGTGATAGAGAAAACCCTCGTGTCGCAGAACCAAAGACCTCACTAGAAGCATATCTGCACAACAAAATGAACAATGCAAATGAAATGAACAATCAAGGTTTCAGGGCATAGAAGGAGCATGAAGGAACAAAGCCCGAGACCTGGACACATGTCCTCGTCACCATAAACCAGTAGTACCACCGCATTAAATTCAACCAACCACTGTTTAATAAAAAATCCAATCAACATATTTATCATTAATCCGAATGTCGTAAGGGCTGGACCCATCAAATTTTGGTATCAGAGAAGGAATATTTAACTAATTTTTCCTATAAAATGGAAGCTAGATGAAGAGGTCGTGGCAGAGATATTCGAAGAGTAGTAGATGAAGGATTGAGGGAAGAGATTAGGATCCTAAACACCCATTTGGCATCAGTAGAAGCAGGAAGGAGAAGGGATCCAGAAGTAGGGGATGACAGTGAAGAAGAAGCTGTAGTTACAATAAATGGATCAAATGAAGAAGGACTTGAATTCAAATTATTAAGGCCAATCTTGTTGGATAGCAGTAAGCTAAAGCCTGAAATTCTGAATTGTGATGGAAGTTTGTCCACAGAAGTGGTGTTGGACTGGATTAGTGAGCTAGACAAATATTTTGAATGTGAGGAGGTCAGCGAAGATAGGAGAGTTAAATTTGCTGCTACCAAGCTGAAAGGACATGCGGCCTTATGGTGGGACAATGTCCAAGCTGAGAGGAGGAGATTGAATAGGTTACCAATTAAAAAGTGGACTAGAATGGTCGCCATGATGAAGGGCATGTTTTGTTCCAAAGATTACCAGACTGCTCTGCATCAACATGTACAAAATTTGAAGCAGAGAGGAATGACAGTGAAAGAATATACTGAAGAATTATATCGGGTGAATTTGAGAGCTAGTTCTATTGAAGACACCCCAGAAAAGACAGCAAGGTTTGTGAATGGCCTAAGGCTAGAGATAGTGGATGACATAAGTATTCTTTCTATGAAAACCATAGAGGAAGCATACGAGAGTGCCTTAAAGGCAGAAGAGAAGATCACAAGAAAGAAGAATGTCAGGAGAGGACGAGGAACTAACAGAGGGAAAGGACAATCCTTTGGTAGAGGAAGAACTACCAACAATAGTGAAGAGGGCAATAGTTCAAAGACCTCAGGGACAACAGAAAACGAAGGTATCACTAGGGGAGGAAGGCCATAGCAGAGAGGAAGGGGAAATGGTAGAGGCAGAGGAGCTGCCTACCAGTGCTACAAGTGCCACAAGTGGGGGCACAGATCCTTTGAGTGTCCTGAAGGAGAATAGGCTCGTCAAATAGGAGCGTATGTTGCCTAGACAAAGGAAGCAGAGGCACTGCCTCAAGAGGTAGAGAATGTATTGGAGACATGAGAGGCCTTAGTCTTGAACAAGCTACTGCTGAAACTGGAAAAGGAAATAGCTGAACAAACCCAAAGAAAGGCATTATTCCGGACTGTGTGCAAGTCACATGGAAAATGCTGCAAACTGATTATAGACAGTGGAAGCACTGATAATCTAGTTGCAACAGAGATGGTGGAGAAATTGGGTTTAAAACGACTAAAGTACCCAACTCCCTACAAGGTGTCGTGGTTATAGAAGGGTCACCAACTGCTAGTTGATGAGCAGTGTGAGGTGGGATTCCATATTGGCAAGTATAGGGATGAAGTGATTTGTGACATCATGCCCATGGATGTGTGTCATATTCTGCTAGGTATACCATGCAAGTATGACCGAAAAGTTATTCATGATGGGAAAACAAACTGTTACGAGTTTGTTAAGGATGGGATTAAGCATACACTAGTACCCATCAAGGAGGAAGAAACAATAGAGACTAGTGGAAGAAAAGTATTATTGGTGGGTGGAAAAGAATTTCTGAAACAGATTGAAGATGACGAGGTGAGGTATGTTGTTGTAAGGAGATCATGAACAGTGTTATTGCACACTGAAATTTCTAATTTACCTGAAGAAATTTGGGAAATGTTACAGGAATTCAATGACATTGTGGTGGGTGATCTACCAAATAAATTGCCACCAAAGCGGGGTATGAGTCATCACATAGATTTCATCCCTAGAGCTATTTTACCGAATAAAGTTGCTTATCGGATGAGCCCCAAAGACAATGAGGAGATTAGGAAACAGGTACAGGTGTTGTTGGATAAGGGACTGATTCAACAAAAGCTTAAGCCCGTGTGCAGTTCAGACAGTTCTTACTCCCAAGAAAGGAGGTGAGTGGCGGATGTGCATAGATTCTCTAGAAATAAACAAAATTACGATCAGGTACAGGTTTCCACTGCCACAAATGGATGACATGATGGACTGTTTGAGCGGGGTAGCATATTTTTTGAAGATAGATCTAAAGAGTGGATACCACTAGATTAGAATCCGAGAAGGGGACAAATGGAAAACAACTTTCAAAACTAATGAAGGGTTGTATGAATGGTTGGTGATGCCATTTGGGTTGAGCAAAGCCCCTAGTACTTTTATGCGCCTGATGAACGAGATGTTGAAGGAGTTCATTGGGAAATTTGTAATTGTGTATCTTGACGATATACTAATTTTCACCAAGACCAAGGAGGAACATTTTTGACATGTTCGATAAATTCTAGAGAAGTTGCAGCAAAACAAGTTGTTGATAAATCTGAAAAAATGTACTTTCTCTCAGAAGGAGTTGGTCTATTTGGGTTTCGTGATTGCAAAAAATAAGTTGAAAAAAGACCCAGAAAAAGTTGTAGCTATACTTAGCTAGCCATCCCCTAAATTCGAAGTTTTCATGGGTTGGCAAGTTTCTATCACAAGTTTATAAAGGAGTTTAGTGGAATCTGTGCACCTATGTTGGATACAATCAAGAAGGTAAGTCAACCATTTTAGTGGACTGAAGCTGCAAAGAAAAGCTTCCAGATATTGAAGAAGAAGATCACTGAGAGGCCAATTTTGAGGCTACCTAACTTCAACAAACTTTTTCAAGTTCGTTGTGATGCCAGTGGTACAATCATCGAAGCTGTGCTCAGCCAGGAAGACAAACTAATAGCCTATTTCAGCAAAAATTTAAATGAAAGCAGGAAAAAATATACATCTTATGACAAGGAGTTTTATGCCGTCGTCCAAGCTTTGAAGCATTGGAGACATTATCTGTTGGGTAATGAGTTTGTTTTGTTTTCTGATAATTCTGCATTTCAGTATGTTATGCAGCAACATAAGCTGCATCAGAAGCATGCAAAATGGGTGGAGTACTTATAGAGCTTTATGTTCGTATTGAAGCATATCAGTGGCTAAGCGAACAAGGTAGCAGATGCACTAAGCAGAAGAGTTATACTCTTGTAGGAAAGCACGATACAAGTGTTAGGATTTGAACACTTGAAAGAGTTGTATCAAATAGATGCAGATTTTAAGGAGGCTTATGAAGCCTGCCAGAATCCATTGTTGAGAAACAATAGTCCATGGTTGGACTATAACTTGCAGGAGGCGCTGCTATTCAAGGGAGGATAGTTGAGTGTCCCAGAATGTTTGATGTGGGAGAACATCATCTGGGAAAAACATAGTGGAGGTCTATATGGACATTTTGGCATTGATAAGACCTTAGATTAGCTCAGTCATTTCTATTACTGGCTGAAGATGCGAAGAGACATACAGCGGTATGAGACCAGGTGTAAGATATGTGTGTTGGCGAAAGGGCATAGTTAGAACACAGGGTTGCACACACCCTTGCCTATTCCAAACAGACCGTGGGATTCAGTCAGTCTGCACTTTGTCCTAGGTCTGCCCAACAGCGAGGTTTTGATTCCATCATGGTGGTGGTGGACCGCTTCTCAAAGATGGAACACTTTATCCCTTGCAGAAAGAAGAGTGACACTACCCATGTAGCACACTTGTTTTTCACTGAAGTTGTCAGACTACATGGCTTACCTAAGTCCATAATTTCTAACAAGGACGTGAAATTCACAGGGCATTTTTGGCACACCTTGTGGTAAAAGCTGAAAACAAAGTTAAATTTTAGCTTCGTTTATCACTCACGGACTGATGGGAAAATGGAGGTGGTGAATGGAAGCTTAGGAAACCTACTGTAGAGTCTAGTTGGAGAAAATTCATGAATGTGGGATAGTGTACTTGCTCAAGTGGAATTCGCTTACAACGATTCACCGAATCAAAGCACAGTAAGTAGTCCTATTCAAATATTGTATGGAATGCATCCTCGAGGAGTGCATGAGCTACGGGATTTGGGACAATTGGAAAAAGGAAGTGCTGATGGGGAAGACTTTGCAAGAGCAATTAACGACCTACATGAGCAGGTGAAGATGAAATTATAGGCCAATAGTTAGAGGTACAAAAAGAAAGTAGATCTGAAACAACGTAAGGTACAATTTAATGTAGGGGATCAGGTCCTAGCGCATCTGCGCAAGGAAATATTTCCTAAGGGTGAACACAATAAGCTGAAATTCAAAAAAATTGGACCTTGTAAAATTCTGCGTAAGTTTACTGCAAATTTTTATGAACTGCAATTGCCTCGAGGTATAGGAATA
The DNA here is from genome assembly GCA_031772625.1 of Pinus tabuliformis. Classification (NCBI taxonomy): domain Eukaryota; kingdom Viridiplantae; phylum Streptophyta; class Pinopsida; order Pinales; family Pinaceae; genus Pinus; species Pinus tabuliformis. The sequence continues at coordinate 189,897,664 of CM062808.1, forward strand.
TTGCCCATTTTTAATGTGGCAGATTTATTCCCATATACTGCCAATATGGAAGAGGACAGTTCGGCACAGCCAAAGCGGGACACCCAGGAAAAGAGCAGTTCGTGGATGAGACAAATGCCTATGGCTCAGCCACTTGAAATCAAAGGAATCCTCGATACACAAGTGGCCAGGAGGACTTGGAGGAAGGAGTACCTACATTACCTCATCAAGTCGAAGAACCGCTCTACTGAGGACAATTCGAATAGATACAATGTGTAAGGTATTCTATCACGGAGCTCATGGACCGAGGCCATGAATTTTCACCTACCCTGGGAGCCTGATGTAGGAGCATCCAACTCAGGGAAGGACATGGCTGGGAGTTTGTCTCTTTCAAAATAGTTTGAGTTTCATTAGTTTTGATTTTCTAGGAATGGTTGTCTCAGCCAATGTTAACATTTTCTTATGTATTCTTTTTTTCTTCTTTTTTAGTTTTATTTAAAATTTGTTTTAATTTACAAAGAAAGAAAAGACAGTTATTCATAAACCGTTTAATGTAACCACATATTGTAACTACTGGTAGTTTATTAACTATCCAGTGTTCTCTACAAAACGAAAAGAGAAAATAACTAATGTAATCTTTTGCCATCATAGAATTGAATGAAGAGAAAGCACAGAGATATTTTCTGAAGACAAACATTTGAATCCATTCGTGTTACAACTCTAGAATTATTCCTACAGAATACTGTTAAATTATTTCCTTTTCCATAAGCAAAGCAATTACACACAAGTGAATAGTAAGCACCAGAGCGAGGAGAGCTCCGAGACAAGCTATAGTGCAAACAAAACAAATATACGAAGGGACAAGCAAGCCATTATCCACAGAGACAAGTTTTTAGGTACAAAAATGACCACATTCCCATTTTCATTTGCAAAATTTAAACAATCGAATTTACAACATAAATACATATATATATTTGTCAAAAGTCAAGCACTACAGTGCATAGTTCAAACAACCAATAAATCGAACAGAGTCGACCGAACTACAAACCCTCACGAGGTCATTGCAAGACCATTTAAATACATATGTGACCACAAACAACAGAGTCGAAATGGAGCCACACGCATAGTGACAAGAGACTGCAGAGCCCAGCCAAACTACAACTAAGACTCATAAAACCCTACGAACAGTGAACCCTCAATCAAACAACAGAAAGACAACAAGGAGCGACCCTACTCGGTTCAGGTGTAGGAGACCTGACGTGAGGACCACGAGTAGACCGTCGCTCACCTACATTGGTCAACAACCAGGCCATCAGCAACGAAGCACAAGAAAACTCCAGCTACGTTAATAGACTGTAACCAGAACAGAGGGTCGAGTTGTGAGAACTTACCAGGGAAAGATCCGAGCCTGTGTAAGCCAACAGAGAAGCCACGGGGTCAAGGTCGCAGCCACAAAGTTGCTTGCTGCCACGAGGAGCAGAGGTTGTTAGTGCCTAATAAAAACAAAGTAAAAGTGACTAGCATAGAAAGAGGGCTTACCTTCAGGTGACTGCCGAGTGGAAGCTGGAAGCCAAGCGACTCCATGGCCGCAACCTGAGACAAAACCAAAAAAATAATTAACCTGTAAGGCCAGTGCATGGAGGGGAGACAAATAAACAAAAGCTACAACTAAGAATACAAGTATAGCCGAGCAAAAGTTGACCACAAAGACTGATACCGAGGGTTTCACACCCAGGTCTCGAAGCCGAGCATAGAATAGGCCAAGACATCATCCACAGGTGAAAATCCACACCACATTGCAAACCAAGCATAGTAAAAGCGAAATCTCAAACAAGTTATAGAGCAAACCCTCGTATAGCAGAACGAGAGACCTCACCAGCAACATAGCGGCACAACGAAATGAACAATGCAAATGAAATGAACAATCAGGGTTTTGGGGCATAGAAGGAGTGGGAAGGAACAAAGCCCGAGACCTGGACACATGTCCTCGTCACCATAAACCAACAGTACCACCGCATTAAAGTCAACCAACCATTGTTTAATAAAAAATCCAATTAACGTATTTATTATTAATCCGAAAGTCATAAAGGCTAGACCCATCACACTGCATTCTGACACTAGTCAATTTTCCAAAATTTTATATTCTCTTAAATTCTCCATCATATAATCATATTACATTTAAATTTCAAAATATTTATGAACATATGCAAAAAAAATAAACCTTTTAAGTTAAACAATTCCAAACCATTCCAAATAAAATCTTCACTTAATTTAAAATAAGATAAACATTTTTTATTCATAATCACCATTATAATAATACTTCAAATATTATTCTCTTTCCCTCAATATAAAATAAAAATGAGATAATTCATTTCTGAATGGTTCGATATGAGATTCTGATGTATTATATATATATTTTTTAATATTTAGACAATCTATTTTTTAGCATGTAACGTGACATTATCGTTTTGATTGTTTAATTCTTTGTTTTCTTCAAACTGAATCAAGATTTACAAGAGTCATACATACCCAACGTAACCCAAATAGCCTCTATGAACTCACTTACCAACACTTTGTTTTTCAAATATCTTGATGATGGATGGTAGGATCCTGAAGTACCTGATCTAACATTATTCTCTAATACCTTTTTCCATTTTTCTTTGATTATTTTCATTCACTCCTTTTAACCTCTTATGACTTGGCCCTTCATCATAGGTCGATTTAATAATCTAACGTTGTCAAATTTATCCGACAAACTGTAAGGTTAAAACACCTTTTTCCGGGGAAAATAGAGTTCGTAATTTTATTCATAAAATGAAGAAAATTACATGTTGTAGATGCTAGTAGCATATGCTAAATGCCGTCCATGAGGAGGACAGATACAAATAAAAAGAAAATATTTTACAAAATAGCCGCAATCCTAATCTTTGCGGCCCTTTTTCTTCTCAACTCTACGCCAACCTTGTGTGTCAGGGGAGGAAATAATGAGAGCCCGCGTGGATTCCAGATTGTTCACTGGTGATTCCTTGTCGGATTCAGAGCCTTCCGAACCATGAGTTCTTTTTATGCCCCCTACATCCAGCTGTGGATTTTGCTGGGGTTGAAATAAGGGCGGTTCCGGATGAGGATCAGGGGAGATATCCTTATGTGTAGCCTGCTGTTCCATATTTGTGTCCGATTCCTCTTGGTCGACTGCCTGTTCTGAATGTATGTCCTCTTCTTCCAGCGGTTCCGTGTGTTGCCATCCATTGGGCTTTTTTTTCCTGTTCTTGTTTCCTTTGGGATTCTTTTTAACCAGGGGGCAGTCAAAATGGAGGTGTCCTGTTTGCCTGCAGCCGCGACATCTGAAAGCGGTATTTTCATAGTCTAGGGGCTGAACCCGCTGAGAGTTGTTGAAGTTCAGTGTGATATGTTCAGGCAGCCCCTGACTCATATCCACTTCAATGCAAATTCTGGCGAAGGAGAAGATACCTCTGCTTAATCTGTCCTCATCCATTTTTATGAATTTCCCTAAGGTATTCCCAATGGCTGCTAAAGCTAAGTGATGCCAGAAATGTAGTGGAAGATTATGAAGCCGCACCCAAACCGGCATAGTTGTGATTTTCATAGTGTTTGCATCAAAATCAGCGAACCAAGGGGTAACAAAAAGACCCGCATTACCCCAAAACCAAGGCCCGTCGGTAATGATACTATCCCTTTCTTCTTCTGTATGGAAGCCAACAATGAAGAAGCCTTTTGAGCATAGATGTATATCGCATTCTGGAGTCCAATTGGAATAGATCCACTGATGTAAAGCATCAGATTTTGGCCAGAAGCCATTGAATCTACATATTATAGCAGTTTTTGTGAGGTCAGAGTGAAGAGCTGTTACCTCTGGCATTGTAACTTGGAGGCTTGGGGAATCCAGTTTTTGATCTACTATATATGGGCCTGGTAGCTCTGTTAGTGTCTCTGGTTTGTTCTGCATTTTTTCTTTGCCTTTGACTGCGTCACGGAATGAAGCTGGCGCCTTTGAACCAGAGCCCTTGCTTCCACCACGCAACCTTAGGTTGAGAAGTATGGTTGTATCTTGTCTGATCCCATATTCCTTAATAGTGAGCTGGTCCTGTAGACATCTTCCAGCGCAAATCAGGTTCTGTTGATTTGATGGTATTCCAAGCTGTTGTTGTATTTCTTTCTTAAGCTCTTGTATGGTTGAGCCCATACGAAGTCGCATGCATCGATGGCCTTCCGCAGTAGATTTTATAAATATTTGAATCCTGTTTTCATCCTGGTAGCATTCAGCCGCCTTGTGGGTGAGCTTCTGTGGGTTATATGTGATCTGTGTCATTTCCTTCGCTCCCCTGTTTTTAAGCGTCACATTGGTGTTATTCCCCGTCTCTGATCCCAGCTCATAAGTAGCCTCTGTGGACCGTCCCCTTGCTACTATGCTGGGATTTCGCTGTCCAGATGGAATCCAGGTTGTCGATGCATAACTCCGCTCTAAATCGGTACCATTGTTCTGTCTGGGCTCTGCTGTCTTCCTCCCGCTTGTGACCCCCAGGGCGCGCATCAATGGAATGGGCAAGAGCCACCAAGATTCGCACTCCACTGTGTAATCGAGGTTCTCAGCAATCACCGGGTAGAGGGTATCAATACCCATGACGGCTAGTGTATCGATTAGTGTGGGAATCCGTCCAGCATCCACCCCCGGGCGCAAAAAACCTCCAGGAGTTTCCGTCGGAGCCCCCTGCTGAATATCTTGGGCGAACAATAATCCCCGCGCAGGCCTTGATTCGAGTTCCATTGCCTCATTATTATGGCCCTCGCTGCTATATCCTTGAATTGTAGCATTGTATAACCCCAGGTCTACCATAGGCATTTTGTCAAACACTTGGCGGGCATCATCCTGTTCGAGGTTTCCTAGATTCGCAGACGCGTTGAGAACGAGACCAAAAGTAACATGGCTCGTCTTTGTGCCTGCTAATTGCATTTCAGCAAATAATTCCAATGCCTGCTTAACCCAACCATGCTGTGTAGATGCCGCAATTATTGCATTCCATGGCACCACATTCCGCTGAGAAATTTTGGCAAAAGTCTGGTACGCATCCCGGATGCTGCCACATTTACTGTACATGTCAATGAGAGCGCTTCCCAGAAAGAGGTTCTGTTCGAAACCCAGTTTGACAATCAAGCAATGCACCTGTTTTCCCTCTTCCAAAGCTTCTCGACTGGCACACGCCTTCAAGACGCTGCCAAAGGTGAACTCGTTGGGTACCATTTTAGCCATCTCTTCTCCAGGGTCCTGTTCTCTCGACCAATAAGGTTAAAACACCTAATCGTATCTTATCACACTTTAGTGTCGAAAACATGTTGGGAATACTGTTAAATTCCAATGTAAGGGAATCATCCTTACTCTGAAATGACGTTTACCTATGGTTAGGTCAGGCATCACCAAGTGCGTGTACAAAGATTTATCTTCACGTATAATGCCATTTTTCGAAAGAATCTGATCGGTGCCTCCATTATTCAGCTCACACATTGCATCCTTCTATCGAATTGGCACCGAGGCAATACAGTCTATGTGGACTTGAAGAGAGCGTAAGAAGGGAGACTTTTTCTCACCAAAGTTTTAAGGGAGGGAGTTGGTCGGAAAAGCCTTGAAGCATTTTTGACAGATAAATGAAAATATGTACACATGTTCGTTTTCATTATTTGGGATCCTGTGACATTATACTTTATTATTTTCAAATGTAATGAAGCTTGATTCCATAATCTTCTGTACCTTCTGGTTTATTCAATGATATGGCTAGGTGTTTCTCTGCATGTGCTTTATGTGATATCCTAGGCTTAGGACGCCGACCTATGCTAGAAGAGGCAATGTGTTTGCCTTCTGCATCAGTGAAGAGATTTGAATCTGCACGATTGTTCATCATTGGGACTTGATTGGAATAAATTTTTGTCGGTGAGAAACTTAAAAATAATACAATATAAAGTTTGTAAGTAAATAGATTATGAAATCAAAGAATTTTACTCCGAAAAGTAATTTTTTTAAATGATCAAAAAACTTTACGCATTCTACCATGGATGGAGAAAGTTTTCAACTATTCTGCGTCTTCAATGTTTCATGAAGAAAATGTTGGAAGATTTTAATTATTTCGTACGATTATGTAGTGGAATATTTTTCACTAAAATTATATTTTATTCTGATGATTCTCCTGCAAATATGCTAATTTAAACCAATATAATAATAAAACATAAGACTGAATTTCCATTTCAAGGCATGGACTGTTTATGTTTATGATGCTGTTCAATTCCATTTGCTAATGGATGCTTTCAGGCATACTAGAACAAATTTCCTCATTTTTTTCCCTTTATCAAATCTCAGACGGAGAATGCATGCACCTGCCTTTTGCAAGCAAGATGTGAAGTTATGGCTTCCTATTTTTTACGATGGCAGTTGATTCTATGGAAAACGTGTCGTACTATTAAATGAATATGATTTTAGTGCAAAGCAATTCAATCTAGCCTTTGAAAGCTGTCGATAATGATTCATGGTCGTAACTGTTGCAATCCACTCGTCGACAACAATATTATTTTTGACTACTAAGCGAACTGACGAAAAATATTGTTGAAATTGCAAAAGGTAAGAAAGGTGCTCTATTGGTTCGGTGAGGGTGGCGATTCATATTTTTTTATTTTCGCTGGTAAGTGTGCATATTTTGAGTGCATACAAAGAATCTAAACGATGTCTCACACCAACCTATCATACCCGTACAAAGAATCTAAATGATGTCTCACACCAACCTATCATACGCGTGCTTTAAAAAGTCTTTTCCGCAGAATATTTTACAGGCTTTGTGGATTGTTTTGCTTTTTTAACAATCGTTACAGCTTATCAAATAGACAAATCTAATCAGCGAATAATTCAATGATATCATGCAGGACTTGTTTGGATGATTCAACAAAGATGGGACGACGACGGTAAGAGGAAACAGAGTGCACGAGTCGATCACTCGAAGTCAAAGTTGGAATTTCAAATTTCTGTTAATGTAATTTCGATAACATCGATAACATGATTTTTTTTTTCATACATTCGATTTAGGTTTTAAATATGTTTAATTTTTTTTTTTTATCTATATATGATTTTTTTTTACAATAATTAACTGAGAAGAACGCTAAGTCACTTGTCCAGCTCTCTAGTAACCAAACATAATATCTTTTCGAAAATCAGAACACCTTGAGCCTCAAAGCAAAACATTTTCTAAATTGGGGAAGTATAAAATACGTCACAATTCTAGATATCCAGGGCCTCTAGATATCTTCTAGATATGAGGAATGAGGAGTAACATTCTATTTATTTTAAAAAATTGATCGATGATATGACTTCATATATATTGTAAAATACGTTTGTTTATAAAAACAATCGATTATTAAATAATTAATATCTTAAAAAAAGAAAATTTTAAGTTTAATAACTTTATCTGTATATAGATGTCTTTGAAAATATGTTTGGTTTTTATAATGGTTTATTTCACAGACATAAATATGATGCAAAAATCATTAAAACTTATTTTTTACTAAGAAACAATATAATTTGGATCAACCATACCTCGTTCAATCCTACAAAAAGAAAAAAAAACTAATTTCTATATTAAAAATAGTTTTTTATATGATTCATATAATCTAGAAAGTTTTTGAAGAAAACAATATGACTACAAATACATACATATGTCATTTCAAATTCAAAACATATTTTGGTTCTTATATCTATTTATATGAATGATAAAAACCAATATGAATACAAATACATATAAATGTCATTTCAAATTCAAAACATATTTTGGTTCTTATATCTATGTATATGAACAATACTCGTCTATTGGATTTGTTTTTTTCCCTAAGGGTGATTTGTTTTTTTCCCTAAGGGTTCTGGATTAATGAAAGTGATATAAGTTTTTTAGGATAATAAATACAAAATGTAATAATTTAAAAAAAAATACAAATTTTCCATACTTCAAATTATTTAGATCATTTCTTGGATTCTCTTACAAATACATTAATCTTTTCCAACTAAACACAAATTTCTTTATCTAATTTATAATCATAAAAAAAGTACAAATATTTTATATACTGGTAAGTATCATAAATATGAATTCCCAATTACTTGGCATGGCATAATGCTAATTGCTATAAATTGGGTAACTCTAAAATACCACAAAATAGTTCATAAAGATAAAATACAAGCTTATGTTTCCAACCATTACACTCTATACCCAATAAAATAATTAATTTCATGAGCTAAAGTTTCATTTACTAAGAATTAAAGTTCTAATGGATTGAAGGGAATTCACTCTTGTTTCCAAAAGTACAACAAAGGTGGAACTCTTTGCAAATCGTTTCCAAACACCAAACTCCTATTTTTAGCATAAACAATAAACTTCTATGGTTAGAAAGGGTGAATAAATAACACTTTCAAGACCTTATAAATATGAAAATCTACTTAAATTACTTATGCAACATAAACCTTGTGCAATTAAAAAATGTCACTACTCTAACTTCCTCCATATTCATTTTTGTGTTTGTAAAAATGTCAGATCAATTACAACAACAAAAAAATGGTAACAAGAATGAGTGATGCAACTGACTAGATTGTCTAACTAACCACTCATTTAATATTTTAATTTTTTTCGCTTGCCATTTAAAAAATTTCTTAAATACATGTAAAAAAAATAAAAAAAACGTTTTACCACAAGTAGTTCTGTAGAACGTGGAAATCCAGGCCTGCTGGAAATGACAGAGAACAGGTATCTTATTACTGTGAAACTATATTTTAATCTTAAAGCTGCTAATCGATACAGAAACCTTTAAATACAATAGGGTGCCCACCGAAAGCATCACCTTGACTTTGCGAGCAACAAATCTAGAATTAGGCATTCATGACTCCGGACAAAGGATTTATTTGCCGGTCCCATCACATAAAGAAGGAAAAGAAATTCCGACAGACCAGATCTGAATTCTCTCACAACCTCTCAAGTAGAGATTAAGATAGCACGCGTTGTCTCCCTACGATTTGGTTGTGACGAAATAAAAGCTGGAGTGGTGATACTGTATTCGTTTATTCATAGTAAATGGGAAGGAAATGTTATTTTCCGTGGGCTTTTCGGGTGCACTATTCAATTTTCAAAAATATAGTTCCAATTCCGTTCAACTTTTAAAAGTTTACTAACTCGCCATGCTTACTACCCAGTGAATTGTAAAAGGATAAAATAAATATTAGGTTTAATAACCAAAAAAAAAAAACTAATTCTAGGATTAATAATTAGAAATAATAATACCATCACGAGAAAGGATATAGATATGTCTTTAAAACTCATTATTATGAGCCAAAAGATATCTATCTCAAAACACAAAGACAAGATGGAATATTATGTTGGTTATGTGGCAAAATGGGACATACAACAAATAAGTGTCCTTCAAAGAAGAAGTGCATTTAATGAAAAATGAGTGCTGCAGCACTTCAGAAACAACAAGCACTAATTCCTATAATTCTGATTCCAACATTGAGCATGTAAATATACAACAATGTGAATCTACAGAATCTGAAGATTGCAATTGAAATAATTTAGAGTCAGAATCAATCCTTAGTTCAGAAGAATAGACCGAACTCAAGTCAAATAAGGAAAAAGAAAAAAACTGTATGGCACACACCATTGAAGACGATGAGTCAAAGGTTTTGTCCAGCATCAAAATGTTGGCAGAAGGAGAAATGAAAGAAAAGCTGCTAGAAGATTTTCTACAAACAATGCACAAAGAACAAGGCAGTAATAGTTCAAAGAATAATTACGCTAAAGCCCTATTTGTAGATGCTTCCTATGAAAAAAACACCAATATTTTCAAAGAAACAAGGAGCATACAAAGCAAGGGTCCTTAGCCTTGGGAGAAGTCAGCACAGAAATATACCATATCAAAAACGAATTCGCTGGCATGAAAACACAAATCTCTCACATCGAAAACAAGAAGGAGCCTATTAAGAATGATCATGTAGAGATCTATGAAAATAAATCCTATTTGTGAATGGGATTTAGATAAATGAAAATAATGACAATCCAATATGAGCAGCATCATGTGTTGTTGGCCATTGATATCCAAGGATAAAAGTTCACTTTGAGAACATTGATTGATTCAGGCGCGGATATCAATGTTATTAACAAAAAGATTGTCCCAGCTAAATACTGGAAGGTGGCTCCTCGACAAGTAACTAGAATTGGAACTCAGACTTTCAGGTATGAAGTTCCTATTGCCACCATCTGTTTCAAAAAATATTTTATGAAGTTAAAATTTGCAGTAGGAGAAATTCCCATAGAGTGCATAGGAATTTTCATTTCGGTACCAAATCATAAAGGATTTCTAGAAACACTGACCTTACCATATATTTCTATTCCCAAAATTTCAACAGTGGTACAAAAAATGCGGGAAGTAGAATTGTCAAAGAAAAAGATTGAAGAATTGAAAGACTTTAAATCTTCAATGAGAATCAAAGAACAAATCCATCTTCCCAAAATCATACAAGAAATTGTAGAGCTAAGAAAGCACTTGGAAACTGAGTGTTGTTCAGAAAACCCAAAGGCTTTCTAGCACAGTAGAATTGCCTTTCAAAGATAAATATGAAGGAAAACCTTGTAAGAGTAGGGCAATTCCCATGAACAAAGACTATAGAAATATCTGTCAAAAAGAATTTTCTGGCCTTCTACAAAAAGGACTCATTAGAGAATTAAGTTCGTGCAACTGCTATGGATTTTATGTAAATAACCATTCAAAACAGATCAGGGGAGTTCCCAGACTTGTTATAAATTATAAACCTCTAAAATTTGTTTTAGCAGATGATACCTATCCTATTCCACATAAAGGAAGCTTAATTGCAAAAATTACAGGAGCTAAAGTATTCTCAAAATTCGACATGAATTTTGGTTTTTGGCAACTTGCTATCAAAGAAGAAGAAAAATTCAAAACTGCTTTCGACATTCCAACAGGGCACTATGAATGGAATGTAATTCGTTTTGGACTAAAGCATTATCCATCTAAGTTCCATAAGGTAATGGATCAAATTTTTAAGCCCTACCTTGAATGGCCAATTGTGTATATAGATGACGTGTTAATTTTCTCCAACACCATAGATGAACATTTCAGACATATCCACACTTTTGCTCAAGCTGTAAAAAGAAGTGGTTTAGTTTTAAGCAAAAAGAAGATGGAATTGTTTGAGATCAAAATCAAATTTCTAGGACATGCGATAGAAGATGGTGAGGTAACTTTGTAGAAGCATGCTCTAGAATTTTCCAATAAGTTTCCAGATGTAATCACATACAAAACATGGCTACAGAGGTTACTCGTTTGCTTGAATTATGTTAGTGATTTTTATAAAGGGTGTGCAGCAGACCGCAAGATTCTTAGCCAAATATTGAAAAAAGAACCTTCACCATCGACAAATGATTACACTAAAGCTATCCAAAAAATCAAAAGAAAAGTCCATACATTACCAATCCTCTATCTAGCAAATGAATATCTCCCCAAAATTTTTGAGAGTGATGCTAGCAACCTTTGATGGGGAGGAATACTAAAGCAAGTCAAAGAAGGGACCGAGAAAATTGTACAATTTACCTCAGGTACATGGAACCCAGCAGAGAAAAACTACTCCACTATCGAAAAAGAGGTAAAAGCTGCCTAGAACTGTATAGACAAGTTTGATATACACCTTGTACATAAACAATTTTTGCTTAGGACTGATGATTCACCCTTGAAAAAGTTTCTAACTAAAGAAATAAAAGAGCCTGGAGAAGCCAAGTTTGCCAGATAGTAGGCACTATTTTCTAACTTTGATTTTGAAGTTGAGCATATCAAAGGAGAACAAAATTGCTTGCGTCACTTCCTAAGCAGAGAATATCTAGAAAAAAATGACCATTTGATGGTTATAGTATCTGAATGGAATCCAAACACTCAGCAAGAAGAACTCTGAAATATTTCAGATGACACTCCTTGGATAGTATACACAGAAAAATGGAAGCCAACATGGAAACTCAAAAAGACCAAGGTCATGGATGCCAACTTGCAGCCCCACATAAACTTACAACATCTGGTGCCTGAAAGGAAGCTCTATCCAAAATCCAGCAAGTGGATTCATGACATGATCTACAAAAGATCAATATTAGCAGCTAATCTTGTAGAAGAAGCTTTATATGAAAGCTTCAAAGATATAAGTGTGATTTTGACAGAAGGAAGTGATAGGACAAAGGTATATCATAAAAATTACACTATAAATAGGATACGAACCCAAATCATTTATCAAAATACATGTCACCACAGAAAGATCCAGAAATATTATTTCCAGACACCATCTACAATTTCAAAGGCTACATTAATCTATGGTTGGAGCTTTTATGCCGAGATGAGAAAATAGAAATCCACTACACCATTTTAAATTCTTGGCCAACCTTTGTAAGTCAACTTTTATGGTGACTAGAATGGCTGAAAACTTGGTGGATGTGGTTTGAAGTCAACAAGACTGCTATGGATCCCAAATATTTTGAAAAATATACTCAAAGAGATTGCACGACATGTGCTCAAAATTCTCATGATTGTTTCCATTATCGCTGTAAAACCATAGCAGGCCTAAATTCATACTCAGATGACTGGATATTGAAGACCTTTATGAGTGGACTCTTCCAGTGGATTGTATTAACCAAGATCAAGCATCAGATTGTCTTGGGCAAACCAATGATTATTAGAAGAATTTACTCGAAGGTTTGAGACACCTATGGAGCATATGATCATCTAACACTTGGAAGATTCCCTGGTACAAACACACTAGGGACATGATCAAATATTCATGGGTTCACGTGGGCTCCCAATATAAAGCATCGGCAACGTACAATACAGTGTTGTCTCTTGACTATGACAGAGACCGGGTTTTTTCTTGAGATTCTCGACAAAAATCTCCCATATTTGTATAAAGAAATTATAGTTTTGTGGGATTCCCTTAAATCTCCACTTTGTATAGTTGTGTTTTACTATTTCGAGACTCGAAGCACTTCTCCAACTTTTGGTATGATTTGATCCACACCTCGGAATCATTGTACAAAACAAGGATTGTTAGAAAGTTGTCCCCTTTTCATCCTATATAAGGAGAGGAGTAAGGCTCGTTTGGGCATCCTAGTTTATAGAGAGTTGAGTCTAATTCTTAAAGAAATTTCTATCTTTGTGTTTTTTGAGTCTGAGAGCTATCTCCATCCTCTGCATTTGCGAAAATGCTATTCGATATGCTTGCATCATGGAGCAAGATCTCTTTAGAGTCAAGTTTGGAGGCCTATGCATCAAAGCCTAAAAACCTCAGTGAGAACCTGAAGTGGCTGAACTATATAGGTATAGTCTTTAAATTTTTATATCTTCTTCAAGGACAGAGTCTGTGTCGGGCCAAGAAGCCTCCAAATCACATCTAAAAAAAATTCTTCTTAACAAGATGATATAAGTTGTAAATTCCCCCACCGTCAATCTCTAGATTGAAAAAGAAATTGAAGATTTTAAAAATTGTAACCATCTTCTGAAATCAATAGAAAGAAATATTTCTGCATTTGATATACCCATCTGTGTCATAACTTTGAGTAATACTTTTTCTTTATGAGTATTGAGTTGTTTCTGAGTAAAAATCTTCATATTTTGTGAGTGGAGAAGTTCGCCGAGTGTCTAGGGATGTCCGCTCGCTGAGGCAAGTAGGTCATTGAAGAGCATTAATATGTGATGACACAGAGGTTCATGTACAGGTTTGTGTATCACGATAGAAGAAAGGAAATTTTGAATCAGCAAGCTTCGAGAACTCTGAGGAGGAATCCCTCGAGAATTTTGAGTAGGAAGTCCCTGCTAAAAATTGGTATCAGAGCCATAACTTTGGTTCTATCAGGTATTTATCCTTAAACTTTTCTTTTTGATAAAATGGATTCAAAAAGAAAATATTTTTCATTCAGAGAACATCAAAAAGAGGCACATGATAACAACTTTAATATGGAAAATCTTTTTCAATGTGCATCTTCTAGAGAAGTTAACTCTACAGAATTAGAAATAGTTGAAAGTCAGCCTTTAGCCCGATGGGCTTTACCATCTATAAATCCATCCACTGTATATTCATATATCTCTGTCTTTCATCTTAAAGCAGTCACTAGAGTAACTGTAAAAGAATGTGTGTCTCAAATTCAAGAAAATGCGAGTCTATTCAGACTATTTCCCTCTTAGACACAAAGAAGCTTCAGGAAGAAGCTAGAAGACATGGCACCTAGTATCTGCACCTTGGTTGTATAAGAATCAGCATAAATGCACTCACCCATAAAGGGTTAAATACATATGTGTTGGCCACTATTAGGGATCTCACACATAACAGATATACAGATTCATTAATCGAAGGCATTATTGCTCCCTTGTCAAACGACCCTGTTTGGTTTGACTGTCATCCAAATTTTTATGTATATGTGTTCAATGAATGTCTAAAGGATATCCTACAATTTCAAATCAAAACAACTGGTTTTAATATGAAGGGAAAAAGAACAAATATTGCAATTCATATTGTTTTAGACACACAAACAGTACTACGTACTCCCAGCCAAGAATCTAAATCAAGAACTATTGTAATTACTGATGCTCATAACCAAAAAATAGAACATCACACAATCAGATGGGAAGACCCAAGTTTTCCTAAAAATTGGGTCATAGATCTCCCTTAGTCACCAAAAATAAAAAATATTACGACTGCACAAATCCAAGAAGGATCTTCTTAGCTACCCTGTATTTTCCTCAAAGATCAATTATTGACCATCAAAAAATACAAAAAGTTTTCCATGCCATTCAGCCAAAGTCAAGTCTTGACCCTTGTCAACCTTCCACTTCTATATCTATATATAATTCATATCCAAATTTTTTACATGCCACTTTATTTGAACTAGCATGAATTTTACATTTCTTTGATCTCAAAGTTAAATGTCCTGGATGTTGTTCAGTAGTTTGTTTAAAAACACTTGTAGATTTAGTCCTCCATAAAAATCATAATCCAGCCACAGGAGAAGCTCCACCAACCACTATTGTTAATTCATGCCCAAATCCCAAATGTTCTGACATTCCTTTTCCTCATGACACCATCATGATGATCCATGAACTTCCTTCTCTGGAAAACAAAGACCCAAGGCTTACTGAAATGTTCAGTAAAATGCGTCCTCCAGGAATGCCTAGATATGGATTGGGATATATTGAATGACTTGATAGTCTAATTCCACAATCCAGATTTGAAAACCATATCCCTAAAGACTGCAAAAATCCTTCTATTCCATAAATGTATAAGTTCTTCTCATTAATGGATGGATGTCCAAAATATAAAATTGACCCTGAATGGATGAAAAGAATGTTAAATTGGGATTTATACACTCATCCTGCATCAAAAGCATTTGATATGAGCACACTAGGTGCTGAGAAAAGAAATCTATCTTTACAATGGAAGCAGTATATGGAAGATACATATTCCTGGATTTCTTTTTACAGTTGGAAAGAAATGGAAGAAGGGCAAGAAGTTCACATGGCAGATGCAAAGGTATCTTCTACACAAAAACATTCATGGACCAGCCATGATGGCACCAAGATAGACACTACCACCACTTTTACATCTTTCAAAGGAATATTGTTAGGTGAGTCTCATAATTTAGGAAAAGCTATTCCTTTGGTCCCCACAAATGAATCCACACTAGGCATTGATGAAAGAATACAGAAAGCCAGCGAGCAGATAAATTGGACAAATACTGCTCTTAAAGGGTTAGAAATGAATATGATCAAATCCAAGACCATAAGGACTGTTTTGATTCCTTACATGTTGCTGTAAAGGATGTAAATAATAATATGAACAATGTAAATTATTTTGTTTCTACTTTGAAAGGATTCGTTAGAGAATCTTCTGTTCGAATAGAAAGCATAGAAAAGAAAGTAGATTTTGAATTCAAAACTACTAACAGTCTTATGGGAGAATTGGCTGAGAAATTTGAAAACCTTTCCATAGCACCCAAAGATAAGCACATTCCTTCTTCTATGCTTTTTAGCCACCCTGTAAATATCCAACATGTTGTCAAGCAAGTAGAAAAATTTCCCTATTTATTCCCAAAGGAAAAGCCAGAACTGCATGAACAATCTCCCAGCAGTTCACCAAAAGTCTCCTACTCATTGTTTTCAGAAGCTTTCACTAAAAACGAATATCCCGAGTCTTCTGAAAAGCATTTACTTCCCATCTATGACCCCCTCTCAAGCCAGTTTTCTAGATATCCAGCCCCTGACCTAGTTGGTAAGGGTAAACTTCCAGAAACTCACACCTTTCAAACTGGCTCTTACAAAGAATGGAACATTGACAATCTCAGCACTGGTCAAATCAGGCAAATGATTGATCAAATGTTTACTGAATATAAACTTATGTGTATGTGGGGCAAAACAGAAGTTGAAGCCTATAAAACAATCATACAATGTTTTACCAGTACATTGCAAAGATGGTGGGATGTTGAATCATCTCTTGCACTTATTATAGAAATGGAAGTAGAAGTAGTTAAGGATGAAGAAGGTGATGTCATCTACAATGAACATGAGACTCCATAAAGAAATATGATAGGAGCCCTCACCTCTTTTATTCTTGAACACTGGTGTGAAGCTACAATTGATATTGCTAACAAGCACGAGATGGTACTGATGAACCTCAAGTGTAAAAAAAATGTCCCAATATGAAGACTTTCATTGTGACTGGACAGAGTGAATTTATGAAGTAAAAGAAAGCCAAAATGTATTATGGAAGCAGGTCTATCTCGTTTCTCTACCTTCTAAATTTATTGCGTATATCTAGAGGCAAGAAGTCTTCCTATTTTGAAGCATACACTTGGGGTGAAATTTATTGCAATATCACCAATGCAATAGTAGGTAGATTTAATATGTTACTCTGTCTCACTTATAAACCCTATAATAGTTGACAATAAAGTAGTAATATGGTATTTTGCTCACGAATTTTCGTGTGAAGGTTCCTATCTAGACACCATTTGCTACAAAATATTTAACCGTTTTAACTATGTGTGTTGTTGATTTTGATCATATGGAAGGACATTCCACGTTTATGGTAAAAATAAAATAAAAAAGTAAAAAAAAATAAGTTAATTAATGTGACTTATTATTATAGATAATTGGACACTCCTTGTTAAGATTTTGGTTCAAACTCCTAATTATCTTTTTGTATTAGTGGGGGAGGTTATAGTGGTAATTGTGTATATGAGCTTTACTGGTTGATTGGGCTAGTTGAAAAAAACAGACCTTAATTATGTTGGTATACATATAGATAACTTACACACAAAAAAAATTAAAAGATAAATGTGAAGGAGAAATTTGAAGGTATACATAGTCTTCATACATGAAATTAAAAGAGAATTCTAGTGAACATATTTGTAGATATAGGTAGTATGCATACAATTAAAAGAGAATTATAAGGAATAAATAACCACAACACTCCAAAACATTCACATAGAAAAAGGATAACTTATTAGTTCAAGGAATTATTGTCGAGTGTATATCTATCTATCTATATATATATATATATATATATATATATATATATATATATATATAGATTGTTCATCACCACATGAATTTATATAGTCGTTGCTATACATTGTCAAAATATTAATATTTTAACATTTTAAAGCCATGCCCATGGTTCAAAAGAACAACAATATGCAACTCAACAACAATTTTTGTGATACCTTTCCCAAGCCCATTTCATCACTTTTTTTGCAAGCTAAGAGAATCCTAACTCGACCACAACCTCTCTAACAATATTGATTTTGTGAAAATCTCATCACAAGTCTCTAGTGTATGATCCTTCTTCACATATACTCCACTTCCATCAATAACATGTATTAGATAATGGTATTCCATATCAATTTGCTTAGTCTTGCTACAATGAGTTGGATTAGTAGCTAACACAATCACATTGTACTCCTTGTATCCAAAGTCAAGAAAAATCCCTTTCAACCAAATTATATTTTTACAAGCATGCATGATAAGAATATATCCTACCTTAATAGTGGATAGAAGCCCTAACATGCAACGCATATGACCTATTGCAAGAGTAACTTGAGTGTTTTTGTAAATCACTTGAAAAATCTAAATCAACATATCCACATATTGAATCACTAAAACCACCACTGTTGTTGCAATAATTACTTTCTTCTAAGCAAGCTTTTCATTATCGCCTAATTATCTTCTCCTCAATTTGTAATTATCTAGTGACAACACCTACTGCATGAGAAATAACTAGCCCAATACACACAATCACATATGCTAAATTTCCTACTAGCATAAGGTACATCAAACATATAATTTGTTTCTTCTTTATTACTACGACATAATCTTAAATAAATCTTAAAATGTAAGGAAAGGGATATTTATTGCTTTCATATTAATCACACCAATCTTCATTACATTTTCTCTGTATATTTTTTTTTATGACAAAGTTTACCATTTTCCTATCTCTATTTATTTGCATGCCCAAATTTTGTTTTATTTCTCATAGATTCTTCATATCAAAAACCATATCCAATTAAGCCTTCATGTTGTTGATCTTGAGTATGATTTTTCTTGCAACAAGCATATTCTCAACATATAACACCAAAGAAAATATTAGATTTAAGCATCAAAGTAAGCAAAATAGCCATGCACAATTCTATAAATATTTGGTGCACAATGAAGGAATCAACCTTATTTTACTATTGCTGAGGGCACTGCTTTAGGCTATATAATGAAATCTTGATCTTCCAAAAAAAACTTCTCTCAAAATATTGAAAAAGAAATGTATGACTTGATGTGTGTGTGTGTGTCATCATCCAAATATCTATGTAAAAGTGATGTTTTAACATCTAACTTCTCCCACTAAAGGTGAAATAAAGAAAGTCATGGATAAAGCCAAGCTTGATAACAAGTCAAAATATTTCATGGAAATAATACCTACCATTTGAGAATACCCTTCAACAATATCTCTCGGTGTGTGTTTTTGAACATTGCCAACAACACCCTTATTTAGTTTGTATACTCAGTTGCACCCATGAGCCCTCTGTCCTTCGGGAGTTCTACAAGTTATTAAACTCTTTTCTTCTCCAAGGAATACATTTCTTCTTTCATTTATATTTTCCATTTGTTTGTTTTCTATCCTTTCTTTGTTCCTAATAACATAAAGTTTCACCATCATCAATAATAAATTCAAATGATGAAACATAAGTTTCATACCCTTTCAGAAGATCTCTATCTTTTGTGGATATCCTAAGTGTTTGTTTTGGTATTTACACATTTCCTTGTACATTTTCTAGATCCTTATCTTATTTATTTTTAGAATTATATTTTTCATCCCTTGTTTTTGGTTGAGATTTCAACTAAATTTCTTGATATTGTGGTACTCATTCATATTTCACTTTAACTTTTATACTAACTAGAGAGGTCTCATAGAATACTACATCCATTCTAATGATAATTTTGTTTGTAGTAGGATGCCACATTCTATATCCCTTAACTACATAATCATAACCAACAAAACAAATTACTTCTTCGATCTAGGATCTAACTTAGAACACTACTTTTTAGGAGTCTGAGCATAATATGCACATCCAAATATTTGTATATTTGAGTAATTTCTATGATGACATATCCATATATCTTTAGGAATTTTACAATCTATTAAATTTATTGGTAATTGATTCACCAAATATAAAATAGTTGTGACTATGTTTTCAACCAAATTTTTCTACAAGTTAGCATTATTAGGCATTGTCCTTGTTGTCTCTAGAAGAGTGTCATTCATGTGTTGTAAGGAAAAATTACTGGGGAGTGTATACGAAGGTTATATGCATTTGTGTTGTAGATTCATTGCTATATGTTTTGAATTCCAAAGATGTGCACTTGCCACCATTATCTATTATGAAACATTTATTCCCTACTAGTTTTTTTAACCAAACTCTCAATTGTTTAAATATATTAAACACATCAACATTCCCTTTTAGAACATATACCCACACCTTCTTAGACTAATCATATATAAATGTTACAAAATAACAAGGTCGACATAAATAAACTATAAATTAGATTACCATAATATATATAAATGGATATAATCAAGAATAACTTTAATTTTATTAGTCTCTATTTTTAAAATTCTATGTACGCTACTTTCCAAATACATAATGTTTGTAGAAACTAAAATTCAAACATGTAAAATATGCAAGTGGCTTGCTAATTATTAGTAACTTTAGTCTTTTTTTCTCTCATATGAAATAGTCGTTGATGTCATAAATGAATAGATTCATTAAATTCTTCATAGAACATTGTTACTTCATTTGTTTTAACACTACTTTCCAAATTGTAAAAGGTTTCCAATATTTGTAGTCATCATAACTACCAAGGTTTCCTTGGACACTTTTAGTGCTCCACATTGACCTATAAACATATAACCTCTAGAATCCGAAAATCCCAAATAAATAAACTCCTTTTAAGTTCAAGTGCATGCATTATTTCTATCAACATCCTTCAAATACCACCAAACATTTTAATATTATTGCATCTAACCTTAAAAGTATTAACATAGCGTTCATCATAATCATAGTACTGCCATCAACAATTTGATATGAATAAAACCAACACATATATGGACACATCTAATATGGCGCACCGACTTCAAATAAACATTCTTCATGATATTGGGAGTCATTGTAGATACATAAAACTTCATCAACCATTTTTGAATTTGATTTAACTTGATTTTTTGGGTCTTCATTGGATTTATTCCACTTCCAACAATCTTTCTTAAGGTGCCCTATTTTAGGATAACATAGACATTTTATCTTACCCTTATTTTCTTCTGACTCATATCTTTATCCATCTATCGATTTCTCAACTCTTTCTCTCAATCAATGTCTACCCACCATTTCTTCAAGTGTGGAAGTTTCTATAATGGATTTTATCTACACCTCATCCGACAACAATGCTCTAACGAAAGTGACTACATTGTTCCAATGTTTAGAAAATGAAAACAACATTGACTTGTCTTAATATAACAATATTAAATGCATTCAAATGATCAGTAAATTGTGTACCTAATTTCATCTGTAAGTTGTTTCTTTAATTAGGTTTGGTTTTTGATGGATATTTTCATATAGGGGACCTTGATTCTTCAATACCAAGAAAAAACTTGAGGATGACAATTTATCTCAAAGTTTATAAAATGTGGTGAATCTTATTAGACCCTATTATGGATACTACAAGAATACTTTTGTAAAAAAATTGAAGTTTCAAATTGTTTTACATAGTATCTATAAAATTTTGGTAACTTTTAAAGTAAAATAACTTTATACTATTATATTTGGGTAAGCAATTTCTAGAAAAAAATGGAAATTGAAGAATTGTTTTTTAAGAAAACATAGAAAACTAACCTACCTCTCAATATTATCTCTTAAAAATTTTGCTCGATGTTATTTCCTCTTCAATGATATTGAAAAGGACATTGTGTTCTAAATACAACTAAATGGTGATGAGTCCTCTTATATTCACATTTACCCATTGGTTTCATTCTCTTTCCATCGAGAGCCTTGTTCAATGTTTGTCGCAGCAAAAAAATCCCACATTTTAAGCTTAAACAATTTATAATTCTTATTAACATTGAACGTATCCACATAAAGATCTCAATCTAATTTTTCTTTTATAAGAGACGCCAATTCCATTTCCTATCACATACCTCGCCTCTTGTTGTTCTTATCATAATACAAAGAACCATCTCCTTTTCAATTGATATGGTTTTGATATCACTTGTGAGTAAGCATGGATTCCTCATTAAAAAAAATTAAAACATAATTGTAGAAAACAAATTTGTAGATATACGTAGCCTACACATGGGAATTAAAATAGAATTGTAGAGAACAAGTTAGGACGTATACACAACTTGAAGACATGAAATTAAAAGAGAACGAGTAAGAACAAATTTGAAGTATACACAATCTACGCTTAAAAAGCTAAAAGGGAATGGCAAACAGTAAATGAAACACAAGACTCAAAAAATTCACTATACGGCAAGGATATCTCACTTTATTGCTCAAGAAATGCATACAAAGTTCACCACCACATGCATTTGTACACAAGTTGAATTGCATTATCTAAATATGAAAAGAAAAATGTTTTGAAACCCACCCACCATACAAAAGGTGAAATTCATAAGTTCTTTAGAAACGTATCGGTGTGTGTAACCTAAAAAAATTAATGTCGCTTAAAAGTTTAATAATTCTAAAAAAAATAGGATATTTGCATTAAAACAAATAATATTTAAAAAGAAACAACATATTATAGGTAGACTTAAAATAAGGAAATAGATTCCACATTCTACAACTAAATTTGCGTGAGAAATAGATATTGTTGGTACTATTATTAATGGATTACAATATTTACTATTATGTGGCAATTTATGTTAAGAGTGAATAATGCTATTGATATTAATATGCTAACCCGAGATATATGAAATTACATGAAAATCTATTTATTGGAAGACTATCAAGTAATGTCATAAATGTTTTACATACTATTTGTTGTCAATATCGATGATATTCAAAAGAAGTCCATTAGAGAGAAGATTATATAATTTTAATATTATTAATTACTGTAGTTTATCTTTGTCTTTTTATAAAATAAATAGTGAAATTATATCATGATATATTAAAAGAATTGGCAACTATGTTTGGTAAATATAGTTGCAAAATGTATTTTTGGGTTATGATTGGTTTTAATCTATTTCAGGATGTTGAAAATTATCATTTAATATACATGTTAACTTTAAAAAATAAGAAATAATACATTGTATTATTTATAAATAGCTACTAACAATATATAGTTTGCTTGGATGTTCTTTGAAATATTAAATGTTATAACTATATTAAGTAAATATAAAATGGTAAACATAGCAAGTGATGACAGACATATAAATTTAAAAATATAAAGAAGAAGTTATTGATTATGGAAATTGCAAAATTAACTTACAAAACTATTAGACATTTTTCATGTTAATTATAATAGTAAATTTTTTAATTAATATAAAAAATATTTTGAAACCTTTTAATAAATAAATGTATCCATTACGTAACTGTGAAATGTCTCACTCAATTATGGAATGAAAAAAAAAAAAAAATCGTTGTGACCCATGTATGTTTGACTTAACTAATTATGGAATGCAATAAAAACCAAAACAAAATTTGATGTGACCCATATAATTTTGGTTCATTATTTGAGACATTAGGCAATAACATGTCCAAATTGACAACCAATCCCATGAGAGATAAATACCAATAAAATAAGTTGCAATAAATAAAAAATAAATAATTAAAGTTGCACTTTGTTAAATTGAAAAATATTTCTCATGTTCAACTAAATTAATAGGCATTCAACAAATATCCAATGCATAATCCCTGCCTAGGGGCAGGTATAATAAAATATTATAGTTACAACTCTCAAGCCCAACGTATTTAACATAGAGGAAATCAAGCCTTGAACCACTTCTAAAAGACATCCCACATTTGTATAAATCAATCCATATAGGGATTTAGGACCTCAAATATAATAAAATAAGATTGAATAACAATAAAGATATATAGCTAGTACCTAACAATATGCTAAGAGAAATGATGATCAAGCTAGAGGTGGCTTGGATGGGCATGGCTGGGTACAAGGTATATTCCTTAATTTTACAACCACATTTTATTTGTAATTTCCATTCATCTACACACACATATATATTTCATTGATATAAAGGATGATACATAACTGTAACTATACTTATATCATAATAAATTTGAGTATGGTGTTTCAAAGTTAAAATAGGATATTTATAATTTTAGCTAATGACATGTTGATACCATGAAATATTCAAATAATAAATTAATATGTCTCTTTTAGGCAATGGGGTTTCCATATAAGTTAGACTAGGTTTTAGTTCTATAATAATTATTACACAATTAGGAAATCAAGAAAAGGATTGTAAATACATACATTCTTCCCAATACTAAGATATTTTTTTATCTCACTTTCATTATCTATATTTATATATGTTTGATTAAATATCGAGTATATCTATGCATAATTACTTACCTTCACATACATTTGACTTACGTGTTATGCCAAGGTTATCCTTAAGGATAGAAATTCCCCTTTAGTTCTGTTGAACGCCTGAAGTGTGAGCGTAAACAATGGGGGAAAACTACCCAATTGGCACCTTAGAGGAGATCCTTTTCTATTTGGGATGGTGGCTTCGATTGGGATTAAGGGGCTAGTTTCCCTCAAAGGAGATGAAATTATCATTCATATAAGTTATTAACAGAATAAAAACATTATCACAAACTCATATCACAATAATTCCTAGATAATAACTACAACTGGCCTTTGATTTCCTGTAGAAGATAATGAATACAAGCTCCAAGCCCTTCACTCACTGATGTCCAACCCCTAATACTGCGAAACCTAAAGTATTTATACAATGGTTTACAGAAAAATATCTTGAAACAACCTTCAAGATTTATTATAAAAACTCATAAAAATAGATCAAAACTAATAAAAAATATCATTTGGCTAAGCTCTGGTAATATTTTGGGCATTCTAGTGTAACTGAGGCCTTGAATAAACACTTCTGTTAATCCTCTTGGTTGATGAATTGCACTGTTATTCCACCGTTTTCTGCATTCTGTTTGAGCGGTAGTGAAATAAGTGATCTGGTGCTCTGTGAATGGAGTCTGGGTCTTTCAGTTGAGAAATTACATGAAATACAACAATAAATCACAACCAAGGGCATGAAAAACTGAACTGGTATTGACCACCGAGAATGAGTATGAGCCGTCGATCTGAGTTTTCTGATCCAGACTGATTAGATTTGGGTTGTTGATCTAGGCCAATTATATATTGCAGTCACAACAGGGAGAGGGGATCTTAACCACGTTCCATAGTGTTTTACCGACAGATTGGACCCGAAACTTTATTAAGAACAACTTTATAATTTATCGCATCGATCTGGGGCTTTCCATATCACAATCAAAATTGGGAGGAAGGACCATGCAGGGAAATAACTTTAAATGGGGGCATTCACCGCAGGTAGGGACTCATAGGCGGGGACAAAACTCATAGACGAGACTTATCGTTGCAGGACTTATTGGCGGGCAGGGCCGATTGTGGGATGCAGAACCAATTGCGGGATGGGTCGATTACGGATAGGCCTGATTGATGGATATTGCAATCGCACTCAGGAAGGTGTGAGGAGCGTTATTTTATAGATCATGTGATATGTGCCTATTGTGGGCTACAACCTTTAAAGGGATTTCAATATAGTTTGAATGGGTGCGGCCAGAGTTAAAACTTGAAAATGGAGTTTCAGCTAGAGTTAATACAACTAGACATTCAGCTAGAGTTGGAATTTTAAAAGGGATTTCAATATAGTTTCGACATATAACAATGGAAATGCGGTTAAAGGAATATACAAAGGGACTTTGGCATAAGGATATAGTTTGGGAATTAATATGAAATATGAGTGTTTCCCAGGGAAAAATGGGTTTTGACTTAGGATTTAAGGATTTTCTCAAGGAAAAGGGGGTTTTAGATGTACTGAGGGGATTTATGAGGAATGTTTGAGGGGATGTATGGAGTATGAATGAGGATGTTAAAACAAGATGAAATCTCCTTGAACACAGTTTTTCCACTAATTACTACTCCCGCAATCATTAACCATAATTATTGTCATGACTCTTTTTCAACATTTCGATGACTTGACCTATTGATGACATTTAATGGAGTATGAAACCGACCATGAGATGAGAATAAGATGGTGATCAAGACGTTTTACTGATGACTCATCATAATGAGTGATGACACGACCAAAATGGCATTGGACCATGAAATAGAGGGAGTAGTAACATACCTAGACATACTAACCAGTGATCAAATTTTATTTGAAAATATAACAATTTGACCTAATAACCTTATTAACATCTTTGAAAGAGCACAATTTGATCATTGGTGACTGGCAGGACTGAGAGACACTAACATTAGCTCCAGCTGGGGATGGCAGCTCCTTTAGGAGGTGTCAAGAACATCGTAGACGAGGTAGCCTAATCCATTGGGCATGGAGTCAAAAACAAAAAGACCAAACTCAAAACGGAAAACTGATCGACAAATTGAACTAACTTCTACAAATAAAAACAAACTAAACCTTTCAAACCAACAACTGGTCAAAGAAACCTTATGGCCTTCTCCTCGAGCTTCAAGCTCCCATGATAACTACTTCACACTTTGACAGGAAAGTAGACTGGTATGTACAATGATAATGAAAATTTTCAGAAATTCATCAAGTAAGGTAGTTCTTGAGAAGGCTATGAATGATTTCTCCCCCTGAATAATCTTGTCCATTCATTTCTTCTAGCAGATAGGAATTCTTGCCTCTCAAAGTTGAGATTTTGTATGGCCCTTTCCACAGATTTTCAAGCTTCCCGTGCTTGCCCTTCTCTCCATTCCGTGCATCCCAACAAAGAACTATATCCCCCATGTTGAAACCATCTGCTTTAGTCGTACGATAAAAAATCTTCTTTATTCTTTCCTGAAGTTTAGAAGTATTCTAAAATACTTCCTCCTTAGTTTGTTGCAAATGAACCATTCGATTTATTCTTTGCTACACATCATTTGTTTTGCTGCCAAATTCATGCAAAATATTCATGACCGGGACAAGAAGAGATGTAGGAAAGACAATATCAATCCCATACACCAATTGAAAATGCAACATACCTATGGATTTCTTGTTACTTACTCTATTCGCCCATAGAGCATTGACAAGAATTTTATGTTAGTTCTTCTTGTTGACCTCCAACATCTTCATGACTGTATTGACCAATGATTTATTAGAAGATTCAACCAGTCCATTTCCTTGTGGATAATAGGTATTTGAACACCCCAATGTGATATGATACTTCTCACATAATTCCATCATCTTTTTCGACTTGAAGGCAGCGACATTATCGTTGATTATCTTCTGCGGGCAACCAAATCTTGACAATATATTAGATTCAATGAATTCAATGACTACCAAATGAGTAGCTTTCCTGGTCGAGATCATCTAAATCCATTTTGTGAAGTAATACGTGGCTATTAGGATCCATCTGTGCTGGGCTCAAGATGAAGGATAGATATCCCCAATAAAATCAAGACCCCACTGTTGAAATGGTGCCGAGATTGAGATGGGTTGCAATGGCAATGGTAGCAGTTTCCTTTTCCCCTAAAAAATATGGCATTCATGAAAACTCATCATAGTTTTATATATGTTAGCAAAAAGAGTCAGCCAATAAAAACCAACCCTCAAAATTTTGTTGGCTGTGGTTTTCTAGAAGAGGCGACTACCACCATCTCCCTTGTGAAAGTCACTTATCACTTCTTTTTCCTTAATTTCGACAAGACAATTCAACAAAACACGACTTGGATCCTTCCAAAATAAGACACCATTAAGGAGGCAATATTTTGAAGCTTTTGATTTCAATGATCTACTCTTACTTCTTGGCACTTCTAGCAGAGGATTCAAATGCTGGAGTACATAGACAATGTCAGAATACCAAGGAGAAGAAGTAAAAATTTGTGATACATGTATTGAAAAGTCTTCCACTTCTTCTTCAAAGAGGGTGTCAATTACATTGATATCCAATGCGTGGAAGTTATATTTGGCCATGAGCTTTACCAAACCTTCTCCCTTGATCAACTTTGTCGGTTTTATCTGTAGATCATATTCTAGCATTTCTATGATCCATTTTCCCCACCTACCTTCTAGGTCTATCTGCATGAGAACATCCTTTACTACTGCAATTGGAATATAAGCTAGAATGTGCGAATGAAGAATGCATACCTAAAAGTCCTTTAGATATTTCACCAAGGATAAAGCTTGTTTCTAAATAATGTTATACTTTAGCGCTACATCTCTTATAGTTTGACTGAAAAAGGCTATGGGTTGTTCAGGTTTTTGGTCCTTTTTCTACATTAGGACAACAACCAAAGTGTGCTAGGAAGCAAATGAAAATATGATGAAATCTAAAGTATATTTAGGGCTGATCAAGATGGGAGCACAAGACAATGAAAATTTAACTGCATTGAATGATTTCTTTACATATTCTGATGATCTTACCTCACTATCGTTCTTCAGCATATTAGTCATCTCTCGCAAGTGTTCAACAAGGTTGAGGATGAATCTCCTCCAAAATTTGATTTTTCCATTAAAATATTGAATCTCTCTTTTGTTTCTTGGTAAATATAACTATTGGATTGCTTCAACTCTTGTGAGGTCGATATGAATAACATATTTTGAAATAATGTGCCCCAACAATTTGCCCTCCTACATGGAAAATAAGATCTTATTTAGATTCAGCAAAATGCCAAATTTCTTGCACCTCTAGAAACAATCCTTAGATGATGCAAATTTTCTTCATTAGATTTGGAAAAAACTATAATGTCATCCAAGTGAGTAACCAAAAATACATATTTTTCATTGGCGAAATAAATAATTTCTTGGTGAAATTTAGCCCTTGCATTATTCAACCCAAATGGCATCCTAGTGTACATAAAAGTACCCCATGGTGTTGTAAAGGATGTTTTCAATTGACTATCTTCATGCACCAAAATTTGGTTGTATCTAGAATATCCATCAAGAAGTGACATCCTTGAAGCCCCAACTACCCCCTACAAAATATGGTCCATCTTTAAAAGAGGATAGTTTTCCTTCAAGGACACTTTGTGCAAATTCCTGAAATCAATACAAAGACAAATCTCCCCCGTCTTTTTCCTTACCAGCACAAGATTTCACATCCATTAACAAAAATGAATAAGAACTATGATACTAGATTTGTAAAGTCTATTTACCTCTTTCTCAATGGATGGAAGCAATTTTGGATTAATCCACCTCAGCTTCTAGCGGAATCGCTTCTAATCAGTCTTGACTGGTATAGTATGCTCGATGATGTTCTTGTCATACACCTTTAGATCTGAATAGTCACAAGAAAATACATCAGAAAATTTTACCATTAAAGCAATGTGTTTACATTTCATCTCAGCGGATAGGGACTTCGACAACTTGACCATTTTTGGCTTGTCAGCTGTACCAATGTTTATATTTTCAACACATGTTTCTGTGGGGACCACTTTGTGGCTTTTGAGTGACATTATCGCGATAAAATAACTCTTCCAAAGTTACAAAACCTCCTGGAATGTTATTTTCTTTCAGCTGCAACACTTCAACATTGGTGGCCACAATTACATGATCATTGTCATCATACACATCATCAATATGGGAATGCAAGAATTGATCCTCCATTTTCATAAAATTATTAATTTTCATATCATCCAAAAACACCTGCCAATATCTCAAATTGTTAGGGACAGCTAGAAGATGCTTGACATGAATTAAAAACTTCTTATTAGAGTGGATGGGGATCTTAAACATGCTTGTTGTAGTGGCAAGGGAATCAACCATAAAATTATGACTTCTAGGAATCAAGCACAATGTATATTCTGAAAAAGTTTTGAGAATATCAAGGAAAGAATTTCGATAAGCTCACATCCTCGGATGCTTGGCCTGGTACTCCCCTTTTACCTATTTAATCACCAACTCAGAGTCACCATAAATTGAAATATTCTTTCCTCCCAACTTTTTGGGAATTTTAAGGTCGACAATCAATGCTTCATTGTCTTCCTCGTTATTTGAGCAATCAAAAGCCAACTTATTTGAGCTTAAGCTTACATTGTGAGGGAATTTACCTGAAGGATTCGAGGGACCATGAATCCACATGCCAATCCCAGCTCCTTCATTTCCCAATGCTCCATCAAACTGCAGGGTCCAAAGACCATCTTCTTCATCAGGAAACTAAAATTTGGAGGGTTGATTTATTTTATTTGCTGGAGGATGACTCACTGTCTCTACAATTTCTGTTTCTTCCACTAATTCAACAGTATTTTCAGGCGAACTTCCTGGCTCCAAACCATCTACATCATGTTTCTCTTTTTCTATAATCAAATTCTTATGTACACTATTTATAATGTCTTAAACTTCTAAAATTTCAACAATCTGATTGTCATCATCTACTGAAATCATATCAGTATACAAAATAAAGGAATCTAAGTCGGTATGTACAACATGGATTGGTTGATTATTGGGTCTCCTTTTGCTACTAATCATAAGCTTCATGTTTTTCTCTTAGTACAATTTTCTAAGTTGCCAAAAAACTGGTATAGTAGTGTAAGAGAAATAAAGTTGTAGGGTGCCTTTCAACCTTTCTCCCTAAGACCGAGAGAGAAGCATGCCAAAACTTGGAGGGATATCAGCAATGACCACATCCATCAATACATTCTTGGCTGGAATATGGCCTAGAGATGCTAGCAAGTCTTTGATAAGACCGAGACACTTCACTCTTCCAGAATCAAAAGAATAAATATCATGATATGGTCGGGTGATATCTAATCCTAGTTTGTCCATAATGGTTTTAGGCGGTTTTGGAAGGCCCCAGAATCTAACATGGCATTATGAAGGATAAAATCATGGATTTTTATACTAAGGTAGAAAGGTGGGACTTCACTATCTTCTGGACTCACATCTATGGCTAGAACAAACAAAATTGCAGGGTGATCATCCACGACATGAACCATATCTGACATTTGATCTACCTTTAACATGTTGGCAACCTGAAACTTATGTTTATCATTATTGAGTAGCTCAGTTAGGGGGATAGAAGCTTTCAACTTAGAAATTTCATTCTCTAAACTAAAGAATTTATGTTGCTTCTTTACCTCTTTTGAAGTGGTGTCCTTCTTTTCGGGTTGTCCTTTGGTATAAGACTCCTTTCTCTGACCTTCAGTTTGAGTCTCCTTATCCTTCCTTGCATTGCTGGAAGAGGATTCATTGGTCTTATCCTAACATAGAACAACACTATCCTTTTATTTGTTTTGATTGGTAGGGTTTGTTTCCTTTTCTTGGGAATCTCTCTTAGCACTTTGCCTCTTTTGATTCAATGTAATAAGCACGTTTTTGCTCCTCAAATTGTACTTCTTTTGAACATGGATGAGAGAATTATTTTAGCCCCTTTGGTACTCTTCAGTCTGCTCTGCCCATACATCATCATCTCAGAGGAGAAGTTGTTGATCACTTGGTGCAAAAGAATCCTGAGAGAATTGATCTTCCTCAGTTAGAAAAACAGGTAGTTGATCATGTTGATCCTCCTCAAAGAAATGATTTGCTTCAGCAATCTCTTCCTTTTCTTCTTCTAGGACTTGTCTGTAATTTTGCTGAAACTGAGTTTTAATTTCTGTTGTCCCTGAGGATCATGATTCTTCTACTCCTTCTGCTTATTTCTTAATTGTGACTGTTTTTGGCCCCTATAATTTGGATTCCTTATTGAAGGCTTCACCTATCAGTCTACAATGGTCATTCTCTCCATCATATTTTACATGGTTTTTATAAGAGTGTCGAGTTTACCATCAGAAGAAGAGGAGGACTCCTCCTTTATGGTAACTTTCTTCTTCGACTTTATTTTGGATTTCTTAACCAGAAAATTGGCTTCAACACTCACTTCATTTCACTGCCTTTCTTCTAAGGTGGGAGGGTTTCTATCCTTAAGCTGATAAGCCATTTCCAGGTCAAAGTCACTAAGATAATGGAGGAGTGCTAAGCCAGGGGGAGTTTTCATGTCATCAAGGATAGAATTGTACACACTACTGAATCTAGTTGTGAACTCTTGCATTGTTTCATTTAGATGTCTCTTCATGGAGTTCTATTCAGCCAAAATATTTAATGGATTCTTCTTTTCTTCCTATCGGGTTAAAAACAACTCTGTCAGCTACCAAGAGTGTTGATGGAACCAACTGCCAAACCACGAAACCACTTCTTAACATATCCAGAAAATATTTGTGATATAATTCTCATTTTAGCATCCTCATCTTCAACCTCTTCGAGATCGATGAAATCCACCAATTTGTCAATGTGCTGCTAAGTTGTGATTTCTGAAGTTCCATAAAAAAGAGGAAGCCTTTGGCCATAGTTTTGAGGTAGGGCAACAAGTTGACCAGATAATGATAGAGCGGCAAACCTTACAATCACTGTTAGAGGAATTTGTACAGGAAATACAACTGGTTGTGTTGATGGGGATGATGATATCAATGGAGGTGGTGGTGATGGATTAGCAATGAGAGATGATGTGGCTGATGTATTTAGAGGTATGTTAGAGGAAGTAGCAGCAAACAAATTTTGAAATTGATATTAAATGTGTGCCTTTTCGGTAGCGATTAGTAGCTGGTCAGCTAGACTTTGGAGCTTATTAAAGTTTGACCAAATCTCGTGATCAGATTTAGAAAACAGGGATTTAGAAGAAGGCAAGTAAGAATCAAACTTGATAGGGTCAAATACTACTTCTAAAACGAAAGATTCAGACTTTGATCGGAAAAGAGATAGCTCAAAATGTATATCAAAATAAATATCTTCGACAGTAAGCAATTGATCAGGAAAAGAAGGAATTCTAACCAATTTACGAGCTCCACTTTTGGGAAGAGGATATTTGAGCTTCCTTAGCATTTTCTCTGGATCATGAACAATAGGAGGTGGATTTGGATCAATGGTGCAGGGGTATGGTAAACACCTTCACATACCCACAGTATGAATTTAACACAATAATGCATCCACAACTATCCCAGGTGTCTAACTCTACAATGGAGTCAAACCTTCAGACTATAAATGGTCTGATGGCCCTCTTCTATTGTTCCTTTATAATGGAACTTCAATCACTGCACCTAAAACCTCTATGGGGATTATATGAACCAAAAAACCTTGGTTTATTCTTCTTTGTTGCATATATAACCTTGTCACATCAACCATTCGTTATCTATGTCTTTAACTAACAAACCCCAACATTCGAATTCTATTTCCTTATCAAACCCTTTACAAAGGAAAATGTTGCAAACATACTCTTTCTCTACCTTCCTTACGGTTTCATACAGATTCCAAGGTTAAAACCTCTATCATAATCGCTATCGGCTACTAGGAATTCCACAGTCTTAACACATATACACCATCCCCCTTCTCTGACTCCGATCTCCAACTATTGGAGCAATAACTCATGCTTTATGTTAAAGGGCCCACACCATATAACTATCAGAAATATTAACTATTCAGGAATACAAAGGATATTCCCCTTCGAACCACATATATCGGATTTCAAATACTATAGAACCATAACTATGATTGTTGTCGGGTCCACAACTTATCACTCCAATATGCTTCCACTACGACCTCCGCCGATTCTCGATCTTCGAACCTCCTATCGCTGATTAGCGCTTAATTGCTATTGGGGAATCGACGTTCCTTTATACTAGCCCTTGAATGCTTCAAACCGCCGATCTGACTGGTTCTCTAGACCCGATAATGCTATAAATTGGTCTCTATAATAATTCACGTCATAACTTAGTTCTGACTGTATTTTGCACTAATTTTTCAGTGTAAACAGGGATTTAGGTTACGAGACTTACTCTCCAAGAATAATCTTGCCGATGAAATGCTTCACCTCCTTCTTTAAATAAATTATCCGGACTGTTGATCCATGTGATCAAACGGTTTCTGTGAACTAGTATTTTGATCCCTCACTCTTCAGTTTACTTAGTTTTCCCGCTAAGTCTTCGTTTTTCCATATTTTAGTTTCTCCTCAAAGGGTTTCTTCAAAGGCTCTGGGTATTCTGTTCCGTAGCTCGATTTCTCTTCTGAACTCAAATCCTTGAGCTCTCAACTTCTCTTTCATTACAGAGCGCCTCTATGATGCTTCAATGGGACCTAATGGTCCATTAGATTTTATGAATCGTTCTCCTCTCTGTGCTTTGCCTTCGACTGCGTTTGCTCCAACAGTCCTCAATGTCTCCTCTGTTTGTTCCGCAGAACTCTGTCTGTAACCCCTGTCACAGAGCCTACAAGTTCACATACAAATCAACACTTAAACACGCATTCAACTCTTTTGAGACATGTAGAAATGACTTTGTATATATATTAATGTAAAACACAGATTATATTTGAGACTCCTCGTTTCGCACAGGCCTGATTCTCAACATTCGTGCCCTCATCTTCTGCTCGTAGGCTTACATATGTTTATATAGAATCATTGGATTGGATCATTGAAGGGTTCGATCAATCCTCTAACAAAAGCCTAAAGCTCTACATGCATGCATATGTATGTGGCAGACTTTATCCACTCTAGCTTTTCTCTATTTTAAAACAGAAAAGTCTGCTTATCAACTCAATGGTCCATATCTACTCTAATTAATTCCTAAAAGCTCTCTCTTGCTCTAAGAGAGTTGGATTTGACTTCTACCACTCATGTTCTCATTTATTTATATTGAGATAATTTACATATTCTCCCATCATCTAATTAAATCACACTTAAAGGCCTAAATATTACATTGACTTGCAACTTAGGAAAACTATTTCCTAAAATGCATGACCCCCTATGTTTACTATTTACAATGATTTTCCTTTGGGTGAATGCTCCTGCATTGGACTCCCAAAGTAGAAAATATTCATGATCCCCTGATCATGTGTCTTCTGGTCTTTGTCTTCCTAGATCCCATACTTTCTTTTGTAATTGTTTGCATGCTTTGTTCCAAGTTTGTTGTTGTTGTGTGTCTACTGTCTTCTTATTCTTGTCAATCAAATTCAACTTCTGATTGATCTTGCTTGCTACTGCTACCACTTTTCTCAATTTGAATTTCTTCATCATCTCCTGCCATATTTCTTCAATTTCTATGTCCAGCATATCTTTGGGCTGGTCCATATTCTGCTTTGTATTTCTGTCTCTTTCTCTTTGTTTCAGGTTACTATTGCTGTCTTCTATGCTGAATTTTCCTTTGCTTGCTCCAACTTTTGGTTTGCTTGCTTTACTGACTACCTCCCTATCATCCTTACCCTCTTTCATGATTAAATAAAAAATTTTCAACATTCTTTCCAGCAATTTAGCTTCTCTGCTCCATGGATTGAATTCTTCCACAAAATCTCCTTCTTCCATCTTTATTTGGTTGTTCACTTGTGCCAAACCTCCTCCAGCATTTGTAACAAAACTGCACACTCAAAACACTTGTTAAATTCATAAACATAAGGTTGTTGTGCATTATCTTCCTTTGGCAACAATTTAGTTTGCTATTGTGTTTTCTCCTCCTCTATCAGCATATCAGTATGCTGGTTCAAATTCTCAGTAGAATTCATGAGACTATCAATTAGTCTCTCGTCCACACCATCTGTTCTAATGATGTCTTCCTGTTTGGTTTCACAGTAGTGAACTTCTCCTTCTTTAACCTACTGCTGGTTATCTTCAATTTGAAATTGTTTGATTCCTACTGCCTCTTTACAATCTCTAAACAACCTCTACTCAATATCTTTGATGACAAACTCATGCTCATTCATGCTTTTTAATGAAACTGAAAACAAATTATTACATGTTCTTGTCTCCATGGCTACTTGAGACACATCTCCTTCTTCAGAAACTGTAACTGTAGCTTCTCTTCTACCATCATGTTCTCTCATCAGTTTCTCCAATAGTTTAATTTCTTCTTCACACTTAGCAAGCATTTCATCACACTACTCTCTTCTTCCAACTTCATCCTTCACATGTTGTGTTACAATATTAAAATAATGTCTTCCTTTGACCCTTGTAATCCCAAGGTCTTTCTGTTGTAGCTAATTGCTACTTCCCTCATTCAAGAGGTCTCCTCCATCATACTTTGTTCTCCTAGATTACTCCTCCAGACTCTTGACATCTTCTAAAGACTGTCCATCCTCTTTAAAACACTCCTTTGTTAGTGTTCCTTTTCCCAAGGTCAAATCCTTTGCATAGGGTTCCTCCTTCTTAACATCTTTTCGTAGATGTCCTTCTTCCCTACTGTCTTTCTCAACAGTTTCCATGACTATCTCCACTGTGCCTATCATCATAGTGAATTGATGATCCTTTACTATGTTTTAAGTTAACATAGTCTCTTCCTAAAGTTTTCCTTCAGTCCCTTGCTATTTACCTTCGTTGAAGGTATCTTCAAATGGTTTCTTTTCTCCTGCAACATATGCCATCATACACAAACTATCAGTTTTAAAAATATAAGACCCTATGGTCTCGTTTGATGGTTCAGCCATCATATCTCCTTGATGCTCGAAATCATTCATATGATTCAAAAATTCTTTGATAGTCTCTTCTTCAATCTCCTCAAGCCCTTCACTTGGTTGCTTGAGATCTTCCTCTAGCTGTATATGAGATCTATCTATCTCATCTTTTTCCAGAACAAAATTTTGATTTTGTTGGTATTCTTCCTCTTCTATGACAATATCAACAAATTGTCTTTTATTTGTTTCACCTACAAACATACACAAATTGTCAGTTATAAAATCATTAGACCTTTTGGTCTCACGTGAAGTTTTAGTCTTCAAGTCTTCATCTTCACTTTCTCCGAGAAATTCTCTTTTTCTTGGTTTACAAATGGATTCTTCCATTTCTAACTCAACTTCCTTGAGTTTTTCCTTCAACCACTTTACTTGCTTTTGTTGTAGCCTTCTCTGCATCTCATGCCACTCCATTGGCTTCTTCTTCAAGACCCAACCTAGTCTTTGGCTTTCCTCAAGCATTCTCCTTAATGCATTGAGTTGTTCTCTTAATTCAGCAACCTCTTTGTCAATTTCTTCTTGACTCATCCTCTTGCCATTTGCTTTGGCATCCTCTTTCTCATATCCTCTACCGCAGCTTCTCTCTAAACCTCTGTTATGACTATCAGTAGTCATCTTCTTCTCTTCTTTCTTCATGAGCTCTTTTGCAACAAGCCTCTACAACAACTAGTCCTCTTGGCTGCAATCTCACCTCACTAAGCTCTCCTCACTCAGTCTTTTGGTAAGCATAGGTCCTCTATCTAGAACCTCTTGTTGAGCAACACCTTTGCTCCTTCTAGGCTTCTACAATCTCCCACTCTCTCTTGAGAACACTGCAGCTATCCTCTCTGTCCAATCTCCTATTAGATTCTTCAGGTTCACTGCAACTTCTCCTTCAGAGTGTTCTCCTTACTCTGCCTTCAAGAACTCACCCAATTCTTCTCTCACAGATTCTCTTGCTGTCACCTGTGCATTAGTGTAAAAACACACATTCTTAATTTAAAACAGAACATATTACCTCACCTTCAAGATCTCAGCATGATCTTGTTTCACCCATTCTTCTGCACTTTGAATGGATTGTCCTCTGTTTTGTCTCCAAATCCTCTTTCCTTCAGAAATTTCATTAAGCAATCTTGCTTTCTATTTCCTTCAAGGAATACTTTGTTCCTCTCAACTCCAATCCTCTATTGGAACTACTACAGTCTTCCAAAACTTCAAAATTTCTCGTTACATATTACAAATTGGCTCTGATACCACTAATGGTGTAGGGGTAGGGTAAACACCCGCACATACACACAGTATGCATTTAACACAATAATGTATCCAAAACTTTCCCAGGTGTCTGACTCTACAATGGAGTCAAAGCTTCAGACCATAAATGGTCTAATGGCCCTCTTCTATTGTTCCTTTATAACAGAACTTTAATCACCCCCCCTGAAAACTCTATCGGGATTATATCAACACAAGAACATTATTTTAATCTCTTTACCGCATATATACCTTCTCACTTCAACCATTGGTTATCTATGTATTTAACTCACAAAACCCAACACTCGAATGCTATTTCCTTATCAAAGCCTTTACAAAGGAAAATGCCGCAAACATACTCTTTCTCCACCTTCCTTACGGTTTCGCATAGATTCCGAGGTTAAAACCTCTATCGCAATCACTATCGGCTATTGGGACTTTCACAGTCTTAACACATATACACCATCCCCCCTCTCTGACTCTGATCTCGCGGAGATAATAACTCATGCCTTACGTTAAAAAGCCTACACCATATAAGTATCATAAATATTAACTATTCAGGAATACAAAGGAAATTCCCCTCGGAACCACATACGCTGAATTTCAAATACTATATAACTATGACTATGACTACTTTCAAGTGCACAACTTATCGCTGCACTATGCTTCTACTGCAACCTCTACCGATTCTTGATCTCTGAACCTCCGATTGCCAATTAGCGCTTAATCGCTATCGGTGTATCGATGTTCCTTTATATTTGCCCTTGAATACTTCAAACCACTGATCTGACCGGTTCTCTGGACCCGATAATGCTATAAATCGATTTGTATCATAATTCATGTCCGAAACTTAGTTCCGACTATGTTTTGCAATAATTTTTCAGTGTAAACAAGGATTTAGGTTACGAGACTTACTCTCCAATAATAATCCCACCGATGCGATGCTTTGCCTCCTTTTTCAAAGAAATCATCCGGACTGTTGATCCATGTGATCAAACAGTTCCTGTGCACTAGTATTCTGATCCCTAGCTCTTTAGTTTACTTAGCTTTCCGGCTAAGTAAAGGGTTTCTTCAACGGTTCTGGGTATTCTCTTCCATAGCTCGATTTCTCTTCTGAACTCAACGCCTTAAGCTCTCAACCTCTCTTTCATTCTAGAACGCCGCTCCAATGCTTCAATGGGACTCAATGGTCCACTACGATTTTCAGAATCGTTCTCCTCTCTATGCTTTTCCTTCGACTATGTTTGCTTGAACAGTCGTCAATGTCTCCTCTGTGTGTTCCGCAGAACTCTGTCTATAACCCCCTGTCACAGAGCATACGAGTTCACATACAAATCAACACTTAAACATGCATTCAACTCTTTTGACACATTTAGAAATGACTTTGTATATATATTAATGTAAAACACAGATTACATTTGAGACTCCTCGTCTCGCACAGGCCTGATTCTCAACATTCGTGGCCTCCTCTTTTGCCCACAGGCTTACATAAGTTTATATAGAAACATTGGATCAGATCATTGGAGGGTTCGATCAATCCTATAACAAAAGCCTAAAGCTCTACATGCATGCATATGTATGTGGCAGACTTTATCCATGTTAGCCTTTCTTTGTTTTAAAACAAAAAAGTCTCTTTATCAGCTCAATGGTCCATATCTACTCTAATTAATTCCTAAAAGCTCTCTCTTGCTCCTAGAGAGTTGGATTTGACTTCTACCACTCATGTTCTTATTTATTTATTTTGAGAGAATTTACATATTCTCCCATTATCTAATTAAATGACACTTAAATGCATAAATATTAGATTGACTTGGAACTTAGGAAAAGTATTTCCTAAAATGCGTGACCCCCTATGTCTACTATTTACAACGATTTTCCTTTGGGTGAATGCTCCCGCATCAGTTAGGGTTTGACCTCGTGTGCCTTTTACGGGCCAGAATATTACACCTTAACTTAATGTGATTTAGATCAACTTGCTTTGAGTATTGGAACCTGTCACCCACTGAACCAGTCTTGAATGCACTTGGAGAACTATCACTCATTTCCCCGAAAATGGTGCCAAAATGTTATCCTCCTAAATATCTCAAGGCTGAGAAATAAGATTGAAGGAGGTAGCCTCAAACCACTTAGGGTTCATCATCTAGCCCTACTAAACCAGAGAGGGCTCTCTCTATAAATCTCATAGCCAAATATGACTGGAGTGGGAAAATGATACTAGGGTAGGTATGTTCAGCTCTAGGGTTTTGAAATTTAGGATTTTGCTAGATGAGGAGTCAAAATCAAGGAATTAGGTTAGATATCAAGGCTTCAATTGCAAGAGATAAAGAGGAGTAGGATACGTATGCTTTTGTGATACTTTGAGGCTTTGTCGATGTAGTGTAGGGTGGAAAAGAAAAGATTCAAAATGAGCATGGAAAGCATGAATTCATTTATAAGATGATAGGTAACATAAAAATGAAATTCCTAACAAAACAAACATTAAGTTTAGGAATTTTGTTTAAAACCTCTTAGGAAAATCACTGAAGAGCATAAATATGGAAAGGAGAAGAAATTATCATTCATATAAGATATTAACAAAAGAAAAACATTATCAAAAACTCATACCACAAGAATTCATAGATAATAACTGCAACTCATCTTTGATTTCCTGTAAAATATAATCGATACAAGCTCCAAGCCTTTCACTCACTGATGTCCAACCACTAATACTTCAAAATCTAAAGTATTTATGCAATGGTTTACTGAAAATATCTTGAAATAAACTTCAGTATTTATTACAAAAATTCATAAAAATATATCAAAACTACTAAAAATATCATTTGGCTAAGCTCCGGTACTATTTTGGGCATTCTGGTGTAACTAAGGCCTTGAGTAAACACTTTTGTTAATCCTGTTAGTTGATGAATTGCACTGTTATTCCACTCTTTTTGCATTCTGTTTAAGTGGTGGTGAAATAAGTGATCTAGTGCTCTATGAATGGAGGTCGAGTCTTTCAATTGAGAAATTACATGAAAGACAATGACAAATTGCAGTCGAGGGCATGAAAAATGAACTGATATTGACCATCAGAAAGAAGTATGAGTCGTCGATCTGAGCTATCTGATCTAGGCTGATTAGATCTGGGTCATTGATCCTAGTCGATTACATATTGCAATCGCAATAGGGAGAGGGGATCTTAACCATGTCCCATAGGGTTTTTCCAATGCACTGTACTTGAAACTTTATTAAGAACAACTTTATAATTTATCACATCTGTCTGGGGCTTTCCATATCACAATCGCAATCGGGAGGAAGGACCATGCAGGGAAATAACTTTAGATGGGTGCGATCATCGAGGTTCGGGACTCATAGTCAAGGGACGAGACTCATAGCTGGTACTTATCGGCGAGTGGGGTCGATTGTGGAATGCAGGACCAATTGCAGGATGGGCCTATTACAAGTTAGGCCAGATTGTGGGATATCACAATCGAACTCGGGAAGGGATGAGGAACGTTATTTTATAGTTCATGTGATATGTTTCGATTGTGGGCTCCGGCCTTTAAAGGGATTTCAATATAGTTTAAATGGCTATGGCTAGAATTAAAACAAATGGACTTTCGGCTAGAGTTAATACAAATGGAATTTCGGCTAGAGTTGGAATTTTAAAAGGGATTTCAATATAGTTTTGATGTATAACAATGGAAATGTGGTTAAAAAAATATATAAAGAGCTTTGGGATAAGACTAGAGTTTGGGAATTAATATGCAATATGAGTGTTTCAAAGGGAAAAATGGTTTTTAGATGGAATGAGGGGATTTATGAGGAAAGTTTGAGGGGGTATATGGAGTATGAATGAGAATGTTAAAACAAACTGAAATCTCCTTGAACATATTTTTCCCTTAATTATTACTCCCATAATGATTAACCATAAGTAGTGTCATGCCTCTTTTTTACCATTTCGTTGACTTGACCTATTGATGACATCTAATGGAGTATGAAACCGACCATGAGATGAGACTGAGATGGTGATCAAAACATTTTACTGATGACTTGTCATAATGAGTGATGACAGAATCAAAATGGCATTGGACCATGAAATAGAGGGAGTAGTAACATACCTAGACAAACTAATTAGTGATCAAATTTTATTTGAAAATATAACAATTTGACCTAATAAACCTATCAACAACTTTGAAAGAGTACATTTGATCACTAGTGGCTGGCAGTACTGATAGAAACCAACAATATATTTAGTGGCCAAGAAGGGTATCTTGAGTTATATATCTTGAAATCTTGGTTGGTTATCTTTCTATCTCTCTCTGACTACATTAGTTTCTCTCTCTCAATATGCATACATGCTCCTATTTTCTACATTTATAGGTCTTAGTTTTACCCTTCCATCTACTCTTCCTCTACTAATTCTCTTGCAATTATATTATTCCCTTTGTGTTGGAATAGTATGAGCACTCAACCTTGACATTGCATGTGCCACCATCAAGGTGGGCAAGGTGGTTGTGGAAGCAAGTGTGATTGTCTCCTCATAATAGTAATCATGCCCAAGTATAGGAATATGAACTATGAAAATTTATTATGTTGTTGTTCCTGCTGAGATCTTAGCAAAGATTTGATGCCCAAAGACCCAACCTTATCATGAACTTCTTGTGTTTTCAGTATCAACCATTATTGTGAATGTTTCCCAAGGAGTTTGTGGCCCTAGCCACACTCAGGGAAGATGGAAACAATATATGAACTTGATAAATTTCCATTGGCAAATCATAGTTGTTCTTGGTAGAGTATTAAGGTGAAGCAAGAGGAACAATATGATATATATGATGCACGAAATGATATGAAACGTGCTTAGGGATTGTTGAATTGAGGCTTCTATGATCCATAATATTTGTAAGAACTTCGGCGTAAATCACATGTAGACAGACCTTTGTCGATGCGTTTCAAACCAACCAGTGTGGTTCATCGTTAGGGCAAGTTAGAGACACAGATCCAACTTTGCATGTTAAATAGTCTGAGCAGAGCCTCCAATGGCTATCTTGACTAACGGCTAATTTTGACTTAGGGACCAGAGTCAAAAAGTCAATTTTATAATTTAGTTATATTCGGTGACCATACCTTTAAAATATATATAAAAATATTTTATAAATAAAATAATTGGTGCTTACGTTAATATTTAGTTAAAAAGGTATTATTTAATAATTAAAAATTATAAGTTATTAGAAATATTTAGTTATATGGAAGACCTTTCTTTCAAAATGTTAGTTAGAATGAAAATATATTTAAAAATAAATAAATAAATAAATAAAATTTAAATAAAACTAAAAAATAAATAATAATATAAATATAAATATAAAAATAAAATAAAATAAATCTATAAAAATTAATATATAAATAAATTCAGCTGAGAACGTAGCTAGTCAAGATAAAAGTTATAAAAATAAAATAAAATAATAATAATAATAATTAATAAACAAAAATAAAAATCAATAGAAAAAAATAATAATAAAATATAAACAAATATATATATATATATATATATATATATATATATACACCTAAAAAAAAAAAAAAAAGACGACACAAAATAAAAAAGGAGATGGATAGGAAAAAAGACCATTAAAAAACTAGAGAGCAAGAAGGATAAACCCTAGGAGGAAGGAAGGTTCCAGGGGGAACAATGAAAGCTAGAAAAGGATAAAATAAGGGGGGGAGAGAAAGAGAGATTAAGACGAAAGGGTCGGGATCCAACAGCTACTGATCTTCCAGCCGTCATCTCTATTGAGATTGTTAGGCCTTCTTTCAATCTCAATAGCTTCCCTGAATTTTCGATGATGGAACTGAGCAACTTTGGCAACAACCTTGGCCTCCTCTATACAAACATGATGATTGGTTTTTTCCACATGATCTGCTAACACTGAAGACTTGGTTCTCCCATGTCTTAGGTTAGCTGCATGTTCGTTGATCCTCTGACGGATGGAGCGCCATGTTTCGCCAATATAGGGGGTCCCACAAGAACAAGGGATCAAGTAGACACCCTTCATGTCCTTAGGATCAACGGGATATTTCACCGATCGGAGGTATTTGCAAATGGTGAAAGATCCTATTGACCCTAAGGACATGAAGGGTGTCTACTTGATCCCTTGTTCTTGTGG
This sequence comes from Pinus tabuliformis, assembly GCA_031772625.1. Taxonomy (NCBI): domain Eukaryota; kingdom Viridiplantae; phylum Streptophyta; class Pinopsida; order Pinales; family Pinaceae; genus Pinus; species Pinus tabuliformis. Next base: position 189,941,302 of record CM062808.1, read on the forward strand.
GACCCCCTATATTGGAGAAACATGGTGCTCCATCCATCAGAGGATCAGCGAACATGCAGCGGACCTAAGACATGCGAGAAACAAGTCTTCATCGTTAGCAGAGCATGTGGAAAAAACCAATCATCATGTTTGTATAGAGGAGGCCAAGGTTGTTGCCAAAGTTGCTCAGTTCCATCATCGAAAATTCAGGGAAGCTATTGAAATTGAAAGAAGGCCGAACAATCTCAATAGAGATGATGGTTGGAAGATCAGTAGTTGTTGCATCCCAGCCCTTTCATCTTAATCTTTCTTTCTCTCCCCCCCTTATTTTATCCTTTTCTAGCTTTCGTTGTTCCCCTGAAACCTTCCTTCCTCCTAGGGTTTATCCTTCTTGCTCTGTGGTTTTTTAATGGGCTTTTTTCCTGTCCCTCTCCTTTTTTATTTTGTGTCATCTTTTTTTTTACGTATATATATATATATATATATATATATATATATATATATATATATATATATATATATATATATTTATTTATTTATTTATTTATTTTATTAATATTTTTTTCTATTGATTTTTATTTTTATTTATTAATTATTATTATTATTATTATTATTATTATTATTATTATTATTATTTTATAACTAACTTTTATCTTGACTAGCTACGTTCTCAATTCAATTTATTTATATTTTTTATATATTTATTTTATTTTATTTTTATTATTATTTATTTATTTAGTTTTATTTAGTTTTTAAGTTTTATTTTTTTTAATTTTTAATTTTATTTATTTATTTAATATCTTTTCATTCTAACTAACATTTTGAAAGAAAGGTCTTCCATATAACTAAATATTTCTAATAACTTATAATTATTAATTATTAAATAATACCTTTTGAACTAAATATTAACGTAAGCACCAATTATTTTATTTATAAAATATTTTTATATATATATTAAAATTGACTTTTTGACTCTGGTGCCTAAGTCAAGATTAGCCATTAGTCAAGATAGCCGTTGGAGGCTCTACTTAGACTATTTAACATGTAAAATTGGATCTGTGTCTTTAACTTGTCCTGACGATGAACCACACTCGTTGGTTCGAAACGTGTCGACAAAGGTGTGTCTACATGCTTAGGGATTTTAATGTTCATGTCTACAAAGTTTAGATGCACACCTAGCTCAAATTGAGAGCCACCTCTAGTGTGAGCTTAAGCCACCAACTCATCTCAGTTTGAGTGTGAAAGATCTTGCGCATGTTACCTCCTCACATTCTTGAGTTTTGATGTTTTTCAAAGATATTTTCCATGACTTATAGTTAATTTTGTACTCGTATAACTTTTTCTCATCACCTTGTCAATATATCTAGTTTCCATAGATGTAGATTGAGCAGATACTATCTTCAGTAAGCTTAGAAAATCATGAACAAATGGCATATGTATGTGGATCTTTTGAATTTTTGAGGCAAAACAAACTTAATCATTGAAAAAAAAAAAACGTTATATATATATATATATATATATATATATATATATATATATATATATACTCATGTTTGAGTACAAGAAAGGTGTATAATTCTTATACTCTGAAGAATATTTCAATAGAAGACATAAATAAAGTAGTTGAATATTAATGATAGCTAATTTATTTCAATATTAATTATTTTTATAAGTATGTATAGAGAAAGTAAAAAATATATACATTTTAATGTTGACCATAGTATAATATTTCAATACACAAATACAAGAAATTATGAAAGGCAAAAAAAATAAATTATTTTCTAATAACAATTATAAAACTGAAATGTGTAATCCATAATATAAAATTAATATATGACATTTAGAAAATATTAATAATAATAAAAAGATAATAGAATTTTAAAAATAACTATGCATATATTATATAAAACTATTGAAAAAAATAAAATTTTATGATTAAAACATTTCAAATAATTACGCCGTAAGGCGTTCCCCTCTGAAATCAACCTCCCAAAATGTCTTCGTGTCGTAATCGTAGCCCTTAGATCTAGTGTTAGACGATAGGAGAAAAATGAACCGTTGATTAAGAAGTTAAAGTTTTTTAGGGTTTAGAGCGTGTTAAGGGGGCGGCGGTGGACCTGCAGAGGCCGACCTGCATGCAGGTGTTGAGGGGGCGGCGGACCTGCATGAGATTGCATGTTCCGATCACCCATTCAGGAACTATCGGTCGCCCTTTCCATTTTGTTGTCAAAAAAATTCCTCCGATTCGAACGCAGACAAATTGATTCGAAACCCACTCAGCCATTGGCATTCCCTCCTCCTTTTTTCCGAGGCTTCGATCAAATTTCTCTTATCTGCTCTGTACTAGGTGAATTGGGTCTCAGCCATAATCGAGCTTTGGGTTTCAGTCATAATCGAGCTTTGGGTTTCAGTTTTATTTCTGAGAAGGCAATGGGAGATATTTTTAAAATAACAAACGAGAGAATTTAATGCCAGAAATTCATGAGGCATAACAAAGAAGAGTTTCATTTGTGAACTGGATTGATGAGCCGCAACATACAATAATTTTAAAGATAGATAGTAAGAGCAGAAATTCAAAAGAGATGGATTGTACAGGAAGGGGAATACACTTTGTGTTGGTTCATGGAGCTATGCATGGAGCATGGTGTTGGTATAAGATTGTGGAGCTTCTTGAGAAAGATGGCCACAGGGTATCAGCAATCGACCTGATGAGCGCTGGTACAAGTTCGGTTACCGCTGATTCCATCACCTCATTTGAGGAGTACAATCAGCCGCTTATGCACTTCCTAGCCAAGCTCCCACAGACAGAAAAGGTGCTTGCGTTTCCTGTTGTACATTTTTACTTTATTGTTGATTTCATTTTAATGCTTCCGATGATCATTTATGCACTTGAACGCCTTTCTTTCAATGATCTTTCGAACCTTTCAGCCATTACACTGAAAAGGTCATAGGGTAGCCATCCAGATCAATAGGTTAGGTAAAGAAATGTGATATCTGGACTTTTAAGGATCGAGGTATTTTTCTAAATTTCTTTGCCTACATTTTCAGTGAAAATTCGAATCTCAAACAGCCAGTGAAACAGGCTCTTGCCAAGTGTGGTGGTTTGAGGAATGGTACTGTAGATTATGTTTTCTATTAGAGTAGTTTATTTTTATACAGGGAGAGAAACCAAAACCAAGAATGCCTACTGTTGCTGCCTAACATGATTTCTATTACATGTTTTATATATATATATATATATATATATATATATATATATATCTATATATATATATATATATATATATATATATATATATATATATATATATATATATATATATATATATATATAATTATTATTTTATGTTATAAGTTTTAGTTAAAAGTTTTTTATTTCAATTGTAGATGAGGGGACTTGTTGATTTTTTATTTTTATTTTTTTAATTGAGAACCTAAATTGATTTTGTTGTAGTGTATTAGAGAGTTTGGTAAGTTGCATTTACTTTTAATAAATTTAAAACAATTGATGTCTGAATGTCCACCAATTTCTTAAGGATTTTCAAAGCATATCTAATTTTAGAAGCACAAGCGCACCAAGTATCATCTGGTAATTTTCCCAGTGAGTAATGCTCATTGTTTATTTTTATTTTTCAAGTCCTTTATTTGAGTTTTAGCTTTTTTTTAATTATGAATCTGGCCTGCATGAACATACCCATCATTGATTATGTTGAGTTTGATTATATGTTGTAGTATGAGTTATAAAACCAATAAATAGACTTTAATCCTATGGTTGTTATAGGACATATTCATTGTTCTTTTCATTTTTATGGAGTGTAGTTTGCTTTGGGTGAGTCTTTATTTTTGAAATAAATGGATCAGGGTTGGTCTTTAGGCCGAAAGGAGCCTAAAGGTATCCATATCATCAGCCTGTGAGAATACAAATGGAGTTGGGCAGAGTGATTTGGAGAGGGACCTGGTTCACCATGATTGCAATGAGTGAAATGAAATGTTTGAAAATTTCTAAGAAGCTGGTGCAGAGCTGCTAAGCCACATCTAGAAAGAAAAACCAAATAAACATCTCTCCTTAGGACATGCAGAGATGGAGTTAAAGATTTTTAAGTTTTTAACCATTCAATTTACTTCCCTTTTTCCAACGGCTATGATGTTTGAAAATTGATGCAGAACTGCTAAGCCTCATCTATAACGTGAGTGGAACATAAGCATAAAGTTAAGATTGAGCCTTGAATTTTGCTAGTGCAAAACCAAATAAGCATCTCTCCTTAGGACTTGTAGAGGTGGAGTAAAAGAGTCTTTAAGTTTTTAACTATTCAATTCACCTCCCTTTTTCCAACGGCTATGTTGAAATGTTTTGAGAAAAGTGATTTGAAGAGTACCCTGGGTCACCAAGACTGTTATGAATGAAAGTGTAAATGGATAAGCAATTGGTTGAAACCTCCCAGAGTACTTCAAGAATGTTGGTGACTTACAAGTATGAAGCTATGTTTGAGCCCTGAAATTCTGTTGGGCAAAATTAAATAAAACATCATTTGCTCAAAATACGTTTTTGCCCAAAATTTGTTTAAATCGTCAATAATACGATGTTTGCCGTATTAGTGGCACTCTGAATTTGTTTACAACCTCAAATAGATTTTTGTTTTTACCTGGTTGGTCATTAATAAATTTTGAATGTCTTGAGAATCTTGATTTTTTTTTGTAGGGTATCAAGAATTGAAAATATGTCTTTTGACATTGTTGAGGAATTTAAGAAAGTTGTGTGCTTCTACAAAACTTCGTTGAGGCATTGCATGGTGTGGATTTCCTTCATTTCTTTTTGTATCTACCTTCTATTCTCTTTGGCAATGATGCTTCTATTTCATGTTTTGGTGGATTAGCAGGGGAGCCCTGTAACAAGCACGGCATTCTCTCCAGGATTTTTGTTGCATCCATTCGAGGAGGCTAGTCCATTGGGTTTAACGCTGAAGAAAACACCTTCATTTATAGAACTTATTCAAATGAATCTTTCTGAAGGGGACTCAGCAGCTCCCTTATCTATAAATAATTCCAGCCTGGAGGTGGGGAGAAAGAATGAATCAAAGTGTGCACCAGGACCGGCTATTGCTGACAAGTACAAGGCCTCAAACTTCCCAGCCTTGGTTTTGAGAATTGGTTCTTGGGAGGTAATATGCATAAGAAATTAATACAGCTAAGTTTGCATATTAAATTCTTCAATCTTGTCAGAACATATTAAATATTTTTTTTTCACCTAAACAAGCCTCTTGATAGCCACTGATGGAAACTCATGATATGGTAGTAAGTAATGCACATTTAGCAAGATTGCATTGACATAAAGATGCTGATGATGCCAGCGTATTTCAAGATATGAAGGAGACTTGGTGGTAAAATGCTATGATGCAAAGCGTAGACTTGTTTGGGAAGTCTTGGAGGGTGGTCTGAAGAGCAAGATGGAGATTCATTGGTCAGATATAACCTCTTTGAAGACCAGTTGTCCCGACAATGAACCTGGTACCCTAGAGATTGAAGTAAGCATCAGGTTTTGCTTATTTTTTGTATCCTACTTGAGGCGGAGTTGAAGTGCAAGTGCTTTTGATATTTCTATACGAGTATCTTTTCTTTTGTATCATACATACAGGTACGACTTCCATGAACTTGAACGGGCCCTTCAACAGTTTCATTGCCTCCAGAGGGGTTATTCCCATGTATATCACTATAACACAGAGGCTGCCATTCTTTGAAAATACTTTGGACATTGTTCATTCTATGCATGTCTTGAGCAATTGGATTCCCTCACATCTACTGGAATTTGTACTCTATGATATCTACAGGATTCTGAGGCCTGGAGGCCTATTCTGGCTAGATCATTTTTTCTGCACAAAGGATCAACTGAAGATCTATGTGCCCATGATTGAGCAGCTAGGGTATAAGAAGCTGAAATGGTCTGTTGCCCCTAAGTTTGATAGAGGGCCCGAGCTCAAAGAAATGTATATCTCTGCTGTCTGGGAGAAGCCAGTTAAGAGGCAGTGCGCAGGCTACTTGTAGATGCAGTTTTAAGTTTCATGGGCTTAAGGCCCCTTAACTTAAAACAAATAAACATTTCTCTCTGTAATGTATTTTAATTTTCAATTATGGGAATATATATGATGCCCTTGCCTGTTTTTAAGATATTTGCCACTTTCAGTGTATGGTTCATGTATCTAGGTTTGATTTAGGGCTCCAAGATTTTCATATTCATATTAATATATAAAACACATCTGCAATATGAATTTCTGGATTTTCTACCGTGCCATGGTTTTCATTGATTTTTGAAAAAATGTGGATGGTTCGTCTGTAATGGTCAAGGGCTGAAATTCAATGGCCATGTTTAGTAGGTTTTGACTGCAATGGCGAAACTGCAAATTAACTGGAATTCATCGAGATAAGATGATCAAGAGAAATGATAAGCTTATCTCATGACAAATAGGAAAAACGGTGACGTTGAATTCTAGAGAACAATTGATTAAAATTAGAAGCCCAAAGGACATGGACCAAGAGCATTTTGTGCGCCAAATCCAAATGTAGTCATTTTGAAAGAAAATGGCACTTTTGAAGAACTTCATGAGTACTTAGATCCTTCAACCAATGAAAGAATTCAAGGATCAAATGTCCTAGAATGCATGCAATGTGAAGAGAGCATACAAACTTTAACTCCGTAAAACTATGATGAACATGAAAATTATGAAAAAGATCAAGAGAATTTCATTCAAACAAGAGCTCAACTAAGTAGGTTCAAGCCTAGAAATCAAGTAGGTAAAGGAGAAGCATTCAATAATACTCCTCATTCAACCCTTCATCAAGCTAATGCATAGCACACAAGGAACAAGCTAATGCAATGATGAAGATGACTTATAACATAATGAATGAATTGATAGAGCTACAAATTACTCATTCTTTTGTTAAAGTGATTAAAATACCTCAACAAAAGGAGAACTTGTTGAAAGCCTAGGAGAATACAAATCCATGAAGCTCAAGAATAGAAACAACTTTTATCAGTAGTTAACAAAGACCCAAGTACCTCCACCTAGAGTAAGAAGAAAGATACTCCTTTTTATCTCTCTCAAAAATCATGATTTTTATCTTACATAATTGCATGGTCCATAGTTGTCTACAAATAATATAATGCCACTTTCAATTATGATGTTTTTAGGATTGGAACACCAAATATTATGAAGCCCCAAAAAAGTATACACACTATTGGTTCAAAATAGATTCCTTCCTATGATAAAATTAAAGATTTTTGTGCATGGATAAGCTCTGCTCCACATATAAATACAATCTTCTCTCTGATTGTAGTTGACATTCCAATGGCTTATGGAGTTGTTGTTGGTTGTGATTAATCAAATAGCTGATCGTACCTATGGTTGTATAACTTTGTTTTACTTTTGTATGATCTATGAAATGGATTTTGAAGGGCTGTAAAGCTTTCAAATGAAATATTTTCTCCGGATCTATCCTATACAAATTTGTGACAGAAATAGCGACTAAGATGGCCATAAAGCGATCTCTTACTTCCAGATTAAAGTTTATTTGGGCACAAGTACCATGCGAAATTAGATACAGAGGTTCATTAAATAAAAAAACAGTTATATTCACTTGGAGCTGGTGCCGAAGAGGATTTGTTGTCTCGTGCAGAAGCTTTCACATTCAACCTTTGGCCTGATGATTTGGATTGCATGATGTGCTTTTTATTGTTCACTGATGAAATATTTGATGCATTTTAAAAAGAATTCTGAGAAACAGTTTGACAAACCATCTAATAGTTCTAACAGATCACTTGGTGAAAGCATTGCTTAAAGCATATTCAGAATAATATTTGTATTGTTGTGCAGGTAATGAAGTATGGTACAAATGAAGCACTACCAGACGAAGCCTTAAATGGCCATTCAGCACAGGTGTTATTTTAGCCAATTTGGAACCCACGAGTGCTTTATCTTGATTGTGGTCTTTTATCAAAAGGTGGCAAATCACTTTTAGACAATACTTTTATTTCAAACTGGTGATCAAATACAAAAACAAATTTGTTTCTCCGCGGCTCTCTCCTCTTTTTTATGAAACTCTGCTTAAATGTAGTCAACTATTTATCATGCTGGAATCGCGGCTCTCTCCTCTTTTTTATGAAACTCTGGTTAAATGTAGTCAACTATTTATCATGCTGGAATCATACAACTGTTTCCTTGATATATACCAAATGCTAGAAGAGAATATGAAGAGGAAGAGCAAGCTGCTTTCCCAAGTTCTTGATCACATGATATTGCTTCTTCTAATGTATTTCTATGAGACACTGAGGGATCTTCTAACACCACAAATTGTTCAGCAAGAGATTCAGAGGACTGCAACACCTGCCTCTGTGTGGAAGATCTGTCAGAAACAACTAACTTCAAGAGTTAGATTCGTAGATCTATTACTTGATTAGAAGAGAAAATGAAGATTAAGTGGTTACTCTAGAGTCTAAATGACAAAATAAATCTTTAATTACGAATGGAATAACAAGCAGATACAGTATACAGTAAAAGCACATTATTTTTATGGATGTGAAATGTAGAATTTGTGTATTGTGTCCAAACTCTTAGTAACAGTGATAAGGACTTGGCCTCTTCTTCAATACACAAAATAGGGTTCCTTGATTTTACTAATATAGATGACACATGATGCCCACTGATTGTCTTTTCAAGGCTTGGAAATATATGCATACAAAATCTCGACTTCCTTAAATTATGAACGGCCATAGAACTGTCCTTTAAAAGATTCTCTGCTTCCTTACAAATATGTGGAATGACAAGTCCACCACCCTTCTTCTTTTATAGCCCGAAGATCAAGAAATCACAGCTCCAATGACCTATACTGGTCGGCCAAATTCACAGAAAATGACAGTATATAGCAGTGCTTTATGTGACATAGGCTTCTTGGCCTTATTACAAGCACAAGGAATAAGTAGGCATCTTCTTAGATAAAACAATCAACATTAACAAAAATTTCTCTCTTCAATAACTCAGAGAACAAAGAGGCATGAATAGGTCGGATTCACTGTCTGAATTGAAGAGCAAGAGAGAATATACGACAACAGGGAGAGACCATGCAAAGCAGATATGTACATTCATACGGATCTAGGCAGTTCCATGTAGTTTACAAAACAGTTCCATATGTTCATGCAGATATGGCCATGCAATCCATAAAGCAACACAGTCCATACATACAACATGCCATATCTTCTCGGGCCAACTGTACTGCTCAGTTTAGGGTGATTTGTTGACCATAGAGCTGTTGGATTTTAGCACACTGTGAAGGTTTATTCGTAAGTGTTTTTGAAAGAATGAAAATCTGATTTTGAAGGAGAAATTACCTCTGTAAACAGTTTTATGCTTCCACTATTTAATTTCCAGCTATTGTGTGATTGATGATATGGCCTGAAATTTAATTTATGGTTAATTAAATTCAGCAAGTTATTTGTTTAATTAAGATCTTAAGGGCATTATTCATCTGGCCATTCTTACTGTAGTGTGCCTTACCCTAATGGCAGTAACCCTCAAAGGGATGAGGCCAACGATCATGCATGTTGGATTTTCAGAAGTGTAGGTGTGTTTGCTTTTTAATATTAAGCAGTCCACCATAACATTTCTGCCTCCATACCACAAGATTGAGAACAGAGTAATCCTTTCTCCAAGGTTGGCTTCATGAAATGACCTTTGGCATATTCTTGTGTTCTTGCACTTTTCTTGGCCTCCTAGGAGAATAAAGTTATTTTCAAAAGACTTATCCAAAAGCATACTTATGCCTAGAATGTAAAAGAGAGATAGCTCCATTGCATAGCAGACCTTTATTGTTTCTTGTGCTCAGAACAATAGGAACACTTTGCTCCTTCTTAATGTGGTTCAGAGAACTAGGCCAACAACTTGGTTCTTCATTGCTCCATAGGACTCTCTTTAATTCATTGATCAAATCCAAATAAATATATGTATCCCTAGAGTCACTTATTTGATCCTCAACAAATTTTCTTGTTGGACATCTTTGTTTACAAGACTTGAATTTATGTGAGCACAGGTGATTGGATGGAAGGACTGATAGCTTCAGAATTTTGATGCAGAGGTGCCAAAGGGATCAGATCTTCAAACATACTGTTGACTGCTTTATCCACTGAGAGGATTGGACTTAGATCAACAAATTCTTAAAACAAAACTCTTCATTGACTTCTTATCATGACACGTGGTTTAGCTGCTGAAGGAGGACTTTCCTATTGTAAGAACATTGAAATATTACCTCTGCAAATAGCATATCAAAAGTCCCTAAAAAAAATTAAATCACTGCATTAAATGGGTAATATGCATTAAATTACCCAATCCATGATGAGGAGGGGTCCTTCGCATCCAGGCATCCATATTCATAAGACCGTCTTTCATAAGATCCTGGCTCAACGCATCAAAGTGCCCAATGACCTAATCAAGATGCCAAAATCAGTGCCCTCTGCTCATTTTGCTCGCCAAGACATAGGATCAGCCATGCACATCCTTCTTCCAATGTGTTCTTCATGAGGCACCTTGAGAGATACCATACCTCTGATTTTATGTTCATACACACTGCTACAGGGGTCTGTTCCAAAGTGCCTCGCACTTCTTCTATCTTCCAGACTTCCAAGGGTACTGTCACCCTTATCCAATGGTGCCAACACAAAGGAGCTGCATACTTTTCTTGGATGAACTTCCTTTGCTTCAGCTGCTAGACAAAAATAGGATCACATGGAGGGCTGCCACTAAACCTTCTCAACAAAATCACATCAACTGCTAGATAATGACATTATGGAGGGCTTTTACTATTCTTCAAAAATCATTTTCAGGCTGATGTCTAAAGGGACCATCCCTTCTCATAACTGCATCCTCTATTTTTATTGGCTTCAGGGCACCTCTTATGAAGGTTTCGAAGACATGAATATATATTCCTTGTTGATTTTCAAGTTGGCTTGAATGGAACAGGCTTTTAACACTTGTATATATATCTATATATATGTTCTTGTAACAATGATAAGGACTTGGCCTCTTCTTCAATACACAAATAGGGTTCCTTGATTTTACTAATATAGATGACATAGGATGCCCACTGATTGTCTTTTCAAGGCTTACAAATATATGCAAACAGAATCTCGACTTCCTTAAATTATCAAGGGCCTTAGAACTGTCCTTTAAAAGATTCTCCGCTTCCTTACAAACATGTGGAATGAGAAGTCCACCACCTTTCTTCTTTTATAGCCCGAAGATCAAGAAATCACAGCCCCAATGACCTATACTGGTCGGCCAAATTCACAGAGCATGATAGTATATAGCAATGCTTTATGTGACATAGGCTTCTTGGCCTTATTACAAGCACAAGGAATAAGTAGGCATCTTCTTAGATAAAAAAATCGACATTAACAAAACTTTTTCTCTTCAATAACTCAGAGAACAAAGAGGCATGAATAGGTCAGATTCACTGTCTGGTTGATGGCATACTTTTTATAAATAAATTTCCATGGCTATTACGGTTCAATTAAGAGCCAATCTCTTGCAGAGTTCAGAGTTGAATTCATCTGTAACTGCCTTTGATTTAGGGAGTGCTCAAGAAAAAACTTCAATGCCTAACAAGACTGTGATGATCACAACCATAAATGTAGCTTGGGCAGAGGAAAACAGTGTACTACATTTGTACATGCAGAGCCTTCGAATAGTTATTGAATCATGTTCTCCTCGTTGCAGTGGACCAGGAGTCATTTAATCCTTGCCAACATATTCATCACACTGCTATATTTTGCTAGAAGAAATATCTGATTTCAATGAATCTGCCTCTGCATACCAAGACTGGCGTGAATGGTAAAATTCAATGAATCTTCCTCTGCATGCCACTAGAAATTGTTGCTTGAAAATATCTATTTTAAAGGGAAGAAATGGAATGGTTTTTTTGTTATTTGGATTACCAAAAGAAATGGCTTAGTTAAGATAGCTTATAAATGGAGGCATAAATTCTGAGGCTCTCATGGTGTTATTTCAATATATTGGCCCTGTTCAAGTTTTGAATGATTCAGAAATTAGCAGATTTGTTAAATAGTGGAGGCAGGGAATTTGCACTTCTTTTCTGTCAAACCTGGGAGCTGATAAAAGATGAGAAACAATTTAATCACACACATGTTGGTAAAAGCCTAATACTAAGAAGGCAGGTAGAAGTGGATGATTAAGATTGTTTATAGGTTTAGCCAACAATTTTATTGGTAACATGCGTAGTTTGAACTTTTGGTGATATTGTTTCATCACATAGGCTGACTACAGTTTGGTGAATTGTTACTGGAAATATACTTAAATCAAGATAAAATATAGGTGGTAATACCTAGTTGAATGGAGAGTCCCAGTATATTGGCCCTTTTGAGGATTATTACTTGACCAGTTTGTTGCCTTAGTCTGCTGAGTAAATTTTTTTTTGTTAGTTGGTTGTTGTTGTAATTGGTAAATTGTATAGGTGATTTTCATTCACATGCTTATTGGAATAGCTGGCTTCTTGAATAGGGAAGTCATGCAGTTGAGTATGTGAGAGGGGTTTGTAGAACACATTATCTAATGAACTCTTATGAAGAGGCAAAAAGTCTCACTCATAGCCTACTCAGGGCTTCAGATGGGAATTTCTTTTATATACTGATCAACTTATTAGAACTACTGCTGCACTTTCTTCATCCACAGAAGCCACTTGAAAATGCTTGAAAATAAACTCTCTGTAAGGGCCATTGTCAATAAAAATATTTGCAGTGGAGGCCCTCTGCCCAACAACCATTTTAGCCAGCCTTGGAAGGCAAATAGTTGAGTTCAAACATGATGAAAATTTAATTCCCTGTATACAAAAGCATGTATTAGGTGTTGATAATGGCTAGAAATGTGCAGTGAAGATGTATATACCTCCTTTTGTACAAAAATGAACAGAAGAGGCAGAGGTATAAGGTTCACCTCGAATTTTCTTGCAAGTTCAATCCACTGTAGGATGTGAAAGGAAGTGTCATAATGCTAAGAGTGAAAAAGAGGGGAAGGAAGAAACTAATAATTTCAGAAATTCTAGCGTTCTATCCGTACCTTGATTTGTTCTAGTAAAATAAATATTAATTGTTTGTCGACATCCAGGGAGCTATCTGGTAATAATAATAATATTTTATTAGTATTATAATAATAATAACAACAATGGAAAGGTGGGGAAGGAAGAAACTAATAATTTCATAAATTTGGACCTTTTATCCTAGCTTTATTTGTTCTTCAGATCCAACTAATATTTTGTAGATCCAACTTATGGTGAACCAGTAGCTTGAAAGCCAATTGCAAGTCATTCAGCCAACAACGATCTATAAGCATGCCATAGTATTATGTCTCTGCATATTCACAATAGTGATTCCATTGTCATATTATTATTCTCCACTTGGACAGAGAGATGACACAAGGGGTTTCTACATGTTGACCAACCATGAAAATTGGATCTTATAAATTAAAATTCTTGTTTTCTAGCCTTCTATTTCTGTAGATACCAATTGTGTAGTTGATGGCATACTTTTTATAATTTCTTCCACAAACTATTATTATTTACAAAATATTCATTTTCAGAATACACATAACTAACTATTGCAATTGTAACTCATTATCATCCACCCTTGCTTTCAACAATGTCCATTCACATGTCCCTATTCTTCCCCACTCTATGCTATTCTTCCCCACTCTATACATGTCTCTATTCTTCTCCACTTTATGCTATTCTTCCCCACTCTATGCCTTACGGCGTTTCCTTTGCAACATAAGGTGCAAATGCTAGTTTTACTATTCTACACTTTAAGTTTTTAACACATGATTTTAAATCATATAAAATAAACACACACACACACACACACACACACACATATATATATATATTGATTTGAACATGAACTAGAAGAGATCAAATTTTTCGGTTTAACATTTGCATTATAAAAAAAATCGTACCTATCAAAATTTTATCTTCCTAAATGCATGCTAGATCCACCTCATCCATGATTAAATGAACCCAGATTTTTTATAATAGTTTTCCGCGTCATATCATGCTTCATTTGTCTACGCGTTTCGAACCAACCACTGTGGTTCATGGTCAAGACAACTTGAAGAATTAGATCATGGCTCTCTCTACTTATAGTGCGGCCATGATCTAGTTCTGATCATGGTTCTCTCTACTTATAGTGCATCCATGATCTAGTTCTTCAACTTGCCCTGACAATGAACCACACTTGATGGTTTGAAATGCTTCGAGAAATAAATCAAGATGTGATTTCTGCCTAAAACTATTCTAAAATTTTTTGATATGAACCACAGAAGCCTAAATTCAACCACTGAATCCATATTGATAAATAGCTAAAATCTCCAAGCCCAAACGTTAAATTCTCTGTAAAAAAATATCGAGAGAGATTTTCCTACCTCATTTTTTTCTTCACGAACAACCAAATCATCATCGGAGCATTGCAGTTCGTTTTCATCACAGGTCTCCTAATTTCTATCTAGCGGGAGAAGACAAATCTGGATAATTGCATGTCTCACGGGAAAATAATTTCTGCGTGTACTAATGGTACCCCCGGAAAATTCTTTGTCTCGTTTTGTAAGTGGGACATTATAGATTAGTTGCTGTATGATTTTATATAAAGCTCGTCCGTATATAAAGCTCGTCCGTATCCATTAAGTGCGTCGATGTTTTCAGAACAGTTTCCCTTCATTTAGATCCTTGTTCTTAAGTTCCTGTAACATAATTATAATCATAAACATTTGTCCAGTACGGATTATATGCTTTGACATTGATTAGAAATCTTTATTGAAATTTTGAATGAAAGCATATACAAAATCATACATATAATATTTTATCTTATCTTCATAGCATCAAATAATTATATGTATCTTTTTGCTTTTCCATGTTAATTTGTTGATTGCAAATGTAGAACAGTAAAATTCAAATGATCAACAAGTTTTCATGTGGCCTAAAAGTACTCTAAAATTCTTCATGATATGTATAAAAATTAGATAGTGTATAAAGATGCTATCTCTGAGCATATTGCTCCAGTCGATCTAAAGGTTCAAAAGTGCGAATAATGTGCTAACATAAAACAGCTAGAAGTCAAACAGCAGGCACATTAGTTGTATCTTTGAAAAGGTCATATAAGAAAATAAAACCATGGAACTGGGTGAGGTGAAAGGATTTTTAATTGATATGATATAAGGAAAAAACCTTATATAGAATTTTTAATTTCCATTATGGATTAATTCGTTTATTGGATTTAGTTTTCATTAAATTCTCCGTTGAAACCCAATCGAAAAGACTGTCAGTAAAATTCACCTAGGAAAATCACATAGGAACTATTAATTTTTTTTTTGTTGAAATGTTCAATAGTTTTTCTTCTTGATGGTTAAGATATGGCTTTCTTCCCTATGCTTGTATATTTTTGGATGATACATCGCTTTTAGGCCTTCAACATTGGCGTGAGTTGAGCATTGACATGCAAAGCTCCTTGTAGATTATAGATGATGGAAAGCGTCAGCTTTGCTATTAGTTGGGCATACGCAGGCAAGACTAACCTGCTAATTTAACAAAGCGGGTTCAGTTTTTGTTAGATATCATTGCGATACGAATTTGCTTGTGGGATAGTGATTTATAATAAACTTCCGTTAAATTTTTTCCATTTGTCTAAATTTTTTCATTTAATTAAAAAAAGCAGTTTTTACTTTAAAAAAAGATTTTTACTTGATAAAAGTGTAAAATTTTTCTACTTCAATCTTTAAAAATAAATACATAATATATTTGATAAAAGTGTAAAATTTTTCTACTTCAATCTTTAAAAATAAATACATAATATATTTTGAGGTGTATAGAAAGAGTATGAAGGATGGATGCCATATCTGGGTTCTTGATGTGATTGGTTTTTTTTTTTTTTTTTTTTTTTGCCTAAGTGGGCTTTCTACTATAGATTGTAGTTTCTTAAGCTGGTTGTCTCCATTGCCACTTTTTTAAGCTTACTGTAGATTGTAGTTTCTTAAGCTGGTTGTTGCCATTGCCACTTTTTTTTGCAAAAGCCAAGCATTTGTAGATCATAGTTTTTACAACTATTAATTGTGTTAAATTCGAGCTTTTCACAATTTTTTTGCTTCTTGGCATCTTTGTGCTCATGAGTGGCTTGCTAGCTTCATAATGAACATTATTGATAGATCTAATGCTCGTGCCCCCTTAAGAACTACTTTTATGGATACAATTGACTCTAAAACATGTAAATTGCCAAATTGGTAGAAGTCATTTTGGAAAAAGATTTAGCAACTTCCAAGGCTCTTTGGAATATTAGTGTCTTAAATTAGAGAGGATTAATATGTATGTTTAAAATTATCTCTTTGAGTCCACTTATGGTCTTTGAACATGCTTGTAAGAATTGGGCTTATCAAGACCTTGATAAAATGTTTTGTTGTGATAAGTACTTGCTGATATTTATTTTTGAATGCAAAGAATCTCTTTGAGTCCACATATGGTATTTGAGCATGTTGCTAAGAATTGGGTTTATCATGATCTTGATGAAATGGTTTTTTGCGATAAGTACTTGGGTTTATTTTTTTATTTTTTTTTCTGAATTGGACTAATTCTATTGATAAAAATATGGTACATGAAGATACAATCGAAATAGACAGAGAGTCGTCAACCGGAAATGATAGGACTATCAACCTCGGTTCCGGAGAAGAAGTGAAATAAGCAAGAAGCTACAACATATGGCTGGAAGCAAGAAAAAGGCTGACTTCTACCCAGAATGGTTTGAAGCCTCAACACGAAGCTTTTTCCCTTTCATTTTTTTGACTTCGACCCAACCTTCATGGGATGAATGAGCAATAGCAACTTGAAGATTGGGGCATTCCACAGGGGAACCCTCCTTTTCTGAATCAGACGAGGAGGTCAAGTGGACGTGTTTCTGAGCAGTGGCTGTATCAGAGGACTATGCTGGACCATCGGTGGAAGGGACCACAGGATGAGGGGCTTGATCCTTTTCCGCATTGGTACCTTTATCTTCAAAGCTGGAGGAATCATAATCCTCGACTGGAGGTGGAGAGCAAGGAGCCCATCGTTTGGACTTGGGCTTGGAGAGGTTTTCCTTATGCTTTTTTGCCAGGCGAGATGGGCAGGTGTTCTGCAAATGCCCTGATTAGCGGCAATTGTGGCAACGGAATGCAGTATTTTCGTAATCTAGTGTCTGGGACCAGACAAAGTCGTTTATCTTGAGATTGATTTGGTTTGGTAGTCCTTTGCTCAAATCTAACTCCACACATATTCTTGCATATGAGTAGAGACCTTTGGATTCCTGCCAGAAGTCTCCCATAAGGAAACTGCCCAAGGTGTTGCCTATAGCTCTGTAGACACGAGTATGCCATAAGTGAGCAGGTAAGTTTGGAAGCCTGGTCCATACATGTGCCTTGGTAATGACTGTTGTTGCTGGATCAAAATTTGGGAACCAAGGAGTCAAGAAGAGCCCCGCAGTTCCCATCAACCAAGGGCCTTCTTCTAAGGCCTTTTCATAATACTTACTATTGTCAAAAAGAACAATGAAGTAACCTTTTGAACATAAACTGATCTTACAATGATGAGTCCAGTTTGCATGGATCCATGCATAGAGAACCTGAGAACACGACCACAATCCGTTAAATCTACAAATGATGGCTCTTTCTGCAAATTCTTGAAGTTGGGTTGCAAGCTCTTCATGGGAGAGTTCAACAGAGGGAACTTCATCTATCTTATCAACCAGAAAGGGCTTAGGTGTAAGATCCTCCAGGGGCTGGGGTTCTCAGAGTGTACTACATCTTTGTATGAGAAGGGACGAGCAGAGGATGGATGTCCCGCTGCAACTCCTCCCAGGCGAAGGGTTACAACCAAAGCGTTGTTCCTGGTAACGTTGTAAGAAGAGAGGGGAAGAAGATCTTCAAGTTGTTTACCTTGAAAGAGAAGTCTCTGAAGACCTGAAGGGATCCCAATCCGTCGTTCTAGATCCAGTTTGAGATCCAGCACTAGATCTGAAGAACTGACCCATTGCAGGATGGTTCTGCCTGAAGGCTGAGAAATTTGGATCTGAAAGGAGTCAAAGAAGAGCCTAGACCCAGTGTCAGGGCTTCTTGTGCTTCCGAGAGTAGATCTGCCATGGCGATTTTCCTTCTGGGGTGTCAGACTTGCAAGATCTTGGCCGATCTGTCTATTGTGAGCCCATTCTGAAGGAGAATTTTTGTTATCAGGCATCCAGAGTTGGGTTTGGTGTGGACTGTTCTGCTTATTGGGCATCATGGCGGATCTGATTGTCTGACCACCTTCTGTGGTCAGGATGCCCGATCCAGCTCTATAAATCGGCCCTGCAGACGCCTCTTGTACTAAATCTGGTATAAAGTGAGGATAAGTAAAGAATGGAATTACCCTTACCGCAGACACGTTGCCTTGAGGTCTACTTGCTTTGGCTTCGTCCTCGATCAGTATTTCCTCCTACCTCACATCTGCCCAGGGGTCTAGAAACTTCAATCTGGGCTATGCTCCTGGCCGATCTCCTTAACGTCTATACTCCTGTGCATGCAGGAGGCAGAGACGGTTTTTCCAAGGTCGATGGGGTGCGCGGCTTTGGGGCTAATCCGGATGAGACCAACAGTGATGAAGTCGCCTTGCCCATGGCCAGGTCGGGCATCGTAGCCCATTAGATGACAGAAGTTTGCCCTGGACAGGTTGCGTATAGTCAATCAGTCTCTGCCGAGGGTTTTCTTGGGTCCCAAGGTCCTTTGTTGGGGCTCTCTGGAAGATCAATTTATCTGGGGTTGTGCTTATGGGATCCGTCAAGGCGGCACTATCAGTACCTGCGCTTGTGTACCCCTTCCTCGTGCCGCTTCGAACCCTGGTTTCCGCCATCGCAGTCTCCCCACTGCAAATTTTCTGAGTAATCTGGTCACTAAACCAAGTACTTGGGTTTATCAAGACCTTGATGAAATGGTTTTTTGTGATAAGTACTTGTTGATATTTATTTTTGAATGCAAAGATGTTAACTACATGTTCTTAACATTTGGATGTTATTTCATGGGTTCCAAGAGAATGCTCCTATCTCACTAGACCTTTGAATTCCATGTGGGCATGGAAATCTCTTCTTCCAATGTCTGGGCTAGACTTCCACACCTCCCCATCTTTCTCCACGGTGAATATGAAATCAAAAAAATGAGAAAGCATATAGGAAATTATATAACCTATGTAGAGCCTAAAGGTGGTATTTTCACATGTGCTAGAGTATGTGTGCAAAAATGTTTTGGTAAGGTATTTCCTAGGTTGATTCAACTTGAAAGGGAGGGCTAGAGTTGCCTTTTCATGAGCTATGAAATTGACATCATGTTTCTACGAAATTACTCTTTTTTGCTTCCACATTGTACTCCTTTTTCATTTTTAAACATATAAAACCTATCCTTTTATGACCTTAACATGTTGCTTAATTTGATTGTTAGTTATATTACTTAGAATTAAATTATCAATCTAGGTTCATATACTTGTGAAGTGCACTTTCATATACTTGTGAAGTGCACTACACTATATGTGGTAGGAATTCAACCTTCATTTTTAATTCTAGAAGAATAAATCTAGTTTATCAATAGCAAGAAATGAATGGTAAACGTATGCAAATGAATGAAAAGAATAAGATGGAGTGAAAATAAAATCTTAATCTAAAACTAAATTAAATATTAAATACTACAAATGCAGGGAAAATCTATGTGACAAAATCTGGTCAAAGCACACACATATACTTAATTTTGATGAAAGAAATGAAATGGTTATCCTTGAAGGTAATAAAAGCAAAGAAAACATTATAATATATTAAAAGCAAGGACAATCTATTTTAGGAAAGAGAAGAACTTAAAATCTAGTGAAGACATTTGAAATTAATCTATAAATTTAGTCTATGAAAGCATGCAAATCATTAATTTGGAAATACAAGTAAGCCTAATTTACGAAATCTTGTAAATTTAATCTATGAACATGAAATAATTAACTATGAAAGCAATGAAGCCTATAAAGCAATTATGACGTAGGAATCAATTGTTTTACAAAATTATAAACAATCGGCCCTGTGTTTTCCCTTACCTTTATAATCAGCCTTTCCCTTCACTTCTCTATTTTCGTTTATATAAGCCCGACAACAGGTATGCACGAATCAAAAGAGTCACTTGGTAATATTGTACCGTAGATCATAACACATTGATCTGACGGTCCACAGCATATCGCAATCAAAAATTGCAATAAGTGCTTAGGGCTCGGCTCTTTCACATAAAACGTTGCGATGTGATTTAATCAATGATCACATCACCTATCGCATATCGCAGTTTCCCAATACTTAAGGCTCGTTCCCTTTCCAATGAAATATTGTGATGCGAAGGATCGACGATCGCACATTGCAGGGTATCAAGGCCCGAGGTTTATTCAACTGTCGATGGAATGTTGCTATGTGATTAAGCAGTGATCACACATCGCATTTCGTTAAGGCCTAAGTTCTGCCCCCTTGTAAACAAATATTGCGATGTGATATGGGATAATCCAATGGTCGGCGGGGTTTCACACCGTTGGTTGGAACTTAGATCAATGGCTGGGATTTAAGTGGGCTTCAACCACTATTATTAACACTAAGGACTATGATTTCCATTGAACTCTGAGTTTTATAACATAAAGCATAAACAGAGAAGAGTTCTTTACTTGTTCCAAATGCAAATAAACAAAGGCAAACGAGAGTTTTCAATGGAAACAACACATTAACGCACAAAATCATTTATTCAATACAATAACACTTACAGTGTCTCAGCCCTCTAGCTCGATTTTAGCAATTAAAAAGACCTCGGTTTCAATCTAGAAATCCTCCCTCTATCACTCAACTCTCTCGTTGCTCAATCTTTTCTCATCTCTGCCAATCCATCTACATTACATTTTTTTTTTCTTTTTATGAATCGAATCCCACTATAACTATGCTTAACAACTCAATCTTTTATTTTAATCTTTCTAACAACTCAATCTCTATTTTCAAGCTCTATCACACACTTATCCTAACAACTTATCCCTAAATCTAAATAAGACAATTTCTACTTATTACAATAATGAAATACATGTCATTTCTTGAGAGATCCAACCCTCTTAGTTAAAACTGAATTTTGACAACTCAAGTAAGTGAAATGCAACTCTTTTAGCCACAACATGTGAACATACCTTCACATTGCTGGCTAAGTCCAGATGCTCCTGCATTAGACTCCTGGGGAAGAAAAGAATCATCCCTCAGACTTTCAAGGCTTACTCCATACTTTTGCAGCTCTGCTATTGTCAACCAGCTAGCATCCTCCACAGGCTGTCCTTTCCATTTTACTAGATATTGAAAATAAATTTGTCCTCTGGTTCGTTTGGATACTCTTTTCTCCAAAATAGCTTCCACTTCTTTCTTAATTGTCTTTGGCATTTGTTCTTCCTAGTTCAAAGTTTGAACTTCATCTCCTGTAGTTTCCTCCTGTAGCTCTATCTCTGTCTCTTTGTATGGATACAAATCTGCAACATTGAAGATAGGCAAGATTCCAATCCCTTCTGGAAATTCAATTTCATAAGCATTAGCTGAAAACTTTCTTACAATTCTACATGGTCCTATCTTCTTCATCTTTAGTTTATTGTAAGTCTTAGTAGGAAATATTTCTTTTCTCAAATACACCATCACTAAATCTCCCACTTAGAATTCTTTTTCTCTTCTTTTCATCTCTGCTCTCTGTTTGAATTTGCCACTGCTTTCCTACAATCAGACCTTGAAATCTTCTTGTACTCTCTGTATCTGCTTTGCGAATTCTCTAGATTTTACACTTCTTGTCTCCTGTTTACCCAAATTTCTGAGCTCATACACACCTCTTCGATTCATCCCAAAAACAATCTGAAATGGACTCATTCTAGTAATTCATTTTGGAGTATCATTATAAGCAAATTGAGCCTAGGTTAGTGCTAAATCCCACTACTTAGGATTTTGATACACTAAACTCCTCAGTATGTTTCCCAAGCTCCTATTTACTACTTTCGTTTGTCCATCTCTTTGAGGATGGTATGTTGAACTGGAGCTGAGGTTAGCTCCTAGTGTCTTCCAAAGAGTTCTCTATAAACACCCTACAAACTTTGTATCTCTATCAGACACAATACTTACAGGCAGTCCATGTAATCTTACAATTTCTGAAAAAATTAGATTATCTATATGTGTTGCATCACTAGACTTATTACAAGCACTGAAATGTTCCATGTTCGAAAATCTATCTACCACAACATAAATGGAATCACTTCCTCTTTGAGTTTTAGGTAATCCCAAAACAAAATCCATGCTAACTGCATCCCATGGTCAATCTGGTATTGGCAATGGCTTATACAATCATGTATTCTGGTTTCACCCTTTCGCATACTGAAATATCCTGCACTTTTCAACAAATCTCTTAACATTATTTTGCATTTTTGGCCAATAATAAAAAGCATTCACCTGAGCAAAGGTTTTTTCTTATCCAAAGTGACCAGATAATCCTCCACTATGTTTCTCCTTTATTATGTTTTCCCTCATAAAACATTTGGGAATACACAACTTGTTTCCTTTAAACAATAAACCTCCTTGGATAAGATAATCTAACCACTGGCTTCTGTTATGGATCATTCGATTTTGTACTATTGTATAAATATCATTGAAATCTACATCATCTTTGTACATTTCAATCACTTCTTCCAAACCTATAACACCAACTTTGAATTCTTGCACAATAAAAATTACCGTACTTAATGCATCAATGGCTTTGTTCAACTTACCACTTGTCTGTTTTATCACAAAAGTAGAGCTCTACAAAAATTCTACCCACTTGGCATGTTTCTAGTTCAATTTCAGCTGGTTGTTTATGAACTCTAATGCATGATTGTCAGAATACAATATAAACTCCTTTGGCAGCAAATAATGTCTCCATTTCTTTAAAGCTTGTACAATAGCATAAAACTCTTTATCGTAAGAAGAATACTTATTCTTTGCCTCATTCAATTTCTCACTGAAGTACTCTATCGGTCTCTGTTCCTAACTCAAAACTACGCCAATTGCAACTCCACTAGCATTGGTTTCAACTTGAAATACTTTTGCAAAATCGGGTAAGGCTAAAACTGGTTTCTCTGTGATTTTCCTCTTCAGCAACTTAAAATTCATGTCTTCTGCTTCTATCCACTTGAACGGCTGATTAGTCTCTGTAATTGTTTCAAGAATTGGTGCACAAATCTGACGAAAACCTCTGATAAACTTTCTGTAAAATCTTCCAAGACCATGAAAGCTTCTTACCTCAAATATATTCATGGGAATAGGCCAGTCCCAAATTGCTTGGACTTTCTCTGGATCCATTTTCAACCCTTCTTTAGAAACTAAAAATCCCAAGTAAATTAATTCTTCTCTCATGAAACTACATTTCTTCATATTTATCAGTAGTTTCTCTTTTTGCAGAGGGTTTAATACCACTTCAAGATGCTCTAGATGTTCTTCTTTAGTTTTGTAAAAACTAGAATATCATCAGGATAAACAATAAAATAATTGCCTGCATATTCCTTCAAGACTTCATTCATGAATCTCATGAATGTACTAGGTGCATTAGTGAGTCCAAAAGGCATCACTAACCACTCATACAACCCACTGTTTGTTTTAAATGCAGTCTTCCATTCATCTCCTTATCTAATTTTTATTTGATGATATCCACTCTTTAGATCTGTTTTGGTAAAATAATTTGACCCAATCAAACAATCCATCAAATCATCCATGCGTGGCAAAGAAAATCTATACCTGATAGTGATCTTGTTTATGGCTCTGGAACCTGTACACATATGCCATTCACCTCCTTTCTTTGGACTGAGTATTGTTGGTGCAACACATGGACTAAGACTCTCTCTGATTAGTCCCTTATCCATCAGTTCTTGCACTTGTCTTCCAACTTCTGTATTCTTTTGAGGAGTTAGTCTGTACGTTGCTTTGTTTGGCAAACTCACTCCTGGTATTAGATCAATATGATGACTAATACTCCTGATTGGTGGCAATGCATTTGGCAACTCATGCACAATAATATCATCTAAATCATCCAACAAAGTTTCGATTTCTTCAGGTAAATCATCTAAGTTTATGGAAGTTAAAATTACGTTAGGTCTCCCTATGACAACAAAATACATTTCTTCACCTTTTCCAACCTCTTGGAACAGCTCCTTTCCACTCATCATCATAACACTATTTCCAGGTGCTCCTTTGTCAGCGTCATCCTTCAATGGCAGCAGTGTATGTTTATTTCCATCCTTCTCCAGAGTATAAGTGTTTTTCCTCCCATTATGAATATCTTTCCAATCAAACTGCCATGGTCTTCCCAACAATAGATGGCATACATCCATTGGCATTACAGCGCATAATATCACATCCTTATACGTACCAATCTATATCTCGACTTAGGATTGTTCTGAAACACTAATCTGATGTCCTTTCTGCAACCATGACACTTTATAAGGAGTAGGGTGTACTGTCTTCGCTAATATGAGATTGTCCACCATCTTTGTAGAAGCAAGGTTATCAGTGCTTCAACTATCAATGATCAATTTACAATAATTACCCTTGGATTTACATGTATTCTGAATAAACTCTTCCTCTGTGTTGGTTCTTCAATCTCTTTCTCTGCCTTAAGCAATGCCCTTTTCAACAATAGAAATTCTCCTACTTCAGGATCCTTCCTTTTCTATGACTCGAGGTGGTTCTTACTTTGCCTCAGCCACATTCGCATTACTCTGACTTGCTGGTTTATTATGAGGACAGTCCCATGACACATGTTCCCATTCTCCACACGTGTAACACCGAATATCTCTTCCTCGGCCTCTTCCTTTGGGTGCAAATCTTCCTCCATTAAAATCTCCTCCCTATGGTGGTTTGCTACTTGAACTGCCTGCTTCATGCTGATGTTGCTATCCCCTTGGCCTGGTAGTTCCTCTACCTCTTACTGAGCTTCTTCCTCTATTCCTCTGATTCTGTTTTCTCAACATCTTCTCTTCTGCCCTCAAACCTGCTTGATAGGCATCCTCAATAGTATTCAGACTTAGCAAGCTGATCTCATCCTGTATGTCGTATCTTAATCCATTGATATATTTGGCTACTTTCTCCATGTCATCCTCTGCATGCCCTGCTCTAATACTAAATCTTTAAAATTCTTCTGTGTACTCTTTAACAGAGATTCCTTTTTACCTTAAATTTTGTAACTGTTTAAAAATATTTAACTGATAATCTTTAGGCATAAATTTAGCTTTCATTTTACTCACCATTTTGTCCCATTTCTTGATCTTGGACTTTCCTTTCCTCGTTCTGGATGTTTGTAGTTCATCCCACCAAATAGTTGCATGACCCTTCAATCTGATAACTGCAAATTTCGCATTCTTCTTATCATCAACTTCTTTTTCATAGTCAAAATATTTGTCTAATGAACTGATCCAATCCATTGCCTCTTCTGCATTTAGACTCCCTTCATACGTAGGAATTTCCACCTTTGGTTTTCCTCCTACTTTCGCCAACATCTTAATAACTTTGGTAGTTTCATTTTCTTCCTCTTCTTATTCCTCAGAATATTCTTCTTTAGCACTGTCATCCCCTTCATCGAGTGTTCTTCTCCGAGCAGTCTCAATTGTTTCCATCCTCGTACGCGGATTCCGAATCTCCTCTAGCAGAACTGCATTTGCTTCAGGCCTTCCTCGACCTATGCCCACTCCTCTCCTCGACGGCATGTTTACTGCAATCAAACTATGCTCTGATACCACAAATGATGCAGGAATCAATTGTTTTTCGAAATTATCAACAATCAGCCCCGCATTTGACTTTACCATTATAAATAGCCTTTCCCTTCACTGCTTTGTTTTCCTTTATATAGGCCCGAGAGTAGGTATTCACCAATCTAAAGAGCTGCTTGGTAATATTGTACCATAGATCATAACACATTGATCTGACGGTCCACAACATATCACAATCGCAAATCGTAATAGCAGTGCTTAGGCCTCAGTGCTTACACATAAAACGCTGTGACGTGATTCAATCAATGATCACATCGCCTATCGCATATCACAGTTTCCCAATACTCAAGGCCCATTCCCTTTCCAATGAAATATCGCGATGCGAAGGATCGGCGACTGCACATCGCAAGGTATTAAGGCCTAAGGTCTATTCAACTGTCGATGGAATGTTGCAATGCGATTAAGCGGCGATCGCACATCGCATTTCGTTAAGGCCTAAGGTCCGCCCCCTTGTAAACAAATATTGTGATGCGATATGGGATAATCCAACAGTCGGCGGGGTTTCGCACCATTGGTTGGAACTTAGATCAACAGTTGGGATTTAAGCGGGCTTCAACCACTGTTATTAACACTAAGGACTACGATTTCCGTTGAACTCTGAGTTTTATAACATAAAGCATAAAACAGAGAAGAGTGCTTTACTTGTTCCAAATGCAAATAAACAAAGGCAAACGAGAGTTTTCAATGGAAATGACACATTAACGCACACTGAATCATTTATTCAATACAATAACACTTATAGAGTCTCGGCCCTCTGGCTTGATTACAACAATTAAAAAGACCTCGGTTTCAATCTGGAAATCCTCCCTTTATCACTCAACTCTCGCCTCGCTCAATCTTTTCTCATCTCTACCAATCCATCTACATTACATTTTTTCTTCTTTTTATGAATCAAATCCCACTCTAACTGTGCTTAACAACTCAATCTTCTATTTTAATCATTCTAACAACTCAATCTCTATCACACACTTATGCTAACAACTTATCCCTGAATCTAAAATAAGACAATTTCTACTTATTACAATAATGAAATACAGATCATTTCTTGCGAGATCCAACCCTCTCAGTTAAAACTGACTTTTGACCACTTAGGTCAGTGAAATTCAACTCTTTTAGCCACAACATATGAACAGACCTTCACATTGTTGGCTAAGTCCAAGCGCTCCTGCATCAAATTTATAAATTCAATGTTTGTTCAAAGATTAGATATCATTGATAAATTGAAGCCATGATATGCCTATGAATGCAAACGAAATGAGTACGTAAAGAAGAAGCTAAATAACTAATTAATTTTGGTATTTTAAATGTAATTAAAGTGCTTGATCTACAAAAGAACATAAATGAAATGAGCATAAAGTCACATAAAGAAAATGCATAGAAAGCATAACATCTAATAAAAAAGTTTGAAATAAACCTTGTAGAAAAAGAGCATAAAATATACTAATATGTCTAGCAAAAATGAAACGTTAAAATACACCTGTACTTGTGAGGGGCCCCTTTTGAAGTGCATGAGAGGTGGAAAGTATAGGAAACTATTCACCAAACACCATATCTCATCATGAAGGAAAAACCATATCAAAGGATTCTACTAACTGAACAGTGCGTTAACTTCAATAATATTCATAACATCAAGCATACGCATAGTCAATCTTTAACATTCCAAACTTAACACCCCTTTGAATGAAAAATGAACTCCTATTTATAAAAAAAACTAAGATAAGTAATTAATAAATGTAGATCCACAAATATCTCATGTGGTCACAACCATGTGTTAGGATTGAGCAAGTAACATCTCTTCCTATCCTCTCACAAATCTCTAAAATATTTGATAGGAGACACTTATGAAAACTTCCATGATTCTTCTCCATGAAATGTGCTTGATCAATGATGTCAAACCTTCAAGAGTTTGAAGAGGAAGTTCGAATTTGAGACTTAGAGGACAAATATGACACTGTTGAGATCTTCATATATGTGTAGAAACATCACAAAAGTCATCCAACCTTTAGATATAAGTGAATACATGTTATTTTTCTAATATTTCACCATAAATTAACTCAAAATACTAAAATAAATTCTTTGGAAAATAATAAATACAAATGGTCTTAGTCTAAGGAGATGGACTTGCTGATTATGGTAAATACGGAAGGAAAGTGAGAGAAAAGAGAGTGAAAAAAGATGACATTTTGGAGACCCAACACTATATTTACTTATTGACTCTTCTTTGATTTTCTTCTTTTGGATTGAAATTTAGGTATGTTATAGAATTATTAAAGTCTAGTAACGTGTGTTTAATAAATGGACTAGCTCTATTGTTGCAAAAAATAGCAGTTATAGGTTTTTGAAGCCGCTTGGCTACGATATAGTTACAAACTTTACAAACTTTGCAGACAAATTTGCAAGTTACCACAACATTTTATTATTTTTGAATTTTTGGAGACTTTGGAATTACTACAAAACTCTCATGCAATTTTCAAATACTTATCCAGCATTTCTAAAAGTAATACAAAAGCTACACCAAAAATATTTGCAAGAGCTAACTCGTTATCAACCATCCATTCTATATAGACAGACTATTTGCTGACACAAATTTGACGGTCATGTTCATTACGTACTTTGCATGAGGGATCAAAAAGACACAGTGAAAAAAGCTACAAGAATATGGGGCAACATTCTAAAAATAATTCATAGTTAAACAAACTAATATGAATATCCATTAAGCCATATACAATGAGCGTACAACCAAAGTGCTTAGGAGAAGTACCATAGCAAGTTGTCTTTTGTAATTCTCCATTCTAACACCTAATTGGTGTATTAATTTTGTATTTGAGTCAGTTCAAAGGAAAGGAAGATTTCTTATGTTGTTTAATGATGAATCCTCCTCTCTCATAAATGTAAGCCTTGATGAGAAGCATAGTAAAAATTGAATATAAGAATAAAGTTGTGTGCTTGAGCTCTGTAAAAAAGTGTTACTTTGATTTAATTAAAAAAAAGAGTTAGCTATGCATGATTGTGATTATTTTATAAGCCTACCGTGATAACCTCTTAAGAACACAGAGCAAAGTAACGTCGAGAAGGGATCACTAAAGGTAAGACTCTAAGCTTACTGTAGATTTATTTGGGTTACAATGGTGGAAATTTATAGCAATTTATTGCATTTCATGTTATGATCATTTTTCTTTGTTGGAGTCTTACATTAAATCTTGTAACTATGATTTATCATAATATATCCCATTTAAGATTATTTATTTCATGATTTGTTTTTAAGATATTTCTTAAGGTGACGATATCTATAACTATCACTACATATTTCAGTTGATATCAAATTTTGACGACATTTGCTACAAAATCTACACGTCGCAGAATTGCATGACTTAGATCTAATAAACGAAATAAAGGGAAACATCTAAGAAGGAAACATGGATGTGTAGTGCGTAATTTAGCTTGTCATTAGTGTTTTAATTCAAAATCTATCTGACAACATAGATAGATTTTCCCGTTTGGAAACATAGATTATTTAGGAAAACAAGGATATTTTGGAAAAAGTAAAGAACATTTTCCTGGTTTATATTGCATATAGTGCCTTTCCAGTTTCACAGTCCATGTTTGAAACTTTAAATTATTAATGTATCTTAGAACTCGCTTTTAAAAAAGAATTATATAACCGCACAATCATTTTTTCTGTGACTACTAGGGAATCACTCAAGAGAATAATGATTCATTATTTTGGTCGAAATATAAAGATACTGTGACTAGAAGTGATCAAAGGGAATTGTCAAATAATCGTTTTAGTAATGTACATCCTTGTTATCCTTGAATAATACATGCATCAAAATTTCTAATAGAAATCCTCAAGAACACATTATGGTGCAGTAAGAGATTCCCATATTAACATCATGGTAGCTATAAAAGAGAAAGGAAACCTTGAGAGAGCTACTAGTGGCTAGCTAAATAAACACCATGGTACCATAAGGAAGTCACTTGAAAAATCGCAATTGGTGGAAGAAGTCATACAAATCAAGTAACTTGGAATTTCATATAATTACTCCACAAATATGAAAAAACTAAAATTATTTCTTGCTACCTTAAAGGATGCAACACTTTGTTGGTTTATGGGACTTGGTGGAAACTCCTTAAAAAAATCGGACGAGATGAAGAAGAAAATTTTATATAAATATAAAGGCCATTGTAGGGTCTGATATATTCAAGAATAAATCTTTAAAATGTCATAGAATATGAAACAATCCTAGAATATTATGTAGATATATTTAAATACGATTTATGGAAGATGAAAAAATCCAATTTAAATGAATAAACTTTGTGTATTCTCTTGAAATAACATAGGAAACTTTTATTGATACCTTAAATCTTATGTGAACAAGCGATGCTTCCAATTAACGTATGAGGAGGTATGTGAATTATGTAGATTTTACTATTGAGGAAGTTCTAAATATGGAAAGAATTCTCGGATACAATATTTAGAAACAATAAATCATCTATGACGGGTAGACAAATTTGAATTTGGAAACATACTAGACAACTTTAAAACTGAATGTTGATATGGAAAAATCATACCACAAACTTGTACAAGTCAGGTGGCACTTAACGTCGCATCAACATATACGAGTGTATCATTGCTTACTGGAAACAACATGGAACCCAAAAAAGTAAAAGTTTCTCTAAGGTGTATTTAAATATTAAACCTCATCGGTGCATCAACAACAAGTCTTACCGTACCCTCGCATGTATTTCTTCCGTAGTCATGAGGATTCGACAAAGTGCGAAGTCAACATTCAGGGAACCAAATTGCATGAATGGGTAAATTTTCCTTAGTCGTCTAGCCATCGCTTGAGATTCATTAGTCTTAATTTTGAGATATGTAGGCCCCAAGGAATCATGTTTTCATTCCCCAAGTCTCTATGTCTCTATCCCATTAATGAGGCAAGGGGAGGTAGGAGCTGATTCAAAAACTTATAAATAAAGGGAGTTGGAGAGCCCAGGAAGAGAGAATTTTATGCATTTTTATGCTACCAAAATTGCCCCAAGTAATTAAGCATTACATTTCAAGGAATGATTAAATATTTTAGAGTTTTTCCACATACCTTTTTGTGAGAGAGAGGTTCTTGGAAAGGATTGGAGAGAAAAAATCTTTGTTGAGACTTAAGGGACATATTTTCCCTCATTTATTCTCTTCAAGTGTCTTCAACACTTATTTTATGTCTATTATCAACTAATAAAATGTTCTTTTTCCTCATACACTTTGTTTAGTTTGTTTCTCATAGTTTCTTGTGTTTTTCTTCATTTCTTAGTTTATTTTCCATGCATTGTTTTTCACTTATCACGGTGCATTTTTTGACTCATTTTTAATTCCTAACATATTTTGTTTTATGTGACTCTTTGTTGGTAGCAATCAATACAAAGAAAGAGGAATTGGGACACCTTTGTACCCAAATATAATACACAAAATTGGCAAGTTCACAATTGTCTCTTTAGATTTTGTTGGTTCTTTGCAGGTCCCTTTTTGTTGTTTTTATATATTATGTTCTCTATCTTAAGATATTTTTCAGTTTTGCTGGTCACCCTTTGATTTGTTCACAGCTTAATTATACTCTGCTTTTATTTTTCCAGAAGCTATCGAAGAAACAATCATGCCCATGCTTACAAATGTGTATATAGAACCCACACAATATGCATAAATCAAATTTTTTCATTCAAATTTACTTTTTATGAAGTGAAAGGCAACCTTTAGTGAACTTCCTTCACTCCTACAATATTTTTGCATATCACATAGGCCTTATTTACTAACCCTTATAGTAGACAATTTATCTTTTGGCTTTAAAATTTGTAAGTTAGGAATAGCATTATTGTTATTAACAAAGACAGTAGGCCCTTTCCCTTTGAACCATTTTCTGAACCTACGGGGAATCTGAAATGTTTCTAAAAGAACTAATTTTCCATCTCCCTATAAATTGGAATTTTTCACATAGTTTAACTAGGTGGTGTAATTGCCCTATTATATGCACATAATTTCCTTTCTTGCAAGAATAATTTGGGACTCAGACCGCTGTTATTAATAAAGAGAATAAAGAGTGTAACTGCTTCCCCCTTGCACCATTCGGAAAACTTGTGGGGAATCAAAAATGTTTCTAAAAGCACTACCTACCATCTCCCAGTGGGATTGGAATTTCACACCTAGTTTAATGAGAGGAGTAAGCATCCCACTATAGACATATATTTTCTTTCTCTGCAAGGTACAACACACATAGTCTAATTATGGGAACATTAAAACCAATCGTGTGACATCATTATTTCAAACACACTTTGTATGTACACATTTAACACCTTTCCCTTACACCACAAACACACACGAAATTCATCTAAAATTTGTTCAAATAGTATACTATTAGAAATTTATACTTGGTTTATTTGAATTTCATTTTTCACACGTTAAGTGAACCAAGACTACCGAAATGTGACTTCAATTAAAATTATTTAATTTCCCTACAAGGGCCACAAAGAACTTTATAGTTCAAGTTAAGATCATGGGGGAATGAATCCCAATAACCCACTATGGTTGTTTACACTCAAACATAGAAGTTATCTAGTTATGGAGCTTAAAATCCTACACAACCTAGTGACCAAAAGGTTAGTGATGAGAAGAAAATAAAAAAGGGGTTAAGGCCTATATTGTGGATTGTCGTGGGAGATCTTGAATCTCTCGATTATTAGTAGGGGCTCTAGGTCCACAGTTACTAACCAGAAGCTAAGGTTTATCTCATCCCCACTAGGAGTAGGTAGCTTAGTTGTAAAACCTAGGGAATCTTTCCCTAATGTAGGTTGGTGTGAGAGTGCTTGCATCTAGATTGTATTTCGAATTACTCCTAGAATCATCGCTAGTTTAGTCAAGACATGTCACCAATACCCCTCATTCTAAATCTCCATCCTTACATTTTTGGTTTGTCGGCTAGTGGCTTGAGACTCCCCTATTGTAAAATCCTTCTAAAGGGCTAGTTATTAATTGAGTAGAAGGATGTTAGGTATTTTACAGATGTTAGGTATTTTAGGATTTCTTTCGCACGTGAAACCTATTTCCAAAAAAAATTATTTTGGGTTACTTCACACATTAAGAGTTTAAAGGAAAAATTAACATTTTTCTTTTCTTTTCTTATTTGTGTATAATTTGGTTTCTTAGATATCCCCCCTCATTAATTTCACACACATACTTGAGCACCAAAAGCGACCCTATGGCTCCTTGACACTCTAGGTTCCTACAAATAATCCCACCATAGCAGGAGGAGTTCCTGGTCTTTCATCATCACCACTCGACATTCCACTATAGGAAATCAATGTCGTGCTACTTTGATAGGCTCATCCATACTTGGTGCTACTTTGTTAGGAACGAATTCCTCTCAATGTACCACTAATACATCTTAGTAAGGTCACACCATAATGGCCAATACCACATATATGATCCCATTCATAGCTTCATTGAGCCTCCTAGATATCTCAATGCTCACAAATGACCCCACAATCCATGATCCTGCACAACCATCTATGCTGACAAAATTACCATAGGCATTCCAAAATTTGAAGGCAAGTGGGGAGAAGAACCAGTCAACCATGTCATATATTTTCACTTATGGTTTTCCTCCAACATCCCCAAAGACTTTGTTGTTGACCATAATGTTGGCATTGATGTCAAATGGGAAATAATGGAAGACGCATGGTGTGTGAAGTTCACGTCTAGTCCTATGGTTTTTATAGTCATTAGTAGAGAACCATCATTGTATTAGGTCAATTAAAGAAGCTATAAAATATTATAACTATGGTGGTTGGGATTCACAGGCTTTGAATGCATTTATGCCTCATGATATTAACTCAAATTCCTCTAGAGGTGGCACAGTTGGATAGTTTTCAGAAAAAGCTCTACAATGGTATGTTGAAGTTTCAATTTGGCCCTTGGGAGTGAAAGTTATGGCCGGTCAATATGAGCAGACCATATTTCAGCCTACTAACCTAGAAATGGGTCCTAGTAGTCTAGTTAGTATACTTTTTCAAATAAAGTATGTGTAGTAGCACATGGGTAGGCATTGTAAGCTAAGTAGGGAGATGCACATGATTCCTGCTTGGACATTTAATCTTGATAGGTAGACCCCAAGCATTAAAAAGTCAAGCACAAGACTTAAGACATGGAATAACAAACACAAACAAACAAGAGAATTGATTGGTAGATTTTTTAATGGGAAGACCCCATGGGACAACTCATTCTAGGAGAGATTCCACAAAAAAATTAAAAAGGGGTGCAAATGGTGAAGCCTAAGATGACATAAGCCCAAGAGGACATCAGCAGGTAGAAGAAGTGATGATTGGAGAAATGACTACATGGGGGAGCTGACTTGGCATTTAATACCAGCGAGATGAACCCAAAAGTATTGAAAAGGGGCAGAAGCAAAGAAATATGGGTTAACTAAATGTTGGAACACAAAGGAATTACAGTGGTAGTTACAGGTCATATCGGTAGCCTTATTTGGTCAATGAGCATGACATTAAGACCCACATGATACATCAGTCTCGAGGATTGTTCCCAGGCCAGTCTCAAATATTGTGCATTATGAAAAGGTTGGGGAAACAAAGTATGGGGATACAAATATTGCTCACACTTGACAGTCCGTCAATTATTGAAAGGTGCACACAGGTCTCTGTTATGTTTTATTTTGCATATTTTGCGACCATGGGCCTTTGGGTTTATTATAACAAAAATAGTTGTGGTGAGTTCAAAAGGTGCTTATCACATGTAAAAATGAAGGGGTCAACATATATTTTGGCCGTTGTGTTATTATAGGAATATATGTTATATCTAGAGCTCTCGGTTGTTTGATTTTGCAGGAAATGAATGGGTTAGCAGTTGTTTTTCATACACAGATTTGAATGCATAGGTTGGTGCTAAATGAGTCAATGGTTATGGCAGGGAACTTTGGTTCAAGGCAGAAAGGACCAATATTCACAAAAATAAATAAACGGAGCTTGTCTCAAACAAAAAAACAAGGCACACGTGATGTTTATTGCATGCTATAATGAAATAAATGAAAAAGAGTCTTGGGCACAAAAGATTTGATCAAAAAGCTTAGAGTGTCTTGCCAAAGTACAAAATAATCTATGTGAGCAATGAATAACCATGGAGTGAACATATTCACTAAGAATTAGCTCTCAATATGAGAAATAATCAAGTGCCCATTCTCTGATTTAATGTTACTAGGGTGGTTAAGTAATATGATGCAACTACCACATAATTAAATCAATGATGGAACAACCTTATGAACTTGCAATTGAGACGATCCCTATGTCTATTGGAAGAGTAAATTCAGCCCATAAACATGCTCTTGATTCAGGATTATTGTACCACACTGTATGTTGAATGTGTTGGTTAATGAAATCACATATTGTCTTGTTCATTGTTTTGTTGTTGAACAAAAGTCCCAAGAAAGATTGAGTGATACGAGGCAAGAATTATTTTATGCAGTGTGTGAGAGAGTGAATAGTTTTATAGACTGTGTGTATGCATAAGGAGAGGTTAGGATTTGATAATTATATAGACTAATTGAGGCCAGAGAGAGGATTTGGTGATGTAGTGAAGTGTGCATTGCAAAGAGGGGTTTCAGAGAAGAGAGGAAATATCTCTATGTGATAGAAGATCAAATTATTTAAAGTTCTATGTAATATACGCAGGCCTCTATTTCTAAGTTTTTAAATCGTATGAAATGTAGAAGATTTGGATGAAGCGGGTGGTGGCTTTCACTCATAAGATGTTCGTGCCTCTTGGAAACCTATGGCTTACTAATTGTTTAAAGGGGTTTGGTGTTTCCTGTGAGCTCAGGCTCACAAAAAATTAATGAATAGATTGGTGTTTTTCCCATTTGGGTTTCCATGTTAAATCCTTGTGGCCATGTGTATGTGCTTCTCATGATGTGTCTTCATATGAATGTATTACTTTGTTTCTTATGTAATTAATGGTGAATGCTCATATGAGATTACAAATTTAAATTGACATTAATTAATGATTCACCCACCCCTTCTCCGTGATTCATTATTCCAACAATTGGTATCATATTCTAGTTTCGTTAGGAACAATTTAACCACTCGATTGTAGATCATTCAGGAATGATGTTGAGACAAGAGAGCCAAGATGCTTACTTAAGTAAAATACCAATTTTTGATGTATCAAACTATGAATGCACTACAAGATATGGTCAGATTCATTTCTTCATAGTCTGGGGTTGGTTCCTAGTGTATATCCTCTTCTTTTGATGTTTCTTGTTCCTTTTTTTCCTCCTCTTCTCCATATATGTAAATTAATTTCTTCTTAGCACACTTATGACCTTTAGTGTATTTTCTATCACAATTGTAACAAATCCCTTTTTCTCTTTTTTTCTTCCAATTTTTGTGGTATCAACCTTGTAGTTTGTGGAAGGCTAGGATCAACAACACTTCCATCTTTATAGTTATGAGTGGTAGGGTTCCTTGTTTCCATAATTTTTCTTTCAATTTTTCTTGCCAGCCTAAATGCATTCTCCAATGGATCAGGTTCTGAAAGGTGAACCTCATGTTGGATGCTATCATTTAAAGTCCCTATGATGACAATCCTATGCTTCTCTAGAATATCATTTACCCTTATATTCAATTTTTGGAAGTCCTTAATGTGCTTTGCCATTGAACCCTTTTGTTTGAGTTTTATCAATTGGCTAAAGAAGGTGTTTTTCTTTGTATCCTCATAACATGCTATCATTTCCTCCATGAAAATTGACTAGGTGACAAGTGTTTTACGAGAAAAAATCCCTCTATACCATAAAAATTGATTCAGTTCTAAATATAAAGATGCAATACATACCTTTTGTGACAGTTGCACATCATGTAGATCAATATATTGCTCCATTTGTCGTATCCAAGTTACCAAATCCTTGCCATCAAACTTCCTCATATCTATCTTTTGAATATGGTGGGTCTTCAATCCAAAGTTAGATTCTATGAAATCATGATTAACATTTCTTTTCTTCTCGTCATGAGTTCCATCTACTACCTTTTTTTCGTTAGGAAGCATTTCTTGTAGTAACCTCCCTTCAAACCTTCCATTTCTTTCTTCAAACATTCAATGTTTCCTTTCAGTTTTGCTTCTAAACTATCCATATTAGCTTCCATTGCGTTCTTCAAATTATCCATCTTAGCTTCTGTTACTTTTTTTGGGAGTAAAGTTTTTTGCACTTGGTCTCATAATTTTGATATATCGTGTTGCATTTCTTCCTCTTCTTCATGAGTCATAGTAGAGATTTAATGTTTCTTACTAAATGTTTCCATTTCCTTTCTTTAGGGAATAAATTAATGATAATTATGCTTCATTATGCCCTTTTAATCACTTCCAACTAATTTTTCAAACAAAAATCATGCAAATTTAAAAAAAAAACTACACACCTTTTGTTTCTTTTTGTAGGACCTCGATTTTGAATCTGTTGTATCTCTGTAACTTCAACTATCCAAGGTCTAAAATTTTATAATTTGGTATCCCTATAAGTCCTCTTTAAAAACCCACAACTCTAATCAAGATTTATGCAAGAAATAGTTATGCGCAATCTCTCACGATGACTAGATTATAGACTTGTTCAGTAGAGAGAACTTGTACAAAGTTCCACATTTCACTGTTTTGACATTAGGCCCGAAAAATAGTATCCAACAAACTATAGTCTGACCTCTCTCTATCACTTTTTATGAAATTTAAATCTGATGCACGGATAGAAAGCCATGATGATTTTCCCAAGGTCACCTATTTGTGATGGACTTCAAGAGCCTACCAAAACCCTAACCTCCTTGGATCGTATCTCCGAAAATATAGCCAACCAATATCTAAAATTAGGACACTAGCTTCATCAAGATTTTAGTTCAAATGGGCTTTCATTTCAACTTCTAAAGCTTCATATAAGACAATTTATAGTGAAAATTCCACAATGACCTGTTTGAAGCAACGAAACCCTAGAATCCAAAGCTTTGATACCAAATTTTATGCAACCAGCACACAAAATAAAAGAAGAGATAGATAAATGACTTCAAAATTAGGCTCCTCAATAGTGAAACCTCCTTTAAATTACACAAGTGAACAACTCTTGGATGATCCAAATGACAAGGCCTCATTTCTATATATATGAGTCTAAGGGGTCACAATATAATAAGAGTCGACATAACAATAATAATGTAAGGGCACAACAATAACAATAGTGGGCTTCTATGGTGCACAATAATAACAATATGGGGACTACATGGGCACAATAATTCAATAAGGGAGTTGTGCTAATAACAATAATTGGATACACTAGTAGTATAGAGATGAAACATAAAATTTCTCTCTAGCTAAGATTATCTTTCCATAAAACATATTCTTTCTCCCATTATGTTTTTTTCCCATTTGGAAATATTTCTCCTAGTATTTTCGAATAATTTTAGAAGGATTATTTGGGAATATCCACCATTTGGACTTAAGAAATTAACAAAATCTTGGATAGAAAGGAAACTCACATCATACATATGCCATTTCCCATAATATTTGCAAAAGAAATAAAATATTTATTCATTAAAAAAGTAATTACATAATTCAATCAACTTAATTCACGGCCCCACAATGAAATATTCAAACAATATTTACAATTAAATATAAAATAACCATGTTTGTAAAATCAATTTCACTAGGGGTATTCCATCTTCCCAAACCTAAGATAAAGATCGTCCTCTGTGCTCCCTCAATTTCATCGCTTATGAACAAGTGAAGGAAATGTCTCTCACCTTTCTTTTTCATTTCCATTGATAGTTTCATTAGGAATGAAGTGATTACATTTTACTTTTCTTGAGAAATGGCTCAATCTTAGGGTAAAATTCACTTCTGTCTAAAATTCAAATTCAATTTCTATCACGTTCTCATCCATGCTAAATAGGAACTAACACTTTTCATTCATACACCCAATGAGGGTCATCAACATCCGCCCAACAAGGGTAATCAAAATACACTCAGAAAGGGTTCGTCTAATTAGTATAACACATCAACAACAACAATAGGATTTGTTGTATACTTACCCAATCACTATGAAAAGTAACATCAACCCTATATATTTCTTTTAATGTGAAATTCAAATCATGGAAATACTAATTCCCTTTTATACCATATACATAGTGGAAAATAGTATTTTAAGGACTAATGTTTTACCCTCCTTCTTCTGATGAGTCACAAGTAATGACCTATCATGCTAGGTAGTATTAATAAGATGTTAACTTTATATCGCAATATCAAATATACATTATGCATTCATGACTAAAGTTTGGGATATCCTCCCTTTCCTATCATTTTCATGGTTGTTATATTTCTGCCTACTCTATGCAAGTGAACTTAGTTATCTCCATCTTTAGTGATTTACTACATTCTTTTAGTGCAAGCCCAAGAGTCTACAATTAGGAACACTTGAAAAAATAAAAAGAAATAACATAACCAAACTTAAGATATGTGGTCAAAGCAACAAAAGCGTTGTGAGATAACTCACTAGCAACTCCCCTTCTACACTTCCTCCGCTTTTTTCTCATAACTTGCTCCCTTGAGTCTTTCACGTATTTAAAGTTCTTGATGGAGGCTACATGCATTTTTCTTCCAAGTACAACCATGGGCTCTTTTCCATTGCATTGCTAAGAATATCAACTATCTCAACACACAATACGTTAGTACAATTATCTTCATCAACTTAGGACGTCTTCTCAATATCTTAAAAAAATAATAAATCAACTATAAACAACTAGGCTAAGTGACTTTCCTTCCTAGTTACAAATGCAATGCTCAAACATTAAATTTTCCATTTTTGTCGAGTTGTTCCAAGACATTTTTTTCAACTCCACTAGATTACTCGAGGGAATTAAAATAGAATCTACATGTTGATGCTACTCCATTGCTCAAATCAATTCTTAGTTAACTACCATTTCACCCAACCTACTTGTCTAATCATTCTAATTCCAAAAAAAGAAAAAGAAAAAGAAAACTTAACTCTTTCCTTTATGGACAATGCTACAAAATAAACCAGTTAGCTAAATTTGCAATGAATAAACAATATTATTGTAATCCCATATCGACTTAATGACACTTTCAACCTTAAGGTCTATGCTAATCAAGTATTTATTTACCCCTTTTCAGGGTCCATTCTAATTTCGTTTTTAGGAATTACATGCTTTCTGTTAGAATTAATGGAGATTAGGTGATTATTGTTACGTAGTTATGATTGTGCTTTTGTTGGTCATTCAGTTCTCATCATTCAGGGATTTGACTTACTATCCCTAACGAAGTGTATCTATTTATTATTGGAGTTTAATGTGAAGCCTAAGCAGTGTATTTGCTTGCAGGAGCTCCTAGTGATCTGCACTTGTGAGCTCCTCTTGTGTTGTTTGCCAATTCATGTCTTCCATGTGCAACTGTTGACATGGTATCACAACATAGAACTGGGAATCCTATAAGCTAAGCAGGGGCGTGACTACTGCGGATTTGTCGTGAGCATTCAGTGGGCAAGCGCAAAGTCTACACTGTGACACTTCCCACACTTGTTTTTCTGATGGCTCGTAGCGAGTCCTTGGTTGATCAGTGCGAGTCTGATCTGTACAGCTACAACTCTTCGCGATTGTCAAAGTAACATAGCACGAAAACTAT
Source organism: Pinus tabuliformis (assembly GCA_031772625.1). Classification (NCBI taxonomy): domain Eukaryota; kingdom Viridiplantae; phylum Streptophyta; class Pinopsida; order Pinales; family Pinaceae; genus Pinus; species Pinus tabuliformis. The sequence goes on from CM062808.1 coordinate 189,981,902, forward strand.
GTGGTGGTGGCTTGGAAGCTGCATGGGCTGGCTTGGAAGCTGCGTGGGCTAAAGCTATGTCGATGAGATGGAGGCCTGATTGCTAAATCTACCAGCTGGACCTATGTCGAGGAGAAGGAATCTTGACTGCTGAAGCTACCAGCCATACCTGCATCAAGGAGAAGGAGGCCTGATCGCTGGTGGAGGCCGATCAAGGCTTCGTGGAGGTCAATATAACCTGTGTTGAGAAGGGAGGCTGGATCCTATGTGGAAGCAGAGGGCATTGGACCTGCATCGAGAAGGAGGTAGCTGCGTGGTGACTCGGTATCACCAACAGAGCTACAGGGAGGAGGTTGCAGTAGCGTTGAGGAGGTCGTGTGGAAGAGTAGGTTGTAGCGGTGTTCAGGAGGCCACGTGGAAGAGTCGCCCACTGTCTCGCTGAGGGAGTAGCGCTGGACAGATGTTGGCTTCCATGCTAGTGTGGTGAGCATGGAGTATGGTGAACATTGGCCCCTTGTAATTATTGTTCAGATAATTATAGTTTTTTAATTGAAGTTTTATTTTCAAAGCTTTAGTTAAAAGAAATTCTTTGGATTTCTTTTAATTGGAGGGCTCCCTATTTTAAAAAAAGGGGTGCATATTTTTTAAGAGAATTTGGAGTGATCCTTAAAAAAAAAAAAGGATTTGGAGTTCCTTTAATTGAAAGTTGAAGAATTATTATCATTAAGGGCAACTTTTTTTACGAAGAAAATTCTCTGTGATCAGGGTATTTCTTTTTAACATTTAAAGGTTGCTTAACTTATTGAAGATTTTATTCATTCAAGATGAATAATCAAATCACTAAAGCTTATCTCAGTGAGAGTAATAGGCTTGATGGTTCCAATTACACAAATTGGAAATTTAAGCTCCAAACTCTGCTTGAGGGACAAAATGCATATGGAATTCCCACTGGTGATGAGGTCAAGCCAACTACTGCAACAGGTGGATTGAATACAACAATCCAAGATTGGGAGAAAAGGGAGATGAAGTCGAAGGTTCTTCTTAAGTTATCAGTCAAGGATTGCATTGTCCCTCACATTCGGGATTGCAAGACAACGAATGACATCTAGACGATTCTTAAAGAGATGTACGAGATCAAGAACACCAGTTGAACTTTGTACCTAAGGAAGAAGATTCTATCAGTCAAGATGGAGGAAAATGAGTCTGTTTCTTCATTCATATCCCGGATAAAGGAAGTTAAAGATAAATTAACTGATATTGATCAGACCATGGCAAATGATGATCTAGTGACAATTACCATGAACTGCATGGCGGATGATTATCAGATGTTTATAATGGGATTGAATGCAAGAGAAAAGACTCCAGGATTTGAAGAGCTCACTGGGATTTCGCTACAAGAAGAGGAAAAGAGGTTGTCTCTCAAACCTTAAAATCTAGATCTTGCATTGATGACCAAGTTCAAGCCGAGGGGGACAGAAATGGTAGATCACAGGAAAGGAAATCCATTGAGAAAAAGGGCACCACAAGGTATGACCTCGCATAAACATGACTCTACTCCTAAATTCTATTATTGTGGTAAGATAGGCCATATTGCTAAATTTTTCCATAAGAAAAAGGTAGATGGGGAGAGGTACAAGCAGAGAAGACATGCAGGTCATTTGGTTGATGCAGATACAGATTAGAATGAGGATGTTAGATTGTTTATGGTTGAGGCTGAGACTGCTTTAGCTACTAAGGATGATGAATCAGATATTTGTTTTGTAGATTCTGAAGCCTCCTCACCTATGACAGGTAAAAATCAATGGTTAAAATTTTTTAGAGAATCCAACACTAGAGTAAAAGTATACCTTGGAGATAATAGAGGGTATGAGATCAAGGGACATGTAGATGTCCTTGTTACTCTGCTTGATGGAAAGATCAAGAATATATCTGATGTCTGGTATGTTCCCGGTATTAAAAATAACCTAATTTCTGTATCAAAGATTACAGATCAGGATCTCAAGGTAGAATTCTTTAAATCTCATTATATTATTAAAGACTTGTTGGACTAGATGAAGCCTATTGCTACAGGTATTCGTATAAGAGGACTCTACAAACTAGATGTGAAGAGTACACCACAACAAGAATTGATGTCATCAAATAAGTTTTCTGAAAGTTTGTGGCATCATCAACTTCGGCACATCAATTTCAATGACCTTCTTTTGTAGAACAAAGGTATGGTAGATGGTCTTCCTGTTTTGAAAAAGTTTCATATTGATTGTGTAGCATGTGCATTTGGTAAAAATCATATAGATGAATTTCCTGCTGTTAAAGATAGGAAACAGAGGGATATACTTGAACTTGTACACACTGATTTATGTGGACCTATGCAAACAAGATCGCTAGGTGGGGCCTACTACTTTTTAATCATTGTTGATGATTGTACAAGACTTACATGGGCATATTTTCTCAGACAGAAGAGTCATGCCTTTAAGTATTTCAAGTAGTTCAGGAGCATGATCAGGAAGCAGATAGGAAATCTAATCAGGATTCTTCGATTAGATCAAGGCAGAGAATTCAAGAAAGGGGATTTCAAAAAATACTCTAAAGAGAATGGGATACAGCAATAGTTGACAACACCTTACACTCCTCAGCAAAATGGAGTAGCTGAGATGAAAAATAGAACACTGGTGGAGTGCGCTCGCAGTATGTTGAAAGGTAAGAATCTAACTAATGGCTTTTGGGCAGAAGTTGTCAATACTACAATATATTTGAAGAATATGAGTCCCACTAAATGTCTTGATTATAAAAATCCTTTTGAAGCGTTGTTTGGATTTAAGCCTGCAGTAAGTCATCTTAGAGTATTTGGTTGTAAAGCTTTTGCACATGTTCCCAAAGAAAACAAGAAAAGTTAGATTCAAAGGTCATTAAATGTACCTTCATTGGATACTGCAGTGAGTATAAGGCTTATAAAATGTTTTATCCTTCTACTCACAAGGTGTTTGTCAGTAGAGACGTAGTATTCCATGAATAGGTTGATGATGGAAATCCTATTCAAGATAATGAAGAATTGCATGTACCCTTAATTTCAAATGAGGATATTGAAATAGGAATCAATCAGCAGCAACAGCAACAACAACAACAACAACAACAACAACAACAACAACAGTATGATAAAGAGGAGGAAATTGAGTTTAGTCCACAAAGAGAAGAACATAGAAGAATAGTTGAATCTATTGGAAATAATACTGGGGGGGTGAATCAATATTATCAAATCACTAACTTTTTCATTTCCATACTTAGATTCATATACGCTACTTAAGTTAATGAAACCCGCGTCTACATGCAACTGTGTTTAATGCAACTAGCGTATATCCAGTAAAGTTATGATTCAGTTAATCCATTATATGTTGATCTTTAGTCAGTGCATCCGAACTTCATTAACCATATGAACAGTAAACAGGTGTAGTAAAATAGAACAGATCATCACACATAAGAAGCACACATGAACACCATGATATAAGGTGGAAACCCAATGCAGGACAAAAACCACCTGCTGTTGTTTTCTTTAAGATAAGAAAAACCTGTTTACAATCTTGTACTGGCACAGACTCATACCAGTACGCAGGCACCCACCTGCAGAAGGCTACAACCTTTTCTCATTCTCTAGCTACTACTGGAAGGGAGCTGCAACCCCCTAGCTCTTGTACTAGCTGATCCGTTTACTAGTACGTAGGCACCGGCCTACAAAAGGCTACTACCTTCTCTTTTCTTCCAGGGACCACATTTCATAAATTTTCATACTGGATCCATAAATACAAAACAATCACCACTGCAATACAATCATCAACTACACCTGCATCATCAATCTCTGAATCACCCAATACTTGAATCACTGAAACCCTATCATCAAAACAAAGTAACCAAAACATAGAGCAGAGCACATAACTCTGCAACAAAAACCAGACCCAACTGCAACCTCAAATATCATACTTCATACTGTATACGTGACTCCAATGAGCCGAACCTGCGTGTATACACACTTTTACCAAAGCGAACCTTCGTACACATCTCTAAATATTAACTCAGAACTTTGCAGTTATACGAGACATTGGTCATACCTAGATCATAGCATTTATAAAATAAAGCATGCGTCAATATTCAGATCTAGTCTATCCATAATAAAACCACATAATGATAATTCATTTCAAGCCTTATGATCCCGATCCATCCTCCATCATCAACCGCATAGGTGCTTCCTTGGTTCAGATCAAGCAAAGCATCACAACCCCATAACCAGCATACTAGATCTCACACTTCATTAGATATTCAATCTTTACACACCTACCCTTCTGGCCTAATGATCTTCTCCTTATATAGGTTTTGGCCTCTCTTAATACCATGGTCCAAAACCATATAGGACCAATACCTTGGACCCAATACCTGGGGTCAATACCTCGGACCAAATACCAAAATACCATGGACCAAATACCATGGACCAAAACTTAGTTTTCTGACACGTACGCGCCTTTCCTTGTGTGGACCTGCATGTGTATGTGTACGCACCTTTTGTTCTGCTAACCCACGTGTATACGCACTTTCATCAAGGTTAACTTGCGTATACCTCTCTCTGATCATTAATTCTTTGCTCTTGACTTGCTGCACTATGATCTGTCATCTGAATTAGTTTCCATCAAAGACAACACCTATATCATACCTCTAAGTGAATTTCCATCAAGGACAACACCTGTATTATAACACCAAAAATCTCCCCCTTTGGACTTGATGGCAACCACCACACCAAGTCACTCTCCCCCTTTGACATCAAGGGAAAAGGGCAGACCAAGAAGTTCTCTCCCTTGGTATACCTTCTGTTGTCCATACTCCCCCTGAGTACCTGCTGAAATATCTGATTGAGATCCCCCGTTTTATATGCCAAGATGTACCAATCCGTCCATGCCCCCCCTAAGCACATTCAAGGTCTACTAAAGGATAACATGACTCTATACATACATCAATCTCCCAACCAAGAGGACATAAACCATTTTGACTAATCCACCCAACCAAGTTGGGATATTCCAAATGTTTATACGTGACTCAAAAACAAGAAACATTACATCATCCATCCCATGCATAGTGGGGTAACAAAATACATCATGTGACTCACAAAGACCAAGGACCTAAACACAACCATGATAGTTATCAACAACTATCATACACCACATATGATTTGCACCATCCAGACCTCCAATCCATTCTCTTGACCAACCAGGAAGATGTATCATTTAGCCTCATAAGTATCATCACCAAAGACTTCTAACCATAATGCCAACAATGCATTATTTGAAGTATATGCTCTCCCTGAACCGTTGTCATGCCGTCATCAAACAGTGACTAAACCATATCAGACTTCTGAACTGTTGCTTTTCTTCAAACATCATATATGCGACTGTGCAGCGTCTAACTCGCATATATATGTGACTTTTCTTCATGAAACCTGCATATGAGATTTAGAACATGGATGTTCCACAATTTATGCTTCCTCTGAGTCTGTGATATCTGTATATTCTATTATGCCACATCTTTCTGGTTGTACTTCCTTTTTTTCCCATATCTTCAACTGTGATGATGATTTCTCCTTTTGGTATGGTGTCCAAAATCTTCTCCTTCATTCCTTTGCTATATGTCGAAGCTTGTTACATGCATAACATCTTACATGTCTCATATTACTCCTATAGTAGTCAATGGCTTTGTGACCAAACATATTGCAAGCAAAACAATATCCCTTGAAGTACCTGGAACGTGATGATCTTTCTGTGTGATGGTCTTGAACCATTCTACTTCTACATCTGGCTGCAACATGTCCAAGATTATGACATACGTAACATTCAACATTATTCATTGGAGGAAATAATCATCTATCACTTCCACAGTTAGGAGCAAAAGATTTTCTTTGAGGAATTTCTTTCCTTGGTTGTTCCTTGTTGAGCATTTCAGATTTCTCATTATAGTTCCTTGCCTCACCTTGTGAGCTAGATTCACCTTCAACAGATTCATAAAAGCTAAGACCAGTTTTGATAGCAGGCGACCTTTGACTACTAAGAAGATCATCCAAAATCTTAGTATTGTCCTGAAATTGTAATAGTTTATCCTTTTCTTCTAATTTTCCTTTCAAGATATTTACCTCAACCTGATGTTGTTCTTCCTTTTCTAGACATTGCTTCCTCAAAATTTCTTGAGATTTTCATCCTTCTTCCACTTGTTGCCTTAGTTTGATTATCTCTTTTTCTTGTTCTTCATTCAGCTCCTGCAGCAGTTGACAAATTTTGAAGGCACATTCCAGCTGATCTTTTAAGCTAATAACTTCTTCTTTGAGGGCACTCTCCCTTTTTGCTAAGTAGATCTTGTTGGTCTATGATTTTATTTGATGCTCCATTTGCTTGTTCATCATCAATCTGAGGTGATTCAGAATTTGAATCCTTACTTTCACCTAATGGTAGGCTGTCACTGTTCCTTTGAGTTGTCTTCCTCTTCTGACGCACTTTCTTTCCCATTGTTCTACGGATCTCCTTCAAGCAATCAAGCTTCTACCAAAGGACCTGCTCTGAATCCAATTGTTGGAAATAATACTGAGAGGGGGGGCAGTGAATCAATATGATAAAATCACTAACTTTTTCATTTCCATACTTAGATTCATATATGCTACTTAAGTTAAGCGAACCCGCATGTACTTGCAACTGTGTTTAATGCAACTAGCGTATATCTAGTAAACTTATGATTCAGTTAATCCATTATATGTTGACCTTTAATCACTGCATCAGAACTTCATTAATGATATGAACAATAAACAGGTGCATTAAAACATAACAGATCATCACACATAAGAAGCACACATGAACACCATGATATAAGGTGGAAACCCAATGAGGGACAAAAACCACATGCTGTTGTTTTCTTTAAGATAAGAAAAAACTATTTACAATCTTGTATTGGCACAGACTCATACCAGTATGCAGGCACCCACCTGCAGAAGGCTACAACCTTTTCTCGTTCTCCAGCTACTACTGGAAGGGAGCTGCAACCCCCTAGCTCTTGTACTAGCCGATCCGTTTACTAGTACGTAGGCGCCGACCTACAGAAGGCTACTACCTTCTCTTTTCTTCCAGGGACCACGTTTCATAAATTTTCATACTGGATCCATAAATACAAAACAATCACCACTGCAATACAATCATCAACTACACCTACATCATCAATCTTTGAATCACCCAATACTTGAATCACTGAAACCCTGTCATCAAAACATAGTAACCAAAACACAGAGGAGAACACAGAACTCTGCTACAACAACCAGACCGAACTGCAAATTCAAATATCATACTTCATATTGTACACACGACTTTCATGAGCCGAACCTGCGTGTATACATGTTTTTAGCAAAGTGAACCCACTTACACATCTGTAAATATTAACTCAGAACTTTGCAGTTATACCAGACATCAATCATACTCAGATCATAGCATTTATACAATAAATCATGTGTCAATAATTTAGATCTAGTCTATTCATAATCAAACCACATAATGATAATACATTCCAAGCCTTATGATCCTGATCCATCCTCCATCATCAACCGCATAGGTTCTTCCTTGGCTCAGATCAAGCAAAGCATCACAACCCCATAACCAGCATACTATATCTCACACTTCATCAGATATTCAATCTTTGCACATTTACCCTTCGGGCCTAATGATCTTATCCTTATATAGGTTTTGGCTTCTCTCAATACCATGGTCCAAAACCATATAGGACCAGTACCTTCGACCTATTACCTAGGGTCAATACCTCGGACCAAATACCATGGACCAAATACCACGGACGAAAACATAGCTTTCCGACATGTACACGCCTTTCCTTCTGTGAACCTGCGTGTGTACGTGTACGCACCTTTTGTTCTACTAACCCACGTGTATATGCACTTTCATCAAGGTTAACCTACGTATACCTCTCTCTGATCATTAATTCTTTTCTCTTGACTTGTTGCACTATGATCTATCATCTGAGTGGGTTGCCATCAAGGACAACACCTATATCATACCTCTGAGTGAGTTGCCATCAACGACAATATCTGTATTATAATGCCAACAGAATCCCCACCGCTCAGGAGATCTAGTAGGCCGGAACAGTTACCAGCTCGATATAGGGATTGTGCGCTCATGATTGGTATGTTAAACATTGCAGAACCTTATAATTTTTATGAAGCCAGTAAATGTTCTGAATGGAAGGAAGCAATGAAGGAGGAATATGAATCTATTATTAAGAATAATACTTGGGATCTAGTAAGGCTTTCTCATGGTAAACAACCCATAGGTTGTAGATGGTTATTTAAGTTGAAATTTAAAGCAGATGGGTCTATTGATAAGCATAAAGCAAGGTTGGTTGCAAAGGGGTATTCCCAGAAAGAAGGTATTGATTTTGAGGAAACATTTGCCCCTGTTGCAAAACTAAATACTATTAGATTGATTATTGCTTTAGCCACTAAGTATCATTGGAAAATACATCAATTAGATGTTAAATATTCTTTCTTAAATGGTGATTTAAAAGAAGTATACTTAGTGCAGCCTGAGGGGTTTGTTAAGAAGGGAGAAGAGCACTTAGTATGTAGATTAAAGAAATCTTTATATGGTTTAAAGTAGGCTCCTAGATCCTGGTACGAAAAAATTGATTCATTTTTCCTCATGCATGGTTATAAATGGAGCAAAAATGATCCTAATTTGTATACTGTGTTTAATGATGAGGGGCAGATAGTGTTGATTTCTTTATATGTAGATGATCTAATCATGACAGGGAGTGCAGACAATCTCATTGAAGAAATCAAGCAACAATTGTCAGAGAAATTTGAGATGAAGGACCTTGGAGAAATACATTAAATTTTGGGTCTAGAATTTTGGAGAGTTTCAAGCCAAACTTTCTTGTCCCAGGGTAAGTATGCTAAGAGTTTGTTGACGAAATTCAAAATGGATGAGTGCAAGGTTGCATTTTTTCCTTTACTGTAGAACATCAAACTTCATGTGGATGATGGTTCGAAATATGCAGATGCAACATTGTACAGACAGTCGGTTGGTAGACTTATCTATTTGACTACAACAAGACCAGATCTAGCTTATGCAGTGAGTGCTTTGAGTCAGTTCATGACTCGACCTCATGAGACCCGTTGGATTACAGCGAGAGGAGTATTGAGGTATCTGCAAGGAACTTCAGACTTAGCTATTTTGTATTTTGACTCATTTGATGTTAGTTTGACAGGTTATACAGACTCTGATTGGGCAGGAAATTTAGATGATAGAAGATCAATTACAGGTTACGGCTTTAGCATTGGGTCTGGGGTCATCTCTTGGTGCATCAAGAAGCATCATACTGTAGCCTTATCCTTAGCAGACACAGAATATCAAGCTATGTGTGTAGCAGCATGTGAGGCAGTTTGGTTGTGCAGACTTCTCCAAGATGCAAGAGAAGAATAGACAAAAGCTACAGTTATCAATTGCGATAATCAAAGTTCCATCAAACTGGCCTACAATCCTGTGTTTCATAAAAACACTAAGCACATAGACACTCAATTTCATTTTGTCAGGGAAAAGGTGCAGTCCAAAGAGATTTGTGTTGAATATTGTAATTCTTGTGATAATATAGCTGATATATTTACTAAGCCTCTGGGAAGACTGAAGTTTGAGTTGTTTAGGGACACATTAGGTGTGTTTAATAACCCATTCTCCATTAATGGGGAGCGTTAGAATTAATGGATATTAGGTGATTAATGTTATGTAGTTATGATTGTGCTTTTGTTGGTATTTCAGTTCCTATCATTCAGGGATTTGATTTACTATCCCTAACAAAGTGCATCTATTTATTATTGGAGTTTAATGTCAAGCCTAAGCGGCGTATTTGCTTGTAGGAGCTCCTGGTCATCTGCACTCGTGAGCTCCTCTTGTGTTATTTGCCAATTCATGTCTTCCATGTGCAACTGTTGACATTTTCACTCATGTTTTCTCACTTGATAACTTTCACACTTATCAATTATGTGTAAACCTGACATTCTAGGAATATTTTTTCTACTATTCTTGAGTTATTTCATGTTTTTGGTTTGTTGACGAAACAAAATGGCATTTATGACTATCATTTTTATTTTAATGGCCTCAAAATGCTTCAGTTTTATTTTTATTTCTCAGATTAATTTTCTCTTAACCATCAATTACTAGGATATTCTATTCTTAGCTTACCAACACTTTGTTATTTTTTACAACATATATTTTTTTAAACCCATAGTTCTTAGGTATCATACAATTAAATAATTTCTCATGTTTCTTTCCTCACTTGCCACATTCTTTGCCACAAATTTTCAGGTTATTCAAATTTATGAACTTAAAATATTTAGACTACAAGGAGGAGATTAATTTTTGAGATTCCTAAATCAAGGAGGTCACCAAAAGATTTCTTTCAAAATTTCTAGAAATACTTATTTATTTCCCAAGAAGAATATTATTAATTCATCCGTAAATCTTGTAAATCCTACGGACCAAGCCTTTTCATGATATTCACGGTAGTTTGATTCGTAGCCATAAGGTACATCATTTAGAATACTCGTACCTTAGTTATGTTGTTAGCTTACGTATTTCTTGAAAAAAAAATTCAAGTTGTGACAATATCATCACTGAATTTACTGAGGAAGGCTCTTTTTGGGTACACGATATTGTCTGCTACAACTTATTTGTATTCTGTTGTATTCTTAACCTTTCTTTTAACTCTTCTTTTAGACCATTTTATGTTGGTATTTACATGCCTTACAATGTCCTATATACACCTTTTTCTAGATATATACTTTGTTCCTTCTAATTCTAATCCTACTACACGACATACGCCCTTGTTTTAGCTAATCAAAATATCGATAGTATCCTTATTCTCTCTAATTTACATCCATTGTTTTCTCAGAAATTCATGCTAATATCATAATCCCATTTCTTTTAAAAATAGAATCTTATACTAGAAAATTACATATTTACCCTTTTTTAATTTATATTCATTTTTCATCTAATACGTTTCTCTCGAGTTAAAAATGTCACCTTGCACTAGGATATATAGTTCCCAATAATCTGGGTCATAACATGTTCATTCACTTTATTCCACATATTTATTTGTTATACCTTATTCTACCATAACACCCTAATATATTATACATTAAAGCCTTACCAACATGCTCCAAACACTTGGACATCAGAACCTAGTTCCTTCGATGATTTATAATCTTACTCATAAGAGTCTCTTTTAACCTTGGTCCCTTTTCTCATGCTATTAGAATCATCAAGGTTTTGACTGAATTTATGTCTGCTATAATTTTTCTGCGATGTCCAACATTGAAAAACCCACAAGCTATATTCACTTCTTACGCACAAGGTATATTCAGTTCTTGGACTTCCAACTTGAAATACATTTTTTAATCAATTTGTCAAATGCAATTGTAACACACACAAACATAGATATTAGATTTGTTTTTGGCATATTTTCACTTCAAACCCCATGCCAAAGTACTAATAAAAATTCCTTGTTCATGTACAAACTTATCGTGTCATTGCTTTATGTTACAAGTATTTGGATGGAAACATAGGATGAACTATGCCATTATAATTTGTATTTCTACATTTTTGTGTTATTATGTCCATTTAACAACTTATTCCTTCTTCCTCATAGTATACTTTTAACTACTCTAATTGGAGATATAAAAATGTTTGGGAATAAAGTTCTTTATTTCCTAGTTTTTGTAATAATATTTTACTCCTGTAACCAACCAATTTTTTCAATCATAATATGTATGTGTTGTTATATTAAATTCACTCACTATTTACTTTTGGGTTCCTACTTTCATGTTGTGTACATGCATATATTCTATGTATATGAACATAAACATATATAATAAAGCTTTACCTCGTGCTGCCTTCACATTTTACTTTACGAAAAAGTGTGTACTTAACATCCTTTCAACATTGCTTATAAACTATTTAGATTCATTACTCTATTCACTTTTATAATATAATTTGATAGTTATAATAGTATATAGGAGTATTTTCAATTTCATATGTATATAGCCTATTTGTGTGACCACCACATAATGCAACTTTTGTCATTTTATAGTATGGTACCACATGCACTTGGATGTTGATGTGTGTTTCCATACTATCCATCCAGGTTTCTATATTATGTAAAATGAATAGATCCTCTATACGCTTCTACATTTCATAATGAAATAAAACCAACTACTCCTATAAATTGTACCATGTAATATCACCATCATACGCATGTAACCTTCTATTTAGAGCCATAACAACCTTTCATGCATTTATGGGTCTTTCTATGTAACTTTCTTTACTTTACTTAGTGACAAGGAAATCATCACATAAGTTATACCATATGTTATTTCATGGTTGTCTCTACAGTAATCACTATCTATATTGAGGTTATATATGTACGCTCTTGAATATATATTAGACTTCAGCACTGAGCACATGCATCCATCAATGCTTTATAATGTAAGTATATATTTTTTATATCCATTAAACATATTGTTCTACTTTTCTAAATTAAACATTTCCATATTAACGATTTTGTTATAGGAGGTGACACTTAATCTCCTAATTGCACCCAGATCTGGTCTCCTTCACCAAGATATCTAGCGAGTGATTTTAGCATTCATGTCTTCTTTTATTCTTAGCTCTATGTAACATGCACAATAACTTTGTTAAGTTTTCATTGTGGTTTGGCTCATAGGCCTCAATGATAAACTTACAACTATGATACCACATGTAATGCATCTCAAAATCACATCATTGTTTTTCCTATTATCTTATTTTCAATTCTATTGATGGTTCACAACATGAGTGATATATATTGATATGTTATAAGTAGATCATTAACCATATTTTTATTTACTATTAATGCATTTGTATAAGTAAGACCTTATATTATCTCTTTCTCCTACTATACACACCTATATGTTCAAGCATGCACTTGAACTTTCCATAAGTCTTTTGCCCATATTTTATACACATGATTCGACCTATAATTAATTCGGTATATAACTTCCCTTAATTGATGTATTCAAACCCATTTATGTCATCGATTCTACAAGCTAAGTGTTAAGTGATGGCTGATGGGGTCTTGTTTTTTGTGTCTCTTAGTGGTTTATACCTGGTCCGCGCTTAGTGGTTTTTGCCTCTTTCTCCCCAATATGAACATGGAGTTATGTTTATGGTGTTGGACCCACTAACATGTCAGGGGATCTCCCCAGTAAGGAGTCCCCATTAGTCCTCTGACTCTTTGGTGTAGGAGTCCTAGCAATGGGTTGTACGGTATCGCCTTGACTGCGGTTTGGCACAGAGGCAAGTAAGATGTCCCTGTTGGTAGCAACAATGTGACATATGCACCAAGTCAAGGAAGGTGCATGAGTGGTTCTAATACACACAAGGTGAGATGAGTGCGCCCCTTGGAAACCTGTGATAGCACAGAGTTAAGAACATAACACATGAGCTTAGATGCACCACAACATGGAAGGCAAGTTAGCTAGAAATCCAAAGAGATGGTTAAACCAAAAACACATTTCAGTAAGATTCATACATAAATATAAAAAAAATAGCTACACATGCATACGTAAGAAAACAAATACATATAACATTTAGAGTAAACTAATAGTTGTAATACAATACGACATATGCATGAAACGTGATGGCTTTGTTATGTCAACAAGTCTAAGTTGCAGTCATACAATACATCCATGACCAACCACTAGTTTTGACAACAGAACATTACATTCACTACCGCCTGCTCCTCCAAAGAGATATGCTAGCTCTGCGCAATGGAGCAGCCAAGGCTCGTTACCATACCATCCAAGCTTTCTCTAAGATACTCCTATTGGAATCTTGGCTATACAATGAGTTATGAGGGACTATATATGGCAAAGCATGGGGTGACCCTTGACATTCCCATTTGTGACAGTTCATCTACCCTCACGACTCTTCATCTACTCTATAACTATTACATCCAACTATTGACACTTTAACTTACACTCGACAAGAGATTAGATACAATCTACACATGTACCCATGTGAGACAAAAGATGCTTGAGAAATCCATGCAAGACATCACTATGACTCGGACAACTGTCGTAAGACCAGCTCTTCGACGTCTTCATGGTTGATGAGCCTCATCATTGGGTAATTATATGGGCCTTAAATCACCTGCTATCTTAGTCAAATCATTTGTTCTCACAACCTATTACATGTTATGATTATATTTTGTTTAATGAGATGAGTTAAAGTGAGATATTATGCCTAGTGAACTAATATGCATTGAATGTAGGTTTGGAAGAGAAAATCAAGGAATTTTGGCAAGACTATGTTTTGAAACTCGAATGGGACAAGGGAGAGAGATTTTAGGAGGTAACTCCTCCTCATTTACTTCTCCCCCACTCGAATATTCCTCCATTATTCACACCATCTCAGAGTGCAAGTAGCCAAGTCATTAAGATCAAAAGGAAGTCGAGCAAGTGATAGAAAAAGAGTTAGTTCATCATGAGTTTGGGAGTCGAGCCTCCCTAGATTTAAGTAATTCATTAGAGACTTCAGTTGTATAAGTAGAGATGTCGAAAGGCTCATTAAGGTTCGAATTTTTGTTGCAAAAACAGTAGTTATTTTCAAGCTCCAGACTTGTGGAAGACATTGATGTAATTTTCAGTTTTGATAATGAAAATGAGATTTTTCTTGATCCAGCACTGAGTTGACTCAGAGGGATGAAGCTCTTGGGTTAGGGCCCAACCATAGAAGCAAATTCTCCTCTTCTTGTATATGTATGCTTAGCTTAGTTTCGTAGATTCATGGTTAAATTGTCTCTAGAAGTATTTCATTGCAAGTATTGTGAATTTGATTAGTTGTTTATTAGTTTACTTCCATTTGTGCTTCACTTTAGTAGAAAGGTAGAAGAGATAAAAGGAGAACCATAAAGCTATCAGTGGGTGTCTTGGCCTTAGCTCTTCCCTCAGGGATCATGATTTGAGGAAAAGACCCTTAAGCAACCCCAAAACGAAAAATTTCATTTTCTTGGTAAGATTTAGAGTTTATTGTACTTAAACTAGCATTTGATAATTTTATCAGGTGTAGGATTTAGTTCCATCTCTTCCATCTTTAGTATTTCAGTAGATCTTGTCCATGATTCCACTTTGTTTAGCAATTTTATTCATGCATGATGTAGATAGCTAGTTCATTAAATTCTTCTTTTCTAGCTTGTTAGAATTCTTCTTGTTTACATGACTTTGTGGCAATTATACATGTTTGATGCAGAGTAGGTGCTTCAAAAATCTAAAAGGATATAATATCAGGCAACCACCTCCCAACTTAATTCATTCACAATCATCCCTTTCTTTCACTAAGATCTTCACCAATCTCATCATTTTAAATAGAAATTCCTCCAAGCATGTTGAGTGAATCCAGCCATCTCCTAACCTTGGTATTCATTTCTGAGTGATCCTGTGCATTTTCTCACTCCATTCCATCCATCCACCACCTTCCCTAAGCCTTCCATCACCTCCATCAACCATCATTTTTCTCTTAGATGTATCCTGTAGAAATACAGGGAATCCTATAGATTTCTAGTAGATCTTGTAGGTTTTCATGTAGTGGCCTATTTTGAGGCCGAATTGAGGGAAAACCTCTAGGAAGCCACACAAGGTCACCCAAGGGTCTCCCTAACATTGCAATCATGTCCTAAACCTCACAACCATCAACCATGATCACTAGACCACCTTCCACATTACCAAAAGAGACTAGTGTTTACACTTGACTTTCTAGAAATAGAAATAAAAAGAACAGAACATATTTATTTCAGTCCTTTACATGCATAGTAGTGATGTTTGATATCTTGAACTTCCATGCTTTAGATAGTAGAAATTCAATACATATTGGTTTGGAATTTCAATAAAGCATAGTTTCTTAGTAGTTAGTTAGAGAAGGGTGTGTTTGTAGCATAGGGTTTCAGTCATTTTCCTTATTTGCAGTAGATGAGATTTCTCCTAGAGTAGATCTCTCTTTCTCTCATCAATGATCAAGCTTCTTCTGAATCCATAGAAGACTGGCTTGAAAACCCTAGTGGTCTCTCACCAATTGAATAATGACAAAAGAAAGAACTATCACTTGTACTATTGTGTACAACACTGTCACCTCCAAGTTTGTACGAACCCCGGGTTGATAAGTAAAGTTGGTAGCCCCAGGAGTTGCAGCATTCTTGCTACAATACTAGTCCTCATCACTTTTTGGCATCGTTTCTAGGGAGGTTTCTGAGTACTATGTGATTACTGCTTTCTTTCTTCTATTTCTTGTTTCTAATATTTTGCTCTTATTTTCATTTCTACAAAAGTAATTTAGTTTTCTTCCTTTTCATTCTACACTGTTTTCTTTCCTTTCCATTTTTCATGTTAGATTTCAATCAAGTAGTTAATATTTTCATTCAGCCAGTAGTTTTCATTCAGTCTACAATTTCAATTCTACAATCACTTTCAAAGTTTGAAACAATCACAAAACCAAACAAGAACATTTCTTTTCATGCCTCGTACGAATAGGGATAACTTAGGGAATTTTTTGCGAAATACCCCCATTGCTTCCAACAGCCAACCTTCCCTCTCCTTCAGTGGCTATGAACTGGAGGAATCCTTAGATGAAAAGCTAGACATATTTGAAGAACCTACAGGGGAAGAAGAAGAAGTAGAACCCATTCTTACTGAACCTATGGCTGAAAATATAAATGACAGGGGAAATAGAGAAAGAGTTGAGGGTGCCTTCCCCATCAGATAGACCAATCGGAATACTAAGATGAAAAATGTAAGCCCTTATGCCCTTCCTAATTTCCATGGCCTGACTATAGAAGACCCAGAAACTTTGTTATTTGAGTTGGTTGTCATATGCCAAACCTATGACTATACAGATGATGAGCAGAAGTTGAAACTATTTCCATCCACTCTCAAGGATTCAGCTTTGCATTGGTTCATGGGTTTACCTAGAGATAGCATTACAACTTGGGCTTAGATGCATCAAGCCTTCAACAACAAGTATTGGGACTACTGTAGGTCTAAAGAAACTAAAGAGGAAATTTTTACGATGACCTTAGGAAATAATGAATCCCTATAGGATTATGAAGAAAGATTCTAGCTTAGCTACAAAAGGGCTAGGTGCACACTTGACCCTTAGTCACTGAAGGTGGTCCTCCTTAGAGGAGTAAGGGAAGAGCTTCTGCAAACCCTCCACTTGTTAGCAAGAGGGGATATCTACCAGTTACCCTATGAGGATATCAAGTTTGTGTTTAGAAACCATTTGAGGGCAGCCAAGAAAAAGGGTGGGGGTAGTCAATCTATGGTCAGTCCATCCTCTTCCAATTCATCCATAAAGGATGAAATCAGAAATATGTTGGAGGATTCCAAAAGTGAGATGTTGCAAACCATTGCCCTACAGATGGACACTATGCACATTAAGAGAAAGCAGGAGGAAGCAGAGAGAGCCTTGGCCATTTTTTGTCCTAAATGCACCAGGAGGCATCCTAGGAACGAATGTCCATTGAATTCTATTGAAATTTTCTTAGTCTATGAAGAAAACCACTCCACAGACAAGTTCCCCTCTTTACCTGGAGTCAACGTTGTATATCAAGGAGCTGAAGGGGTCACTGACCAGTTATCATACATAAACCAAAGGAGACCTCATGGGCCTAGGCCATACCAACAGGGCATGCAAGGGTCCTCCCATGCATATTACAACCCCAAACAAACCACATCCATACCTTCTTGGGGACTCCCTGCTCATCCTTCCTGGTCTACACCTCCTCCTTGGTCCTTTTCACCTAAATATCATTCACAGCTAGCCAACCAGTCATTTCAACCATATGCTCTGCCACAACCTCAGTGGAATGCACTGCCACAGGTGTGGAGGCCCCAATACAACAATATACCAGGTTTATTGCCTTGACCACCTACAAAGCCACAAATTTTATACTTTTCTCGACCTAAACAACCCAGATGCCTGACCAAGCAAATCTGAACCCGAAAAATAGATAGGCACAACAAGTATATAGTGGAGAGACATCATATCCATCTTATGTTGTGGATATTCATGAAATCAACATGAGATATGGGAAAGTACTCTCGGACAACCAATCTCTACCTCCACCCATGGAGGTTAAGGGAGAAATAGAGGAAAGCGTGGTTAAAGTAAATCCACCACCCTTTCCTGAGAGATTAACGCAACCACCCGAGCCTACCCTAGAAGAGACTGAACTTCTAAGAGAATTGAAAAGCCTATGTGTCAAAATTCCACTTCTCCAAGATATCAAGGATGTACCTATTTATAACAAGTTGATTAGGGAGAAGTGCTTCAAACATCTAGGGAGGCGAAAAAGAGATGCCCCTACCAATAATGTCATTGGATAATTGTCTAACTTAATGTCGGGACATGTAATCTGTCCAAAGTATTTGGACCCTGGAAGCCCTATAGTAGATGTGCACATCAATGGCACCCTTGTCACACACACTTTGATCGATCCTGGTGCTGCCATTAATGTGATGACCAAGGACACCATGCTCAAACTCAACCTCCACGGTTCATTGAGGAAGACCACAACATTTTTGCAACTTGCAGACCGCTCCACAGTGACCCCTGAGGGGATTGTGGAGGATGTGATGGTCTCCATTGATTCTTCGGAATACCCTGTAGATTTCCTAGTTCTCCAGCCTAAGGCTAAGCTTACAGGTTACCCTCTCATCCTTGGGAGGCCCTGGTTAGCCACTACCGATGCTTACATTAGTTGTAGAGCTAGAAATATCACCATCAAGAATGGGCATATGTCCAAGCAGTTAGTCCTATACACTCTTGCTCAGCCATCTCTAGAACATGACTTACCTTTCTAGCTTGAATAGAAGGAGGAAGATGAAGTTTATTCCACCCAACTCTATACCTTAGAAACAACTGCGGGAGGGGGATAGCAGGATGAAGATGATTTTATCGAACACATACTCCAAAATCCAACCTCGAGTACATTGTCCTTAAAGAAAGTAGTAAAGTAAACCCAAAAAAAGCATCAAGTGGATCTATTCTTAGTTGACTCCAACCCTGTCCGTGTCAAAACCATAGAATTCGGTCTCGAGAGAACTTTAAAAGTCAATCCATCTCCTTTTGTTCTCCACGAAGAAAAGTTGTGCAACATGCTAAAGGAACACTTGAATGCTTTTGCTCGGAGTTACCGAGAAATGAAGGGAGTGCACCCCTCGGTGTGCAATAACCATATTTCTATCAAGGAAGGTTGCAAGCTAGTCGGAAACCCCAAAGGAGGATGAATCCAACTCTTAAATACATAGTCAAAGAAGGACTGCAAAAACTACTAGATGTAGGATTAATTTACCCTATCTCAGATAGTGAGTGGGTCTCTCCTTTGGTGTTGGTTCCAAAGAAAAATGATAAGTGGAGGATTTGTGTCAATTACAGGAGTTAAACAAAGCCAAAAAGAAGGACCATTTCCGTCTACTTTTCATTGGCCAAGTGCTAGATGGCCTGGTAGGGAAAAGCTTTTTCTCTTTCATAGATGGATTCAGTGGGTACAAACAAATTCAGATAAGCTTGGAAGACCAGTATAAAACCACTTTCACATTCCTTTGGGGTACTTTAGGGTCTTTCCTTTTGGCCTATGCAATGCTCCTACCACATTTGGGAAAGTAGTCCTGAGTATCTTTGTTGAGTTAGTTCATGACGGAGTAGAAATCTATATGGATGATTTCACACCTTATGGGGGTGATTTCGAGAAGGATTTGTCTAGCTTAGGTAAGGTTCTGCAAAAATTCATTGAGATGAACCTGTCTCTTAGTCCTGAGAGATGTGAATTCTTGATGACTGCGGGGACCGTGCTAGGTCATTCAATATCTCAGCAAGGACTGCAGGTGGACCCAAACAAAATAGCTATCATCCAAAGGGTCCCACCTCCACAAAAGTAGAGAGATGTCAGAAGTTTCCTAGGTTTAGCTAGATACTACCGAGGGTTTATAAAATACTTCATCAATTTGGCTTCTCCCTTATTTGGGTTATTGGCCAAGGACTCTGAGTTTGTATGGTCAAAAAGTTGTCAAGAGGCCCTGGACACCCTGAAGGACAAGTTGACCACTCCAACGATTCTCTATGGCCCAAATTGGGCCCTTTCCTTTGACATTCATGCTGATGCCACACACAAAGCCATAGGAGCAGCCATAGGCCTGACAGATGAGAAATTTCCTTATGCCATTGACTTTATCAGTAGGAATTTGTCAAAGTTTGAACTGATCTACACAGTGACCGAAAAGGAGCTGCTGACTGTTGTGCATTCATTGAAGAAATTTAGGCATTATATTACAAGCTATCAAACATTTGTACATATTGAACATGTTGAAAATAATGAACAAACCTGATGTGAATGGTCTTATTATTAGATGGTTACCTTTATTACATTAGTTTGATCTAACTATTGTTGATAAGCCAAGCAAGAAAAATGTTGTTGCAGAATTTTTGTCCAGATTAATTTTGTTTGCAGGTGAAGAGGTAATGGTTGACGATCAGTTACCAGATGAGCACTTATTCACCATTTAAGTTCTCTCTCCATGGTTTGCGGACATAGAAAACTATTTAGTATAATCACAGTTCCCACCAAATTTGTCCTGCAAAAAGAAAAGCAAGATTGCGAGGAAGAGTGCCCCCTTCACCTGGATTGGGAGAATCCTCTTCAAACATGGCCAAGATCAAATTCTGAGAAGATGTGTCAGGGAAGAGGAAGTCTTTAACATCCTTATGACTTGTCATGATGGGCCTTGTGGAGGTCACTTTGCAACAAAGAGGACAACATTTAAACTATTACAAGTTGGGTATTATTGGCCCACTCTTCATAAGGATGTGAAAAGATATACTAGCGAGTGTGATCCGTGCGAAAGCATGGGAAATCCGACTTCAAGAGATGAAATGCCTCTACAACCTCAAGTCAGTTTTGAGCCAATTGAAAAGTGGGGCATGGACTTCATTGGACCTATTGACCCTCCTTCCAAGCGAAAGAAGTAGATCATTGTTTGCACTGACTATCTGAATAAGTGTGAAGAAAGAAAGGAAATTAAGGAACCAACAAAGGAGAAGGTGGCTAAGTCGTTAAGGGAGAATTCATTTTACAAATTTCGATACCCTAGAGAACTGGTCACTGATCAAGGCAGCCAGTTCACCTCCAACATGATTGAAGACTTGCTTAGCTAGCACAAGATCAAGCATATG
Organism: Pinus tabuliformis; assembly: GCA_031772625.1. Taxonomy (NCBI): domain Eukaryota; kingdom Viridiplantae; phylum Streptophyta; class Pinopsida; order Pinales; family Pinaceae; genus Pinus; species Pinus tabuliformis. The sequence continues at coordinate 190,003,213 of CM062808.1, forward strand.
ATCTCCACTCCCTATCACCCACAAGCCAATGGGAAAGTGGAGGTGACCAACAGAGCATTGGAGAGCATCTTCACCAAATTGGTTAGCAGCAGCAGGAAAGATTGCGCAGATAGACTAGTTGAGGCCACATGGGCTTATAATACCACTTGGAAGAACACCACTAGATTCACACCCTATGAGTTGGTCTATGGGAAAAAGGCCATGCTATCCCTTCAATTTGAGTATAACACATTGACGATGGCATACCAACTAGATCTAGATCTTAGTAGTGCACAACAAGAGAGATTGCCTCAGTTGAATGGTTTAGATGAATTCACAATGCAGGCCCTCCTACACACAGAGGTAACTCAACTTCAGAGGAAGATCTGGCACGATAAGAACATCAAGGATAAGCAAGATATAAAGACTTTAAGGGGAAGTTAAGGAAAAGATGGTTGGGGCCTTATTTTATAGAGAGATGTCACGATAATGGTTCAGTGTAGATTAGGACCATAGATGCAAAGGCCATTCCTTTACTTGTTAATGGGCAGAGACTTAAAGTTTAGAAGAGGCCATTCTCAAAGAAAGAGTTCATTGATGGTATCAATAAAATAGTGATGGTGCTAGAGAAAGTTTCAGCTCCTACCCCATTAAATCATTGAGATAAAAAAAAAAAAAAAAATAAGGACTCAGGTGAAAACCCCATGAGGCGTTTGAGTCCCACCAATGGGCTGAAAACCTCTTAGGGTGGCCCAATGGTGTCAAAAAGAAAAAGAAAAAAAAGGAAGTAAAAAGATTCCTGGGTGAAAACCTCTCTTGAGGTGCCCAGGGAAAACAACTAGAATGAAAACCCCTTAGAGGCAGACTAGTTGAAAAAAAAAAAGAAATAATAATGAAAAATTTTGGTTTGCAGGTTAGCAGGAGGATGATCAAAGAACAAAGGAGAGTAAAAAATGACCTATTTCACTCACACTTTTATTTTTCCACCCATCATCATTCATCACTCCATTTCTTTCATTTTTTCACTCCTTTGCTTCAGTTTACAAGGGGACTGTGTTTTCTATAGGATCTTGTGTAAACCTACAAAATCCCGTACAACCCTACAAAATGATCCTATAGGAATTAGAGTGGGTCGGGAATCCTACCGGAAGTGACCCTAGAGCAAGAAAATGACCTGCCATGTCAAAAAAAAATAACATCCCTACATCACCACTTCATTGCCATACTTCTCTCCACCGTGATCGCCCCTGCATTCATCATAGAAAGGTCATTTTTTAAAAAACAAATCACAGTCCTCAAGAGAAAACACAAAAAAAAAAGAAAAAAAGAAAAAAAAAATGAAACAAGAGCGAAGAAGGGAACAACACCTTAGTGTATTCCTCATTATTCACACTCCTAGACCTCTTCTCTATCCATGTCATCATCTTCAAATCCCAGTAGTGTATGATTACAATTTCTGAGGGAGAAGCAACTACAGGACATCCTATAGAAAATATTTTCACAGCCTATCCCACTGAATAAAAATCATGAGTAGCAGCAAGCTTCTAGCATGAAGATCCAAGGGCAGAAGGAGCTCCAAAGCAATAGTAGCTCTAGGGCAGCAACAACACCATCATCTTCAACACCAGGTACCTATATATCAAAGGAATCATAAGGGAGAAATAAAAAAGGAAGGAAAAATAACATATAGCCAACACACAACAAGCACCTCATGTCTTCACCAAATTACAACAAGGTATTAGAACCACAAGTAAGTATCTCACTTCACTCTCTCATTTTCATTATGTAGTCAAAAAAATATAAAGGTTGTGAGCGAGTTGGTTTATAAGAGAAAGGTGGGCAGTTAACTTGGCCACCTTCATTTAGTCGACAAAGACAAAACATTTGGTCCTCCCACACGTGGGAGTAGTCAAGTCAAAAAAGAGAGGAGAAGGAAAAAAGCAGTTAAGTCTATAGAGGCATGAACTGGGAGTTGATTAGGAGGAGAAGGGAATGATGAGGTGGTAGTGGGGACCAATGGTCCAAAACTAGAAAACGTACCTCCACTGCCAGCACACCACCTCACTCAAATCGACCATAAGAGGAAATAATTGTTGATCCCCACGAACTCATGAATTCATCTCCTCGAGGCTCCCTCTAGAAAAGTCACTCTCGTACCTAGGCAACATACGAAAGATAAAATTACCCCTTTCTCCTGCACAGGACTTCCTACAGGATTACACAAGAAATCCTACAAGATCCTACAGGAATCCTACATGATACAGAGACAATCTATAGGATTGGCCGAGAGTAATTTCAGAAGGGGATACACAGGTGTTGGCCATAACAAACACCACAAGGAGCTAGACTTTGTATTTACTTCCCTTTTTCCAAGTGAATTTCTTAGAAAAATCTCCTAGTTTGAGTGAATTTAGCAGCTTTGTAGGGAATTGACTCCACAATTATTTCAGTCCCATTTACTTCTGCACTAAAATCTTTGTCAACCATCTATGCTCCTCATAATTAACCAGCCAAAATGAAAGGGGGCTTTAATAGAAGGGAACCCATTAACACTGTGAGAATCCACCAACACCCTCTTGTGTTAGAAATCTTCACAAGGCATAATTGGATGGGATATTTTGAGAAGTTAAGGGGGTATGATGATGGAGTGTCTCGAGAGTTTTCTCTCTCCCTCATTTCACTGACCAGAGCCCATGCCACTGTTGTGGTGAGAGGCCTCTCCATAGAGCTCACCCCTGAACTCATAAGAAAGATTACCACACTTCCCGTAGGAGTACCTTGGAGAAAGGAAGACAAGGGGGATAGCCAGATTACAAAGAAAAAGTTATTTTTAGAGGGAGAAGATCCCACTGGGGACGAAAAAGGAGTAAGGAGAAGAAGCCTACCATACCCCTGGAATGAGGTAAGCTATCACCTTATTAAATACATATCATGTGTAGGTAGGTATAGTGTGGTTTATGGGTATCACTTTAATCTTCTAGAAGAGTTGAGGTTTGCAGCATAAACACCTCCTCACCACAGGCTTAGCATACCATACTTCCTTCTGCAATAACTGATAGATACAAGCCTAAAGGTGTAGGAGGGAAACCATGAACAATTATCCCACCATGGGTTGATTAGAATCACCATAAAAGATTCCCTCCACAAACTTAGGATTCCTATCCAATGGGAAATTTTCAGAGACATGCAGACAGAGGAGGATATCAAAGCCCTCACATATGACATTAGTCCTACCATTAGTGAAAAAGATGAGGAAGAAACTGAAAGAGATGGAGAAGAAGCATAGATGGATGAAGATGATATAGATGAGGAGGAAGAAGAGGAGAAAGAGAAGGAAGGTGATGGAGAAATATAGGGAAGATGTCAAGGAGGAGATTGATAAACAAGATGAGGATCTAGAAGGAGAAGAAGAGGGGAAAAAGATAGAGGAAAAGGGAAATGGAAAAGTGGAGGCAAAAGACAAGAAGGAGTCGCCTAGGGTGTCTCTAGAACCAATTGAGAGAGGGGCAGTAGCTGCCCTCACTTTCATTATCACCCCTATAAAACAAAAAGGCAAAGATAGAGGTAGGCTCTGTTATACTTCAGAACAAGGAAAAGCACAAGGATAAGGTAGGGAAAACCCCAAACTCCAACAAAGGTTCCCATTGTTATTGAGAACTCACCTAAATAGTAGGAGAAGATCGATCCTCCTATAAAAACTCAAGAAGAAGGATCCTCAGCCAAAACCACTTCTAAGTCTCCTATCACCTATGTGAGAAGGCATGTAACCAGGTCTACCTCATTCAAAGGAACATGCATCCACCAAGATACATAGAGGACCTATAGGAAGCAGAGGAAGTCCTACAGGAAACTCTACTAAACCTGCAGGAAACTCAAAGATTGGATGAGGAGAGAAATAAGCAGCCATAACCAAAGTGAGAGGACCCAGAGCTATAGGAGCCTAGTCCTCAACCTAACCTTGACTCCTACTACAAATTTATTGAGGGCGACAGGGTCATTCCACAAAAATTCTCCATTCCATTATTCTTTGAGCTCGAGAAAGAAAGAGTCGAAACTCATAGATGGATGTAGATTGCTAAGTCCAAGGAGTAGAGGACATTGGTCACATGGAAGATAAGCTCAAAGAGATGGGAAGAGAACTAAGTAGCTTGAGGGATAGAGAGGCCATCATGAAAAATTAGTTAGAGGCGGAAAATTCATGGTTTAAAGGACCACTACAAGAAAGAGAGAATCAATTGGCATCCATGGCTAGTCTCTCTTTGGAAGCAATCCAGTGTTGGATGCTATCTAATTCCTATGCACTATACCTTAAGGAACAGTGGTTGTAGTTCCAAATCAAGACCCTATCACAAAGAGGCACTATGCCATTCCAGGATTATAGACAGTGCATTGATCTTTGTGATCAAAGTACATTAGAAGATAGGGCCAAGATGTCTGTGTTTTATTTGCATAACATGGCCTTGACAGACATGAATTTTTGGGACCATAATGCAAAGCTAGGGGATTTATAGTTGATGGCTTTGGCATCATGGATGAACCATGAGGAAGCAAGGGTTGTAGAAATGAAGAAGGTATTGGAAAGGGAATAAACAAAGCCTCTTATGATCAGAGTTGAGCAGTCCAATCCAATGGCACTCATCAGTACACATAATTTACTTGCAAATGATCCTCAACTTGAACCCAAGTCTCTTGCTACCCAAGACCAAGCAATTACACATTTTGAGGACATGTTCAGATTATTAGGGGATGACAACATGCAAGCTTGCCTAAGGAGATGGAATACATTGCCATACAATTTGAAGATTAGAGAGTACCACTCTCCTCAAAGGATGAGAGAAGCACTGAAAAGGACACACATGTACAAGCAATCCATCCAAAGGTTCAAAGTCATTTGGATTGGCCTAAAACTCAATCCCCCACTGCTCTTGGAGATTTTAGAAGGAAGAAAGGAAGAGGAAGAAAGAAGGGAGTGGGAGGAGGTAGAAAAGAAGGCAGGACTCTATGCATAAGAAGAAGAAACCACTACAGAGGCATGGGATGTCAGGGAAGCCACTAGAGCTATGAAAGACATGGATATTTATTGAGTTTCTCAGACGATGAGAAACACATTCAGTAGGGGGTGATGATGAGCCTCATCATTGGGTGATTATATGGTCCTTAACTCACCTCCTAGCTTAGTCAAATCAACTCTTCTCACAACTTATTACATGTTTTGATTATATTTTGTTTAATGAGATGAGTTAAAGTGAGATATTATGCCTAGTGGATTAATATGCATTGAATGTAGGTTTGGAAGAGAAAATCAAGGAAGTTCTGCAAGACTAATGTTTGAAACTCGAATGGGACAAGGGAGAGGAATTGTAGGAGGTAATTCCTCCTCATTTACTCCTCCCCCACTCGAATATTCCTCCATTAATCACACCAGCTCGGAGTGCAAGGAGCCAAGTCATGAAGATCAAAAGGCAATCGAGAAAGTGATAGAAAAAGTGTTAGTTTATCTTGAGTTTGGGAGCTGAGCCTCCCTATATTTAAGGAAGTCATTGGAGACTTCAGTTTTATAAGTAGAGAGACTTAGAGCCTCATTAGGATTCGAAATTTTGTTGCAAAAACACTGGTTATTTTCGAGCTCCAGACATGTGGAAGACATTGATATAGTTTTATGTTTTGATAATGAAAATGAGCTTTTTCTTGATCTAGCACTGAGTTGACTCAGAGGGCTAAAGATCTTGGGTTAGTGCCCAACCCTAGTAGCAAAGTCTCCTCTTCTTGTATCTTTATGATTAGCTTAGCTTCATAGATTCATGGTTAAATTGTCTCTAGAAGTATTTCATTGCAAGTATTGTGGATTTGATTAGTTGTTTATTAGTTTTGTTCCATTTGTGCTTTAATTCAATAACAGGGTAGAAGAGATAAAATGACAACCTCAAAGATGTTAGTGGGTATCTTGGCCTCACCTTTTCCCTTAGGGATCATGATTTGAGGAAAAGGCCCTTAAGAAGCCCCAAGAAGACAAATTTCCATTTCTTCATAAGATTTAGAGTTTACTTTACTTAAACTAGCATTTGATAATTTTTGCAAGAGTAGGATTTAGTTTCCATCTCTTCCATCTTTAGTATTTCAGTAGATCTCATCCATGATTTGATTTTGTTCAGGAATTGTATTCATGCATGAAGTAGACAACTGGTTCAATAAATTCTTCTTTTCTAGCTTGTCAAAATTCTTCTTCTTTACATGACTTTGTGGCAATTATGAATGTTTGATGCAGAGTAGGTGATTCAAAAATATAAAGTGATCCCATATCAGCAAAGTACCTCCCAACTTCATCCATTTTCAGTCATCCCTTTCTTTCACCAAGATCTTCACGAATCTCATCATTTTACATAGAAATTCCCCCAAGCATGTTGAGCGAATCCAACCATCTCCTAACCTTAGTATTGACTTCTAAGTGATCCTAGAGATTTTCTCACTCCATTCCACCCATCCACGACCTTCCCTAAGCCTTACATTGCCTCCAACAACCATCGTTTTTCTCTCGGTTGTATCTTGTAGAAATACAGGGAATCTTGTAGGTTTCTACTACATCTTGTAGGTTTTCCTGCAGTGGCCTGTTTTGAGGCCGAATTGAGGTAAAACCTCTAAGAAGCAACACCAGGTCACCCAAGGGTCTCCCAAACCTTCCAATCATCTCCTAAACCTCCCAACCATCCACCATCATTAGTAAACCACTTGTCACATCACCAAAAGAGATTAGGGTTTACACTTGACTTTCTAGAAAAGGAATAAAAAGAATGAAACAGATTTATTTCAGTCCTTTACATGCACAGTAGTGATGTTTGATGTCTTGACCTTCCATGCTTTAGATAATAGCATTTCAATACATGTTGGTTTGGTATTTTTGTAAAGAATAGTTTCTTAGTAGTTAGTTAGAGAAGGGTATGTTTTTAGCATAGGATTTCAAACATTTTCCTTATTTGCAGTATATAAGCTTTTTCCTAGAGTAGATCTCTCTTTTTCCATCAAAAATCAAGCTTCCTTTGAATCCATAGAAGTATGGCTTCAAAACCCTAGTGGTCTCTTGCCAGCTGAATAGTGACAAAAGGCAGAACCATCACTTGTACTTGTGTATATAGCACTATCACCTCCAATTTTTACGAACCCCAGGTTGATAAAGTAAAGATGGTAGCTCCAGGAGTTGCAACATTCATGTTGCAATACTGGTGCTCATTAATGGTGGTCGACTATAATGAACTGATGCCAAGCTTGGTAGTCCGCGATGGTGTCCTTGAACTTTAAGGTGACATATTTCTGGAAACCAACTCTTGCCTACATAGCATACGAATACACTGCACGGGCTCATCTGTCCAACTCGTCTGATAGCATGCACATCATGGTCTTGAGTGTGGTTGGACCAACAACATACTTTTGCATGTTTCCTACACTAATCACTAAGTCTGGGCTGGTGGCTATGCACATCAACTTTTCAAAGTACGAGTCGAGCTATAGTCAGACTTGTGCCTTTGTCTTTTCTTGGGTGAGTGTCCCAATAGATGAGATCGCATGTGCGTGCACAATGACATCCATAATCCTGAATACATGTGCATGGGAAGCTTGTAGACTAGTGATCAGCTGCGGGAGGTCTTCATAGTTCCAGATCTGACTCTGGATGTGTGCCTTTAGCTCGACCGCTCTGGGCTTCATGATCTTGGGCAAGTGTAACGAGGCTCCCTTGTATCTCATTGTACATGTTTAAATTTACTCAATAGCATCATGCACATTCGAAAAGATATGTGCTCTCCTAGCAAATCATTGTTGCCAATCGTTGAGATGGAAAATTGCCTTATGCATGGTACCAAAATTGGAATACAACACCCACATGACTGTATCACGAGACAATACATTATCCAGTATTGCCTTCTTCAATTCTACTCAAGAGGATGCTGTAACCAATTCTCCTCTCTACTTAGTCGTCTACATCTCCTTAGCCATTCGCTCATTCTCTACTATCAGGAAGCAAACAGTCGAGCTAGTGGCTTCGACATTTGCTTTGGTAACATCGACCAATGCTGCTGGATGCTTATGCATGTCAGACATGATCAATCGTTCCTCGAATTACACAGGAGATGTGTGATCTTCCGAATTTGACACTCTACAATATTTCACAACTCTATGTTGGGACTCATTGAATGAGATCGTGTTCATCTCTCCCTCTCGATTGCCTCGAAGGATTTCAGTGTCTCCTTTGGTCACTTAGGACTTGCTCCACTTTGAGATCTAGTGAAGCTATTGGTTTGAACTCTTGGTGGTTAGGAATGAGGTTGATGTCTTGCTCTAACCCCTGTTTCTCCATGTCCATATCCATCCTCTCATGTGATTCTTCAATCTCTTGAGAAAAGTCCTAATCTTGCTATTGCTCACCCTGCTTGCTTGGTGCTAGTTGTTAAGATGAGTCGACTACCTGTACGGGCAAAGTTTTATCCATCTATAAATGTTACGCCCCCTATTGTACTTGCTCTTTTTGTGCTTCCTTCTCTTGTCAGTGCAACTCTTGTTCCTTCTGGAGCTCCTCCTTCAACTCATGCAACTCCTCCTCTGTTTCCTCTATTCTCCATTTTTCCCTCATCCTTTGTGGGTTCCTCTTGTCATGTTGTTGCCTCTTCACCTCTATTACTAATGCTACTTTCTTCACAAGTGGATGTGTTCCGAACTTGCAACTTTTTTCCTCCTCCATGCTATCGACAATATTCATCTTACTTTTGTCGCACATTGGTATGTTCACCTATGTTGTTGTTGCTGTTGGTGCTCTTTGGGATGCTGGTTCACACTGTTTCACTAACCATTCCACAATGATTCTGACTGGTTCATTGGGCCTGGAGAAGTAATAACAATATCTCCATGGGTCCTCCTCTGCCCAATGACATTCCTTGTGGATCCACTGAAATTGCACTCTCATGCAGTGATCTTTTACAAGACAATGCAGGTCATACGAATTGTATCTTCGGGCGTCGAATGGATATTAGCAGATCTCCTCTGCTTCAACATTCACATGCTCGAAATTCCTTATCTCGTATAACCCAATCCGTAACAAAAGAGCAGGCCAAGGTGCCTTCTTCTTCCATTGCCCCCTAGATAACAGTCCTGCCGAGACATGGTATGATACTTCCTACTTGACGAGCTTTTCCAAGGCAAACTTATGTAGAACATGCAGAGGCTTCTCTGTGTTTTACATCCGTATGCAGGTGACGGACGATGAGGCATACAAATCTGCTATATTGATCAGTTCCTCTATTTCTACCTTCAACATGCAGGGTGGATCCTATTCAAATATCATCTTGTGCGCTGAGGTGACAAAATGATTGGACAACTATGTGATAACTCCTCTTAAGGTGCATTCTGACAATGTTTTACAATATGTGTTCATAGAGGCCTCCGCCGATGTCCATGCCCACTTCAAGCTCGGGAAATCCTGATGGGGACACATTGCATCCAAGATGTAAGAGGACATGTGGACTTATGCTTGCTAACCTCTCGGTGGCTGTCGAGATCTTTCTACCTGTTCCTTTATCCGGTGAGCCAACATGTCGGACCAGTTGCATGCTTTTCCTTCACTGGCCAGTTGGTCCAACGTGATCACGCAACTCTGTGTGAAGGTTTATGTTCTCTCTTGGCCATACAAGTGACATGAAAATATGACAAAGTATTGATACGCATTCCACAATATCTTTGTCTTGTAGATCTAGTTGGGTGTCATCCTGAATTTGGCCAACTCCTTCACCCAGTTCTTCAAGATAACCCTAGAGTTGGCATGGCTACTGGGTATGCTGAAGGGTGTCTCCATTGTGACCACGAGCTTTAAAATATGGTACATCTATTCATAATCCTATGCCTTGAAGGTAGCAATCTCCATCCCACTAACACTACTCAATGTCATCATCTCATAATCAGTGTGTGAGACGTTCAAATGTATGATGTTTTTGCATGGGAACACGAGATACTTTCATTCTATCTGGTACAAGATGGACTTGTGAATGTTCACATAGACTTGGAGGTATTTTAGATCTTCACCAAATGTTCCTGAAAATGCATTATTGACCTCTTTCCATTTAAGCTTGATTTCCTTGTCTACAATCATCTTGGTGTCTTCATAGATCGGTGAACTTGTAGACACTCGCTCAACTGCTACTCTAGTTGCACTTCCATCACTGTCCTTTGATCCTGCTCCCCTGGAGGCCATTGATCTTGAAGTGCTAAGAGATGGATGAACACCTGCTAGATATAGAGACATGGTGACATGCATGGAATGAAATATGTCAGCTAAAACCAAAGAAAACCTGAGGAACAACATACAACATACCCGGGGATTGATTGGTAAGATTGTGCAATTTTTCCTGAGAGGTTGGGAGACTGGATGCCAGAACTATGTAAAAGGAAATTTAGGTTACTAGGAGGTTGGCTAGCTGCTAGAATTGCACAATGCGTAATCTAGACTGGCTTATTGGCTGCTAGGATTGCGCAATGTGAAATTCCAACTAGCTATGGTTGTAGACCCAGTGACTGCATTGTGAAATTTTATGGGCCAGCAGTCACTGCCTCTTAGGATTACGCAATGCAAGACTCGAGGACAGTCACCGGGAAAAAATGTGCATTTTCTGAGAGGAAGGCAGAGCCTTCCCTCTCAGGATTGTGCAATGCTGTTGTGGTGAGGCAGAGTCTGGGCCAAGGCTACCCAGACCCGCTAATGGGAAACTGAAAGAAAATGTGAATGTGAATGCATGGTGATATTGAGTGTAAGCAAGAGTGAATGATCATGCATGCAAATAGTGAATGAAAGATTCAGAGAACAGAACAACATGCATTTGGCTGAATTGAGTCGTTGAATCAACGATCGTTCGTGCAAAATAATGTCATGAATGCCACAATAGTAAGATGGTAACGAAAACTGAAATAGTCGTAGTCCAAGCTAATATGCATTCAAATGATAGCAAGCATTCATAGAAATCAAGCATACAACACTCATAAAGCCAAAACACAAAAAGTGACAGAAATGCTACAAAAGACAAATTGAGATGACTTACCCGTAAATAGTTGAGCTAGATGTGTCAAAGACTCCTCGATGTGATATGGGATGTCAGAGCTCCAAGGTCATTGTGAATAAGTGTGCTCTAAAGTGTTGAATAAATAAGTTTGATGTTCATGATGTTCATGCCATAAATCTAGGAAAAACAACACTGGGAGGAAAGATTCTGAAACGATCCTTGCATGTAACCTCCAACTGCTAAAAATAGCTCCCTAAAATCTAGGGATTCCTTTTGCATGTTGCTTTTACCTATTTCCGAAAAATGCAGCCTATGCATGCAAGTCAAGTTTCCTCAGTCTTGGGTGGAACTAGTCAACCTGATGGCGCATGCAACACCTTACTTGACCGAGGGAAGATTTTGCATAGGTTATGGGAGGAACTTGGGCTAGATTCCCAAAAGTATTGCATAATTTCTGGGCTAAGCAGTTGACTGTCGCCCATAATCACGCAATTTCTAGACTGAGTAGTCCTGGTGGGTCAGATTGCATACTTTCTCTAGGGAATGCTAACATGCATAATTGTGAAATTCCTAAGGCCAATAGGCTGCTAGTCAGGATCGCACAATTTCTAGAAGGAAGGCTAGTTTCCCTCCAGAATTTTGAAATTTATCAAGGGAGCTATTTAGCCTGTTTCAGGATCAAGTCTGGGAAAATAGCGTGTGAGGAGAATGCAACAAGATTTCATGCACAAGCTTCCCTGCTACTAGAAAACCACTGAGGCTTGTGTACTTGACAAGCCAAGACATCCCGCTAAGGATTTTTTGTAGGGAGGCTCCAAAACAAAGCTAAGGAAAAGATTTGGAGGGTGGTTGTAGCTGCTACAACAGGTGAATTCATGAATCTACTTTTCTTTCCCACATTTTGATATATTTCTTTGAGTATAATAAACACTTCAAAATATTTTCTATTTATATGGATGTTGTGCCTTTAACCCTAACTAGGTGCCATTTGGTTACTTGTGATAGCTCATCATCCTTACCACGTGGTATGACTGTATATGACCATGTTAACAATCAACACATGACATCATGTGAATTCACATGATAGGAGGTGGATTGGTAATGGAAAATCCATATTTAGCATGGTGAAATAACAAAAATCTATGCTAAGGTTTTTCATTTGGGTGAAAAATAATTATTCTCCAATTAACTTGTCATTTCCATTTGGGCATGGCCAGGACGTTGTTCAACTATGCTATAAGGGTTTCGATATGTTAATGCCTCATCCTTTTTTACACCATATGTGGCTCTATTTATTTCCCACATAACCTCCTTTTTTTTTGATGGACGTTAATCTTGGCACCATGCGGGTAGATTGTTAAGTAACAATAAGTAGGTCAGCTATTATACTTGATTATTTGTACCTTTCCTTTCATGATTTTGTTTAAATTTTAGGTTTGACTAGACACTTTACTTAATGTATAACTGTATCGAATGTAAATCCATTTGAACTTTTAAAACAATAAAGTATATAATAAGACGACATAACATCAAGTAAATTCCATGAAATATTAAATAATACAACAATTTATCTGACCATAATAAACTTGTTGAAACCAGCCAATACATCACTAAAAATTAGAGTTAGGGATTCACAACTAATGACTTATTTGAACAATAAGAATCTGTTTTGGAATAATGTGGGGAAAAGAATGTTCCTCCCGACCTAGTAGTTTCTCATGAGAAACTCTCCCCTGATCTTAGGCTCCTTGCCTTCCTCTTAGATGTCCACAACATAGTTGCTCAAAGTGTTTCCAGTCAATCATATTTATTAATTTTCTTGCTAAAATATTTTTAGTAATGTCTTTCTTTTAAGGTCTTATATCCTTTTTTCCTAGGCTTTTCTTATTTCGAAGATATGAAAAATCAATTTTTTCCAACTAAGCTTATCTAAATATTTTTCCTTCATAAGCACGTATTTTTCTCCCATTTTGTTTATGCTTATATTTTTACACAACTTCACATTTCTCTTTAGATACGCTTATCTTTCCAGGCACCATAACATTTCTCTCATATTATGTTGTTTCCCATGCAACAATCTTTCTCTCGAGAATTTGGAAAGAATCTGCGAAGGAGAATTCAGGAAGGTCTGCCATATAAACTTAACCACTTAACAAAATCTTGTAAAACAAGGCAACCAAACATGCTATTTCCAATAATATTCCAAAAAGCATTACAATATTTATTCATCATAAAATTGTTTTCATAATTCAGTGAACTTAAGACATGACCCCACGGTTAAATATCCAAACTAAGTCATAGCGTCACAGCCAAATGGTCAAACAATATTCACAATTAAATATAAAATAATCATGCCTGTAAAAACAACTACACCAAGAATATTACACATCGGCTTTACCCAAAAAAAAATGTATAATCTCTTAAAATTTCTCTTACTACATACATTTTTTTTCAAAATTTCCATAATCTTAGTCTTTTTCATAGGACTAAAAGCTATAAAAATAAAATCAATTAAATTTATGCAAATAAAAATAAAAATAATTAAGTCTATATCATTATTGACATAGGGGAGAAACTAAATAATTCTTATGCCCAAACATTAAAAATATTATGATACCCAAAGTTTATATATTTAATAAACATAATATTTTATGCTACTAAAATCTATAAATATAATATTTTATACAAATAATATTTATAAATCATGTTTAAAAAAGATATATAACTATTTAATATAAGAAAAAATAAAAACTTTAACATTTATTAATAGAAGACGTACACGTAAAAACAATCAATATAAAATATTTGTACTTTATATAATGGATTTGTTTTTTGGTCTGGTAATTTGCTAAACTGTCTTGAGAATCATACTCAACTTTAGATTCTTTTGAATTTTGATTGTTTAACAATTTTACAGATAAAATCCCTTAAAATCTATTACACTTAACATCATGAGGATCTTAGCTTCAAAACTCAATTGGCCTGAGTCCTACCATACTTTTTGGCCAGGTGGTATTAACAAAAACTTTTGACAAAAACAACAAGAAGCTGGAGGACTATACACTAGTTTTCCAAAGGAAACAAAATATCCCAAGTATCAAAATACACCCAACAGTCGTTTTAAGTTAATTATGTTACCTGGAGCTAAATAATCCTAATCAGTTCCTTGTGGCCGATGAAAGTCCTAATGAACATGTGCTTCCAAGTGGACCATCCTTCCTTAAAGGTGGTTTAGCCTCTCTTGAAGCCTCCTTTGTCCTCGACTAATGGAAACCAAATGATCCATCATATGGAATTGATTGTGCTATAGGTTGTTCGTAAAATAAATGACCTCATTGCAATCATCACAATGATCGTGGGAAAGATTCTCAACCAATGTTATGACCTAGTTTAGTTGCACCTATAAAGATTTAAAGGGTAGAGGTAAGACCACTCAACTAGACGAGATGGCATGGAGTTTCTTCACCTCTTCACCATAATCCTGTTGTTATACATGATGTACTACACTTTAGCCATGACAGCGAGTGCCTCTCTAAGCTCTTTCATGTTGGAATTTAATGTTTCTCCCAGCGACCCCCACACACAACCCCGTCAATAAACCCATCTCAGAATACCCACTTTCATGCTGAAAGGAATACTAGAATAACCACGGCTCCTCATCAACTAATGAGAATGATTAAACAATGAACTTCCGCACTTCAAAAATCCCTGTAGTGCAAGGTTGCCAGTATTTTTTCCTTCAAGGTGAGTTCATCCGGCGAGCCTTCCCACTACTTGTATAACCAAAAACCCAAACTACTACAAACCCCTCTCCCCTACACAAGACTATGAGGCCCTACTGCAAAAGATGAAGACCCATCGCCTCAATTTGCTACATAACTGGCACCACCCTAGCCTACTAGAAGTGAATGCCACCAACTGCAAAAGAGTAGCCACTAGTCTTGGTGACCTTCCTAGCTAAACCTCACCAAACACCAAACACTACTGCAAAAACATGCTCAAACTGAGGGAGAAAAGAAAGGAAAATAATGCACATAATATTTACTTAACCCTAGAGGATAGGAGAAACCATTGTAGCTGACATTGAAGTGACTAGGCCCACTAGGAGGCTTTGTCGCCCCAACTCCAACAACTCACCCATGACTAGGACTACACATAACAAACTATGGTCCCAAACGGTTACATCTAAAACCGACTCTATGGAAGAATTGACTATATTAATACCTGAATTACTAGATATCTTTGAGCTCACAAAACTAAGGGTAGGGTATAGCTGTGAAACATAGACACCCTATAATCTAGATCAGAAAATCCCCATCAACAACACTCTTATCATTCCCTAAAACCAACCGTTCATGCCCACAACAATCCAAGAAATAAAAATAACCATCGCCTGATCTCAAAAATTCATACTGTACGTACCCATACTAGCTTATTCAACATGTCTTTGCATTTAGACTCATCATGGGAGGGGATTAAATTCTCCTTCATGAGCCCCTATCCATTCACTCATCACCCCCTTCAGGTATAGATTTTCACTCTCAAATAATCTTTCTAAGTGCTCCATATCCCTCAAGCATAGTGGTGGAGGCCACTGAGGTTCAAAGTTAGGATAGAAACCTATGATACCCAAATTTTCTAGGTAATCAATCACATGATTTCCAGATATCCTAGTGTGAGAGGTAATGACATAAGTAAAATAGAAAAGAAGTTCTCGAACCCTTGTTGCCTCATGTTCATGGAACCAAATTTTGATCACCTTATAAATTGGATAACCATTTATTATATTTTGAATAGTATTCACCACCAGCTGTGAGTCCCTTGTAATTTGTATGCTAGTCAAGCCCATTATTCATCCCAAAACTAAACCCTTTTGTCACAAATTATGCAACATTATTTGTTGTATACCCACAATAACCAGCGAACAATATTAATTCTCTTCCCAAATTGTCCCATAGGATACCGCCAAATCTAGCCTACCTAGATTTTCCTTTAGAGTCTTCATCAAAGTTCATCTTGATGAATGCATCAAGAGGAAATAAGAAGCATGAAGGAGATGGATCATCATATAAAAAAGTTCCAACTTGTTAAGAATGAATGCTTCCTCCTCTCCATTACATATTTATCTTCTACCTATTGATCTAGAAGGATTGTCTTCCTCACATTTCTAAAACAATTTTTCAAACTACCTCAATAGAGGATCACTGATTTTTGAATACTATTATTTTCCTCTCCTTGCAAATATTCTAAAGTAGGAAAGCCGCGACCATAATTTTGAAGTGATTACCTGACTATTAAAAATTAACCTTAACCATTATTCGATGGTTTCCCAAAGAATCTTGAGTAAGTGATCCAAATAGGCAAACATCCTTCACATATTCTCTTATAGATCTTCCACAGTTAAATAATTATTTGGCATATGATCCATATTCTCCTCTTTATTCTTGAATAAAGCACACCAGGATGGCCCAACAAATGATTTTTTCTAAAGATCACCCCAAGTTACAAGCAACAGTCAGTTTATGGGCCAAAGGAAATGATAAAATTTCGGCCATAACTTGAGTGTCCAAATATTCCTTCGTAATGGTTTGTAGGGAATTTCAACAAAGTCCCCTTCAATTCCATAGGCTTCCATAATAGGAAACGTTCCTACTAGCTTGCATCCACACCATAACTTGTCCCTGGATGTTGCAATCTATATTTTCCTATCTTGCACAACATGTTGAAATATTAAAACATTTGGAACTTATCGTATTGCTGCCTAGTTTTCTACTAACTTTCAATCTCTCAAGAGAGGATGAGGAGTCATTTCTCTCCAATAACCTACCACCTCTGATGTCCCCTAAGCTTGAGTAAATTCCCATTTAGGTTAGATATCCTCCTCTCTCCCTAAGAATGAAATTTCTTGCTACAAATCCTCCAAGAATCTAGCTAGAATGTCATCACAAATTAAAAAAAAAGTGATCCTAGAGTTTATTTCTACTTCTTGGAACCAAATTCTAGTGGGAAGAGCATAGGGGGGATGTTTTGGCTCTAATGTTTTCCACCTGGGACCATCTTGAGCTATACTTCGCTTCCAATATGCTCTTCCACATTTCTCAGCCCCCCAACAACCAACTCCATCAAACCTTTTCTCCCATAATCTTGTTGAGCATCTATGAATCTCTAAGGCATGGTCCTCTACCCCATTTTCGGAGGAAAATTTTCTCCCCTGGTACTAGTGCCCATTTTTGTAGGAGATGAGATCCTTGCCACAAAAATTTTAGAAATATAGAAATGAGTTCTTTATAGATTAATTTAGGGGCTAGGATGACTGACAATTGGTACACCTGAACAACCTCGAAGATAACCTTCAATAGATGGGATATACCCTTAATATTTGATGATATAGACGTCCAATTCGCCAGACGCTTTGAAATTTTGTCTCTAGACTCTTGCCAATAGTTCATCATTAGAGGGTTATCAACTAGTATAATTCCTAGGTTGTTAGCAGAAAGTGAGCGAACTAAGAAACCAAGGGTTCGAGCCAAGTTTCTTTGTATCGACTTTGGAGCATTGAAAAAGCACATACTATATTTCTACTTCTTGATCAAGACACCTGATGCATCTTAAAAATCAGTGAGGATAGTTTCCAGGGCTCGAGTCTTTTACAAAGTTTTCTCCCTAAAGAGCATAGTATCATCGACAAAGTATTGATGAGTCACTAGAAAATACTGACCGAGGCTTCGAATACCTTTTAGATACCCAGACTTAACCCCAACCTTTATATAGATCCCTAACCCTTCTACAACTATGACAAAAAGAAAAGGGGAAAGGGGGTCTCCCTATCTCAAATAATGGGAGGATATGAACATGGTTGAAGGAGATCCACTAATCAAAATAAAAATTCAAGGATTAGGTATTAGTGATTTTATCCAGTCGATCTAGGAGGTTGAGAAACCATATGCCTCCAACATTTTCATGAGAATGCCCCAATTCAACTGATCAAAAGCTTTGGAAAAATCTAGTTGGATCACCATCCCTACCCTCTTGCTCTAATGTAGTGTGTGAGCCACCTCATGAGTAAATATAGTGTCATCAAAGATTTTTTTGCCCTCCACAAATCTCGTATGTTTTGAGATGATGAGGTTTTTGAGAATGGGTTTTAATCTATGAGCAATAACTAGGGAGATGATATTATATACCACATTACAAAAAGGGATGGTTCTGGACCCACTAGATCACTAGAGTTATTATATTTAGGAATCAATGTAACAAAGTTGTCATTCATACTAGATCATACCTACTGAAAACATTGAGATTCCTCCAATAACGAATGAATGTCCTTACCGAGAAACTGCCATAAAATTTTGAATAAATCCCTTATAAAACCATTCAATTAAGGTGCTTTGTTGTTAGGAATGTCCTTCACCACTTCCTCCACCTCTCCATATGAAATTTTTCTCATGAGGGAATGATTCTGCTTGAGGATGACTAAAGAAGGAATCAAACTAGTAACATTGTTGATGACTTCATATCAATCCTAGTCCCTACCAAATAAAATATTATACTAAAAGGACACCAACTTTGATTTGGTTCATTTATTGTCAATGAGGAAATTCCCTTCCCTAGAGTTTACGGAGAAAATTTGATTACGGTGCCAATGTTTTACCATTGAATGATGGAATAACTTTTTTATTTTACTCCCCTCCCTTAACCATTATATGCAAGAATTTTCCTTCCAATGTACTTCCTCTTACTTATGTCGTTATTCTAAATCATGAAGAATCATCCCTTCCTCCTTGGAAACGAGATCAAATCTACCCTCCGTAATGATATTACCCTATATCTACTCCATTTGTGCCTATAACTTCTCCTTTTCGATCAAAACATTACCAAATTATTCCTTGTTCGAAGTATTGATTTTGATCTTCAACTCTTTCAATTTCCTTGGAATTTATGTAGCAAGCTACCTCCTTGCCCCTCTATTTCATGGCTCAGATATTCCATTAATTCCAATAAATTTTGGTTCTAAAACCAAAAACTCTAGAGATGGAAGGGTCAGTTCCTTGGAACCTCTTCAGATCTATTTCTAATCTAATTGGCCACTAACCTGATTCCAAATAGCGAAGAATCATTACTTCAATGAATATATCTTGGACCACATGTTCCTTAGATATAATGAATCTATGTAGGCCATAAGGCACTTTATACAAACCCCCAACATATTGTTTCATGTGTGAATGTCATTCCTCATTTCCACTTCCACCAACTTAAGGTCCTCTATGGTTTCCATATTCCTGTTTCCTCCCCTTTTCTCGTGCAGGTTTTGAATCAAATTAAAATCACTACCTATTATCCAGCATTCATCCCGCAACACTTACCAAACCCTTCTGAGATATGCTATGAATTTCTCCTTCTGACTAGGTACTACTAGACCAGAAATTGTTGATAGACTAACTCTTTCCCCAAAATCTACACAACAAAAATGGCCTGAGATAATATTAGGGTTTATGGACCAACCTTGAAAGTATTTCACCCTAGGATTCCATTCAACTGCTACACCAACTATAGTATGTCTCGCATTTATTTCCATTACCTCACTCCTGCACCAACAATTATTCATAATAGTTACCATCCTCTTATTGAGGACTTTTGTTTCCTGTAACAACACTATATATGGATTCTCCTACTTGATATTTGACATCAGATATATTTCTTGCCTTTCCTATTTAACCCATAAATTTTCCATGAGACAACACTCATTGGCAAAATAATTAGGAGAGGTGATAACATTTTGTGATCAAGTTCATTTGACCGAAGTGAAACATGAATTCCCCTACTTGTGTGAGTACATACATTGAGGATTTGAACCCTCTATCTTGCTTTTCAGTTGCCATAGGTGCATTTTGAGGAAAAATTTGAGAATAAATGTCTTTCTCTGAAATGGTTGGTGACATTTTAGCTTCCAAATTAATTTTGATCTTACGCAATTAACCAAACAAATGGAGGAAATTTTGCAAGCTAATTTAGAGGGATTTCCTATTCGGCTACTCATGACCATGTGCGGAAGAATTCGAGCATGGTTTTCTCATTTTGACCTAATTTATTTCTTTTTTCTTTCACTTCCAAGATTTTACTCGTGCGAGCGAGAACTTCTTTTAGCTCTTGATACTCCTCTGGGTCCTTTTGGTGTTCCCTTTTAGGTTTACATTCTCTACCATACCTAGTTTTGGATCATCAGTTTCCATTACTTGAATAGCCTACATCTCTACCTTCCTCTTTGGTGCACCTTGTTTGTCAATTTTTTCCAGAGTTGTGAATCAGCTATCTCTTAGATCCATTATCTTCTAACCTCACGGTTCACCCCACACAACCTATGTTGCTTGAATTTTAGTGGCTTCATTCCTTCTCGATCCCACTAATTTAAACCCATCTTGATCACCTACATATTTATTCCTCTCGGCATCTACCTGAGTAAGGGGGGAATCCCTAATGAGCTACTCATGTTCATGGTACCTCTTACACTTTAATAACACATGCTCGTAGTCAAGCTTTTGCACCCATTGTAAATCATGGTATTCTAGTTCAATGGATTCTGAAAGGGGTTGAGATAGGTTCATGTAAACATAAATTCAAGTTTAGGAGGCATGTTTTGCCTTCTTAATGATCTCTGATGTCTTCATGAAAGTGCCAATTCCATTACCCATTCCTTCCAAAATATTGGTTTCATATAATCCTTCGATAAGGAGAAGAATCTAAGACAAACATGAGCTACCAAAAGTGGTTCTTTCTCTAGATTGTATCATTCTTCATAGCACCTCATGAAAATACCCACATTATTCATAAAATATGGTTGTTTCTTGAAAATCCTCTTTCGTTCATCTACATCGACAAATATTGTAGAAAATCTGTTGTGTAGGTTAACCCGATAATGCAATATATATATCAAAGAAGAATAATATAACCTACTCCTACTATCAATTTGTGGAAGCTTAAAGATTGAGCTGAACAATATAACCAGAAGAAGAAGAATCAATGCACAATACACATGAAAATACTTTGGGGAAAGCCTCAGCTAAAAACTCCACTATCTGTATTATCATACAAGGTTGAAATATTTAGGAATTAGACAAAGCCTTAGCTCTCATAGCTATCCAACTCTGAGTACAATCCTCACAGATTCTCACAGGCAATATTGGATGCTCTCCAGCCTTCCTCTGTACCCTCCAAGCTCCCGTTTCCTTGCGATGTTCCTCTGGGATGATCTTCACCTCACCAAGAGGAAAAATCATCTACCAAGTGGATGATCACCTGATCTCACAAAATGTCAGAACTACACAATCCTCGAGGAATTTTATTCCTTCTGCATGCATGAGCTTTCTTTATAGGAAAACACATGCAACTAATAGTACATTGTCCTTGTCTTTAATCTTAACTGGGTCTTTCTCAGAATAGACATGCATGTGTTTCTTATGAGCGAATCTTCAGTTAACTGGAGTACACTATTTGAGTGCATCCATGCATCAACTGTCTCTTAACTCTCTATTAGTTCCTCAAACAGTTTGGAACTCATTTAACTAGACTTAACTCAATAAACTTTGTTAACTTATTACAACTCAAATATAACTCAATCTTATCTCCTTAATTTAAGGCTTATCTCCTTAATTTAAGGGATAACTCTTTCATGACTTCAAAAAGACTTCTAACTTGAATTTCTCCAACTAATTAAGTCAAAATAATCTAATTAATTATTTCCAAGTTGTTGTTAAGACTAATTCGATTTTAATTCACAATTTAATTCAAGGACAAATTAAATTGGAATATTCTTGTTGCCACATTTCAACAAATATAACTATAAAAAAGCCTTTGGCTATTAATTACATTTGCACATACCCCTTAGGGTTCCATTTAAGTTGGATTCCTTCCACAATTTCCTATTCTTTTAGCCATATATCGATGAACTTGCATATCAGGGCAACATCATTCATAAACTGCCGCAATTCCTCCAATAGATTGTTAGGAATTGCAAATCTTGGGTTCACTATCACTTTTCCTGGGCACCCCTTCTTCAGTTTTACTTGTCATTGGGCCTGCAACATGGGGTTTTCCCCCATGGACTTTGTTACCAGACACAGAACTTGCAATATATGTTGCTATCTTCTAGGATCCGAACAATACATTTCGATAGGAGGGGGTTGTGCCCCTCCTCAAGGGGCCATGCATTGGGATACTTAGAATTTCAAAGTTGCAGGACACTACCCCTTCGCATGTTAGATTGCTTGGATCAACCATAGATTGCAAAATTCATAATGGTTTTGTTGTATTCCCCCAAAACCTAGTAGAGCACATCTTAGGTTTAAATTAATTTTAATATTTAATAAATTTAAATTAAAAAAAAATCTATTAATTAATTTTTAAGTCAAAATTTAATCCAATTTAAATCATTTTAAATATGTAATAAAATTTAAATTTAAAATAACTCCAATCTAATTAATTTATAACAAATTTATAAATACAAACCCAAATCACCCAACCATGTTCACAAAATTACATGATCATTAACCAAAGTCATGTCCTATGGCCGTCATTGGAAATAAATAGAGCACACGAAATATGAGCAAGGGGATTGCAATAAATTAACATTCAAATGCTTTTTGACAAGGGGAAAACCTTAAATAATGCCAAATATGGAAGACTCTAAAAAATCTTTCATGAATGGGTTCGATCATCTCTTAACCTAGATTAATAGAGATGTGTATTTTTTTGTGATCAACACTCACTTGAAACACGTTCATTTTAAAGTATACATAAAATATTCAATAGACAAAAAAAAAATAAGATGAATATATGTATTTGGTTAGGCTCAAGCCCAATCATTCATTCCAATGTTAATATTACAAGTCACTATTAACGACATGTAAAAACATTTTACTCATATGTTTAGCCATCAATAAAATATTTCTATGTCCATGTGAAATAACATAATTTATATCCTCCCAGATGGGAACGAGAGATGCACACGAGTAAGGTGTTCCAGGTCAAGCCCACCACCACTCCTCCTCAGGTAACATTTTAGACGAGGTAGTGTGGCATACCCTTCCCCGTGCATGTGCGTGTGAATGGAATGAGAAACCATGAAACTAGATTTTCCATATTTGATTTGGCCTTTGTTACTACATAGTTAAAGGACAAGGTTAGCATGGGTGAATTATTCCACTCTTTGGTGCAAGTGTGGCTATGAAGTTATGAACAAGGACTTTCACTGTTAGATTCTTGCTAAGAGGTCATTATCCCATATTTCTAGTGTTTTTGCTTATCTCAAACCCAGTTCTACTCCAGTTTTAAGACAATTGGGGTACTTTGGTTGTGGAGGTTTATACCTTAAGAATTTGTGGAATTAAGCTTCTTGAGGTTGATGCTTCACAAAGTGGTTAGACTTAATGCTTCAAGAATGTGGATGAACCTCTTCTTACTTGTGGGTTAGATCAGAATCTGTTTACTTCTTTGTGTCTTGCAATGATGTTCTTATAAATCTGCTACAACTTGTTCCCTAGGAAACGCCACACAACTGTTATGCTGGTACATTCTATGTTCATTGTCTCAATTCCCGTAAATTTTGGGAGACTAATTCCTATTTTTTTCTTTGGTAGATCTTTTGTAGGTGTTATATTCAGTGGCCAAGAAGGGTGTCTTCAATTATATATCTTGAAATATTGGTTGGCTATCTTCCTACCTCTCTCTAACCGCATTAGTTTCTCTCTCTCAATATGCAGACATGCTCCCACTTTCTACATTTATATATATTAGTTTCACCCTTCCATCTACTCTTTTTCTGTTAATTCTCTTGAAATTGTATTATTCCCTTTGTGTTGGAATAATATGAGCACTCAACCTTAACATTGCACGTGTAATCGTCAAGGTTTGCGAGGTGGTTGTGGAAGTGAGTGTGGTTGTCTCCTCATAATAGTAATCATGCCCAAGTATAGACATATGAACTATGAAAATTTATTATGTTGTTGTTCCCCCTGAGATCTCAATAAAGATTTGATGCCCAAAGATCCAACCTTATGATGAAAATCTTGTTTTTTCATTATTAACCATTATTGTGGTTGTTTCCCATGGAGTTTGTGGCCCTAGGCACACTAGGGGAAGATGGAAACAATATATGAACTCAATAAAATCATATCTGTGTTTGGTAGAGTATTAAGGTGAAGCAAGAGGAACAATATGATATATATGATCCGTTGAATGATATTAAACATGCTTAGAGATTTTAATGTTCATGTACACAAAGTTTAGATGCACACCTAGCTCACATTGAGAGCCACCTCCAGTGTGAGATTAATTCCCCATATCATCTCGGTTCGAGTGTGAAAGATCTTGGGTATGTGACGTCCTCAGATTCTTGATTTTTGACTATTTTCAAATATATTTTGCACGACTTATAGTTAATTTTGTAATCGTATAACTTTTTCTCAAAAGGTTGTTAATATCTCTAGTTTCCATAGATACAGATTGAGCAGATACTATCTTCGATAAGATTAGAAAACCATGGAAAGATGACATATGTATGTCAATCTTTTGATTTTTTGAGGCAAAACAAACTTAATCTTTCAAAACAAAAAAAACGTTGTTGCTATTTTATATATATATATATATATATATATATATATATATATATATATATACTCATTTTTTAGTAGAAGGAAGGTGTATAATTCTTATACTTTGAAGAATATTTCAATAGAAAACATAAATAAAGTAGCTGAACATTCATGATAGATAATTTATTTCAATATCAATTATCTATATAAGTACATATAGAGAAAGTAAAAAAGTTATATATTTTAATGTTGACCATAGTATAATATTTCAATATACAAATACAAGAAATTATGAAAAGCAAAAAAAATCAATTATTTTCTAATAACAATCATAAAACTGAAATGTGTAATTCATTATATAAAATTAATATGTGACATTTAGAAAATATTAATAATAATAAAAAATTCAACAAAATTCATAACATATTTACTTCAATATTATTTAGATGTATTTAAAAACCTATTTTTTACTACATAACTTATTGATATGATTATATATATATAGATAGATATAGATATGGTATTTTATATATATATATATATATATATATATAGAGCATATTTTATGGAATCTTAAAAATAAGTGTGCATATATTATATAAAGTAATTAGAAAAAAATAATGATTAAAACATTTTAAATAGTTTTAAAATTCTACACATTACGTGTTTTTAACATATAATTTTAAATCATATAAAATGAACCAATATATACTTGTTTGAACATGAATTTGGAAGAGATCAAAGTTTTAGGTTTAAGATTTACATTATAAAAAAGATTCCTACCTAATAAATTTTCATCGTTGTAAGTGCATGATAGATCCATCCCTCTGAATGCATGCTGGATCCACGATTAAATGAACCCATACTCATAAATAGCTCAAATCTCCGAGCCCAAACGTTAAATTCTCTCGGAAAAATGATCGAGAGAGATTTTCCTACTTCATTTCTTTCTTTACGAACAACCAAATCGTAATCGGAACATTGGGCTTCCTTTTTATCACAGGTCTCGTAATGTCTATCTAGCTGGTTGAAAGAGAAGACAAATACGGATACTTGCATGTCTCACGGGAAAATAATTTGTGCGTCTACTAATGGTATCCCGGGAAAATTCTGTCTCGTTTTGTAAGTGCGAAATCATAGATTAGTTTCTGTCAATTTCTGCGGGCACATGATTTTATATAAAGCTCGTCCGTATCCGTTAAGGGTGTCGATGTTTTCAAAACAGTTTCCCTTCATTTAGATTCTTGTTCTTCGGTTCCTGTCACATAATTATAATCATAAACATAGGCAAGTCTTTAAAAAAGGGCATTTAAGATGTCAACGTCATTTGTCATTACAGTTATCTAATTTATTATAATTGTTTGTCCAGTACGGATTATATGTTTTGACATCGATTAGGAATCTTTATTGCAATTTTGAATGAAAACATATAGAAAATCATACATTTAATATTTTATCTTATCTTCATAGCATAAAATAATGATATGTATCTTTTTGCTTTTTCTTGTTAATTTGTTGATTGGAAATGTAGGGTAGTAAAATTCAAAAGATCAACAAGTCTTCATGTGGCTTAAAAGTAGTCTAAAAATCTTCATGATATGTATAAAAATTAGATAGTGTATAGACTCTATTTCTCAGCATATTGCTACAGCCGATCTAAAGGTTCAAAAGTGAGAATAACGTGCTAACATAAAACAACTAGAAGTCAAACATCAGGCACATTAGTTGTATCTTTGAAAAGGTTATATAAGAAAATAAAACCATGGAATTGAGTGAGGTGAAAGGATTTTTACTTGATATGAAATATCTAAGGAAAAAAACCTTATATAGAATTTGTAATTTCCATTATGGATTAATCAGTTTATTGGATTTAGTTTTCATTAAATTCTCGGTTGAAACCCAATTGAAAAGACTCAGTAAAATTCACCGGGGAAAATCACATAGGAACTATTTAAAAAAATTGTTCAAATGTTCAATAGTTTTTCTTGATGGTTAAGATATGGATTTTTTCCCTATGCTTGCATATTTTTGGATGGTACATCGCTTTTATGCCTTCAACATTGGTGTGAGTTGAGCATTGACATGCAAAGCTCCTTGTAGTTTATAGATGATGGAAAGCGTCGGCTTTGCTATTAGTTGGGCATAGGGAGGCAAGAGTAAGGTGATAATTTAAAAAAGCGGGTTCAATTTTTGTTAGATATCATTGCAATACGAATTTGTTTGTGGGATGCTGATTTATAATCAGACTTCCGTTAAATTTTTTCCATTTGTCTAAATTTTTCATTTAATTAAAGAAACAATGTTTCCTAAAAAGGGAATTTTACTTGATAAAAGTGTAAAATCTTTCTACTTCAATCATTAAAAATAAATACATAAATATATTTTCAGGTGTATTGAAAGAGTATGAACAGGTGTATTGAAAGATTATGAAGGATGGATGTAATATCTGAGTTTTGTTGTGGGTGGTTTTTTTTTTATTAGTAGAAAGCCTATTGTAGATTGTAGTTTCTTAAGCTGGTTGTTTCCATTGCCACTTTTTACTTTTTTTTTTTTTTTTTATAGAAACTAAGCATTTGTAGATCATAATTTTTTCGGCTATTAAGTGTGTTAAATTTGAGATTTTCACAGCTTTTTTGCTTCTTGGCATCTTTGTGCTCATGAGTGGCTTGCTAGCTTCAGAATGGGCATTCCAAGCTAGCTTCATAATGAACATTATTGATAGATCTAATGCCCATGCCCCTTCAGAATATATTTTATGGACACAATTGACTCTAAAATATGCAAATTGCCAAATGGACTGAAGTCATTTTTGAAAAGGATTTAGCAACTTCCAAGGCTTTTTGGAATATTAGTGTCTGAAATGAAAGAGGATTAATATGTAAGTTTAAAAGGATCTCTTTGAGTTTACTTATGGTCTTTGAACATGCTTCTAAGAATTGGGTTTATCAAGACCTTGATAAAATGTTTTGTTGTGATAAGTACTTGTTGATATTTATTTATGAATGTAAAGAATCTCTCTAAGACCACATATGTATTAATATGTAAGTTTAAAAGGATCTCTCTGAGTCCACATATGGTATTTGAACATGCTGATAAGAATTGGATTTACCAAGACCTTTATGAAATGTTTTGTAGTGATAAGTACTTGTTGATATTTTGGTAAGGTATTTCCTAAGTTGATTCAACTTGAAAGGGAGGGCTAGAGTTACCTTTTCATGAGCTATGAAATTGACATAATTTTTCTACCAAATTACTCTTTTTTGCTTCCACATTATACTCCTTTTTCATTTGTAAACATATAAAACCTATCCTTTTATGACCTTATCATGTTGGTTAATTTAATTGTGAGTTAAATTACTTAGCATTAAATTATTAATCTAGGTTCATATACTTGTGAAGTGCACTACACTATATGTGCTAGGAATTCAACTTTCATTCTTAATTCTAAAAGAAGAAATATAATTTATCAATAGCAAGAAATGTATGGTAAACATATGCAAATGAATGAAAAGAATGTGATGGAGTGAAAATAAAATCTTAATCTAAAAAGAAATTAAATGTTAAATACTACAAATGCAGGGAAAATCTATGTGGCAAAATCTAGTTAAAGCACACATATATAGTTAATTTTGATGAAAGAAATGAAATGGTTATCCTTGAAAGTAATAAAAGAAAAGAAAACTATTCTATTATATTAAAAGCAAGGAAAATCTGTTTTATGAAAGATAAGAACTTATAATCTAATGAAAGCATTTGAAATTAATCTATAAATTTAGTCTATGAAAGCATGCAAATAATTAATCTAGAAATACAAGTAAGTCTAATCTATGAAATCTTGTAAATTTAATATATGAACCCGAAATAATTAACTATGAAAGCAATGAAGCCTGTAAGGCAATTCAGAAATTCAACATTTTTTCAAAGATTAGAGATCATTCATAACCATGATATGCCTATGAATGCAAATGAAATGAGTACATAAAGAAGAAGCTAAATAACTAATTATTTTTGGTATTTTAAATGTAATTAAAGTGCTTGATCTGCAAAAGAACATAAATGAAATGAGAATAAAGTCACATAAAGACAATGTGTAGAAAGCATAACATCTAATAAAAAGTTTGAAATAAACCTTCTACAAAAGAGCATAAAATATATTACTATGTCTCGCAAAAATGGAACGTTAAAATACACTTGTACTCATGAGGGGGCCCTTCTGAAGTGCATGAGAGGTAGAAAGTTCATGAAACTATTCACCAAACACCAGATCTCATCATGAAGGAAAAACCATATCAAAGGATTCTGTTAACTGAACGATGTGTGAACTTCAATAATATTCATAACATCAATCATAAGCATAGTCAATCTTTAGCATTCCAAACTTAAACCCCTTTGAATGAAAAAGGAACTCATATTTATACAAAAACTAAGATAACTAATTAATAAATGTAGATCCACAAATATCTCATGTGGTCACAACCATGTGTTAGCATCGAGCAAGTAACATATCTTCATATCCTCTCACAAATCTCTAAAACATTTGATAGGAGACACTTATGAAAACTTCCATGATTCTTCTCCATGAAATGTGCTTGATCAATGATCTCAAACCTTCAAGAGTTTGATGAGGAAGTTCGAATTTGAGACTTAGAGGCCAAATATGACATTGTTGAGATCTTCAAATATGCGTACAAACATCACAAAGTCATCCAACTTTTAGATATAAGTGAAAAAATGTTATTTTCCTAATATTTCACCATAAATTCACTAAGAATACTAAAATAAATTGTTTGGAAAATCATAAATACAAATACATATATGATCATGAAAATGGTCTTAGTGTAAGGAAATGGAGTTGCTGAATATGGTAAATACTGAAGGAAAGTGAGATAGAGTGAAAAAAGATGACATTTTGGAGACCCAACACTATATTTACTTATTGACTCTTATTTGATTTTCTTCTTTTGGATTGAAATTTAGGTATGTTATAGATTTATTAAAGTCTAGTAACATGTATTTAATAAATGGACTAACTCTATTGTTGCAAAATAATCATTGTTATAGGTTTTTGCACTTGGTTACGATATAGTTACAAACTTTACAAACTTTGCGGACAGTTTTGCAAGTTACCACAACATTTTATTATTTTTGAATTTTTGGAGACTTAGGAATTACTATAGAACTCGAATGCAATTGTCAAGGACTTATCCAAAATTTTTAAAAGAAATAAAGAAGCTACACCAAAAATATTTACAAGAGCTAACTCGTTATCAACCATCCGTTCTATATAGAAAGACTATTTTCCGACACAAATTTGGCGGTCATGGTCGTTACCTACTTTGCATGAGGGATCAAGGAGATGCACTGAAAAAAGCTACAAGAATATGGGGCAACATTCTAAAAATAATTCATAGTTAAACAAACTAATATGAATATCCCTTAAACCATACACAATGAGTGTACAATCAAACTTCTTAAGAGAAGTACCATAGCAAGTTGTCATTTGTCATTCTCCATTCTAACACCTAATTGATGTATTAATTTTGTATTTGAGTCAGTTCAAAGGAAAGGAAGATTTTTTAAGTTGTTTAATGATGAATCCTCTTCTCTCTTATAAATTTAAGCTTTGATTGGAAGCGTAGTAGCAGTTGAATATAAGAATAAAGTTGCATGCATGAGCTCTGTAAAAAATCATTAATTTGATTTAATTAAAAAAAGAGTTAGCTATGCATGATTGTGATTAATTTATAAGCCTACCTTGATAACCTCTTAAGAACATGGAGCAAAGTAACCTTGCGAAGGGATCACTCAAGGTAAGACTCTAAGGTTACTGTAGATTTATTTGGGTTAAAATGGTAGAATTTATAGCAATTTATTGTATTTCATGTTATGATCATTTTTCGTTGTTGGAGTTTTACATTAAATCTTGTAACTATGATTTATCATAATATATCCCATTTAAATTTATGGTTGTTGGTAAGTTTATTTATGTCATGATTTTTTTTTAAGATATTTTCTTAAGATGACGATATCCATAACTATCGCAAAATATTTTAGTTGATATCAAATTGTGACAACATTTGCTACAAAATCTACATGTTATAGAATTTCATGACTTAGATCTAATAAATGAAATAGAGGGAAACATCTAAGAAGGTGTTGTGGCCACCAACAACCCCCCTCCTTATTTAGTATTAGCAATAACACTAGGTAAGTGGGGACCCTTAGTAAAAATTCAAAAAATTCAATTAAAACTCATGTATTTTAGTCCTTAGGAAAACATCACATCACATACATTAAGAAACACTCATATTTGAAAACCTTCAAAAATCGCCGATGGCCGATATGCGATATCACATATCGCAATATCGCATAAAAAAAACATAACTGTTTAATGATTGTAACAATCTGCGATCTTGCGATAACGTGACAGTGCAATCCGCGATCTTGCGATCACCCGATACAACGATCTGCGATTCTGCAATAAGCGCAATCGGGAAACCCTGTGATAACACATCTTAATGAAAATGCGATAATTCGATACTGCGATGATGTGATGCTATGATGTGAATTGCAGAAATGGTCCATTGCAAATTTTCCCCGGCTCAACATTCAAGAAAAGTTGTCCATAAACCAAAAATTGGATACGCGCTTTAATGAAAATTAATGAATGATACGCCAAGTGTTAATGAAAGACAATTTTGTGTTTTTCGAAGGGTTAGTTCACATCAGGTGGCATGTTTTTGTACATCCGTAGAGCTCAGATCTTTCTTGTCAATTCTTTATTATCATTACTCTCTCCTCATGTGTGAACTGCAGGAACGAAAAATAGAAATAACATGAAGCAATGTGCAGGAAGCGTTAAAGGAAAAGGGTAAAGCTCCAAATGCTCAGAAAAACAGAGAAGAGATTCCCTCATGAATGGATACCGCATGCAATAGAGCCGCAAATTCCAGGGCGCTGCTGAGCTATCCATTACAGATCTTTCAGTCAGAGCCATGGTTGAATGAGTAGTTAAACAATGCTGATATCAAGAGGCGATTTATCCCTCAAGGTCAGAAGCTCATGAAAGCAGTATGTTTACAAAATTTTGAAGCTTATACCCGGTGAAGGAAAAGGCGCTAAAGGAAAAAAATGCACCAGAAAGGCCCAGATCAAAGAACGAAGGTGGTTTCCGATGCACGATTAGCGCCTAGTGCTAATCGCGCATCGCTGAGAAAATTGCTCAAAAAGCAAAGTCCCTAACTGCTTAGTCACTCGTAAGCCTAGAAAATGCAAGAAAGCAAATACAGAGGCAATTTGAGGATTAACCAAGCGGAATTTGGATTATTACTGAGCATAGACAGTAAATCCACATAGCTAGAAGATGATTCTCAAGTATATCTTCTATTTTGCTGAAAAGATGGTGCCAGCTCTTACCATTTCCATTTTCTTAGCTCAACCAAAAGCAGAAGACAGTCAACCGACTCTACCTAGGAAAAGATTGAATGCTCGCAACATTAAAGAGCAAATGCAGAAATAGTTAGATATTAGATTTAATTTTTAGAAATATTTTTGCTTAGAAAAAGGGCGGTCATTTAAACCGTATCTTGAATCTGTGTAATTAAGTTATTTAGTTAGTAGTATTTAAACCCTTCTCATGCATTTAGAGAAGGGTCCAAAAATTTATCAAAAACTTGTCCTCAGAACATGCACTTTTGCACCCTCAGAGGAGGTTTTGGTGAATGAATGGATCAAGATTTGTTAATGTTTGCATTTGATATCTGCTACTGATGTTGCACTTTTGTACTCTTAGTAGATGTTAGAGCAAGGAGAGATAAATCATTGTTGCTTGAAGCTTATGAGTAGGACCAGTCACAAATGGTACTTTTATCTCTTGATCATTTCTGCTTATATGTTAAAGTGATATACAATTTTTAGTTGTTTATATGTTATTTCATGAATGTTTGAATTATCATTTGGCACTTTTGTACGGTGGTAGATATCTATTTATGTTTAATGTATGAATAGCTCATTATGCGATACGCTGTTCACAACTGTTTCGTCTAACTTTTTATGCAAAATAGTTCATCTTATTTGATTTCCTTTCTTATAATCGTTGAATGATCTTTATTACCAGTTGTTATTTGAAATCTCTTTAGATCGCATAATAGAAGAATTACATCCCGGGTTAGCATAGATTAGATGTGCTGTTTTTTAGATTACAATACCATAGAATTAGATTAAAGTTTGAATTAGAATAGCTTAGATAAGAACTGTTAGATCAACAACATCCAATTCTACACACACACACCCATAGATTGGGAAACTGGTCCCATTATCCCCAGTCAGACCCGCTATACCAAACGGATAAGGAGCTGCCAACCAAGGTCCGGACCGGGCAAGTATCCCCCTTGTTGTCGACCCGATTTTCAGGGCTTCAACATATTTGGCGCTAGAAGGAGGTCTTGAACTATGAATGGCAAGTAAATCTAAATCTGAATACCATTCTGAGAGTAAATCACCCTCATCATCTCCCCCAACTTCCCCATTACATTTAAATCCAGAGTCAGAAGTCGCTCGAGTATCAACCGCTGCTACACCCCATGATATTTCAAAACAATCTATCGTTGAAATTCCTGAAGTCGAATCCCTGATTCACAAACTTCAGCAATTTTCCATTTCTCCTCAGAGGTCTGATAAATCTAAAGGCAGCGTGACTTCGTAGTACAACCCTGCTCATCCCCTGACCAGGCTAAAGAGTGAAAAGTTTGGCGTTCAGCCAACCGAATTACCTCTTCCCACCAGGAAAAGAGCGAGGAAATCACCGCAAGAGTCTAACAGTGAGGCTCTTTCGTCTGCATCATCCATCTCAACTACTTCACTGCAAAGTCAACCATCCACACCTCCACTCCAGATCATCGTCCATCCGTCCACTGGAACCCCCACAACCCTTCTTCAATCATCTACGATCATAGTATCCTCATACTCCCAGCCACAAGGATCATCTTCTGCACTTTCCTCTGTTAGCAGTTCAACAATGGCCCAGTCTCCATGGAATAACCCTGGGGCAGTCTTAATGCCTGCACCCTTGAGTCAAATACTGGCCCATCCTGAGAAATGGCTGCCTAAATTCAATCCCGAGGCAGGCATGCTAGCAGAAGAGCACATAAACAACTTCATGCTTTCCATTAATCTTAATGGAGTTACTAATGAAGATGCTGTTGTTTGGCTTTTTCCCTATACACTGCAAGGAACAGCCGGGTCATGGTACTTTTCATTACCCTCCGGATCCATCACAAGTTGGGACATCTTCCAGGACCAATTCCTAACCAAGTTTGGTGATGACAGGTCGACGGCAACGTTAATCAATGACCTATCCAATCTTAAAGCCGAAGCTAGAGAGCCTATTAAGGATTTCAATTTACGGTTCAACAAAATTCCTACTACTTCCCAACCCAGCGAATAAGTACGATGTGAGTGGTATATTACCGCTCTACGATCGAACATAGCAATCTTCGTGGACAGGGCAAATAAAATAACCTTAGCTGATAACATGAAAGAGGCGATAGCAGTAGAGAAACAAATAATAGCCCTGGAAAAGAGATCCGCGATAGAGGAACGTAAGTCCAAAAAAGTCACCTTTAAGAAAGACTCCAAGAAGAAACAAGCAAAAGATCCTTTTGATTTGGAAGGATTGCAGAAAGTTCTAAAGACCATGTCCAATGAAATGGTCGACATAAAAAAGCAAGTAGCAGAAACTTCTTCGAAAAAGCCCTACAAAGCTTTTAAAAGAGGTCCTTCAACGGATGCAAAGCCACCCAATGCCATTTCAAATGCTGAATTCGAGGAAGAGGAAGAGGAAATTGCCGATGAAGGGCAGACTGATGATGAAGAAGTTGTGGAATTATAAGGAATGTGGGATTTCATCCTCCCATAAGAAGAAGATCAAGAAGTATTTCCAGTTAGCACACGAAGCAAAAATCAGCTTGATCCTCCCCAAACTATCGCTAAGCCGAAGAGCGCAAGCTCTGCAACAAAGGATAAAGTCACAACAAAGAAAACGACATCTAAAGTGACTCAAACTAGCCCAGTCCAAGCAGATGAAACGACTCCATCTAAAACACTGATAGTGTCGGATGAAAAGGAGTACAATATTATTGATGACATGAAGAAGACTAGGGCTAATATCACCCTTTACAAATTGAGCAAGTTGAAACATCAACAGAAGATAATGATGAAAGAATTACATGTCGTGCCTGTTGCACCTTTGCCTGCCGCTGTACATTCTCAAGCTTCCCACAACATGGGAAGACCTCCAACTAACGTGATCAATAAGATTGATCCAAATGACATCGCCTTAATTGGAGGAAGGTCGAGATCTCACACTCCCCCGTTTCTCCTTACTTATGAAATCTTCAATAAAAATGTGCACAATTGTTTGGTAGATTCTGGTGCTTCATCGAATATTTTACCCAAATCTATATGTGCCAAGTTAAATGTTCAACCACAGAAATCCGTAGTGCGCATAGTTCAGCTAGATCAATCTCAAGTCGAAGTGATTGGCGAACTAAATCAAGTAACCATACCATTGTCATCCAACCCGAAGGTATGTCAGGTTATTGACATTCTAGTTGTTGATATCCCAGAATTCTATGGCTTAATTCTTAGCAGGGATTGGTCAGAGAAACTCCATGGGTACTTCGCAACTGACTGGTAGCACATGTGGCTGCCCTACAACGGTAAACCGAATCAAATAAAAGTTGAATGAGAGCTACACCAAAAGTACATAGTAACGGAGTTAGAGGGAGAAAATGAACCAGTAGTGTATAACAGCAGCATTATTGGCAATTACTCGGTAGATTCTTTCCTCGGCAATTTCAATGCTCATGCATCACCCTATTTAGAACACTTTGTTTTGTCCCAAGCCGGAAATTTTTCTCGAACTGATAGTTCGAAATGTATCAATTTTTTAGATAAACCTGTAAATAAATCTTTGTTTTGGAAATTATTTTTTGATGGCTCTAAATCTAACGAAGGAGCAAGAGCAGGATGCGTTCTGATTAGTCCAGAAGGAGATAAAATCATGCTCACATTTAGACTCGAATTCGATTGCACAAAAAATACAGCAGAATACAAGGCTTTGGTTCAAGGCCTGTACAAAGCAATCGGGTTAGACGTCAAGTATCTTCAAGTTTTTGGAGACTCTGAGATTGTGGTTAAACAGGTACGTAATGCTATACATTACTTATCAGGTCATTTAAAACACTATCAATCCTTAGTACAAGATCTAACTGAGCATTTCATAGCGTTTAATATTTCTTGAATCCCTAGACTCCAAAATGCAAGTGTAGACCTTTTGGCTAATGTAGCCTCTAAGCTTATTCCGTCCAAAGATTTTAGTCCAGATAGATTCTCAATAGAATTAATCTTTAGACCGTCCATTCCTGACAACATCACAAATTGGAGAGTATTCAATGAGGATCCTGATATCATAAATTTCCTCATGTCTGAAGGATCCTACTCCAATCAAATAATTAACGAAGACCAGCACAATCGACAATTACAACAAAATAGCACTAATAATGCTATACCTAGGTCAGTGGTCAAGTTAGAAGACTTATACGATTTGAAAGATCGGTTTAAGAGGTCTACCAATTCAAAACTCTACAGTTCAACCTTGAACTACGAATTAGTAAACCTAGGGACCGATGGTAAACCACAAAAAATTAATCTAGGCCTCGGCCTAGCCCTTGAAGAGAAACTAGCGTATATCCGTCTTTTGAGACAATATAAAAATGTTTTTGCCTGGAATTATGATGATCTGAAAACATACGACACTTCTATCATCCAACATACTATTCCCATGATCGATAATGAAAAACCTGTCCAGCAAATGCTGAGAAAGATCCACCCCAATTTAGAAAAGCAGATAAAAACTGAGCTCAATAAGTTACTGGAAGCCAGGATAATCTTTCTTGTCAGACATTCCAAATGGGTCTCCAATATGGTACTCGTTAGGAAGAAAAACAGAGATATTAGGATTTGCATTGACTTTTAGAACCTTAACAAAGCTTGTCAAAAAGACAATTTTCCTCTTCCACCTATGGAGTAGATACTGCATGCGGTGGCGGGCTCATAATTAATGTCTTTCTTGGATGGATTTTCAGGATACAATCAAGTGTTGGTACATCCTGATGATTAGTTGAAAACCACATTCAGAACTAAATGGGGCACATACGCATATCAGAAGATGCCATTTGGTTTGATTAATGGTGGTGCCACATTTCAGAGAGCCATGGAAATTGCATTCAAAGGTTTAGTCAATAAATCTGTAGTAATTTATTTAGATGATATAACAATGTACTCGAAGAAGCGAAGCGACCATCTCAAAGACCTGAAACAAATCTTTCAACGATGTTTAAGGTATGGAATTTCACTTAAGCCAAAGAAATCTTTTTTCGCACTAAGTGAAGGGAAACTTCTAGGATTCATAGTGTCAAAACCCGGTATTCACATTGATCCCGACATAATCAAAGAAATTTC
Source organism: Pinus tabuliformis (assembly GCA_031772625.1). Taxonomy (NCBI): domain Eukaryota; kingdom Viridiplantae; phylum Streptophyta; class Pinopsida; order Pinales; family Pinaceae; genus Pinus; species Pinus tabuliformis. The sequence goes on from CM062808.1 coordinate 190,040,333, forward strand.
TGAAATAACCCTACATCATAACAAAAAGGCCATGCAATCTTTCCTTGGTCAAATCAATTTTGTAAAGAGATTCATTCCATATTTTTCACAAATCATGTCTCCTTTGCAAACCATGATTAAATAGAATTCAAATTTTAAATGGGGTCAAGATGAACATGAAGCATTCAACCTAATCAAGCAAGCTATTATTAATGCTCCATCTTTAGCAACCCCGAATTTTTCAGAGCCTTTTATTTTATACACATTTACCTGAGATAAGTCATATGCTGCGATTCTAACTCAAGCAAATCAAGAAAAAAAGGAAGCTCCAATTGTGTTTTTTAGCTCAAATTTACAGGGTACTGAATTCAATTATTCAGACGTGGAGAAACAGTCTTATGCCATTTTCAAAGCGGTCAAATACTTCATAGCTTTCTTACTTAAAACCCATACTAAGATCATAGTACCGTTTCCAGTGGTAAGGAATCTTCTAGTACAGAAGGATGTGGGTGAGAAAAGGGCCAATTGGGTTACTGCCTTACAGGAATATGACTTTGAGATCAAACCAGCAAACATTATAAGAGGTCAAGGCTTCTGCAAAATGCTGGCCGGAGCATCGCAAATTTCTGAAATTCCATCTGAAGAGGTACAAATGTGTGAGGTAAGCCTAAACGATGCAGAATCATTATATGCTGATATCATTTATTATCTCAAGAATGGGTATGCTCCTTCACACCTTAATCATACTAAGAAAAGAACCCTAAGGTTGAAAGCTAAATAATATGAGCTCATAAATGATATTCTTTTTAGAAAAAATTATGATTTTGTTCTTCTTAGGTGTCTTGAGAAAGCTAAAGCTGAAAATTTTTTGCAGGAACTCCACGATGGGCCAGTAGGCGGACACTATGATGGATATGCTACTGCACATAAAATCTTACGCGTAGGATATTACTGGCCCACGCTGTTCAAAGACTCGCACAGTTACGTGAGAAGATGTCAAGTCTGCCAAACTACTGCTGGAAGACAAAAGAAGCCGTCCCTGCCACTACAGCCGATAAACATTGAGCAACCGTTCAGTCAGTGGAGCTTGGACATAATAGGTGATATCGTTCCTCACTCTTCTAAGCAGCATAGATACATCCTCACGGCAACAGATTATTTTACTAAATGGGTAGAAGCAGTTCCGCTCAAGACGACTAATTCTGAAAATATCATTGAGTTCATAGATCAATTTATAATCACCAGGTTTGGATTTCCATCCGCTTTAGTGTTTGATAATGCATCATACTTTTCTGGAAATGCAATGACTGAATTTGCACTTAAAAGAGGATTCAAACTTAAATATTCGGCCAATTACTATCCGCAAGGTAATGGGTTAGCTGATTCAACAAATAAAAACCTAATCAGGATTATTAAAAGAACAGTTGACCAAAATCAAAAGAATTGGTACAAGGCTTTGATATATGCTTTATGGGCAGATAGGATAACGCAAAAAGCTTCTATCGACACTTCTCCCTTTAATTTAGTTTATCGGAAAGAAGTGGTTCTTCCGACTCGCTTAGCCATTCCCTCCTTGTCTTTAGTATAATACATTGATGAAGTACCCACTTCCTCCATACAACTAAGACAAATGGAAATAATTAAATTAGAAGAAGAATGAGAACAAGCTAAGAAAATGCATGCTCATCATCAAGCACTAGTAAAATCCTCTTTTGATTCAAACATAATGACCAGAAAAGATTTTCAGATGAGAGATTTAGTTTTAAAGTGGGACAAGGCTCCTGAAGAAAAGGGCAAACATATAAAATTTCAAAGGATGTGGCTTGGTCCTTTTCAGATTGTTGAAATCATAGGTCCATCAACATTTGTGTTACAAGATTTAGCAGGTAAGAGGTATCTTTTGCCTGTTAATGGACAAATTCTCAAGAAATATTTTCCATAGAAGATTATTCTTCTATTTTTTGTAGAATAGTTGTTTTTCTTTTCATAATAAAACCAGTTGTGAGTGGTTACATTAGGTATTTACGAAAAAGACACCAATTCTCTTTCATATTTTGAACTTTCCGCTTTAATAAATAACAAATCTTTTTGAAAACTGATCTTTATTATTGACAGATACAGTTAAAAACTTTAGCCTAGATATGATACTAGTTTCAACTTCAAAGAATTTGATGAAAGCAACCATTAGTGAAGAAATTGTTTTATCTTAGTACAATGAAAGGTATCATTAACAAAATAAAGATTCTTTGTAGAACATTTGTTTCCAAAAACTCTATCACTATCGTCCAGAGCTATCTTAAGGAAACAATGACTTCCTCCCTGCTAAGAAAATCGCAGCCTTCAGAGGAATAATCCAAGGATACACTTTATCTTGAAGAATGAGAGGTCTCATTACGAGCTGGCTTATCATTATCACAGATATTATAACTTGCTGACTTTGTCGATACTGTCCACCACAACAGGGCAATGACTCAAGATTGTTGCAATCAAAAGACAAGGGGTCTCATCACGAGCTAGCTTGTTCAACAAAGTTATGATTCAAGTGAGTGACTATGTCATAATTTGGCTACCAAACCAAGACATTGTTCTTTAAGAATAAAAAAGAAAATCAAAGCAATAAGTGTTGATATGGATTTTTCTTTGAAAATTCTAGGTCACCTTAAGTAGGATACATGATCATTGCTAGATAACAGGTAACCCTATCGAGGCTATAAATGGCTGCTGGCAGCAAAGGCTCTACCAACGACAAATGAGCATATTTAAAACTGGTTTACAGAGGAGACTTTATTTTATCTTTACAAGACCAAGTAATGGCTGATGTAAATACAAGGACTAGCCCGAGAAAGCAAATAATTAGGAATAGAAAGAGGTTGAAACAAAATATCATTGACAGTTTAGAGCATAATGTACTCTATCTTTCCATAACAAAGTTTAATTTTCTGAAAAAATTTCTGTTTTGGAAGTTTGAAAAATTCAATAGAAAAACAGAGATAACGGGTTCTTCCAAGTGAACCGCCAATTGTTGTGTCCACCAACAACCCCCCTCCTTATTTAGTATTAGCAATAACACTAGTTAAGTGGGGACCCTTAGCAAAAATTCAAAAAATTCAATTAAAACTCATGTATTTTACTCCTTAGGAAAACATCACATCGCGCAAAGACCGATAGGACATTTCCTTATGAGTAAAAATGATAAACTGCGAATGTGCGACGCGAATTCCATCACATCACATACATTAAGAAACACTCATATTCGAAAACCTTAAAAAATCGTCGATGGCCGATATGTGATATCGCATATCTCAATATCGCATAAAAACACATAACCATTTAACGATTGTAACAATCTGCGATCTTGCGATAACGCGACAGTGCAATCTGCGATCTTGCGATCACGCGATACAGCGATCTGCGATTCTTCGATAAGCGCAATCAGGCAACCCTGCGATAACACATCTTAATGAAAATGCGATAATGCGATACTGTGATGATGCGATGCTACGACGTGAATCGCAAAACTTGTCCATCGCAAATTTTCCCCGGCTCAACATTCAAGAAAAGTTGTCCATAAACCAAAAATTGGATACGCGCTTTAATGAAAATTAATGAATGATACGCCAAGTGTTAATGAAAGACAGTTTTGTGTTTTTCGAAGAGTTAGTTCACGTCAGGTGGCATGTTTTTGTACATCCGTAGAGCTCAGAGCTTTCTTGTCAATTTTTATTATCACTACTCTCTCCTCATGTGTGAACCGCAGGAACGAAAAACAGAAATAACATGAAGCAATGTGCAAGAAGCATTAAAGGAAAAGTGTAAATCTCCAAATGCTCAGAAAAACAGAGAAGAGATGCCCTCATGAACGGATACCGCATGCAACAGAGCCGCAAATTCCAGGGTGCTGCTGAGCTATCCATTACAGATCTTTCAATCAGAGCCATGGTTGAATGAGTAGTTAAACAATGCTAATATCAACAGGCGATTTAGCACTCAAGGTTAGAAGCTCATGAAAGCAGTATGTTTACAAAATTTTGAAGCTTATACGCGGTGAAGGAAAAGGCGCTAAAGGAAAAAAACACACGAGAAAGGCCCGGATGAAAGAACGGAGGTAGTTTCTAATGCACGATTAGTGCCTAGTGTTAATCACGCATCGCTGAGAAAATTTCTCAAAAAGCAAAGTCCCTAACTGCTTAGTCGCTCGTAAGCCAAGAAAATGCAAGAAAGCAAAGACAGAGGCAATTTGAGGATTAACCAAGCGGAATTTGGATTATTACTGAGCATACACAGTAAATCCACATATCCAGAAGATGATTCTCAAGTATATCTTCGATTTTGCTGAAAAGATGGTGCCAGCTCTTACCATTTCTTTTTTCTTAGCTCAACCAAAAGTGGAAGACAGTCAGCCGACTCTACCCAGGCAAATATTGAATGCTCGCAACATTAAGGAGGAAATGCAGAAATAGTTAGATATTAGATTTAATTTTTAGAAATGGTTTTGCTTAGAAAAAGGGTGGTCATTTAAACCGTATATTGAATCTGTGTAATTAAGTTATTTAGTTAGTAGTATTTAAACCCTTCTCATGCATTTAGAGAAGGGTCCAGAAATTTATCAAAAACTTGTCCTCAGAACATGCACTTTTGCACCCTCAGAGGAGGTTTTGGTGAATGAATGGATCAAGATTTGTTAATGTTTGCATTTGATATCTGCTACTGATGTTGCACTTTTGTACTCTTAGTAGATGTTAGAGCAAGGAGAGATAAATCATTGTTGCTTAAAGCTCATGAGTAGGACCACTCATAAATGGTACTTTTATCTCTTGACCATTTCTGCTTATATGTTAAAGTGATATACAGTTTTTAGTTGTTTATATGTTATTGCATGAATTCTTGAGTTATCATTTGGCACTTTTGTACGGTGGTAGCTATTTATTTATGTTTAATGTATGAATAGCTCATTATGCGGTATGCTGTTCACAACTGTTTCGTCTAACCTTTTATGCGAAATAGTTCATCTTATTTGATTTCCTTTCTTATAATCGCTGAATGATATTTATTACCAGTTGTTATTTGAAATCTCTTTAGATCGTATAATAGAAGAATTACATCCCGGGTTAGCACAGATTAGATGTGCTATTTTTTAGATTACAATAGCATAGAATTAGATTAAAGTTTGAATTAGAATAGCTTAGATAGGAACTGTTAGATCAGCAACATCCAATTCTACACACACACACCCATAGATTGGGAAACTGGTCACATTATCCCCAGCCGGACCCGCTATACCAAACGGATAAGCAGCTGCCAACCAAGGTCCAGACCGGGTGGGTATCCCCCTTGTTGTCGACCTGATTTTCAGGGCTTCAACAGAAGGAAACATGGATGTGTAGGGCATCATTTAACTTGTCCATAGTGTAATACATTTAAACTGGCTTTAATTCAAAGTCTATATGACAATAGCTTTTCCCGTTTGGAAACATAGATTATTTAGGAAAACATAGGATATTTTGGAAAGGGTAAGGAACATTTTCCTGGTTTATATTGCATAGAGTGCCTTTCAAGTTTCATAGTCCCTGTTTGAAAATTTAAATTATTAGTGTATCTTAGAAACTTCGTTCTAAAAAGGAATTATATAATCACACAATCATTTTTTCCGTGAGTACTAGGGAATCGATCAAGAGAATAAGGATTCATTACTTTGGTCGAAATATAAAGATACTGTGACTAGAAGTGCTCAAAGGGAATTGTCAAACAACCGTTTTTGTAATGTACATCCTTGTTATCCTACATGTTAGGGCATAATACATGCATCAAAATTACTAATAGAAATCCTCAAAAACACATTATGGTGTAGTAGGAGATTCCCATATTAACATCATGGTAGCTATAAAAGAGAAAGGAAACCTTGTGACAGATACTAATGGCCAACCAAATAAACCCCATGATACCATAAGGAAGTCTCCTAATGAAAAATCACAATTGGTGGAAGAAGTCATACGAATCAAGGAACTTGGAATTTCTCAATGTTTAACAAGGTTCAAGAGCAAGATAATTCAAGTGAGTTTGAATATTAGAGAAGATAATTTATAGGGATTATGGATGAAGAAGTGACTATATCCAAGGTACCTATCACATTTATATTCTCCATCCAAGATCATGATGGATTGGTTCAGATGAAAAATATCCCTCTTTCTTCTCTTTCAAACTTTCATGGTCTCACAAATAAAGACCAGATACCTTCTTTTTTTGAGTTTGATGCCCTTGTACATAGATATTATCACTCCACAAATATGAAAAAACTAAAATTATTTCTTGCTACCTCAAAGGACGCAACTCTTTGTTGGTTTATGGGACTCGGAGGAAACTCCATTAAAAAATGGGACGAGATGGAGAAGAAACTTTTATATAAATATAAAGGCCATTGTACGGTGTGATATATTCAAGAATAAATATTTAAAATGTCATAGAATATGAAACAATCGTAGAATATTATGTAGATATATTTAAATACGATTTAGGGAGGATGAAAAAAACCAATTTAAATGAACAAACTTAGTGTATTCTCTTGAAATAATACAGGAAACTTTTATTGATACCTTAAATCTTATGTGAACAAGCGATGCTTCCCAATTAACATATGAGGAGGTATGTGAATTATCTAAATTTTATTATTGACGAATTTACAAATATGGAAAGAATTCTTGGGATACAATATTTAGAGCCTATTAGCGCTTGGAATTCACCTAGGCTGAGATAGACAAACTCTCAAGGCTACATCAAACCATTTCACCTCGTAGCTAGCCCTACGAGGTATGAGAAGGCTCTCTTGGGTCAGATTCGATAGATCTTTCAATATGATTAGGCTGACCAATTAATAATAAATATTTTAGGCTAGTAAATTGATAAGGGGGTTGATTTAATGATTTTTTGGGGTTTTTGGTGGCAATTGGTGGAAGTGCAATTCAAGGTGCGGGGATTGAGCACAGTTTTCACAGGGGGATCTAAGGGGCAAGGTAGGAATGAGTGCTGATGCCTTAATTTGAGATGGATGATCAGAGATGATAGAGGAGAAGCTAAAGAGGGCAAACACACAATTCGAATCCTCTCTAGACAGTAGAAAACATTAAAATCGAACAAACTAAAAAGCTGAGCATGTCAAAACATGAGTTCAAACTTTACCACTTCATCTGTCCAATTTAGAAGCATAAGAGAGATGTGAAACACATAAACAAACTTACAAGAACATGTAGAGAACACACCATCAACAATCAGATCCACAAGAATCCTCAAAGATGTCTGTAAAACCATGGCTTTCCTTGCCTTCAATTGCAGAAATAGATGCACAATATACAATAAAGCTTCCTTACACAAGAGTCCAACGATGAAAATGAGAAGGAGAGAGCATAATATAGACCATCTAGACCATCTAACTCCTTTCCCCACCTCTAGGGGTCGAGCTCAACTTCCTAGGAGCAGTTTGAACTAATTCTAAACTAAGAACTAGAAAATAGGCAGCCAAACAACTTGCCTCTATTACTTAGCTAACTGATTCATGCATTAATTATTCACTTTTTACATCAAGGAAGCTTCTATAAGGGTAAAGAGAGATAAAATCTATCAATGTGCCATGAAAATATTACATTTATCCATCATCTACAAGTAAAAATGGTCAACCATAGTCAAAACAGTGTTTTTTGACCGAAAATGTGAATTCTGGCAAATCTGGAAGTTCTGGTCGCGCCCCTTCACAGCTGTTTTTGAGTGGGTTCCACTGGTCCAAATCAGGTGCAAGATGGCTCATTGGAAAGCTTGGCCTGTCTACTTTCCATCCCAAGTCGAATTTCTGAATTTAGTGTTGATTTGACCCCTCAAAAACCATTTCTCCCAAGGTCACTTTCTGCAACTCAAAAAGTGGGCAGAAAGTCATTTTTTTGATGTATTTTGAGCTTTTGGAGGCTCAAATCTCAAAATCAGGCTTCTCCCAAGTATTGGTAATTTTTCTATTTGCATGCCCTTTCCAAAAATGCCAAGTTTTCAAAATTCTGAGCAGTCCTCCAAAATGGTCGCGCGCGGGGCGCGACCATTTCATGGGCAAAAACCTGTAAATTGCACAAAAAATTCACAAATGACAAAATTTTCTCCAAATTTCTTGAAATTTGGGCTGGGAGTCCCCAATCAAGTACCATGCTCATTCAAAGAGGCTTTGGCCAAAGTTTGGAGTGGATCGGGCGTTTTCCTTCGTTTTTGTGCTTTGGCCAACCATCCTTGGAGCACCTTCGTTCTCGCCGGTATTTTTGACATTTCTCTCAAACCATGACACCTGTGTAAAAAGTGAAAGATGTTTTTCTTCCTTGGCATGTTGTGGACAAAAATCTCTCTCATTTTTGCAAAATCCATCTTTGATTGCTCAGAAACATCATTTGAGTGCAACTTGTCCCGATGTGTGAAGCAAGGAATTTTGTCGAAATGGAGCGAAATGAAGGGGATAGGGGGCTTCTAAATTCTTGGGGAAATTTTTGGGAGTGGGGAGGGATGTTAGGAAGCAGGGGAAAGTGGAATCTCAGAGATTGAGTGAGGGGAAGGGGTCGAAAAGGGAAAAACACAGGCCAAACCTAGAAAATTGCCAGATTGTAGCTAGAAACTAGGGTTTGCGCAAAAATGAGGAATTTGGCGGATCTAAGGGATGGGAAGTGTTTGATAAGGTACTTTAAGGATAGGGGAAGGTGTATGAACATTAGGAAACAAGTTTTGCCGGTGATTTGACCATCCAAGAGAAATTGGCTTTCAAAACCCTAGGAGAGGGAAATGACCTTGCCAAGGCACAACTGAAGCATGAACAAGGTGTGAAATGACTCATTAGACACTGACATGATAATGACAACCCTATGAATGATGATAGGCTCAGCTGAATGATGACATGGACTGACATTTGGGCAAACCCTAGACCTAATGCCTAGTGACCAAATTTTGGCTTGAAGACTCACTGAAATGACAAAATTTGACCTTGACACTTCAAAATCACTTTGTAAGAGCATATTTGATCACTGGAGGAAGGCTGGAAAGACTGACACTAACATTGGCTCCAATGGGGATGGTAGCTCCTTGGAGGTGCCAAGAACCACAGAACTCTGGGAGAGCAGACCAGTGCCTTACAATCATTGGGCAATGGAGTCATTATTTACACATGTGACCCAACACTTTGACACATTTATTGAATGAAAACTTGACTGAAAATTGACTGAAACTTAACTGAAGCTTGACTCAAACCAACTCAATGACAAGCTGAAACAATTTGAAAAACTCACTCAATAGACCAACACAAATGACTCATGACTGACTTAACTAAAACAAGAACTTACAAAGGTTGTTGAAGGGCAGCAGTCCATCAAGATTTGAAATCATGATGACAACCACCGGTGTTTCTTACAAGACTATATACATCAAACTATATCAAAATGCCAATGCAACCAATCAAGCAGATGCCTTCTTGATTGATTCTCCTGATTAGATCTTCTGGTCAACAATACAAACCTATCACTGAGCATCCAAAAACATAGCTGACCATGATCTCCTTCATCACTGAACACTGCAATAAACACTATCACTGTTGGCTGCAACAAACTTGCTAGAGGATCGTGAAAAACATGAGGATTTGCCATTGCCACCTCCTGCTGAAAGAACAAGGTTTCCTTTGCTTCAAATTCTGATCTACCTTCATCATGTGCTTCAGTAAAAGTATGCTCATGGGCTTCAAAAATCTCTGAACAAATTGATGAGCAGATCTTTTCTTGGAAAAACACTTCAGCACATGAAACATATGAAGAATCTGAAAGGGAATCCTGTATGCTCTGATCTTCGGTAGTCAGACAATATGGTAAGTGATCTTCATATGATATGACAGCCGGATTATCATCTTTGTGAAGGAAAACATTATCTATTTGCTGATCTACAAGACAGTCATCTTTTTCAACAAAGGAAGAAGTTTCCCCAACACTTTCCTGACTCTGTGAGCATTGCAAATCTGCTGTAGCTTGGGCTGTAACAAGACCTTTCAAAAGCTGATCTATCTCCTCTTCAGACAAAGGAGACAATGCCTTTTGTTTTCTTCTGCTTAAACAATGATTATCTTCATATGACAAGGCACTCAAACTATCATTTAGTACTGAGCTATTGAAAGGAGATTCATCACTTACTTGCACAAAGATCTCACCTTGCTGTTCATGAACATCTGAATCCAAAACTCTGTCTATGATCTCAACAGTAGAGCTTTCTTTGATGGGTTGCATGCTACTGTCTTCTGTGGGCAGATCTGAAATGTCATTCTCCCTTTCATCATTTACAGCCATATGACCATCTTCAACTTGCTGATCTTGACAAGTATCCTCTAAGATTTCTATGTGCTGCTGAAACGGATTTTCATATAGGGCTTCCATGATCTTTTCATCCATGAAATTATCATCTTCATAAAACTTCTCAAGACTTTCAATAAAACTATAGGCATGCTTGCAACAGTCATGAACCAAATTTAATGATGGATAAGAGTCCTTATATCGTTCAATGAACATAGCATGAAAATCCTTTAAACAGTAAATACAAGCAGGCGGCAAACTTTCATACCATGATTGAGCTTTACCTTCCAGAGTGGCCAAGAATATCTTCATCAAGCAATCTTCAGGAAAATCCACCGTCAACTTGCGAATATGCATGTGAAATCTTACTAGATGTAAAGCAGCATCCTTCTTACCATCATCATTAAATATGGGCAGATTCCTTGACCAATTTACCTTTGGAATTTTATTTGGAAAACCGGGAATGTGATCTCGGCTCAAGGGAGCATATCTTCTTGCGATCCGATCCATCTTGAAAATCTCAAAGCTACTGATCTCTCTGCAGTGAAGTCACCATGAAGCATAGGTTGCTGGATTCTTCAGTGAAAGGAGTCGCCAAGTGAATGATTTCAGCCTTGCAAGTGTCCGATCGTTGTTCACCATCAACAATCAGATCTGAACTTGATACATGTACTGGGGTAAAGAGTCAATGAAGCGCTACGTTCACAAGCTCACGGAGATTGACTAAAGCAGCGTTTATCTACTAACGCTGATGTAAAACAAGAGCGTTTTCGAAGGCTTCTGGCGTAACTTTAGGCTCCGTCTAAGACTTATGAAACAAACACATCAATCAACAAACAATTTAGTTCTCCCCAGTATGGTCGCCACTATGTTAGCGCTTGGAATTCACCTAGGCTGAGATAGACAAACTCTCAAGGCTACATCAAACCATTTCACCTCGTAGCTAGCCCTACGAGGTATGAGAAGGCTCTCTCGGGTCAGATTCGATAGATCTTTCAATATGATTAGGCTGACCAATTAATAATAAATATTTTAGGCTAGTAAATTGATAAGGGGGTTGATTTAATGATTTTTTTGGGTTTTTGGTGGCAATTGGTGTAAGTGCAATTCAAGGTGCGGGGATTGAGCACAGTTTTCACAGGGGGATCTAAGGGGCAAGGTAGGAATGAGTGCTGATGCCTTAATTTGAGATGGATGATCAGAGATGATAGAGGAGAAGCTAAAGAGGGAAAACACACAATTCGAATCCTCTCTAGACAGTAGAAAACATTAAAATTGAACAAACTAAAAAGCTGAGCATGTCAAAACATGAGTTCAAACTTTACCACTTCATCTGTCCAATTTAGAAGCATAAGAGAGATGTGAAACACATAAACAAACTTACAAGAACATGTAGAGAACACACCATCAACAATCAGATCCACAAGAATCCTCAAAGATGTCTGTGAAACCCTGGCTTTCCTTGCCTTCAATTGCAGAAATAGATGCACAATATACAATAAAGCTTCCTTACACAATAGTCCAACGATGAAAATGAGAAGGAGAGAGCATAATATAGACCATCTAGACCATCTAACTCCTTTCCCCACCTCTAGGGGTCGAGCTCAACTTCCTAGGAGCAGTTTGAACTAATTCTAAACTAAGAACTAGAAAATAGGCAGCCAAACAACTTGCCTCTATTACTTAGCTCACTGATTCATGCATTAATTATTCACTTTTTACATCAAGGAAGCTTCTAGAAGGGTAAAGAGAGATAAAATCTATCAATGTGCCATGAAAATATTACATTTATCCATCATCTACAAGTAAAAATGGTCAACCATAGTCAAAACAGTGTTTTTTGACCGAAAATGTGAATTCTGGCAAATCTGGAAGGAAGTTCTGGTCGTGCCCCTTCACAGCTTTTTTTGAGTGGGTTCCACTGGTCCAAATCAGGTGCAAGATGACTCATTGGAAAGCTTGGCCTGTCTACTTTCCATCCCAAGTGGAATTTCTGAATTTAGTGTTGATTTGACCCCTCAAAAACCATTTCTCCCAAGGTCACTTTCTGCAACTCAAAAAGTGGGCAGAAAGTCATTTTTTTGATGTATTTTGAGCTTTTGGAGGCTCAAATCTCAAAATCAGGCTTCTCCCAAGTATTGGTAATTTTTCTATTTGCATGCCCTTTCCAAAAATGCCAAGTTTTCAAAATTCCGAGCAGTCCTCCAAAATGGTCGCGCGCGGGGCGTGACCATTTCATGGGCAAAAACCTGTAAATTGCACAAAAAATTCACAAATGACAAAATTTTCTCCAAATTTCTTGAAATTTGGGCTGGGAGTCCCCAATCAAGTACCATGCTCAGTCAAAGAGGCTTTGGCCAAAGTTTGGAGTGGATCGGGCGTTTTCCTTCGTTTTTGTGCTTTGGCCAACCGTCCTTGGAGCACCTTCGTTCTCGCCGGTATTTTTGACATTTCTCTCAAACCATGACACCTGTGTAAAACGTGAAAGAGGTTTTTCTTCCTTGGCATGTTGTGGACAAAATTCTCTCTCAGTTTTGCAAAATCCATCTTTGATTGCTCAGAAACATCATTTGAGTGCAACTTGTCCCGATGTGTGAAGCAAGGAATTTTGTCGAAATGGAGCGAAATGAAGGGGATAGGGGGCTTCTAAATTCTTGGGGAAATTTTTGGGAGTGGGGAGGGATGTTAGGAAGCAGGGGAAAGTGGAATCTTAGAGATTGAGTGAGGGGAAGGGGTCGAAAAGGGAAAAACACAGGCCAAACCTAGAAAATTGCCAAATTGTAGCTAGAAACTAGGGTTTGCGCAAAAATGAGGAATTTGGCGGATCTAAGGGATGGGAAGTGTTTGATAAGGTACTTTAAGGATAGGGGAAGGTGTATGAACATCAGGAAACAAGTTTTGCCAGTGATTTGACCATCCAAGAGAAATTGGCTTTCAAAACCCTAGGAGAGGGAAATGACCTTGCCAAGGCACAACTGAAGCATGAACAAGGTGTGAAATGACTCATTAGACACTGACATGATAATGAAAACCCTATGAATGATGATAGGCTCAGCTGAATGATGACATGGACTGACATTTGGGCAAACCCTAGACCTAATGCCTAGTGACCAAATTTTGGCTTGAAGACTCACTGAAATGACAAAATTTGACCTTGACACTTCAAAATCACTTTGTAAGAGCATATTTGATCACTGGAGGAAGGCTGGAAAGACTGACACTAACAGAGCCAATAAATCATCTATGACGGGGGTCAAAAAATTTGAATTGGGAAACATGCTAGACAACTTTAAAACTAAATGTTAATATCGAAAAATCATACACAAAATTGTACAAGTGAGGTGGCACTTAACGTCGCAAACAACATATACGATTGTATCATTGCTTACAGGAAACAACATGGAACCCAAAAAGTAAAAGGTTCTCTAAGGTCTATTTAAATATTAAACCTCATCGATGCATCAACAATACGTCTTACCGTACCCTCACACGTATTTCTTCGGTAATCATAAGGGTTCGACAAAGTGGCAAGTCAAAATTCTGGGGACCACATTGCATGAATGGGTAAATTTTCCCTGACAAGGGTCGGCTAGCCATCGCTTGAGATTCATTACTCTTAATTTTTATATATGTAGACCCCAAGGAATCATGTTTTACTTCCCCAAGTCTCTATCCCATTAATGAGCCAAGGGGAGGTAGGAGCTGATTCAAAAACATATAAATGAAAGGAGTTGGAGAGCCTAAGAAGAGAGAATTTTAGGCATTTTTATTCTACCAAAATTTCGCCAAATAATCAAGCCTTACATTTCAAGGAATGATTAAATATTTTAGAGTTTTTCCACATACCTCCTTGAGAGAGAGAGGTTTTTGGGAAGGATTGGAGAGAAAAAATCCTTGTTAAGAGTTAAGGGACACATTTCCCTCATTTATTCCCTTCAAGTGTCTTCAATACTTATTTTATGTCTATTATCAACAACTAATAAAATGTACTTTTTCCTCATACACTTTTTTTAGTTTGTTTCTCATAGTTTCTTGCATTTTTATTCATTTCTTAGTTTAGCTTCCATGCATTGTTTTTCACTTATCACAGTGCATTTTTTGACTCATGTCTAATTGCTAACATATTTTTTTTTATGTGACTCTTTATTGGTAGCAACCAAGTACAAAAAAAGAGGAATTGGGACACTTTTGTACGCAAATATAATACACAAAATTGGCAAGTTCACTATTGTCTCTTTATATTTTGTTGGTTATTTGTAGGTCCCTTTTCATTATTTTTATATATTATGACCTTTGTGTTAAGAGTTTTTTCAATTTTGCAGGCCAACCCTTGATTTGCTCACAGCTTAATTATACTTTGTTTTTATTTCTCAAGAATATATCGAAGAAACAAGCATGACCACACTCATGAATGTGTAGATAGAACCCACACACTATGGAGAAATCAAATTTGTTTTATTGAAATTTAATTTTTCCTAAGTGAAAGGAAAACTTTAGTGAACTTCCTTCACTCCTGCAATTTTTTTGCAAATTAGATAGGCTTGATTTTTGCTTTACTAACCCTTATAGTAGACAATTTATCTTTTGGGTTTAAAATTTGTAAGCTAGGAATAGGATTATAGTTATTAAGAAAGATAGTAGGCCCTTTCGCCTTGCACCATTTGGCGAACCTGTGGGGAATCTGAAATGTTTCTAAAAGAACTACTTCCCCATCTCCCTGTAAATTGGAAATTTTCACATAGTTTAAATAGGTGGTGTAAGTGCCCTATTATATGCACATCATTTCCTTTCTTGCAAGAATAATTCGGGACTCAGATTGGTGTTATTAATAAAGAGAATAAAGAGGGTAGCCCCTTCCCCCTTGCACCATTTGGAAAACCTGTGGGAAATCAGAAATGTTTCTAAAAGAACTACTTTCCATCTCCTAGTGGGATTGGAATTTCACGTCTAGTTTAATGAGAGGAGTAAGCATCCCACTATACACATATATTTTCCTTCTCTGGAAGGTAAAACACACATACTCTAATTAGGGGGACATATTCACTAAGAATTAGCTCTCAATATGACAAACAATCAGGTGGCCATTCTCTGATTTAATGTTACTGGGGTGGTTAAGTAATATGATGTAACTACCTTGTAATTAAATCAATGATGGAACAACCTTATGAACTTGCAATTGAGACCATCCCTATGTCTATTGGAAGAGTAAATTGAGCCCGGAAACATGCTCTTGATTCAAGATCAGTGTACCACACTGTATGTTGAATGTGTTGGTTAATGAACTCACATATTGTCTTGTTCATTGTTTTCTTTTTACCAAAAGTCCCAAGAAACACTGAGTGATACGAGGGAAGAATTGTTTTATGCAGTGTGTGAGAGAGTGAATAGTTTTATGGACTATGTGTATGCATAAGGAGAGTCTAGGATTTGATAATTATGTAGACTAATTGAGGCCCTAGAGAGAATTTGGTGAAGCAGTGAAGTGTGCACTACAACAAGGGGTAGCAGAGAAGAGAGGAAATATATCTATGTGATAGAAGATAGAATTATTTATATTTCTATGTAATATATGTAGGCCTCTATTTCTGAGTTTTTAAATCGTATGAGAAGTAGAAGAGTTGGATGAAATGGGTGGTGGATTGCACTCACAAGATGTTGGTGCCTCTTGGAAACTTGTGGCTTACTAATTCGTTAAAGGGGTTTGGTGTTTCCTGTGAGCTGGTGCTCACAAAAAATTAATGAATAGATTGGTGTTTTTCCCATTTGGGTTTCCATGTTAAATCCTTGTGTCCATGTGTATGTGCTTCTCATGATGTTTGTTCATATGAATGTATTACTTTGTTTCTTATGTAATTGGTTAATTCTCATATGAGATTAAAAATTTAAATTAACATTAATTAATGATTCACCCTCCCATTCTCTGTGATTCATTACTCCAACAATTAGTATCATATTCTAGTTTCTTTAGGAATAGTTTAACCACTTGATTGTAGATCGTTAAGGAATGATATTGAGACAAGAGAGCCAGGATGCTTACTCAAGTAAAATACCAATTTTTTATGTATCAAGCTATGAATGCATTACAAGATATGGTCAGATTCATTTCTTCTTTATCTGGGGTTGGTTCCTGGTGTATATCCTCTACTTTTGATGTTTCTTGTTCATTTTTTTTGTCATCTTCCCCATCTATGTAAATTAATTTCTTCTCAGCACACTTATGACCTTTATTGTATTTTCTATCACAACTGTAACGAAGCCCTTTTTCTCTTTTTTCTTCCAATTTTTGTGGTATCAATCTTGTAGGTTGTGGAAGGCTAGGATCAACAACGCTTCCATCTTTATAGTTTTGAGTGGTAAAGTTCCTTGTTTCCATAATTTTTTTTTCAATTTTTCTTGCCAGCCTGAATGCATTCTCCAATGAATAAGGTTCTAAAAGGCGAACATGATGTTGGATGTTATCCTTTGAAGTCCCTATGATGACTTCAATCCTATGCTTCTCTAGAATATCATTTAACCTTATATTCAATTTTTGGAAGTCCTCAATGTGCTCTGCCATTGAACCCTTTTGTTTAGGAAATATCAATTGGCTAAAGAAGGTGTTTTTGTTTGTATGCTCATAACGTGCTATAAATTCCTCTGTGAAAATTGACCAGGTGACAAGTGTTTTACGAGAACAAAGCCATCTATACCATACAAAGTAATTCAGTTCTAAATATAAAGATGTAATACGTACCTTTTGTGACAGTTTCATATCATGTAGATCAATATATTGCTCCATCTGTAGTATCCAAGTTATTGGATCCTTGCCATCAAACTCCTCATGTCTATCTTTCAAATATGGTGGGTCTTCAATCCAAAATTAGATTCTATGAAATCATGATTAACACTTCTTTTGTTCTCATCATGAGTTTCATCTACTTCTTTTTTTCTGTTCGGAAGCATTTCTTGTAGTAACTTTGCCAAACCTCCCTTCAAACCTTCCATGTATTTCTTAAAATATTCAATGTTTCATTTCAGTTTTTCTTCTAAACCGTCCATCCTAGCTTCCATTTCATTCTTCAAACCATCCATGTTAGCTTCTGTTACTTTTTGTGAGAGTGAAATTTGTTGCACTTGGTCTCGTAATTTTGATATATCATGTTGCATTTCTTCCTCTTCTTCATGAGTCATAATAGATATTTTGGGTTGCTTACTAGATGTTTCCATTTCCTTTCTTCAGGGAATCAATTAATGATAATTATGCTTCATTATTCCCTTTTAATCACTTCAAACTAATTTTTCAAACAAAACTCATGAAAATTCTTAAAAATACTACACACCTTTTGTTTCGCTTTGTAGGAACTTGATTTTGAATCTCTTGTATCTCTATAATTTCGACTATCCAACATCTAAAATTTCATAATTTGGTAGCCCTATAAGTTCTCTTTAAAACCCCACAAGTCTAATCAAGATTGGATTCTCCAAGAAATAGTTATGCCCAATCTCTCATGATGACTAGATTATACACTTGTTCACTAGAGCAAACTTGTACGAAGTTCCATGTGTCACTATTTCAACTTTAGGCCCTGAAAATAGTATCCATCAAACTATGGTCCGACCTCTTTCTCTCTCTTTTTATGAAATTTAAATCTGATGCACAGATAGAAAGTTATGATGATTTTCGCAAGGCCACTGGTTTGTGATGGACTTAGAGAGCCTGCAAAAACCATAAGTTCCTTGGATCGTATCTCCGAAAATATAGCCAACCAATATCTAAAATTAGGACACTAGCTTCGTCAAGATTTCAGCTCATATGGGTTTTAATTTCAGCTTCTAAAGCTTCGTATAAAAAAATTTATATTGAAAATCCCACAATGGCTTGTTTGAAGCAATGAAACCCTAGAATCCAAAGCTCTGATACCAAATGTTATGCAACTAGCTGGCAAAATAAAACAAAAGATAGATCAATGACTTCAAAACTAGTCTCTTCAATGCAAAAACCTTCTTTAAATTACACAAATGAACAATTCTTGGATGATCCAAATGAAAATGCCTCCTTTCTATATATAGGAGTCTAAGGGGTCACAATATAATGAGAGCCAACATAACAATAATAATGTAAGGGAACAAAAATATCAATAATGGTCTTCTATAGGGAACAATAATAACAATATGGAGAATGCATGGGCACAACAATACAATAAGGGAGTTGTTCTAATAACAATAATGGGATACACTAATAGTATAGAGACGTAACATAAAATTTCTCTCTAGCTAAGATTATCTTTCCACAAAACATATTCTCTCTCCCATTATGTTTTTTTCCCATTTTGAAATCTTTCTCCCGGTATTTTGGAAGGATTATTTGGGAAGATCTACCAGTTGGACTCAACAAATTAACAAAATCTTGGATAGAAAGTAAACCCACATCATTCACGTGCCATTTCCCATAATATTCGCAAAAGAAATAAAATATTTACTCACTAAAAAAGTAATTACATGATTCAGTCAACTTAATTCATGGCCCCACAATGAAATAGTTAAACAATATTTACAATTAAATATAAAATAATCATGTTTGTAAAATAAATTGCATTCGAGGTATTCCAACTTCCCCAACCTGAAATAAACATCATCGTCATTGCTTCCTCAATTTCATCACTTCTGAACAAGTGAAGGAAATGTCTCTCGCATTTCTTTCTCATTTCTATTGATATTTTCATTAGGGATGAAGTGATTCCATTCTATTTTTCTTGAGAAATGGCTCAATCTTAGGGTAAAATTCACTTCTGTATAAAATTCACATTCAATTTCCATCACGTTCTCATCCATGCTAAGTAGGCACTATCACTTTTCATTCATGCACCCAATGAGGGTCATCAACATCAACCCAACAAGGGTAATCAACATACAGTCAAAAAGGGTTCGTCGCATTAGTGTAACACATCAACAACAACAATAGTTTTTCTTGTATACTTATCCAATCACTATGCAAAGTAACATGGAACCTATTGAATTATTTTATTGTGAAATTAAAATCATGGAAATATTAATTCCCTTTTGTATCATCTATGTAGCGGAAAATAGTATTTTAAGGACTAATATTTTACCTTCCTTCTTTTGATGAGTCGCAAGTAATGACCTATCATGCTAGGTAGTATTAATATGATGTTATCTTTATATCACAATATCAAATATACATTATTCATGCATGACCAAAGTTTGGGATATCCTCCTTTTTCTATCATTTTCATGGTTGTTAGATTTTTGGCTACTCTATGCAAGTGAACTTAGTTATGTCCATGTTCAACACTTTACTACATTCTTTTAATGCAAGACCAAGAGTCTACAATTAGGAACACTTGCAAAAATACAAATAAATGACATAACCAAACTTAAGATATGTGGTCAAAGAAACAAAAGCGTTGTGAGGTAACTAACCACCATTTTCCCATAACTCACTCCCTTGAGTATTTATTTCATCACGTATTTAAATTTCTTGATGGAGGCTACATGCATTTTTCTTCCAAGTACAACCATGGGCTCTTTTCCCTTGCATTCCTATGAATATCGACTGTCTCAACACACAATATGTTAGTACAATTATCTTCATAAACTTAGGATGTCTTCTCAATATCTTAAAAAAATAATACATCAAGTATAAACAACTAGGCTAAGTTATTTTCCTTCATAGTTACAAATGCAACGCTCAAACATAAAATTTTCCATTTTTTTCGGTTGTTCCAAGACATTTTTTTTTCAACTCTGCTAGGTTACTCGAGGGAATTATACTGGAATCTACATGTTTATGCTACTCCATTACTCAAATCAATTCTTATTTAACTACCATTTCACACAACCTACTTTTCTAGTCATTTTGATTCCAAAAAAAATAAAACAAAAAAGAAAACTTAACTCTTTCCTTTATGGACAATGCTAGAAAATAAACTAGTTAGCTAAATTTCCAACTAATAAACAATATTATTGTAATCTCATATAGACTTAGCAACAATTTCAACCTGAAGGTCTATGTTAATCAAGGATTTATTCGCCCCTTTTCAGGGTCCATTATGATTTCATTTTTAGGACTTACATGTTTTCACTCATGTTTTTTCCTTTGATAACTTTCACACTTATCCATTATGCGTAAAGCTAACATTTTATGAATCTTTTCTGCACTATTCCTAAGTTATTTCTTGTTTTCGGTTTGTTGAGGAAACAAAATGGTCATTATGACTATCATTTTTAATTTAATGGTCTCGAAATGCTTCACTTTCATTTTTGTTTCTTAGATTAATTTTATCTTAACCATCAATTATTGGGATATTCTATTCCTAGCTTACCAATACTTTTTATTTTTCACAAGACATTTTTTTCTAACCCATACTTCTTAGGTATCATACAATTATCTAATTTCTCATGTTTTGTTTCTCACTAGCCACATTCTTTGCCACAAATTTTCAGGTTATTCAAATATATGAACTTAAAATTTGTAGACTACAAGGAGATTAATTTTTGAGATTCCTCAACCAAGGAGGTCACCAAAAGATTTCTTTCAAAATTTCTAGAAATACTTATTTATTTCCCAAGAAGAATATTATTAATTCATCTGTAAATATTATAAATCCTATAGACCAGGCCTTTTCATGATAGTCGTGGCATTTTGATTCATAGCCATAAGGTACATCATTTAAAATACTCGTACTTGAGTTATGTTGTTAGCTTATGTATTTCTTGAAAAAAATATTCAAGTTGTGACAATATTATCATTGAATATACTAGGGAAGGCTCTTTTTGGGTACATGATATTTTTTGCCACAACTTATTTGTATTCTATTGTATTTTTAACCCTTCATTTAGACCATTCTATGTTGGTATTTACATGCCTTACAATGTCCTATATAGACCTTGTTCTAGGTATATACTTTGTTCCTTCTAATTATAATCCTAATACATAAAATACACCCTTGTTTTAGCTAATCAAAATATTGATAGTGTACTTATTCTCTCTAGTTTACATCCATTGTGTTCTCCGTCCTTATCCAAAATGTGAGGGATGAGTCAGTTTGACCTCCCCACACTCTAGATTTTAGTTCAGATTTTGGTGGAATAGCTCGTTAGCTCATGGATTCAACCCTTGAGGATGGGAGAAGTTGTTTGATGGCTATATCTATCATTTCTTGACTCATTTCACAGGCTGTATGTTGTTGTATTGATCAGAGACACTAGTGTAATAAGTATTTGGCAGAAATTTAATGAATGTGTTGCAACTATTTTGATGGAATACCTGTGGTATGACATTTTGACATAGTTTCTTCTTATGTTGAATATGTTTGAATGTTTTGTACTGTCATGTTTCATTTCGCTTCTATGATATGTTAATTTTCAAGTGGATGAGCATAATACATCTTACATGCTCTGTTTTGGGGAAATCTTCATAATTCATCCATCTTCATTAGTTTAGAAAGAATACATGCTTGTCTTTCTCTTTCGAGCACCTCACCAGTCTGATCCATCTCACTAAAGAAAATTAAAGTGTTTGAGTGTCTACCTACATTGCTCCATCAAATTTCTGTAATCATACCCTTATTGGACCTGACCTAGTCTCTGTGACCTAATCCTCATCTAGCGGCCCCATCAAACAAACAAAACACTATGCACATCATAACTAGCCTAAAACCCTAATTCATAAAGCCCTCTTAGCTGTGTTTTTGCAGAGAGAGGCCTCTCTGGCCTGGTAGGGCTAGATACTAAGTCAAAAGGTTGATTTGTGGTTACCTCAGCTGGAATCTTCCTCAGCCTTGGAGATCCAGAGGAGTGATAACATAAACTATTTAGATTCATTACTCCATTCACTTTTATAATATAATTTGATAGTTAGAATATTATATAGGAGTATTTTCAATTTCATATATGCATATAACCTATTTGTGTGACCACCACATAATGCAATTTTTGTCATTTTATAGTTCAGTAACACATGCACTTGGATGTTGATGTGTGTTTCCATACTATCCATCAAGGTTTCTATATTATGTAAAAAGAATAGATCCTCTATACACTTCTACATTTCATAATGAAATAAAACCAACTACTCCTATAAATAGTACCATGCAACATCACCATCATACACAAGTAACCTTCTATTTAGAGACATAACAACCTTTCATGCATTTATGAATCTTTCTATGTAACGTTTTTTACTTTACTTAGTGACAAGGAAATCATCACATAAGTTATACCATATGTTATTTCACGACTGTCTCTCCAGTAACCACTATCTATATTAAGATTATATATCTATGCTCTTGAATATATATTAGACTTCGGCACTCAACACATGCATCCATCATATATATATATATATATATATATATATATTTATCCATTAAACATATTGTTCTTCTTTTCTAAATTAAAAATTTCCATATTAACAATTTTATTGTAGGAAGTTACACTTAATTTCCTAATTGCACCCAGATCTGGTCTCTTTCACCAAGATATGTAGCAATGATCTTATCATTCATGTCTTCTTTTATTCTTAACTATATGTAGCATGCAAAATAACTTTATTATGTTTTAATTGTGGGTTGGCTCATAGGCCTCAATGCTAAACCTACAACTATGATACCACATGTAATTCGTCTCAAAATCACACCAATTTTTTCCTATTGTCTTATTTTCAATTCTATATATGGTTCACATCATGAGTGATATATATTTATATGGTATAAGTAGATCATTAACCATATTTTTGTTTACCATTAATGAATTTGTATAAGTAATTCCTTATATTATCTGTTTCTCCTACTATACGCACATATATGTTCAAGTATGCACTTGAAATTTCCATAAGTCTTTGTGCCATATTTTATACACATGATTCGACTTATAATTAATTTGGTATATAACTTCCCTTAATTGATGTATTCAACCCCATTTGCGTCATGGATTCTACAAGCTAAGTGTTAAGTGATGGTTGATGGTTGATGGGGTCTCATTTTTTGTGTCTCTTAGTGGTTTATACCTGGTCTGCGTTATCATAGATATATATATATATATATATATATATATATATATATATATATATATATATATATATATATATATGCATGTATGTATGTATATAGATATATATGTATGTATGTATGTATACATATATATACATACATACATACATGCATATATATATATATATATATATATATATATATATATATATATATATATATATATAGATATATATATGCATATATAGATATATATATATATATAAGGTGGATTTTTGCCTCTTTCTTCCAAATATGAACATGGAGTTATGTTGATGGTGCTAGACCCACCAACATGTCAGGGGATCTCCCCAGTAAGAAGTCCCAATTAGACCTCGGACCGTTTGGTGTAGGAGTCCCAGCAGTGGGTTGTACGGTGTCCCCTTGACTGTGGTTTTGCTCATAGGAAAGTAAGATGTCCTTGTTGGTAGAAAGGGTGTGACATATGCAACAAGTCAAGGAAGGTGCATGAGTGGTTCTAACACATAGAGGGTGAGGTGAGTGTGCCCCTTGGAGACCTGTGATAGGACAGAATTAAGAAGGGAAAACAGGAGCAAAGATGCACCACAACATGGAAGGCAAGTTAGCTAGAAATCCAAAGTGATGCTTAAACCAACAACACATTTCAGTAAGATTCATACATACATATACAAAAAATAGCTACACATGCATGCGTAAGAAAACAGATACATATATCATGTAGAGTAAACATATAGCTGAAATACAATATGAAATATGCATGAAACATGATGGCTTTGTTATATTAAGAAGTGTAAGTTTGAAACATACAATACATCCATGACCAACCCCTAGTTCTGACAGGGGAACGTTACAGTCACTTCCGCTTGCTCCTCCAAAGAGATATAATAGCTCTACATAGTGGAGAAGGCAAGCCTCGTTACCATATCATCCAAGATTTCTCTAAGATAATCCTATTGGAAGCATGGCTGACCAAAAGATCTATAAAATGAGTTATGAGGGACTATATATAGCAAAGGATGAACCGACCCTTGACATTCCCCTTTGTGACAGTTCATCTACCCTCATGTCTCTTCATCTACTCTATAGCTATTACATCAAACTATGGACACTTGAACTTACACTTGACAAGAAATTACATAAAATTTGCACATGTAACCATGTGGGAAAAAATAGGCTTGAGCAAGCCATGCGAGACATTACTATGAATCAGACAACTGTGGGAAGACTAGCTCTTCAACATCGTCATGATGGTTGACAGTAGTGAACTGATGCCAAGCTTGGTAGTCCACGATGGTGTTCATGAACTCTAAGGTGACATATTTCTAGAAATGAACTCTTGCCTCCATAGCATCTGGGTATATTGCGCAGGCTCCTCTATCCAACTCGTCTGATAGCATCCGCATCATTGTCTTGAGTGCGGCCGGGCAAACAACATACTGGTGCATGGTGTCTGCATTGATCACCAAGTTTGGGTTGGTGGCTATGTGCATCAACTTGTCAATGTACGAGTCAAGCTCTAGTACGACCTGTGCCTTTGTCTTTGCTTGGGTGAGTGTCCCAATAGATGGGATCGCATGTGAATTCACAACAACATCTATACTTCTGAATACCCGTACATGGGAAGCTTGCAGACCAGTGATGAGCTGCAAGGGGTCTTCATAGTTCCAGATCTGACTCCGAATGCGTGACTTCATCTCGACTGATGTGGGCTTCATGATCTTGGGCAAGTGTAAAGACGATCCCTTGTATCCCATTTTCCATGTTTACATGTAGTCAACAATAGCATGCACGTTTGACAAGATACGTGCTCTCCCAGCACATCGCTATTGCCAACCGTTGAGATGGAAAATTGCCTTATGCATGGTACCAAACTTGGAATACAATGCCTGCATGACTGTATCAGGAGACAATACTTCATCCAATATTGCCTTCTTCAATTCTACTAAGGTGGATGTTATAACCAAATCTCCTCCCTGCTTGGCTGTCTATATCTCAGTATCCATTTGCTTGTTCTTTGCTATCAGGAATCAAACACTCAAGCTAGTGGCTTCGGCATATGCTCTGGTAACATCGACCAATGTTGTAGGATGGTTGCTTACATTAGACATGATCACTCATTCCTTGAACTACGTAGGGGATGTATGATCTTACGTAGTCGACACTCCGAGAGATTGCACAAATCTATGTTGGGACTCATCGAATGAGATTGTGTGCATATCTCCCTCCGGATTGTCTCCAAGGATTTCAGTGTCTCCTTGGTCACTTGGTAATTACTTCGCTTCCAAATCTAGTGAAGATGGTGGGTCGACCTCTTGGTGGTTATGCATGAGGTTGATGTCTTTCTTTAACTCTTGTTTCTCCATGTCCATATCCATCTTCTCAAGTTCTTGTTCAATCTCTTAAGAAAAGTATTGCTCCTATTATTTCTCACCTTGCTTAATGGATGCCAGCTGTTCACATGAGTCGACTACCTGTACGGGCATAGTTTCATCTATCTATAAATGTTGTGCCCCCTATTGTACCTATTCTTGTTGCGCTTCCTTCTCTTGTTTGCGCAGCTCTTGTTCCTTCTGGAGTTTCTCCTTCAACTCATGTAAATCCTTCTCTATTTCCTCCATTGTGTGTTTTTCCCTCCACCTTGGCACGTTCCTCTTGTCACGTTGTTGCCTCTTCTCCTCTATTGCAAAAGCTCCTTTTTGTACAAGTGGGTCTTCTCGTAACTTATAGCTTTTTTCCTCCTCCATGCTATCGACAATATTCCTCTTGCCTTTATCATGCACTGTTATGTTCACCTATGTTGTTTTTGTTGCTAGTGCTCTCTGGGATGCTGCTTCATGTTGCTTCACTAACCATTCCACAGTGATTCTGACCGGTTCATTGGGCCTAGAGAAGCTATAACAATATCTCCATGGGTCCTCCCCTGCCCAATGACATGCCCCGTGGATCCACTGAAATTGTACTCTCTTGCAGTGATCTTTTACAATACAATGCGGGTCATATGGATTGTAGCTTCGAGTATCGAATGGATATTTCTTGATCTCCTCTGCTTCAACATCTGTATGCATGAAATTCCTTATCTCATATAACTTGATTGGTAACAGAAAAGCAGGCTAAGGTGCCTTCTTCTTTTGTTGCAGCCTAGATGACAGTCCTTCTGAGATGTGGTATGATACTTCCTGCATGATGAGCTTGTCCAAGGAAAGCTTCGGCAGAAAATGCAGAGGCTTCTCTACGTTGTGCATTCATATGAAGGTGCCAGATGGTGAGGCATACCAATCTGCTATATCGATCAGTTCCTCCATTGCTACCTTTGACATACAGGGTGGATCCTGTTCAAATATCATCTTGTACACCAGGGTGATAAAATGATCGAACAATTATGTAATAACTCCTCTGAAGCTACATTCCGACAACATTTTACAAGAAGTGTTCACAGAGGTCTCTATCAATGTCCATGCCAACTTATAGCCCAAGAAATCCTGATGGGGATAGATTGCATCCAAGATGTAAGAGGACATGTGGATTTTTTCTTGCTGACATTTGGTTGGTTTTCGAGCTCTTGTTACATGTTCCTTCAGTCGGTGAGCCAACATGTCAGACCAATTACATGCTTTGCCTTCGCTGGACAATTGGTCCAACGCTATCACCCAACCCTGTGGGAAGGTTTTCTTACTCTATTGGCCATACAAGCTACCGGAAAAGATGACCAAGTATTGATTTGCCTTCCGCAGTATATTTATCTTCTAGATCTGGTCGGGTGTCATCCTGAATTTGGCCAGCTCCTTCACCCAATTCTTCAAGATATCCCTGGAGTTGGCATGGCTACTAGCTATGCTAAATGGTGTCTCCATGGTGACCACAGGCTTCAACATATGGTCCATTTGTTCATAATCTTATGCCCTAAAGGTATAAATCTCTGTCCCACTGGCACTACTTAATGTCATCGTCTCGGGATCAGTGTGCGAGACGATCAAATGTCTCATGTCCACACATGGGAACATGGGATAACTACATGCAATCCAGTATAATCCAAACTTGTGAATGTTCACATAGACTTGGCGGTCTTCAAGGTCTTCCCCAAATGTGCCTCCAAATGAATCATTGACCTCTTTCCATTTCAACTTCATGTCCTTGTATACAATCAAGTTGGTGTCTTCATAGATCGGTAAACTTGTAGGCACTCGCTCAACTACTGCTCCAGCTGCACTTCCCTCAGTGTCCTTTGATCCTTCTCTCTTGGAGGCCATTGATCTTGAACTTCTGAGGGACGGATGAACACCTGCTAGATCTGGAGACATGGCGACATACATGGTAAGAAATATGTCAGCTAAAACCAAAACAAACTTGAGCAAAAACATACAACACACCTAATGATTGACTACAAAGGATTGCACAATTTTTCCTGGGAGGCTGGGAGACTGGCTCCTAGAACTATGCAAAAGGTAGTTTGGGCTATTGGGAGGCTAGCTAATTGCTGGAATTGCATAATGCACAATCCAGACTGGTTTGCTGCCTGATAGGATTGCTCAATGCACAATTCCAACTGGCTGGGGTTGCAGGACCAATGGCTGCATTTCACAATTTTCTGGGCAAGTAGTCACTGCCTCTCAGGATTTCACAATGCAAGACAGGAGGACAGTCACTAGAAAAAAATGTGCATTTCCTAAGAGGACGGTAGTGCCTTCTCTCTCAGGATTACACAATACTGTCTTGGTGAGGTAGAGTCTAGGCCAAGGTTGCCGAGTCCCACCGATGGGCAACTGAAAGCAAATGTGAATGTGAATGCATGGTGATACTAAATGTAAGCAAGAGTGAATGACCATGCATGCAAATAGTGAATGGAAGATTCAGAAAATAGAACAACGTGCATGTGGGTGAAGTGAGTTGTAGAATTGCCAATCGTTCGTGCGAAATAGTGTCATGCATGCCACAACAGTGAGATTCTAACCAAAACTAAAATGGTGCTAGTACAAGATAATATGCCTGTAAGTAAGAGCAAGAGTTCATAGAAATCAAATAGACAACACACATACAAGACAAAACAAAAAAAGCGACATAAATTTTGCAAAAGACAAATTGGGAGAACGTACGTGTAAATAGCTGAGATGGTTGTGTCGAAGAATCCTGGATGTGTTATGGGATGTGAGAGCTCCAAGATCGATGTGAAGAAGTGAGCTACAAAGCGTTGAATAAATAAGTTTGATGCTCATGATGCGCATGCCACAAATCAAGGAAAAAGCGACACTTGAAGGAAAGATTCTAAAATGATCTTTGCATGTAACCTCCAACTACTAAAAATAACTCCTTAAAATCAAGGGATTCTTTTTGCATGTTGCTTTTATCTATTTCAGGAAAAGGTAGCCTATGTATGCAAGTCAAGTTTCGTCAGTCCTAGGTGGAACTGGTCCACTCGATGGCACATGCAATAGCCTGCCTGACTGAGGGAGGATTTTGCGGGGTTTCTAGGAGGAGGCTGGGCTGGCTACCTAAAAGGATTGCACAATTTCTTGGTTGAGCAACTGACTTCTACCAAGAATTGTGTAATTTCTGGGCTGAGTAGTCCTGGTGGGTTAGATTGTGCAGTTTTTCCAGGGAAGGTTGACAGGCAGAATCGCACAATTCCTAATGCTAGCAGGCTGTGAGTCAGGATTGCACAATTTCTGGAGGGAAGGCTGGTTCCCCTACAGAATTGCGCAATTTCTTGAGGGAGTTGTTTAGCCTGCTTCGGGACCAAGTCCAGGGAAGCAACCTATGAGGGGAATGAAACAAGCTTTCATGCACAGGTTTTCATGCTACTAGAAAATCACTGAGGCTTGTGTACTTGACAAGCCAAGACATGCTGTAGAGGATGGTTGGTAGGGAGGCTCCAAAATGAAGCTAAGGAAAAATTTTGGAGGGTGGTTGTAGCCAGTACAAGAAGTTAATTCATGAATCTACTTTTCGTTCCCACATTTTGATATAGTTCTTTGTGTATAATAGCCACTTTGAAATATTTTCTCTCTATATGGTTGTTGTGCCTTTAACCCTAACTAGGTGGCATTTGGTTAGTTGTTCTAGGTCAACATCCTTACCACATGGACTGACTGCATATGTCCATGTTAACAATTAGCACATGACATCATGTGAATTCACATGATAGGAGGTCGAATGGTAATGGACAATCCATATTTAGCATGGTGAATTAACAACAATCTATGCTAAGGTTTTTCATTTGGGTGAAAAAGAATTATTCTCCAATTAACTGGTCATTTCCATTTGGACATGGCCAGGGTGTTGTTCAACTATGCTATAGGGGTTTTGATCTATTAATGCCTCATCCTTTTGCTACACTAGATGTGGCTTTATTTATTTCCCACATAACCTCCTTTATTTCTACATGATTATTTCTAGCTTTCCTTTCTTGATTTTGTTTAAATTTTAGGTTTAACTAGACACATTACTTAATGTATAACCATATTGAATTTAAATCCATTTGAACTTTTAAAAAAACAAAGTATACAAGAATGACATAACATCAAGTAAATTCCATGAAAGCTTAAATAATACAACAATTTATCTAACCATAATAAACTTGTTGAAACGAGCCAATGCATCACTAAAAAATAGAGTTAGGTCTTCACAAGTAATGACTTATTTGAACAATAAGAATCAGTTTGGGAATAATATGGGGAAAGGCATGTTCCTCTCGACCTGGTAGTTTCTCATGAGAAACTCCCCCCCGAGCTTAGGCTCTTTGCCTTCCTCTTAGATGTACACAACATAGTTGTTCAAATTGTTTCCACTCAATAATATTTATTAATTATCTTGCTAAAATATTTTTAGTAGTGTCTTTCTTTTAAGGTCTTATATCCTTTTTTCCTAGGCTTTTCTTTTTTCCCAGATATGAAAAATAATTTTTTCCAAGTCAGCTTATCTAAATATTTTTGCTTCATAAGCACATATTTTTCTCCCTTTGTGTTTATGCTTATATTTTTACGCAACTTCACATTTCTCTTTAGCTACGCTTATCTTTCCACACACCATAACTTTTCTCTCATATTATGTTGTTTCCCATGCAACAATCATTCTCTCGAGAATTTGGGAAGGAGAATTCTGGAAGGTCCGTCATATCGACTTAACCACTTAACAAACTCTTGGCAACAAGGAAACCGAACATGCTATTTCCAATAATATTCCAAAAAATATTACCATATTTATTCATCATAAAATTGTTTTCATAATAAGACATGACCCATGGTTAAATAGCCAAACTAAGTCATGGCCTCATAGCCAAATGGTCAAACAATATTTACAATAAAATATAAAATAATCATGTCTGTAAAAACAACTACACCAAGGATATTACAGATGGCTTCACCAAAAAAAAAAAATGAATAATCTCTTAAAATTTCTCTTACTACATACATTTCTTTTCGTATTTTCCATAATCGTATTCTTTTTCAAAGGACTAAAACCTATAAAAATAAAATCAATAAAATTTGTGCAAATAAAAATAAAAATAATTAAGTCTATATCATTATTGACATAGGGGAGAAACTAAATAATTCTTATGGCCAAACATTAAAAATATTATAGCATCCAAAGTTTATATATTTAATAAACATAATATTTTATGCTAATAATATTTATAAATATAATATTTTATACAAATAATATTTATAAGTCATGTTTTTCAAAGACATATAACTATTTAATATACGAAAAAAATTAAAACTTTAACATTTATTGATAGAAGACATACACATAAAAGCAACCAATATAATTTTTTTTTACCTTATATAAAGGTTTTGTTTTTTGGTTGGTAATTTGCTCAACTGTTTCTAGAATTAGACTCAAGTTTAGATTCTTCTAAATTTTGATCGTTTAACCATATTATAAATAAAATCCCTTAAAATCCAATACACTTACCATCATGAAGATCTTAGCTTCAAAACTCCACTGGCCGCATTCCTACCATACGTTTTGGCCAAGTGGGATTAACAAAAAACTAATGAAAAAAACGACAGGAAGATGGAGGACTATATACTAATTTTCCAAAGGAAACAAAATATCCCAAGTATCAAAATACACTTGAAAATAATTTTCAGTTAATTATGTTACTTGGAGCTAAATAATCCTAACCATTTCCTTGTGGCGGATGAAAGGCCTCATGAAGATGTGCTTCCAAGTGGACCATCCTTTCTTAAAGGTGGTTTAGCCTCTCCTGAAGCCTCCTTTGTCCTCGACTAAGGGAAACCAAGTGATCCATCATATGGAGTTGATTATGCTATAGGTTGTTCATAAAACAAATGAGCTCATCGTGATGATCATAGTGACTGTGGGAAATATTCTCAACCGATGTTATCACCTGGTTTAGTTGCAGTTATAAAGATTTAAAGGGTAGAGGTAAGAACACTCATCCAAACGAGATGGCATGGCATTGCTTCACCTCTTCACCATAATCTTGTTGTTCTACATCATGTACTACACTTTTTCCATGAGGACGAGTGCCTCTCTAAGATCTTCCGTGTTGGAATTTGATGTTTCTCCCATCGACCCCCACACACAACCCCCTCAAAAAACCCATCTCAAAATACCCACTGTCATGATGAAAGAAATCCTAGAATAAACAAGGCTCCTCACCAACTAATGAGAATGATTAAACAATGAACTTCCATACTTCAAATATCCTTGTAGTGCAAGGTTCTCCATAATTTTTCCTCCAAGGTGAGTTTTCCCACCGACCGCCCTCAATAGAGCCTGCCCAACACTTGTATAACTAGAAACCCAAACTACTACAAACCCCTCTCCCCTACACAAGACTATCACACCTTACCCCAAAAGATATAGTCCTCTCGCCTCTAAGATATACATAACTAGCACCACCCTAGCTTACTAGAAGTGAATGTCACCAACTGCAAAAGAGTAACCACTAGTCTTGATGACCTCCCTGGCTCAACCCCACAAAACATCAAACACTACTGCAAAAACATGCTCAAACTGAGGGAGAAAAGAAAGGAAAATAATGGACATAATATTTACCTAATCCTAGTGGATAGGGGAAACCATTGTAACTGACACTAAAATGACTAGGCTCACGAAAACGTTTCGATGCCCCAACTCCGACAACTCACCCATGACTAGGAATATGCATAACAAACTAGGGTCCCAAACGATTACATCTAAAACCAACTCTTTGGAAGAATTTACTATATTAATACCTGAATTACTGCATATATTTTAGCTCACAAAACTAAGGGTAGGGTATGGCTGTGAAACATAGCCACCTTGTGATCTAGAGAAGAAAATCCTCGCCAAAAAAAACTCTTACCATTCCCTAAAACCAACCATTCGTTCCAAAGCAATCCAAGAAACAAAAATAATCGTTGTCTGATCTGAAGACTTCATACTCCACATGCCCATACTAGCTTATTCAACATGTCTTTGCATTCAAACACATCGTGGGAGGGGATTAAATGCCCCTTCATGAGCCCCTATCCCTTCATTCATCATCCCCATCAGGTAGAGCTTATCACTCCTAAGTAATCTTTCCAAGTGCTCAATATCCCTCAAGCATAGTGGTGGAGGCCACTAAGATTCAAATTCAGGGGAGAAACCTATGTCACCCCGATTTTCTAGGTAGTCAACCACATGGTTTCTTGATATCCTAGTGTGAGAGGTTATGACAAAAGTAAAATAGAAAAGAAGTTCTTGAATCGTGGTTGCCTCATGTTCATGGAACCAAATTTTGATCACCTTAGAAATTGGACAACAATTTATTATCTTCTTAATAGTATTCACGACCAATTGTGAGTCCCTTGTAATTTGTATGCTATTCAAGCCCAATATTCATGCCAAAACTAAACCCTTATGTCATAAACTATGCAACATTATTTGTTGTATACCCATAATATCCGACAAACAAACTTAATGCTCTTCCCAAACTATCCCATAGGATACCCCCAAATCTAGCATGCCAAGTTTTTCCTTTAGAGTCTTCATCAAAGTTCAACTTGATGAACGTATCAAGAGGAAATAAAAAGCATGAAGGAGATGGATTGGGGCCTCTAGATAGAACATGAAACTAGTGACCAATCATCGCCTGAAAATTTTCCAACTTGTTAAGAATGAAAGCTTCATCCTCTCCATTACATATTCATCTTCTACTATTCATCTAAAAGGATTTTCTCCCTCACATTTCCGAAAGCAATTTTCCAAACTACCTCAACAGAGGATCATTGATTTTTGAGTACTATTCGTTTCCTCTCCTTCCAAATATTCTAAAGTAGGAAACCCAAGACCAGAATTCTAAAGTGATTATCTGACTATTAAAAATTGACCCTCACCATTATTCGATTGTTTCCCAAAGACTCTTGGGTGAGCGGTCCAAATAGCCAAATATCCTTCGCACCTTCTCTCATAGATCTTCCACAATTAAATAATTTTTTTGCATATTCTCCATATGCTCCTCTTAATTCTTGAATAAAGCACACCAGGATGGCCCAACAAATGACATTTTCTGAAGATAACCATAAGTTAGAAGCCACGGCTAGTTTATGGGCCAAAGGAAATGATAAAATTTTGGCCATAACTTGCGGATCCAAATCTTCCTCCGTAATGGTTTGTAGGGAATTTCCAAAAAATCCCCTTCAATTCCATATGCTTCCATAACAAGAAATGTTACTACTAGCTGGTGTCCCCACCATAACTTGTCCCCTTGTGCTGCAATCTAGATTTTCCTATCTTGCACAACATGTTCAAATATTAAATTTTTTTGAACTTATCGTATTGCTGCCTAGTTTCATACTAACTTCCAATCTCTCAAGGGAGAATGATGAGTCGATTCTCTCCAATAACCTACCACCTTTTATGTCTCCTAAGCTTCAGTAAATTCCCATTTAGGTCGGATATTGTCCTATCTCCATAAGCATGACATTTCTTGCTACAAATCCTCCAAGAATCTAGCTAGAATGCCATCACAAATTAAAAAAAAAAAAAGTGATCCTAGAGTTTATTTCTACTTCTTTGTACCAATTCTAGTGGGGAGAGCATAGAGGGGACATTTTGGCTCTAATGTTTTCCACCTAGGAACATCTCTACCCTCTTTCTCTGATTTAGTGAGTGAGCCACCTAATGAGCGGTTACAATGTCATCAAATATTTTCTTTCCCTCCACAAATGTCGTATGTTCTCAGATGATGAGGTTTCTAAGAATGGGTTTTAATCTGCAAGCAATAACTGGGGAGATGATAGTATATACAGCATTGCAAAAAGGGATGGTTCTAGACCCACCCAGATTACTAGAGTTGCTATATTTAGGAATAAATGTAAGAAAATTTTCATTCATACTATATCATACCTGCTGAAAACATTGAGATTCCTCCACTAAGGCATGAATGTCCTTACCTAGAAAGTGCTAGCAAACTTTTAAGAAGTCCCTTGTAAAACCATTCAGTTAAGGCACTTTGTTGCTAGGCATATCCTTCACCACTTCCTCCACCTCTTAATAAGAAATTTCTCTCATGAGGGAATCATTCTCCTTTAGTATGACTAAAGAAGGAATCAAATTAGTAACTTTGTTGATGACTTCATATCAATCCTAGTCCCCATCAAATAACAAATCCTACTAAAAGGACACCAACTCTACTTTGATTAATTTATGGTCTACGGTGCCTATTTTTTACCATTGAACGATGGAAGAACTTTCTATTTCGCTCCCATTCCCTTAACCATTATATGCAAGAATTTTCCTTCCAATGTACGTCCTCTTCCTCACATCGTTATTTTAAATCATGAAGAATCATCCCTTCCACCTTAGAGAGGGGATCAAATTTACCCTCCGTAATGGTATTACCCTATATCTCATGCATTTGGGCCTATAACTTCTCCTTTTCTATCAAAATATTCCCAAATTATTCCTTGTTCCAAGTATTGATTTTTGATCTTTAGCTCTTTCAATTTTCGTTGGAATTTATGTATCAAGCTACCTCCTTGCACCTCTATTTCATGCCTCGGATATTCCATTACTGCACTAAATTTTGGTTCTGAAACTAAAAGCTTTCGAAATGGAAGGGTCAATTCCTTGGAACCATCTTCAGATCTATTTCTAATCTAATTGGCCAGTGACCTGATTCCAGGTAGTGAAGAATCATTGCTTTAATGAGTATGTCTTGGACCACAGATTCCTTAGATATAATGAATCTTTCTAGGCCACAAGCCACTTGATATAGACCCCCATCATATTGTTTCATGTGTGAATTTCATTCCTCTTTTCTACTTACATCAACTTAAGGTCCTCTATGGTTTCTTGGAATGACGTCACCATTGGATCCATCGTCCTATTTCATCCCGTTTTCTCATGTAGGTTTTGAATCAAAATAAAATCACTACCTATTATCCATCATTCATCCCTCGACACTTACCAAACCTTTCTTAGATCTGCTATGAATTTCTCCTTCTGAATAGGTACTACTAGACCATAGACTGTTGACAGACTAACTCTTTCCCCAGAACCTACACAACAAAAATGGCCTGAGATAATATGAGGGTTTGTGAACCAACCTTGAAAGACTATCACCCTAGGATTCCATGCAGCTACTAGACCACCTATAGTATGTCTCGCGTTTATTTCCATTACCTCACTCCTACACCAACAATTATTCATAATAGCTACCATCCTCTTGCCGAGGAATTTTGTTTTCTATAACAACACTATATATGGATCTCTTGATTAATATATGACATCATATATTAATCTTGCCTTTCCTATTTAACCCATAAATTTTCCATGATACAACTCTCATTGGGAAAATAATTAGGAGAGGTGATAATATTTCGTGATCAAGTTCATTTGTTCAAAGTTAAACATGTATTCCCTTGCTTGTGTGAGTACATCCATTGAGGATTTGAAACCTTTATTTCCCTTTTCAGTTACCATAGGTGCATTTCCAGGAGAAATTTGAGAATCAATATATTTCTCTGAAATGGTTGGCGACATTTAAGCTTCCAGATTAATTTTGATCTTATGCAATTAACTAGAAAAATGGAGGAGATGTTGCAAGCTAATCTAAAGGGATTTCCTATTTGTCTGCTTATGACCATGTGCGGAATAATTCCAACATGGTTTTCTCATTTCGACCCAATTTATTTTTTTTCTTTCTCTTCCAAGATTTTACTGGTGCGAGCGAGAACTTATTTTCGCTCCTGGTACTCCTCTGGGTCCTTTGGGATTGTCTTTTAGGTGTTACATTCTCTACCATACTTAGTTTTCGATCATCAGTTTCCAGTACCCGAATGGCTTACATCTTTCCCTTCCTCTTTGGTTCACCTTGTTTGTCATTTCTTTTCTAGAATTATGAATCAATTATTTCCTGACCTTGAGGTTCAGCCCACACAACCTATGTTTCTTGACTTTTAGTGGCTTCATTCCTTCTTGATCCCACTATTTGAAACCCATCTTGATCCCCTACATCTTTATTCCTCTTGGCATCTACCTGAGTAAGGGGGGAATCTCTAATGAGCTGCTCATGTTCATGCCACCTCTTAGACTTTAACAACACATGCTTGTAGTCAAGCTTTTGCACCCATACTAAATCATGGTATTCTAGTTCAATGGATTTCAAAAGGGGTTGAGATATGTTCATGTAAACACAAATTCAAATGTAGGAGGCATGTCGTCCCTTCTTAATGATCTCTGAAGTCTTCACGAAAGTGCCAATTGCATTACCTATTCCTTCCAAAATATTGGGTCCATAGAATCCTTCGATAAGGAGAAGAGTATAACACAAACAAGAGCTACCAAATTTTTTTCTTTCTCTTGATTGTAGCATTCTTCAAAGAACCTCATGAAAATCCCCACATTATTCATAAAATATGGTTTTTTCTTGAAAATCCTCTTTCGTTCATCTAGATCTACAAATATAACTATAAAAAGCCATTGGCTCTTAATTACAGTTGCACATATCCCTTAGGATTCCATTTAAGCTGCATCCATTTCAAAATGTCCTATTCTTTTAGCCATATACCCATGAGCTTGCATATCAGGGCAAGATTGTTCATAAACTACCGTGATTTGTCCAACAAATTGTTAGGAATTGCAAATCTTGGGTTCACTATTGCTTTTGGTAGGCACACCCTCTTCAGTTTTACTTGCCATTTGGCCTGCAACATGGGCGTTTCCTCCTAAACTTTGTTACCAGACACAGAACCTACAATATATTTCACCATCTTCTAGGATCCGAACAATACATTTCGATAGTAGGGGGTCTTTCACCTCCTCAAGGGGCCACTCACTGGGCTACTCAGAATTTCAGAGCTGCAGCAGACTACCCCTTCGCATGTTAGATCGCTTGCATCAACCATGGATTGTAGACTTCATAATGGTTTTGTTGTATTCCACCAAAACCTAGTAGAGCACATCTTAGTTTTAAATTAATTTTAATATTTAATAAATTTAAATTTAAAATAAATGTATTAATTAATTTTTAAGTAAAAATTTAATCAAATTTAAATCATTTTAAATACCTAATAAATTTAAATTTAAAATAACTCCAAGCTAATTAATTTACAACAAATTTAGAAATGCAAACCCAAATTACCCAACCATGTCTAGAAAATGACATGATCATTGACCAAAGTCATGTCTTATGGCCATCATTGGAAATAAACATAACACACGAAATATGAGCAAGGTGATTGCAATAAATTAACGTTCAAATGCTTTTTGACAAGTTGAAATCCTTATATAATTCCAAAGATAGAAGACTCTAAAAAATATTTCAGGATTGGGTTCGATCATGTCTTAACCTAGATTAATGGAGATGTGTAATTTTTTTAGTGATCAAGACTTACTTGCTACACGTTCATTTTAAAATATAAATAAAATATTCTATACACAAAAAACAAATAAGATGAATATATATATTTGGTTAGGGTCCATCCCAATCATTCATTCCAATGTTAATATTACAAGCCACTATTAATGACACGTAAAAATATTTTACTCGTATATTTAACCATCAATAAAATATTTCTATGTCCATGTGAAATAACATAAGTTATATCCTTCCAGATGGAGATGGGAAATGCACACAAGGTGTTCTAGGGTAAGCCCACCACGCATCCTCCTCAGGTAACATTTTAGAGGGGGTAGTGTGGCCTACCCTTCCCCATGCATGTGCGTGTGAATGTAATAAGAAACCACGAAACTAGATTTTCCATATTTGATTTGGCCTTTGTTACTACATAGTTAAACGACAAGGTTAGTGTGGGTGAATTATTCCCCAATTTGGTGCAAGTGTGGCTAGGAAGTTATGAGCAAGGACTTTCACTATTGAATTCTTTCTAAGAGGCCATTTTCCCGTAGTTCTAGTTTTTTTTCTTATCTCAAACCCAGTTCTACTCCAGTTTTAAGACACTGGGGTACTTTGGTTGTGGAGGTTTATACCTTAAGAATTTATGGGATTAGGCTTCTTGAGGTTGATGCTCCACAAAATGGTTGCACTCAATGCTTCAAGAGTGTGGATGCACCTCTTCTTACTTGTGGGTTAGCTCAGAATGTGTTTACTCCTTTCATTCTTGCAGTGACGTTCTTATAAATCCGCACAACTTGTTCCCTAGGAAAAGCCACACAACTTTTATGTTGGTACTTTGTATGTTCATTATCTCGATTCCCCTTACTTTTGGAAGATTAATTCCTATTTCTTTATTTGATAGATCTTCTGTAGGTGTTATATTCAGTGGCCAAGAAGGGTGACTTGAATTATATATTTCGAAATCTTGGTTGGATATCTTCCTACCTCTCTCTAACTGCATTAGTTCCTCTCTCTCAATATGCAGACATGCTCCCATTTTCTACTTTTTTAGGTCTTACTTTTACCCTTCCATCTACCCTTTTTCTAGTAATTCTCTTGCAATTGTATTATTCACTTTGTGTTGGAATAATATGAGCACTGAACCTTAACACTGCATGTGTAACTCTTGAGGTGCATGAGGTGGTTGTGGAAGTGAGTTTGGTTGTCTCCTTATAATAGTAATCATGCCCAAGTATAGGCATATGAACTATGAAAATTTATTATGTTGTTGTTCCTC
Organism: Pinus tabuliformis; assembly: GCA_031772625.1. Taxonomy (NCBI): domain Eukaryota; kingdom Viridiplantae; phylum Streptophyta; class Pinopsida; order Pinales; family Pinaceae; genus Pinus; species Pinus tabuliformis. Next base: position 190,079,732 of record CM062808.1, read on the forward strand.
CTGAGATCTCAACAAAGATTTGATGCCCAAATATCCAACCTTATGATGAACATCTTGTTTTCTCAGTATTAACCATTATTGTGGATGTTTCCCATGGAGTTTGTCGACCTAGGCACACTAGGGGAAGATGGAAACAATATATGAACTCAATAGATTTCCATTGGAAAATCGTAGTTGTGCTTGGTAGAGTATTAAGGTGAAACAAGAGGAACAGTATGATATATATGATGCATTAATGATATTAAATGTGCTTAGATATTTTAATATTCACGTCTACAAAGTTTAGATTCACACCTAGCTCACATTGAGAGCCACCTCCAGTGTGAGCTTAAGCCACCAACTCATCTCAGTTCGAATGTGAAAGATCTTGCGCATGTTACCTCCTCACATTCTTGAGTTTTGATGTTTTTCAAAGATATTTTCCATGACTTATAGTTAATTTTGTAATCGTATAACTTTTTCTCAAAAGGCCGTCAGTGTCTCTAGTTTCCATAGATGCATATTGAACAAATACTATCTTCAGTAAGCTTAGAAAATCATGGACATATGACATATGTATATCGATATTTTGAATTTTTGAGGCAAAACAAACTTAATCTTTCAAAAGAAAAAAAAATTATTTATATATATATATATATATATATATATATATATATATATATATATATATACTCACTTTTGAGTACAAGGAAGGTGTATAATTCTTATACTTTGAAGAGTATTTTAATAAGAGACATAAATAAAGTAATTGAATATTCATGATAGCTAATTTATTTCAATATTAATTATCTATATAAGTATGTATAGAGAAAGTAATATATATATATATATATATATATAGATAGATAGATATATATATTTTAATATTGACCATTGTACAATATTTCAATACACAAATATAAGAAATTATGAAAAGCAAAAAAAATCAATTATTTTCTAATAACAATTATAAAACTGAAATGTGTAATTCATAATATAAAATTAATACGACATTAGAAAATATTAATAATAATAAAAAAAAATTAAAATTTTAAAAATAACTATACATATATTATATAAACTAATTGAAAAAAAAAATTTAGGGTTAAAATATTTCAAATAATTTTACTATTCTACCCATTAGATTTTTTAACCTATAATTTTAAATCATATAAAATGAACCAATATATATTCATTTGAACATGAATCCAAGAAGAGATCAAATTTTTAGGTTTAAGATTTGCATTATAAAAAAATCATACCTAATAAAATTTATGCATGCTAGATCCATCCCTCTGAGTACGTGATAGATGCATGATTAAATGAATCGATATTGGTAAATAGCTCAAATCGCTCAAATCTCCGAGCCCAAACGTTAAATTCTCTCGAAAAATTTATCAAGAGAGATTTTCCTACCTCATTTTTTTCTTCACGAACAACCAAACCATCATCGGAACATTGCAGTTCCTTTTTATCACAGGTCTCCAAATTTCTATCTAGCGGGTTGAGAGAGAAGGCAAATCTGGATAATTTCATGTCTCACGGGAAAATAATTTGTGCGTGTACTAATGGTACCCCCGGAAAAATCTTTGTCTCGTTTTGTAAGTGCGAAACTATAGATTAGTTGCTGTCAATTTCAAGGACAGCTTTTCTGTTGGCACATGATTGTATACATGATTTTATATAAAGCTTGTCCGTATCCATTAAGGTCGTCAAGGTCGTCGATGTTTTCAAAAACGTTTCCGTTCATTTAGATTTTTGTTCTTCAGGTCCTGTCATTTTCAGTAATCAACTTTTACCCCATTCTTCCAATATTGCGATCTATGTGAAATGGAAGAACTCTTACCAGGATATCAGTCTCACTGGTTAGAAGTTTGTTCTAATGGTTAAGTGGAGAAGTTTAGTTTTAGAAATATATACTATTATTAAGCTTCAAAGTTGATTGTTTGAGATAAACAAATAACAAATATTCTCAAATTAGAATTCTCTTCTAAATATTAAATAATCGAACCAATCGGTGAGTAAGAGTGCTAATAAATTTCGCCGGATGATCTGCAATTTGTTCCTGCATGGTCGTGACCTCGGCTTCAGAAACGACTTTTAGACAAGACATAGTTGCCGGGAAAAACAAAAAAGACGGATACCTACCATTACAGTTAATGTGGGGCATCTTGCTTCTCTCATGCTGTAACAAAGAGTGATGTTGACAGGATGTGGATTGTGATGACGAATGATTATAGACAGCTTTCACAGCCTGTACTGAATTGTTACGCACACAGTCAAAATCTATTTGAATTGTGAGGCTTCCATCGAATCCGTCATCATGAAGAATCCGAAGGCGTAAGTTTATGTGTCATACAGTAAACGAGATGCATGCATTCGTTGTCGATGATTAGAAAGCAAGCTAAAGAGGAAACTTTTATGTTATTGGTCACATAATTATAATCACAAACATAGGCAAGTCTTAAAAAGGGAAATTAAGATCTGAACGTCATTTGTTATTGCAGTGATCTAAATTATTATAATTGTGTCTCCAGTACTGATTATATGCTTTGACAGTGATTAGAACACTTCAGTGCAATTTTGAATTAAAGCATATACAAAATCATACATATAATATTTTATCTTATTTTCATAGCATAAAATAATTATATATATCTTTTAGTTTTTTCTTCTTAATTTGTTGATTGCAAATGTATAACAGTAAAATTCAAATGATCAACAGGTTTTCATGTGGCCTAAAAGTACTGTCAAAATCTTCATGAAATGTATAAAAATTAGACAGTGTATAAAGGTTCTATTTCTAACCTAGTGTATAAAAAACCCTATATAGAATTTGCAATTTCCATTATGGATTAATTAGTTTATTGGATTTAGTTTTCAATAAATTCTCGGTTGAAACCCAATTAAAAAAACTGAGTAAAATTCACCTAGGAATATCACATAGGAACTATTTAAAAAAAATGTTCAAATGTTCAATAGTTTTTCTTATTGATGGTTAAGATATGGCTTTTTTCCATATTCTCGTATATTTTTGGATGAAACATCGCTTTTAGGCCTTCAACATGGCTGTGAGTTGAACATTGACATGCAAAGCTCCTTGTAGTTTATAGATGATGAAAAGCGTCAGCTTTGCTATTAGTTGGGCATACGGAGGCAACAAGTAAGTTGATAATTTAAAAACGTGTTCAGTTTTTGTTAGATGTCATAGCAATACGAATTTGTTTGTGTGATAGTGATTTATAATTAGATTTCCGTTAAATTTTTTCCTGTAATCTATGAAAAAAACATATTTACCAAAAGAAAAAATATTTTACTTTAATAAATTGTAAATTTTTTCACTTAAATCTTTAGAAATAAATACATAATGTATTTTGAGGTGTATAGAAACAGAGTATGAAGGATGGATGGAATAGTTGGGTTCATGTTGTGGCTGTTATTTTTCTTTTAAATCATTAATGCTTCACTTTAGCGAAAGCCTGCCTATCGTAGCTTGCTGTCTCCATTGCCACTTTTGTTAAGAAAAATTGAGCAGTTATAGATCATAGTTTTTTGAGTTATTAAGTGTGTTAAATTTGAGCTTTTGGGTTCACAATGTTTTGCTTGTTGGCATCTTTATGCTCATGAGTGGCTTTTTAGCTTCATAATGGGTATTCCAAGCTAGCTTCATAGTGAACATTCTTAATAGACGTAATGTTGATGCCCTTCACGAACTTCTTCTATGGACACAATTGACTCTAAAAAACACAAATTATTTTAATAGGATTTAGCAACTTTTAAGGCTCTTTAGAATATTAGTGTTTTAAAGGAGAGAGGATTAATATTTAAAACGATCTCTCTGAGTCCACATATTGTCTTTGAACAAACGGCTAAGAATTGGTTTTATCAAGACCTTGATGAAATGCTTTGTTGTGATAAGTATTTGTTGACATTTATTTTTGATGGAAAAGACATTGACTACATGTTCTTCACATTTGGATCTTATTTCATGGGTTCCAAGAGAATGCTCCTATCCCACTAGACCTTTCAATTCCATGTGGGCATGGATATCTCTTCTTCCAATGTTTGAGCTAGATTTCCGCACCTCCCCATCTTTCTCCACAGTGAAGATGTCTTCAAAGAAATCAGAAAGAACATAGGTCATTATATAGCCTCTGTATAGCCTAAAGGTGGTATTTTCACATGTGCTAGAGTATGTGTGGAAAAATATTTTGATGAGGTATTTCCTAAGTTGATTCAACTTGAAAGGGAGGGATAGAGTTACCTTTTTGATGACTTATGAAATTGACATATTTTTCTACCAAATTACTCTTTTTTTCTTCCACATTGTACTCTTTTTTCGTTTTTTAAAAGTATAAGACCTATCCTTTTATGACGTTAGCATGTTGATTAATTTAATTGTGAGTTAAGTTACTTAGAATTAAATTATCAATCCATGTTCATATACTTGTGAAATGATCTACGCTATATGTGCTAGGAAATCAACGTTCATTTTTAATTCTAAAATAGGAATTATAATTTATCAATAGCAAGAAATGAATGGTATACCTATGCAAATGAGCAAAAGAATGCAATGGAGTGAAAATAAAATCTGAATCTAAAAATAAATTGAATTAAAGACTGCAAATGCCAGGAAAATCTATGAGATAAAATCTAGTCAAAGCACACATATATACATAATTTTGACGAAAAAAATGAAATGGTTATTCATGAATGCAATAAAATCAGAGGAAACTATTCTAATCTAGTGAAAAGAAGGACAATCTAGTCTAGGAAAGAGAATACCTTTTAATCTAATGAAAGAAATGATAGTTATCCTAATTAAATAGACAAATATAATCTAATGAAAGCATTTGAACTTAATCTATAAATTTAGTCTATGAAAGCATGTAAATCTTTAATCTAGAAATACAAGTAAGTATAATAGAAATACAAGTAAGTATAATCTACGAAATCTTGTAAATTTAACCACTGAACATGAAATAATTAACTATGAAAGCAATGAAGTCTATAAAGCAATTCATAAATTCAATGCGTGTTCAAAGATTAGAGTCCATTCATAAATTAAAGCCATGATATGCATGTGAATGCAAAGAAAATGAGTGCGCAAAGAAGAAGCTAACTAAATAAATAATTTTGGTAATTTAAAAGTAATTAAATCATTTGATATGCAAAAGAACATAAACGAAATGAGCATAAAATAACATAAAGACAATTCATAGAAAGCATAACATCTAATAAAAAAGCTTGAAATAAACCTTATGGAAAAAGAGCATAAAATATGTAATATATCTCACAAAAATGAAACATTAAAATATACTCGTACTCGTGAGGGGGTCCTTCTGAAGTGCATTAGAGGTGGAAAGTTGATGGAACTATTCATCAAACACCGAATCTCATCATGAAGGCACAACCATATCATAGGATTCTATTATCTGAACAATGTGTGAACCTTAATAGTATTCATAACATTGAGCATAAGCATAGTCAATCTTTAGTATTCCAAACTTAACACCCCTTTGAATGAAGAAGGCTAAGATACCTAATTTATAAATGTAGGTTGACAAATCTCTCCTAGATCCAGAAATATCTCATGTGGTCACAACCATGTATTAGCATCGACCAAGTAACATATCTTCAAATCCTCTCAGAAATCAATAAAATATTTGATAGGAGACACTGATGAAAGATTCCATTATTCTTCTCCATGAAATGTGCTTGATCAATGATCTCAATAATTCTTCAAATATTCAAGAGTTTGAAGAGGATGTTCGAATTTGAGACTTGGAGGCCAAATACGACATTGTTGAAAAATTCAAATATGCTTACAAACATCAAAAAACTCATCCAACTTTTAGATATAAGTGAATACATGTTATTTTTCTAATATTTCACCATAACTTCACTCAAAATACTAAAATAATTGTTTTGGAAAATAAGAAATATAAATCCATATATGATGATGGAAATTGTCTTAGTGTAAGGAGATGGAGTTGCCAAAGATGTTAAATACTAAAGGAAAGTGAGGGAAAAGAGAGTGAAAAAAGGTGACATTTTTGATATCGAACACTATATTTACTTATTAACTGTTCCTTGATTTTCTTCTTTTGGATTGAAATTTAGGTATGTTATAGAGTTATTAAAGTCTAGGAATGTGTGTTTAATAAATGGACTAACTCTGCTGTTGCAAAATAATCTCAGTTATAGGTTTTTGAAGCCGCTTGATTATGATATAGTTATAAACTTTACAAACGTTGCTGACATTTTTGCAAGCTACAATAAGATTTTACTATTTTTGAATTTTTGGAGACTTAGAACTTACTACATAATTCTCATGAGATTGTCAAATTCTTATCCAACATTTTTAAAAGTAATACAAAAGCTACACCAAAAATATTTGCATGAGCTAACTTGTTATCAAGCATCCATTAAGTATAGACAGATTATTTTTTGCCACAAATTTGACAGTGATGGTCATTATCTATTTTGCATGAGGGATCAAGAAGACACACCAAAAAAAACTACAAGAATATGGGGCAACGTTCTAAAAATAGTACATAGTTAAACAAACCAATTTGAATATCCATTAAGCCATACACAATGAGTACACAATCAAAATTCTTAGGAGAAGTACCAGAACAACTTGTGTTTTGTCATTCTCCATTCTAACACCTAATTGATGTATTAATTTTGTATTTGAGAAGGTTTGAAGGAAAGGAGGATATCTATAACTATCACTATATATTCGAGTTAATATCAAATTGTGACAACATTTTCTACAAAATCTACACGTTGTAGAATTACATGAATTAGATCTAACAAATGAAATCGAGGGAAACACCTGAGCAGGAAACATGGATATGTAGGGCATCATTTAGCTTATCCTTAGTGTAATACATTGAAACCATCTTCCATTCAAACTCTATCTATAAATAGGTTTTCCCATTTGGAAACATAGATTATTTAGGAAAACATAGGTTATTGTGGAAAAAGTAAGGAACATTTTGCTTGTTTATATTGCATAGAGTGCCTTTCAAGTTTCACAGCACCTGTTTGAAAATTTAAATTATTAGTGTATCTTCGAAACACCCTTTTGAAAAGGAATTATATAATAACACCATCATTTTTTCCATGACTACTAGGGAATCACTCAAGAGAATAAGGATTCATTACCTTGGTTCAAATATAAAGATACTGGGACTAGAAGTGGTGAAAAGGAATTGTCAAATACTGATCTAGGTGGTTATTGATGGCCACCCACCTATTCACCTAGACCTCCATTTGGTTTCATCTGTTTCCTTGTTTATTTCAGCATTTACTATTTTTAGTAGTTTTTCAGGTCCTAAAATTTTGAAGAAGTTTTAACCCCCTAAACTCTTGGCATTCCATCTCCTAGGGTTAGGGTTTTGGATTTTTAGGTTGTTCCCTTGTTTTTCAATAATAAATCAGCCTTTGAGCCTCATTGTAACATAGTTCGGAGCAATGTATTTGTCACATCTCTTCTCAGAGATAAGCTACCATCACCCGAGCTAGCTTATTTCCATTCTGTTTGTAAGAATATTTCAGTATTTTAATATTAATGAAATGAAGTTTTATTTCTGCTGCATCTCTATATTTATGGTTATATTTGTAATTTGTTTCATTCCTATTCAAGTTCAGATCAGTGGTATCAGAGTGGTCTTCTCTTTATCTATTATTCTTTTCATGTTTGCATCGCGTTTATGGTTTAAGGAGTTAGGGATCAATCTAGTTGAACCTTTACAAGACCAGCCTCGAAAACCCCGATGTCCTCCAATTGTGGAAGAAAAGAAAGAAGAGGGGACAAGAGATGATTTCAAAATACTACTCGCGAAAGCCCTTGTGCAATAGAGGAACGAGATGAAGGATAACTTTGCCGAGATCCTTCGACGAGTACCCACACGCGACACATCTTCATCCAGCAGGAACTATGGAGGCAACACTCCTTTTAAGGTACATGTTAACTTTGATATTCCCATATATGAGGACTAGATAGATGGAGACATTGTAGATAAATGGTTAAATATGTTGGACAAATATTTTTCAATTCATGGATTTTCCAATCAGGATAATATTACTTTTTCACTTCTCAAAGCTGCCTTACACGTTAAGGACTCGTGGGAAACCTACAATGAAGAAAACGACGAGAGGGAATCCTCATTGTTTTCAGTTGTAGCCACCTGGGATTGTTTTTGAGATGCCATCAAAGAACAATATTACCCCGTTGGGAGCTATGAAGTTAAATACATCAAGTGGACCATGCTATGACAGGGAAGGGACCAAGAAGTGTTAGATTTCACAAATGTTTTCCATACTCTTCATATGAAGCTGGGTTTCAAGGATTCTGAGTGGCATTTGGTACTCAAGTACCATGGTTGTCTACACAGGTACATCCAGGATGAGATGGATTTCATGGACATCTCGTCACTTGGAAGGACATACCGATACACTGTCAATATTGAGTAGAATTTTAAACAGAAGAATTGATACCTTGGATCTGTGAATCTAAAGCAAGGAAAAGACCCCCTCAAACCACAAATCAAAGGATAAAGCTAAGGTGGAGTGACCCAGGACAACCCGCCAAAGTCGCAAGCAATGAAAAACACCACGAAGACAAAGAAGGGTACAGGAAAATGGTGTGAGTTCCATAAGAGCTCCACTCACAACACAAGTGAGTGTTAAGTTAAGTAGTCACTAGTGGCTAATTTGAAGGCCTCTGAATCAGACGCATGTTCCAACTCTGAGTCAGAACGCGACAAGGACAATGACAAAGGGAAGGAGATCATTGACGTGAATCCCATTTATACCTTGGCCACTACCAAGATCCAAAACAATGAGCTTGAATATTCAGAGGAGGTGAGACGCCTCTTCCACTCACAAATGTGGGTGAAGGGTTCTCCATTGAATTCATTGTCGACAACGAGAGTCAAAAGAACCTTATTTCAATAGAGGCTATGAAGCAACTACGCCTCTCGACTACAACACATCCATATCCATACACCATCAGGTGGCTTCACTAAGGACAAGATCTCCACATGAGCTAGTAGTTATGCCTTCCTTATAGCATCAAGTTCTTCATGAATGAGGTATTATGTGATGTTTCTCCTCTTGATATTTGTGATTTATTATTAGAACCATACTTCTGGAAGCAGCACATTGTATATGATTCAAAACCTCACTTTTTCATTATTACTTTGGGAAATAAGTTGTATAGGATACCAGAGGTAGCTCTGCCTGCTGCCATCTCTTTGATCACTACAAAGAAATGCAGTAAGATAATTTCCCAAACAAAGAAATTTGTTTTCCTTATGATTCTCCCTAAGGGAAAGAAGAAGGTTGTGGCCACGGCTTCCAGACAGGGCTCCTCTGCACATCAACAATAAATGGACAAGGTCATGGAGGATTATAGGGACATTTTTTCCTGACCGACAATGGTACATCTACACTGTGAGGTCAAGCACTCCATCGATCTGACCCTGGGTGCACCATTACCCATTGGACCAACCTATCACCAAGTGCCTATTGAATCATTTTATGTGTGGAAAAATTCCTTCAAATCTAAGGAGGGCTTTTAAAATGGTTGGTCATGCCTGTCATGTTCACGAATCCCACTACAACCTTCATGATATTTATGGACGACATCTTGTGACCCTTCACCAATGCATTCATGGTGGTGTATTTAGATGACATCTTGATCATCAGCTAGATTTTGGAAGAGCACCTCCACAATACTCGACAGGTCCTTCAAACCTTGTGACAACACAAGTAGTGTGCCAATTTCGATAAATGCACTTTTGGCATGACCCAACTTCAATATCTGGGGTACATCATTTATGAGAAATGTGTGCAGGTGGACCCAGCCAACATAGAAGTCATTCGAAATTGTCGAGCCCCAACCACTCTAAGAGAGCTCTGCAAATTTTTGTGTCTTTCCAATTTCTATTACAGGTTCATGTTGGGGTTCTCTCATATTACTTGGCCTTTAAGTCAAGTCAACAAGGGTAGAGCGGAAGAAAATTTTCTTTAGTCTGAAACCCAAGAGAAGGAGTTTTACGAGTTGAATCATCGCCTCTGTTCTACACCAACGCTCACATTACCAGACTGATGCCTCCGACTATGTTATTGGTGTAGTTCTTACTCAGCAAGGGGCATCCAATGGCTTACAATAATGAGTCACTTTCAGACAAAGTATGAAAGTATCCCACTTACGAGAAATAAATGTATTCCATCGTGGAGGTATGCCATCAATGGAAGCATTACATTCTAGGGAAGGAAACGATCATTCACACAGACCAACGACCCTTGCAATTGATACAGACTCAAGGAAAGCTGTATAATGATGGCCATCATAAATGGTCCACATACCTACAAGACTTTCATTTTAATATTAAGTACAAGAAGGGAGACACCAATAATGTTGCATATTTCCTGAACTGACCACTAGTCATGGCGCTGATCACTGTACTTGACTCCTACGGCCATGAGACCTTGGGGTGGCCACATATTTACAAGAGCGATCTAGAATTCAGTAGCACAAGTTCCAAATTTTCACCTCTAGGATGCACTATAATTTCACCTAGGACACATTTGTGTTCCATCAAGTAATGGTGCAAAGACTATTTGGGAGGCACACTACAGTCGGGTCGCTGGACATTTTGGAGTAGCGAAAATAATGATAATTCTACATAGGTCATCAAAAGGATGATCGTACACATTTTGCGCATGTAAAACTTGAAGCGTCCATGGACATGGGATGAAAACCTCCCTTATCTCTAGCACAACTACAACAGAGCTATCCATAGCTCAATGGGCCATAGTCCCTTTCAGGTAGGGCTGGGATTGAAGCCATCATGTCCCATTGATGTAGCCATACCATTTGCAGCTACTTACGTAAATTTTGTTCATGTCCAGTCCGAAGCTGACAGGGCTAACAGGGTCATTGAACGCATTTAACACATCCGCCAGCAAGTCCATGATATATTGGACGTAGCGAATGCTAAGTACAAGCAACACCATGACCAACATTGAGTGTTGCACAAGTTCCAGGTGGGTGAGAAAGTTTGGCTACATTTGTAGAAGGAGTGCCTCGATGAACCCCACTATAAGCTTCACCCGCTCTAATATGGGCCATACACCATAATCAAGGTTGTAGGGGACAATTCCTTCAATCTCAGCATCCCACCATTCGTTTGTCTACACCCAGTGTTCAATGTAAACTGCCTTCTTCTATACTTTCCACCATTTTTGGACACATCCAACATTGCAGAATAACTCACACCAACATAGCTAAACCCAGACTGCATGGAACATGCCACAACTAACTAGATCATGGACATGTAGACCAAGAACACTAGCCAGTATATGATCTGACTATATTGAGCTATCAAAGGAGGCCAACTCCTTCACCAAGGACCAGGTTCAACAAAAAATTCCTCACCTCATGGAGGCTATGCATGTAATGGGGATCATTTCTTCCTAAGGAGGGAGGAATAATCTAGGTGGATATTGGTGACCACCCACCTATTCCACCTAGACGTTGAGTCTACTTCATCTGTTTCCTTGTTTATTTCAGCATTTTTTGGGGTCCTGAACTTCCAGAGCAATGTTTGACCCCCTAAACGATGTTTGTTTGAGGTTTGTTGTAGGCCCATAGCCATACACATTTTTTGAGGTCCAACAAGATATCGTAAAAACCAAATGGAGATAATGTGACCAAGTTACGACGTCAGGAAATTGACTGCCCAAATAACCCTAACAGGGCCCACAAACTCTTAGTGTTCCATCTCGTGTGTTAGGGTTTTGGTTGTTTAGGATTTTCCCTTGTTTTTAAATAATAAATAGGCCCTTGAGCCTCATTGTAACACACTTCATAGGCATGTAGCTGTCACATCTCTTCTCATAGATATGCTTCGATCACACGAGCTAGTTTACTTCCATTCTATTTGTAAGCATATTTCAGTATTTTGATATTATTGAAATGAAGTGTTATTTTTGCTGCATCTCGGTATTAATGGTTATATTTGTAATATGTTGCGTTCCTATTTAATTTCGTATCAAATAACCATTTTATTAATGTACGTCCTTGTTATCCTACATTTAGGGCATAGTAGATGGATCAAAATTGCTAATAGAAATCCTCAAAAACACATAATGTTGTAGTAGGATATTCCCATAATAACATCATGGTAGCTATACAAGAGAAATGAAATCTTGGGATAGCTACTGGTGTCCAACTAAATAAACCCCATAGTATGATAACGATGTTTCCTAATGAAGAATCACCATTGGTGGAAGAAGTCATATGAATCAAGGAACCTGGAAGTTCTCAATGTTATAACAAGGTTCAAGAGCAAGATAGTTCAAGTGAGTATGAATATTAGAGAAGATAATTTATAGGAATTATGGCAGAAGAAGTGGCTAGATTCAAGGGACCTATCACATTTAAATTCTCTATCCAAGACCGCAATGGATTGGTTCACATGAAAAATATCCCTCTTTTTGCTCTTTCAAACTTTCACGGTCTCACAAATGAAGGACCATATATCTTATATTTTGAGTTTGATGCCCTTCTCCATAGATCTGATTACTCCACAAATATGAAAAACTAAAATTATTTCCTACTACATTAAGGGACGCAACTCTCTGGGACTTGGAGGAAACTCCATTAAAAAAAGGTACAAGATGAAGAAACTTTTATATAAATATAAAATCTATTGTAGGGTGTGATATATTCAAGAACAAATCTTTAAAATGTCATAGAATATGAAAACATCTTAGAATATTATGTAGAGATATTTAAATACGATTTATGGAGGATGAAAAAACCCACTTTAGATGAAGAAACTTTGTGCATTCCCTTGAAATAATATAAGAATATTTTACTGGTACCTTAAATCTTATGGGAGAAAGCGATGATTCCCAAATAACATATGAGGAGGTATGTGAATTATGTAAATTTTATTATTGACGAAGTTTTAAGTATGGAAAAAAAAAATTGGATACAATATTTAGAACCAATAAGTCATGTACGATAGGGGTAACAAAACATGAATTGTTAAACATGTTAGACAAATTTAAAATTGAACATTAATATGGAAAAATAATACACAAAATTGTACAAGTCACATGGCACTTAATGCCACAAACAACGTATACAAGTGTATCATTGTTTGCCGGAAACAACATGGAACCCAAAAAAGTAAAAGATTGTCTAAGATCTATTTAAAATATTAAACCTCACTAGCACATCAACAACAATTATTACCATACCCTCTTGGGTATTTCCTCGGTAGTCATGAGGGTTCACCAAACCGCCAAATCAAAATTTAGGGGACCACGTTACATGAATGGGTAAATTTGGCCTGATAGTATAAGGTTAGCTAGCCATTTATTAAGCTTCATTAGTCTTAATTGTAAGATATGTAGACCCCAAGGAATCATGTTGTCCTTCCCCAAGTCTTTATCCCATTAATGAGCCAAGGGTAGGTAGGAGCTAATTCAAAAAAATATATATGAAAGGGATTTGGAGAGCCCGAGAAAGATAGAATTCTATGCATTGTTATGCTACCAAAATTTCCCCAAGTAATGAAGAATTACATTTCTAGGTATGATTCAATATTTTAGAGATTTTCGAAATACTTCTTTTAGATAGAGAGGTTCTTGGAAAGGATTCGAGAGAAAAATCCTTGTTGATAGTTGAGGGACACATTTTCCCTCACTTATTCTCGTCAAATGTCTTCAATGCTTATTTTATGTGTACCACCAACAACTAATAAAGAGGAATCTATCCTCATACTCTTGCTTTAGTTTGTTTCTCATAGTTTATTACGTTTTACTTCATCGCTTAGTTTAGTTCCTATGCATTATTTTTCACTTATCACAGTCCATTTTTTGGCTTATGTTTAATTCCTAACATATTTTTATTTATGTGACTCTCTGTAGGTAGCAACCAACTATAAACAAAGAGGGATTTGGACATGTTTGTACCGAAATATAATAAAAAACTTTGGCAAGTCCACTATTGTCTCTTTAGATTTTTTTGGTTGTTTGCAGGTTTCTTTTTTGTTGTTTTTATATATTATGTTCTTTATCTTAAGAGTTTGTTCAATTTTGCAGGTCACGCTTTGATTTGTTCACAACATAATTATACTTTGTTTTTATTTTCCAAATAGCTATCGAAGAAACTATCGTGAGAATACTCACGAATGTGATGATAGAACCCACACACTATCTAAAAACCAATATTTTTTCATTGTAATTTACTTTTTCCTAAGTGAAAGCAACCTTTAGTGAGCTTCCTTCACTCTTGCAAATTTTTTTCATATCACATAGGCCTGATTTTTTATTAACCAACCATTATGGTAGACACTTTATCTTGCGGCTTTAAAATTTGTAAGTTGGGAATAGGATTATTGTTATTATGAAAGAGAGTAGGTCCTTCTCCCTTGCACCTTTTGTCATACCTGTGGGGAATCCGAAATGTTTCTAAAAGCACTACTTTTCCACCTACCTATAAATTGGAAATTTTCACATAGACTAATTAGGTGGTGGAAATGTCCAATTACATGCACATAATTTCCTTTCTTTCGAGAATAGTTTGGGACTAGGACTTTGTTATTAATAAATACCATAAATAGGGTAGGCCCTTCCCACTTGCACCATTTTGAAAACCTGTGGGGAATCAGAAATTTTCTAAAAGCACTACCTTCCATCGCTAAGTGGGATTGGAATTTCACACCTACTTTAATCAGAGGAGTATGAATCCCACTATACACATATATTTTACTGCTCTTCAAGGTACAACATACATAGTCTAATTAGGGCGACATTGAAACAAACCAAACAACATCCATTATTTCAAACACAATTTTTATGTATACATTTAACACCTTGCTCACACACCACACACATAAAAATTTTATCTAAACTTTGTTCAAATAGTATAAAATTGGAAATTTGTACTTGGTTTATTTTAATTTCATTTTTCACACCCTAATTAAAGCAAGACTACCTAAAAGCAACCTTAAATTGAAATAATCTAATTTCCCCACAACAGCCACAATTTTTTTTTAATTTCAAGTTAATACCATGGGGGAACGAATCCCAATAATCCAATATGGTTTTTTTAATTCAAACATAGAAGTTATCTAACTATGGAGCTTAAAATCCTACACAACCTGGTGGCCAAAAATCTAGTGATGATAAGAAACTCATGAAGGGGCTAAGGCCTAGATTATGGATTATCGTGGAACTCCCTGAATCTCTCAATTTTTGGTAGGGGATTTGGGTCCAAATTTTCTAACCAAAAGTTGAGGTTTCTCTCATCCCCACTGGAGTAGGTAGCTTAGTTTCCAAACCTAGGGAATCTTCCACTAATGTAGGTGGGTGTGAGATCACTTACACCTAGAGTGTATTCGAATGACTACAAGGAGTGCCCTAAGTTTCATCGAGACATCGCCTCAATTCCCCTCATTATAACCCTCCATCCTTACCTTTGTTGGTTTTTTGAATCATAGCTTAAGACTCCATTGTCGTAAAATCCTTCTAAAGGCCTAGTTACTAATTTAATAGAAGGATGGTAGGTCTTTTAGGATTTCTTTCAAATGTGAAACCTATTTCCAAAAAAAATTCTTTTGGATTACTTCACACATTAATAGTTTAAAGGAAAAAATAACATTTTATTTTTTCCTTTTTCTTATGTGTGTATAATTTGGTTTCTTAGAGACCCCCCCTCATAGTGCTTTCACACATACACTTGAGCACCATAAGGAATCCTATGGTTCCCTACTTTTCTAAGTGCCTACAAATCATCCTGTCCCAAGTGGGAGGAGTGCCTGGTCTTTCACCATCCCCACTTGACCTTCCACTATAGTACATCAATGTCATGCTACATTGATAGGCTTATCCATACTTGGTGATACTTTGTAGGAACTAATTCCTCTCAATGTACCACTAGTACATCTTAGCAAGGTCACACCATAGTGGACAATACCACATAGACCATCCATTCTTAGCTTCATTGAAACTCCCAGATATCTTGATGCTCACAAATGACTGCATAGACTATGATCCTCCACAACGATCTATGTTAACCAAATTACCATTAGACATTCCAAAATTCGAAGGTAAGTAGGGATAAGACCTAACAAACCATGCCATATATTTTAACTTATGGTTTTCCTCCAACAACGTCACCAAAGAATATTTTGTAGAGCATAATCTTGGCATTGATGTCAATTGGGAAAGAATGGAAGATGCATGGTGTGTGAATTTCAGGGGTAGTCCTATGGTTGTTGGAGTCACTAGTAGAGAACCATCATAGTAGTAGGTCAGTTAAAGAAGATATAAAGTATTATAACTATGTTTTTAGGATTCCCACGATTTGAATGAATGTATACCTTAGGATAATAGCTCAAATGCCTCTAGAAGTTGCATAGTTGGATAGTTATCAGAAATATCTTTCCAATGATATATCGAAGTTTGAATTTGGCCCTTGGGAGTGAAATTCATGGTTAGTCAACGTTAGCAGACCAAAAATCAACCTACTAACATAGCCATGGGTCCTAGCAGTCCAGTTATCATGCACGTGGTGATCAAGTATGTATGGTACCACATGGTTTCTCACTCTAATCTTAGTAGGGAGATGGAGATGATTTCCAGTCGGACATGTAATCATGAAAGGTAGACCCTAAACATTACAAAAAAAAGCAGAAGACTTAATACATGACCTAATTAGTATAAACAAACAGGAGAATTGATTGGGAGAGTTTGTAGTGGGATGTCCCAATGAGACAACTTATCCTGGGAGAGCTTCCTTATAAAATTATAAAAGGGCACAAATGGTGAAGCACGAGATGACATAAGCCCAAGAGGACATAAACAGGTAGAACAAGTGATGATTGGAGAACGGACTACATGGGAGAACCCACTTGGAATTTAATCCCAACTGGTTGACCCCAAAAGGATTAAAAAGTTGCAGAAGAAAATATATCTAGGCCATCTAATTGTTGGGACACAAAGGCATTGTGGTGGCAGTTATAGGTCATATCAGTAGCCTTGTGATTCATCAATGAGCACAACATGCTAACCCACAAGACATAACATTCTATTGAGTGGATTTTTACAACTCCATTCTCAAATATGGCACATTATGAAAAGGTCGTGAAAATAGTGTATGGGGACAGAAATATTGCTGACACTTAATGGTATGTCAATTATCAAAACATGCACCTAGGTCTTTGTTATGTTTTTTTTTCATATTTTGTTACAATGGGCCTTCAGGCTTATTATAACAAAAAGTATTGTAGTGAGTTCAAAAGGGGCTTAATACCTATAAAAATTAATGGGTGAACATATATTTTGGCCGATGTGATAATATAGACATGTGTCCATATCTAGAGCTCTCGGCAGTTGGATTGTGCAGGAAATGAATGGGTTAGTAGGTGTTTTTCATACACAGATTTGAATGCATAGTTTCGTGCTAATTGAGTCAACTGTAATGACAAGAAACTTTGATTCAAGGTAGCAAGGACCAATATTCACAAAATTACATAAATGGAGCTTGTTTCCAACAAAAAAAAAACACATGTGAGCTTTATTGCATGATATGAAGAAAAAAATGAAAAAGAATCTTGCATGGAAAATATTTGATAAAAAAACTTATAGTGTCATGCCAAAGTACAAACTAATATATGTGAGGAAATAATAACTAGGGAGTGAACATAGTCACTAATAATTATCTCTCAGTATGAGAAACAATCAGTATGAGAAATAATCAATATGAGAAACAAGCAAGCCAAGATCCAAAAATTTAGAATGAGGTTTGATAGCTTAAGGATGAATGAAGAAGAAGGCATATCAGAATATTTTCTGAGAGTTGATGAGTTAACAAAGAGGACCAAGGGACTTGGTAAGGATGTCAAGGAGGAAGTGGTTGTTCAAAAGGCCTTGAGGTCATTTCATGTGATATTGAATTCAAAAATCTCATCCATAAAGGACATGACATATTTGGAAAATCTCACAATAGAACAACTACTTGGTACTCTAAAAAACTATGAGATGAGAGTAGGTAAATATAAGGGCGAATGAAAGGAGGAAACATTCAAGGTGTCTAAGAAGGATAGGGAGTTCAAATATCACCAAGAATTTTTTGGCTATGAATCTAATCAAGAAATGGCTCACTTTGCTAGAAAGCTAAAGCAAGGTTTAGGTAAGTATAAAGGAAAGATTCCCTTAAAATTCTTTGACTGTGGAAGAGTTGGAAATTTTACGTCCAAGTGTCCTTATAATGAAAATCAAGAAAAGAATAATATTCAAGAGCCTAAAGATAAATCTCAGAAATATGACAAGAGGAAATACTTCAAAAAGAAGGGGCTCTACTCTACGGATGACATCTCTACATCAAGATATGATAGAAAAGATCGTTAAGGTGAATACGATGAATGCTTACTTATCACACTATAAGCTGACTCCAAAACCAAGAATGTATCAGATTCCAAGGAAGAATAAGAAGAAGAAGGAGCAATGGATCTTTAAGGGGAGCTCATCAGTGCTCTTTATGAATTGAAGAAGGCCAAAAAGGAGAGTGAGAAACTAAAAGAATAATTGTTGCATGATGAAGAACGTGTGTAACTCTGAAAATGAGAACATTGTTTATCAAAGAGAGAATCTTGAATATGCCATTAAAACAAAATACAACGTAGAACTCAAATTAGAAGAAAAATAAAAATAAAAACTGTAGAAATCAAGAGGAGGAGAATATACTCTTGAATCAATTGTTGTCCAAGAAAGAGGAGGAGGTGATTTTAGAAACATGTAAAGGAGAGCTTCTATCCCTAAAGTCAAATTATAGGAAGCAGAATGGAAGGAAAAGGAACTAAATGACTTGATTATGGAATGGGAAGATAATTGTGATACTATATATGTAGAAATAGTATGCTTGAGAATGGATATTGAGAGATCAAAGACAAAGAAGGATCTAGACAAGAGATTTGTTGAAGGAATATAGAAGTTAATCACATTCTGAGCAATCGAAGGGCTCCAAAGGATAAGACAAACCTTGAATACTATGGGTCAAAAAAGTCTTCTATGTGAAAGACAAGTTGGAGGTCTGTTGGATTTAAGGACCCTAGAGCTATGCAGAAGTGCTTCAAGATAGAATCAATGAAGATAAAGAAAAATCAATCTAGAGAGTCACTCAACTTTGGAATAAGAGTACTAAGTTCTTAAAAAACCCACATAATAAATGTAATATCCCAAATATTTTTTTTTCAGAATTTGTTTCTTCATAATTTATGTCGTTAATTTCAAAGGAACATTTCACAAATTGATAGCCTAACATTAATCGACGAACAAGAAAATATGATCTACAACTAAAAATTGGAACAATTCACATGCAATAGAACTCAACCTTATTTTATTAATACCGAAAATGCAGGTACAAAAACTGGAAATGGCTAATGTAATGGCCTCAAAATATATCTACTACAACAATAAATTGGGCCACCAAAATAACTAAACTACTAAGCGCAACCTGTGAATTTTGGATGAATTCAGCAAGGGAAGAGTTGGGTGCCTTCACACTCTCACCAAATCACCTGATGGTTTCCATCTTCAAGCTACTGCTGAAATTTGGAACTCCCAGTTCTCCAAGCCTTTTCACAAGAACAAAAGCTCGACTTCAAGTTTCTTAATTGGGCTCCTCCTCCTCCTTTTAAAGACTCCATAGATAGATCTCCAAGTCTCTAGAAGCATCCTATTTGGATTATTTTAATGTTATTCTAGAAACTCCCTTTTTACTCCATCTAAGCGACTTTTATTTTAATTTAATTTCACTAAGACACATTTGGCCATTTTTCTTTCAATTAATTATTTTCCCCAATTTTAATTTAATTGACTAATTAAACAAACTTTTAATTTGGGAAAATGGTCAACCACCAACCATACTCTCTTCAGCCCCTAGGAATCACTTCTAATCATACCATCTTGTAAACCTTCTCGTTATTATTCCAACGAGATTCTACACTGAGGTATTCCATCAAAAATTCTTCCCAGAATGCCACCTCTAGAGTAATTAATTAAGTCAGGCCCATTAATAACTCTATTCTTTTGAAAGTTGTCGCAATGAAATAGAAAGAAATGAAAAATATGCAGATGATAGTATATGAGAATGCCGTCATACCTCATAAAAATCCATCAAAACTTCTCTAAGGCCCATGCTGACACAATCTTGGTCAGGCAGCATGACCATCACATACTCTTGAAAAATTGGGGCATGAAAAATATTGTTGCTCCAAGATTACTTTCCCTCAATGGATATGTATTTTTCTATTGAATAGGCATTTATAAACTGATACCAAGATCCAAAATGAACCATTGTCCCACGCCATGCCTCCAAACTAACCAAAATTGAATGGGTGCCTTAATACTCAGATCCCAAATAAATTGTTAACACCATACAAACTGATTTGGTTCCAAATATAAAGTTTCAATATGTACCTTTTGTGTGTTTTGCACATTATTGAGATCGAAAAATTGCTCCATCTGTAATATCCATGTTGTGAGATCCTTGCCATCAAACTTCCTCATATCGATTTTTTGAATATGGTGGGTCTTCGATCCAACATTAGAGTCTATGACTCTATGGAATCATGATTAACATTTCTTTTGCTCTCATCATGAGTTTCCTTTACTACCCTTTCACCATTAGTGACCATTTCTTATAGCAACTTATTCATATTTATCTTCAATTCTTCCATCTTATAATCCATTTCATCAATTTTAGCATCCATGCAATTCATCTTAGCTTCCATGCCATCCATCTTAGCTTCCACACCTTTCTTTAAACAATCCATCTTAGCTTCTACACCTTTCTCTAAACCATCCATCTTAGCTTCTACATCTTTCCTTAAACCATCCATCTTAGATTCTGTTGCTTTTTGTGCAAGTGACACTTGTTGCACTTGGTCTCGTAATTTTGATATAGCATGTTGCATTTCTTCCTCTTCTTCATGAGTCATTCTAGAGATTTTAGGTTGCTTACTAGGTGTTTGCATTTTCTTTCCTTAGGGCATCAATTACCGATTCAAACTAATTTTGCAAACCAAGCTTATGCAAAAATTTAAAAAAAACTACACACCTTTTTTCACTTTGTAGAAGCTTGATATTGAATCTGATGTATCTCTACAATTTTGGATCATCCAGTTCTGAAATTGTGACCTGCAGTAACCCTCCGTGTCCTCTTTCCAATTCCACAAGTTTGATCCAAATTGGATTCTCCAAGGAAGAGTTATGCACAATCTCCCAAGATGACCTGATTATATACTAGTTCAGTAGAGCGAACTTGTACGACGTGCCACGAGCCACTGTTTCGACCTTTGGCTCTGAAAAATATATACAAGAGACTAAATTCTGTCCTCTTTCTATACCTTCTGACGAAATTTTAATCCGATGCTCAGAGAGAAAGTTATGATGATTTTCCCCAGGTCACCTATTTGGTATGTAATTTAGGAGTCTGCAAAAAGACCAACTTCCTCAGATCATATCTCCGCAAATATAGCGCGAAAAGCTCTGAAATTTGGATCCGAGATTCAACGTGATTTCTTCTCAAATGGGTTTCGTTTTTAGCTTCTGAATCATTGTAGAAAAAAATTTATAGTGAAAATTCCACGATGACATGTTTGGATCAGCGAAACCCTAAAATCCAAAGCTCTGATACCAAATGTTATGAAACTAGCTCAGAAAAAGATAGAAAAGAGAGATCAACGCCTTAGAATTCAGCGTCTTCGAGGGGGCAACCTCCTTTACATTACACAAATGAACAATTCTTGGATGATTCAAATGACAAAACCTCCTTTCTATATATAGGAGTCTAAGGAGTCAAAATATAACCCAGCCGACCTAACAATAATAATATAAAGCCACAAAAGTAACAATAGAGGGATTCTATGGGGCACAGTGATAACAATATGAGGACAATAGGGGCACAACAATATTAATAAGGGATACAACTACAATATTGATGGCGTAATCACCAGTATTATAGGGACCCAACAGATGACAAATATTTACTGACCATCACCAAAAGTAACCAAAAAGATCATTGGCGACAGTCAATAAAAGGTCGTCAGTAGAAGTGTCACTAAAGAGAGAATTAGTGATGGGCCTTTAATGACCCTCACCAAAAGTGTCACCAAAGAGATAATTAGTGAAGGGCCTTTAACGACCCTCACCAAAAGTGTCATTGAAAATGG
Source organism: Pinus tabuliformis (assembly GCA_031772625.1). Lineage (NCBI taxonomy): Eukaryota > Viridiplantae > Streptophyta > Pinopsida > Pinales > Pinaceae > Pinus > Pinus tabuliformis. Next base: position 190,101,979 of record CM062808.1, read on the forward strand.
CTTTGGTGACAAACCTTGAAGGACCATCATTATATATACTTACAACAACATTTTTTTAAAGACCATCACCATATGCGACATTGGTGATGGACCTTAAAGGTCTGTCACATGCATGACCCTTACCAATGACATTTTTTCTTGTAGTGCTTCTAAATCAGAATACACTTGGCAACAATCTTTACTTAAGGGAAACAAGAGTTTGGAATAAACAAATGAGAAAACCATGGAGTGTAGACTTGCTTTGTCTCTGCATGAGCAAGAAAATAGATTGTATGTGGATAGTGGTTGTTCTAAGCACATGATTGGGGAAAATATTAAATTCCTATCAATGAAGGAAAATAACAAAGGGAACAATGTCACCTTTGGAAGTAATTCTCCTACATTAATTAAGGGAAAAGGCAGAGTTAGTCTTGATGAAAATACCAAGGCTAGAAATGTGTTATATGTAGAAGGAATCAAGCACAACTTGAAAAGTGTGAGTCAAATATGTGATAATGGCTACAATGTGACTTTTCAATCCAAATATTGTGATATACGAAAAGAATAAAAATGAAATCTAGTGGGAAAGACAGTCAGGACTCACAATAATTTATATGTCTTCTATGATTCCAAGTTGAGCTGCTACTTGAGTAATATAGGTCAAAATTTTTTGTGTCATAAAAGGATTTGTCATATATATTTTTAAAACCTAATAAAAAGAAACAATATGGTCAAAGGATTTCCAATATTGTCGAAGTGCAATAAATCAATTTGCTGGTCCTCTCAATTTGGCAAGGAGACAAGGACTCGGTTCAATACTAAGGATTTCTCAACCTCTAAACCTCTAGAGTTGATTCACAGTGATATGTGTGGCCTAGAAAGAAAAAAAAGTTCAAGAGGAGAAAGGTACTTTATTCTATTTATTGATGGTTTTCTCAAAGTGACTTAGATAATGTTGTTAAAAGAAAAATCATAGGCTCTGAAAATTCTCAAGATATTTAAAGAAGAGGTTGAAAATGAGAGATATTTAAAGATTAAATGTTTAATATGAGAAAGAGGTGGAGGATTCACTTCAAGAGAATTAAAAGATTATAAATCGGTAATACCTAGTGGCCAAAACTCCACAATAGAATGGATTAGTGGAGAGAAAGAACAAAACAATTTAGGAGATGGAAAAATATATAATTAATGAAACAAAGGTTCTGCATGCCTTTTGGGGAGTAGCAACACAATAAATTGCCCATTTAGCAAACATAACAAAACTTAGACTTAACAAGGATAAGACTCCCTCTTATTTATGGAAAGGGAGGCCAAAATTAGTGAAACATGTCAAGGTGTTTGGGAGAAAGTGTTATATCAAACGAAATGCTAAAAATATTGGAAAATTTGATTCTCAAGCTGATGAGGGAATATTCATTGGGTACTATGTCAAGAGTAAAGGCCACAAGTGCTAGAACAAGAGGAAAAAAAAGGGTTAAAGGTTGCATCAACATTGTAGAGGATTATATACTGCCACGATAAGAGCCATCCATAAAAGACAAGAACAGAAATGAAGGAGAAAGTTGAGCCTCCCGATCCTTACACGAGGAAGAAGTAGAAGCAGAGGGAAAATAGGAAGAAATGGTAACATAAGAAAGGCCCAAAACTCCTTCCAAGTATGTGTAGATAAAATATCTAGAAATTTAAATTATTAGTGATCAGAGGATTGATGCTCAAACTGTAAGGAAATTTCATGGCAGTCCAAGTTGTGTTAATATTGCCCTGATATCAAAAATAAAACCCAAAAGTGTCAATCTCGCAAGTGAAGACAAGATTTGGGTGAATACAATGAATGAATAATTGTACCAAATCAAGAAAAATGATACTTCAGACCTTGTTCCTGGGCCCAAAGGGAAAAATTTTATAGGAACCAAATAGGTCTTTAAAAATAATCTATATGAGAAAGGCCAAGTGATAAGGAACAAAGCACAACTAGTCTGCAAAGGGTAGGCTCATATAGAAGCGATAAATTTTGAGGAAACCTTTGGACTTGGAGCAAGATTGGAAGCCATTAAAATGTTCCTTTCCTTTGACAGTAGCAACAAAATCAAGGTATATAAGATGGATGTGAAATTGACCTTTCTCAATGGTGATTTGGAAGAAGAAGTACATATGCAACAACCAAAAGGGTTCATGCTCTTAGAAAATGAAAATTATGTCTACATATTGAAGAAGTAATTGTGTGGGCTCACACAAGCCCCTAGAGCTTGGTATACCAGATTGGAAAAATAACCTCAGCGATAAGGTTTTAATAGAGGCACTACAGATAGAAATATATATGTTTATATAATCTAAACATGATCACTTATTGATTGTTCTGGTTTACGTAGACGATATAATCTTTGGCAGCGATTTGGAATAGTTGGTTCAACAATTTCCAGAGTTTGTGTAGAAATAATTTGATGGCTATGGTAGGATAACTATCCTTATTTCTTGGGTAGTGTTGAAGGCTCGAAATTATATTCCTGCAACAATATAAGGGAGACCACCCAGTCAAGACCTTAGAACAATTCCTTTTCCGTTGAAATGGCAGTTCTAACTGGTTTAACTAGGTTCAGTTACCTTTTCCCTATTACTATCAGTTTTAGATATGTCTTTAGTTACCAATAGGCAGGGACATCAGATCGATTCTTCTTGTTCATCAGGAAGGAGAATGATCCTTAGGTTGATCTAGGGCTCAACCAAACCCACATCCGGGGTTAATATAAATTTTATCCTAATTTAAGCTAAGAATTTTTCGAATCTAACACTAATATGTTAAATTAATGTTAATGATATCTCTATATCACTATGTTAAGTTGATACTAGTTGTTAATCCTAAAGTAAAAGTATATTAAATATATGTTAATGTAATCCTAATACTTAGGTTGTATTAGTCTTTAATCTAAGTTAATATAAATTTCATATGCTATGTCTATACAAAAAATGCTAAGTGATGTTATATTCATACTATCTTATCTTAATCTAAGATAATATTACTACATATACTACTCTAATAATATGAAAGTTTATAATAAATATATGACAATCCTACAACATTATTGTTATTTTATTGTATTATGTAAATTAAGTTTATTTAATTTATTAATCTTAGGTAACATTCCTAATTCTAAATATATCTTATAAAGGCTAAGTATACCATATATTTGTCTAAGATAGAGTTACTACTAAATCTAATTAAATAGGTAACACTATGCTATTACTATTTTGAAGTAATCTAATGTAACTACATTTCTATGCTACACTATATTATTTAATAATAACATATTAATCATATGATGTTACTACACTATAATTATTATAATGTTAATGTAATAAGTCTAAAAGTTAATCTAGTTCCTGTTCTAATATATAATTTTATCTAGTACTACAATATTAATTGGACTAATGTTATTCACAAATGTAAACCTATGTAATAGAAAATTGTTATTTTTAATTCTATAATTGAGACATAATTACAAAAAATGAAAATATTGAATATTATTTATATATAAGTTTATATAAAAAATCAAAATTTATTTTGGCTTGGCTTTTAATGATGCAAATAAAAATTTAAGATCAAGCTGCAAAATAGAATTATAGAGAATGAAATGGGATGTTTGAGAGATGCTTGAAGAAAGGAAATAGTTCACATTCATCACTTCAAGGAAGTTCCAAAAACATTCAATTATCTCACAACCAAAGGAATAGTCCTTGGGTAGTGAGTAATGGGGAAATTAAATGTAGGCATGGAATTTTAAGCTAAGAGATTCATAAGTTATGAAAGGAAGGAACAATTAGTTCATTTTCTCCATTATGATCGAATCAATGTTTAACGTGCGGGTTCCATTCATATATTGGAGAGCTGAAAATGGATAGAATTCAGTATCTAATACATAAGTGCAATAAATACAAATTCTGGAATGAAAGACTACAAAAATTCACTATAAAACTCATAAAAGTGTAGAATTTGAAAGAAAAACTATTAAACACGAATTTCTAGTTGAAAATAATTAATGTTTTATTGTATTAATGTAGAAATGGTTACAGTGTTGTAACGTAACTCCTTAAGTTAGGATTAGTTCCTAGGTTGTAGGAGTTTGTTCTCACCTCCCTATTCTTTTGAGATGTATTTATTGTACTACCTTTGATTAATGTAATATGAGACTATACACTCCAGTTTGTGTAGTCTCTAGGTGCAACTTGCTCACCTGTGAGCTGCTAGTTAATTCAATTCATGTTTTCTTTACAGAATTATAGCATGGTATCAGAGCTTAGATATGGTGAGCTTGATTTACCTGGAGAACCTCATTCGCTACATTAGGGCCCTAGCGGCTACAGAGCCTTCATGGCTACATCGCCCCAAAGGAAATAGAGGAGCCTCAGTGCTCACAATTTCAGAGTCTAGGTGGTCGGAGTGGCGTACCTTACTCATCTAAGAAAATCATTTTCTCAGAGGTCTTGAATTTTCTCGAGCTGAGCACAAATCAGTCATTGCAGATTTTAGTTTGATAGTAGCGATGATCATCGTGGATCTCAGGGTCAAACCTACAATGATCGACCTCTCCTTAGAGGTATTTTAAATCATCGTTGTTTTCCAGTCTAGAAGATTGATGGCTTATTTGTTATGGTTCTGAGATTAATATCGGGGCAATTTGGTGGTGGATTTGAGTTGTAGAAACCAAGATCGTGGTAGATTCATGACAAATTGACCAGATTGGAGGCAGATCGGGCAGTTTGGTGGCAAATCTGTCACTATTTCAAAGGTTCTGGTATGCTTTGAGATTGAATTGTTTTGTAGCTTGTTATTGTTCACTTGTTGACAATCGACTATAGATCAAGGGATTGGAATTCCGATTAGTCAAAAATGAACAATTTTACAAAATCTTATCTCAACGAGTCCAATAAACTCGATGGGACCAATTATACCAATTGGAAATTCAAGCTACAAACATTGCTTGAGGGATCGAGCGCTTGGTCAATCATCAGTGGCGATGAGTAGAAGATGACTATGATAGCAGGTATCACGACATCACTAATGAAGGATTGGGATAAAAGGGAGAATAAGGAAAAGGTATTAGATGTCTGTTAAAGACAATATTATCCTTCATATCAGAGATTGTAAGTCATCTAGTGACATAAGGACTACACTCAAGAACCTCAACAAGACACAGAACACCAATCGCATCTTGTCGCTCAAAGGTAAGTTGTTTTCCATGAGGATGGAGGAGAATGAATCCATTGTTAGATTCATTGCACAAGTCAAGGACCAGAAGGATAGATTGAGAGACATGAGGGAGAAGGTGTCTGATTCCGATCTTATCACAATTACATTGAACGTGATGATGGATGAATACCAGATGTTCATCATAGGCTTGTTTGCAAGGAGGGATACCCCTGCATTTGAAGATCTAGCAGGAATCTTGATACAAAAAGAAGAGCGGTGATAGAATTTGAGGCCACAGATTGTCGATCTTTCTCTAATGGCGAAGAAGAATCCATACAAAGGGAAACAATAGCAGTGATAGAAAGGCGGTGGCAATTTTCAAAAGAGACCATTTAGAGGTATGTCTCCAAGTAACAATGGTCATAAATCTGACATTAAATGTTTTTATTGTGGGAGAATCGGTCACTTTGCTAAGCTTTGTTTTAAGAGACAAGCAGATGGGGCTAGAAATAAACAGAGAAAACACATGGGGCATTTTGTTGATGAAGGTCATAGTCATGATCTTCAATTATTTGTAGTTTATTATGCCCTTCAGCTATTGAGGAGGATGAGTCTGAAATATGGTTCGTAGATTCATGCTTGTCTTCACATATGACAGGAAATAGGCATTGGTTCGAAAATTTTGAAGAAACTACTTGTGGAGCTAACATATATTTAGGTGATGACAAAGGTTATCAAATCAAGGGGTACAATGATATTCTGCGGATGTTTCCTGATGGTAATATTAGATATATTAAAAATGTGATGTATGTACCCAAGATCAAGAAAAAATTGATCTCTATTTCAATGATGGCATATCAGGACCTGGAAGTTGAATTCTCCAAATCATATTGTGTCATAAAGGACAATAACAAAGAACTAGTTGCATTAGGAGTGCATGTGGGAGGCATGTATAGGTTGAACTTCAAGAGAATGCCACACCAAGCTCTGGCTTCAACATGATTGACAACTAAGAACCTTTGGCATCAGATATTCGGTCATCTGAACCTACAAGATCTCATGTTGCTAAAAAGAAAAGGTATGGTTGATTGATTACCTTCTTTTCAGAATGTTCATTTAGATTATGATGGATGGGCATTAGGGAAAATGCATAGAGAAGAATTTCCTTTGAATACTGATAGGAAGAAAAGGGATATTCTTGAGCTTGTGCATACATATATATATGGACCTATGCACACTAGGTCGCTAGGTGGTGCATATTATTTTCTATTATTTATTGATGACTGCACTAGATTATCTTAGGTATATTTTATTAGAAAGAAGATTTAGACATTTAAATTCTTTAAAGAATTTAGGAATATGGTGGAAATGCAGATAGGGAAATTCATTAAGATTCTGTGCTCTGATCAAGGGGAATAACACAACTTGGGAGAGTTCATGAAATTTTGTAGGAATCATGTGATTATTCAATAGTACATAGTACCTTACACTCCACACCAAAATGGAGTTACTGAATGAAAGAACATAACCCTTGTGGAATGTGCATGAAGTATGCTTCAAGGTAAAGGTCTATCTAATGGTTTTTGGGCTGAAGCCATCAACACTTTAGTTTACTTGAAAAATAGGAGTCCAACTAAAAGTCTCAATTTTAAAACTCCTTTCAAATCATTTTATGGATATAAGCCTGAAGTGAATCATTTAAGGGCTTTTGGGTCAAAAGCCTTTGCCCATATTCCCAACGATCATGGGAAGAAGTTAGATCCTAAGGCGACAAAATGCATCTTTGTAGGATACTGTATTGAGTTTAAAGCTTATAAATTGTTTAAAACTTTGACTCATAAAGTTTTTTCAAGCCAAGATGTGCTATTTCATGAGTGGACTGAGGATGGAAATAAGGAGAATATCCTGGATGAGTTTCACATTACATGTTGATGGAAGAAAGCAGCGAGGACAAGTAGTAACAATAGTAACAACAACAAAAAAAAGAGGAAGAGGTAGGTGATGCAATCAGTAAGGCGAGCCATTAAGGTCTGAAGTAGAAAGATTTGAGGTGAGTCCATTACTAAGAAGATCAGGTAGGCAGACTCAACTACGAGCCAGATTGAGAGACTATGATTTAATGTAAAACATTATAGATGTTATAAAACAACAAGCTATAGAGAATCCAGTCAATCTCATGAATGGAGGGTCATAATGAATGAATAAATTGAATCTATAAACATAAATAATACTTGGGAACTAGTTGAATTCCCTGAAGGAAAAATACCTAGAGGTTGCAAGTGGCTTAATAAACCTAGATTTAATGCGAATGGGAGTATAGAAAAATTTAAAGCCAGAATTGTAGCAAAAGGTTATTCATAGAAAGAGGGAATTGACTATGAAGAAACCTTTTCTCCTATAGCCAAATTGAATACTATTAGAATGTTAATTGTTGTAGTTACAAAACATCAGTTGGAAGCTACACGAGTTAGATGTTAAGTCTACTTTTTTAAACGGTGATTTAAAGGAAGAGGTTTATTTTTTTGTTCATTTAAAAAGGCCTTTTATGGTTTAAAACAGACACCCAGGTCTTGGTACGAGAAGATTGACTCATTTTTCTTACACCATGGTTTTCATAGGAGTAAGAATGACCCAAATCTATATACCATGTATGATGAACAGGGGTAGATAATTTTGATTTTCTTGTATGTGCATGACATGATTATAATAGGTAATGAAGATGCATTAATCAAAGAAATCAAATTGTAGATATCACATGTTTTTGAGATTAAAGACCTCAGAAGTTTACATTACTATCTAGTTTTGGAAGTGTGGAGAGACTCCGGGAAAATTTTTGTTACTCAAGGGAAGTATGTTAGAGTACTGCTCAAAAAGTTTAGCATGGAACAGTGTAAGACATCATCAGTACCTTTGCAACATACCTTTATAGCAGAACCTGAAATTCTGTAGAAGTGATGGCTCTAAGGAGGTGGATGCTACTTTGTATAAGCAAATAGTTGGTAATCTGATATATTTGAATACAAAAAGACTAGACTTAGCATACTATGTTAGTGTGTTGAGCCAATTTATGTCTAAACCTCTTGAAAGTCATTGGGTAGCAGAAAAAATGTGCATTGACGTATCTTCATGGTACTTGTGATTATGGTACTTCATACACTGATACATATGACATTACTTTAGTAGGTTTTTTAGATTCTGACTGGGCAGCTAACCTCAATAATCGACGATCTATCATGGGTTATGCATTCAATATTGCATCTGGGGTAATAACATGGAGCGGAAAAAACCAAAGCACTGTGTATTTATCTTCAGCTGAAGTCGAGTACCAAGTAGTATGCGCAACGACATGTGAAGCTATCTGGTTGAGGAGGCTTCTCCATGATGCAGAAGAAGAACAAAAAGAAGAGACTGTCATAAATTGTGAAAACCAAAGTTCCATTAAGATGGTGAACAATCCAGTGTTTCATAAGAACACGAACCACATAGATAATCAGTTTCATTTTGTAAGGGACAAAGTCCAGTCAAAAGAAATATTTATTGAATATTGTAAAATATGTGACAATATGGATGATATTTTTACAAAGCCTCTTGGGAAAGTGAAGTTTTAATTGTTTAGGGGGATGTTAGTACTTCAGTATAATCCTTTATCCATTACCGAGGATAGTTGAAAATAATTAATATTATATTGTATTAGTGGAGAAATGGTTACAGGGTTGTAGCATAACTCCTTAAGTTAGAATTAGTTCCTAGGTTGTAGGATTTTGTTCTCACCTCCCTATTCTTTTGAGATGTATTTATTGTATTATATTTTATTAATGCAATATCAAAGTGTACGCTCCATCTTGCAGTGTCTAGGCAACTTGCTCACCTGTGAGCTATTAGTTAATTCAATTCATGTTTTTCTTTCCAGAATTCTAACATTTCTCCATACCAATTTCCTGAAAAGAAAACAACCACTCAAAAATAAAATTGCAAATGATCAATAAACCATAGCCTCAAATCATTCATTAATATTATTAACTATGCGATAGTCTCAATGCATAAATTTTCCCAAATTTATTATGTCATTAGAGAAAGAAACCTCCTTCTCTCAAATTACGAAAACTACAAAAGGAGAACCCATAAGAACAATAATGTCTTCTCAATCCTTCCATATTGTAGTTATCTCCCCATCTATGGATTTAAAAAATCCTGTCAGGATTCCGATCAAGTCCTCTGTCCACTCCAATAGAGACTGTGTTCTTTTAAATATGCATTGGAGAAAGAAGTCGCACTGCTTACGAACAGTTTTCCCCAAAACACGATCCCACCACTTTATATCATCATGACTTTGTTATATAAAATTGGCCTTTGCGAGGAGAATCTAGAAATTTTGTTATGATTTTAATGATCCCTCGTTCGCTTATTTGGATTGATCCCAATGTGAGTGATATGCGGCACAATCCTGGCAATCGATGGTTTTTGGAGATGTCATAAATTTTCCAGAATTTTCAAATCCTAATCTTGCCTGTCTTGCTCAACCTTTCTTCCACGTCAATTATTCTTGGTATGCTGAGAAGATCTAATACCTCGATGTTGCAAGTTTATCAATGTAAATATGGCATCTTCGTCTCCAAATCTAAGTATTTGATAGAAACATTGAAGAAATTTTGGATGGAGGAATTCAAGCCAGTTAGTACCCCCATGGTTACTAGTTGTAAGCTATGTAAAGACGATGAAAAATCTATGTGAAATAAAATAGTCTACAGATCAATGAGTGGAAGCTTGCTATACCTCATAGTCTCAATACCAAACATTATGCAAACAATGGGTCTAGTGGCAATATTTCAATCCTACCCTCATGAACACCATATCATTTCTATAAAAAGGATTTTAAAATATTTTCATGGCACCACAAACTATGGGTTGTGGTATTATAGAAGAAGAAATCTTAAGCTAAAAGATTACTCTAATGTTGATTTAGAAGGCAACATTGGTGATAGGAAAAGAACCTATGGAGCAACATTGTTTTTGAGACATTGTCTAGTGTCTTGGGTCGATAAAAAACAAGACTCATTATCATTATCAACAATTTACTTAGAGTATATTATTGCGGCCAAATATTGCATACAAATTCTTTGGATGAAGCATACCCTAAAAGAAATCAAGGTAGAGTTGATTGATTCAATTCCAATCATGTGTTACAATACTCGTCCTATGAACATCTCTAAAATTCATGTCATGCATTCAAATACCAAGCACATTCCAATCAAGTTCCATTTTTTAAGAGAAAAAGTTGTCTCTAATGTTATTCAACTTTATTATCTGTCCATTGATGAGAAGCTTGTAGATAGATTCACTAATCTACTGGCGCGATAACCCTTTAAGTATCTTAGGTTACAAATAGGAGTTGTGCCTCTTCCAACAAAATGACTCAAATTCAATATGTCTTGGTAGCTACTCAGAATATTGGATTAGTTAAATAGTGGGTTGCAAATTTTAGGGGAAGTTTCTTCCATTGGGTGCATCATTTTCCATTGATGTCAAAGGGGGAGAAGAAGCTTCTGAGTGGAATGGTTATTGGTGCCAAGGGAAGTGTAGAGAAGGATAAAACCCTACCTAGTTTTATGGGGATCTTGGTATGTTTCCATTAATGCTAGAGGGGGATATCATTCTTCATAATGTTTACATTAATTTCAAATGGGTATGAATGGAAAATGCATGGTGTGTCAAGCTTAAGGGGGGTCCTACAGTTGTTGGATGCTTTACCTGAGAGAACCATAATAGTAGAAAATCCATTTAAAAAAGCTATAAAATATTATAAATATGGTGGCTGGGACTCCAGCACTGTGAATGCATTTCTACATGAGGAGATCGAATGAACTACCTCTAGAAGTGGAATAGTTGTACAGTGTTTGGAAAGATATTTCCAATGGTATGTTGAAGTTTGAATTTGGCCCTTATGAGTAAGCTTTATGGTTGTTCGAAGTTAGTAGACCAAAAAAAAACCTCTAAACCTGGCCAGAGGTCCTAACAATCGAGTAATCATATAGGTGGCTCTCAAGTATGGGTGGCAGCACAAGGTTGGTTGGTCTAATATATGTCGGAAGAAGCGTGTGGTTCCCGTTTGGACACATAATCATGGTAGGAAGACCTCAGGAATTACAAAACAAGCACAAAGCTAATGACTCAAGATGAAGAGGCTCCAACAATACGTCGTTAACAATAGAATAGTAGGATAACGGAATTGATTGGCAGAGTTTAGAGTTGGAGATCCCCGTAGGTCAACTCATTCTGGAGGGCTTCCACAAAAGAATTAGAAAGTGGTGCAAAGGGTGAATTCCGAGATTACATAAGCCTAAGAGGACATCAATAGTAAGACCAAGTTGTGATTGGAGAAAGGATTGCACAAAGGAGCCCATTTGACAAGTAATCCTGACAAGATGACCCCAAAAGTTTTAAAAATGTGCACAAGCAAATTCATCTAGGCTGACTAAGTGTGAGGACATGAAGGCATTGTAGTGGTAATTACAAGTCATCCCAACAACCTTGTGATTGATCAATGAGCATGACATTCATTCCCACATGACACATATTCATCTTGGAGGATTATTCCTGGGTGGATATCAAACTTGGCACCTTATGAAAATGTTGGGGAAATGCAGTTGGGGAACGGAAATATTACGAAAAATTGACGGTTTGTTATAGAAAGGCATAACAACGTCGTTGTTATGTTGTGTTCTTACATGTTTTGTGAGCATGATCCTTCATGCTTATTATAACAAAAAGTGGTGTGGGTAGTTCAAAAGGGGCTTAACACCTATAAAAATGAATAGGTAAACAACTATTTTGGCATGTGGGTTATTATAGGAATTTATGCCATATATGGAGCTTTCTGTAGTTAGATTGTGTAGGAAATCAATGGTCCTGCAACTATTTTGCGTATATAGGTTTGAATCCACATGTTGGTGCTAGTTTAGTTAATGGTAATGGTAGGGAAAATTGATTCAAGGCACCAAGGACTAGGATGCACATATGTAAATTTATGGAGAATCTCTCAAACAAAAACATAAGCCACCCCTGAGCTTAATTTTATGCTATGAATAAATAACTGAAAAAGAGTATTGGGTGTAGAATATTTGATCAAAAAGCTCATTGTGTCATGCCAAAGTGCAAACTCAATTATGTGAGAAATTAATAAGCATGGAATGAAAAAATTGAATGATAATTAAATCTCACTATGAGAAACACTCAGGTGCCCATTTTCCAATTTAAATTAGTTTTTAGAGGTTAAGTAAAATAATGCAACTACTGTGTAATTAAATCATTGATGGCAGAGCCTTACAAAGATGCAATTAATATTATACCTATGACATTTAGATGATTAAATTGAGATGAAAACCATGCTCTTAATTAAAGATCAGTGTACCACACTATAGGTTGAATGTGTTAGTTAATGAAATGATAGGTTTCCTCACTCACTTGTTGTTGTTGAACAAAAATCCCAGGAAACACTCAATGAGATGGGGGAAGCATTATTGTATGTAGTGTGTGTGAGATTGAATAGTTGTATAAATTGTGTGTATGCATAAGGATATTTATGGCTGACAACTGATAATTATATAGACTAATTGAGGGTTGAGGGAAGACTTAGTGAAGTAGTGACATGTGGAATGCAGAGAGGGGTTGCAGAGCAGAGATGAAAGAGATGTGTGCTACAACATATTAGGTTCTTTATATTACTATGTAATAGAAGTAGGCCTTTGTTTCTCATTTTGAAAATTGTATGAAAAGTAGAACAATTTGTTGAATTAGGTGGTGGGCTGCACTCGTAAGTGGTTGGTGCCACCTTTCAAGTTGTGTCTTGCTAATTCCTTCAAGGGTTCCATGGAAACCTATGAGTGGGTGCTCAAAAACAAAAATAAAAAACATATTTGTGGCTTTCCCATTTAGGTTTCCACACTAAATCCGTGTGTCCATGCGTTTATGTTACTCAAGCTATGCGTTGACATGAATTTCTTACTTTGTTTCTTATGTAATTAATAGTGGTTTCTCATATAATATTAAAAATTTAAATTAGCATTAATTACTAATTCAACTCGCCTCCTCTTACTAATTGTTTATTCCAACATCATTCAGATTGAGACTTTTTCAGCATACCCTCACTGGCCCTATGACCAAATGTTATGTGAGAGAGGCTTCAGGTGTACATTGGATCATTCAATCCTTAGCTAGAGCTTTTCTCAGCTTTTTCCAGCTCCCAATTCACCATATCATAGGGATGGGATTATTAGAAACCTTCAATAAACTACTTCCACATATATATCGGAGCATGTTAATGAGTGGCCTAAATTTCGTATTATTTGAAATGTGCATGTCTCCCCTAACCTTCTTTTGTATTTCTTACCCAAATAACTTTTTATTGATATAGAAAAAGGTGTCATAGTCACCCTATCTCAAACTGAAGAATTCTTTGCCAAATCTCATCAATTTCAACTTATATACAAAGCCAAGATACCTTCACTCTCTTATGCCCGATGTCTCTCACCTACAATATTTCACACAAGAAAAACCAAGGGCATCTGACCATGTTGATGGGTGGATTGGGAATATCATCTAATTCGAACCTAGGAACCCTACCCCATATTAATAAAACTCATATGGAGTACCTCCATCTCTTTCTGACTTTCTTGGTTCTTATACAACATGAGCACCAACTGTTGTCAGGTATTATCCCAATTGCAAAACAACTTCTCCTAACTCTCCTATACAAGGAAATCGGTAAACAACACGCATATTGGAAGGCACATATACTTCCCAACCCACATAGACTTCCCAACCCACATAAGGAAATCTCCAACAAGGGAATCCATACTTTCCCCTTCATGGTCCCCCACAAAGTAACAGTGCATCTCAATAGAATGTAGGGAGCTAATTGTTTCCAACCTTGCTTTCCTCAACAAAAGCGATCAATTCAGAAATTCAATACTACAAATCCATCGAATCAAAATAGGAAGTGATGAAAGAATCAAATGGAAGGGAACCAAGCGAAAGGAGAAAATTAACAACAACAAAATTCATAGGTTTGGGGGATTCCTCCCAATGAGAATGAAAATCCATGTAAGGGTACCAATAATTCACATAAACAAAATAAGAACATTGATATTCAAACGAATAATGCTTGTGCGGTTTTCATAGATTATGAGCATTATACCCCACCATTTTCCACAACTCCTAGAGTTGCGATGCATCAAGGAGGCGAGGGGGTAAGGAGGTTCCAAAAATCATCTTGCTATGCTACAAAGCCCACTTCCCCACCCTGGAACCATAACTACACAACATAGGGTCATCCCTTCATTGTACAAAGATCAGGAAGGGGCAGTTCTAATGACAACACCAACCATGGCATTTACATGCAATTTATTGACATCATACTCAAGAAATGCCATCGTAATTATTGAACCCCACTAGAACTTAACCCTTTAGCAAAAAAATATGTTTCCACCACTGTAAATACACCCTCTTTGAAAATCCCATGACCTCCCATTAAACTCACTTTGAGGATGGTCAATGGATCATTGTGAAAAACTAAACATAACCCAAACGTGGCTTATAGTTATAACGTTGTAGGAAATATTGCACAATCTCCATCTGTAATGTCATCCTTGGAGGTTATTCATATTTATCCAACTCAATGAAAAGGATTACTCTTTCAATTATGTGCCATTGGTCCTTCATATTCATGGTTAATCACCTTCGACTTGGATAACACAAAACCACAACTACCATCACTAGTCGCATTTCAAATCATAATGATTATCCGGAATGTCAACATCCATTGATACATTAATGATGAAGGGGTATCCACTTGAGTTATGTTAATGTTTTCCTTGTAGAATCTAGGTTCCCCCAAACTCACGCTTCCTCCATCGCCTCGAGGGCATATGGTGACCATCGAGAGTCACCTATTAGACTCTTTAAGAATGTATTAGTTGAACTCATTATAAGGATAAATCTCATTGATATTGAATTCCTTGATGCCCCTTTCTAATATAGCATCCTATTGGATGAAGTTAAATGTGTTCCATTAATGTAGTGGCATCATTCATTTTCTAGACTTTGAGCTTCCTATATAACAAGGAAATCATCACCGTAGACCAATTGACACACTATGAAATGAGTACCTCCTCCTCACGTGACCATGTGTTACCCTTTGTAGGGTCCCAAAAATAATTATTCCCTACCTTAAATGAGATTAGACCACTAATCTTCAAACACTCCTCTCTCCTTGGCACATATCAAGGGGACCCTCCTATAGAACATCCACTTTGTTGCTCCTATGTGTGTAGTTACCACATCATATAGCACACAATGTAGGGACACTCAACTACCATAGAAAACCACTCATATGATGAATAATGATAGTCAATTCCTTCTGTACACTATCACTCAATCTTTCATTCCTATACCCCCCCAGTTTCATTTCACATCAAGTGATGGTAACACTTACCCCGCCTAACATGGAATTATCCTTCTTACTATGGTATTTGGCACCCCCTACCATGTCAAAAATAGCAGTTATAGGACATGTTATGCCCATTACATCTAAGGATTTTTGTTAGCCTACAGACACACCCAAAGGTACATCACCAAAGGACATGAGGAAATCATAGAAGAAAGACCCCTCTAACACATCTCCTCCTAGGATACTTCCCCCATGTGCCCTATTTTATTTTATAGGACATTCTACCAACCAATGCCCCTAATTGGAAGAATTTAAAATCCTTCTACACACCCTCCAAGCACCGGTTCCATCCTCTACATCTATGGATGAGAAAGCCACCATACCTCATAACAAGGTATTGGGTACAAACCATCCTTGCACCATCTGCACATAGTATGGACATCACACACATAATTTTCCCAAAATCGCTCAATATCATGAGGCATTGAATGCACTACATCATGCTAGCATGGTTTCACCACCTCTTCCCCCCACCTTAGATGGAGATGGTACACCTAAAAGTATTTACTACATTGCATCAAAGGATAATTAATGGGTAACACACTCATGTGTTTTTTACAGTCACACCTCTCACACTACGTCACCACCCACAGGAATGAAGAATAATTAAAAGAATAACACTTCTATTACCATAGCTAGCCATAAGATTACTCCTCCATGCATCCTATGTGATGTGATAGGACATTTGATCAAGAAATGCCCTGCAATGAGTGAGCTTCAACATATTGTTCATCCTTCCCTTCCTCTCACACGATTTGTAGACAATGGTAGCTCATTCTGTAATATTCACTCAATACCATTTGCACATAGCATGAGTTCCATACACATAATTACTCGTGCATCCATCAATATAAGGAGGCATGTTCTTCCTTACAAGATATTGACACAATATCACGAATATTTCTTCCCTTATCATGCTAGGTTTGATATGTTACATCATAATAGCCCTCACATTACCCCTTTATGCATGGTTCCTAGGATGCCAATAACATCCCTAAAATTTTACCCTCATATCCCTCCTCTACACTTATGAGAGATACTCCTACCCCTAGTGCAGATGACACACATCATCATGCCCACTTCATTTCTTCTTCCATAAAGTCATTGTCTCATGGTGTCATGATCACTTCATCCATCATGAAGGTAATACCATTGAAGGATGCATGGACCGAATGTGTCTATGCTTTTTCCATATCTCTTGGTCTTACGCCATCAAATATGGTATCACACCCCTACTTTTCTACTAGCACTTCCATGTTCCAACCAATCCCTGATGACATACACATGCCTTTATCCCCGTTTTCAAGCCTTTTTCATTATGATGAAGATATTATCTAATCTATGATGGGAACTAAGTGTCCATGGGATTCCATACATAATAGCTCTATATTCTTCCTTGAAAAATAATTTATACCTGCGACGACATCCACATACTCCATTTGCACAGTAGAAAGCAAGGATTTTATTCCTCTAGGCCACATAGACTGGTCAAAAACCACCATACTAGCACTAGATTCATTTGAAGAGAGAAATATGAAACCATCTCACCGACCATCAAGGTGGATATCTCAACCAAGCCAGAATAATCAAAGAAATATATTTGGAGACAACATGTTCTACATAATAAGTTTCCTTGTACAAAGCCCTATTCCATGAACACAAGGTCAAATTTCCTTGGCCATATTAAAAAATGCACTATCAAAGCCATACTATCGTCAAACACCATATTAGGACATGCCCTAATACATACCACGTTAGGGAAAATAAATGGCCATTGTATCCCTCTAAAATTGAATCCATCAAAATCAGTTACGATAAAATACTGAAAGTTAGATTCATTTACCCATTTTCTTAAACATCTTAGCTTCCCAACCCTATAATCGTCAATAAAAAATAGGGGACCATTCTCGTATGTACTGAATTGCATTATTTGAATAAATAATTCCCTAAATATAAGTACCTAACCCCTTTTATCCATCAAGTCTTAATACTTGCGTGGGGAATGAGGATTTATCCTTTATTGATGGATTCTGAGGTTATAAACAAACTTATATCCAACACACTGACCAATACAAGACCACATTTACCACTCCATGGGATGAATTTACATAGATATCATGCCCTTTGGTCTTAAGAATGATGGGGCCACCCTCCAACATGCCATGACTTACATCTTTCATAACTTGGCTCAAATCATCTTAGCATACTTGAATGACCTCATTTTTCTCTGAAAGAAGTGCTCTCACCACATTAATGACCTTCACATAGTATTCCAACACTTTTAAAAGTATAACCTATGGTTAAACCATCTGATGTGTGTGTTCTACATTAATTGAGGATGTATAATGGGATTCATTGTCTCTTAAAAAGACATCAAATACAACCCTTTGAAAGTGTAAAAAACACGCGAGACCCCCCCACCAAAAACATTAAAATAGTTGCAAGGATTGCATGGCAAATCCAACTTCTTGCATCACTTTATTCTCAATTATTCCACCTATCAACATATTTTTCTACACCTTCTTTGACAAGACATCACATTCCAATAGGACAAGAAAGCTCAATAATCATTTGAGGATTTGAAACATACACTACCACAAACACCATTAATAAGCCCACTTAACTACAGCAAGGATTGCACCATCTAAATATCATCATCTAATGTATCCATGCTTGGTGTGTTAGTCCATGAAGGCACCAATAATAGGGAAAATGGCATCTATTACATTAGAAAAAACCTAATGGGTCGTGCTTAGCATAGTTGATAATATCACCTTAGCTCTATTGGACTTGTACAAATCTCTAAAATTATATAATCCTTCGAACTACCATAGTAGTTTCCAATATTAATCTTGTGTGCTAATTTCTCACATGATGCATGATAAACCATAAATATCCCTAATGGATAATCATCTTACAACAATATGACATCCATTTTTATTCCCCTAAAATCAATAAAATGCTTATCCCTGTAGAATTCATTGTTGATTTGCCAGCAGACACCCAGGGGTCACTAGTGAATCATTTTTCCCTAATGAACGCTTGTTTGTCATATCGAAGGATGACCCTTGGTATGGTGACATTTTAATCTATCTTTTAACTTGTAAGTTCAACCATCATCTCTCTCACAATGACTAACAACACATTTGCCACCAAGCCCCACAATATCTCCTCTTAGGGTATGTGTTATACTAAAGAGGCATTGACACCATCTTGCAACATTTCCTTACCCTCAATTATGGTGAAGTAAAATTATGAGTGCAGACACAAACAATTCATCTAGCCTGATAATGGGTCTAGCCACAACCAATACATTCTATGGAATATTTCCTTAGGTTAGAACCAATTAAGAGGGCCTACCTCTTAGTACGCTTATACTTTTGGTGATGACCTTGCTTGCTCACTCCAGGTATCTCCTGTTTCCTTATTCAAACTCCTGAAACAGGTAAACAAAAAAAAACAATAGTCGTGATAATAGACAAATTGTAATTCAAGCTGCTTAACGAGTCAAGAAGCATTAAGCTATAAACATGTGAGATGACACATTATGTAGGAAATCAATCTATAGTTGCATATATATTAAATCAAGAAGATATTACAACCATTGTCTTGACCTTGTTGTTCTCCTCCGACAAAACTAGGTTCCCACACACTTCCATTAGCATTCCATGATGGCCTCAACAATGATGATTTTAAGGCTCTTCCCTTTAGGCTTCACACTAAACCACATTCACACTTCTTCCTCACACACAACTAGAGAGCTACAACTATGAATATCTTGTTGTTTACTCCAAACTTAATTAGCATTAGCACACCAAGATTAACACTAGCTTGTGCTTGGGAAAAATCGAGGTTTATATAACATGAATGGATGGGAGATGGTTCCTCTTCTCATAGCAGAAGGTCTTATCTCTTGCTGTATTTCCATCCTTATAGGGGAAAGGAGCCCAAACTGACATGCTCGACTCCATCTAGCTCAACCATTTACCAGACTTCCATTACGAAGCCTCTAGATCTAGAAGCTTCGGATCCTTACTTAAAAGAAAAATCTGAAAGAGGATTGTGTGACTGAAACGAAGCTCAGTCGCTTTGGTCGGTGCTAGGGACATTTTTAATCCATGCATATCGACACGAGGAGGAGAAGGGTCATTGGCGCCATTCTTGTAAATTGCGAAAAACATAGGATTTTTGGGAAATGGTGCAAAAGGGAATTGTTCTGCTCATGAAGAGGGACACAATGGGAGTTTGTTCATGAAGGGAAAGCATGTAGGGTTCACTGGAGAGGTCCTCCAAGATCAAGGAAAGGGAGTACAAGGATAGTGACAAAATGATGTGTAACAGATGCCCCCTAAAGAATGAAGGCCGAACTAGAGTGAGGGATGAAAAGCTTTATGAATCAGTGTAAGGAACCAGAGTCTATCATCGGAAAACCTACCAAAAAGTACAGATACATATACAAAACTGAAAATCTATCAAATGATACGTGAATCGTGGTATGGACGTAGCCATCCATAGAATGATCATGTAAATGGATCGAGGCATGAGCTCAACCATCCGATAAAGAGGAACATATCGAAACCAAGGTATGGTTGCAACCATACATCTAAGAGAGACATGCATATCAACAAAATCATGTCACATCGACTTGTAACCTGGAATTTTGTAATCTGAGCCTAGGGTCTTGCGCTCCAACACGACCCGATCAAAGTACAAATTCTAACATGTGAATAAATGTGTTGATGTTGAACATGCTAGAAAATCGCTTGATTACTAGCCCATGATGTAAACTGTTAAAAAGCGTGATAGAAACCACCAATAACGATAATGGTCCTCAAGGTACTATCAGCACAATTCACAGAATGTGAATAGACGAGCTGTAGTTGAACACCCATGAAATCACTTCATCGAAAGCCAATGATGCGGACTTGTCGTTGAGTGTGAAGAACTCGCCATTAGGGCATGCAATCTCTAAGGTACTGAAAGGGAGTTTCTCGGTCAACTTCCTGGATAATGAGCTGAAGTCGACATGAAGCAACAGTGTCAAAGGAGGCCCATAATGTATCCCACATCACCGACACGAGACAAAGGGATGAAAAATGATTTTGGATGATACAGAGAATCAAGGGTAAGTGTAACTACAGAAGGAAAACTCTTGAACATATCAGCGACACGACCGGAAGTTTGACAGCTTTTGGATCCATAGGATCGGTGGTCATGGTGACGTGGTAGAGATCAAATGGAAGGAAAAAATAAATGGCCCAACCTAGGAAGGTCAATGATAAAAAGGAGGATATCCCATCCTGTCACGAAGTAGAAAGTGTCATGTTCAAGAGTGAGCTACCAACACAACTGACCGGATTTCCAAATTTTCCCCCACCATTCCCAGTAGGTACCCCAATTATTTTTTAATTGCATGCTTGAATGGGATAGATTATGCTTGCACTGTAAGTTCATCCTTCAGACAAATCTGACTTAAGAAGTTTAATGAGACCTAGGAAGGAGAATCTCGTGTTTGTCATGGTGACAAATTCAACATCATTTAATATTTTAACGAGTCTGAAAAAGTGGTAACTCGGTATCTTTTTCATGTTTATAGAGCTTGAAAAATACATGGAAAAGAAAACTCCACATGGTCCCTTTTCGTACAATTGTGTCTCTCGAGCTTGAAAAGGTAGAAAATGATACTTGAGAGAACCGCTTGACCATTTCATTCAAGGAGTACCTTTTTCGTAAATAGTGCATCTCAGCCCGAAAAAGGGGTAAACGTATACTAGGCACACGACGTTTCACATCTATTAACGAATTTGAAATGACAAGAGTTCGACTATCTTTTCATTTTTAAAGGGTAGGAAAAAAGCTTGAAAGTCGACCCCCCCATTTTATTCTCTTTTAAGAGTCAAAAGGGAAAAATACTCACCAATCTTTTCATTTGAGTTTTACGAGTCGAAAAAAGAGCTAAAATGTGACTCGACATCATCGTCGAGCATCCATCACCTGTTGCTGCACAAAAAGGGTAAAGTGCATTATATATTTCTTGAGGCAAAATAGGTCAAAATACTTAAAATACCCTAACATTTCATGAAAAACTAAATAAAAGGAGGGAAAAGGAAATATTTTTTACCATTTACCAATTTACCTTGCTGTGAAAAAATTTTCACCCACTTTTGCCCTAATTGTTTCGAAGTATCTTTGGGGATATCCGGGAAGTCATTTGCAAGCTGCCAATTACAGGTAGGATCCAAGGCCCTAATCTCCATTTCCATACTATTTATTCATGATTTAATCCATTTTTTGGATTTTTGAGGGAGGTTTTGGAAAGAAAAAAAATCGCCCTCGATTGGTGTGAGTTCTGGGCATGGAATCTCACCAGATGAGGGTAATTAAAATGCCCAATCGCGCTGTCAGCATAATTGTTTTTAAAATAGACACATCGATGCCATGAAGAAGGAAAAAACAATTTTCCTCTCAAAACCACTGTTAGAATCCAAATTTTACTGGCCAAAAATGATTATTGACTTGAATACATGGTTTTTGCATGAAAGAATCATCGAAAATGGTAGATTGGAAAGAACGTGAGCACGAAGAAGTGGTCACTGAGGAACTGAATGATCCAAATTTCCTGAACGCTTTGGGGAACTATGTGCTCCTCAAGTTCTTTCTCACAATAGGAATGCAGGCTGAACCTGAGCTACTTCGATACCTGACTAGTCTCTGGGACACAAATTGGAAAATATTCATCATTGGTGACCAGGAGATGGAGTTAGAAACTTCAGACATATATTTCATCACAGGACTGTCCTGGAGGGGGGAACCAGTCAACCTATATGGGTCACGATAGAGTGGGACAAGCATATCCATGCTACTTGTTGAACATTGTCCTGAAGCCCTCAAGTCCAAGAGTGGCAAGATTGAGATTGCCACTATGTGAGATATGACTCTAAGAGTGTTATTGTTGACTATCAATAGAGTGGCGGGGTCCCAAGTAGTGCACGAGACTAACAAATCGAAATTTCTATACGCTATCGATTGTACAACACTGACGACCTTCAGTTGGGTAGAAGCCATGAAGATCAACATAAAATGCCAGCTGACAAAAGCTAAGACGGGGAATCTGAAGCAATTTTTCTTCAAATCTGTACTAGTGACCTTTTCCTTGGAATGGGTGCTAGTATTCCAGTACGAGCTGACTGAGGTAGATCCACCGATGCCACGAGACCCACAGATGGCCCGTTGGAGTCGTTTGATGCCGAGGATCACTAGGAGCCAGCATATGTCTTACAAGCCCACCTTCTTTTCATGGCTACGACTAGAGCTGATCATCATGGAGGATTGAACATACAACAGTACTGACTTTCGTGGAGATTTGGACATGCTGTTGCCAGATGGGGAGGATTTCAACAATGAAGGTAAAAAATCAATTTTTTATTTTTTGATATTTTAATTGTTTTTGATATATATGTGTTTGTAACATTTTGTTTTATCAATGTAGATGTTGGACCAGAGCATCTTGTTGGGATGTCCCCGATAGCTAGGCACATATCTCACTAGTTTGATGTCGCTCCTTATCAGGAGTGGAGTGACAACAAGGAGGATATCGCGAGAAACCTTGAGGGGTTGACTCATGGTATCCCAGAGTATGCTCAGGTGGGAGACATCCCTCACTAGTACCAGAGACACGCATGGGAGTATCAGACCAGATCCACCGATTGCTAAATTGTGTTACGTGAGTATTTTCAAGCTATCACAATCACCATGCTAATTATTTCCTAGGTCCAGCATTTTATGTTTTTTAGGCCTGTGTGCCACAGATATATGAGGCCTGTGAGGCACCGATGTTATTTGAACACACACATTATTTTTTGTGGTTTTGATGTATCAAACATTATCACCATATATATATATATATATATATATATATATATATATATATATATATATATATATCTATGTATATATATATATATATATATATATCTATGTATATATATATATATATATATATATATATGTATATATATATATAGATATAGATATATGTTGTATTTTCTTGCTTACTATGGTACAAATGATTTGTTTTTTCTTTTCACATGTTTTGGAAATGTCTATCTAACACATAACTAGCTAATTCATTTTTCAGTGTGCTCATGCGTCTAGAAATATGACGATATGTAATGTAATCAAAATTTCTTTCCAGTAGGCGAATACGCAGATACATTCTCAATATCTGAGGGTTTCTAAAGGAATATTGCCCGTTGAGTTGAAGGACAACAAGTTGTGAATCCAGGTGGACAACCAATTCCTGAATGCCAAGAGCAATGTCCTTTGACAACAATTCGATGACTACATTGTATTCAGTAATGTTATTATTTGTGCGACCGAAACAAATACCATGAAGATCAATAAAATCACCGTGAGGGTCATAAATAGCCCGTGTCACGAAGGGTAGATTTCGGGTACTATGACAAGAACCATTAGCGAAACCGATGTGAGGAGTCGTAGACATCTGTAAAGTAGGGAAAACGTATTAAATAGGAAAGTTATTTGCAAACTAACACACCATACCACACTGCACAAAAATGAATGACACACTAATGTACACAAGTAACCATGAAAGATGAGCTCAGCATAGTACTTTTTGAGAGAGTCCATGCTCGGACTCTAGTAATCAATTAACACAGATGAACAATGGAGTTTTACCATTGACATGATGAGTAAGCATCGAGTCAGCCAAATAATAGAGTAGAACTCATATAAGGTGTTTCCCCCATGCCCCCTGGGCAAGGGAGGGTTACGAGTGAGATGAAAACCCCATTGCAATAATGGGTAATCAGTAAAAGCTCGGGGAGGGAGAAAAAAACTGAATCCATGAGGGGATAAAGGTGCCCTCAGTTGAAATATCTTTACAATGTCAAGAGAAACTCACATGTCAATAGCCGACTAAGAAGAGAACTTCTCAAGATACATAAACTTTACCGCCGGGCTAGGCAAGACATGGAATGACGATGAGTATCATTCCAAGGTGGTTACTCAAGAGACATTACTTCCATGATACTCTCGTTAGCAAGGAAAGTATTGGCTCAGGGATCAGGAGATTCTGAAGTACCAAGCCACAGGGATTGATAATACGTGTCGAGGGAAGTCCTCAAAACAGGAAAATCAGAGGATATAGAACTTGAGGTTGAAACAATTTCCATGTAATTGATTTCGGCAGGACTAAGTGGCATAACCTCGCCCCAAGTATCAACAAGATCTAGTGAAAGTAAGACCCAAGGATCAGATTTGATCGAGATAATGTTGACATAGGCAACATGAGGAGGTGGGAACGGAAAAATTCCCAATAAGGTAGAATCTTTAAAAATACCTAGTTGACATATGGAACATTTCCATCCGAGGAGGAAGAGGTAAAGAAGGACAACTGGTCAATAGTGATGATCTTCCCTTGATTGGGAAAATGAATCACGTGGAATAGGAAGGAGGCTACAACATGCATGGCATGGGTCCAACTCTGTCCGAGTAGAAGATTATAATTGAGATTAGCGTCAACAATCTCTACCTTGACTTGTATTGTGTTGCCTTCCAAAGTAATGGAAAGGTTAGGTAAGACAGCGAAGGGTCACGAATCACACCCGTTGAAAGCTTCCAAAGTGTTACGGGATTGGTTTAAAGTAGAGGAACCAAATGCCTTCCAGCAGGCGACTGACATGATGCAGGTAGAAGCACCTTCATCGATGACAGTCCTATGAATGGTTTTCTCATTGATGATGACCTGAATGAGAAAGGCAATCTGATGAGGCAGGCATGTAACGTGGTTCTCTAGATCAAAAAATATCAAATTGGAATCAGTAGGATCAATACCCCCAATAACTGACAGCCAGGATTTCCGCTGAGATAGACAGATTTTGAGTACCTGGAGAGATGACATAGTTGATGGTGCCTGAGCCAAATCCTCAACAATATTATAGTGTTGAGCAACTCGAGCGTTGGGATTGTATGAGGATTTCCTTAGCACACCTCAAGAAGGTGTTCGTATGGCAGAATTAGAGTTAGGGCGCTTAATATGAAGAGGGCCAGAACTCAAGGTGGAAGAAGAAGGGGTGGCCTCATTCTCTTTCCCAACTGTCGGAGAAGGAGTTTGGTAATCTTTTGATCTAGTAGCCACATTGATAGGCGTACTCATTATCAACACTTGAGATCATGAGGAAACAGATGATTGAGGTTGGTCTACCATGTAATTATACTGAGACAGAAACATCTCTTTCAGGACAGTTGGGGTCCCTTCGAGCAAAAAACTAACTTTGGATCGTTGGGGACAATCCTTAGTATAATGATCCTCCTCGCAAATGAGGCATGGATACTTAGGCTTTTGTTGTGAATATTTAGTGGCAGATGACTTAGGAGGACCCTGTTTTGGGGCATTGACTTTACCCTTGCCTTTTCCTTCCTTCTTACCTCTTAAGGATTTGTCCATTGTGGTAGACTGGATAGTGTGGACCCCTGAGGCTTCACCAGGGCTAGGTGGATTCTGGGAGGGATTATTGGAAGGAGTGTTTGACATTGACTTCTATTTGGAAGAAGACACTAAACCAATTACTCCATCAATAGGAGGTGTAGCCTGTGACTTCAATGCCATGGGACCGGATGATGGCAGCGGAGCATCGGGTAATAATGCATACAAAGTGCTAGCCTAAGAATAAACAAGATCTAAGTATTGGGAACGATAAATGTATTGTTCTTCAGTAACACATCCACCCATAGGTATATCACGATCAATTTGAGTGACGAATGACTTGGTAAACCATTCAATCAGAAACTGATCAACAATCTCGAATTTGATCAGGTGACGTCTACATCGGCATTCATGGATGTGATCAGAGATGTGTGTCGTGGTATATTACTTAAGTGATCTGAGCAAATAGGTGCTAGTTTTTTAGCAAATTTGCAACTGGAAATTTGTGATGAAAGCCATGGTTAAAGAGTTGAAGTCATGGTATTTACTTCAAGGAAGCTCGATGTACCACTTGGCTGCAACACCTGTGAGGGTTTGTTGGAAAAGACGGAGATGAATAGAATCATCAACGTCAGAGTTAGAAGAGCACCAGAGGTGATATGTCATCACATGGGCTTGAGGATCTTCTTTTGCTTTTCCATCGGACTTAGGATAATCGCTCGGGATCTTGGACAGAATCAGAGGCCAGTATGGCGAATGAAGAATTGGATTATTCGTATGGCGAGACACATCTGGCAACTCTAGTGTTGCCAAGAACAATAATTGAGTATCAAAAGGAATTAGAGGTCAATAAGTGGGTCCAACCGGAGGAGCCCATCCCTGCTAGTAAGGATTTTGGCCCCATAATGGAGGGTTTTGGCCATATGGCATTTGATTCTGCCCCCACTTTAGGTTACCTTGGCAGCAGGGAGGATTTTCACATTGAACACCTTGAAATTGTCCAGTCATAGGTTGCTGATAAGCAACATATGGGTTAAGAGGCTAATGAGTTTATTGACCTTGGACATATGGATATTGCACTTGTTGTCCTTGAACATATGGGTTTTGAACTTGCTACCCCTCAACAACAGGATTTTGGACCTATTGTCCTTGGACATAAGGATTGTACACTTGTTGTCCTTGGACATAGGGATTTTGGACCTGTTGCCCTTGGACAAAAGGATATTTGACCTGTTTCCCTAGGACATTAGGATTTTGGGCCTGCTACTATAGGACTTCACGCTAGCCTTGTCCTTGCAAGGGTGGACCTTGTTGATATGTATATAAGGTTTCTTGTTGCCTGGGTTGGCTCTACTACTGCAAGGGTTGACCTTGCAGTTGCAAAGGTTGTCCCTACAGCTGCAGTAATTGGCCTTGCAAGGACATAGGCTAGGAGGTGTGTGGCGCATACTGCATCTGCTGCTGCATGGTTTGTTGCAACTGTTTCGAGGGTTTCCCCTATGGTTTTTTCATTTTTCCTTGCTGCAGTATCATCTTCCCTTGCTGTGGCGTGGACGACCCTTGCTGCAACAAAGTTTTCCCTTGTTGCTTCAGAGGCTTTCCTTGCTGTTGCAAGGGTACTTGAATAGTTCTCAGGAAATTTTTGAACTAAATTTGGCCATAGCCCCCCTGAAAAGTGGATGTGCCCGGCTGAACGTACTGCCCAAACTGAAGGATGTAATGTGGATTTGCCATTCCTTGAGAACCATATGGAACGTAAGGACTTTAGTACTAAACCTGAGCCTCATAAGGCTACTGATACTGGAAATTGCTTGACCCAGACGACCAACGATATTTTGAACCTGTTGGTACTGGACATTGCTTGATTCAGCAGGACCAACAAGGCTTTTTATATCACCATAAGAAGGTTGGTTCATGCCAACCATGTGAGCCTATGAGCTACTCCCATTGGTGGTACCTGACACCATAGAAACACTCAGATTCTTCCCCCCAGGTGGTGGAACAACTTGTCCACTTACCGGAGGGATCGTAGAACTGACAATAACATTCCTCAAGTCCGTTGCTTGAACTAGACGGGTGATTGGGACAAACGAGACACGAGGGTTTAGAATGATGGGTTGCACTGGGACTGAGGTAACGGCCTGTTGGGAGGTCAGGTTCGCAATGAGTGAACCTATAGTAGGCATGGCGCCAGATGCCCAAACAGGTTTATGATAGAGATGAGGCACTAGGTGTACTTGAGACTAATTGTGCCAAAGTCATATAATTAGGCAATAAATCCTGATACACACTAATGGGAATGCTTCCTGTATAGGCGAAACCTTCAAGAGGAAATTTATGTTCTTCCTCTTCGATAGTGTGTGGAGTAGAAACTTCTTATTCATCTGGAGAGGTAACTCAAGCATCACCTTTGGGTTCCATAGTTGGGAACAAATGACGACAAACGACGAAAGATGTACGAGGGGATAATTCCAAAGAACACCCTGTTAATCATATGGAATGTACAAACACTATAGTGATATAAAAATAGGGTTGAACAAAGGATTCAGAGGATATATAACCAGTCCATGTCCAAGATGACTGTTAGTAGTCGATGAACTCTCAGGAGTTTCAACGGGATTGTCCAGAGATTCTGGGCCAATATCAGCAGCTAACCCAGTATCTGAAGTAGGCGGAGGATGAAATAACAAAGGTTGAATGCTCAGAATGATTTTGAGTTCAACACCTTGTTCCTCAAGTGACTGGTAATTCAAGAAAAGGCTTCTTAGAAAATATTTTATACAGAGGAGAGGAAGAGGAACTAGGTGAACCGAATGGTTTAGCCATGATGACCTTGTCTTAGTTAACGGGAAAAGATGAGATAAACTTCAAGGCTTTAAAATTTTCTTTAGGGAAACTCACGATTTTGTATAGGAAAGACTAACAAGATGTTGTAAGATTGTGGGCAATCAATTTTTTAAGACGCATCAATACACTGGTGCTCTTTCATGTTTTAAGAGTCGAGAAATAAACAAAGGTGACCCTATCACTTTCAATTGGAAACGAGATCAAAAGTACGAGTGCTCCAATGATCTTTTAAGTTTAATGAGTCAAAAAGATCAAATGACTACTTTGGATAATCTAGGTAAAAAGGATTACCAGGCAACCGTGAACCGCAAAATACCTCACGGTGAATCCAGAAGTATGAGCAAGCAATCTCCCCGAATGATGTGTTTGGTGTATCATGTTTGCAAGGTGGCAGACTCAGTTTCCTATGGATAAAGGATTGCAGCCTAGATGGGTCTCCCGTTATATAATCGATGGTATGGGAAGCACAAATCCGTACTAGCGTTGTCTAGTGTCGATGCTAATGACAACTTCTAGGTTTAAAGACGCCGGAACACATCTCTAGCCCAGACCTCGATGTGATCATTAGGTTTCAAATGTGCCTCTCAGTTTTCAAGCCTTAGTGATGTTACTCAAAAAGCCCTAAATGCCGCTAAATCAGATAATACCCTTTCAATTTGATGAAGTGTCTACACTAGAGAGGGTAGAAAACACAATCAAATGCAAACAACCAAGCAACCGAAAGCAAAAT
The DNA here is from genome assembly GCA_031772625.1 of Pinus tabuliformis. NCBI lineage: Eukaryota > Viridiplantae > Streptophyta > Pinopsida > Pinales > Pinaceae > Pinus > Pinus tabuliformis. Next base: position 190,131,671 of record CM062808.1, read on the forward strand.
GATTTTTGACTACTTCACTTTTCGAGAAAATAAACTAATGAAAAATGCATTCCAATTCCTTATTTCCTAACAAGTACACTCTAACAGTCCTTTCAAAAGAAAAGAGAATTCTTTTTCTTTTCAAATGCCAATGCAATCCTAGTCTTCAATGATTCTAACTACCGTAACATATTGATGCAACAAACTAGAATTTTGTACTTTTCATGAAATGACAAAATGAATTTCTCATAAAACACTTCAATGAAATTTTTTTCAAGACAATTGATTCTGGGGCAAATGAAAAGCACGAAAAGAGAATCTCTTTAAAATTAATGACACAACGACTTTACCGAAAACAAGACAAGAAATGTGATCCATTCCAGAAAAGAAATGTTTAGACAAGAAAACGAAAACTCTTCAAACTTGTGTAATCGAGGTCAACGCCATATAAGGACCATAAACGAAATGTGAGGAGTAAATGCACCAACAACCTGACTCACTAAGTTCACAATCATCTGAATGGATGACAACCATAAATGAAATGTGAGGAGTAAATGCACCAACAACCTGACTCACTAAGTTCACAATCATCTGAATGGATGACAATCTAGACTGCCTAGAGCCACTAACCATCCGATGACCCAAAAAATCAAGCAAAAAGATGGCAAATCAACATGCAAAAACCCAAAATGTAAAGCAACTTTCTAGTTAGGGAGAAGACGGTCTAAATAGCTTACAGGGTGAGAATCATGAGAGCAAAACACTCTGGCCAAGATCTAGAGTGAACCCTAATCTTCACTTACAGAAATCAACGTGACTGCCTAATTGACAACAAGTGCCAGAAGGGGGTCAGCGCGGCTATTTCTTAGCATATCGCATTGGTTGGTGCAACTCTCAGTGAATTAAGCACGCTGAGTGTGAATGCAAAGAAAAAAAATAAAAAAAAAATATCTCAGAAGTTGGGACCAGACTTGCTACTATGAATTTCAAACCGAGAGCAGTAAGCAAAGGAAAGTAAACATAACTAAAGGGAAATGGTGAAACTAGAAAATTTCACACAAAACCATGAAATTCCAAGCAGAAAAAACTAAGGATTGGTTCCCCAACAGAGTCACCAATTTGTGGTGAAGTAAATTTATGAGTGCGGACACAAACAATTCCTCTAGCCCGATAATGGGTATAGCCACAACTGTTACATTCTATGGAATACTTAGGCTATAACCAATTAAGAGGGCCTACCTCTTAGTATGCTTATCCCGTTTGGTGATGACCTTGCTTGCTCGCTCCAGGTATCTCCCTTTTCCTTCTTCAAACACCTGAAACAAGTAAACAACAGCAAACAACAATCGTGATAATACAAAAATTGCAATTCAACCTATTTAATGAGTCAAGAAACATTAAGTCATAAACATGTGAGATGACAGATTATGTAGGAATTCAATCGATAGTTGCATATATATTAAATCAAGAAGAGATTACAACCACTGCCTTGATGTTGTTGTTCTTCTCCGACAAAAGCAGGTTCGCATACACTTCTGTTAGCATTCCATGATGGCCTCAACAATTATAGTTTTAATGCTCTTCACTTTAGGCTTCACACTAAATCAAATTCATACTTCTCCCTCACACACAACTAGAGAGCTACAACTATGAATAGCTTGTTGTTTACTCCAAACTTAATTAGCACTAGCACACCAACATTAAAACTAGCTTGTGCTTGGGAAAAATGGATGTTTATATAGCATGAATGGATGGGAGATGGTTCATCTTCCCATGGGAGAATGTCTTATCTCTTGAGGTAGTTCCATCCTTATAGGGGAAAGGAGCCCAAATTGACATCCTCGACTCCATCCGGCTCAACCATTTACTAGACTTCCGTTACAAAGCTTCTAGAGCTAGAAGCTTCGACTCCTTAGTTAAAAAACTTTCCAGAAGAGGATCCACATGACTGAAACAGACCTTAGTCACTCTGGTCGGTGCTAGTGACAGTGTTAATCCCTGCATATCGGTGTGAGGAGGACAAGGGTCATTAGCGCCGGTCTTGTAAACTGGGAAAAACAAAAGATTTTTGGGAAATGGTACAAAAGGGAATTGTTCTGCTCATGAAGAGGGACACAACGGGAGTTTCTTCATGAAGGGAAAGCATGTAGGGTTCACTATAGAGGTCCTCTAGGATCAATCAATGGGGAGTATAGGGACAGTGCCAAAATGATGTGTAACATCGACGAAGCAGAGTGAGTCTTAAATGACTCAGATAAGTGAGCATGTAGAGACGAGCTTCGCAGGATGGCCACTACACAAAAAATTCTCCACATTATTTTTTGGTTCACCCTCTTCTAAGATCACATTCAAGTAGTTAAGCGATTCGAACACTACTAGCTTTATGTCCACAAGGATAGATAACCTTATGCTCCTTTACACCTTTTCATCATTACATGCCCCTTCTACAAATGGGGCATTGAGTTTATGACGTGCAACCAACCATATCAAATTGGTCACAAGAACATATTGGTCATCATTGACTACTTCGACAATTGGGTTGAAGTGATAACCACATTCAATAGCATCGCTAATATCAATGTGTTGACAATGTTAGAAATCCATCAACTAAGGGGGTCTCCCCGATGAACAGTCCCAATCAGACTTCACATCGTTTGATATGGAAGCCTTTCTGGAAATAAAGCCCAACTGTCGTATGTTATAGAAGATATGCCTTGACTACCGTGTTTAGCACAAGAGAATAATGCACAGGTACTTTTATATGAACAAATGAGTATTCCTTATTGAATTTTCAACTAAAAAATGTACCAAGGTTCTTCTACAAAAAGGGGAAAGAATAGTGAGCCTTTAAAAGGAAAGTAATAGTATTGATCCACTTATCTTTGCAACTACAATGGTAACTTCTAGCTGAGTCTCCTTCTTAATCTCCTTCATCATCATCCTATCATAACATGATAGAATACCTACAAGTGAACTGCAATCATGACAAAATGACATCAATCTAAAAATCCCCTATTCTAACATGCTTCATGACAACTACTCACTAAGTTGTAACAGGGTGATAGGATGGGAGATAGGTTCAGGAATTGCGTAGTTGAGAAGCTCAAGAGGTAGGGGACAGGACGAAGGCTTGAGAGTGTGCAATATGTAGTTTAGGAAGTCCAAGACAAGATAACCGTGTAGTTGAGGTACTCAAGAGTAAGGCTTGAGGCTTGAGCATTGAGGTTTCCCACTGCACAATTTTGGAGGGGAAGAGGAGCAGGGATTGCACAGTTGTTCAATTCAAGGGCTCAGGGCTAAGGCTTGATGTTTGAGACTGTGTAGTGTATAGAGGAGATTGATTGAAGGCATGGATTGCGCAGTTCTGGATCTCAATGGTCGAGATTGAGCAATAAGACTGGACAATGCACAATTCTGGAAGGTAGGAATTTTTCATTTTGCAGTACAAAGAGGTAAGGTTGAATCTTGAGGATTGAGACTATGAAATGCATAATTTAGGAAGGTTGAGTGAGGCCAAGTTGTTAGGGAAGGAACGTTTCCAGATTTGGCTAAGTGTGGGATCAATGAGACCAAAGTGAACAATGATAAAACTTAAGTATTATCATACACTTAGAATAGTTAATGATGCAACATTCAACACTCAGAACACACGAAAAACATAATACCCCCAATATGATTACATTGAGACAAATTTCCCCAAGTGTGACACTAAAAGTACACATTGCAGCAATGGTGACGACACTTGTGCAATAGGTCTTGAAACTTTTGGAGTGAGTGCAATACATGTCTACATGATAAGAATGACTCATTAGCACCAAGGAAACCCCTTGAAAATAACCAAAACTACATTTTTGCTATGTGAAACACCTGCCTTGCCAAAAGATGACATTTGAAGATAAGAGGAAAGTGAAAACAACACTTACAAAATGCAAATGACATTGAAAGCAACACATGCCAGAAAAAATACAACATGAAAAAATAACTTATTACAGTGAAAATAATTGAATGAGATAGTCATAAACACGAAAGTGACACTTACAAAATTGAAGCTATGCAAGAGCGACAATTCAGAAAAAGAACCGAACCAGAAGAATAATCACAAACACAAGTGAGAGGCTATCGATGAAAGTTTGCACTGACTATTGACACAAGTTGAACATGGCACAAGAAATATTTTTATGGACATGCGCCATGCCTATTGAAGCTCGCCTAAAAGAGCACGATCATGACTTTGTTACAGACTAAACATCTGTGAGCAAGTGCCTTTCACACTTATCGATCGAACATAAAGTGACTATAGAGTTAATGATCATAAGATCCATGGCAGTCTCCAAAATTCAAGTGTAGCCCAAATTTTGGAGGGTGTTTGTTGCAACGAAAACACTTGGTAATACATTGGTAGAACTACAACATCTCTTCCTTGTTCTAATATTTTTTATGGGGTCTATTTTCTAGGAAGTATTGATTCATAATTCATATTACTTTGGCTTCCCTACTTACACCAAGTATAAACAATGTACCCTTCATCCTCTCTTGGTTGAACACAATCATAAATCCATCTATATCGCAATGTTTCAAATCAAGAGAAGGATAATGTTATTCGTGAGATTTAGATTTTTAGAGTATAGTTTTTTCATCTCTTGTGTTTCTCTGTTCTTATCAGGCCTAGAGATTCCCCCGATGAAGTCATTTCAGAAATAGAAACATTGCTCCACTGCTATCGAGCCTATATAGTACCTCGACAAAGTTGCTTGCTTCACCTCCCTATGCATGAAGCCTTTCTCTTCTTTCACCCTTTGTTTATTTATTTGTATAGGACTATTCATCAACACTTATTAATTTAATGAGGTGGAAGAGGGATCTCGACTTATTGAGACTAGAATAGGTTTTTCCTTCAGAGACGAATATATGAAACATCTTATATTGGTTTTCTCAATTAGATTTTCCCCTTATCCTTCTCTACTTGATCAAATTAGTGTGGAAAACACTGAAACATAAAAAATTGAGTGAATGCATGACGTTTCCATAATAGGAATGGAAATCATGGTTTGACACAAAACTTTCCTTATGCAAGGATCATATTTTTTGTCACAACATCACCGACAAAATGGTGTAACCAAGACGAAGAAGAAGGACTAAAGGTTAGCCAAATGTTGCAGTGTCACAAGACCCTTTCTATTTTTCCACATTGTCTTTCAAGCCAAAGGAGGCATCCTTTGTGCGAAGTTGTATTAAAAAAAACATGAAAGTAGATAGAAGACACAAGAAGAAAAAAAATTAAAAAGGACAAGGGAAAAGGAGGCTAAACCAACAACAGGATGTGAGAAAAAAAATAATAAAATAGAAGAAAGACTACAAAGAGCGAGTGCAATATGAGTGTGCAAGGGAGACTAGAATGTAGCTAGACCTACTCGTAACACTAACTAGCTAGAAGGTCAGGGTCAAGTATAATGAAATTCCCAATGTAGCCAATGTAAGTACTCTCGACCTACATACCCAAATATGCAAGTGATTAAAACATATACAAAATATTGTGCAATATAAAATATAAGTGCTTGGATAACTTGTACAACAAATTTAAGGTATTTCATGTCAACGGAAAGATATGTCATAGTGACTACTACTGACCCACTCACATTCTCACCTTTTCAATGAAAACCATAATCAAACAAACCTTGGAAGCTTCTTGCGAATCCATCTTGATCTGTAGAATCTTCCTTTGCAACCATGAGAAAATATTGAAACTTTTTATTTGTGACGAACCTTGCCATATAATATTGCTCCAACCATTCAGTGATTAGATCATAAAATCTAAAACAGTCCTCTTGAGAACCCTAAAATCTATGAAAAGATAATTTTTCTAATAAAAGCGTGCGATTAAGATGATAATATTGTATGGGAAAATGAATCTGATCATATTCAGAAGGCTTATTAAGATAGTGAGGGCTTGACATAATCATCAGTGAAGGCTGAAATGAAAAAGATTCTTCACAATTATCTGAATAGTGATATAAACTGCAAATATTAATCAATGTGAAACAATTGTCAACATATATACTGATGGTAAAATCATAAATCAAACTAGCGTTGATATTGTGATCATATGGGCCATTTGTGGAACGCGATTCTCAGTTACAATACAAGAAAGATAGATCAGATTGAACAATTTTATGAATTCCTTGAACAAAAGAGTCACCTTCCTCACATGATAAATATAACAAATCATTTCCTTGTAACTAGCTACACACTGAACTAATATCGTTATCGTCAAAAGAATGAAAAAGGAATGCTAGTATAGCAAACACATGAAACTAGCTAGGACACAATCAATGAAGAAGGATTTAATTCACCAAATAACTCATTCATTCACTAGAACTTAAGGGGATATTATGTGCGATGAAGAAAAATATTAGCAATATAACATTCAAAAGAAAAACCAAGAGATGACTATTCTGAAATGCCTATTATAAACCTGATTCCTTCAACCAATGATAAAATTTGATATGATCAGCTTCACACTTCCATGATTTTGTGTGAGATACACATTCCCAAGCTAATTTAAGTAGAAGATATTTGTGCGGTGATGAACCAACTAAGATAGAATCTTCAATCTAGTCAGAAATCGAATCTTGAATGTTTGAAAGACTATATGCGCAATACGAGACATCTTTCAATAAGGAATATACATCGAGTGAAACCATTCAAAGAGAATAATTTTGCAAGGAAATCCAAATATGACTTACTTCAGGGACCTTACCAAAGTCACGTGATGCTGACATAACCATCAACAAAAGTTGAATTGGCTTGACTTCCTCACACGTCCTGAAATTTTAAAGGGTTGTAAAATTTCATTTTGAATATTCAACTAGACCATGCATGGTGTGAGGATAGTTATTTCCACTAATTTCAATAATACCATTACTAAATAGATGGAAACCATCTCTATCACTGATTTGAATAGATTTTACATATTCAAGAACCAAATTATACAAGTTGAAATATTCTTTTGGTCGCACATCTAGAGATGTATGAATTAGAGAAATTTCCTGAGCAAGAAGATTTGAAGAGTTATCTTCATACAAAACAAGACATGATGAGGGATGGTAAGAATACTCAATGATTTGATTGTTTTCTTTTTCATCATGGATAGCATAACTACCTTTTGTCAATTGAAAATTTAACCCATCAAATGAAGAACTTTAAGAGCATGGAGTATCTTCATCATAGGTAGATGCATCACAAATGGTAGACCACATGGGATAATGAGATGGAGAGGAAGTTTCAATAAGAACATATTATTTGACTGAGTTAGATTCTATATTTAAATATTTCAAATCAAAATCTTCTTGAGGGACCAAAATATTAGTTGTTTAACTTGGGCATTCATCATCACATACATGAAGAGAGACGTCATCATCATAATTATTGTTACCCAAGACTATAGATTGATTAAGAAAATTAACTTCATTCGATTGACTACCAAGATTAGTAGATTGAAAATCATCTAATAATGAAGGAGAAACCTCTTAACCCATAGGGTTTTGAAAGAGGGAAGACAGATTAAGAGTTTCCTCACTTTTATGCTCCCCTACTTATCTAATGTGACTGCCTTGTATCTAATCACAATTTCAACCAACAATTTGCAAATCAAGAGAGTGGGAAGAAATAGTTGGTGGAACACATTGATCAAGAAGATTATGATACAAAGAGTCATGGCATGTAGATGATAGAGGATGACCAAGATCCCTTCAACAAGTGACACTTACCATGGAACTAGATCGCAGATTGAGGTTATGATAGCAAATGTCATCTTGAGGAATGAAAGGATTAGTCTTCGCCCTAGGATCCATGAACCATTCCAAGGATTCATCCATTGTATCTGAATCATGATAGGTGAATGAAGGTTGAAGAGAAGAATCAACCATATGATTGATGGGTTTCACAACTTCGGCATCATCGCAAGGAGACACCCATATCATAACTAAAAAAGGAGGAACAAAAGGAATAGTAGGTTCCTCCTCTGAAATGATAGGTGTCTTATGATTTACAAGATTTGGGGAATCATAAACATTCGGGGGTTTAGATTCACTATGAGAAGAGATACGAATCAAATGCTCTAACTTTTTTTTAAATAAATCCCAATCCATATCTTCTTCTGTAAATTCATAACAAAATTGAAGGAATCGATTATAATTTTCCTAAATTGATTCATTATAATTTTTTTAAGAATATACAGGTAATCATATGTGCCACACGATCAATGAAGCTCCTTGATGAGGTGCTAAAAAGAATGAATGGAAGTAGGTTGTAGGGTATGACACCATCAGTTAACTTGACATTCAAGTGTGAGGTAGAAAACAATACAAGCCACATCTTCACAATAAATTTCAGAGTGTTGACAAAACTCAATAAAAGTCGATGCATGCATGGTAATGGATGTATCACCCTCACTATTAAACTTTAATTGAGATGAGTAATCAAGTTTTTCTGCAAATATGAAACGTTTACCAGGGTATAGGTTAGAGAAACATTTCAGGATTATGATTTGGGGATGAGACATTTAAGGTAACAGATTCAAAATAGAATCAATGGGCACAACTTGTCATCTAGCCATCCTTCCAGTGCAATTTGTTGATGGTGTTGGAAATCCGTCAACTAAGGGGGTCTCCTTGAATGAAAATTCCTAATCATACTTCGCACCATTTGGTATGGGAACCCTTCCAGAAATAAGCCTTGACTACTGTATGTTCTCAAATATATGCCTTAGCTGCAATGTTCAACACAAGATACTACTGCATAGGTACTTTCAAATGAAAAAGTCAGTATGCATTGTGAAATCTTCAATTGAATAATGTATCAAGGGTCTTCTACCGAAAGGGGGAATAAAAGTGATCCTTTAAAAGACAAGTAATAGTACTAATCTAGTAAAGACACATGAGCATACATATGAATGAATCGCTAGACAACTAGCGAAATAGTTCACATAGCAGAAACAATTGCTAAAACATATACAACACACCTTCATTAAGATAAGCACCATCCACCAAAATAGTTCAATTTCCTTACTACAAATGACAACTACATACATCGTAAATATTCAAAGAATAGTCTAACAATATTTACGAAATATGCATGAAAGTGTGTTGGCTCAACGAGCATCTAAATTAAGCAAATAATCCAAGATACATCAAGACAATGAAGACCATTTGCCCCAATAGTGCAGCATTAGGCAAACTACTTGCTTCTCTAAAATAACTATCTTCCTCTCTAGTGCTTGGTAGGAGGAGCCAAGGTGAAAAAACCCTTACATGAGTGATGAGGGTTTATATATAATAATTGGGGTGATCATTCACCTACTTTTTGACTCTTGGACTACCATCGTCACTATTTGATTTATCTATGACCTTTTGACTCCTACATGAATTTTCACATTCTATACATGTCTCTTGGACTTCATCTTTACATTACATTAATCCAATATTGAATTACATAATCTACAAATTATGTGCCAAACGATGACTCGTTATAGGGCACTTATGGCATGAACTACATGATGATGTGGTAGTATGAAGCCATTCTTTATTGTTTCTTTCTTTGTGTCTCATGAAACATGCAACATGTTATTCTTCTTGCTCTTGCATAATGACTGAAGCTAGGGATTCTTCAATGTGATATTCATTTCCAACTGCTATCACAATCTTGTGTCCCTTTGTCTTTCTTGATTGATCCACACGTATTTCTTATCTTTCTTTATTGCAATTACAATGGTGTCTTCTAGCAGGATATTCTTCTTAATATCCTTCATCATCATCTTATCATAACATGATAGAATGCCTACAACTGAAATCCACTCATGACAAGAGGACATCAGTCTGAAAATCCCCTAGTCTAACATGATTCATGATAGCGCTAACTAAGTTGTAATTGGGTGATAGGTTAGGAGAGAGGCTCAAGAATTATGGAGTTGATCAAGGAGGTCAGGGGTTGGGACTCATCCTTTAGACTATGCAATGTGTAGTTCAGGTAGGCTAGGGAAAAATAACTTCGTAGTTGAGGGGCACAATTGTCGGGATTGAGGCTTGAGCCTTCAGGTTTCCCAATGCATTATTCAATTGCATGTTTCAAGGGGTCAAAGATGAAGCTTGATGCTTGAGACTGCACAATGTGCAGAGGAGACTAACTGAATACGTGGATTGTGCAGTTCTCGAGCTTAAGGGTCAGCACTAAGCACTTAGATTGTGTAATGTGAAATTATGCAAGGATAGGAATACAAATTTCATAGTACCAAGAAGGAGAGGTTGAAGCTTGAGGATTGCAACTGCACAATGCGTAGTTCATGAAGGCTGAGTTATTCCAAGTTTCTTGGGCAAGAACTTTTCAATATTTTGCTAAGTGTGGGATCAGTGAGACTAAAGGGGAAAATGATAAAATTTAAGTATGATCACACACATAGAACAATTGATGGTGAGACATGGATCACTCAAAAAACATGAACAACATAATAACCCTAATTTGATGCCATTGCGACAACTTTCTCGAAGTGTGACACTTAAGGTACACTTTGCAAGGAAAGTTCTTACACTTGTGTGACAGTCCTCGAAACTTTCAGAGTGAGCGAAATACATGTATAAATGATAAGAATGAATCATTATTTCCAAGGTTACCCCTTCGAACAAACCAAAACTACATTTGTGCGACATGTGACACCTTCCATTCCAAAAGTTGACATTGTAAAAGTAAGAGGAAAGTGGAAATGAAACTTGAAAAATGCAAATGACATTGATAGAGACACATGGAAAAATGAAGAAAACATGAAAACGGCACTTATTACAGTGAAAACAAGTAAAACATATGGTTGTAAACATGAACGCGACACTTACGAAAGCGAAGGTGTGGAAGAGGGATAGTTGGAAAAAATCATTGAAATAGAAGAACGATCACAATCAATGTGAGAGACTGTCTATGAAACTACACACTAATTGACGACACAAGTTGAACACCACACATGAACTGTCTCAATGGACTTGTGTCATGCCTGTTCAATTTTTCCTAAAATAGTGTGCTCATCACTTTGTTGTGGATTAATCATGTGTGAGAAAGTGCCTTTGACACTTATCGATCAAACATAAAGTAACTATGGAGTGAATGATCGCAATATCCATGGCAGGATCAAAAATTTAAGTGGAACAAATTATGGATGGTGTTTTTTGCAGTGACAACACACAACTCACTTTTTCTTTAATCACGTCATCAAGTGATTCAACGTTTCCAAGGAGCTTTTTTCTTATCATGACAAACACTTTGAAAGCAATATCTTCCTATAATTATCTTAGCTCCTAGGCTTCACACATGAGATTTCTTCCCCATATTACCCCCAAACAAATGGCCAAATAGAATTTGTTAACAAGGCTTTCAAAACAATGTTACCACATATGGTTAACAAACACAAAATCAACTTACATGACATTCTCTTTTCTGCTCTATGGATGTACTACACATTCGTAAAAATGTTTATAAGTTTTACCCACTTTCACTTGGTGCATGGGGTTGAATCCATAGTCCCAATTGGGTGCAAACTCAAAAATCCCAATGCTGCACATTATAGTTGTACTTATTCCTGATACGTATCCCTTAGAGAACTGTCTAATGAAACTAGAACATGTTGACGAAAATCAGTGACAATCCCTCCAACATAATGAGGCCAATAAAAAATGAACTAGATATTCTGTTGATCACAATTTCACCCCCCATTCTTTTAATGAGGGGAATTCGGTCCTTTGCTACAACATTTCCAATGAACATTTAGGACAACACAAATTTAAGGTTTTATGGAAGGGACCTTACATCATCAAACATTGTCTCCTTAAAGGTGCATACATTTTGGAAGAGCTAGACAACATGTGTCTCAAGGACCTTGTTAATCGGCTCTACTCACAAGATTCCATCCGTAACCAAATACTTATTTTTATCTTACAATGTTGTTTTATACTATGATTTAGCTCTTACAATCAACCAACCATGAATTACTCTAAATCGTGCTTCTCACTGTTTGTCATAGATAGATAAACCAGTAGTTTACTACCATGGGTCTATTGAAGGCACTTTTGGATGGTCACAGAATCTCACAATGACAACTTGGGCCATTTACTCCCCTGATCAAACCCTCCTCCATCAAAGCGGTGTATGCATAAGATCAACCACGAATAATAAATCATAATATGATGTCATCATCATCCTCTTGGATGATGCATCCAAAATAGGTATTCACCATTTGCATGTGTTCCCTTATTCCTCGCTTATTGCTGCGTAGCCAAACCACACCTTTCAAATTTTTGATCCTTCCCTTTTTCAAAAATACCTGCATAACCAAATGTAAGTAAATGGTTTTTATCATGTGACATTCTCACATATACCAAACCATAAATATCATTTCATCAACGACATTTCTAATAACATCCTAAATTGGCAGGTATTATATACAAACCATCATCAAGATACATAAAATAGAAACACATGATCCATCACATAAATAAACATACATGTCATCAAAATAAATCATAAATATACAAGATATATAGTACACCATACAAGCTAAAAAAAATCACACACACACACACACATATATATATATGCGTGTGTGTGTGTGTGTGTGTGTGTGTGTGTGTGTGTGTGTGGATGTATGTATCAAAAATAAATTTTAGGTACATAATTAGGTTATCACCACAAAAAAATAAGTCATATATGAAAAATAGGGGAGAATCCACATAACAGGTGCGTCCCTTGGTACACTAATCGACATTTAAGAATATGTCTGGGAAGGACCAACCACACCTCTTGGGCCCCCCAATCCCAAAATAAGACATGTTGTAGCTACGGAAACTTCCACCCAATGCAAAACCAACAATATTATCTATCAGTTGTTGTCACTAGGTTGATGACATACTCCCCTAGGATCACCCATCCATCCTCTTGCATCCCTCCTGAAGTTTGAGTCAGTCCACCTTGGGCATCTAGCTCGCTCTATCAAGTAGTTTGTTATCTATCTTATATAGACCTTAATTGTGCCATAATATCTCATTATCTTTATGGAGAACAGTTAACTCACCCCTATCAATAGGGGGTGCACCTCCAATGTCTCAACTAAACCTTTATCGGGGGTGTTTCTCGAGTCCCCTATTCTTGGGATACACCTCCCTATGTGTGATGCCTCTATAGCCTCATCTCTACATGTTTCTCTCTGCTGCAACATCACCCTCTGATGCCCACGTGCTCTCATATTTACACATAACATAAATGAGTCATCAGTACACTTGCAAGATATCATAAACATCAACATACAAGAAAGCATTTGTAAATAATACATCATCATACCTTTCAAACCCCATGTATCGTGACATGAAAAACCCATATTTGGATCCCCTGTGAAGTCCAAACCTACGTTTGGGAACTCAATTATCACCTAAGGGTTCTAGAAACACCATTTTTAGAACCTTTTGTCTAGTATCAAAAAATCTCTCCTCCACCCTCTTGGGGCATCAATGGGGCTGAACACATAATTTGTGGATCATGAAAGGCATCGAGTCAACTCGAATCAAAGGTCGGATCAATTTCACCCACTCATATAAAATGTTTCAAACTTTGGTACCATATATGAATTCATGGAGGAACCGCTCTGCCATCTAGTTCAACTAGTCTATCATATTATGATGCATCGCCCACACACAGTCAAAGAAGGTGCATGCTTACATATGCTCAGGCATCCCAATAATCTACCTCAAAATCCTAGGAGGCACTAAACTACCATATATGTGGACGATCAATGCTTCCACCATTCATCACATCAGGCCACACCACTAGTTGGCCCAATCCATCAACTAGACATCATGTCAAGGAGGTTCAATGAACAACACCTCCCCTTGTGGCACCATTCCAGTAAAAAAATAGATATCAATAGCCATTCATATCGACAAGTCAATCCCCTGATGTCGAAGACCCCCCTTTGAGGTCACCATCAACTCACCATGAACTACAAAATATCCTCTTGTTATAGGATAAGAGGGTTGTCCAAAATCTTAAGTAACCCCCACTGTACTAGAGCACCATGGGCCTTTAGTTCAAATTCCACTATAGCCCATAGCACAAACCAGTCCCTCTCCCCCAAATCCACAACCATCAAGATAGGTGGGGAGTACACTAGTCAGCCAAAAAAAACTTCAAATTTTTTCAAATTTGGCACATTATCAGAGCTTTTCCATAGAGAAATGTAATGGGTGTGTGATTTTTCATCCAATAGTCATGCTAGCAGGTCATGGTCACTATGATTATTTCAATCATAATCATGTGCATACTATTATTCCTTTTCGAGGTATGGTCATGAACACCATCAAAATTGTTTCTCCCATAAGTGAGACTATGCACACAACTATATCTCATACAATTGCGACTAACGCCGAAATTATCTATTCCTTACATGCAAAAGACATATGCACCTATATTCGTTACTACCATAGTCCCATCATGGGTTTCAATCCCATCTCGTGACCATGGTCACAAAAGTCACTTAGTTGCCTACATGTTTTTGGGACCTGGACCTAAAAATTGACCATATAGTCCTCTTCCATATGACCTGTCTACCCTAAGCTAGTGAAGTGGCTAAGGGGGTATTATGAGCTCTTACTAGTCTCTATCCATGTGCCAAATAACTATTGTATATCACCGTACCTACTCATAAAATCTCATGGTACTTAGCAATCAACACATCACCAAAGTACAAAAGTGGTGGCATTATGGGCCACACTATCATTATATATGCCATTCTCATCATCTTTTCAGACACCCGTGTCGGACCCCATGAGCTTCGCTTTTCAAACCATTAATGGCATTAGGATTAGGTGACTTCATTGTTCATCATGGTGCTTTCTATTCTATTTGGAAAATAAATTTCATTCTGGGCCATTTCTATGCTCAAATTACTCATCAGGTGTGCCTTGCTATAATTCTCATTGATATTTCTTTAGTATCTAAATTTCACCTTGCATATATATTGTGATGATTCATTCACTTGAGATCTTGGTTTCCAAGTTGTAGGACACTTCTATATTCAATGTGAAATCGAGACCTCCACCAGTCAACAGCTAAGGAATCATTCTTCAATAGAATGATAGGTTTCCCCTACAACATTACCACCACATTCTAATTTCAATTGATAAATGTCTTTATTGGTCGACAGTTATTTTACCCACATGGATTACCTCACCACATATCACCTTGAACACTTTGAGCATCCATGACCATCTCTCTTTTGTAGGTTTTAACCCAGTACAAAAATTTCTTGCAGACAAATTCTTCAAATAGAAAACTAAACAATGGCAAGAACAAATCTACACATATATTTTCCCTAGATCCCAAAATTTTGACTACCAAATTGATTTTTCATTATGTTCCTTTCAATGTCATAATACATATATATAAATTTCAAAGCATTCATAAACCCCAACCCATTAGCCCTGGATTAGAACAGAATCGAGTTCCCTTGAAAAGATCTACAAAATAACATGGGCAGATAACCATCATGCCCAAAACCATGCGCAAAGCCTATGCACAAAACCCAGGGTACGTCTGCCCACCATCTTTGGGTTCATCCCCCAACCTTGGGTTTTCTCAACTATTATTGGGTACACATAAAAAAAAAAATCTTGGGGCACTTGCTCAGAGTCGATACAAGCGGGGGGGTGTTGTCACCCCCTTGCAAACCCCCTAATAAGGGGGGATGTCACACCCCTATGGCACCCCACTACACCCAATGCAACATACACCATATGGTTCTAGTGATGAAAAGAATATAACGCGCAATGAAATTCACCCACTTGTTGATTTCTTTCCACACAGGGGGTTACAACAGATTTTAGTCATTGGTTCAGGACTTTAATGCCCAATATTGTTTACCTACACCAAGAAAGCTTCTCAGTGCTCACAAACTTTTTCAATGCATCTGCAACATTCTTTAAAGTGTCCACCTTTACCGGCAACACCTTTTTTTCCTTAACCATATCCCTCACAAAGTGATACAGAACATTGTTGGCTGCTTGAATTGTTTATTTATTAAACAATCGAGTACCACATTAAATTGTCAACCCGGGAAAGTCCTTTTGTTTCAAAGGTGACCTCGTATTGTATGCACTTAATTCTAAAAGTATTAAAAGCTGTAGTATAAATAAATCTACTTTTTATCAAACCCTTACTCTGGGTTACAGCAGTTATGATCTATTGCAGAAATGAAATGAAAAAAATGAACTAAAGCTAACAAATCTGCTGAAAGAAATGATCGATGTCTTGTAACAGAGGATCAGGACCCTATCCTCAGGGTAAGGATGTTCAGCACCTACCCCTGTGATCAATTTGCCAATGCACACTGCAATTCCTAATCACCGGTGACACACTCTTTTACAACGCCAATTGATTAAGAAAACAGAGTATCAGCAAAGGGAAATATCAGAAGCAATGCCACATAAAAGTCACATACACACTCAACAGAAAATAAATGGGTGAATCTTGTGAAGAAGGTGGGCCCTGTCCCCTTCACAAGATTCCCCAGGACACAGATACTAAGTAAAAATGCTCAGAACAATGCTTTATTCATCTGCCAAAATGTCAGGTTACAATAAAGGTTTAGACTTGCTCTGTAATACAGTACCCCTGTTACTGCTCTCCCCTCCCCTAATGTAGATGTCTCCTCTTTATAGAGGAGACATCTATTACAATAGATTGTCGTTACCCGTCTAGTTGACCCTTTTGTACAAAAATAAGAAATGTTGTTACAACAGTATGTAATTTTATCATATCAGATCCTTTTGCTGTTGCACAGCTGATAGATTTCGACCGTCCCTTTGAGATCCTCGTACAATCCTTGGCTGTTCCACCATTGTTGCTGATCTGGTAAATCTTAACTGTTCCCGTAAAGCTCTCGTGCTGCTCCTGGTGTTCCAATATCTGCGACTATGTTTTGCCAATTTTGGACAGTGGCTGATCATGCTATATCAGCCTCTGCAACGTATTGTTCTGACAGCTTCAGACGGTTACTGCTTCTGCTAGGCAATTGCTGTTCCAGATGTTTCAGCCATTGCAAAATGAGGATTTACCTGCTTTAGTCAGTTGCTGTTTCTGGTGGCAGCAACTGCACAGTTGCTGTTTCTGGTGTTCCAGCAACTGTGAGTTATAATTCTGCAGACTTTAAACAGTTTCATCAATTGTTAGCGACTTAGTCAACTTCCAAAGATTAATTATAAAGATAACATGAATATGTGTTGAATAATTAAACTTATAGTAATGAGGAGAGTTACTTCATACCTTTGGAATAATTAGGTCAAAATGTTATCAAGGCTTTCAACTTATGGGCTAAAGAGAGTAATATAATAACAAAATACAAGGTCAAAAGTAGACAATATGGAGTCCTAACATCCCCCCCAGCTGAAATGGTTGCATGTCCTCATGCAACGTTTATTCTGAATCGGAGTCGGAATACTGGGATGAAGAGTGTAAGTTGCTGATACAGTAGCTAAAGAAGGTGTTGTCCATCTTATTTCTGAACCCACAGACATTCTGTATTTGCTGCCATACTGCCACCTCCTCCTTTTTGGTCAGTTTGTAATGAGCCTTATATTGCTGACCAGGTATCCACAAGAGCGGAAAATGAAAACAGTACCCAATCCACTTTTCAGCACACTGTTCCATACATCTGACATAATGGGGTATTCGTGACATTGCTACTGGATGATTGAGGGGATTGTAAGGATGATATTCCTGTCTCTCTTTTGGACAATGCTCCCAAAATAAATTGTTTACTTTGATGGCCAGATCTCCCTTTGTTTTCACATAATGCTGGCAGTCCTATAAGACTGTTGTTTGTAGTTGCCTCATATGATGAAGCATGCCAGGTTTAGTCAGATTCTGTTGATGTTGTGCAATAAAGAGGGCTGCATTTCGTGGTTCACTTCGAATCTAGAGGAGGAAATTCTGCTCATTATGTGTTGCAGACATAAAAGAATTTTTCCAGGTGAGTTGGTTGGCAAGGAAAGAGATGAAAGCCCTTATTTGGATATCACCAGCAATGGGGAGTGTTAACACCCAGGTTGTTCCCTTTGACTCCCAAGGGAATACGGCCGGGGTAACCACTAACCAATCTTTGGATTACAGCTTCTAGCCAAACTGTAATCAGAGAGGGCTCTCTCTTTATGATTTGTCTCTGTTCTGTTAATGTTTCAGGCTAGCTATTATGCTCAGGTTTTGATTTATGATTTGGGTTGGAGGACTTCTCTCATTGCTTTAAGACGTAATGTTTAAACAGTTATATTTCATTGGGCAATGGAGTCTAGAGGTTTGAAGTGCTTGAAATGCTTGAAAGAGAATGCTTAGCCTACAGGGCCTATTGGGTATCCAACAAAACAATTTAAACTTAAGTGATGAAGTGTGTTTAGCCCATGGAAAGCAGTTAAGAATTCTCCATTAAGCTGGTGATGTGAAAGTGAAATATGTTACCCAGGAGCAAAGTTGAATTCCTGAAAACTATGATCACTGTGAAAGATATATCCTGAAAGTGCAGCAATTAAGAATTACACTTATACAGATTATAGCTGAAGAAAAACATTCATTAACAACATAGATTGAGCCCAGGGTATTCAATGAATAAATCCTGAAGGCTATTCTTTTTCTTTGCAGTTAAACATTTAGAAACTCAGAAACATATATGGATTGCTAAAGATTTAAACATATAACAAAGAAGAGTTACAGTAAACTTATTGTATTGTGAGATGCACAGGGATCCTGCAGTATTCAGCAAACACCAGAACGCATTCAAACAACTTCAGAACTCCAGAAATTCCATCACTTTCCTTTATTAAACTGTGAAAAGATTACAACAGAAGAACTTCTTCAAGAGAAATTAACATTGATCAACCAACCCCTCAAGCTTCTGCGAGGGGCAAATATATACAAACAGTATTACAAAATATCTAAGGCGTTGAGTCATCTGAGAAATAAATGTTTTACCAACTTTGTACAGAATGGTAGATAAGAAGTTATTGCAGCCTTTAATAGAACATAAATGATCTTTCAATCTGTCAGAAGATATTTTGGCTTTTGGAGGCCAATAAGTCGGTTGAAATGATCTGCGTTAATGCTGAAGAACGTGCTTTTGGAGCTGCTCGGTCGTAGCTTCTCGGTCTGGACACCTGTAGCTTTTCATCTTGCTTTGTTGGCTATAGGTTCTGCTGAGTTGGCTCAGCTTTTATCTTAAATGCATGCTGATTTATTAAACTGTGTTGTGCATGACAATTCATATTTTTATGAACAAAATTTGGTGAATGGCTCACTGTTTACAAAATTGTTTGTATTGCCTTGGTCCACCAGTCCTGTGTAGGTAATTGATGCCTGAGGATTGCATCCATAGTCTCCTCCGCCTCTGTATACTTATAAAAATTTGGAGCTACTGTAAACAAGTGATTGATTTCATTCATTATAAAAAATAGACTTTCCACTTTGTTGTAGAGAGTCTGTCCTGTAGCTGGCCCTGTTTCTTCTGAGGTGCTGGGCTTCTCATTGATCTGACTTGTGGCAAATGTATTCACCCTTTTGGCATACTGTTCATGTGTGAATAGTCTCCCTGAGCTGTTCAGTAAGCTAGGAAGCCCTCTGTTTTGTAGCACCTGAAACTTCTCCATGAACCTGTTCACCTCAGTCTGCATGTCTTGGGTTCTTCTCTCTAATGTCTGCACTAGATTTCTCAGAGTAAGAACCCTCTTGATAAATTGAATGGTCTTAGTCCTGTTGGGAATTCCCATGGTAGCTAACTGAGTACTTGTCTTATGATTAAGCACATTAATCATTCTGGTGGCAACTTCAGGCATATTGCTCAGGGCATTCCTTGATCTGTGAATCTCAGCTTGTGCCTTTGGGATGAGCTCTAGCTTCTCATGGATGGTTTCAATATACGGCCATTGGTCAGTAATAGACTGGCCAATATTAGCCCACAGCACTGTTCTAAGCTCGGCCACAATTTTATCTAACTTGAGCTCATTTTCCAGCTCTTTGATCTTATCTTTGAGGGCTTTTACTTCCCTGCCCTTTTCTGCCACAGCCTGCTTTGATTTGTCATATCTATCATTGACTTTGGCCAATTTCTCCCTGGTCTCATTTAATTCTGTCATTTGAGCTTCCAGGGCTTGAATCTCAGTCCTTAGCTTTTGCATATCCAAGCTTTGGGCCTGCTCTGTGGTTGTTGGTGCTGAAGTAGATGTTGCTGTTTGATCAGTCTGTTGAGGAGGAGGAGCAGTAATGGGAGCAGTTTCCTCAAGATTAATGATTAGAGGAGGAGGCTGGGAGGTCTGACCTTCTTCTCTTTGTTTTAGAATTGCTTGTAATGCTGCCTGTGCAGCCTCTGATTCTCCCAGCTTTTCTTGAGTTTGAATGAGCTGCTTATAGAGAGACACCAGCAAGGCTGTGGCATCTTTGTCATGCCTTTGTTGAGCTACTTCATCTGTTTGAGGGTGAATCGTGGCTGGGAGTTTGATCTTTCTCCTTAGAGCTACCATATCAGCATCCCTCAATTTCAATATTTCCTGTATTCCCTTGATATCTTTGGGATCATGCCCAATCTCAATAATTATATCCTCTAAGGACCTTATTCTGTTGTCCTTTGCCTGGGATGATGCTCTCTCCAACTCTAGTTGAGAGGCTGTATTATTAAGGCTACTTTGTAGCCTGTAGTTGTCCAATGTTTGGTCTGCCAGGGAAGCATACACCATCTCACCTGTCTGCTTGTGCAATTCAATTTTATCCATTGGGTGAATGTCCTTGGCAAGGACCTCAAGATTGGTCCTTAGGTAATCAGAAGGGGACTGTGGCTGCAATGTAGTTGGCATGAAGTGGCTCATGATCATCTTACCCTCACTAACATCAAATGCAGACATTAGGCGCTGCTGGTTGGTGGGAGCCATTTTCAACAGATGGTTATATAGCTGTATTTTTATTGGCTCACTCCTCTTCTTAATTTCAATGAACTGTTGCTTAATGCTCAGTTCTCCCTCTCTCTGCTGGCTAGAGGAGCTGACTTCTCCTCCTATTGTTCTGTCTTGTTCCTGCTGAAAGGAACTGGCGGATGCTTCTCTGCTTGGTGGGCCCATGCCTAATGACTGCCTTATTGTCATATCCTCTTCAGAAAAATCATTCAATCTTTGCCTTTTTTCTCCCTGATTTATAGAAGATGTTAGGGGAGTCTCTCTGTCTCTCTTTCTGCTTACATCCTCCTTTTGTGGAGTTTGGAGGATTGATGCACCAACTGATGTTTCTTGCCTTGGAGACACAGTTCGCTGTGGCTGTTGCTCAGTGGATTTTGGGGCTTCCACTGTTTGTTCTAGCTGCACAGGCTGTTCCTGCCTTTGTTCTTCCTGTTGTTGCTGTTGTTGCTGTTCTTCTTGTTGCTGTACTTCTCCCTGCTGCTCCATCTCTTTATCTGTTTGTTCTTGAGTCATAGGAGGTAGCTGTTCCTCCTCCACATGCTTTTCTTTGTCTTTGCTGGATGCTTGCTGAGTTTTCATGGCCGCTTGCTGATGTGTTGTTGAAGATGAGGCAGCTGCTCCAAGTTGCCTTTGGTATGAGAAAGAGACCTGTCCACAAGTTTCCAAGTCAGCCTCCTTTTGTAGATTTCTAGCTTGATTCTCTAGCATCTGCTCTCTAGTAATTGGCTCTTCTAGAGTGCCTTCTTTCCAGCTCAAGGCATTAGCATACTTCTCAATATGAGGCAACTTCACATGTGCATATGTGCCTAATTTGTGTTTTATTCTTTTGAGGGAAATAAAGTGATTACGGTCATAAGGTGACCATCTGAAGCTGGTTTGAAATCTGAGGCCCTCTAGAATTCTATCTGCCTCCCTCCATCCCTCTTCTCTTTTGTTATATAAGAAAGGACCTAGCTGGCTCCTTACCTTCAATTGCACCTTCTTGTTTTTACTTTGGAAATGGGTGTAGTCAGCATTTCCAAACTGTCTGAAGTATTCTAGGGCAAAGAGCCTCATGGGGACATACCTTGGAAGCCTAAAAGGGTCCAACTCACAGCCATAAATTCTGATCACTGTGTGGTGTTGGTAGAAGTACCAATCACCAATGCTGTAGGCTTTAGAGAGGTGGAGGACTCTTTGCATCTCATCAGTTAGCCTTGGAGGAGGTACACCATATAGCAAGGTCATTGCTGGGTAAATGAACAAGTCTATGAACTCACAGTATGTGTATGGTGAGAGAGAAGCACAATGAAAAACTGAAGACCAAAAGACAACTGATCTTGGAGTTCCCTGGGCATTTAGTTTCTTGAGGGGAACAGGGAAGCTGTCTGGTTGATAGAACAAGAACAGATGGTAGATGTATGAGGTGAATCTGAACACTCTTTCCCTTGGTAGATTCATTAGCTGTTCATGAATCTTTTCTGCAATATAGGTAGCATAGTCATAGTGTACAGCAGGAGGCATTCCCGGGGAAAATATGGACAGCATTGCCATTATGGTGTCATCAACATCTTCAATTCCTTTATACCCCAGGACATAACTGATCAAGTCCACTAGCATTCTGCCCAAGTCATTTAGGTACAGATATCCAATAGGAGGAGTTCTTACAGTTTCCGAGCTTGGATCTACAAACAACTGGTTAATTTTGACAGTCTGGGCATTTGACAAAATAGTCCCCTTCTTTACTAAATCCAGCATGGACAGGGGTGTCAATGGTCTCGCAGTGTAGAAGTGGAGCATCTCATTAATGGTTTCTGGAGTGATGTAGAACAACATTGAGCCTGTAGGAGTAAGAACAGCTCTTTGGAAAGGATCATAGCATTCCTGGCACTTGTGGATCAAGTCTGGAAGGGAATTGACTTGAGGGAGGTTGTAAATGGGCAAATCTGAATCCCAAATCCCTAAAATATCAGCCCCACTAAGGTGTTGGGCTTTCATTTGATTGATCATATGAATATTATACTTGGAGCCCATTGGAAACCAATCTAACATTTGATAATCCATGTCCCCCAGGGGTTTCCAATCTATCTCTTTTTGAGGGGCATTCAAAGGCTGGATGTTTAGAGCTATTGGTGTCTCCATGGCTACCGAGGCTCTTGATTTGTATGTAAACCGGTTCCAATTGCACGGAACGACACAGAGGAGTGTTTCTTTGCAAGGGAGGTGAAATATAAGAAACAGAAGGGCAATTTAGTAAAACAGCAATTGAAATACTGTTTAAAGGACTGATAAAACAATAGCAGGACTGAGCAAAGTGTTTTTTGTGGTGAATTTGGTCAGTTAAGGTTCCTAGTTCACGACTGCGCGAACTAGCTGTAAATTCAACTCAATTTGTCAAAATGCGGCCCTGCAGGAGGTTAATGACTTCACTGGTTGGATATAAGTGCAGGTTACTGTGTGTTTGACGGTGAAAACAGAGTTTTACAGTCTGTTAACAGTTTATTTGCGGAATTATGGATAAAACCAGGCTTATGGGATGATTTTGAAGAATACCTGGTGAATTCGTCGGCAAGAGTTGCGAATGCAGGTGCAATGGAGGCTCTAGCGGTCTCGGAATCTACTTTAGCAGGCTGGTGCTGGTTTGGACGTGAGCAGCATGCAAAAATAGCAGTAGTGTCTTTTGCCAAAAGTGGAAAAAATCATGAGATTTTGGCCTAAAAATGGATTTTTAGCAATATTGGCGCGTTTTTGGGATGACGTCAGCATGACGTCATCGGGTGGGGTCGGAGTCGGATGACGTCAGCATGACGTCACTGGGTGATGTGGCAAGTCCTAGTTGGTCCACGGATATGCTGAAGTGGCGGACATGTCAGCGAAGGGACGGACGAATGAGGTGATGCGACGGCGGGGTGGCAGCGACGTGGCTCTGACGTGGGCATGACATGGGACCAGCAAAACCAGGTGGTAAGTGAGACAGTGGTAACGGTTTTCTCGGACCGCTTACAATACGGCCCCGGTTTTGTCAGAGGCCAACCCGAGAAGCTGTGAGGGCGACGCGTGGCGGAGGCCTGACGTCACCCTCTGACAGTTTCTCGGGTGCTAAACGTCGGACCTCGGGCCCAACCCGATATGGATAATAGCCGTCCGATCAATGTTGCCCGATCGGACGGTCGACGGGTTGATGACATGTGCGGATGATACGGGCGCGGGAGGAGGATTAAAATAATATATATCTTGGGACGCGCGCTCAGCGGAAAAAACTTAGGATATGGCGCTTTATAATGTTTTTCCAATGTATTCTTCGGAATGAAATAGTGCGGGCGGAAACTTTGGATAAGCGGAAAAAAGTGGGTTTTTGGGTTATTTCGCAATTTCAAAGGGGGTTATGGGTAGGAGGGGCTTTTTATAAGGTTTTTCTTTACAAACAAAGGTTTAATGGGTGGAATTACTTGAAAGAAGGGAGAGGGGTGAGGTTTAGGTTCATCAAAGTGACCAGATGTCATTTTGATTCCTCTTTAGAGAACATATGGCTATAATGCCAAGGGGAGGGATATTTATACAATGTATGGGGGTTTAGACACCATGGTGTTAATAATAGTAGGGGAAGGGTAACATAGGGGAATTACATAATAGAGTTAGGGTTAATATGGGTGAAAGAGTGGATGAGGGGGAAATCACTAAGTTTATTTGAAACTTACTTAGTTTAGGGAGTAGATCAAAACGAAAAGAACTTTAGACAAGAAATGTGGCTTCTAAAAGATTAAGAACCACCATGAAACCATAATTTCTTCCATGAATCTCCACTGATGAGGGGATGTTAGTAATGAAATGAAAAAAAAGGGGAAGAAGGGAGGTTAGACACGCTTCTTTGCTTGCTGCAACTTGATGAAGAAGAACACCTTCTCAATTCATTTATTTTGCTTTGGTAAACAAAGTTAGCACACATGCAACTGTAAGAATGACCTTTCTGCAACCCCACCTGCCTACCCATCTATTTGCCTAGCATTTTTTATTTCTTCCTGGAGGGTGCATTTAGGCTTGCAGACCCTCATTTGCCTTTTCTTTTCTTTGGCTTTTTCTTTTGTTTTTCTATCTACTTCTACCCTTATTTCTTCCAAGGTCCCAGATTAAGCTGTTGGGAGCCTTTTCTTCTCTACCTGAACTACTTGTCTGCCAAGATTAAACAGTTTGGACAGACCTCTTTCTCTATTCTGCAACTGGAAATTCAAAACATGGCATGGTCCAGATTGAGCTTTTGGGCCATCCATCGAAAATTGGGACACATTAAGCTATTTACACACCTTGTATTCCTTTGGAAATATGTGATCTTTGCATCATCAAAGCAGAGCATATTTGGAACTTTTTTACTGCCAATCATGAAATATGAAACCTATTGATATAGGTAGCTAACAGGGAGTATATTCATCACTCTATCTTCAGGCATAGCCTCATTGTGAAGATAGAGTTCACAGAGCAAGTTTTGATCATTATTTGGTGCTTCTGTGAATGTTTCAATAAATTGATCAGGTCTAGCAACTTGATAAGGTCTTCCATCTTTGATTGCCTTTATTTGTAAGAATGCTAAGCGTTCTCTCAAAAATGCTGCATAGTTAAAAGAGGGTTTTCTTGTAGCCAGTACCCTCTGGACCAAGTCAAAGATATTGGACAACCTTTCTTTTAATTTCCTGTTTTCTTTGCGTTGAGCTCGGAACTGTTCAAGTGCATCCCAGTTTTTGTATGCATAGCTGAACCAGGTTGACTTTTGCTGTTGGAATGCTTTCCCTTGTGAAAGCTCATATTCTGTTCTCCATGTATCCTTTAGTTCTTGAAAACTAAAGGTCTCAGTATGAGCATTGCTGACACTGGGAGATTCAGTCTGTGTAAAGGCATCAGTAAAGGATTTCTGTTTTGTAATGGTTGGGGTAGGCCAAGGTGGTTTTATATCCTCCTCTACAATTCTTGAGAGGCCTGCTGGTTCTTTTGTAGCAGCAGGTTGTTCTATTTCTTCTTTTGCCATTCTTAGAGGGCCTGCTGGCTCTTGTGTAACAGCAGGTTTTTCTGTTTTGACTACAACAGGGGGAGTTTGTGAGCTGGTTCCGGTCATCGGAACTTCGACTATCTTGTATCCCGCCTGAGTATAAAACTCACCACACTCACTGCACATATTTTCATTGTATTGGCTCTTTTTGGCTGCAGAGGCTACCCATGCTAAGGTGTGTAGATTGAATTCATTTTGATAAGATTCCTTAACCATTATTATCTCCTGCTGATAATCCTTAATTTGAGACTTTAAAAACTCAATTTCTTCCTGCAGGGAGGCTAAATTGGCTGGGGCTTGTGTATCTGCAGATTCAAGTGGAGGCAGGGGTTGTTGTTCATCATCAATTTGGTCATTAGCATCCCCAAAAGGTGGTTCTTGTGTATCACCTGTTGGGTCAGTGGTTGGTTCTTGTGTATCAGCCACATGCAGGTCGTTATCTTCTTATTCCCCAACAGGTGGTTCTTGTGTATCACCTGTTGGGTCAGTGGCTGGTTCTTGTGTAACAACCACTTGCCCAATATCATCTTGGGTGTCTATTTTGGATTTTTCGGCAGCTGGTTCTTGTGTAACAGCTGCCTCTTTTGAAGAAAATAATGTCACAAAACTGTCAATGCTCTGCATTTCAGCCGCAGAGGGTGAGGGAGATGAATGCTCAGGGCTTGTTAGGATGCGGGATTTTAGGATGATGGGTGGGGAACTAGGGGTAATGGTTTCAGTTGCTACAGACGATCATGTTCATCGTCTTGGTAAGGAGACAAGAAAATCAATGATTTTTCTCTTGCCACTACTTTCTTTTAAAATAGGAGAACTATCGGCAATAGCAGCTTCTTTAAGTGAAGCCCTGGTTCTTCTTCTTTTTGGTGGGGTTACAATTTCCTGCTGCTTTTTCCTTTTGCGAAAGATGATAGGTTTATTATCATTGGAATCATCAGTGGAGATATGGAGTACAGGGGTGGATGGTTGAGCTTCATTGGGGGATGGGGTCCTCTGCAAGGGTGTTTCTGCTGCTGATTGTTGATTTTCAGCCGCCTGTTGGGAAATTTCTTGGGACATTTGCTCTAATTGTTGGAGAATTTCCTGGGGTATTTGCTCTGGTTGTTGGGGAATTTCCTGGGGTATTTTCTCTGGTTGTTGGGGAATTTCCTTGGGTATTTTCTCTGGTTGTTGGGGAATTTCCTGGGGTATTTTCTCTGGAAGATTAACGAGGGGGGGTGGGTGGTTTAGAACAAAGCCTCTATTTATCAAAAGTTGGCCTAAGCGATGGTGTTTCAAGGAAAGGAGCTGATGCTTTGCATTTACAGTATAACGTGACATATTTTTTTAGACAACCCAATAGATAATAAGGCATATTTATTAACTGACCATGCCTCAAATGATTTAACAAAATGAAGTCGTGTTGGTAAATTACCTGATAATGACCTTCGCATGTCAAATATTGCTTAACGAACTCTGCAACCTTTGGCCACGGTGAAGGCAATGACCGAAGTGCGACCCCTCTTCCTTTGGCTTCAACATGTTCGCCTGGTAGGAGAAAGTCT
Organism: Pinus tabuliformis; assembly: GCA_031772625.1. NCBI lineage: Eukaryota > Viridiplantae > Streptophyta > Pinopsida > Pinales > Pinaceae > Pinus > Pinus tabuliformis. The sequence continues at coordinate 190,159,219 of CM062808.1, forward strand.
TGCTGCGCATTCAGAATAAGATGTTCTCTACTAAACCAGCGCGTACCATTGGTTGGTAACCCAGAGACTTGGGCTATAGCTCCTTTTGTCACCGGAATTTGCACTCCTTGGACGATGGAAAATCCTTCTCTTAAGTTGCATGCGAACTCTAGAACTTGCTGTGAGTTAAAATCCGGCAGTCTTCTGAAATATTCTACGCATCCTGCTTGAAGAAAAATATGATAGGCTTCCAGGTAGAGTTCCACCAATGTTGTTGAACCAGGTTCATACGTAATTAGATTTCCTCCCATATTTGCTAATTCAAACACAAACACAGTACAGAGCCGAGTAGCCGAGATCGAGACAGAGTAAACCGTTGCAAATGAGGTTATGACATGGTACAGTATAGTCGAGGTGAGTTAGATACTACCGGGAGAATTAGGGGCGGCGGTGGTTGACGTGTTATGTTACCATAACAATATTTTGGTAATCCCCCCAAATCTACGGCCGAATGATCTGATTGGAAATACAATGATTCTGGTAGTCGTATCAACATCTCCACATTAACTATAATTTAATACCCACACTTAAACATGCGTACCTTTATATTTACCTTTAGTTTCTTGCGCCATAAAGTCTTATCTTGTCTTTTGCTGGATCAATAATAATTAAAAAGGGTCTAAACTTATAAAAAATACGGGCGGTTTTTATTATTGGCAGGAAGTAGTAATGGAGAAATGTAATTATCGGGGTGCATGGCTGGTTCCTTTGATGATGAATGATATGTTCCATTAGAATAATGGTTCATTTTTCGGGAACACAAATGAGGAGGTTGGTAAAAGAATGAAAAAGATTGGTGTTAAGCATTAGAATATAGTGTTTCGGCAACGGGGAATGGTGTTGCAACGGAAAGTGGTGTTGCAGCAACGGGAAAATGGTGTTGCAACGGAAAGTGGTGTTGCAGCAACGGGAAAATGGTGTTGCAACGGGAAGTGGTGTTGCAGCAACAGGAAGTGGTGTTGCAGCAACGGGAAGTGGTGTTGCAGCAACAGGAAATGGTGTTGCAGCAACGAGAAGTGGTGTTGCAGCAACAGGAAAATGGTGTTGCAGCAACGGGAAGTGGTGTTGCAGCAACGGGAAAATGGGAGAGAAACGATTTATGATCTGAAAGATGTTCCCAGGCTGCAAAGTGATTCTTTCGGAATTTTTGTCTTCAGCCATCCTCCGAAACTAAAATCTGCAAAAGAATTAATTGTAACATGGCAACACTTGACAGGGATTATTAGTTCAAACAAGAATCTAATCTAAAAATAAATACATAAACAGGAAATTAAGTGCATTGAGGGATAGCAGATTCCCCAAAAAGGTATAGTGTATCTCTGTCATGCAAGTGGCTTTGAAATCCTCCTTAGAAATAGGTCGTTGATACAAATGGAGTCGATACCCATTCACTAATAATGGTGTTCTGCTATCATCGATCATCAGGAGTCTGACTGTTCCATTTGGAAAAATAGCATCTACTTCATAAGGTCCTAGCCACCTTGTTCTTAACTTCCCTTAAAAGTTTTCAAAATGGGAGTCGTACAGTAAGGCCCAAATACCTTTTTGGAACTGCTTGTGCTTAATAATTTTTTCATGCCACCTAGTTCTTTGTTGTTGTATCATGGTTGTCTGATGGATGGCATCCAATATTTTTTCATCCAATTCCTGAAGCTGCTGCAACCTGGCTGTTTGTGCATCTGTCAAATCAAGGTTAATGGCTAAAGCAGTCCTTAAGGTTTTAATCTCAAATTCCACAGGAAAAACAACATTTTTACCATAGACCAACTCATAGGGTGAAAAACCAGTAGTATTTCTCCAAGTGGTTCTGTAAGCCCATAATGCCTCAGGCAACCTTTCAAACCAATCCCTCCTATTCTCCTTGACTGTCTCTGTTAAAATGGCTTCTATGACTTTGTTTGTACTTTCTACTTGCCCATTTGCTTGGGGGTGATAAGGTGTGGTCATCTTATGCTTAATGTGATATTTTTGGAGCATATCTTTGAAGCCATGAGAATTAAAAGGAGGTCCTCCATCTGTGACTAGCTCTCTAGGCAAACCAAACCTAACAAAGATTTCTTCAAATAAAAAATTTAACACAAATTCTTCATTAGCTTTGATAAGTGCCTTAGCTTGTACCCACTTAGTCATATAATCTGTGCAAACCAATATATAAACTATTTGATTGGATGGGGGATTGATGGGACCTATAAAATCTAGCGCCCATCTTTCAAAAGGTTCAAGTAATACCTGGGGATTAAGAGGCATTTCATCCCTATGATTAGGCTGGCCCATTCTCTGACAACTATCACAAGCCTTGACATATTTCCTTGCAGCCTTAAAAAGTGAGGGCCAATAGTAACCCATTCTGAGAACTTTATGTGCTGTCGTTTTGTCTGCAAAATGACCTCCACAAGGGCCATCGTGGCAAGCCTTTAGTATATCATAAACTTCATCTTCTCTGATGCATCTTCGAATTTCCTGATCAAGTCCTGTATGAAAGAGACACCCACTTATCCAGCTGTACCTAGCACTTTGCTGAACGATCTTCCTTTTCTCTCTATGCGATAGATGTGATGGTAGTTTTCTTGCAACTAAATAATTGGCAATGTCTGCATACCAAGGTGAGTGAGCAGATACTGCAAATACATATTCATCAGGAAAAGAATCATCTACTCGAATGTTTTCATCAGTCTTTAATCGAGAAAGAAAATCAGCAACTACATTTTCTTTACCTAACCGATCTACGATTGTGATATCAAATTCTTGTAATAATAATAACCATCTGATAACTCAAGCATTTGTAACTGATTTGTTCATTAAATATTTAATGGCCGAGTGATCAATGTGCACAAAAGTAGTATAGCCGGTAATGTAATGTCGAAACTTGTTAATAGCATAAATGACTGCTAAGAATTCTTTCTCGGTGACTGTATAATTAAGTTCAGCAGGGGTCATATTTTTACTAATAAAATAGATTGCATAGGGAAGATTGTTCTCTTCTTGACCCAAGACAGCTCCTATTGCAATGTCTGACGCATCAGAGGATATATGAAAGGGGAGTGCCCAATCAGGTCCTCTTAAAATGGGAGCTGTAGACAATTGATGTTTGAGTTCATTAAATGCTTTTTGACAATCATCAGTCCACTTAAATTCAGAATTTTTCATAAGTAACACAAACAAGGGAGAAGATATTTTAGAAAAATCTTTGATAAATCTTCTATAATATCCAGCATGTCCTAAAAAACTTCTTACATCAGTTTGTGTTTTTGGGATAGGCAAAGTCTGAATTACTTGCACCTTAGCTGGATCAACTTGAATTCCTAGGAATGAAATGAAGTGTCCTAAAACAATACCTTGATTCATCATCATATGACATTTTTCAGTACTTAAGGAGAGATGTGCTTCTATACACCGTTTAAGTACTTTTTCAAGATTTTGTAAGGCATCTTCAAAAGTCACACCATAAGGAGTAAAGTCATCCATAAATATCTCTAAGGAATCATTAAGCATATCAGAAAAAATTCCTATCGTTGCCCTTTGAAATGTTGCTGGGGCATTACATAGTCCAAATGGAAGAACTTTATAGGCAGAAGTTCCCCAGGGGCTAGTAAAAGTGGTCCTGTCTTGATCTTGGGGTGCAATCTTGATCTGATTATAACCACTAAACCCATCTAAAAAGGAAAAGAAGCTCTTACCTGCCAAATTATCTAGCACCTGATCAATAAATGGTAAGGGAAAATGATCTTTTTGAGTAGCCTTATTTAGAGCTCTATAATCCACACATGCTCTCCATTTTCCATTTTTCTTAGGTACTATCACTAATGGTGAAACCCATTCGCTATCAGATATAGGATATATGAATCCTGCATTCAACAGTTTTTGAAGTTCCTCTTTCAAAATTTCCCTTAGATTTGGATTCATTCATCGTGGGGGTTGGCAGACTGGGCGGGATCCTTCTTTAATATAAATTTGGTGAGTACATAACTCAGAAGAAATTCCCTTCATATCTGTGTAATCCCATGCAAATGCTTGTTTATTTTCGTGGAGTAACTTCATTACCTGTTGTGTTTCAGCATCTGTTAAGTTAGGATTTATATTTAATGTTTTGCCAGGCTCGATTTCGACTGCTATACTTTTGGAGGGAGTGTCAGCTAATGTGCGAGACAAGTTTTCAGTTTTAAGATTCTGCTGTGTTTCAGATTCTAAGATTGCAGTCAAGTGGTCATGTAATTCAGAGTTAACCGAAGAAGGTTCAAAAATAAAACTACTAATTAATTCATCTTCGGTCAAATTTTTAAAATTTAGGGCTTGTCCAACAGTCAAAATGGGTTGAATTTCATCATCCTCATAATCTAACCATACTGAATTATCATTGTTAATCATAGGTGTGGCATGAGGGTACAGAGTAAGCTGCTTGGTTTCAGATCCATTAGAGATTGTCATTGATCCTGACCTACAGCTGATGAAGGCATCTGCTGTAGCCAGCCAAGGCCTTCCTAAAATCAATGGATGACCCCCCAACTTATTTTTGGTCTGTAATACGACAAAATCAGCTGGGTAGTTCCAAGATTCTACTGAAATTATCAGGTCTTCAATGACTCCTTCTGGTTTAATTGTGGAGCGGTCAGCCAGCTCTAGAATGGTTGGGGTTTCCCTAATAAAATTTTTTAACTGCAATAACTGTGCTGTTTCAAGTGTCATGATGTTTATTGCAGCACCGAGGTCTACCAGAACTCTAGAGACAAAGGTTTTACCAACCTGGACTGTAACTGTAGGGTGACCAGGGTCACCATATTTTACAGGGGGGTTTTTTTCTGACATGAGAGCAGCTAGATCACCCATCACATGAACTGTGAGGGGGTCTTTAGCTTTTCTTCCAGGTTTCTTAATACAAATATCTTTAATAGTTCTAGCATAAATCGGTACATCTCTTAATGCTTGTAAAAGTGGAATTTTAACATACAAATTCTGCAATTCTCCTAACAAATTAAAAGCAGGTGGCTCAAGAGTTTTGGTAAGAGCCAAACGTTCAGGGAATGGTGGCTCTGCTGCTTCAGCAGTCTTTTTAGAAGATGTTTCAACTGTTTCGGCATTATTATTAGAGGATGATCCAACTGTTTCAGCATTAGATGATTTTTCTTTTCTGATTTCTTCTTTATCTGAATCAGAAGTGATGTCATCAATAATGGGTTCAAGTATTCTTCCTGAGCGTAAATGAATGTCATTGCATTGCAGAGGGGAAACTAGTTGGTTTTGAACATCAATTACTTGCAGAGCTTTATTATTATTCGGGTTGGGGTTAGGTTGTACAGGTAGCTGAGGTCTTATTGTCTGATTATTAGGTGGGGCATTTGATGGTAAGGAGAGAGTTTGCTGATATTGAGGTAATTGGTTTGGAAATGGGATCTGTGGAGCTGTCCAACTTGGGTTCCATTGATAGGGTTGCTGAAAAGCCCAGGGATTCCACATTGTGGGATCAACAAAAGGAGGATTCGGTTGCTACATGGGTGCGAAATTCATCTGATTGAAGGGTGGGTACTAAATTTGATTGAAGGTTGGGTAATTTGCTTGAAAAGGAGGATGATTATTCCAACGATTAAATGGCATGTTAGAATTCATACCTTGTCCTCGTGGTTGCCATTGTCTTCCTTGTGTGATGAGGTACACTGCTTCGGCTTCCTCTTCGGTTGGTTGCAGTGCTACTTTTATTCCTGGCAGAGAAGGGCATTGTTGGGTCTCATGGTCCTTTTCACAGATAGTGAAAATTGGTACCTTGTCCAGGGGACATTCCCTTAGTTGGTGTTTCTCCCTGTATTTAGAGCAGAAAATAGCCAGAGCGGTTTCTGCTTCTGCCTGCTTCTTTTTAACCTGCAAGGTATCAATTTGTGAAGCAAAAGAGCTTAACATTTCAGTTTTAAATTCTTCAATTAAGTTACCTATTTCGGCCCGTGTTGCTCCTCCACTTGCTGATTTCTGGACTCTTGAATACGTGTTGTCCTTGCTCCTTGGTCTGCTTGCTGCTCCTCTTGAACATCTTTTACAGAGATCAATAATCTCATCATAGGATTCCTTAGATATGTCTCCTTTCCTGAGCATGTTTAATATAGCTAAACAATCATCTCGTACCCCTATTAGCAGTATTGATTTGAGAATATCCTCACTCATCTCAGGATGATCAGATCGTTGTATGTTATATTGTAATCTTTCCACGAACTCTTCTAGACTTTCGTCCTCTTTCTGAATCATCTTGAATAATTCCTCCTTAATTTCTCTTGTTCGACAATAGTCTTGGTATTTAGCCAAAAATTTCTCCTTCATCTGATCCCATGTAATCACATGAGCTCCTAGGCTCATGAACCATCTTAATGCATTCCCTTTTAATGTAGTTGGAAACAATTTTAATTTCTGAGCAGAATTAATATAGTCATAGCTTCTACACAGTATATCAAATTCAAAGAGAAATTCATCAGGATCTTTTGTGGATAACCCATGGAAGTTGGGTAATGTTGAAAGAGGCATATTCTTCATAGGAGTTGCACCTCTGGGGAGGTCTCCAATGGGGAATTCCAAGGTGGAGAGAGAATTTTCTCCCCTTCCCTCTATTCTGCGTCCTCCACCGAAAATTCCTTCAATGTTATCGTCCATTGGTTGTTTCCCTGATGCGCTTGCTCGGTCTTCGGAGTTTTCTATTGGGATTTCAATGTCTTGCATTGGTTCCTCCACCTTAACTTCCTCTATTGGTTCTTCTCTTGGTCGTTCGTCTTCTTCCACTGGTTCCTCAGTGTATTCTGATGGTTCTAGAACCCTCTCTGGCCCCACTACTTCCTCTGTCTGAAAATCTGTCTCAGAAGAGTGTTGGATCTGTGGCCTCCGAGAGCTTAGCCTCTGGGATGTCTCAGCTTTTGAAATAATATCGTCAATAAAAGTTTTTCTTCCTCCTCCTTTGCCTTTGCCGCCTGAATGGTTAACCTTCTTGCATCCTCTCATGCATCCTACCTTTCTAAAAGAAATAAAAACATGTTAATACCTTTAAAATTTTCAGTCGCCTTCCCCTGCAACGACGCCAAAATGTTGGCTGCTCGAATTGTTTATTTATTAAACAGTTGAGTACCACATTAAATTGTCAACCTGGGAAAGTCCTTTTGTTTCAAAGGTGACCTCATACTGTATGCACTTAATTCTAAAAGTATTAAAAGTTGTAGTATAAATAAATCTACTTTTTATCAAACCCTTACTCTGTGTTACAGCAGTTATGATCTATTGCAGAAATGAAATGAAAACAATGAACTAAAGGTAACAAATCTGCTGAAAGAAATGATGGCTGTCTTGTAACAGAGGATCAGGACCCTATCCTCAGGGTAAGGATGTTCAGCACCTGCCCCTGTGATCAATTTGCCAATGCACACTGCAATTCCTAATCACCGGTGACACACTCTTTTACAGCGCCAATTGATTAAGAAAACAGAGTATCAGCAAAGGGAAATATCAGAAGCAATGCCACACAGAAGTCACACACACACTCAACAGAAAAGAAATGGGTGAATCTTGTGAAGAAGGTGGGCCCTGTCCCTCTCACAAGATTCCCCAGGACACAGATACTAAGTAAAAATGCTCAGAACAATGCTTTATTCATCTGCCAAAATGTCAGGTTACAATAAAGGTTTAGACTTGCTCTGTAATACAGTACCCTGTTACTGCTCTCCCCTCCCCTAATGTAGATGTCTCCTCTTTATAGAGGAGACATCTATTACAATAGATTGTCGTTACCCGTCTAGTTGACCCTTTTGTACAAAAATAAAAAATGTTGTTACAACAGTATGTAATTTTATCATATCGGATCCTTTTGTTGTTGTACAGCTGATAGATTTCGACTGTCCCTTTGAGATCCTCATACAATCCTTGGTTGTTCCACCATTGTTGCTGATCTGGTAAATCTTAACTGTTCCCGTAAAGCTCTCGTGCTGCTCCTAGTGTTCCAATATCTGCGACTATGTTTTGCCAATTTTGGACAGTGGTTGATCATGCTATATCAGCCTCTGCAACGTATTGTTCTGATAGCTTCAGACGGTTACTGCTTCTGCTAGGCGATTGTTGTTCCAAATGTTTCAGCCATTGCAAAATGAGGATTTACCTACTTTAGTCAGTTGTTGTTTCTGGTGGCAGCAACTGCACAGTTGTTGTTTCTGGTGTTCCAGCAACTGTGAGTTATAATTCTGCAAACTTTAAATAGTTTCATAAATTGTTAGCGACTTAGTCAACTTCCAAAGATTAATTATAAAGATAACATGAATATGTGTTGAATAATTAAACTTATAGTAATGAGGAGAGTTACTTCATACCTTTGGAATAATTAGGTCAAAATGTTATCAAGGCTTTCAACTTATGGGCTAAAGAGAGTAATATAATAACAAAATACAAGGTCAAAATTAAACAATATGGAGTCCTAACAAACATAAATGTGCTTTGCCCTCAAATGATAAGCAAGGTTCTTAACCAAGAAAAATTCACTTTGGTTGTCACAATCTATCCTTATAGCTTGCTACACCAACACAATACTTGGAAAAAATATCTACAACCAAACTGATTGCTTGTTTGTATGAGTGGTTGTCATGTATTCAACCTCTATAGTTGAAAGTGCCACCACAAACTACATCTTACTCATCCAATTGACTGCTACTCCAAATAGGTAAATACATACCCACTTCTACATCTTCTTTTATCCAATATCCAACCCAGTCTTCATTAACAATGCCATGTATGTCCAAAACTCTATCCAATCCTAGTCTTCCTTGGTAGCATAAACCATAATCACTAGTGCCAAGAGAATACCTGAAAACCCGCTTCATGGTTGTCCAATGCTCCTTCCCTAGTTTCGAAATAAACCTGCTCAATGCTCCCACTACATGTGCAATGTATAATCTATTGCAAACCATTGCATGCATCAAGCTACGAACTACACTTTCATATGGAACATGAGAGATGTCCTCTTCCACTTCTTGTGTCTTAGGACATTGTTTAGCAGATAACTTTACACCTATAGGAATAAGAACCTTCATTGGTTTACTATCCTTCATATTAAACCTCTGAAATATTTTCTTGACATACTTCCTCTGGTTTAATGAGAGCTTCCTCTTTGCCCGACATCATTTATTTTCCGTGCCCAAAATATAGTTTGCAGAACCAAGATATTTCATGTTGAATTTTGAGGACAATTGTGTCTTCAAATAATGGATAATTTCTTTGTCATTTCCAATTAGCAACATATCATCAACATACAAGACCAAATAAATAACATGGTCACGAATTAATTTAAAATACACATAGTGTTATAGACATATTTGGGCACTGCAACCCCAAACTCATATGTCCATAAACTAAGGGCTCTTAAGTCCCTAAAAGTGTTGTTTCATACCCTAAAGGATCATGGTCAACTGATTACATCATTTCCCAGAAGTTCCACCTGAAAAACTACTCAAAACTGGCCAAAAATAGACCATACTGACTGCTCCATGGTCAGAGTGCGATGCATCTCACTTTCTACACATGGGGGTTGCGATGCATACTGAAAAGGCATTCTTTAGGGTGCAATGAGTGAGAATAGACAAATGGCAGAGACAGTTTGCTAAGTGGATGATCATGGAATCTTCCAGAAACTTCTCATATGACACTTGCCTCTCTGAATTCGCCCAGGGATGAGTAAGAGATCATTAAAATCTCCAAGTGGAACCAAGGAATATCAGTGGAATGACACTAATCAAAAACCCAGAGTTGACTCACATCATCGTAAGACATCTATAAATGGATCCCTCATCTAAGAGATCTAAGAGGCTGGAATTTTGTATTTTGTAAGGAAGTGTTGTTGGTTTGTTGGTGAGAAGAGACATTGCATTGTTGGGTGATTTTCTTGTTCATGAGGTGAAGAGGGCTCCTACAACTGGGAGGATGATGCTGGATCAGACAGCTAGGTTGTAATCCTCTCTTACATTACTATTAATAAAGTTCTTTGTGTTTTCCTCCATATAATCGTGTTTATGAATCTTATTGTTTATGAATGCAATTGTATGGTCAATGTGTTTCCAATTCTGCATTGTTTATGATGTTTTAGATAGAGATGCTTTGATAGTTTGTTGTTACTTTGACTCTACAAATACTCTTGGAAGTGGGACAAGTAGGAGAGGAGTGGCAACTTCTATCAAGGAAAGGAGAAATCAAGCTAGGATAAAAGACGAAGATCCAGGTGGGTCCTCTTTTCTACTCTTCCATCCATCACACTTAAAGGAACTCTTGAAAAGCTTCCATTGTTTGTTTCTATGATAGCTACCCGTCTTTGTGGGACTAGTAGTTCGAATCGATACTAGTTTTCCCTGAAACAAATGGCGACTCTGCTGGGGAACGAATAGTTTTTTTGTTTGTTTATTGTTTGCTTTATAAACTACAGACGAAGCCTGAAGTTAGCCAGCTAACCTTCGAAAGACCTTTGATATGTAATTGCGAAGTAGATGAATGTTGCTTCAGTCGATCTCTGGGTTGGTTTATGAAGTGAACATCTGAATTACAAAGCATCCTAAGTGCCCTTGTGGTAGCTCAGAACCTCATCAGATCTTACCCTATGCTTTGTTATTACTGTCCATCATTACTCAACCTAAATCACTGAACTTAGCTGGAAATTTTGAGCAAAAACCAAGCTCATCTTTGCTCCCTGGCCCATCTCACTGTTTGTAACTGTGCAACCTAGATGCGTCGCACCTCCCTTGTGTTGCAGGAGAGATGCATCCATGTTTCCCTATGTTGCAGCTGCGATGGTTGAGTGATACTATTTTCTTCTCTGAAATTTTGTTTTTTCCTCCTCGTTCTCAGCTTTATTCAGTAGTTTTGCTATACATGATCAGTACCTTCTTGCTGAAACCTTCTTCCTTCACATATTTCAGCCTCCATCAGTTAGGAATTGTAAATTTTTTTGTGTGTTTGTCAATCATTTACAGTCTTCCTTTGTCAAAAGTAGCCTAATCGAACTGTCGTTTTTTGTGCAAGTGTCGTAATTGTCATTCTGAATCAAAAGAATAGTGTCATAAAGTCTTTCTCTTCTAGATAGTTGATTGTACTTTTGTCATTGTACTTGATTTGAAATTATTAGTATTTGAAGTGTCGAAAAAAAATTTCAATTCGAAATCGAAAAGTGTCGTCTTAGTCTTCCTTTCGTTTTGAAAAGAAATTATTAGAAATGTCGCTTTGAAAGAAAATAGTTCATATCTGTACTTAGCTTTCTTTTGGCAGTCACACATTAAGAAAGCGGAAAACAAATACATGCATGTGCATCTGCATTTTAACAGCATGTGAAATTTTATTTAGGAAAGTGCATTTAGTGTGTGCTCTATGCTCTCTGCTAAAAGAAAATCATAATCTTCTTTCCTTTGTAGCTAGAATTTTCATTGCTAAAACACCATAAATGACTGTTTATCATTTTAGATTGCATATTTAGGAATTTCACATCTACATCATGCGGTGAACCTTGAAAGAAAAACTTCTAAGCAAGATCAACTCTAAAATAAACCTCAGTGAACATAAAATCACTTTGGAACCTAATGAAACACATCTAGAAGTCTAGGCTAGAGATGTGTTCCCACGTCGTAAAACCTGGTAACTATCATTTTCATCAAAGGTTGGGTGATTCCTCCTCTTTGATATGACAAGTGCCAATACAGACTTGTGCTCCCCATACCGTCGAGTATATATTGGGAGAACATAATAGGCTGATATCCTTTATCCTTAGGAAGCCGTGTCTGCCGCCCTATCTATCGTAATGTACTGAACACAGCATTCGAGAAGATTGACTGCTATACATAAGTCCTTGTTAATTTCTCTATCATTTATCACCAAGGTGTTTTTTGCAGTTTTACGATTGCTTTGGTAAACCCTCTATCTAGATTTCCAGAGTAGTCACTTCCGTTCCTTTTCAACTCCTTAAAAGAAAAGGTCCATCTGATCAGTTGTCACTTCAAGCTCATTAAAAATCGAAGGTGACTAGAGTCACCTTTAGCTTTTTCTTGACTCTTAAAAATTGAAAAAGCAAGTTGCGTCAAAGTGTCTTAAAATTCATTTAAATCGAAAAAACATTTTTCCCCTTTATTTTTTGAGTTGATCAAGTAATCCGCAATCGTGGAAGAAAGTCAATCAAAACCCCGTCGTTCGCGGAGGCTAGCGAGTCAACCGTCTTTGACCCTGGAAACGAAACCATCCCGGGCAAAACGGTCTCATTTAACTGAGTCCAATTCACCTGATTTATTTGAAACTTGTATTTCAACATTGTCAGAGACTACAATTACTCCAATTATCTCTGGTACATCTACCTTTACAGAAAATGTTCCGCAGTTACAAGAGGACATTAGAATTAATCCTTGTCTAATAGTAGACACCTCTATTTCTGAAGCAGCCCCACATAGGACTCATCCATAAACTGAAGTTCACTTGCTTGAACATCTGGAAGTTGAGTTCCAGAATTCAGAAGGTGTCACCCCTCCAGTATCTATTAGTGCAGAAGCTACACTGCCTTTGGCTCAAGAAATATTTTACAGACCTGACGGTCTTCCTCTTCCACCTGGATTGATTGCCATAGAAGAGATAGTAGAGGATATTCCACCCAGTACTCCAATGCATTTTGGAACTGGGATCCACCTACATCCTTATATTATAGAAGTTAGTCCTTGTAATCATCCTTCATCACAAGTTCATGTCGAATCACTAGGAAATCTTTTGGATAAACTAAATATGTCTCAACAACCATCAACATCTAGGACTATGTCAACAGACACAGCTACGGCGGAGCTTCCTGCAGTTGTTCCTACAATGTTTGCTAGTATACCATCTGTCTCGGCTATATGTCAACAACAAGCTGGATTCCAACCAGGGACTGTTTCGATGACATGGTCTATTCCTATTTCTTCATCCAGAATCTCATCTGGTATTTTTTATGTTGAAACTCAACAAGTTAATCCAATGTGTCTTCAAAGGCCAATCTACCCTTTAAGTATTGGATTGCCACCATATGGGGGGTAGTATGCCTTTTCATTGTTCCCTCCTGGAGAACAACCATATGGGAGTTTACAACAAAATTCAAGTCAAACTGGAATTACATCCAAGGGTTGGGTACCAATACTGCCTCAACAACCAAGGGTTGTATATTCAATGCAACTAGTCCAACCTGTGTCGGATATTCCCACTACACTTGCTATAGGGACTGTATCGCAAATAAAAATTTTGCCTGTTGTGTGTCGACCTCAAGTTTCTCAGGTTGCAATACAATAGCCTCTCATCTCCACGATTCAATCACAACCTCAGGTTAGTGCCTCCTTATCTGGAGTGACTCAGGTTCAAATAGGTACTATCACTCCCCATCTTGGTCAATAATCTAGTATTGGACAACAGCAAATGGTCCAACAACCATGGTTGGTGCAATATCAACAACCGCAATTCCAACAATCATACAGAGGACTTGAGCAACAAGGCTTTGTAAGTAACGGGAAATATCATTTCCAAAGTGGTTATGAACAACCATACTATAATGGTTATGCCCATCAACCTTATCAAAGTTAGCAGCATCAAATACATTACGTTGGTATGAAAAGACCTATTGCTCAGGTGATTCCATCTTATCCTGGGTATGCTTTGCCTAACCTAAATCAACAGTTGCCCTTTGTAGCAACTCTAGAATTACCAAATCTAAACCGACTAACAAATGATATAATTGCTTACACCCCTTGGTGGCCAGCGATTCCTCATAAACTTCCCTCTGGTATTCCTAAATTCAATGGAAATCCAGCTGAAGATCCATCGAATCATGTAATGACATTCCATTTGTGGTGTTCATCCAACTCCCTGAATGATGATTCGATTAGGATTTGCCTTTTTCAATGAATGCTAACCAGTCCAGCAACAACATTGTATATTGAATTGCCTAGAGCTTCGTTTGATAACTTCAGCACCCTTGCCACTACCTTTTTAACCCATTTTCAGTTACCTATAAGGTACGAAACAGGGACATAACTCCTTACCAACTCTAAACCAATGACAGCCACTCACATATCTGATCATATTCATGAGTGGCAATGTCCTCGAAGAATGGTGAAGACGTATGTTCCTGATCAGCTTTTGGCTAAATGGTTTATAAAGTTATTATTACCCTCGATTACAGAGGATGTGGCTAAGGGAAGAGTTGTCACTAAAGAGCAAGTCATTTCTCATGCACAATATTTAGAATTGATCTATACTCAGTCTGGCACGCTCTACAACAAAATTCACGATGCTCCTAGACCAGCATTTTTCATTCCTCCCCTCCTAAATCGAACAGGGACTCTCATGCTAGTGATGGCGTGATTGGTAACTCAAGTACGCAAACCACAAAGGTTCCATCTGGTAAAGCCCTTGCAGTTTCTAGTAAAAAAGAAAATGTTAAACTTCTTGCCTCGGAGCTTAATGCCGTGTCATCTGACAAGGGTAAAGAACCAAAGAAACTAGGGGACAAGAAGAAAGGGAAAAAAAACAAGAAACACGAAGATTCGAATCCTGAGAAATCTTCTGGAAACCCTGCTAGGAAACAGAAACATTGTTATCCATGTTTAATATGTAATGGATAACATTTCACGAGAGATTGTCCACATCGAGCTGAGATTGCAAAATTTTTAAAAACTTCAACTACCTCAGCGGTGTTGACTAATCCGTTTCCAAACCCAGAAACTAACCTGGTTTCTATAGATCAAGCTTCCAAATACCAAGTGCTTATGCTATCCATCTCGAAATAGCAAAATCATGCTTTGATATCTACAAGGAATAAATATTATGGGAATCCACAGTCATCGAAGAACAAGGCTATAGATCAACCCAGTAGTTCGACAACAACTTTGCCAGAAGTTGTTCCACCCATCATTCCTGAATTAACTATAAAGCCTCCCAATGGAGTAGTACATAAATCAACATTTAATCCTCGTGCCTGAGCAGCACAGAATTAAAATATAGTGGAGGATCTGGCCCAATCACCATCCACCATGTCGACACTTGAAGTACTGCAGAATTTCCCCTCCCAAAAGCAAGCTTTGTTATCAGCAATAGCTGGGATTAATCCAGCAGATTCCAATCTAGTGGCCTTTAATCATAAAGGATACGAACCTTAGTTACCGGCCCAACTATTTTTCCTCGTACAGGTAAAAGCCCTTAACAAAACTATTCATCGAACAATCATTGATGCGGGGAAATCTACATGTATTATGTCAATGAGTTGCTGGAAAACTTTAGGCTCGCCACCCTTGTCACGATCATTAATGACATTAAAAGTGTTCGATGGAAGAACATACACGCCATATGAGATATTAAGTAACTTGCAAGTCGAACTGGGGGGCAAGACAATAGAATTTGAAGTTGAGGTCATTGATGGAAACCTTGACTACAATATCTTGTTAGGAAGGCCCTGGATTCATGCTATGGCCGCTGTTGTGTCAAAATATTTTAGAAATATTGCATTTCCCTTCCAAGGTGGAATTACAATCATTGACCAACTAACCTTTTTTCCCAACAGTTCACAAGCTACTTGAAGCATTCCATTGATCCATGGAAATTCTCAATCGCTTCAACATGTCAGAGTAGGTCTCCCAAAAGACCCTTCCTTAATGGGTACTTTTGCCCTCCCACCACAAACTAATCTGGTGGAAGTGGCCACAGTGGAAACCTGTCATATGATATCTTCTACATCATCAAAGATTAAGAAGAACTTTGACCATTTTGATAGTGTGGATCATTGAGGAAAGTTCTTGATCTTGTGTCAACCTCATTACAAAATGAAACAAGGGTTATGAGGATAGTTCTTTTACTGTGTCAACCTCATTAAAAAATGAAACAACTCCCTTTCCAAATCGAGTCTTTGATTACAATCTCGTAAAATCCAAGTCGAGTCTTTCCAAGATCTCGAAAGTGAACCTTCATTCCATCCACCTCGTTGAATGCAATGAAGCTTGGGGGGCATGCACCTCAATTTGCATCACTATGCTGGGGGCATGCGAACTTATAACAAGCATAGTTTTTCGTTTCAAGCTTGTGTAAACATGAAACTGAATCTGAGCATATGTTGTCGCATGGTTCAATCTCATTAAAAAATGAACCAGACTATGAGAAATGTTTCCACAAGCTTCAAGCTCATTAAAAAATAAACCTACCACTGAGTATAGTTTCCTCCGATTCAAGCTCATTAAAAAATAAATCCACCATCAGTAAATAACTTTTGTGATTGCCCTACTATTAGCCTTATGAGCCTTCGTTATGTTCCTACTGTCACCTCCATTCCTTTGGCCGATCATACTCTTCCACTTGATTATTTACCCTTTTGAGGAACAGCTACGAAGAGTGGTCCTGTTAGCCAACCTCTTCACACCACCATGTTTTGAGAAGTTCTAGGATTACCTAGAACTAGTTCCAAGACTACCCAAAACTCCTTTGCTACCCTAAACGCCACTCGTTCCTCAAAAAACGAGTCTACTTTAAACTCTTTTAGAACTCGCTAAATATGGAAAGATTGTTGAGCAATTGGCCTCTCCATCTCATTAAAGTGATAGGAAGTGCCATCCCTCTTGTATTTTAGTCTTTTTGGACCTGAGGGATCATCCCATAAAAAGATCGAGTGCTTGTCTTTTTCGGCTCGCTAAAGTTATCGAAAAGTCATCCCTTTCGTATTATTTTATACTTTTTTGGACTTAAGGGATTACGCCACGAAAAAGAACTATTGGAGTCTCCTTTTCATTCCTTTTAAAACTCTCTAAACATGAAAAGGACCAAGTTATTTTTGTCGTTAAACTCATTAAAACAATAGCGACAAACTTGTCCACCCAGACAAGAATGAGGCTTACTCACGCTAGGCTCGTTAAACACAAAGTGACAGGTTTGCCCGAAGGGAAAATTATAGACCAAGCATATGTTATCCTCCTCAAGATTATCAAAAATAAAGAGGTACTGGTCAGCAATGACTGGGGAAAAATGGAAAGAAAACTTGAAGAACTTTATTGGTAGTAGGTCACTCTTGAACATGACACTTTCACTCCATCACCGTGATTGAGTTGGGTTGGGTTTTTTCATTCACCATCACCATTGGTCCTCCGTACCATCCATCGGGTTAACTCTACCAAGTCCACATCAATGTCGCTAATATGTTCAAGAGAAGTCATTTAGAGAATTCACCATCCAGCAAACGCCTCATCCACTGCAATACCTTCACCCTTCATTTTTCATGACCGCCATTCCTAAAATTTGTATCATCAGAACGTTTTCACCTCCAAAAAGTCATTTGCCTCATTTCATGTCATAGATGTCGGATACATCAAGGCCCTCCTATGATGGGTCACTTCTTTTTGACATCAGTTCATTATCCAAAAAGTCGACTTAGAAACAACCCTTTCAGTACTTTGAAGCTTGCATGCCTCAATGGCAAGTTTCTCACTTCTGGCGACAGGTTTACATCAATGGCCTTTGACCGAAAGATTTTACGTGGTGTTCGACATCGGCTCATATATTCACACCACGTGAATTATAAAATAATACCTTGAGGGTCATCATCATTATCGAAGACTCCTCTCGCGTCTATTAGTAGCTTACATTATTGGGTGGTAATCAGGCGATGTATTTCCATTTTCGACTTCAAAACATCTTTTCACATGTATTGACTTGTACAATCGGGAGAAGACTGAATGAGTTTCAAGACCCCGAATCTAGTTTCATCCATCCAGGCTGTGATATATTCAGGAACATAAAGACATCAAATGTGCACAGAATCTACACAGATAGTCATCTAAGGAAAAGAAGATGACTCTTCATATGAAGAATCACTCTGTCCTATGTACATGAAAATGAATTTATGAAGCTGAGCATGGGAATGCCTGCCTCAACTAGATCATGAAAATAATATGATGATGATGTATTGTATTGTATCTTATACAGGTCACCTTTTAGTTTGAATACCTCAGATCCTCATGATAAAGCATTTCACCTGACATCAGAAGATTTATGACCTCATGCTTTATGGGGTAGCTGTTATAGACATATTTGGACACTGCAACGCCAAACTAATATGTCCATAAACTAAGGGCTCTTAAGTCCCTAAAAGTGTTGTTTCATACCCTAAAAGATCATGGTCAACTGATTACATCATTTCCATAGAAAATTTTAGGGGCGAATGTTCGCCCTTTCGTGAAATTAAGGGGTTTTAAATTTTTAGCGGGTGAATATTTTGTATCATAGTACATTTTTACAAATCACCTCAAATAGCCCACCTTATTTTAAGGGAGAGGGTAAAAAATTTAAATTTAGCCCTTGAAATTAGGAGTTACAACCTTCCATTCGCCCATTTTCAAGAATAGGTTTTATTTAAGTGAATCCATTCGCCCATTTTCAAGAATATGTTTTATTTAAGTGAATCCTATGTGCCAAAGGCCCAAATACCATATTTATAAAGGAGGTATGGTAAATTAATAAAAATATAAATAAATGAGAGGTATGGTAAATAAATAAAACATTTTTTATATTTACTCATAAGTCACCTTATATACATGCAAGGGTGTAAACAAATAAAAATATAAGTAAAGTGGAGGTATGGTAAATAAATAAAATGTCTTTTTATACTTACTCAAAAGGTATGGTAAATAAATAAAAATATAAATAAACTAGACGCATGGTAAATAAATAAAACCTCTTTTTATATTTAGTCCATAACCCTCCTTCTATTTATGAAGGCTCAAGAAAGAGGTTTTATTTAAGTGAATCCTATGGGCCAAATACCATATTTGTAAAAGAGGTATGGTAAATTAATAAAAATATAAATAAACAAGAGGTATGGTAAACAAATAAAACATTTTTTTATATTTACTCCATAAGTCACCTTATATTTACAAACACTCAAAAAATGTGTTATATTTAGGTGAAACCTATGGGCAAAATACTATGGGACAAATACCATGGACTAGATTGTTATTAATACCATGAAAAAAAAATTATTAACCCTAATATTAGTATTAATAAAAATAAAAATGGCACATGTTATTGACCCATGGTATTCACCAAAATGGCACATGGTATTGACCCATGGTATTCACCTGGAATGTAGCCTATTTAAATGGGGGAATTAAACCAGCATAGATCCATCTTTACTCTGGATCTATTAATACACCCGAGAGGTACCAAATATTGTGATATGGAAACTAGCATAGAGTGAAAAATTATTTGATCCGATCAAGAGTAAAAATGGATGTTGTAATTTAATGTATGTTAAACATTTTAGCTTGGTTAAAATAAAAATCAACTATTAATTTTATTAATTTTTATAATTACTAATAGTAATTTTTAAGCTCCAGGTTTATGATAACCCATGGTATT
This sequence comes from Pinus tabuliformis, assembly GCA_031772625.1. NCBI lineage: Eukaryota > Viridiplantae > Streptophyta > Pinopsida > Pinales > Pinaceae > Pinus > Pinus tabuliformis. The sequence goes on from CM062808.1 coordinate 190,178,641, forward strand.
GACCCATGGTAATACCATGGTATTCATGTGAGCATAGACTATTTAAAGGGGAAATTATGTCATCTTAGATCCATCTTAATTCTGGGTCTACCAAGTGCTTAGAGGGATAAATAGGTTTCATCCCCCTAAGAGTGGTAGATGTGGAGTTAAGAAGGATATAGTTTGGTTATTATGATAATGAAGATATTAAATAGATTTAGGAAATTATATTGTAAAAACATCTTAAGGTGAATGGTTAAAGCATAGACATTGGACAAGTATATTTGTATACTTCTGTTTTAAACTGAAACAAATCCAGGGCTAAAAGGAATGGATTGATTGCACTAGTCATCCTTCTATAACTTTCCAACATATGCTGGAGTAAACAGATTGTAATTTGGGTAATTTCTCTAATTGCAAACAGGAACATACTTTTGTATTGGTAGGGTGGTTACGAGGTCCCTAGAAGTGATGAATTTGAATTTTTCTTGGTTCTATATATAGTATTAGGTTTTTTCTCATGCTTTCTATGAATGGCACGGGTGAATTTTATCCTACACCCACTAGGTTATCGATATGTAATTTCGGTAATTTTGATTTCAAAAGATATTTTAAAGAAATGCAATGATTTCATTTGTGTATTCAATAAACACAAGATTTTATAATTGAGTAAAATATTCACCATTCCTGGTGAGAGATTCTCCAAAAAATTATATATACTTATCATATTATTGATAAAATCGCCTTCCATTTTTCCTATATACCATGGAGATTCGCCCATTTATTATACATGTAAATTTAGGGGGGGTTCTTAAAATTTTCCCTGATCATTTCCCAGAAGTTCCACCTGAAAATCTACTCAGAACTGGCCAAAACTGGACCATACTGAGTGCTCCATGGTCAGGGTGCGATGCATCTCACTTTCTACACATGAGGAGTGTGATTCATCTCACTTTCTAGACACGGGTGGTGTGATTCATACTAAAAAGGCCTTCTGTAGGGTGCAATGAGTGAGAATAGACAAATTGCAGAGACAGTTTACTAAGTGGATGATCATGGAATCTTCCAGAAACTCTTCATATGACACTTGCCTCTTTGAATTTGCCCAGGGATGAGTAAGAGATCATTGAAATCTCCAAGTAGAACCAAGAACTATCAATGCGATGACACTAATAGAAAACCCAGAGCTGACTCACACCCTTGCAAGACATCTATAAATGGATCCCTCATCTAAGAGATCTAAGAGGCTGGAATTTTGTATTTTGTAAGGAAGTGTTGTTGGTTTGTTGGTGAGAAGAGACATTGCATTGTTGGGTGATTTTCTTGTTCATTAGGTGAAGAGGGATTCTACAACTGGGATGATGATGATGGATCAGACAGTTGGGTTGTAATCCTCTCTTACATTACTATTAATAAAGTTCTTTGAGTTTTCCTCCATATAATCATGTTTATGAATCTTATTTTTTATGAATGCAATTGTATGGTCAATGTGTTTCTGATTCCACATTGTTTGTGATGTTTTAGATAGAGATGCTTGGATAGTTTGCTGTTACTTTGACTCTACAGGTACTCCTGGAAGCGGGACAAGTAGGAGAGAAGTGGCAAATTCTATCAAGGAAAGGAGAAATCAAGCTAGGATCAAAGCGGAAGATCCAGGTTGGTCCTCTTTTCTTCTCTTCCATCTATCACACTTAAAGGAACTCTTGAAAAGATTTCATTGTTTGTTTCTAAGATAGCTACCCATCCTAGTGTGACTAGCAGTTCAAATCGATACTAGTTTTCCCTAAAACACATAGCGGTCCACTTTTCTTCGTGTGAAGCCAAGTCTTCATATATATGTATCAAATTTATGGTACCACATCCTTGGTGACTATTCTATCACACATACATACTTTTTTAACATGCATACTTGTTCTTTCTTACCGTTCACCACAAAGTCTTCACGTTGCTTCATTAGAATCTCTTCTTCGATATCCCCATGAAGAAATTTTGTCTTCACATCCATATGTTCTACCTCAAAATCAAAAGTAGAAAAAAAGGTAAAAGTAATCTAATAGAATCTAACTTGGCAACATGAGAAAAAATATCGCCAAAATCAATTCTCGACACCTAGGAATAACCTTTTTCCAGTAATCGAGATCATTCATTTTCTTCTTAAGCACCAATTTTCTTCCAATAGGTTTCCTTCCAGCTGACAACTCCACTAGATCCCAAGCCTCGTTTTTGTTCAAGCATGCCATTTCGTCAACCATGGCCTCTTTCCAAAGTTTGACATCCTCTTAATCTATTACATCCCTAACAATTCTAGGATCATCATCAGTAATAGATAAAGACAAATTTGAACATAAAGCATATGGATTATACCTTTCTCGTTGCGTTATCTCTCGAATTGATCTTCTAAAAAATGGAGTTCGTGGCTCTTCCTCTTCTGATTGTTGTTCTGTTGTAGAGTCAGATTCTTGCTCCTTTAGCTCAAACTCCATATTCTCAAGTTCCTTTGGTAGGAATTCATGTTTAATAACGTATTTCGCCTCTCTAAACACAACATATCGATTGTACACAACCTTCCTTGTTTCTAGGTTCCAAAGCTTATAACCTTTTAAACCATCCTTATATCCAATAAAAATGCACCTTTCAAATTCACTATACAACTTGGTTATTTTCTCCTTTGGAACATGTACATATGGATCATAGTTGAAGACCCTTATATGTGAAATGCACCTTTCAAATTCACTATACAACTTGGTTATTTTCTCCTTTGGAACATGTACATATGGATCATAGTTGAAGACCCTTATATGTGAAAGAGAGGGTTTTGTACCATTCCTTATCTCATGTGGAGTCTTATCCTCCAACGCTGATGAAGGTGATATATTAACCATTTAACATGCAGTATCCACTATCTCTGCTAAGAATTTATGCCCTAATCCAACACCACAAAGCATGCTTCTTTCCTTTTCAATCAACATCCTATTCATTCTTTCTGAAACTCCATTTTGCTGAGGTGTGTATGGTATTAGGTTCCTATACCAATAGAAGTGATAATTTTGAATGACTGAGATTAAACCTTGTAATATTTTACATACCTTTGCTTTTGCAAATGTTTTCCATATTCCAAAAACTAAAAAATGTAAAGAGGGTATGTCCTAAAAGAATAATCAAAGGACAAAAAAAAAAAAAAAGGTCAAAAAAGATGAAAAATATGAACCCCGTGAAAATAAAAAAAAGACCATGAAAGAGAGCAAGACAAAATGCCACTCCTATTTACTTTTATGCATAATAAAATCTTGTGTGCATCTTTGGATCCTTGCCACAATCCATGATAGTCAAAATGTTTAAACTTGGCTATTTCATGTTTTCAATTTCATGTCTATAGATAGAAAATAAAAATCTGGCCAAACAGTGTAACCTTGGTAGATAATTAGATAGGTAGAGTAAATAAAAGGAGCTCAACTATTTAATCTGAGCCCTTGGATGTAATAAGGCTAGATTTAGCTAGTTTACTATTGTAAAGAAAAATAAAAATATTTGATAATCATTTGCTAGCTCAAATGCACCCTAATAAAGTGAAGTAAAAATGGTAGGAAAAGTAGATGGGTAAGTAGAAGATATGTTGTAGAAGTATGATGATTGATTAGACAATAGCAACTTTATCATCTTTCAACATGTATTTCAAATATGAGTGGGCAATTAAGCATGCATAAGGTTTACAAAGTCAATTAATTAACTTCTCCCCATTCATTTCACCCCTTTATTTTACTAATTTCCCATAAATAATTTCTAAGTACTTAAATTATTTAAGTCGAATAGGCTCAGGGCATTTCTCTGACTTCTGGAGGGATGGACCCTTGGCTTAATGACTTAAGGAAAATGAGTACTAGATTCCCCCTCATCAAAAATTCATCTCCCTTCATTCCCCCCCATTTCCCTAAATAAAACCCCTTTTCATAAGGTTAAAACACTATTGGCCTAGGGAAAGTAATCACCCCATGTAAAACCCCTTTCTTCCCAAAAACCCACAAAAACACTTTAGCCTAAGTTATAATGGATATATGTGAAAAGAAAACAAATCACAGAAAATACATTAGGCTTAGCACAATTCAATTCAACCATTTTCATATTAACTTCTAACTTTTCTATATTAATTCCCATTAATAACCTTTCTCGTATGTATATATTAAATCCATTACATTAATATCCCTAGACCTAGTTTTAATTATAAAACTACGAATTTTACCCAAACCCTGACTAAGTTCATTAACTGATCGATTCACAATTATGTTAAGTAAAACTCCGCAAATCACCCTCGCCGCCTAAGTTTGTCATTAATCCCACCTTAAATCAACCATTAATCCCGATACTGCCATATTTAAAGTGCCAGTCGGGCCCCTCATTAACCTCCGCACACAATCCCACCCCGACCACCATCCGATACGAAGGCCTAGATCCAACACCCCAGAAACCATTTTAGGCAGGATCATCTGCCAGACTATACACACCCAAAAATGTTGTTTTCCACGAGACCGCCCTGGCGACGTGTCAATCACTAAGTGGAATCGGGCGGCCCCTCCCAAAAACCACCTCACGCCCATAAGTGATGCGAAATTAACCATTTACTTCCCACCCGCTACGCGACAAAATAACCATTGTTCACCTCGTACCTGCCAAAACTGATTTTTTGCACATAAAGCCAAAAAACCCCAAATCATTTTTTTTTTCACTGGAATTTCAATTGTAAGCCTCTGTACACATGCACGCCACCTACGAACATTGAAGCCATGGATGTGATCAACCGCCTTACTGATCCTGACACGACCAGGTTGGTTGAGATTTGTCTCACTTCCACCTTCTTCAGTTTTGAAGGGGAGTTCTTCGAGCAAACATGTGGGGTTGCAATGGGATCCCCCCTCTCGCCTGTCGTTGGTAATCTGTTTATGGAAGATTTTGAGTCCAAGGTTCTGAACTCTTCTCGGCTCCTGCCTAAGCTATGGAAGAGATATGTGGATGACACCAATGTCATCTGGTCTCATGGCCAGGATGAGCTTGATCTCTTCTTTGATCATCTCAACAAGCAATCCTCAGCCATTAAGTTCACGAAGGAGCAGGAGGTTGAGGGATGTCTTCCTTTCCTTGATATCCTTATTTCTAGGAATGATGATGGTTCCCTTGCCCATCGAGTTTTTCGAAAGAAAACTCATACGGAGCAGTATCTTCATGCCAGTTCCCACCATTTCCCGGCTCAAAAGATGGGTGTTCTCAGTACCCTTGCTACTCGGGCCCTGAGGATCTCGGACAAGGAGAGCTTTGAGAAGGAAAAATCCCATCTGCTGGATGTTTTCGTGGAGAATGGTTACAGTAGATACATGGGTCAAAGGGCTTTCCTTAAAGCTTCCAGGAATTCTCTGGCTAAAAGAGAACCGAAAGATCGAGTTCCTGGTGTCCATCTTCCGTATGTTCAAGGGACCACTGATAGAATTGGTAGGATTCTCAGGAGACATAGTATCCCTGTTACCTTTAGGCCCCTGAGCACCATTCGTATGTCCCTCAGATCAGTAAAGGATCCCATCGACCCTAAGGATATGAAGGGCGTTTATATGATCCCTTGTTCCTGTGGGACCCCCTATATTGGGGAGACTGGTCGCTCCATTAATCAAAGGATTAGCGAGCACGCAGCGGATCTGAAGCACAGGAGATCTAAGTCTTCCGCTTTGGCTGAGCATGCTGAGAAAACCAATCATCATGTTTGTATTGAAGAAGCCAGTGTTATTGCTAAGGTTTCGCAGTTCCATCATCGTAAATTCAGGGAAGCGCTTGAGATTGAAAAGAGACCAAGCAATCTCAATAGAGAGGATGGTTGGAAAGTCAGTAGGTGTTGGGTCCCAGCCCTCTCCTCCTAGTCGTTTTTCCGTCTTCTGTGGTTTTTTTTTTTTTTTTTTTTTTTTTTTTAGCTCATAATTAATTTTCTAAATAGCTCATAATTATTAAATAATATCTTTTAAACGGACTATTAATACTAATAATAATTACTTCACCTAATATAACTTATTTTGACCATGGTCCTTATATTAGCCATTGGTCAATTTATACATATTATTTTAAACGTATAGTATTTATTTATAATTTATTTTATTTTAATTAAAAATATATATATATACATAATTTAAATAAATTAAAGAATTACTAACCATTTATTTGTTTATTTGTACCTAATTCCATTAAATAAAATAGCAAATAATAATAATAATTAATATAATGAATAATGTAATTAACAATTAAATTTAACTTTTTATACTACCCTGATATTTATTTTATTAATCCTAACCTTTCCATTTGATTATTATTATTTTAAGTATAATATATATATATATATATATATATATATATAAGTAATAATTTAAAGAAACAAATGAATAAAAAAGCTAACCAATAATTTATATTTTTATATAAATATAATTTAGTCTTATAATATCAGGGGAGGTCATACCTTCCTTTTGTTTTCTAAGTAGCTCATAATTATTAAATATTATCTTTTAACTAACTATTAATACTAATTATAATTATTTTATATCTATATCTATATATATATATATATATATATATATATATATATATATATATATATATATATATTTCACCCATTATAACTTATTTTGACCATGGTCCTTATATTAGCCATTGGTCAATTTATACATATTATTTTAATTAAATAATTTTATATTATTTTAATTAAATATATATACATAATTTAAATAAATATAAGAATTACTAACCATTAATTTGTTTATTTGTACCTAATTCACCTTAGTTCTATGAAATTAAAATAGTAAATATTAATAATAATTAATATATATTAATTTAATATATAATAATTAAATTAACTTTTATACCAACCTAGTATTTATTTTATTAATCCTAACCTTTTCTTATCATTCGATTATTATTATTTTAATTAAGATATATATATATATATATATATATATATATATATATAAGTAATATTTTAAAAACTAACCATTAATTCATTTTTACTTGGTTATAAATAATAATAATAATATTAAATTAATAAAATAATAATTTAACCTGGGTTCTAGAGTCAGAAATTAGCCGTTAATCTTTTGTAGCCGTTGGAGTCTCTGCTTGGACTATTTAACTTGCTAGACTGGATCTGTTTCTTCAACTTGTCCTGATGATGAACCACACTAGTTGGTTCGAAACGCGTCGACAAATGAGATTCCATGTGATTTTCGCCGAAGAATCTTCTCTAAAATTGATATGGATCATAGAAGCCTTAACTCTATAACATTGAAGCCGTCAACCCACATCTAATTGCACTCCAAAGACGCTACAAACCACCCATATAACCTTGCAGCCGGTACAGAACCCCTTCAACCATTTGCATTCGCCAGCAGCCCTGCTCAGAGTCCATTTGCCTCAATTTCAGGTGCTTAAACTCGAATTCACCAAGTGCCCTATCAATTTCAAGTTAGACCAGTCATTGAGTATTTTGTTAAAACTAAAAACTTAATTAAAATTACTACAATAGACTCCATATTGCACATTGCTAGATACTGAAACCCTGAAACTGCCAAACTACCTCTGAAAACCCCAATTCAACCTTGAGAAAGCCTAATTCGAAACCACAAGAACCGAATTATGGCTACCCCTATGGCATTGAACGTAAGACCTGTCACCATGCCCCATTTGGACCTGGACCACCTTCCCTTAGCTAATAGGGATTTATAGATAAAGGATACCTCTGTCAAAGAGCTCTTGCTCAAGGTACATTGCCAAAGTAGAGACAAGTTCTTGAACCAGGCTGATGAGATTAGCATTTGGGAGTCAAATTTGGCCAAATACCAGTTCCCCCAAGTCCACATTTTTCCTAAGATTGTATATATATGCTATGCTTGCTACATCCCCAGTTACAAAACTATCATGTCTAATGACCAGAAAGTCCTTTTAACCATCACTCCTGAGTTCATCAATGAGATGTTGTAGCTCCAACTAGGGCCAAACCTAACTCCCCTCTCAATTGGAGACTTGTTGGACTTATATCCCAAACTCAACCCTGTAAGATTGGCCCAATTGATCCAAACCTTCATCATAGAATAAAAGTATACCCCCAAAGACTCCCCTCCATATGTAGCAACTATATTTTCTCTTTGGTGGCGAAATATTATTTCCATGATATCTTGTATTTTGGGTTATTCCACAAGTGAGTACATTGATGAAATCATCATGCCTTTCATGTCCATTTATATCCCAGGATAGCCTCCTACAACCATTTATGACTTTTCCACATTCATAGCTGACAGAATGCATGAGTAGTTCATAAGAATGGGAAATGAAAGGGTTTTTAAGTACTCCTCAGTCCTATACCACATGTTCCTCTACTTCCAGGCAGATAAATTCCCACTTACCTTGCAAATGTTGGACAGCAAGGGCCAACCAAGATCAATCATCTTCTATACCCCATTGACTCATCAATATTCCTCCCCCTATTCATACAATGAATTCATAGATTCGTTTTTCCATCCTGTGATGACCATGCTCAGTGGAACCCCTCCACCAAGAATCAGTCTTGAGATTAGGAGAGTTCTTCATCTAAACATAAATCATAAGGTGGGAGATTGGTACTTGTACCAAAACCACACTGAAATCAAGATTTATGGGTGCCAGCATGCCCCATACAAACTACCTAAATACCTCCCAATGAGATTATTTTCCCCGGACTACTACAGTCAGATAATAAATTTAGATGAGGTAAACCTTGTCTCAGCCAAAAAGAAATCCCAGCTCAAGATGAAAGACTCATTGGTTCCTTTTATTAGTAATAGAAGAGAATATGGAGGAGGCTGACCTAATCCTTCAGCGATTAAAATTAAACAAAGCTTCATAGGGAGATATGATCCCTTGGATTTCATATGCAAAAGAAGGCATAAAGCCAAGATAGCTCCCTATATCCATCACCGCATCCCTGAAATAGGAAAGTATGCCAACCAATTTCAATGGCTAGAAATCACTTCAGAGGACAGGGACAATACTGAAGTTGTTGTGGAAAATACATTACTAGATGTAGAAAAGCAACTTGATGAAAATTCATTTCTATAGGTACCACCTCAGGAAGAAACAATGAGCACTCCCCCTATCATGTAGACCCCTCTGAATGAGGAGAAAAATCCCAAAAGGGGCAGGTAGGAAGGGTCAAGCTCATGGAGACAAGCATTTAATGTTCAATGTGAAAGAGGTGAAAGCAAAACGCCTAGACTCAATCCTGTGTCAGAACAGGAAGACACCGATGGCTCAGTTGCAATAACTGATTCCGAGCCAGAAAGGAGTAAAGGCACTGTTCCTTTAGAGGAAACATAACGTCAATCATCCTCAAGAACCCAGATGATACTTTGCAGTCGCTAGCTACCTTGCTCAGAGTCCATTTGCCTCAGTTTCAGGTACTTAAACCCAAATTCACCAAGTGCCCTATCAATTTCATGTTAGACCAGTGTACGAGTATTTTTTTAAACTAAAAACTTAATTAAAATTACTCCAATAGACTCCATATTGCACCTTTTTGGATACTCAAACCCTGAAACTGCCAAAGTACCTCTGAAAACCCCAATTCAACCTTGAGCAAGCCTAATTTGAATCCATAAGAAATGAATTATGGCTACGCCTACTACATTGAATGCAAGACATGTCACCATGCCCCATTTGGACCTGGACCACCTTCCCTTAGCCGATAGGGATTTCCAGATAAATGATAGCTTTGTCATAGAGCTCTTGCTCAAGGTACATTTCCAAAGTGGAGACACGTTCTTGAACCATGCTGATGAGATTGGCCTTTGGGAGTCAAATTTGCCCAAATCCCTGTTTCCACAAGTCCACATTTTCCCTGAGATTGTACATATGTGCTATGCTTGCTACATCCCCAATCATAGAACCATCATGTCTCATGACAAGAAAGTGCTTTTCACCATCACTCCTGAGTCCATCAATGAGATGTTGCAGCTCCAACCAGGGCCATAACTAACTCCCCTCTCAATTAGAGACCTTTTGGAATTATATCCCAAACTCATCTCTATAGGATTGGTCCAATTGATCTAAACCTTCACCATAGAAGAAAATTATACCCCCAAAGACCCCCTCCATATGTAGCAACTATATTTTCTCCTTGGGGCCGAAATATTTTTTCCATGATATCTTGTATTTTGGGTTATTGCACAAGTGAGTACATTGATGAAATCATCTTGTCTTTCATGTCCATTTATACCCCATGACAACCTCCTGCAACCATTTATGACTTTGCCACATTCATAGCTGACAGAATGCATGAGTAGTTCACAAGAATGGGAAATGAAAGGGTTTTTAAGTACTTCTTAGTACTATACCACATGTTCCTCTACTTCCAAGCAAATAAATTCCCAATTACCTTGAAAAATTTGGGCAGCAAGGGCCAACCAAAATCAGTCATCTTCTGGACCCCATTGAATTATCAATATTCGTCCCCCTATTCATACAATGAATTCATAGATTCCTTCGTCCATCCTATGATGACCATGCCCAGTGGAACCCCTCCACCAAGAATCAATCCTGAGATCAGGATAGTTCTTCATTTAAACATAAATCATAAGGCAGGAGATTGGTACTTGTACCAAAACCACACTGAAATCAGGATTTATGGGTGCCAGCTTGCCCCATACAAACTACCTAAATACCTCCTAATGAGGTTATTTTCCCTGGAGTACTACAGGTAGATAATAAATTCAGATGAAGTAAACTTTTTCTAAGCCAAAAAGAAAACCTAGCTCAAAATCAAAGACTAATTGAGTCCTTTTATTTGTAATAGCAGAGAAGCTGGAAAGGAGGTTGACCTGATCCTTCAGAGACTAAAATTCAAACAAAGCTTCATATGGAGATATGATCCCTTGGATTTCATCTGCAAAAGAAGGCAAAAAAACAAGATGGCTCCCTATATCCATCACCACATCCCTAAAATAGAAAAGTATGCCATTTAGGTTTAACCCCGTATAGAAATTACATGCATACGACTTCTAAAACACAGAAAATAAAAAATGTGAGAGCATAACACATAAAACACATATACACAAAGATTTTCCCCTGGATCCGAAAACCGGGTCTACCAGCTTGATTTTTTCATTATGTTACTTTCAATCTTCCAATACATATTTATACATGCTGAAGCATCCAATACCATGGACCAAAAACCATCGCGTCCAAAACCATGGACCGAAAACCATAGGTAGGTTCGCCCAACCTAACATAGGGTGGAAAGAATATAACACAACCTAACATTCTCCCACTTGTTGTTTTCTTTCCACGGGGGGCCACAGGAGAGCTTAGTCATTTTTCTAGCACTGAAATGCCCATTGTTTTTCTACACCAGTATAACTTCTCAGAGCTCACAGATTTTGTCAATGCATTTGCAGTATTGTTCAAAGTGTCCACCTTTACCAGCAATACCTTTTTCTCTTTTATCATATCCCTCACAAAGTGATACTGAATATCAATGTGCTTTGTCTTTGAATGGTAAGTAAGGTTCTTTGCCAAGAATATTTCACTTTGGTTGTCACAGTCTATCCTTACGGCTCCCTGTACTAACCCCATACTTGAACACAATCTCTGCAACCAAAATGCTTCCTTGCTTGCATGAGTGGCTGCCATGTATTCTGCCTCTGTAGTTGATAGTGCCACTACAGATTGTTTCTTACTCATGCAACTGATTGCACCTCCAAATAGGTTAAACACATACCCACTTGTAGATCTTCTCTGATCCAGATCTCCAGCCCAGTCTGCATCAACAAAGCCACAAATATCCAACACTCTGTCCAATCCTGGTCTTCCTTGGTAGCCCAAACAATAATCACTAGTGCCACGTAAATACCTGAAAACCCGCTTCACTGTTGTCCAGTACTCCTTCCCTAGTTTTGACATAAACTTGCTCAATACTCCCACTGCATGTGCAATGTTTGGTCTAGTATAGAACATTGCATACATCAGGCTATCAACTGCACTTGCATATGGAACACAGGACATATCCTATTCCTTTTCTTGTGCCTTGGGACATTTTTCAGCAGATAACTTTACACCTAGAGGAATAGGAACCTTCACTGATTTACTATCCTGCATATTAAACCTCTGCAGTATTGTCTTGACATACGTCCTCTCGTTTAACCAGAGCTTCCTATTTGCCCGATCTCTTTTAATTTCCATGCCCAAAATATAGTTTGCAGCACCAAGATCTTTCATGTCAAATTTTGAGGATAATTTGGTCTTCAAATCATGGATAATTTCTTTGTCATTTCCAACCAGCAACATGTCATCCACATACAAGACTAGATAAATAACATGGTCACCAATTAATTTAAAATACACACAGTGATCTGCTTTGCTTTTGGTGAGGCCAAGTCCCTGTATAAATGTATCAAATTTCTGATAGCACATCCTTGGTGACTATTTTAACCCATACAGAGACTTCTTTAACTTGCATACCAGTTCTTTCTTACCCTTCACCGCAAAGCCTTCGGGTTGCTTCATGTAGATTTCGTCTTCCAGATCCCCTTGAAGAAATGTTGTCTTCACATCCATTTGTTCTACCTCAAAATCAACAGCAGCAGCAACAGATAAAAGTAATCTAATAGAAGTTACCTTGGCAATAGGAGAAAAAATATCACCAAAATCAATTCCTGGCACCTGGGAATAACCTTTTGCTACCGACTGAGCTTTGTATTTCTCCACCTTTCCTTCTGCATTTGTCTTCTTCTTGAACACCCCATATACTGCTAATGGGTTTCCTTCTAGCAGACAACTCCACCAGATCCCAAGCCTCATTTGTGTTCAAAGATGTCATTTCATCAACCATGGCCTCTTTTTAGAGTTTTCCATCCTCTAAATATATTGCTTCCTTCACAGTTCTAGGATCGTCATTAGTAATAGATAAAGAAAAATTTGAACAGAAAGCAGATGGACTATACCTTTTTTGCTGCCTTCTTTTTCAAACTGATCCTCTTACACCCGGAGTTTGTGGCTCTTGATATTCTTATTCCTCCTCTGCTGTAGAGTCTGATTCTTCCTCCCTTAGCTCAAACTCTCTCTTCTCAGGTTCCTTTGGTTCGACTTCATGTTTAATAACATCTTTCACCTCTCTAAACACCACATCTCGGATATACACAACCTTCCTTGTTGCTGGGTTCCAAAGCTTACCCTTTAAACCATCCTTATACCCAATAAAGATGCACTTTTCAGATTTACTATCCAACTTGGTTCGTTTCTCCTTTGCAACATGTACATATGCAGCACATCCAAATACCCTCAGATGTGAAAGAGAGGGTTTCTTACCAGTCCATACCTCTTATGGAGTCTTATCCTCCAACGCTGATAAAGGTGATCTGTTGACTACGTAACATGTTGTCTCCACCGCCTCTGCCCATAATTCCTATCCTAACCTAGCGCCACTAAGAATGGTTCTTGCCCTTTCCATCAACGTTTGTTCATTCATTCTGCAACTCCATTTTTCTGAGGTGTATATGGAGTAGACTTCTACTGTGCTATACGACACTTCTTATAGAATTCTTCAAATTCCTTATTGCAAAACTCTCCACCATTATGTGTCCTCAACACCTTTATCTTCTTCTCTATCTGGTTTTCCACCAGAGCCTTAAATTCTTTAAACCTATCAAAGACTTCAAATTTCTTCACAAGGAAATATATCCATGTATTCCTTGAGAAGTCATCTATAAATGATACATAGTACAGAGACTTACCTAGTGATGGAACCTTCACAGGTCCAAACTCATCACTGTGCACAGGCTCTAATATCTATTTCACCCTCTTACCACCAGAGGGGAAACTCACCCGATTCTACTTCCCATATACACAATTTTCATAGAAATCAAAATCCAGAGAGCTATTACTCATACCTTCTACCATACGTTTACCATGAAGTATTCGAAGGCCCTTCTCTCCAATATGTCCAAGCCTTTGAGGCCACAGCATGGTCTTCTCTCCGGAGACCACTAGATTTTCTTCTCCACTTTCAGGAACCACAAAACTGTTCCACCCATCAACAACAATGGTACCTTGCAGCTTGTACAGAGTTCCAGTCTGAACTCCTCGTATTAATACCAGTGCCCCCCGAACCATCTTTTAGGTATCCTTCTCGAACACTGTTTTTACAACTGCATCATCCAGCTTGCTTACAGAAATTAGATTTCTAGTTAATGAAGGGATATGCAGAACACCCGGAAGTGTTCTAACCCTTCCCCCTTGCAAATTCAACTTTACTTTTCCACGACCAACGATTCTAGCCTTCCTATCATCCCCTAAGAAGACATCACCACCATCGTATTTATCATACTTGCAGAACCGCTCTCTATGGGGAGTGAAGTGAAAGGATGCACCTGAGTCAATCAAGCATGCCTCATGATCTACATGTGTGCTTGAAGAAGCCAAGTACACATCCCCACCTTCATCTGAGGTGGTTTTCGTCTCTGCAGAAGAAGCATAATTAGAGCCCTTTCCTTTGTCATGAGCTTCAGATTTGTAGTCCCTTTTGTAGTGCCCTTCCTTTCCGAATTTCCAGCACACCACCTTTACAGGTTTTCCTACAGATTTAGATCTCCCTCTAGATTTAGATCTCCCACTCGATGACTTATTTTTGTTTCTATTCTGGGACTGCCCTCGTATAGACAAGGAATCGCCATTCCGGCTCTCCATATTTTTCCATCTCATCTCCTCCGACAGCAAGGATGAGACTATCTCATCAAACTACAAGGCAGTTGCATTGCTACCTATTGCAATAACCAGACTATCCCACGAATCTGGTAGAGGACACAATAAACTAATGCACTTATCTTCATATGAAATTTCGATATCAACAGACGATAACTGACTTACCATAGTATTAAACGCATTCAAATGCTCTGTCACCGAGTGTCCATCTTTCACCCTCAGGTTATACATCTTTTTTTGTAGGAACAGTTTATTCACCAGAGACTTAGATTGATACAAATTCCCTAAATTGTCCCACAAACCCTTCGTCATAGCTTCGCCCAATACATTCAGCAATACTGAATCTGAGACACACAGTCGTATTGTGCTCTTTGCCTTCCGATCCAACTTCTTCAATTCTTCATCAATCACTCTCGTTGGTTTAGTACATGGATCTACCACGATCCACTGATCTTTATCCACCAACAGATCCTCCATCTTGAGTTTCCACAACTCAAAACTCTGACCATTAAATTTCCCAATCTCTATCTTTCCACTGCTCGCCATCTTCTTTTACCACTAGAATCGATCTCACAGATCTCCCACTAAAGAGGGTCTACCACAGGCCTGGGCTAAACCCCTCAGAAACAAAGGCGTCACCTTGAAGCCAAAATTTCTCTGATACCAAATGTAGGTTTTAACCCCATATAGAAATTACCTGCATACGAATTCTAAAACACAGAAAATAAACAATGCGAGAGCATAACACATAAAACACATATATGTAGAGATTTTCCCCTGAATCCCAAAACCAGGACTACCAACTTGATTTTTTCATTATATTACTTTCAATGTTACAATACATATTTATACACGCCGAAGCATCCAATACCATGGACCGAAAACCATCGCGTACAAAACCATGGACCAAAAACCATAGGTAGGTTCACCCAACCTAATATAGGGTCCAAAAAAATATACGTAGGTTAGTTGTGGAAAGAAAATAACACAACACAACATGCCAACCAATTGCAATGGCTGAAAAACACTTTAGAGGATAGGGACAATACTGAAGTTGTTGTGGAAAATACATTACTAGATCTAGAAAAGTAACTCGATGAAAATTCATTTCTCCAGGTACCACCTCAGGAAGGAACAATGAGCATTGCCCCTATCATGCAGACCCCTCTGGATGAGGAGAAAAATCCCAAAAGTGGCAGGGAGGAAGGGTCAATTTGAGGGACACAACCCTTCAATGTTCAATATGAAAGAGGCCAAAGCAAAAGGCCTAGACTCAATCCTCTGTCAAAACAGGAAGACACCGATGGCTCAATTGGAATAATTGATTCTGATCTAAAAAGGAGTAAAGGCACTCTACCTTAAGAGGAAACACAACATCAATCATCCTCAGGAACCCAAATGATACAGAGATAGATGAGTGTAGAGGCCTCGTGTTTCAGCAGGCCAATAGACGAGGATAAAAGTATCAAAGACAGATTCAAAGAAATAAAAATGAGGAATGAAAGGTTGAAAACTGAGACATATTCTCAGCTTTTCAAACTTTCTACTCCAGGTCAGAATAGATTGATGTTATCCTTTGACATAAAAGAGGGGAAGATGCAAGTTTCTTTCATTCAACCAACTATGCAGCAACCAAGGGCACCCACTGACTATAAGAAAGTTGATTTTGAGGTGTTGGCTAGGGATATTCACCCTGTGGACCAAATAGAGTTTCACAAGCAGGCTGGAGAAATGATCTACTCCACCCTGACAGGGAAGTCCATAGTTGATCATCAACTGAAAAGTTCCTTGAACAACATCTCAGCTCATTATCAACTTGAACAGGCTTCATCACAAGCCAAGGAGAACAGAATCAAGTGTTTGGAAGACTTGATCATAGAGATGGGAAATGATCCCAAAGATATAAAAGCAATAGAGGAGTTAATAAAACATAAGAAAAAGGATTTTTGTTCACTGAAGAAGCAACTAAAGATACCCTCCCTGCATAATCCATAAAAAAGGAGGTGTTACGATCTCAAACTTAGCAAGAGGACTTAATGGATTTAGTCCTCAAGCTGAATGATCAGCTAAGGAGCATGAAGAAGGAATTAGATGCCTTAATCCAATTGAAACAGGGTGAAGTAGGTACCACACCCACAACTGTAACCCCTACAGTGACTACTGCAGTACCATCTGCATTGGCATCCACATTGGCTCCAAAAACGACTCTAGTCACTGCCTTGCCCATCACCACTACAGCATCTACATCAGCAGCTTCTACTACAGTGGCGGGTACAACAACAGATGAAGCAGCCAAGCTTTTTCATGCCATGGAGGAAATGTCTATTTAGATAAACGAGATAAAAACGAGATAAACAAGCTAAAGGAACAGGTGGCAAGCTTAGAAACAGACTATAAGCTTGCCAAGATTATGCAGAAAGAGAAGGAACAAAAGGCTGCAAGGATAAAGGAAAAGCTGATGTTAATGGAAAGAGACTTCACATTAAAGGAACCACTTGGAGAAGCCAAGGAAAAACTGTGGGCCAATATCATTGACTCTGTCAATGATATTTGGCCGTCCATACAGGTCATATTCGAGTAGATTGATCTCATAAGATTAATAACAAAGGCTATTGAGAAAGTAAAGATAGAATTTGGAAACAGACCTAGAGATGCTACCAGACTCATCCAATTCTTAAATTCAAAGAACAAGTACCAACTATAGGAATTGGAAATTGAAGGCAGGACTGCTACTATTCTGGAGGTAAAGAAAGTTCTCACCAAGAGCGACCTTATGCATAAGCTAGAGGAAAAGAACAAGGAAATGAAAGTAGTCATTGACAAGTTCAAGGCTAGGTTTGATAAGCTAAAGGAAAAGGGATTACCCAGTCCCTTAGTCATTCATGATAAACTTATGGAACAAGGAGATTACAATGACAAACTCAAGGATGTAGCAAGACAACAAGTGGCTACTTCACAGGTGTTAGGAGTACCAACAAGAAAGGTATTGTACAGTGCTTTTGAAAATCTATTTTACCTCCAGCATGAGGTAAAACATTTGTTTGTAAATAAGCCTCGATTTTCCAAATACACTGAGGCAGATGAAACTTACAGGAGAATGTTGAGTATCTGGTTACCAACATATCAAGAATGGGAAAAATTGACTGACTTGCTATAGCAGAACACAATGAAAGGTCAAACACACATTCAATGAGTTAAAAGAGTAGTAGGGTCAAAGAATAGCAGGGTCAAAGAGTATCAGTTGAAAGATGAAAGTAAAGAAGATTCCGGCATAGAAATTCTACAAATATCAGCCAGCTTAAAGGGCTCCAAATCAACTGAAACAGCCAGCAACACCACAATAAATGGAACAACATGAAGTAGTTCAACATATGTCTCTATCTTCATGCAAGAAGGTATTTATTTTTCCCAAATTAAATCTCAAGTTGTTTTGAGATATTTTGTAAACAATTTTGTATATATACTTCATATTTCGAAGTATGTAGTGTGGATTCCAAGACATTTCTATAGACCTTTTCTCTCAAATCAAAATTCTATTGTATCAATGACTGGATTGGCTTGTTGGATCAAGGATTAAAAATAAAATATTTTACAGGATTCTTGTGTAAAGCGAAATACAAATAAGTATTCTCCCATGTTCAATGTTGTTTTTCCTTATGTTTTTTCCATAATCATTTGCGTAAATTTCTAAAATTTAAATGTATAGCCAGGAATGATATTTTAGAAATTGCCTAAATGCACATTGTCTTGACTGTTATGCATGATTGTATGTTTTCTTCACAAATCTAAGTTAATGAATTCTTGACTGCTCCTTAGTTTAGATGACCCCTAGCCATCTATAGCAAAGGATTCTTAATTGCCCTCTGTTCATGATCACCCTCTGTTCTTCATTCTGATCTTGGTCCAAGGATTCTTAAGTGCCCTTTCACCCTGGTTAGAATTACTTCACCCATTAGGCCTAAGGATTTGCATTTTGCTTTGCTAGCTTGCCCTGTGAATATTCCCTTTAATGATTTGGTCCAGTTATGCTATCCATTTGTTGACTCCATAGCCCAATGGCTTGAATACCTAGCTCTATCCATCTACTCCAAGACCTTCAATTCAAAACCAAAACCCTAACGAACATTAAGAACTAGCCTAAAACCCCATAAAAGGAAAGCTAAATTATAAAGAGAGAGCCCTCTCTAAGTCATAGGATGGCTAGAACCTATACTTAAAAGATTGGTTTGTGGTTACCTCGGTTGCTTCATTCTCCTGGTAACTTCTAAGGAAAATTCTGAGTGATAACATACTGGCAACCATACTGGGGAACCTCAAATCCTCAGTCTTAATAAACCTTTGAGAAAAATTCGAATCTTTATTTCAAGCCACTTGAAGGGTTCATTAGAAGTTATTTACAAAATTTCACAAGAAAGAAAGTAATTAGAAAAGCTTGAAATTCTGGCTTCAAGGGGAACTCACTATACTAGGGCTACTCTAGATCCAAACCCTGCCCCAATAGTGGATAATCCCAACCTGATTTCGAGAAGATCCAAAAGACAAGAAATTCCAGTCAGTCCAACACCTTCAATAAAACCAAATTCATGCACTGATGAGTGGTTGTCTTCATAAGACCTTCCCTTTGATGTGTCATTTGACATTTCCCTATTTAGAACTAGGTCTGAAAGTGCACTTGATGACATAGTTCTAGATCCAGAGTTTATTTCAGATCTCGAAGTCCAAAAGGAAAACCATTCAATTGTTGAATATATTCTGAATTCCCCACAGTCATCCCTTACTACTGCTAAGATCCTCGAGCTTTCTGAGCTAGTGTTGACTACCTTTAGTTTGCCATTATTCCCTTCAACCTTTGAAGTTCATTCCCCACCTCCATTTATACCTTCACTTCCCTACCAACCTACCATTACCGATCAATCACCTAGTACTCCTAGTTCTCCATCGACTACTGTATCATCTCCGAGTACCTCAACCCCACGTCTTAGCCCTGCCCAACTGAGAGCCATGACAAATAGATATGCTCCTCTTGTGTTACCTGCCTCACTTGGTGCCATGCCACAAGACTAGCAAAACAAAATTGTCCAATTTGATGGCATAGTACCTTATACAGCACACCATCATGTAAACAAAATGGCAGAGTACTTTGAATTTCATGAAATTGATATTGGAGATGTTCAAATGAGACTTTTTGCTCAGACTCTAGCAGGTGATGTTAGGAAATGGTTCAAAGCATTACCTACTAATAGCATATATAGTCTAGATATATTTTATCAACAATTTTTAAATAGATGGGAAAAGAAAAAGAACCCTTTACAGATCCTTTCAGAGTACGAAAATCTTAAAAGAGGACCTAATGAAACAGTCGAGGATTATTGCACCAGATTTAATAATATATACAATGCAATGCCAGTTAATCTTAGACCCCCACCTGACTTAGCATTAATAGAATTTCCCGATGGGTTTGATACTGATATGGCATTCCAACTCAAAGAGAGAAATCCCCAAACCTTAGAATACATGCAGAGTGTAGTAGTTAGTGTAGAAGCCAATTTGCTAGCAAAAAGAGCTAGAGTTAGGAATGAAAGAAGAGGATCTCCAAAATATGAAGCCTCACCCTCTAACCTTAAAATAGATGTTCTAGGCAAGAGTATGCAAAAGCTTATGGATAGGATAGATAATATGGAGAGAAAGCCTCAATGGGATAATCAACAGGCACCTCCAGCTAGAAACCCAAACTTTAGAAAGAACCAGAATCAAAATACTAGAAAGAATGGACCTGATCAGAATAGTAGGCCTCCCTTTCAAGAAAACTATGTTGAAACATCTCATTCCGATGACCCTGAACAAGACACACAAATTAACTTGATGGGATTGGATGATGAGGATATTGTCTTATTGACCTAAGATGAGCAGTAACTGCATATGTTGCAGCAATTGCAGATCCAATCCGGAGAATAATTTTACTATAAACAAAGATATGATTATGCCATCCTTGAAGTACACAAACAATATAACTTAAGAGTAAAAAGAATACTGATACTCCTGACCAAACCAAGAAAAAAATGCCAAATCAACCCAAGAAAATCAAAGCAGCTCCAGTTACTAAAATTCTCCAAATCCTCCCTAGACCAAAGAAAAATCCTCCTAGTCCCATGATTGTAGATATAACCCCTAATCAACCCTAATGATCAACCATCCACTTCAATCTCTTCCAAGGAAATAGTGGAAAAATCTCCAAACACCATATTAGAAAATGCATATAAAAAGACCCCAAATACAGAAAAAGAAGAGCAACCTACTCCAATTCCTGCTATGAAAATTCCAAGCCCTCAAACAGAAAAAACCCCTTTTCCTTTCAATTTGGGAGCAGAGGTAGCTAAACTAAAAATTTCAGTTCCCTTAACAAAACTGATTAAAAGTGAAACCTATAAGTCTCAAATAAACCAAACTTTAAGCCTTGTGGAGAATGAATATTTTGTCAACTTATTTGATGATCAGCTAGAACTTATATTTCGTCCTGATGTTAATGGAAAACCACTAGAAGGAGGGGTTCCACCCTCTTATATTACCCTTAGCATTCATGTTAAAATCTTACACAACACAATGTTAGATTCTGGGGCCTCGCACAATTTAATATCCAAATCAGTTATGGAAAAATTAAACTTAGACATTACAAGACCTTACAAGGACTTATTTTCATTTGACTGAAGTCATGTAAAGTTTCTAGGGTTAATCAAAGACTTGTGTGTTACCTTAGTACAATATCCTACTAAAAGCATTCTCATGGATATAGTAGTTGTTGACATCCGACCCAAATATGGCATGCTATTGTCTACATCATGGGGAGCCAAACTCCAAGGATCTTTACAACTTGACATGTCATATGCCATAATCTCTTTTTTTGGACAACCTAAAAAGTTGTACTGAGAGACCCTAATGAAATATGTCGTGAGTAGCCAGGATAGGCCTCAAAACATTCCTATATACTCCATGCATTCGGACATTGATTCTTTTGTTTTGTATAATGCTGAACAAACGCAACAAACTACTTCAAACAATATTGTTTCAGAACCAAAAGAAATTGCATTTACGGCTAAAAATGAAACTATCCAAACTCAAGAGCTTTCCAATAAACAATATAATCAAAATATAATAGACAATGAAAATTTTGTTCCACCAGATAGTGAAAATTATGAACATGAGATACTATGGCATCTTGAATTTGATGGATCAGTAAATAAGTTAGGAGCAAGAGTAGGAGTATGGATATACAATCTGGAGAATGATCACTCATAGGGCCACGCTTACAGACTAAATTTTAAATGCACTAACAACATCGCTGAGTGTGAAGCCCAAATTTTAGGTCTCAAACTAGTTAGGAATTTAGGAGCCGAAAGAGTTTTTGTCATGGGAGATACTATGTTAGTCATAAAACAAATTAATCTTGTATATATGACCAAAGACCCTACATTAAGTTTTGATAGAGGGGCAATTGTAGAAATAATGAATACTTTCCTAGAAACTAAGCTTGCAGTCATCCCAAGGGAACATAAAATGCAGGCTCACAGTTTAGCAATGTTTGCCAGCACTTGTAGGTTACCATTTCAACCTAACCATCAGTATACTGTTGAGGTCAGGCACAGACCTGCTGTCCCAAATAACTTGAAAAACTGGCAAGTATTTGCTAATGACAAACAGATAAACAATTTTTTAACCTTAGAAGAAGAATTTGTAAATAGTAATATAGACACTGACATAACATCAGATCCTGACATTAAAGATGAAATAGAAATTAATGAAATAGAAGATGAAAAGATAGATAGATTTCATCCCACTAAATTTACAAGATCAGATGTAGAAAACCTAAAGGAAATTGAGATTGATGAGATAATTAATGAAGAATCTGAAGTCATTAATCTGAAAGACAAATTTTTGTCGACAGGATTAACCCCTTTGGAAGACTTGTGTTGACTCAAATGATGTCCCTAGAAAACCAAATATGGAACCCTTAAAATCTGATATAGATGAGTGTAATATAGGCAATCCAAAATTAATCAAACTTTCGAAGTCATTACCTCCTACCGAAAAAGTGAAATACCTTGAATTATTAAAAGAATTCCAAGATGTCTTTGCTTGGAGTTATGAGGACCTCAAGTCCTATGACACCAGCATCATACAACACACCATCCCCATAAAAGAAAACCAGAAACCTTTCAGACAAAAGCTTAGGAGGATTAATCCCATCCTATTACCTTCTATTGAAAAGGAAATCTGAAGGATGTATGAGGCCAAGATAATAACACCAATTGGATTCTCTGATTGGGTTTCAGATTTGGTGCATACAAGGAACAAAACTGGTGAGATTGGAATTTGTGTTGATCTCAGAAATCTTAATAAAGTTTCACTCAAAGACAATTACCCTCTCCCTAAAATGGATCATATCTTACAAAGGGTAGTTGGGTCAACCAAAATCTCATTATTGGATGGGTTTTCCAGTTACAATCAGATTTTAGTTCACCCAGATGACCAAGCCAAAACTGCATTTACTACTCCTAGGGGCACATTCATGTATGTGAAGATGCCTTTTGGATTAATGAATGCAGGGGCCACTTTCTAAAGAGCCATGGACATAGCTTTTTCCAAGGAACTTCATGAATTCCTTGTAATATATTTAGATGACATCACTATATTCTCAAAATCTGATAACCAACACTTAGATCATCTAAGGTAGGTTTCCATCAAATGTAGGAAGTATGGAATTTTTTTAAATCCCAAGAAATCTTTATTTGGGTTAGAAGAGGGAAAGTTATTAGGGAATATAATCTCAAAAGATGGTATCTGAATAGATTGTACAAGAATAGAAGCCATCTTACAGATACAACATCCTAGGAACATTAGGGAATTACAAGCCTTTTTAGGGAAAATTAACTTTCTTAGGAGATTTATTTCTAACCTAGCAGAATTAATTAGATCACTAAACAATATGTTAAAAAAATACTCGACCATAAAATGGACCATTGAGGCTATGAAATCCTTTGAAGACATTAAGCTAGCCTTAACTAAAACACCAGTTTTAATCAGTCTAAAATTTGACAGAGATTTCATTTTATTTTCCTTTGCTTCATAATATAAAATTGTTGCAGTTCTACTACAGAAAAATGATCAAGGTTATGAACAACCTATTGCCTTTTTTAGCAAAGCCCTGAGGGATGCCCCCTTAAAATACAACATAATGGAAAAGCAAGCCTTTGATTTGGTCAAAGCTATCAAAGATTTTAGAGTTTACATTTTATATTCTCATATAGTAGCCTATGTCCCTAATTCAGTAGTCAAGGACATCCTAACTCAGGAAGGTCCAGATGGAAAGAGAGGGAAATGGATCGCTACTATATTGGAATATGATCTAGAAATCAAACCAACAAAGTTAATCAAAGGCCAAGGTTTAGCCAAGCTCATGGCTAAATCGAACTGTCAGGCCTTAGATATAAATTTTATTACAGAAATTGATAATGAAGAGGAGATGGCAACTCCACCAATCAGCCAGGCCTTTATTGAATCATCATGGTATGCTGATATCATATATGTTTTACTAAATCTACAAGCTCCTCCTAAATTATCCAGGACCAAAAGCAGGCTTTAAAAATGAAATCCTTAAAATTTTGCATAGTAGATAATGCTTTGTTTTGGAGGAATCATGAGGGTATTCTTCTCAACTGTTTATTGAAAGAAGAATCTGACAAAGTGTTACAAGAGTTTCATGCAGGTGACTATCGAGGACATCTTTACTGGAAACCACTACTGACAAAATTCTTAGAGCCAGTTTCTATTGGCCTACTTTGTTTTCTGATGTAAAGAAATATGTCACCTCCTATCATAAGTGTCAAATTTTTGAAGGAAGGAAAAAGCTTCTACCTTTGCCCATAAAATCAATCTTTGCTGGAGCACCTTTTCAACAATGGGTCTAGACTTCATTGGTGAAATCCACCCACCTTCCTCTACCCAACACAAATGGATCCTTACTGCCACAGATTATTATACGAAATGGACAGAGGCCATACCGTCAAGGCAAGCCACCGACACTTTTATAATAACCTTCCTTGCGGCCAACATCCTATCAAGATTTGGATGTCCAACCAAGATCATCACTAATAATGCAACAACTTTCAAATCCAGGGAAACGATAGATTTCTGTAGTAAATATTGTTAACACCCAGGTTATTCCCTATGACTCCCAAGGGAATACGGCCGGGGTAACCACTAACCAATCTTTGGATCACAGTTTCTAGCCAAACTGCAATCAGAGAGGGCTCTCTCTTTATGATTTGTCTCTGTTATGATGGTGTTTTAGGCTAGGTATTATGCTCAGGTTTTGGTTTATGTTTTGGTTGAAGGATTTCTTTCAGGGCTTAAGATGTAGTGTTTAGAGAGTAATATATCATTGGGCAATGGAGTCTGGAGTTGTGAAATGCTTTGAAATGCAGGATTGGTGGTGTTCTAACTGCAGGGCCTATTGTGTATTTCAGACAAACAAAGTTAACTTGAATGGTGAAGCATGTCAGCCAACAGAAAGCAATTAAGAATTCTCTATTAAGCCGGTGAGGTGAAAGTGAAACACGTTGCACAGGAGCAAACTTGAATTCCTGAGACAAAGGCCACTGTGGAAAATGTATTCTGAAAGTGCAGCAATTAAGAATTACACTTATCAAGATTACAGATGAAGAAAACATTCATTAACAACACAGATTGAACTCAGGGTATTTCTTGAATAAATCCTGAAGGTTATTCTTTTTCCATGTTGCTAAATATTCAAACATTAGAAACATATATGGATATTAATAAATGAAAACACATAACAGAGAGAGTTACAGAGACTTATTGTATTGTGTAATACACAGGAATCCAGCAGTTTTCAACAGACACCAGAACGCATTCAACACTTCAGAAATCCGAGAAATTCCATCACTTTCTTTATTAAACTTCTGAAAGGATTACAGCATAAGAACTTCTTCAGGAGAAATCAACAACAACCCTTGCAATCTCATGCGAAGGGGACTTTATAGGAATGCTTATACAAAATATCTCAGGCATTGAGTCATCTGAGAGAGAAATATCTTCATTACTTTGTTCAGAAAGTAGAAAAGAAGTTATTGCAGCTTTGAATGCAACATAACTGCTCTTTAAGTTTGTCAAAGGATATTTTGACCTTTGGAGGTCACTGAGTCGGTTGAAACGCTTTGCTTTAATGCTGATAAATGTGCCTTTATATTTGCTGCGCTGTATTTTCTCGGCCCTGCCACCTGTGACTATGCTTGCTGCTGTGGTGACCGAACAGCTTTGCTGAGTTGGCTCAGCTCTAACCTTTAATGCGTGCTGATTTTGTTGAACTGTACTTTACACAACAATTTATATTTTAAAAACAAAATTTGGTGAATGCCTCGGTGTTTATAAAATTTTCTGTATTGTATTTGTCCACCAGTCTTGCGTAGGGAGTTGATGCCTGAGAATCGCATCCATAGTCTCCTCTGCCTCTGTATATTTAAAGAAATATGGGGCCATATCAAACAAGTGCGTGATTTCATTCATTATAAAAAATAGGCTTTCCACCTTATTGTAGAAAATCTGTCCTGTAATTGGCCCTGTATCTTCTGAAGTGCTGGGCTTTTCATTGATCTGAGTTGAAGCAAAAGCATTCACTCTTTTGGCATACTGTTCATGGGTGAATAGTTTCCCTCCGCTGTTCAGTAAGCTAGGGAGTCCTCTGTTTTGTAATACCTGAAATCTCTCCATGAACCTGTTCACCTCAGTTTGCATATCCTGGGTTCTTCTTTCCAATGTCTGCACCAGATTTCTCAGAGTAAGAACCCTCCTGATCATTTGGATAGTCTCAGTTCTGTTTGTAATTCCCATGGTAGCTAACTGAGAACTTGTTTTATGGTTAAGTACGTTGATCATTCTGGTGGCCACTTCAGGCATATTGCTCAATAAAGCTCTTGATCTGTGAACCTCTTTCTATGCCTTTGGGATGAGCTCTAATTGCTCATGGATTGTCTCAATATATTGCCATTGATTGGTAATTGATTGGCCAATATTGGACCATATCATTGCTCTGATTTCAGACACAATTTTATCTAATTTGAGCTCATTTTCCAGCTCTTTGATCTTGTCCTTAAGGGCTTTAATTTCCCTGCCCTTTTCTGCTACTTCTCTTTTTGATTTATCATGTCTGTCATTTACTTTGGCCAACTTTTCCCTGGTCTCATTTAATTCTGTCATTTGAGCTTCCAGGATTTGGATTTCATTCTTCAGCTTTTGCATATCCAGGCTTTGGGCCTGCTCTGTAGTTGTTGGCGCTGCTGAAGTAGATGTTGCTATCTGTTCAGTCTGTTGAGGAGGAGGAGTAGTGATAGGAGCAGTTTCCTCAAGATTGATGATCTGAGGAGGAGGATGAGAGGTCTGACCCTCTTCTCTTTGTTTCAATGCTGCTTGCAGGGCCGCTTGTGCAGCCTCTGATTCTCCCAATTTCTCTTGTGCTTGCATAAGCTGCTTATAAATGGAAATCAACAAGGCTGTGGTATCCTGCTCATGCCTTTGTTGGGCTACCTCATCTGTCTGACGGTGAATGGTAGCTGGGAGTTTGATTTTCTTCCTCAAGGCAGCCATGTCAGCATCCCTCAACTTCAAGATTTCCTGTATTCCTTTAATATCTTTGGGATCATGCCCAATTTCAATGATTATGTCTTCCAAGGACCTTATTCTGTTGTCCTTCGCCTGGGATGATGCCCTCTCCAATTCCAGCTAAGAGGCTGTAGCATTAAGGCTGCTCTCTAGTTTGTAATTTTCTAATGTTTTGTCTGCCAAGGAGGCATACACCATCTCACCAGTCTGGTTGTGCAGTTCAATTTTATCCATTGGGTGTATGTCCTTGGCCAGGACCTCCAGGTTGGTCCTGAGGTAATCTGAGGCAGATTAGGGATGCAGTGCTGTGGGCAAAAAATGGGTCATAGTCAATTTGCCTTCTTGCACATCAAATGCAGACATCAATCTTTGTTGGTTGGTGGGAGCCATTTTCAATAAATGGTTATATAGCTGTATCTTGATGGGGTCACTCCTTCTTTTGATGTCTATGAATTGCTGCTTGATGCTCTTTTCTCCTTCTTTTTGCTGGCTGGAGGAGCTGACCTCTCCTCCCATAGTCCTGTCCTGTTCCTGCTGGAAGGAACTGGCTGAAGCTTCTCTACTGGGTGGGCCCATGCCCAATGCTTATCTTATTGCTATGTCATCCTCCGAAAGGTCATTCAATCTTTGTCTTTTCTCTCCCTGGTTGATAGATGAAGTCAGAGGAGTTTCTCTATCCCATTTTCTACTTAAGTCCTCCTTCTGTGGAGTTTGGAGGACCGAGGCGTCAAAGGTGACTTCTGGCCTAGGAGGCACTATGTTCTGAGCCTGTTGCTCAGTGGAAGTTGGAGTATCAACTACTCTTTCCTGCTGTAAGGGCTGCTGTCTGTCATGTTGCCCTTCTTCTTCCTGCAATTCTTGTTGCTGTTGTTGCTCTGCCTGCTGCTGCCTTTCTTTATCTTCCTGCTCTTGAGTCACTGGAGGTGACTGCTCCTTATCTTGATGTGGTTGCTCTGTCTCCATTTCCTTTTCTTTGCCTTTGCCAGATGCACTTTCAGTGGCCTTTGTAGCTTGGTGTTTGACAGTTGAGGAAGATGCAGCTGCTCCGGCTTGTGTGCTTGGAAGTGCGCTCACCTGTGAACAAAGTTCAAGGTCAGCCATCTTCTTTAGATTCCTTATTGCCCTCTGATTTAGCTCTTCTTGTGTGACAGGTTCTTCTAAGGTCCATCTCCTCCATTTGCTTTGGTTAGCATGTTTTTCAATGTGAGGGATACTACAATGATCATAGGCAGACATCTTGTATTTGAGCCTCCTCATAGTGATGAAGTTATTAGGGTCATAGGGCTTCCACAGGAAACTGGTCTGAAGGCCAAGGGACACAAGCAGTCTATCTGCTTCCTTCCAACCTTCATCCCTTTGGTTATAGATAAAATGGCCAAGTTGGCTCTTGACCTTCAACTGTGCTTTCTTCCCTTTGCCTGAAAAGTGAAACATATCCACATAGCCAAACTGCCTGAAGTATTCTAAGGCAAATAGCCTCATAGGCACATATCTGGGTAATCTAAATGGAGGTAACTCACACCCATATATCCTGATGACGGTGTGGTGTTGGTAGAAGTACCAATCCCCAATGCTGTAAGATTTGGACAGCTGAAGAATTCTCTGCATGTCATTAGTGAGTCTTGGAGGAGGCGAGCTCATTAGCATTGTCATAGCTGGATGGATGAACTGATCAATAAATTCACAGTAAGTGTATGGAGAATCAGGTGTAGTGTGGAAGACAGAGGACCAATAGACCACTGATCTAGGATTGCCCTGGGCATCCACCCTTTTGATAGAAAAATGAAATTTTTCATGTTGATGGTATAAGATCAAATGATAGATGTAGGAGGTATATCTGAATACCCTTTCTCTCGCCAAATTCATCAATTGCTCATGAATCTTGTCTGATATGTAGGTGGCATAGTCATAGCAGATTGGTGACTTGCCAGGAGCAAACATAAGCATCATTACCAGCACAGTTGTATCAATATGCTCAATTGAATTATATCCCAAGATGGGACTAATCATATCTGCAAGGTCTCTGCCCAGCCCATTCAGATATACATGACCAATTGGAGGGTACATCACAATGTCAGAGTTAATGTATAGTTGATTAAGTTTGATAATTTGAGGATCTTTCAGTTTAGCCCCTTGTTTTATCAGGTTCACTAGTGACAAAGGGACCAACTTCTTCTGAGTGTTGAAGCAAAGCATGTCTCTGATGGCTTGAGGGGTAACATAGAAAAGTACTGAACCAGATGGGTCAACAACAGCCCTCTGAGAAGCATCATAATATGCAGCACACAGGTGGATTAGTTCAGGGAACTGGTTGACCTGAGGGAGCTTAAAAATAGGGAGGAAAGAGTCCCATATGCCCAATATATCTGTCCCATTTTCATGCTTGGCTTTCAACTCATTCAACAGATGAATGTGGAATTTGCTGCTCATAAACATTTCTTCTGTAATTTGGTAGTCCAGGTCAGCCAATGGCTGCCAGTCCAATTGTCTTTGGGGGGCATTTAAAGGTTGAACATTTAGCACTATAGGCGTCTCCATCGCAAAAGAGGACTCTGAATTAGGTACACAGTGGTTTCAATTGAGCAGAGCTGTATAAAGAAGTGACTCTTCAACAGGGAGGTGAATTTGTAAGGAACAGGGAGTAGTTCTTGTAAATAGCAATTGAAATACTATTTGCAGTGCAAATAGGACAAATGTTTGGCCTCACTCTGTCTCTCTCAGTAGTTAAATTCAGTTTGAATGAGTCTGTCGCGATTGCGCGAACAGAGCTTGATTTTTCAATGAAAATGCAGGCAAACAAGGCTCGGCTAGTGTTGTTCGAGTTCACAACTGTAAAAGGGCCAGGTGCAAGGATTTCTGCCGGTGAATTCAAGAGTTTTTTCTGTTATAAGCTCTTTTGAGGGAAATAACAGACAAAGCAGGTACGTGAAGGATTTATAGCGGAGAATACCTGGTGAGGAGTAGGCAATGGTCACGGATGACTGTGGAAATGGCGCGCCGCCGGTCTCCTGGTCAGGTTCTGCAGGTTGGTGGACTTTGGACGTGAAAATCGCATGCAGGCGCAACAAAGTCTTTTGTAAGAAAATGGGAAAAAACACGAAATTTCACCATAATATTGGTTTTTTGGACTTTTGGCGCGTTTTTCTGCTGACGTCAGCATGATGTCATAGGTGGGGTCAGGGCCGGCTGACGTCATAGGTGAGGTGGCGGGCTCTGATTGGTCCACGGGGATGGTGAAGTCACAGGACAGATCGGCAGACGGTTGGGCGCAATGGTTGACGTGACTGCATGGTGGCAGTGACGTGGGATGATGTGGAGGTGACGTAGTATAGGTGGGATAACCGAAACCGGAAACAGCCAGCGGTTTCATATTGCACCGCTCATGGTACGGGGGGGGTATCTGTCAGGCGTACCTCCGATGAGCTGTGGTGGGGACGCGTGGCTGCCGAGTGACGTAACCCTTTTACGGACATCGGAAGATATCCGTCGGATGTGAGACCCACTCTGATATCAATGATGATCGTCGGATCTGGGGGGCCCGATCCGACGGCTGTCGGGGGAGTGATGTGATTGGCGGATATGGCGGGTAAACAGTGGACGTCGGAGCCGCTCCGATGTGATAAGATCCGTTGGATGTTCAAGCTCCGATCGGACGGCTGTCGGGGTCAATAAAACGATCGGTCAATATGGAAGGGGGCAGGGTTGAGTTAATGTATATCGGGGTATGCGCTTTGGCAAAAAAAACATTAGATTATGGGTTTTTCATGAATAATTTGCAAAAATGCACCCGGCCTTCAGACTTTGGATAAAGGAAAAAAGTGGGTTTTGATGCATTACTTGGCAATTTGGAGCGGGTAAGGGTAGAACAAGGTTTTTACAAAGTTTATGTGCAAATGGGGGTAATGAGTTAAAAAATGGATTTGGAAAGGGGGAAGAGGGTTTGGCTTAGGTTTATCAAGATGACCAGGTGTCATTTGATCCCTAACATAGGACTTATTGGCTATAATGCCAAGGGGAGGGGATATTTATACAAAATTTGGGGTTTATACACCATGGTGTTAATAATATTAGGGGAAAGGTAATATAAGGGATTTACATAGTAGAGTTAGGGTTAATATGGATGAGGGGAGTGAATGAAGGGAGAAAACACTAAGTTTGTTTGAGACTAACTTAGTTTAGGGAGTAGATCAAAATGAAAAGAATTTTTAGACAAGAAATGTGGCTTCTAAAGATAAAAATTCTATCATATTACCACAATTAGTTCTATGACACTCAACTCAGAAGGGAATGTTAGTGAATGACATGAAAAGGGGAAGAGAGGAAGTTAGACATGCTCCTTTGCTTTCCTTCTCTTATCTTGATCATCAAGGGTAAATCTGAAATGAATACCACTTCTGCAACCCCATCTACTTACCCAGCTACTTTGCCTAGCATTTTTTGTTTCTTCTTGTAGGGTGCACTTGGACTTGCAGACCCTTACTTGCCTTTTCTTTTCTTTGGCTTTTCTTTTGCTTTTTTTTTTTATCTACTTCTACCCTTATTGCTTCCAAGGTCCCAGATTAAGCAGTTGGGAACCTTAATTTCTCTACCTAAGCTACTTGTCTGCCAAGATTAAACAGTTTGGACAGACCTCTTTCTCTATTCTACAACTGCAATTTAAAATATGACATGGTCCAGATTAGACTGTTGGGCCATCCATCAAAATTTGAGTCCATACCACGCTATAAACACATCTTGTACTCCTTTGGAAATATGTGATCTTTGCATGATCAAAGCAGAGCATATTTGGAACTTCTATAGCCAATCATGAAATATGAAACCTATTGGTATAGGTAGCTAACAGTGGCTCCACATGGGGATGGTGTTTCATTTGAAAGACCAAGAACAGCAGGTCAGATTGCCTTGCTCCTTGACTGCTCTTGCCAATCTTGAAGTTTGCTGCTTTGAGATGTCAAAATTGCGTGCTTCTCTTCTTGGTAGAGCTCTGATTCTATTTACCTTTTGCTGGAAGTCAATAAACTTGGAAAACTGCATTTTTACAATCTAAACAGAAAATAATATATACATCTGCATATATACAAGGGAACCTCAGGCTGCACTTATGGGTGATATTCAAAATAGTGCTTCAGCATCCTGCCATTGACAGGACCTTCATCCAAATCAGTTTCATTGAGACTCTTAAGGAAGTAAGTGTTGTTACCTTGCACTGCTTGGACAGCAAATGGTCCTCTCCACAAGGAATCAAATTTTCCATGTTTTCCCTTGTCTTCTCTTCTTGCATCCCACTTGAGGACTTTGTCTCCCATGTTGAAATCTTCTGCCTTAGTTCTTCTATCAAAGGCCTTCTTTAATTTTTCTTGTAGAACTTGAACTCTGCTGAAAACTTGGTCTCTGGTTTGCTGCAGACATATGATTTGATTTATCCTTCTTTGCATATCATTTGGTTCAGCTTGGCTTTCTTGAAGAAGTTTCATAAAAGGCACTCCTAGTGATGAGGGAAATTTGGCTTCTAGTCCATAAACCAACTCATAAGGGTTGGTCCCAATTGATCTTTTGGTTGTTAGTCTATCTGCCCATAAGGCATTGACTAGTTTCTTATGCCAATTCTTTTTATTTTCTTCCAACACCTTCTTTATGATGTTCACCAGGCTTTTGTTTGATGATTCAGCAAGGCCATTTCCTTGGGGATAGTATGCAGTAGAATGGCCCAAAGTAATATGAAATTTATGGCAAAAGTTCACCATTTTCTTGGATCTGAAAGCAACAGCATTGTTTGTTATTATTTTGTCAAGACAGCCAAATCTAGCCAGTATGTTGTTCTCCAAGAACTGAATGATTATTGAATCATTTGCTTGTCCACATGGGGCAGCTTCAATCCACTTAGTGAAATAGTCTGTTGCTGTTAAAATCCATCTGTGCTGTCCTGAAGATGAGGGATGAATTTCCCCAATAAAATCCAAGCCCCATTGTTGAAAAGGTCTCTCTGTTGCAATGGGTCTTAAGGGGAGTGGCAGCAACTGTCTTTTGCCCTCAAACACTTGGCATTTGTGACATGAGGTTGTGAATTTCTTGACATCAAAGAACATGGTGGGCCAGTAATAACCAGCCCTCAGTATTTTGTCCACAGTGGACTTCCAGTATAAATGTCCACCACAGTCTCCTGCATGAAACTCTTGCATGATTTTGTTAGTTTCATTTTCAATTAAACAGTGCAGCAATATACCTTCATGGTTTTTCCAAAGCAAATTGCCATCCATTACACAAAATCTTGATGTTTTCATTTTTAAGAACCTACACTTAGTTCTGGATAGTCCTGGGGGAGCACACAGGTTTTGTAACACATAACAGATATCAGAGTACCAAGGGGATTGTTCAAAGGCTACATTGATCTTTGGAGTCGCCAACTCTGTTTCACTATCCAGCTGATTGATATCTAGGGCTTGGAAATTTGCTTCTGTCATTAACTTGGCCAGACCTTGCCCTTTTATTAGCTTTGTAGGTTTTATTTCAATGTCGAATTCCAAGATGTTGGCAATCCATTTTCCTCTTCTGCCCTCTAAGTTTTCTTGAGTGAGAATGTCTTTGACAATTGGACTTGGCACATATGCTATAACATGGGAATAAAGGATATAAATCCTAAAATCTTTAATGGCTTTGACCAAAGCATAAGCTTGTTTTTCCATGATTTGATACTTTAAAGGTGCATCCCTAAGAGCTCTGCTAAAGAAAGCAATAGGCTTCTCATTACCTTGGTCATCTTTTTGTAATAAAACAGCAGCAATAGTATGCTGAGAGGCAAAGGAGAAAATGATAAATTCTCTGTCAAACTGAGGATTGGTCAAGACTGGGGTTTGGGTAAGGGCCAATTTTATACTTTCAAAGGCTTGATTGGCTTCAACAGTCCATTTGACTTTTGAATCCTTTTTTAGCATGTTATTTAATAATCTGATTAGTTCTGCTAAGTTTGGGATAAACCTTCTTAAGAAATTGATTTTTCCCAAGAATCCTTGCAACTCTTTGACATTTCTTGGGTGGGGCATTTGTAGGATAGCCTGTATCCTATCTGGGTCAATTCTTATGCCATCCTTTGAGATGATGTGTCCTAACAGTTTACCTTCTTCCAAACCAAATAGAGACTTCTTGGGATTTAAGGAAATTCCATATTTTCTGCATTTTAGGAAGATCTGTCTTAAATGTTTTATATGTTCTTGGTCTGATTTTGAGAAAGGTGTAAGGTCATCTAGGTAAATGACTAAAAAGTCATGAATCTCTTTGGAAAAAGCAATGTCCATTGCTCTTTGAAAAGTTGCCCCTGCATTTTTTAATCCAAAAGGCATCTTTACATATTTGAAAGTTCCCCATGGGGTAGTGAATGTTGTTTTGTCTTGATCATCAGGGTGCACCAGGATTTGATTGAAGCCTGAAAATCCATCCAGTAATGAGATCCTTGAGGCCCCTACCACTCTTTGGAGAATATGATCCATTTTGGGTAAAGGGTAGTTGTCTTTGAGGGATACTTGGTTTAGATTCCTTAAGTCCACACACAGTCTAATTTCACCGATCTTCTTTCTTGTAGGGACTAAGTTGGAGATCCATTCAGAGAATCTGATTGGTGCTATGATGCCTGCCTTAAACATTTTCTGTACCTCTTGTTCCATTGCTGGGAGGAGCATAGGATTGATTCTCCTCAATTTTTGTTTAAAGGGCTTTTGATCAGGCTTGAGAGGGATAGTATGCTGGATAACAGAGGTGTCATAGGACTTTAGGTCCTCATAACTCCATGCAAAGACATCCTGGAACTCTTTAAAGAGGTCAATGTATTTAGGCTTTTGATCAAGAGGCAAAGATGCAGACAATTTAATTATTTTGGGTTTGTCAATTGTACCTATGTTGTATTCTTCAATGGCTGCATTTAAGGGCTGCATTTTTGGTTTTCTGGGAATATCATTTGAATCAAAGATGTCCTCTAGGGGAGTTAGGCCTGTTGGTAGAAAATTGTCTTTCAGCTCTATGATTTCAGTTTCAGCATTGGCCACTTCCTCACAATTGATTGATTGAATTTGCTGAATGCTGTCCTTGTTGAAAATAGTTGGATTTAGCATTTGTTTTGCTGTTTTGGCTGATATTGGGTGAATAATCTTTTGAAACTGTATTTGTGATGGACTTGCTCTTTCAAGTATTTGTGATTGACTTGCTGTGTCAAGTATTTGTGATTGACTTGCTGTCTCAGTGTCAATATTTAGTCCTGCAAATTCTTGCTGCAGAGTTAAAAAATTGTTTATTTGCATATCATCCTCAAATACTTGCCAGTCTTTGACATTGTTTGGAATGGAGGGCCTGTATTTCACCTCAGCTGTAAAACAGTGATGGGGCTCAAAAGGCAGCTTGCAGGTACTTGCAAAGGTGGCTAAACTGTGAGCATGCAGATTGTGCGTTCTAGGAATCTTAGTGATTTGGAATTCAGAGAAAAAGTTTAGTACCTCAGCAACTGCAGACCTATAAGTCCTTAGTCTTTTGTCATTGGTGACAAAGTTTCCTTTCACTTGTTGAATAACTAAATCTGAATCACCCATGATTGAAACCCTGGCAGCTTGTAAGAATTTTACTAACTTGAGGCCTAGTAAAAGAGCTTCATATTCTGCCATGTTGTTAGTACATCTGAAATTCAATCTATAAGCTCTGCCCTCTGCATGACTATTTTCTTTATTGTGTATCCAAACTCCAGCTCCTGCCCCTAACTTGTTGACTGAGCCATCAAATTCAAGGAACCATAGAATATCCTGTTGGGAAGGAGACTTAATGATCTGTTCATGAGCTGGCAATGTGAGTAGCAGTTGTGGTTCTTTCTCTAGCTTGTCTTCTAGGACAGTCTCATCGTTTGATTGGATATTCTTGACAACTAGGGCAGCATCAACATCTAGTGTTTGATTGACTGTTGTTTTATGGATGGTAATACTTTCATTTGAGTCTTCGTCTTGTATGAATATCTTGGTCTCAACCTCACTTCTTGAGGGAGTAGTGGTGTCATTGAAGAGAATGTATTAATCTATGTCTGAATGGATAGCATATATGGGAAAGTTTTGAGGCTTTTCTTCACTGCTGACCATGTATTTCATTAGTGTTTCTCTGTACAGTCTTTTTGGTTGCCCAAAAACAGAGATGGTGGCATATGACATGTCTAATTGTAGGGAACCTTGGAGTTTAGCTCCCCATGATCTTGATAATAGCATCCCATACTTAGGTGGGATATCAGCAACTACCACATCCATTAGGATTGTCTTATTTGGGTATTGAACCAGGGACACACATAAGTCTCTTATGAGACCTAGACACTTGACTTGGCTGGAGTCAAAAGAAAACAGGTCTTTGTATGGTCTTGTTATGTCCAAATTCAATCTTTCCATGACTGCTTTTGGCATGAGGTTGTGAGAGGCACCTGAATCAAACATTGCATTGTGTAGTATTTTGTCATGAATATGTAAGCTGACATAGAAAGGTAGTATCCCTCTGACTATTGTTTTTCCATCCACTTCTGGGCCAAACAATAATTCTGGAGTGTCATCCAACACATTGACATCATCTTTGCTGTTAGTGAGTTGAAGGGACTTCTTGATCTGTAGCTTATAGATGTCATGCCTGGCTAGTTCTAAGAGAGGAACAACTATCTTTAATTTACCAATTTCAGTCTCTAGGTCAAAAGATTTTTCAGATTGGGTCTTGGGGTTATAGATAACTGTCATTTCCTTGTTCATTAAATCTTCTTCTTGATTTTTATCTTGACTTTGGGACTTATCTTTTTTACTCATCTCTTGAAGAGGAATAGTTGGATAAGGATGAGAAGGGGGAGTAACCATAGGCTGGTGTTTTGAGGAGAGTGATTCAGTGATCTCCTCAACAATTACTTCTTCTGCAGGTAACTTTGTTTTGTCATTAGGTGCTGTGACTATAACTTTTTCAGGCTGCTGATTATCCTTTTTCTTTTCAGGCTGGTTAACATTCACAGTTCTGCTCCTCAGCTTGTATTGTTTATGGACCTCATAAACAACAGTGTCATAGCCTTGCTTAAAGTCAAAGGATTCACCTGATTTAGTTTGGAATAGTTTGATTTCATCATCCTCATGATCTTCTTGTGTTAAGAAAACTTGACTTTCACCATCTAGACCCATTAAATTAATCTCAGGATCTTCATTGGGTTCTGTTGATGTGGAAGTTTCTGCATAATTTTCTTGGAAATGGGGTCTTATGTCTTGGTCAGCACTGGCCTTGCCAACATTCGGGTTTTGAGTTCTCCTAAAATTTGGATTCCTAGGAGGGTTGTTTTGTGGTGGTTCCCATGATGATTTTCTTTCAACCGATTCCACTCTATCACCCAATCTTTTCATTCCATTGAGTATTGCATCTAGCTTTTGATCAAAGGCAGTGAGTTCCTCTTTGAAAACAGTCCTTTTTTCCAACCTTGCCCTGTTTCTTTTGGCAATGAGGTTGGCTTCTACTGTAACTGCAACCCTTTGGGCCTCTGCAAGGGATTGAGGATCTCTTTCTTTCAACTGATAGGCCATGTCAGGGTCAAAACCATCAGGGAATTTGTACAAAGCTAGGTCAGGAGGAGGTCTTAGATTTTGTGGAATTGCATTATATACATTGTTAAATCTTGCACAATACTCCAAAACAGTCTCTTGGGGACCTCTTTTGATAGTGTCATATTCCCCGAGTATGTGCAGAGGATCTTTCTTTTTTTCCCATCTACTAGTAAAGGCTTGATACAGTTCATCAGGAGTTGTAATGGCGTTTGCATTCAGGGATCTAAACCAAGTTCTTACATCCCCAGTTAGGCTTTGAACAAACATCCTCATTCTGACACTGTCATCATCTATTTCATAGGTCTCAAAATGGTCTTGCATCCTCTTAGCATGCTGGACAGCTGTCAGAGGGCCATTGGAATCAAAATATGAGATTTTGGTTTGGTAGTCTTGGGGTAAAGCTGCAGCATTAGCTGGTATCTGCAGAGGTGCATACCTGTTAGCCATATTTACAGGATTTAGAGGATTAACAGGGGCATCTGGGATAATAGGAACAGTGGGTACCACAGGGGTGACAAGTAAGGGTGAACCTAGAGTGTTGGTCAAGGGGATATGAACAATGGATGAGGATATGAGAGGAGGAGTTTGAGATGTGGATGGTGAACTAGGGGAACTAGGGGTAGACCGGAAAAGGACCTTGCATGGAGTAGAGATGAGGCTGGGATGATCTGACTCTGAAATCAAATCAGCAGGCTGCTCCTGCCTTTGTTGCCTCCTAATGTTTCTAGGGATGGTATTTGGATTATCAACAATGATTGGTGGATTAGGGTCAGGATTTGCCCTAGTATGCCGTGGATTTTTCTTAGGAGCCAGCTTCTAACTGTTTTTTTAGGATTTTTATAGGAAGTTTTTTATATCTGTAAAAACTGAATGAAGATTCTGGAATGGCTATATATATTTCAAAACTAAGATGAAGATTCCCTAAAAAGCTCTTCCCTAAAACTGTTAATGTAATACAGAAACAGATTAAAGGCCTCTTGACTGATTTTAGGCTTGATAGTAGCTATGGAAGATATATAGTAATTGAAAATCTCAAGCAGCTCCCCAGTGGAGTCGCCAATTATGTTAACACCCATGATTGTTCCCTATGACTCCCAAGGGAATACGGCCGGGGTAACCACTAACCAATCTTTGGATCACAGTTTCTAGCCAAACTGCAATCAGAAAGGGCTCTCTCTTTATGATTTGTCTCTGTTATGATGGTGTTTTAGGCTAGGTATTATGCTCAGGTTTTGGTTTATGTTTTGGTTGAAGGATTTCTTTCAGGGCTTAAGATGTAGTGTTTAGAGAGTAATATATCATTGGGCAATGGAGTCTGGAGTTGTGAAATGCTTTGAAATGCAGGATTGGTGGTGTTCTAACTGTAGGGCCTATTGTGTATTTCAGACAAACAAAGTTAACTTGAATGGTGAAGCATGTCAGCCAACAGAAAGCAATTAAGAATTCTCTATTAAGTCGGTGAGGTGAAAGTGAAACACGATGCACAGGAGCAAACTTGAATTCCTGAGACAAAGGCCACTATGGAAAATGTATTCCGAAAGTGCAGCAATTAAGAATTACACTTATCAAGATTACAGATGAAGAAAACATTCATTAACAACACAGATTGAACTCAGGGTATTTCTTGAATAAATCCTTAAGGTTATTCTTTTTCCATGTTGCTAAATATTCAAACATCAGAAACATATATGGATATTAATAAATGAAAACACATAACAGAGAGAGTTACAGAGACTTATTGTATTGTGTAATACACAGGGATCCAACAGTTTTCAACAGACACCAGAACGCATTCAACACTTCAGAAATCCGAGAAATTCCATCACTTTCTTTATTAAACTTCTGAAAGGATTACAGCATAAGAACTTCTTCAGGAGAAATCAACAACAACCCTTGCAATCTCATGCGAAGGGGACTTTATAGGAATGCTTATACAAAATATCTCAGGCATTGAGTCATCTGAGAGAGAAATATCTTCATTACTTTGTTCAGAAAGTAGAAAAGAAGTTATTGCAGCTTTGAATGCAACATAACTGCTCTTTAAGTTTGTCAGAGGATATTTTGACCTTTGGAGGTCACTGAGTCGGTTGAAACGCTTTGCTTTAATGCTGATAAATGTGCCTTTATATTTGTTGCGCTGTATTTTCTCGGCCCTGCCACCTGTGACTGTGCTTGCTGCTGTGGTGACCAAACAGCTTTGCTGAGTTGGCTCAGCTCTAACCTTTAATGCGTGCTGATTTTGTTGAACTGTACTTTACACAACAATTTATATTTTAAAAACAAAATTTGGTGAATGCCTCGGTGTTTATAAAATTTTCTGTATTGTATTTGTCCACCAGTCTTGCGTAGGGAGTTGATGCCTGAGAATCGCATCCATAGTCTCCTCTGCCTCTGTATATTTAAAGAAATTTGGGGCCATATCAAACAAGTGCGTGATTTCATTCATTATAAAAAATAGGCTTTCCACCTTATTGTAGAAAATTTGTCCTGTAATTGGCCCTGTATCTTCTGAAGTGCTGGGCTTTTCATTGATCTGAGTTGAAGCAAAAGCATTCACTCTTTTGGCATACTGTTCATGGGTGAATAGTTTCCCTCCGCTGTTCAGTAAGCTAGGGAGTCCTCTGTTTTGTAATACCTGAAATCTCTCCATGAACCTGTTCACCTCAGTTTGCATATCCTGGGTTCTTCTTTCCAATGTCTGCACCAGATTTCTCAGAGTAAGAACCCTCCTGATCATTTGGATAGTCTCAGTTCTGTTTGTAATTCCCATGGTAGCTAACTGAGAACTTGTTTTATGGTTAAGTACGCTGATCATTCTGGTGGCCACTTCAGGCATATTGCTCAATAAAGCTCTTGATCCGTGAACCTCTTTCTGTGCCTTTGGGATGAGCTCTAATTGCTCATGGATTGTCTCAATATATTTCCATTGATTGGTAATTGATTGGCCAATATTGGACCATATCATTGCTCTGATTTCAGACACAATTTTATCTAATTTGAGCTCATTTTCCAGCTCTTTGATCTTGTCCTTAAGGGCTTTAATTTCCCTGCCCTTTTCTGCTACTTCTCTTTTTGATTTATCATGTCTGTCATTTACTTTGGCCAACTTTTCCCTGGTCTCATTTAACTTTGTCATTTGAGCTTCCAGGATTTGGATTTCATTCTTCAGCTTTTGCATATCCAGGCTTTGGGCCTGCTCTGTAGTTGTTGGCACTGTTGAAGTAGATGTTGCTGTCTGTTCAGTCTGTTGAGGAGGAGGAGCAGTGATAGGAGCAGTTTCCTCAAGATTGATGATCTGAGGAGGAGACTGAGAGGTCTGACCCTCTTCTCTTTGTTTCAATGCTGCTTGCAGGGCCTCTTGTGTAGCCTCTGATTCTCCCAATTTCTCTTGTGCTTGCATAAGCTGCTTATAAATGGAAATCAACAGGGCTGTGGTATCCTGCTCATGCCTTTGTTGGGCTACCTCATCTGTCTGAGGGTGAATGGTAGCTGGGAGTTTGATTTTCTTCCTCAAGGCAGCCATGTCAGCATCCCTCAACTTCAAGATTTCCTGTATTCCTTTAATATCTTTGGGATCATGCCCAATTTCAATGATTATGTCTTCTAAGGACCTTATTCCATTGTCCTTCGCCTGGGATGATCCCCTCTCAAATTCCAGCTGAGAGGCTGTAGCATTAAGGCTGCTCTCTAGTTTGTAATTTTCTAATGTTTTGTCTGCCAAGGAGGCATACACCATCTCACCAGTCTATTTGTGCAGTTCAATTTTATCCATTGGGTGTATGTCCTTGGCCAAGACCTCCAGGTTGGTCCTGAGGTAATCTGAGGCAGATTGGGGATGCAGTGTTGTGGGCAAAAAATGGCTCATAGTCAATTTGCCTTCTTGCACATCAAATGCAGACATCAATCTTTGTTGGTTGGTGGGAGCCATTTTCAATAAATGGTTATATAGTTGTATCTTGATGGGGTCACTCCTTCTTTTGATGTCTATGAATTGCTGCTTGATGCTCTTTTCTCCTTCTTTTTGCTGGCTGGAGGAGCTGACCTCTCCTCCCATAGTCCTGTCCTGTTCCTGCTGGAAGGAACTGGCTGAAGCTTCTCTACTGGGTGGGCCCATGCCCAATGCTTGTCTTATTGCTATGTCATCCTCCGAAAGGTCATTCAATCTTTGTCTTTTCTCTCCCTGGTTGATAGATGAAGTCGAAGGAGTTTCTCTATCCCTTTTTCTGCTTAAGTCCTCCTTCTGTGGAGTTTGGAGGACCGAGGCGTCAATGGTGACTTCTGGCCTAGGAGGCACTATGTTCTGAGCCTGTTGCTCAGTGGAAGTTGGAGTATCAACTACTCTTTCCTGCTGTAAGGGCTGTTGTCTGTCATGTTGCCCTTCTTCTTGCTGCAATTCTTGTTGCTGTTGTTGCTCTGCCTGCTGCTGCCTTTCTTTATCTGCCTGCTCTTGAGTCACTGGAGGTGACTGCTCCTTCTCTTGATGTGGTTGCTCTGTCTCCATTTCCTTTTCTTTGCCTTTGCCAGATGCACTTTCAGTGGCCTTTGTAGCTTGCTGTTTGACAGTTGAGGAAGATGCAGCTGCTCCGGCTTGTGTGCTTGGAAGTGCGCTCACCTGTGAACAAAGTTCAAGGTCAGCCATCTTCTTTAGATTCCTTATTGCCCTCTGATTTAGCTCTTCTTGTGTGACAGGTTCTTCTAAGGTCCATCTCCTCCATTTGCTTTGGTTAGCATGTTTTTCAATGTGAGGGATACTACAATGATCATAGGCAGACATCTTGTATTTGAGCCTCCTCATAGTGATGAAGTTATTAGGGTCATAGGGCTTCCACAGGAAACTGGTCTGAAGGCCAAGGGACACAAGCAGTCTATCTGCTTCCTTCCAACCTTCGTCCCTTTGGTTATAGATAAAATGGCCAAGTTGGCTCTTGACCTTCAACTGTGCTTTCTTCCCTTTGCGTGAAAAGTGAAACATATCCACATAGCCAAATTGCCTGAAGTATTCTAAGGCAAATAGCCTCATAGGCACATATCTGGGTAATCTGAATGGAGGTAACTCACACCCATATATCCTGATGACGGTGTGGTGTTGGTAGAAGTACCAATCCCCAATGCTGTAAGATTTGGACAGCTGAAGAATTCTCTCCATGTCATCAGTGAGTCTTGGAGGAGGCGAGCTCATTAGCATTGTCATAGCTGGATGGACGAACTGATCAATAAATTCACAGTAAGTGTATGGAGAATCAGGTGTAGTGTGGAAGACAGAGGACCAATAGACCACTGATCTAGGATTGCCCTGGGCATCCACCCTTTTGATAGAAAAATGAAATTTTTCATGTTGATGGTATAAGATCAAATGATAGATGTAGGAGGTATATCTGAATACCCTTTCTCTCGCCAAATTCATCAATTGCTCATGAATCTTGTCTGATATGTAGGTGGCATAGTCATAGCAGATTGGTGACTTGCCAGGAGCAAACATAAGCATCATTACCAACACAGTTGTATCAATATGCTCAATTGAATTATATCCCAAGATGGGACTAATCATATCTGCAAGGTCTCTGCCCAGCCCATTGAGATATACATGACCAATTGGAGGGTACATCACAATGTCAGAGTTAATGTATAATTGATTAAGTTTGATAATTTGAGCATCTGTCAGTTTAGCCCCTTGTTTTATCAGGTTCACTAGTGACAAAGGGACCAACTTCTTCTGAGTGTTGAAGCAAAGCATGTCTCTGATGGCTTG
This sequence comes from Pinus tabuliformis, assembly GCA_031772625.1. Taxonomy (NCBI): domain Eukaryota; kingdom Viridiplantae; phylum Streptophyta; class Pinopsida; order Pinales; family Pinaceae; genus Pinus; species Pinus tabuliformis. The sequence continues at coordinate 190,222,366 of CM062808.1, forward strand.
AGGGGTAACATAGAAAAGTACTGAACCAGATGGGTCAACAACAACCCTCTGAGAAGCATCATAATATGCAGCACACAGGTGGATTAGTTCAGGGAACTGGTTGACCTGAGGGAGCTTAAAAATAGGGAGGAAAGAGTCCCATATGCCCAATATATCTGTCCCATTCTCATGCTTGGCTTTCAACTCATTCAACAGATGAATGTGGAATTTGCTGCTCATAAACATTTCTTCTGTAATTTGGTAGTCCAGGTCAGCCAATGGCTGCCAGTCCAATTGTCTTTGGGGGGCATTTAAAGGTTGAACATTTAGCACTATAGGCGTCTCCATCGCAAAAGAGGACTCTGAATTAGGTACACAGTGGTTTCAATTGAGTAGAGCTGTATAAAGAAGTGACTCTTCAACAGGGAGGTGAATTTGTAAGGAACAGGGAGTAGTTCTTGTAAATAGCAATTGAAATACTATTTGCAGTGCAAATAGGACAAATGTTTGGCCTCACTCTGTCTCTCTCAGTAGTTAAATTCAGTTTGAATGAGTCTGCCGCGATTTCGCAAACAGAGCTTGATTTTTCAATGAAAATGCAGGCAAACAAGGCTCGGCTAGTGTTGTTCGAGTTCACAACTGTAAAAGGGCCAGGTGCAAGGATTTCTGCCAGTGAATTCAAGAGTTTTTTCTGTTATAAGCTCTTTTGAGGGAAATATCAGACAAAGCTGGTACGTGAAGGATTTATAGCAGAGAATACCTGGTGAGGAGTAGGCAATGGTCACGGATGACTGTGGAAATGGCGCGCCGCCGGTCTCCTGGTCAGGTTCTGCAGGTTGGTGGACTTTGGACGTGAAAATCGCATGCAGGCGCAACAAAGTCTTTTGTAAGAAAATGGGAAAAAACACGAAATTTCACCATAATATTGGTTTTTTTGGACTTTTGGCGCGTTTTTTCTGCTGACGTCAGTATGATGTCATAGCTGGGGTCAGGGCCGGCTGACGTCATAGGTGAGGTGGCGGGCTCTGATTGGTCCACGGGGATGGTGAAGTGGCAGGACAGATCGGCAGACGGTTGGGCGCAATGGTTGACGTGACTGCATGGTGGCAGTGACGTGGGATGATGTGGAGGTGACGTAGTATAGGCGGGATAACCGAAACCGGAAACAGCCAGCGGTTTCATATCGCACCGCTCATGGTACGGGGGGGGGGGTATCTGTCAGGCGTACCTCCGATGAGCTGTGGTGGGGACGCGTGGCTGCCGAGTGACGTAACCCTTTTACGGACATCGGAAGATATCCGTCGGATGTGAGACCCGCTCCGATATCAATGATGATCGTCGGATCTGGGGGGCCCGATCCGACGGCTGTCGGGGGAGTGATGTGATCGGCAGATATGGCGGGTAAACAGTGGACGTCGGAGCCGCTCCGATGTGATAAGAGCCGTTGGATGTTCAAGCTCCGATCGGACGGCTGTCGGGGTCAATAAAACGATCGGTCAATATGGAAGGGGGCAGGGTTGAGTTAATGTATATCGGGGTATGCGCTTTGGCAAAAAAAACATTAGATTATGGGTTTTTCATGAATAATTTGCAAAAATGCACCTGGCCTTCAGACTTTGGATAAAGGAAAAAAGTGGATTTTGATGCATTACTTGGCAATTTGGAGCGGGTAAGGGTAGAACAAGGTTTTTACAAAGTTTATGTGCAAATGGGGGTAATGAGTTAAAAAATGGATTTGGAAAGGGGGAAGAGGGTTTGGCTTAGGTTTATCAAGCTGACCAGGTGTCATTTGATCCCTAACATAGGACTTATTGGCTATAATGCCAAGGGGAGGGGATATTTATACAAAATTTGGGGTTTATACACCATGGTGTTAATAATATTATGGGAAAGGTAATATAAGGGATTTACATAGTAGAGTTAGGGTTAATATGGATGAGGGGAGTGAATGAAAGGAGAAAACACTAAGTTTGTTTGAGACTAACTTAGTTTAGGGAGTAGATCAAAATGAAAAGAATTTTTAGACAAGAAATGTGGCTTCTAAAGATAAAAATTCTATCATATTACCACAATTAGTTCTATGACACTCAACTCAGAAGGGAATGTTAGTGAATGACATGAAAAGGGGAAGAGAGGAAGTTAGACATGCTCCTTTGCTTTTCTTCTCTTATCTTGATCATCAAGGGTAAATCCGAAATGAATACCACTTCTGCAACCCCATCTACTTACCCAGCTACTTTGCCTAGCATTTTTTGTTTCTTCTTGGAGGGTGCACTTGGACTTGCAGACCCTTACTTGCCTTTTCTTTTCTTTGGCTTTTCTTTTGCTTTTTTTTTTTATCTACTTCTACCCTTATTGCTTCCAAGGTCCCAGATTAAGCAGTTGGGAACCTTAATTTCTCTACCTAAGCTACTTGTCTGCCAAGATTAAACAGTTTGGACAGACCTCTTTCTCTATTCTACAACTGCAATTTAAAATATGACATGGTCCAGATTAGACTGTTGGGCCATCCATCAAAATTTGAGTCCATACCACGCTATAAACACACCTTGTACTCCTTTGGAAATATGTGATCTTTGCATGATCAAAGCAGAGCATATTTGGAACTTCTATAGCCAATCATGAAATATGAAACCTATTGGTATAGGTAGCTAACAAATATCATATAACCCTGGGCCATTCCACAACTTATTACCCTCAAGGAAATGGACTAGCAGAATCCTCAAACAAAAGTCTGGTAAGTATCATAAAATTTTTCTTAGAGGATAACAAGAAAAAATGGAACAAAAAGCTAGTAAATGCCTTATGGGCAAACACGCTAACCATAAAGAAATCAATTAGTACTTCTCCCTATCAATTAGTTTATGGAATGGGAGCTATTTTCCCATCTTCCTTGCGAACACTAGTGATGAAGCTGCTCCAAGAAGTGTAGGTTCAACCAAATGACATCCAAAGAAGAATCAACCAAACAATTCATTTGCAGCAAACCAGGGAAGCAGTGTACATCCGATCTCAAGTTGTGCAGGAAAGGATCAAGAAAATTTTTGATAAAAGGACCAAGGCTAAATATTTTTACCTAGGGGAAAAGGTTCTAAAATGGGATTCAAGGAGAGAAGATAAAGGCAAACATGGGAAATTCAATTCCCTGTGGAAAGGCCCATATGTCGTTTATGCTTTTAGAGATAACAATGTTTTTTTCCTAAGAGAAATGGATGGCACAGAAGCAGAAGGAGGATCAGTGAATGGTCGAATGCTCAAACACTATATTTAACCTAGTTACTAATTTCACTTATCATTTGTACATACTTTACTTTCAAAAGTCTAGAGTTGATTGGATGGTAATTTTTTAACTTGAAGCTCGGAGAGAAGGACCTAAGCTTTAAAAGTTTTACTGTCATAAATAGTAATAATGCAAAGGCATAAAGGAGAAATGTTGCAGGGTAATATCACAACAATTTAGGAGGCTACTGATCTACAAAGTTCTTGACATTTCACTAGGAAATGCCATCCCCAAGTGGAGCCACTGTTAGGTTCCTATAACAATAAGAGTCATAATGTTGAATGATTGAGATTAAACATGGTAATATTGTACATACCTTTGCTCTTACAAATGTTTTCCATATTAAAAAAACTAAAAAATGTAAAGAGGGTATGTCCTAAAAGAATAATAAAAGGACAAAAAGAACAAAAAGGTCAAAAAAGATGAAAAATATGAACCCCAAGAAAAGAAAGAAAAGACCGTGAAAGTGAGCAAGCCAAAATGCCACTCCTATTTACTTTTATGCATAATAAAAGATTGCATGCAGCTTGGGACCCTTGCCACAATCCATGATAGTCAAAATGTTTAAACTTGGCTATTTCATGTTTTCAATTTCATGTCTATAGACAGAAAATAAAAATCTGGCCAAACAATGTAACCTTGGCAGATAATTAGATAAGTAGAGTAAATAAAAGGAGCTCAACTATTTGATCTGAGCCCGTGGATGTAATAAGGTTAGATTTAGTTATTTTACTATTATAAAGAAAAAGAAAAATATTTGGTAAGGGTTTGCTAGCTCATATGCACCCTAATAAAGTGAAGTAAAAATGGTAGGAAAAGTAGATGGGTAAGCAGAAGAAAGGTTGCAGAAGTATGATGATTGATTAGACAAAAGTACCTTTATCATCTCTCAACATGTATTTCAAATATGAATGGGCAATTAAGCATGCATAAGGTTTACAAAGTCAATTAATTAACTTCCCCCCATTTATTTCACCCCTTTACTTTAAATTTCCAATAAATAAATTCTAAGTACTTAAACCCTTTAAGTCAAATAGGCTCAGAGAATTTCTCTAACTTCTGGAGGGACCAGACCCTTGGCTTAATGACTTAAGGAAAACGAGTACTAGATTCCCCCTCATCAAAAATTCATATCCCTTCATTGCCCCTCATTTCCATAAATAAAACCCCTTTTCCTAAGGTTAAAACACTATTGGCCTAGGGAAAGTAATCACCGCCACGTAAAACCCCTTTTTCCCCAAAAACCCACAAAACACTTTAGCCTAAGTTATAATGCATATATGCGAAAAGAAAAAAAATCACAAAAAATACATTAGGCTTAGCACAATTCATTTCCGCCATTTTCATATTAACTTCTAACTTTTATATATTAATTCCCATTAATACCCTTTCTCATATGTATATATTAAATCCCTTACATTAATATCCCTAGACCTAGTTTTAACTATAAGACTACGAATTTTACCCAAACCCCGACTAAGTTCATTAACTAATCAATTCACGATTACGTTAGGTAAAACTCCGCAAATCACCCCTGCCGCCTAGGTTCATCATTAATCCCACCTTAAATCCACCGTTAATCATGATACCACCATATTTAAAGTGCCCCCCTCATTAACCTCCATGTGCAATCGCACCCCGACCACCGTCTAATCTGAAGGCCCAGATCCAATGCACCAGAAACCATTTCGGGTGTGACCATCCACTGGACTATACATGCCCGAAAAAGCTGTTTTCCACGAGACCACCCTGGCGACGTGTCAGTCACTAAGTGGAATCAGGTGGCCCCTCCCAAAAACCGCCCAACACCCATAAGCGGTGCGAAATTAACCATTTACCTCCCACCCCCTACGCAACAAAATGACCACTGTTCACCCCATACCCACCAAAACTGAATTTTTGCACATAAATCCAAAAAGCCCCAAATCATTTGTTTTCACTGGAACTTCAACTGTAAACCTCTGTACGCATGCATGCCACCTACAAATGTTAAAGCCATCAACCCACGTGCAATTGCACTCCAAATACGATGCAGACCACCGAGACAACCTTGTAGCCTCTACAAAACCCCTTCAACCATTTGCAGTTGCCAACAGCCCTACTTAGAGTCCAGTTGCCTAGGTTTCAGGTACTTAAACCTGAATTCACCAAGTGCCTCGTCAATTTCAAGTTAGACTAGTCATTGAGTATTTTGTGAAAATTAAAAACTTAATTCAAATTTCCCCAATAGACTCCATACTGCACCTTTCTAGATACTCAAACCCTGAAACTGCCAAACTACCTCTGTAAACCCCAATTCAACCTTGATCAAGCCTAACTCAAATACACAAGAACCAAATTATGGTTTCCCCTATTGCATTGAACGTAAGACCTGTCATAGAGCTCTAACTCAAGGTACATTGCCAAAGTAGAGACAGATTCTTGAACCATGCTGATGGGATTGACCTTTCGGAGTCAAATTTTCCCAAATACCAGTTCCCCCAAGTCCACATTTTTCCTGAGATTGTACATATGTGCTATGGTTGCTACATCTCCAGTCACAGAACCATCATGTCTCATGACTCGAAAGTCCTTTCCACCATCACTCCAGAGTCCATCAATGAGATATTGCAGCTCCAACCAAGGCCAAACCTAACTCCACTCTCAATTGGAGACCCGTTGGACTTATATCCCAAACTCAGCTCTGCAAGATTGGCCCAATTGATCTAAACCTTCATCATAGAAGAAAAGTATGCCCCCAAAGACCCCCCTCCATATGTAGCAACTATATTTTTTCCTTGGGGCCGAAATATTGTTTCCATGATATCATTTATTTTGGGTTATTCCATAAGTGAGTACATTGATGAAATCATCCTGGCTTTCATCCCCATTTATACCCCAGGGCAGCCTCCTGCAACCATTTATGACTTTGCCACATTCAAAGCTGAGAGAGTGCATGAGAAGTTCACAAGAATGGGAAATGAAAGCGTTTTTAAGTACTCCTCAATACTATACCACATGTTCCTCTACTTCCAACAAATAAATTCCCACTTACCTTGTAAAAGTTGGACACCAAGGGCCAACCAAGATCAGTCATCTTCTGGACCCCATTGACTCATCACTATTCCTCCCCCTATTCATACAATTAATTCATAGATTCCTTTGTCCATCCTGTGATGACCATGCTCAATGGAACCCCCCCACCAAGAATCAGCCCTGAGATCAGGATATTTCTTCATCTAAACATAAATCATAAGGTGGGAGATTGGTACTTGTACCAAAACCACACTGAAATCAGGATTTATGGGTGCCAACTTGCACCACACAAACTACCTAAATACCTCCCAACGAGATTATTTTCCCTGTAGTACTACAGGGAGATAATAAATTCAGATGACGTAAACTTTGTCTTAGCCAAAAAGAAAGCCGAACTCAAGATCAAAGACCAATTGGGTCCTTTTACTTGTAAGAGCGGAGAAGTTGGAAAGGAGGCTGACCTAATCCTTAGGAGATGAAAATTGAAACAAAGCATCATATGGAGATATGATCCATTGGATTTCATTTGCAAAAGAAGGCAGAAAAACAAGATGGCTCCCTATATCTATCACCGCATCCCTGAAATAGAAAAGTATGCCAACCAATTGCAATGGCTGGAAAACACTTTAGAGGATAGGGACAATACTAAAGTTGTGGAAAATAAGTTACTAGATCTAGAAAAGCAACTTGATGAAAATTCATTTCTGTAGGTACCACCTCAAGAAGGAACAATGAGCACTCCCCCTATCATGCATACCCCTTTGAATGAGGAGAAAAATCCCAAAAGGGGCAGAGAGGAATGGCCAAGCTCAGGGACACAAGCCTTCAATGTTCAATATGAAATAGGCCAAATCAAAAGGCCTAGACTCAATCCTGTGTCAGAACAAGAAGACATCGATGGCTCAGTTGCAATAACTGATTCTAAGTCAGAAAGGAGTAAAGGCACCGTTCCTTAACTGGAAACACAACGCCAATCATCCTCAGGAACCCAGATGATACAGAGACAGATGAGTGTAGAGGCCTTGTCTTTCAGCAGGCCAGTAGACTAGGATAAAAGTATCAAAGACGGATTCAAAGAAATAAAAATGATGAATGAAAGGTTGAAACCTGAGACATTTGATCAGATTTCCAAACTTTCTACTCCAGGTCAGAATAGATTGATGTCAGCCTTTGACATCAAAGAAGGGAAGATGCAGGTGTGCTTCATTCAACCAACTGTGCAACAACCAAAGGCACCCACTGACTATAAGAAAGTTGATTTTGAGGTGTTGGCAAGGGATATTCACCCTGTGGACCAAATAGAGTTTCATAAGTAGGCTAGAGAAATGATCTACTCCACCCTGACAGGGAATTCCATAGTTGTTCATCAACTACAAAGTTCCCTGAACAACATCTCAGCTCAGTATCAACTTGAATAGGCTTCATTAGAAGCCAAGGATAACATAATGAAGTCTTTGGAAGACTTGATCATCGAGATGGGACATGATCCCAAAGATATAAAAGCAACAAAGGAGTTAATAAAACATAAGAAAAAGGATATTGCTTCGCTGAAGAAGCAACTAAAGATACCCTCCCTGCATCATCCATAAACAAAGGAGGTGTTACAATCTCAAGCTCAACAAGAGGACTTAATGGATTTAGTCCTCAAGCTGAATAATCAGCTGAGGAGCATGGAGAAGGAATTAGATGCCTTAATCCAATTGAAACAAGGTGAAGAAGGGACCACACCTACAACTGTAATCCCTACAGTGACTATTGTAGTACCATCTACGTTGGCAGCCACATTGGCTCCAAAAACTCCTATAGTCACTGCCTCACCCATCACCACGAAAAAATTTACCTTAGTAGCTTCTACTACAGCAACAGGTACATCAACAAATGAAGTATCCAAGCTTGTTCATGCCATGGAAGAAATGTCTATTCAGAAAAATGAGATAAACAAGCTAAAACAACAGGTGGCAAGCTTAGAGATAGACTATAAGCTTGCCAAGATTATGTAGAAAGAGGAGGAACAGAAGGTTGTCAGGATCAAGGAAAAGCTCAAGTTAATGGAAAGAGACTTGACATTAAAGGAGCCACTTGGAGAAGCCAAGGAAAAACTATGGACCAATATCATTGACTCTTTCAATGATATTTGGTCGTCCATACAGGTCATATTCGAGCAGATTGATCTCATAAGATTAATAACAGAGGCTATTGAGAAAGTAAAGATAGAATTAGGCAAAAAGCCTAGAGATGCTACCAGAATCATCCAGTTATTAAATTTAAATAACAAGTACTAACTACAGGAACTGGAAATTGAAGATAGGACTGCTACTATTCTGGAGGTAAAGAAAGTCCTCACCAAGAGGGACCTTATGCATAAGTTAGAGGAAAAGAACAAGGAAATGCAAGTAACCATTGATAGGTTCATGGCTAAGTTCGATAAGCTAAAGGAAAGGGGATTAACCAATCCCTTATTCATTCATGATAAACTTATGGAACAAGGAGATTACAACGACAAACTCAAGGATGTAGCAAGATAGCAAGTGGCTACTTCACAGGTGTCAAGAGTACTAGCAGGAAAGGTACTATATAGTGCTTTTGAAAATCTATTTTACCTCCAACATGAGGTAAAAAATTTGTTTGTAAATAAGCCTTCATTTGCCAAATACACTGAGGTAGACGAAACTTACCAGAGAATGTTGAGTATCTGGTTACCAAAAGATCAAGACTGGGAAAAATTGACTAACTTACTATAGTAGAACACAGTGAAAGGTCAAACACACAGTCAGTGAGGTAAAAGAGCAACACGGTCAAAGAATATTAGGGTCAAAGAGTATCTGTTGAAAGATGAAAGTAAAGAAGATTCCAGCGTAGAAATTCTACAAATATCAGCCAGCTTAAAGGGCTCCAACTCAACTGAAACAACCAGCAACACCACAATAAAAGGGACAGCATGAAGCAATTCAACATCTGTCTCTATCTTCATGCAAGAAGATATTTATTTTTCCTAAATTAAATCTCAAGTTGTTTTGAGATATTTTGTAAATAATTTTGTATATATACTTCATATTTCGAAGTATGTAGTGTGGATTCCAAGACATTTCTATAGACTTTTTCTCTCAAATCAAAATTCTATTGTATCAATGACTGGATTGGCTTGCTGGATCAAGGAATAAAGATCAGATATTTTACAGGATTCTTGTGTAAAGAGAAATACAAATAAGTATTCTCCCATGTTCAATATTGTTTTTCCTTATGTTTTTTCCATACTCATTTGTGTAAATTTCTAAAATCTAAGTGTATAGCCCAGAATGATATTTCAGAAATTGCTTAAATGCACTCTGTCTTGACTGTCATGAATGATTGTATGTTTTCTTAACAAATCTAGGTTAAGGAATTCTTGCCTGCTCCTTAGTGTAGATGACCCCTAGCCATCTACAGGAAGGATTCCTAATTGCCCTTTGTTCATGATCACCCTCTGTTCTTCACTCTGATCCCGGTCCAAGGATTCTTAAGTGCCCTTTTACACTGGTTATAATTACTTCACCCATTAAGCATAAATATTTGCATTTTGCTTTGCTAGCTTGCCTTGTGAACATTCCCTTTAATGATTTGATCCAGTTATGCTATCCATTTGTTGACTCCATAGCCCAATGGCTTGATGACCTATCTCTATCCATCTACTCCAAGAATTCCACCACCCAACCTTCACTTCAAAACCAAAACCCCAATGAGCATTAAGAACTAGCCTAAAATCACATAAAAACAAAGCTAAATTTTATAAGGAGAGCCCTCTCTGAGTTATAGGTTGGCTAGAGCCTATACTTAAAAGATTGGTTTGTGGTTACCTTGGTTGCTTCCTCCTTCTAATAACTTCTAAGGAAAATTCAAAGTGATAACATATGGAGTAGTCTTCCACCATGCCATACAACACTTCATACAGAACTCTTCAAGTTATTTCTTGCAAAACTTTCCACCATTATTTGTCCTCAACACCTTCATCTTCTTCTCTGTCTCATTTTTCACTAGAGCCTTAAATTATTATAATCTATTATCGCTTAGAGAAAACCCTGGCTGTAGGAAAAACTCTAAGGTAACCTCTAACCAATCTTTGGAACCAAAAACTAGCCCTTTCAATTCGAAGGGGGATCCCTTCTATAACTCAGTCAAATCCGATTGGTTATCTACTTAGCACATCGATTAGATATTATTGGTTTAAAACAACATTTGTATGGAAAAGGAAGGAAAAACCATTGGGCATGGATTCCACTTGACGACACTTACTTCTTATAGGCTATATGAACAAACTACAAAGGCAAGGTAGCAACAACTTTCTTATAAAATTTCTCATGTAGTTGTGATAGAAACAGATTGAGATAAACACAAAAAAAGAGCAATTAGTGAATTTTGTTGAATATATTTAGGCTAAAAACATATAACACTTTGGCAATAATAAATATGAGTTAACAAGCAGAATTCAATTTTAATAACTTGATTTCCAAAATGTAGAAGACATATGGATAAGATTATGAAACATAAGAGATGACAAACACTAGAAGACAGACAGGAAACCCATTACACAAGAATCTCTGTAAATCTGAGAAAATAATGTTGAACATAGTAATTTATATTGATATCCAAATGTATACACTGTACCAAAGGTTTTGCCAAAAATTCCAACATTTTTTCATTCTTCAGAATAGTCTTTATAGAAAAGACTATAACTAAAACATAAATCTAACTCATCCTTAATTACAAAATCTAAAAATAATATTGTACTTTATCAAATACATGTATATAAAATATCTTCCAGACATATCTGTATCTAAAAAAATAAGGTACTACAATTATAGATGGAAAACAGGGTAAAAAATAATGACTGATCTTATTCTTCTTTGCTAGAATTTGTGCTCTGTCTCCCCTTCAAAAATGTTCTTTGCTAAACAAATCCTCCTTTCAGGCTTCCCATTTTTATAGCAATGACAGTCTCGTGGTTATATTTTTCAAACCCGAATATGCCAATTTCCTTGATGGGCTCACTGTTAGCGCTTTTATCTATATGATTTTCCAAAAATGCGTAGACAATGAAATTGTCAACACCCTTTTCCAGTGAAAAACAATGATAAGTGGGTTGTCGGTCTATAGATCAAAATTTCTCTTTAATAGTGAGAGATCAAAACTAGATTATCAAACATCAACTTAGCTAAGGGTGCTAGTTGCCTCTCACAAAATATCCACATTGGCCATCTTCCATCTTCCACTCCTCTGAGTCTCCATAATAGCTCCCTTATTTGAATGTTTTTCTTTCTTTTGCCTTTTTGAGCTTGTAGTCTTCTCCTCGTTTATAATCATGTCCCTTAGAGGAATCTTATCCACATTTAGGACCTCCTTGGCTAGTTCAACATTTTTTTTAAATTTTTATATTTGGTCTTAGCTTGTTCTAGGGCCTAGTGTGAGGTTTCTTTCCACCTTCAAACATTTTAGACAAGGTGGGTTCCTTCTCAAATGAGGTATTTTTAGTTTCAGGCTTAGTCATTTTTCCCTTAGCCTTCTCTGCCAACTAATGTTGGAAATAATACTGAGAGGGGGGGTGAATCAGTATTATCAAATTCTTTTCAATATACCTTCCAAATTTATAGTTTAATTTATTCTTCAGATATCGATCATTAATTTGTATGTCAGATCCATATAATAATGAACAAGAAGAAGAAAAATATATAGGCACACCAAAGAACACCAGATATAAGGTTGAAACCCAATGTGGGTGAAAACCACCTGTTACAATATGTCTCTATCTTCTTTCAATTAGAAACTTCTTTTACAAGGATTTTGTACTGGTGTAGTCCTTTACCAGTACACAGGCTGCAACCTGCAGAGAGCTACAACTCTCTCTCATTTTCCAGTCTCTCCTGGAAGGGAGCTACAACCCCCTTTGCTCTTTTACTTCTTTAAGGACCATGTTTCATTAATTTTCAAACTGGATCCAAGAAGATCAAATAATCATCAAGTACATGCAAATCATCCAATCTTCTTATACAATCAACCAATGAATCACCCAACTTCTCAGGATGTTGTAAACAGAAATGTAATACCAGAAATCTAACCCAGAACTCTGCAGCAATAGATAAAAGATAGCCAAAAAATGTTTCAAGATAGGTCTGCAACTTCACCAATAGTGGCCTGCGAACACCCGCAACTCTTCTGTGTCTAAACTGCGCAGATCCACACCTGGTCAGTCTACTGCTCTACGTATCTCCGCACCACTCGTTCTACTGCCCTACGTACTTCTGCTCAGATCCGCACCTGCGCTTCCTTCCTGACAATGTACCTCCGCGACTTGTTCTTCTGTTCCTTGCGTATCTCCGCACTGCACCTTCGCCCGCGCTGCGTACCTCGTACTGCGTCTTCTGCTGCGCTGCGTACCCCCACACTGTGCCTTCTCCTCCGCTGCGTACCCCTGCACTCATGACGTGGATCGCCTGCAAACCTATGATTAGGGCCAAATTAACAGTCCTCCAATGTGCCACAGTCAGTCAGATCCACAGATCTGATCATGTACCCGAGAGATCATGACTTATCAATAGATTCACCTTAAATTTCCTCCTCAATTTAGATCTAGCTTTTAAAACCAATCACCCAAAATTTCAGATCTTAAGATATTCAAATTTCACAAGTGTCTAGCCAAGTGATCTCTTTTCCTTTTTATAGGCGAGCCCTTATTCAAACCATGGGACAAAACCATCGAAAACCAATACAAGGGATCTAAACAGGGGTTCAAATAATTTAGATCCTAAACCATAGGCCAAAACCATAGGATCATGAACGACGGGCTAAATACCAAGGGCCAAACATAAGAAACCCCACGTGAGCACGCTTCTCTGCATTGGAGTGAGTGAACTGGGGGACCGCACCTTATGAACGGATAACCTGTGGGTATGTCCGCACTTCCTGGACGGCGAACCTACGGGTCCGCACCTTTTGAATGATGCACCTGTGAACCTCTTATTTTCCATCATTTTGAGAGCCTGAAATAGAGTTTTGCCACTTGAGTGAGTTGCCATCAAGTACAACACCTGTACCAGAGAGCCAAACCAGAATCATAATGCCAACAATCTCCCCCTTTGGACTTGATGGCAACCTCAAGATCCTCAATGTCATTCTCCCCCTTTGACATCAAGGGAAAAGGGTTATGCTCCCCCTGAGAACATGCTTAGGCCTTTGCTTTGCTGATCATGCTCCCCCTGACTGCAAACGAAAAAATTTCTTCAAGAAGAACCATAATCCACCATACACCATACATGATCGTGAAAGAGATAGAGACATATTGCAACAATATTCCGATAAGTATCCATGTTCTCCTTCTGTACTTCCTCCAAGATCTTCTAACATAATGCCAACAATGCATTATTAGAAGAATATATGCTCCCCTTGAACTTGTGCCAATCGATCTTTGACCAATCCGCAACCCAGCAAATGTACGCGTATACCCCATATGAAACTTCCGTACAACCAACAATCTCTGAAACAGATGAGATTCAACAACAGGATGCTGCTTCAACAACCCCCAACCTTTTCCTGAGGTATTCAAAGGTCTCCCTGGGCAATGGTTTGGTGAGTATATCAGCAACTTGTTCACTAGAAGGAAAATACTCCAACTTGACCTTTTGTTCAAGCACTTGTTCTCTGAGAAAGTGATACTTGATCGGTATGTGCTTGGTCTTTGAATGCATGACTGGGTTCTTTGAAATGTTGATTACACTTGTATTATCACATAAGATGGAGATAGGTGGAGTACAAGTGATCTGAAAATCCTACAAGGTCTGCATCATCCAAAGTAGTTGAGTGCAACAAGATGCAGCAACCACATATTCCGCTTCAGCTGTAGATAAAGCAATTGAACTCTGTTTCTTGCTGACCAAGATACTAATCTGGAACCCATAAAGAAAGCACCACCACTTGTGCTCTTCCTGTCATCCACGCTTCCGGCCCAATATGCATCTGTATAAGCATGAAGTGTGAGATCTGTATCTCTAGGATACCATAAGCCATAGTTTTGAGTTCCTTGAAGGTACTTTAGTCTCTTCACTGCCTGAAGATGAGTTTCCTTTGGATTTGCCTGAAATCTTCCAACTATTCCCACTACATGCATGATGTCTGGTCGGGTACCTGTCATATAAAGTAGACTTCCAATCATAGATATGTAGGTTGGTTGATGCACTGCCGCTGATTCATCATTTGCACTGAGGCTACATCCTATGACCATGGGTGTACATACTGGTTTTGCATCTTCCATGCCATATTTCTTCAAAATCTGCTTGAGATACTTGATTTGAGATAAGAAGATCCTGCCTTCATTTTGTTGGATTTGCAATCCAAGAAAATATGTCAGTTCTCCAAGCAAAGACATTTCGAATTCTTTCTGCATCACCAAGGCAAAGCTTTGACTCATAGCTTCTTCATTGCTGCCAAAGATAATATCATCTACATACACAACAAGTATTAACAATTTGTCATTTTCAATTTTTATATAAAGATTGCTATCTGCTAATCCCTTTGAAAAACCTTGTTGATGAAGATATTTTTCCAAACAATAGTACCAAGCCCTTGGAGCCTGTTTAAGACCATAGAGAGCCTTTTTTAGTCTGCATACAAGATTTGGATCATTCCCAAGGATGAACCCATCTGGTTGCTCAATGTACACTTCTTCTTCTAAGTCTCCATTCAGAAAGGCTGATTTTACGTCCATTTGAAATACTTTGAACTTCTGAAAGCTTGAGAGAGCAAGGAACATTCGGATGGCCTCAAGTCTAGCAACGGGAGCAAAAGTTTCTTCAAAGTCTATTCCTTCTTGTTGAGCATACCCTTTACAAACAAGTCTGGCCTTGTTTCTAATTACTTCCCCATTTTCATTCAACTTATTTTTGAAGATCCATTTTGTCCCTATGACATTCTTATCTTTTGGTCTAGGAACCAACTCCCAAGTGTTGTTCTTTTTTATTTGCTCAAGTTCTTCATCCATCGCCTTGACCCAGAATTCATCTTTGCATGCCTCTCTTACATTTTGTGGTTCAGTGGAGGAGAGTAATGCCAAATAGCTTGAGGCTTCTGCAATTGTTCTTCTTGTTTGTACACCTGCTTCTTTCTGCCCCAAAATCTGAGATTCTGGATGATTCTTCTGAACGTACCTAGATGGAGTCTTCTCTTCTATCCTTATCCATTCCTCTGGTGCCTCTTGAGGTTCTTCTTCGTCATTAATCTGATTTGGAGAGTAGTCTTCATCCTCTTCGATATTTTCATAATTCACTTGCCTCGGAATGTATCCTTTTTCATCAACCACTACATCAATGCTATCAACAATTCTTCCAAGTCTTTTACTGTAACACTTATATGATTTTCTGTGGGGAGAATAACCAAGGATAATGCCTTCATCTGCTCTAGGTTCAAGTTTGCCAAGTTGTTCATCATTATTCTTAATATAGCATTTGCTTCCAAAAAATTTTGAAATGCTTTACCGAAGGAGTCTCACCATACCAGAGCTCATGAGGGGTTTGAGTGTTGTTCACTCGGAAATTTGTTTTGTTGAGAATAACAACTGCAGCAAAAGCAGCTTCAGCCCAGAAGGTTGCAGGAGTCCCAGACTCATCAAGCATAGCACAAGCCATTTGTTGGACCATTCTGTTCATCCTTTCCACCACTCAATTTTGCTGAGGAGTCCTAGCTGCAGAGAATTCCCTTCTTATTCCATGTTCTTCACAGAAATCGAAAAATTCATTTGAGGTAAACTCCCCACCTCTGTCGGAACTGAGGCACTTAATTTTGTGATCTGATTCGTTTTTAGCCAAGGCTTTGAAAGATTTGAATTTTTCGAATGCTTTGTCCTTGTGTTTCATAAGTCCCAACCAAACCATCCTGGAGAAGTCGTCAATGAATAATATAAAGTATTCTTCTCCTCGAGGTGACCTTGTCCTAAATGGACCACATACATCTGTATGGACTAGTTCAAGAGGCCTGCTGGCTGATCCTTCCTTCTCAGGGATGTTAGTTCTGGTTTGCTTAACAAACTGACATGATTTTCATATGGTGTTGTCTGGAATTTTGATATCTGGAAGACCATGAACTGCCTGGTATTTGCATGCTTTCCTTATTTGTGAAAAGCTTAGATGCCCCAACCTCCGGTGCCATAACCAATGCTCATCATCCTTGCTCAAATAGCATTATTGTTGTCCTTATTCAAATATGTATAGATTATTTGGAGTTCTTCTGCCTTTGATTAATGCTTTTCCTATATCAAGATCACGAACACTACATCCATTTGATCGAAATATTACCTCTGTTCCTTGATCGCACATCTGACTGACACTTAGAAGATTGTGCTTCAAGCCATCAACATACAAAACATTTCTAGCTTTGACCTTTTCTTTCAACTGAGCAGTGCCTTTTCCTTTTATGGCTGTAGGGGTATCATTTCCAAAAGAAACTTTCTTTCCCTTTTCTAAAGCAATATATGATTCAAGTTTTTCTTTATCACCTGTCATATGCTTCGAACATCCGTTGTCGATGTACCATCGATTTTCTTGTCCTTCTGCATAAAATGCTATCCCACATCTTTATGTTTGTGGTTCCTTTATTCTCCATGTTCTGGTGCTTGAGGGTTGTTCCTTTGTCTGCCGAAACCTGCTCCTGCATTTAGAATCTTCATGACCGAAGTTATTACAAATAGAACATTCAATTTCATTTTCAAGGGCAGAGAAGGTGTTATAGGTCCTTTTCGTAATCCCAGTCATACTTCTTTGTTTTTGAGCTTCTCTAGTCATGATTGTCTTATAAGCAACACATTGAGCTGCTTTCTGACCAAAGTTATGGCAAGAGAAACATTGGCCATTGAAGAAACTTCTGCGATTATCAAATCTACCAGCCAAATGATTTCTATTGTCATCCATTCTTGAAGCAAATTGAGATGATTTTACCTGTGGCTGGTTGTAGCTTTTGTTCACCCTTAAGATGGATTGCCCCTAGTTTACCTGGTAGTCTTTTTTTGTTCTTGATGTAATTCATCCCTGCCTTACCTGGTGATCTCCATTGGGCTTTTGCTCATTCCTCCTTGCTGCATCAAGATAACTCTTTGAGGTGGATGCTTGAGATGTTTCTCCATTATAACCCAGACCTGTCTTGATTTGTGGAGAACGTTGTACATTCATAATCTCATCCGGAGTTTCAGATCCTTTAACAGATTTAAGATTAAGAGCCTTTGTTTTCTCAATTTCTTTTCTAAGGCCGACAATTTCACATTCTAACTTCTCAAGAGATTTTTCTTTTTCATCAAGTTGGAATTGCAGAGTATCAATGATCATATCTTTTTCTTCTAAACATATTTTGAGTCGAGAAATCTCTTCATAAAAGCCATCTACATCTATAGCGTCCATGTAATCATCATCTTCAAAGGCCATTAAAAGTTTATAATCATTACCTCATTCATCTTCGTCACTATTTGATAGGCCATCATTGTCTTCATGAGTGTAGTAACTTTTCTTACTTGCATTTTGTTTCTTGTTCCATCTAACAGGTTCCTTCCCTATGTCAATCTTATCCTTGTGAGGACATTTGGCAGCATAGTGATCGACTCTTCCACAAGCAAATCATTTGAAAGGTAACTTACCTTGGAAACGACCAGTACCCCGTTGAAGATTTCTGACAGAATTTGATTCTTCTTCTTCTTCTACACGTGTCCTGGCTCATAGTACTCACCTTTTCCTGAAGCCTTGAAGGCATCTTCTCTCCTGTCTGATGGACCTCCTTTCCTCATTTCATAAGCAGTTAGAATTCTATGCATCTGTGACATTTTAAGGCTTTGTAGATTCTCCTTTTCTTCTATTGCAGAAACTTTAGATTCAAACCTTCCAATAAATGAAGTTTGTCCCATCAAAAATTAGTGGCCTGATTGATGCTTCCCTCTCGTAGTTGCTCATGATGAAAGATCTTTCTTCAAGCGATCAAGCTTCTTTTGAAGAACCTGCTCTGATACCAATTGTTGGAAATAATACTAAGAGGGGGGGTGAATCAGTATTATCAAATTCTTTTCAATATACCTTCCGGATTTATACTTTATTATTCTTCAGATATTGATCATTAATTTGTATGTCAGAGCCATATAATAATGAACAGGAACAAGAAAAATAGATAGGCACACCAAAGAACACCAGATATAAGGTGGAAACCCAATGTGGGTGAAAACCACGTGCTGCAATATGTCTCTATCTTCTTTCAATTAGAAACTTCTTTTACAAGGATTTTTTACTGGTGCAGTCCTTTACCAGTACGCAGGCTACAACCTCCAGAGAGCTACAACTCTCTCTCGTTTTCCAATCTCTCCTGGAAGGGAGCTACAACCCCCTTTTCTCTTTTACTTCTTTAAGGACCACATTTCATTAATTTTCAAACTGGATCCAAGAAGATCAAATAATCATCAAGTACATCCAAATCACCCAATCTCCTTATACAATCAACCAATGAATCACCCAAATTCTCAGGATGTTGTAAACATAAAAGTAATACCAGAAATCTAACCCAGAACTTTGCAGCAATGATAAAAGACAACCAACAAATGTTTCAAGATAGGTCCGCAACTTCACCAATAGTGGCCTACGAACACCTGCAGCTCTTCTATGTCTAAACTGCGCAGACCCACACCTGGTCGGTCTACTGCTCTGCGTATCTCCACACCACTCGTTCTGCTGCCCTGCGTATTTCTCCTCAGATCCGCACCCGTGCTGCCCGCCTGACAGCGTACCTCCGCGACTTGTTCTTTTGTTCCCTGCGTATCTCTGCACTGCACCTTTGCCTACGCTGCGTACCTCGCACTGCGCCTTCTGCTGTGCTATGTACCCGCACACTGTGCCTTCTCCTGCGCTGCGTACCCCTGCACTCACGCCGTGGATCGCATGCGAACCTCTGATTAGGTCCAAATTAACAGTCCACCAATGTGCCACAGTCAGTCAGATCCACAGATCTGATCATGTACCCGAGAGATCACGACTTATCAATAGATTCGCCTTAAATTTTCTCCTTGACTTAGATCTAGCTTTTAAAAACAATCACCCAAACTTTCAGATCTTAAGATATTCAAATTTCACAAGTGTCTAGCCAAGTGATCTCTTTTCCTTTTTATAGGCGAGCCCTTATTCAAACCATGGGACAAAACCATCGAAAACAAATACAAGGGATCCAAACAGGGGTTCAAATAATTTAGATCCTAAACCACGGGCCAAAACCATAGGATCATGAACGACGGGCTAAATACCAAGGGCCAAACATAAGAAACCCCACGTGAGCGCGCTTCTCTGCATTGGAGTGAGTGAACTGGGGGACCGCACCTTATGAACGGATAACCTGCGGGTATGTCCGCACTTCCTGGACGGCGAACCTGTGGGTCCGCACCTTTTGAACGATGCACCTGCGAACCTCTTATTTTCCATCATTTTGAGAGCCTGAAATAGAGTTTTGCCACTTGAGTGAGTTTCCATCAAGTACAAGACCTGTACCAAAGAGCCAAACCAGAATCATAATGCTAACAACTAACTCTCTATGGGTAGGGTTTTAGTAGGAGGAGGGGTCTCCTACGTTTTCCTGAGCCTATCACTTTTCCTAGCATAAACCATTTGCAATTGAGGAAATAGAGGAGGGGTTGTTTCTACCTTTTTCTGACTCCTTGTCTGTAAAGAAGAGGTTCTCTGAGATGAAATCCCTATTTCAAGGTTTTGGTTTTGATTGATTTACTTTTTACTTCCCTTTTTCCTACCTCTCTTTGATTTTCCAGGTTGAGGTTGAAACCCTCCCCAAAACAAAAAATGCTCCCAAGTTCTACCATACCTTCTTAATTTAATTTCAATTAATAGTTTTATCAAGCTCTTATGGTATAGAAAATAAGATGATGCATCTCTTCTAGGTCGAACTCTAGTAGACATGAGCTTTAAGCTCTCAAATAGAACATAAGGGGTATTAATTCTCAACTGCCTTGCAATGTGAGCCAAGACTCTGAAGTGGTACAAATTCACCCAATTGTAGCATCCCTCACAAGTAAATTATGATTGCGTTATTCACAAAGGATAATGTCATTCATCCTTTAGCGGGGACCTCTGGACCCCTTTTGTCAAGTTTTCTTCTTTAAATTCATCTTTCAAAAAGAAAGGTGCATCAACTCCAGCTAAGACATAGATTCTGAAGGCTCTCTCCCCATATGAAGGCATACTTATAACCTTAAAAATCAATTCCTATTTAACCTGAAAGGTAGTTCCTCCTACGACCACATGTTGGCCATCAAATCATTGAGAAAATTCTATGCAAACCTCATCATGGAAATTGCTACACCAGTTGAAATATTCTACCCATCTTGATTCCTAAAACTGGTGTTGGATCTCTGGATACCCTTCAAGAAAATTGGGAGCCTTGTGTTCGCTCTTGTTTAGTTTCCCACTTCTCCCCATGGTTTTCTACTGCTAGACGAAAACACAAGATATGGTATTACAATTTGATCGCTTGATCTCTAGATACTAACAACTTACACTCATGAGGAATAGGAAACGAAATCATTCAAGGCGTGGGTTAATCTATATTACCGAATTGGGTAAAATATATGAGGACATATCAAAGTACATCATGATAATGAATTGACATAAAATATACAAAAAATCTCACGATATAATCATGAATTTTACTTCTATTACTTCTTGGCGGTGATAATCATCAGCAGATCATGTGATCTCACTCAGCCGAGTCATAAATGCATATTTGATAAATGATTACTATGTCACTGACATGGATTATGTTAGCGCAATATCAAAAAATGATTTTTCTTCATTTGGCACAGATACCCTAGTTTTCAGCTCAATTTAAAACTTCCAAAACTTCAATAATGCTGACACTCCCATTGTCAGGAGTGAGAGTGTTTTAATCCTATTGATTACACATTTATCACACACTCCCATTGCCAACGCTTGTAAAAATATTATAAAGTAGAAAATTTGATAAGAAAAGCTATCAAAGATTTCAGATTTCTTCCTAAGGAAATATATCCATGTATTCCTCGAGAAGTCATCTATAAATGAGACATATTACATAGACTTACCCAGTGAAGGAATTAGCATAGGTCCAAACACATCACTCTACAGAAGCTATAATATCCCTTACACCCTCTTAGCACTCGAGGGAAATCTCACCTGATTCTACTTACCATATACACAATGCTCACAAAAATTGAAATCCAGAGAGAAATTAGACATAAATTCTACCATACCATTACCATGTAGTATTCAAAGGCCCTTCTCTTCAGTATGTCCAAGCAATGATTTTTTCTATCCAAACCATTAGATTTTTTGATCCACTTTCAAGAACCAGAAAACCGTTGCACCCATTAGTAATTGTGCTACCCAGAAGCTTGTACAAAGTTGCAATGAAAAATCCCCACATCATTACCAGTTCTCGCTGAACCATCTTGTAGGCATCTTTCTTGAACATTATTTTTACACCTAGATCATCCATCTTGCTTACATAAATTAGATGGCCAATGTAGAAATATGAAAAATACCAAGTAATTTTCTGATCCTTCCACCTTACAACTTCAACTTGAATTTTGCCACGTTTGATGATTTTGGCCTACTTATCATCCCCTAAGAAGACATCACCGTCATCGTATTTCTCATAGTCACAGAACCACTCCCTATGGGGAGTGAAGTGAAAGGATGCACATGATTCAATAAACCATGCCTCATGATATACACGTGTACTTGAAGAAGAAGCCATCTCCATTCTGGCTCTCCATATTTTTATGTCTCATCTTCTCTGACAACATGGATGACACTATTTCATCAAAACTAAAGGTAGTTGTATTGCTACCTATAGCAACAACCAAATTATCCTGCGAATTTGGTAGAGAACATAACAAACTGATCCACTTATATTTGTCTAAATTTTGTATATCAACGATAACAATTCGGTTACTATAATATTAAAGGTGTTCAGATGCTCTGTTATTGAGTCTCCGTCCTTCATCATCAGGTTATATAGCTTTTTCCGTGGGAATAATTTGTTCACCAGAGACTTATAAGTTACTAAATTACCTAACAAAGCCTTCATCATAGCTTCCCCTAATACATTCAACAATACTAAATATGAGATACACAACCATATTGTTCTCTTTCCCTTCTGATGCAACTTCATCCATTTTTCTGTTGACATTATCGTTGGTTTAATACCCAGATCTACGTGATCCACTGATGTTTATCCACCAATAGATAATTCATCTTGAGCTTCCACAATGAAATTTTTTCCATTGAATTTCTCGATCTGTATCTTTCCATTGTTCGGCATGTTCTTTCGCCACAAGAATCGATCCTATAAATATCCCATTGTAATAAGGTCTACCATAGGCTTGACCAAAACTCCTTAGTAGAAAAGGAATCCTCTTGAATTCGAAACTGCTCTAATATCAAATGTAGGTTTTAAACCTATATAGGAATTCCCCGCAAACAAATTCTTCAAACAAAAAATAAACAATGGCGAGAAAAAAAATATATACATAGAGATTTTCCCCTAGATCCAAAAGTCAAAACTACTATATTGTTTTTTCATTATCTTCCTTTCTATGTTACAATACATATATATACATGCCAAAGAATTCATACAGACCAATCCATTAACCCTGGATTCGAAAATTATCGTATTTCCCTTAACTAGATTTACAAAATACCATGAGTAGAAAACTATCATGCCCAAAAGTATGTGTAAAATCCATGCAAAAAACCATTCTCGACCCAACTAATATTGGGTCATCATAGAAATAAAATATCTCGAGGCATTGCCCTAGAGGCTGTGCAGGGGGGCTACCAACCCCTTCCAACCACCTGACAGGGCGGCGTTGCCTCCCTGTGACCCCCAGATTATGCCCGAAACAAGGTACAATGCATGGTACTATTCATTGAAAGAAAATAACACACACCCAACATCTTTCACCTGAACCATTAACTTTCATGACTTTGAAGAAAATCTGCATTAATCTCTTCATCTTATTGCTAACCACCCCTTCCCAAGAACGCATTACAATTTTGATATCATGAATTCACCCCATACATTCTACACTTGGCATCCTCCATCCCCCAAACTGTAGTAGACCATTTGTGCAACATAACCACTTCATCAACCTCACACCGAGACTAGACATTGGGACCCCCACCCTTTGTGGTTACTATCCTACACCATCATGAAGCCCATCATATTATTAGGAAGGCCATTTTCGTGTTTCTACATTCTAACACTTTTTAAATTATTTTTGTAAGGGTACAAATCTTTTTTGGGAAAAAGACCCTCACCCATATTTTTGTGTTAATTGCCCATCGACAATCACTAATCGCCCTTGGTTGGAGCCTTCATCACATGCCATTCATTTCATGTCATCAGATCATCATCATGCAACCATCTTCATTATTAGCCATACAAATCAGCCCTTTTCCCCTAGATGTCCTCCCGACTCAAGGCACGTACTCCCGGGAGTTTTTTATTTTTATTGTCACCACCTACATTCATGCTCCAACATTAGGCAGTTCATAGTGTTCATTACACATTGTCAAACATATTCATTATGCCTTTGGCTTGCCACATTGCAGTATTTGTATCAACTTGACATAGGTTTCCCAAAATCATGATTTCTTCTAGACAATTATTGGTGATTTTCTATTGACTTCAACACTCATTTTCCATAATCCAATCGATATGTTGATTTTTCTCTACACCCCATTATGGGTCAATCTCGAGAGATACAATGGGAATAACCATTTCCCATTGATTTCACTCATCCCTCTAATGTTCATCATTGACAAAATTTTCACGTCAGTGGTGTACCATACTTCATGAGCATTATACCTCTCTCATTTAGTTGAAGACCCATTCCTTTAGATTGCACCTGATTCAGTAGTTCCCTATATCTAATCCATAGGGGCACTTAGTTGAGAGGGACCCCTAAGGGCAAAAGGAGTTACCTTCTTCAACTGATAGCACATTATCTACTTTAATATTGCTTTGACATGATTTTCATGTTTTTTTTATGATATCTGAATAAGAGTGATGATCATCAGTATGGGACATGCCCTCCTCATATAGACTATTTTTTTATAAACATTTGTTTCGGCATGGTGTTCTTTCGGTTACAAGTAAGGGTCTTTTTTATCCTCTCCTCAGCAAGACACTCTCTCTCAAGAAGTCAGCAAAACTTATCAACATGCATAGAAAAACATGATGTATTTTGACTGTACACTTTCTCCTAACCTCATATATCGGGGGAAAAATGTTAAAATGGAAAAATTGTACAGACAATTGTATAAGTGAGGTGACACTAAGAATCATAAAAAACATGGAGATGTGTATCATTATTTGCTAGAAACACCATGGAACCCAAAATATTAGAAGGTTCTTTAAGTTCTATTTAAAAAATTAAACCTCATGGGAACACCAAAGACATGTTTTACCATACCCCACAACTATTTATTTGATAGCCATGAGGGTTTACCAAAGTTCCAAGCAGACATTTCAGGGACCACATGTTATAGATATTTTTGTGCCTTACAGCATGAAGCATGAAATGTCAATAATATAAGGGATCCAAAGTCCCTAAACATGTTGTTCCTACCCCTAGAGGAACAAGGTCAGCAAACCACAGCACTGAAAATCAGTTCTCCACCTGAAAACACTAAAAAACAAGCTATTTTTGGATCATGTCAACTGCTCCACTGAGCATCTGCGCTGAATGTCAACTGCTCCACTCTGTACCTGCGCTGAATGTCAAAAGCAATGAAGGCTACCTGCGCTGGGCGAGATTGGCCAAGTAGCACAGTCATTCTGCAAGGTGTCAAATGCCCAGGAAGCTTCCAAAATGACACTTGGATCAGGAAATTCGCCTTGTGATGAGTAAGAGGATCTAGATCTCCAAGTGGAAGCAAGAAACTCCAAGTGGACTCAAGAACTGAAGTATAACTGAAGTGGGAGAGGACACTAGTCAGCTTCATGCCAAGCTCAAGCTGACTCATCCTTTCTCCAAATCTCCTATATATAGAGCTCTCTCATGAGGTCTAAGGAGGCTGGAATTTTGTGAATGTAAGGAAGTGCTGTTGGTTTGTGCATAGAACTATTGGGTGATTGCTTTGAAGGAGGTGAAGAGGAGATTTCTTTCTGCTGGGAGGTGTTGCTGGATTGGGCCTCTTATGGTTGTAACACTCTCAGAACTTTACTTCTTCCATTAATAAAGCATTTCAGGTTCTTCTATATGCATGTGTCTTAATGGTGTATTGATGCTTGTATATTTGATTTATTCTAATCCTTGAATCAATTATGGATGTATGCTTCTTGTAGTTTCCCTTTCTTGTGCTTTTGCAAGATCTTTGTGTAGCTGGGCCAGTGAAAGAGCAAGGAGCTGGGAGCAAGTAGCAAAGAGGGAAGATTGGATTAACCATTAGCGGAAGACAACGGTTAGTGGATCCCTTTCTCCTCTCTCTTACATCTCATAAAGAAGTAATCTTGAATAGCTTTGTATTCAGTTGTTGCTGAGGTACTATCACCCTTAGAGTGGGATAGGGTCATTCCGTATTGGATACTTTTCCCTACAACAAATTGGCGACTCCGCTGGGGATCATATCTTGTTGGTTGTTTGTGTTTTTTTGCTATTCATTTCATAAACAAAGGGAGTACCGAATCGAACTGTGTTTGAATCCTTCAAATACAAAGTAGAGGGCAGCTACTCTAGCTCAGTTTCTCGGGAAGTTTATGATTTGAAGAGCTGATCCACAAGGACTCTAATAAGCTCTTAGTGATAGCTTTTCATCCTCCTTGTCATCCCTTAGTGTGTCCTTGATTGATAGCTTCTGATTTGAGCAAAAACTGTGAATTTTTGAGCAATCTGTGACCCGGAAACCACCAGAAACGAAAGTTTCGTTCTTCAGTGCAGGCTGTACAAAGGCTGTTTGCATTTCAGCGTAGTTCCCAAAGGGGCTACCTGCACTGAAGGTCAAACAGACAGTGTCCCACCTGCGCTGGACCAGTATTGCCTTGTGCTACTGGGGTTTCCTGCTGTTTCTTGCCCTGTTTTCACTCTTGTTTTTGTTGTTTGTTACCAGTCAGTGGGCCTATCTGAAACCAACTTTCCTTGTCACTATTTTGCCTCGGTTGTATAAAGAAACTGTGTTTGTTCTTTGTGTATTTCTTGTATCATTTACAGTTTCCCATAACGAAGGTGAACCAGTCTTGCTGTGGCCTCTTAGATCTAGACCTGTGATAAAGTGTCGTATTGATCTTAAGAGTTAGTTTGTTTGCTGTTCATAGCTGATTGAGCTTTTGCTTTCGTCATTTGGTTTGAGTTTATATATTTCTAGTGTCGAAACAAGTAAATCTTAAGGTGTCTTTTGATTTTGGACAAGCTTGCTTGCTTTCTCTTGAAATTGAATTCAAAATTATACAACAGCTTTCTTTTTGCATTACGCCAACATTAAGAAAGAGAAAAGAAATACTTGCATTTTTGCATTTTGCATATAAGTTTGTATGTTGATTTAGGGAGAAAGTGCATTAGCGAGTGCTCTTTGATCTGTGTGGAAAGATTTTTGTCTCTCTTTTCCCTCAGTAGTTAAGATTTTCATAAGTCGAAAAGATTGAAAAAGCTTGCTTCTCATCTTAGACTGCATTTAGGAATTTGTATCGAAACATCTCGTGGTGAACCTTGAAAGGCAAACTTTAAAAAGATCAACTTAAAATATACTGAATGAACCTAACAATGCTTTGAAACATAACGCAAACATCTAGAGGTCTAAGCTAGAGACGTGTTCCAGCGTCGTTAAACGTAGTGACTGTCGATCTCGACGAAGGTGGGTGATTCCTCCTGAGAGTCGGTGGCACTAATATGGACTTGTGCTCCCACGTACCGTCGCGTATATATTGGGAGACCCCTATAGGAATAAAGCCTTTATCCAATAGGAAGCCGTGTCTGCCGCCCTACTGATCGCAATGCAGTGAACACAGCATTCACGAAGATCGACCACTCGTACCGTAAAACGTATTCTGTGGTTTTGCGAAAGGTTTGGCACACCCTCTGCCTAGATCTCCAGAGCAATTTCTTTTGGCCTTTTTCAAACTCTATAACTGAAAAATTCCAACCGAGCATTTGTCACTTCAGGCTCGTTAATACATCGAAGGAGACTAGAGTCATCTTTAGCTTTTTCTCGACTCTTAAAAAGTGAAAAAGCAAGTTGTGTCTAAAAGCGTCTAATAAAATTCATTCAATTCGGAAACACAAATTTCCCTTTTTAATATTTTGGTTGATCGAGTAATCCGCAATCGTGGAAGAAAGTCAATTGAAACTCTGTCGTTCGCGGAGGCTTACGAGTCAACCGTCTTTGTCTCCAGAATCGAAAACAGTACGGGCAAAGCGAACTCGTTTAACCGGTTCAAAATCTCCTTTGAAAGTTAGAACAAGTGTTCCAACTACATCTGAGGTTCCGGTTACTCCTAACATTTCTGGAAACCCTGCCTCTATAGAAGAAGTTCAACAGCAACAAAAGGACAGTAACACTGATCCTAGTCTGGGGGCAAATACTTGCATAACTGAACCAGTTCCATTAATAACTGGTCCAGAGAGTTTTGTTCCTCAAACAACTGTCGTTGTCGAAACAACCACTTCTTCGGCACTAGAAATATTTTACGGACCTGACGGTCTTCCTCTTCCACCGAGTTTGATTGCGATAGAGGAGATTGCAGAAGATCCGCAAGCAAGTACTCCAACCCATTTTGGAGTCGGGATCACTCTATTTCCTTCATCAGAAGTTAATCCACCACAAGTGGAAGTCCCTGTAGAATCGCTAGGCAATCTATTGGATAGACTTAAGATGTCTGAACAACCGTCATCATCTAGGACTGTGTCAAACAACACAGCGACAGCAGAAGTCCCTGCCGTCACTCCAACGATGTTTGCCGGCATACCAGCTGTCCCAACTAGCTCTCAACAGCTAGAAGGAGTCCACCAAGGGACTATTTCGACAGTATGGTCTGTTCCAGTTTGTTCATCCGGAGTAATACCCGGTAATTCTTATGTTGAAACTCGACAGATTGATCCTCATGGAGGTCAATTTGGGCCATCTAGTCCTCAAGGACTAACAATCCCTCTGAGTTCCGGATTGCTACCATATGGGGGGCAGTATGCCCTTTCATTACCTCCTCCGGGAGGATATCCATATGGCAGTTCTCAACAGTATTCAGGTTATACTGGAATTGCATCAAGTAGTTGGGTACCTATGCTACCTCAACAACCAAGGATTGTATATTCTATGCAACAGTGTGTACCTGTGACGAACATCCCAACCACACCGGCTATTGTAACCGTGTCGCAAGTTCAAGCGATACCTGTTACATGTCAACCTCAGATTTCTCATGTTGTAATGCAACAGTCGCTTGACCATGGGTCACAACCACAATCGCCCACTGGGGGGACGACACAAGTACAAACGGGTACAATTACCCCACACCTTGGTCCAATGGTTAGCATGGCGCAACAGAACATGGCGTCACAACCATGGCTTGTGCAATACCAACAACCGCAGTTCCAGCAAGTGTACCAAGGTTCTGAGCAACAGATCTTTGCGAACAGTGGACAACCGTATATCCAAAACGGTCAAAACCAACCACTTTACAGTGGTCAAGTCCACCAACCGTATCAGTCATACCAACATCAATTACATTATGCTGGTATGCAAAGACCCACTGCTCAATCGATTCCATCGTATCCTGGTTACGCTTTGCCTAACCTGAATCAACAGTTACCATTCGTGGCAACTTTAGAATTACCCGATTTACACCGGTTAACCAACGATCCGATTGCCTATGCCCCTTGGTGGCCAGCGATTCCTCACAAACTTCCATCTGACATTCCTAAATTCAATGGAAATCCAGGCGAAGACCCATCGAATCACGTGATGACTTTTCATCTGTGGTGTTCGTCGAACACCCTTAATGACGATTCGATAAGGCTTCGCCTTTTTCAGAGGACATTGACAATTTTAGTTCCCTGGCCACGACTTTCTTAACCCATTTTCAATTACCGATAAGGTATGAAACGGGAACAGAAATATTAACCAACTTCAAACAGACAACTGTTACCCATATATCGGATCATATACATGAGTGGCGTCGTCGTCGTAGGATGGTGAAAACATATGTTCCCGATCAGCTATTAGCTGAATGGTTTATAAAGTCGTTACTTCCGGCTATTACGGAAGATGTGGCCAAGGGGGGAGTCGTAACAGAGGAGCAAGTTATTGCTCGTGCACAATATTTGGACTTAGTTTATACTCAGTCCGGCACACTCTATGACAAAATACCTGATGCTCCTAGACCAGAGTTTTCAATTCCTCCCCCTCCTAAATCAAATAGTGACTCTCATGTCGGTGATGGCGTGATTGGCACAGCAAACACGAAGTCGATAAAGGCTTCTTCAAAGAAAGCCCGTAAGGATTCAGATCAAAATGCAAAAGAAGAAATTCTTGCTTCGGAAGTAAATGCCGTATCAGCAGATAAAGGCAAAGAAACCAATCAACCAGGAAGCAAGAAGAATCAAAACCAAGGGAAGAAGAAGGAAAAAGGAGAATCATCTCCTAAAAAATCTTCTTCAAACTCTCCTAGGAAAGGAAAACCAAAAAGTCCATGTTTTATATGTGACGAGGATCATTGGACAGCAGACTGTCCATACAAAGCTGAAATAAAAAGATTCTTTAAGAGTCCGAAAAATCCAGCTGTGTTGACTGATCCGTTTCCCAACCCAGGTCAAAATATGGTTGATAGTGGAAATGCTTCCCCAAGTCAGGTACTGATGTTGTCGACCTCCAGGCAACAGAATGATGCTTTGATTTCGACAAGGAACAAAGATTACGGCAATACGCAGTTGTCGAACGGCAAGGGAAAAGATCAACCAAGCAGTTCGACGACAACTTCGACAGAAGTTGTGCCATCATTTATTACGGGAAGCATTCCATCGATCCACGGAAGGAATCATTCTCTCCAAAATATCGGAGTCATTTTCCTAAAAGACCCTACTTTAATGGGTACTTTTGCCTCACCGCCTCAAAGAAATCTGGCAGAAATGGCCACAATGGAGTATGAAACCTTCTATTTCTAATGGATCTAAAAACTCCGAGGATAGTTCCTATCTCATGTCAACCTCATTAAAAAATGAAATAAATGTCAAGAGGATAGTTGTTGACTGTATCAACCTCATTAAAAAATGAGCCGAACCCCTGGAGTCTAGGGGGCATGCACCTCATTTACATTATTATGCTGGGGGCATGCAAAATTAATCGAGCAGTTTTACATCGGAATTTATGCTCGTTAAAAAATAGAAAAGCGAGATCCGAGCAGTTTTAGCGTCATATTTCATGCTCGTTAAAAATAAATAAACATAAGCTCTTGAGTAGTGTTTTGGCGCATTCAAGCTCTTTAAAAAATGAACCGAGTACCGGTAAATAACCATTGTGATCGTAAATCTATTAGCCATAAAAGCCTTGGTCGTGTTTACACCCGCCACCTCCATTTCATTTGGCCAATCGTTCACCTCCATATGATTGTTTACCTATTTTGAGGAACATCTGCGAAGAGTGATTTCACTTAGCCATCCTTGTGACACTGCCGTCATTGGAAAATTCCAACCTGTACCTGGAATCTGCTGCTATCCCTGTTTATCACTCGTTCCTCAAAAGACGAGTCTTCTTTGAGCTCTTTTCTCCTGACTCGTAAAATATGAAAAGTTTGCCGAGTTTTGGCCTTCCAGCTCGTTAAAGTGACCGGAAGAGCTATCCCTCCTCTAGATTTTAATCTTTTTGGACCTGAGGGATTATTGCACAAAAAGGTCGAGTGCTTGTTTTATTCGGCTCATTAAAGTTATCGAAAATTCATCCCTTTTGTGGTGTTTTATACTTTTTCGGACTTAAGGGATTAGATGACGAAAAAGGAATTTTGGAGTTAACTTTCTGTACCTTTTCAGACTCTCTAAAATTGAAAAGGACCGAGTTTTCCTTGTCGTTAGACTCGTTAAAATGATTAAATAGCGACAAACTTGTCTTTAGACGAGAACGAGTTTCCCTATCGCTAAGCTCGTTAAAACATAGCGATGGGCTTGCCCGAAGGGCAGGTTATAGAACAAGCATATGTTATCCTCCTCAAGCTTGACAAAAATAAAGAGGTACTGGTCAGAAATGACTGGGGAAAAATTGGGAGAACCTCAAAGCTTTAATGGTAGCAAGTCGCTCTTGAACATGACACTTTGTCCTCCGTATCACATCGGGTTGGGTTGTTTCATTCACCGGTCTCATCACCATGGTCCTCGCCAAACCATCCACATCTGGGGTAATGCTACCGATCCATCACATCAGTGTCGTTATATGTTCAAGAGATGTTGTTCAGAAAGAGTCAACCGTGTCCCATCCACTGCCATACATTATCCTTCATCCACCCATGATCGCCACCCTAAATCATATTTCACAGATTGTTTTCACCTCCACTAAAATCATTAGCTCCGTTCCGTGTCACTAATGTGGGATTCATTAAGGCCCTCCTTTGACGGATCGCTTCTTGTCGACTTCAGCTCATTATCCAAGAAGTTGATCTAGGAACAACCCCCTCAGTACTTTGAAGCTTGCATGCCTCAATGGCAAGTTTCTCACTTCCGGCGACAGGTATACACCAATGACCTTCGACCAGAAGATTTTGCGTGGTGTTCGACGCCAAGTCCTTTATTCACACCACGTGAATTGTACTGCAGTACCTTGAGGGTCATTGTCATTATTGGTGATTCATCTCGCACTTGTTAACGGTTTACATTATTGACCGGTAATCAAGCGATGTCTTTCCATGTTCGACTTCAGCGCAATTCTCACATGGATCGACTTGTACTTAGAGTGAAGATCGAACGAGTTTGAAGACCCCGGATCTAGTTTCATCCATCCGGGCTGCGATATATATTCAGGAAATGTAAAGACATTTGTTATGTACATCATTGCAGCAGATGATCATCCTACTCAAAGGATGATAATTTCAGCAGAGAATTATCAGTCTACCATCAGACGATCGTCTGTTCTATGTACCAAAATGAATTTATAAAGCTAAGCATGGGAATGCCCGCCTCAGCTAGATCATGAAAGCAGAATGAAAAATAATGTATTGTATTGTATTTTATTACAGGGCACCTCTCAGCGATTGAATGAACTTCGGATCCTCCTGATAAAGCATTTCACCCGATAAACGACCTCATACTTTAGGGGGCAACTGTTATAGACATTTTTGTGCCTTACAGCATGAAGCATGAAATGTCAATAATATAAGGGATCCAAAGTCCCTAAACATGTTGTTCCTACCCCTAGAGGAACAAGGTCAGCAAACCACAGCACTGAAAATCAGTTCTCCACCTGAAAACACTCAAAAACAAGCTATTTCTGGATCATGTCAACTACTCCACTGAGCATCTGCGCTGAATGTCAACTGCTCCACTCTGCACCTGCGCTGAATGTCAAAAGCAATGAAGGCTACCTGCGCTGGGCGAGATTGGCCAAGTAGCACAGTCATTCTGCAAGGTGTCAAATGCCCAGGAAGCTTCCAAAATGACACTTGGATCAGGAAATTCGCCTTGTGATGAGTAAGAGGATCTAGATCTCCAAGTGGAAGCAAGAAACTCTAAGTGGACTCAAGAACTGAAGTATAACTGAAGTGGGAGAGGACACTAGTCAGCTTCATGCCAAGCTCAAGCTGACTCATCCTTTCTCCAAATCTCCTATATATAGAGCTCTCTCATGAGGTCTAAGGAGGCTGGAATTTTGTGAATGTAAGGAAGTGTTGTTGGTTTGTGCATAGAACTATTGGGTGATTGCTTTGAAGGAGGTGAAGAGGAGATTTCTTTCTGCTGGGAGGTGTTGCTGGATTGGGCCTCTTATGGTTGTAACACTCTCAGAACTTTACTTCTTCCATTAATAAAGCATTTCAGGTTCTTCTATATGCATGTGTCTTAATGGTGTATTGATGCTTGTATATTTGATTTATTCTAATCCTTGAATCAATTATGGATGTATGCTTCTTGTAGTTTCCCTTTCTTGTGCTTTTGCAAGATCTTTGTGTAGCTGGGCCAGTGAAAGAGCAAGGAGCTGGGAGCAAGTAGCAAAGAGGGAAGATTGGATCAACCATTAGCGGAAGACAACGGTTAGTGGATCCCTTTCTCCTCTCTCTTACATCTCATAAAGAAGTAATCTTGAATAGCTTTGTATTCAGTTGTTGCTGAGGTACTATCACCCTTAGAGTGGGATAGGGTCATTCCGTATTGGATACTTTTCCCTACAACACCACATTACATGAATGCGCTGATTTTCCACAATAGTACATGGTCAATTTACCATCTCTTGAGCTTGATCAATCTTAATTGGGATATATGCAATCGCTAAGGAATTGTTTTCTCATTCCCCGAGTCTTTATCCCATTAATGAGCCAAGGGGAGGGAGGAGCTGATTCAAAAATATATAACTGAAGGGAGTTAGAGATCCAAAGAAGAGAGAAGTTTATGTCATGTTATGCTTCCAAACTTTCCCAAAGCAATCAAAAATATTATTGCAAGCAAAGATTCAATGTTTTAGAGTTTTTTTACATACTTCTTTGAGAGAGAAAGGTGCTTGTAAATGATTGGAGAGACAAAATCCTTGTTGAGAGGTGAGGGAAACCATTCCCTCATTTATTCTCTTCAAGTGTCTTCAACACTTATTGTATCTGTACCACCACTAACTAATAATGAGGATTTTCCCCATACTCATTGTTTAGGTTGTTTTTCATATTTTATTGTGTATTCCTTCATTGCTTAATTTAGTTTCTATGCACCCGAATGCGGGTGTCAATCTTGTTAGTTAAAGTGATTAGACGATTAGTTGACAAATAGGAGAGCCATATGGCTACCAGCATCGTCCCCTGCGCCAACCTCAGGTGAATTCATAACACATTGCAGAAGGCAATAAATGACCTCGAAAGTCGAGACACATTCATCTCCCTCATAGCCATGGCCCTTGCAGAACGGTATGCAATTCCTCCTCTTCTCCATGGTGTCTGCGCTCCGCAAGCTGCTGAACCATGCATTCGCACTGTGACCAGCAGTTGTTGTTGGTTACTTCCTTGCCTAGATCTTGGCAATGGTTTTCATCTCTCTCACTCTAGCCTCTGTATCTTAGACCAGGCCCAAATCTCCCCTTCTCATTCTCTGCGTCGAAATACTTCCAATTCCTCTGCTATCAACTCAACTCATAATCTTGCTATGGCACGCATCAAGCATCGTATGCGCAGTAGGTGCAGTGGAACCTGCTGAGGCATCATTTGAATGCTGGCTTCGATCAACTCCGCCACCGTTTCCCCTAACTCCTCCACTGAGATGCTCAATCCTATCAACTCTCCCTCTCGTCGCTACCCGAATACTAGAAGTGGTAGGGGTCGCGCTAGCTTTCAAGCCACTGATGGGAGAGACGTAGCAGTCCGCTCTGCGGATTTCCTTCTTCCTCCTTATCCAGTACCTCACAGCACTCAATTCCATTTCCGTAGCACCTTAAATCGGCCTATAATCACTACTACTGTCAAAATTTCCTTCGCGAAAGAGTCTGAGCAGCAAGCTCCTCCGTCTGGGCTCGATGACAAGCAGAGCAGGGAGGCTTCAGGCTGCCATGGAATCAACATCCCTGGCAACAGGCAACAAAATGAAGGTAGAGCAACTCTGCATGGCAAGACTATAGCTGGCGGTCCATCAACTGAGGACAACAAGCATAATGGCACGAAGGCTTCGGGAAGCAGGCTGAACAACACTTCTGAAATGTAGATGGGCACAGGTGGCGCTGAGGAGGCTCCACCAACTCAGGGACGTGGCGTGTCTGACGCGGATGATGACTGGTACCAATTTGTGTGAAGGATCGAGGAGGAACCAGCCCTGGAGGATCCACCGACTTGACGTGTGGCAACCAGTTACTGCTTCTTGCTGCCAGGTGGATGTGTCTAAGTCTGAGTAGTATTTTTAGGACTCCTATTTTTTGGTTCTAGACATGCATTTTCTCTCTGTATTTTTGGAAAAATAATGTTTACCCAGTTGTGGTTTTTTATTTCTGGTTCAATGGGCTGGTTTCCCCTATGTTGGGGCAATCTTTATGGTTTAATGGACTGGTTTCTCCTATGTTGGGGCAGTCCAAAACAAACAGATTAAATTTTTGATGATGATTGATGCTCAACAACTCTGAGGTCAAGCCTCTCTGTAACCTCTTTTTGTACCATATCAATAGAACAATATTACTTAGAAAAAAAAATTAGACTCTATGCATTATTTCTCACTAATCACATTGCATTGTTTGGCTCATGTTTAATTTCTAACATCTTCTGTTTTAAGTGACTCTTTGTAGGTAGAAACAAACTACAAATAAAGAGGAATGAAGACAATTTTGTAAATAAATCCAATACACACTCACATCCTTAGTAAATCCTAGGAGTTAATAGTTGCCTCCATCATCATGCCAGTGCTACCCTATTTTAATCACATATGTGAATGAAAAGTGGTGTCGCACCATTGCAAGTTCATGAGGAAGTTATTAAAGGGAGCAACTGTCTTGGCACCCTTGACATCTGGAAATTGAAAGTAATTAATGGTTGTGTTGATGAATTAAAAGTGACTTAATGAAGTGAGACCAACAAAAGGAATAATTAAATCTAATCTTAATCGAAAGGCTAAAGTTTGGGGGATAGAAGGAAACAAGGTTATACTTTTAGAGATAAATCTCAAAGTAAATATAATATTTTCTCTAATCATTATCACGATTTCGAAGATATCCATAATAAAATAATCCTTTAGAGTATTTAAAATATCATACAATATAGGGGAGGAATGAAATCTATAATAGAAAACAAGTAGAGGTAAATGAGTGATACATATTTATAACAAAAAAGTGGAAGTGTGTATAAAATAAAAAAATAAAAAAATATATTTTAAAGTAGGAAAACATAACTTTATTAGAGAGTCTGGAGATGAACTAGAAATCTAAAAAAAAAGGTAGAGGTAGTTGGGAACAAGAATATGATATCTACTTATTGACAATAGTTAATTAAATACTTAGGGAATTTAATTTGGGTTAAGGGAAAACTAAGAGAAAAAATAGAGAAACATGTGCGAGGGAAAGAAATTATGAATTTTAGAAATAAAAGAACAAAAATAATGTCTAAGAACAATAATAAAAATTATAAAATAATCCAAATTTTAAATTAAATAAAATACTTATTTTTTTTCCTGAAGAGCCAAGTAAAGCTACTAAAATCTTCTATTAAAGTAATAGGAAAAACTCACCTTTTATACCTTATTACTATACCAATGTCTTAGTCTTAATTTCTTGGTTTGGGACGCCTAAGAAATGTGATTTGTGTTTAGTGTGACTGAAGTTCCATCGAGTTAAAATCTCTAAGGTTGAAAACTTACCTTCACTCTAATAGTGTACCCATCTCCGTAGTGTACCCCTCTCCGTAAGACATAGGGGTAAAAGGAGTATTCAAGGAGCACACACGGAGGTTTATAGTGACACATCAAGTTTGGTCAATCTACGAGGATTAAAAATTGAAAAGATAGGGGAATTGTTTCAATTCATGTTGAAATATTTGAAGTTTTTCGGATATGGAAATTTCATAAATGGTCAACAGTTTTATCATGTAAGAGAAATTGTGTACTTGTTGTAAAGTCATATTCTGGATAAAAATATGGAGTTGTCTTTAAAGAGATTTTTTAAAAGCTTTTCTGGTGGGTTTTTTGGTCAAAATCCAGCAGCAATTTATTCAAATTGCAAGTTTGATAGCTAATTTTTACACAATAAAGCGTCTCAGGGATTTTTCAGGGTCGTGAATCCAAATATGTAGTTAAAAAACCATTTTAAATAATACAAATCAAGATTTAACCTCAATTTTTCTGCCGGATTCCGTCACCGGAATCTCCAAAAAATCGCACTAAAGACAACTTCTAAAAATATGAATGCATGTATCCTTTGTATTATGTAAATGATCTTGTATAATCTTTGAATAGTAATCTTGTAAAGAAAATACAACTTTATCTATGAATGGTATGATACCAAATATATCATGGCAACTTATTCCTTAAAGAGGGACTTATATTTGTTGAATGCAACAATGACGTATACTTAAATGTTAGTTTTATTTGATTCGATATAGTAGGTTCACATAGGAAGTTGTCATGATTTTTACGATATGTTTTCTTGTATTTTGGATAAAAAAATGTTAGTTTGGGAGTTATTTACCAAGCATGTAATTCTTAAAATTATTTATATATGTAAACATAATTCTATTAAAAGAGATTAAGGAAAGGTTTATATTTGTTTTAATCATAATGTAAAATTTTGTAAATTAATTATTTTATTATAATGTTGTTATGATTTTTTATTTTTTTAAAGTTTAATTTTGTCCCTGATTTTAATTTTTTGCAAGAGCGTCTCGAGAATATTTGTTTATAGTTTTGAAAATATTTTCATTGGTTTTCTCATGTTTAAATTGTGTTTTTCTAGATCATCTTTGTCAGCACATAATCTTTTTAATGTAGTCCAGATTTCATGTGGCAATTCAATATTTATGATTTGATAAAGAATATCATTGGTTATAGGTCAACACAATCTTCCATAAGTCATGTCAAAGCTATTAAGTCAATCATACTTCTCATTCTTTGACATTGGTTTTGTCTCAATTCCCATGACTAGGTTAACACAATCTTCCATAAGTCATGTCAAAGCTATTAAGTCAATCATACTTCTCATTCTTTGACATTGGTTTTGTCTCAATTCCCATGACTATCTAGTACAAGCCTTTGCTCCTAAGATGAAGTAAAATTATTGAATTTCATTCATAGTAATTGTATGGAGTGAGAATTTCAAAACTTGGGAATTTCTTTCTTTCACCAATTCAATTCTCCGACGGTTGTCAACACCTCCAATTTGGGAAAATTCTCACTTTCAATCTCCTAAGAGTTTGCAATCTCGTCATCTTCAAACATGAAAAAAATTGTTCATGCACCTTCTCCAATGAATTATTGGACTTAAAGACCCAGCTGCAAAATAATTGTATAAATTTGAGGAATTGTGGAAAATTGTAAAAAATAAATAAAAAATTGTTTATTCAACAATGATGAAAAAATCAATAGATAAAAAAGCTAAATATAATTACATAAAAGTAGTAAAAATAAAAGTTAAATATACTTTATGCTATACTAATATAAAAGTTAAATATACTTTATGCTATACTAATATACATGTAACACCACATATAAGCACTAAAGTAAATTAAACTAACTAAACTATTTATCTTTATACTATCGTAATGTCCATATACACTAACAATATACATGTAATCAAATTCATCCAAGAATGATTAACGTATTGTGAGTCATGAATTTGATAAGTCTTAGAACGAGATCTTATCAAAGCGTTCACTAGGTATTATCACATTCTCTATTGGAGGCACTAATGAGATCAAAATTTATCCCTTTGGTTGCTACAATTCAACATCCTCGAATTGTATGTTGTCTCACATTCTGGGTGGATAAAAATAAAAATTTTGTAAACATATCACGTACAGGCGACGACTATGTTATATGTGTGGGAATTTTGTTGCGGAAATCTCACAGTTTAGGTATTCAGGTTTCTTGTTGAGATGTTAATTTTTATTAACTGTTAGGTGTCATTATATTTAATGTTTCTCAAGTGTTATCACATTTAATTTTCTTGTCTGCTATTTGTGGTAAACAGTTTCAGTTCAATTTAGTCGAGTTCTAAATCAATCATTTATTGTTAATGTTAAGCAATTTCTGTTCCAAATTTTCTTTATTTTTAAATTCATCCATTGTTATGATATTAGAGATCCACATCCCATAAAACTCTCCGAACCACAAAAACCACATTCAATAAGGCAAAAAGAACCCATATGTTCATTTGGGAAAGAGGACGAAGAAGCTTGCTAATTTCGAAGCTGGTCATTAAAGATTTTTTTTTTTGGGAAACAGCAACACATCCCTCCATTGTGACCAAATGCGTTGACAGTGGTACCCATGCGAAATTCAATTTTTCAGAGTTGCAACGCTGTACAACATCCTCGTGAAGTGCGGTGCCGCGGCAAAAACGAAGCCGTGCAAAACGACAAGCGAGTTTTAAAATTGTGCAGGGGGCCGATAGAAAGTCAAAGGTGCCGTAAACGAAAAAAGTCTTTTGTAAAACCTTGAGACGTTTTACAAAGGTTTTGTCGTTTTGTAGTTTTTAAGAAAAAAGGAGCCTCCACGTTTTTATGGGTTCCCTCGTTACATGATATTCCATCAAAGTGGTATTTGATTTTTTTTTAAATATTCCTTTGGTTAATATGTTAGGTGGGGTATTAAAAAATGGAGTGTTGCTCCATTTGAGAAGTCTTTGTTTAAGTTTTTTTAAGGGGACTTTAAGAGTTATAAAACAAATATTGGTTAAAAAATTAGATTTTATTTATAGAAAGGAGACGGTTAAAAAATTAGATTTTATTTATAGAAAGGAGACGGTGTTTGATATCAAAAAAAAAAAAAAAAAAGTGTTTTTGAGATATTTTTTAAAATTTTGAAAAAGAGATTTAAAAAAATGGGGCTTAATCGTATTTGAAGAAATGGCTTCCTTTATTGCTTTGCCACAGAGTTTGATTTTGTTTGGAAAAAATTACACGTTTTGGTTTTTAAGAATGAAGACGTTTTTGCAAGCCCAAGAGTGTTTGGATACACTTTGTAGATGAGTTTTGGTCTTTAAGGATGAATATGTTTCTGCAAGCCCGAGAGTGTTGGAATACACTTCAAGCTGCCTATGTAGAGCCGACCCAAGAAGCATGGGAGACCATGTCTAATAATCAAAGGAATGCAGCTACTGAACACAAAAAGAAAGAACATAGAGGCAAATGATGGATACAAAACTGAGTCGATGAGTCTATTTTTTACAAGATATCTGGCACATCCACATCACATGAAGCTTGGGAAATCTTGAAATTTGTGTATCAAGGTAATGATATCGTGAAGACAGTTAAATTACAGACTTTGAGATCATAGTTTGAAACCCTAAAGATGATTAACATAGAAAATGTGGATTAGTTCATGACTAGAGTCGTGGGAATAGTCAATCATATCAAACTCATTGGTCAAACCATTTCAGATCAAAAAATTGTTCAAAAGTGCTTTGAAGTGAGCTCCAAGTTTTCTCGATTCTTTTGGGTTTCATTCTTTGTCCTACACTAATGAGGTTATGCTTCAGATGTGGGACATAATAAACATCAAGAAAGTATTTTTGTTGATTATGTTTAGTAAGAATAAGAACAATACCATTTCCTTCAACTTTAATGCAAGAATGATCTCCAAGAGTAATTTATGATGTTATGAAAACATCAAGATAAGAAAGTCAATCTTTGTTACCTATCATATGATTGTTGCAACCACTATCCAACAACCAAAGATCCTTGTTGTGAGGTTCTTCAAA
Source organism: Pinus tabuliformis (assembly GCA_031772625.1). Classification (NCBI taxonomy): domain Eukaryota; kingdom Viridiplantae; phylum Streptophyta; class Pinopsida; order Pinales; family Pinaceae; genus Pinus; species Pinus tabuliformis. The sequence continues at coordinate 190,263,217 of CM062808.1, forward strand.
AAGATGGCATGAAAGAACCATTGTTTCAGAGGATTCTCCTTCATTATTAGAGATATGGACATTGCCTCCTTGCTGATACGAAATGCCCAAATTTCTTGCAGTAATAACATTGGACATTAGACTTTCTCCATGGACTACTTCTTTGAGTTTGTTTTTGTGGAGGTATCCACTGCTCTACTGCATGATGATGTTCTGTTCTGCCTCTGCTTCGGTCTCTGCCTTACTTGTTATCACCTCTATATCCTCTATCTCTGCCTCTTCCAAAAGAAAGTTGTGCTTTGAAAGCTTGTTCTATCAAATCTTCTACCAAGTTGAGTCTTCTTTTGTGTGCTAGAAGTGATTCAATCGAATGTTCTACGGAGAAAGTTGTATGGTATTTGGATTGTAGAATGGTTGTTACAATCATGTCATATTTCTTGGGAACACATGTTATATCTCTGACAAACCTCTCAATAGAAGATTGATGCAAAATGTTAAAAAAACTAGGAATATGATGTTTCCATTGACTCTTAGAAGTTGAAATATCTCACAATATTTTGTCCACAATGTGTCAAGAATAGATGAGTCTCAGTTATGGAATTCTAGGTATGTCCATATCCCATTCAAAAGTCTAAGTGAGCTTCAGAAACATTCAATGGTCATTGGTCTCCCTATTATGAATTAAAAAGGTTGTAATTGTGAAATTTTTGTTCTATCCAAGTATAAAATAGACAGCTTTCCCACATCTTCCTCTAGAGAAAAAGAGACTTTAGAACTTTTCCATATAGGTATATGTGGCCCAATGCAGACATAGTCCATTGGTGGTAATCTTTATTTTATGACATTCATTGATGATTATAGAAGGAAGACAAGGGTATATTTTCTCAAAAATAAATCAGCTACATTCTCAAGTTTCAAAGAAATCAAATCAGAAGGAGAAAAATAAAGCTGAAAGCCTTTGAAAGTACTCAGATCAGATAGAGGAGGAGAGTACAACTCCAATAACTTCAAATCCTTTTGTCAACAACAAGGAATCATAAGGAATGATAATTCAGAACACAACAAATACACTCCACAACTGAATGGAGTAGTAGAAAGGAAAGATCAGTCAATCATGAACATGGCTAGATGTATGCTTCGTGAGAAGAATTTGTCAAATAGATGCTAGGTTGAAGTAGTTTCAATAGCAATTTATGTTCTCAACAGACCTCCAATAACTAGTCACCAAGATACAATACCTCAAGAAGCATGGGATGGTAAAATGGTAAATGTATCTTGCTTTAGAATTTTTGGATCAATAGCATTTTCACATGTTCCAGAGAAACTAAGAAAGAAGCTTGATGATAGGAGTGAAAGATGCATTTTCGTAAAGTATAGTGAGCAATCAAAGGCCTACAAACTTAATAATCAAGTTACCAATAATTTTGTTTTAAGAAGAGATGTCAAATTTTTTGAAAATAAATGTTGGTCTGATAATGTTGATGAATCTTCAAATCAATATTTTTATCCACCATAACCACCAATATTGCAAGTTCAAGAAGAACCATACCATTTTGAAAATGGTACATCTTCAAGCAGTGAATCCACTAATGATTCAACATCTTCAAAATACAATTAGAAAAAGAGAAGCATCAGAGAAATATATGAGAAAGAGCATGAATTTTACGAGTAGAATATGTTTGCACATCTTTCATCTCAGCTAACTCATTTTGAAGAAGATATTAAAGAGAAAAATGGGTTGATGAAATGAACCAAAAAATTGCTTCCATAGAGAAGAATCATACATAGGAATTAGTTGATCTCCCAAGAGACAAAACCAAAATTGGTGTAAAATTAGTATATAAGACTAGGCTGGATGAAAAAGGAGAGATTGAGAAACATAAGGCAAGGTTCGTTGCCAAAGGATTCTCACAATAGCTTGGTGTTGACTATGGTGAAAACTTTGCTCTAGTAGCAAGGTTAGACATTGTTAGGACCATTTTGTCCACAATGACTCAACAAAAATGGAAAGTCTATCAAATTGATGTAAAATGTGTCTTCCTAAATGGTATATTGCAAGAAAATATCTATGTAGAGTAACCTCCTAGTTTTGATATTCCAGGATAGGATCATAAGGTATACATATTGAAGAAAGATTTGTATGGTTTGAAGCAAGGTTCAAGATCTTGGTACACTCGCATCGACACATATCTCATCAAAAGTGGTTTTTGCATTAGGAGTCATGAGCCAACTTTGTATACCCAAATTCCTGCAGGTAAAATTCTTATTGTATTCATTTATGTGGATGATCTTCTTTATACAAGAAATATCACGTTAGAAGATTTCAAAGGAATAATGTAAACAAAGTTTGATATGACAGATCTAGGAGTCACGAAATACTTCTTAGGCATTGAAATTCACCAATATTCTATGGGAATTTTTGTTGTTCAACAAGAATATGCTATCGATATCATCCAAAAGTTTAGAATAACCAATTGCAAACCTACAGATACACCAATTGCTCAATGCAAAAAATTGAGCAAAGAAGATGTAGCCCCACCAGTTGATTCCACATTGTATAAAAGTATAGTTGGTAGCTTATTATATCTCGCTTCAACTAGACCTGATATTATGTTTGCAACAATTTTTTTCCCCAGGTTCATGCAGTCACCTAAGATTTCTCATTGGAAGGTTGTAAAAAGTTATTAAGGTATATTATAGGGACAATATACTATGGTTTTTTCTATACGCATTATGAAAATTGTTCACTTTCAAGTTATACATACAAAGATTATGCAACGAATTTAGATGATCGCAAAAGAACATCAGGGTATGTTTTTCATCTTGGAACCAAGATGATTTCATGGGCATCCGAGAAATACTCAATCATTTCAATATCTTCTGCAGAGAGAAAATTCATCAGCTTATCAAGTTGTATGGTTGAGAAGATTATTAAAATATATTTCAAATATTCAGAAGGATCTAACTCCAATCTACTGTGGTAACAATTCAACAATTTGTATATCATTTTCCACAAAAAGAGAAAGCACATTGAGAACTGTTTTCATTTCATCTGTGAGCTTATCAATGATGGGGACATAATACTTGCTCTTTTTGGTTCCAAAGATTAACTAGCGGATATTTTCACAAAGCCATTGGGAAAGAATGTATTTGAATTTCAAAGAAAAATTAAGCATTGTAAATGCCTCTACATGTAACAATTGAGATTAGGAGGGGAAGTTGAGATATTAATCTCACTATTTTCTAGGTGTCATCACATTTAATTCTCTTGTCTGCTAGGTGTCGTAGACAATTTAGTCTCGGTTCAATTTCAATTCATTTTAGTCGAATTATGCTCCATTCATTTATTATTAATGTTTACAATGTAATCTATTTATCCATTTTGAATATTGAGAAGAGAAATCTTTGCTCCTAATATATAGTTGTTCATGAAGTTTTTCCAACCATTACTTTGAGCTCTACGTAAAATATCATAACAACTAAAATTATTAGTAACTCTAATCCACTATTACACAGTAATGAGGTAGTCTAACACTATTAATTCTATGATGTTACTTTAGATAATGTATAGTAGATACTATGAGTCTAAGCACTAAAGTAATCATATAGTTGTGTTGTGATAACTGGTCAGCCTGTCGAGGTGAAGTAAACTAGTTACATTTATGTGTTGTGATGATTAGCCCATTTCTAGAATTGAAGTAATAACGTGAAAATTGTGTGTGGTATCACATAAGTGATTATCTCTAATGTATCTCCATCACGTTGCCACTAAATGTGGACTCTAGATTAACTAAACCTAACACATACTCGGGTGTGAGTACTATGACATAAATATTATACAATGACTGATAGTAGCGGAACATTGCAATGTCAATCTAAACAAATTTTAAAATTTGGATTCTACTGAGGTAAATGAGATTGAACAGAAACATACATTGGTTGGTGAGGGTACCTTTTATAAATCTTAGAAAGTAGATACTCAAGACACATAATCTCTTAAAATAATAAGATTCATTCCACTCATGACCAAGGTGAACTGTCACATAGATGGTGCGATCAAGTTGATGCCAACGTAAGTTATACATAGTGTATAAAGAAACTAATGGATAAAATGGACACATTAAAATAGAAGTGTATACAACAATCCAATTATAAGTTATAAAGACGTTCTAGTTGCAAGGTAGAGTGCTTATTATTTTCATAAAATTGTTGATACTGCACGATGCCATTTTGGTTGGGTATAGTATCCTAGGGAAAATTTTAAGGATGAAAGTTTATCTTAATGTTTAGTAGCCTTGGCTAATCTTTCCAGTCCATAATATCCAAATTTTAAAATGTTTGATGATAATTTTGTAAGAATGCTCAGATTTCTAATTAATTTATATTATAGAATATATAATATTGGTGATTCTTAAGGTAAAATAATTTTATACTATAAAATTTGGGCGAATTCATTTTTAGAAAAATGGAAATTGGCGAAGAGGTTTTTTTGTAAAAAGTAGGGAATATTATCCCACCTACGAATATTAGCCCCTAAAATGTTTCCTGTAGTATCCCTCATCAATACCTTTAAGCAGGAAAAAAAATATCCCTTGTAAATAAATCAAGGCCACTATCAATTGGAAATAAGAAGTAGTTTTTAAAATGTTAATTTTTTAAAATTATATATATATCTATCTATATATCTATATATATATATATATATATATATATATATATATATATATATATATATATTAATTGTATGTAAAGTATAAGTTATAATTAGTTAGGTTAAAAACATACACATGGAAATTAGCAAATAGTTTATTGTAAACTAATTCATCTACAGATATGTTATAATGGTAAATGGGTTGATTACTATTGGAAATGATGTTGGATGAATGATTAATCTCTCTCACATAAACACACATACATATACCTTAACTTAAATACTCTTCTTGGTTAAATTAAGTTAGATTTAATTTTCATGTAGAGAATGCTATAAATGACTTTCACTACTATATCATGATTCCAATTGTTAACTTAGTCAAGACTGAACCCTTATCAAAATACTCTAAAAGAAAAAAAAAAGTTGTTTAATGTGTTAAATGAGTAGGTCTTGCATTTTTCATGCGAGGAATGAGGATAGACCCTCTCATTTAAAAAAACTATCTTGGTAGTTAACAATATCCTTCACTTTCTCAATAACAATCCACTTAACCCAAAGCTCAACATCTTCCAATTAAAATATATCATCCTTCGTATGGCCATTGAAAATGGTGTCCATGGAATTAGGAGATTCCTAAAGCTTTTTAAGGTAGGAATTATGATTCTTTGAGGGAATCAATTTGTTTTCTTATTTTTACAGGTTATAATTTCCTTCTAAAATGTTCTAGAATAAAATTTACATAAGTGCATCATTTTCTCTTTCTTTCAAATTATATAGTAAATTTTGTTCCCTTTATAAAGAGACTTGTATGTATTTATCTTTCTAGGCCTCAAATATTTGTTAGGGATATTAATAATTGCTCCTCTAGTAATTTTTCAATCCTTATGATACAAAAGGTTAGTGGTTTTATTTTTATTTTTATATGATGCATTGATAAAGAACATGCAGTTGGAGGAAGGAAAAGGTTGTAGTAAAATTATGATAAAGGTTTTCAATGTTATTCTAATAAGTTAAGTGGCCTAAATACATCTTTAAATCCTTTAAGAAGAGATCCATTTTACTTTTTTAAAAAGAAGGTGACTTTATTTCCAACAATTCTCTTACATGCAGCTTTTGAGCATGGAAATATTTAGAGTTAAGGTTAGAAGTTGATGATTAGAGAGGTTAATGGTCATTTAAAAATTCAAAATTTTCATCGAAACAAGGATTATGAGATATCACATAATCCATAAAAATACTACCAGGCTTACGAATACAATTCTTTTGGTTGAAATTAATCCACTTGATGAAACAATTCGAAATTAAAATGTTTTGATAACTACATATCTTGACTAACTATGTACCAAATGAGTTCTCAATTAGGTATTTAGAGCTTGTCTTGTATTACCTAATAGATCAAGGTCCTTGTTTAGCCAAATATGATTATGGTTGAAGTCATTGCATATAAGAATACCTATTTTTTTAAACTCTTGTGTTAAAGTCTCCTAACACAAGCACACTACCTTCCGTCCTCAAATTTTTTTGATCTAGATTGTTTTCCTTACAAAAGGTATAGTGGATGGACGTGAAGTAGAAAAATACGATATAAATATTTTTGGTGTTACTATGAGAGATTACGATGCAAATATATCAATTGAGAGGGTTTATCTTATGATGTTGGGTGTGAGGTGAAGTATTCCTTTTTATATAACAGGTTATTCCAACAATCCCCGCTATGAGACAGTTTCTTATTCCACACTAAACATAAAATAAATCCATGTATGTGAGGGATATTGTTATGAAACCAGCTCACAAAAAGATAGAAAATATAGATCAACACCTTAGAAATAAGCCTCTTTGAGGGGGCAACCTCCTTTACATTACACAAATGAACAATTCTTGGATGTTACTAATGACAAGACCTCCTTTCTATATATAGGAGTCTAAGGGGTCATAATTTAATCGGAGGTGACATAACAATAATAATGTAAGAGCACAATAATAACAATGGTGGGCTTCTATGGGGAACAATAATAACAATTTGGGGACTACATTGGCAGAAAAATATAATAAGGGGATTGTACTAGTAACAATAAGGGGTTACACTAGTAGTATAGAGACCTAACATGCCCCTCTCCTTCAAAAAGTGTTGTCCTCAATGCATGAGTAGTTCTTGATGCTTCTATATAAAATTCTTGTCCTCCCATGTGGAATCTTTAGCAAGTAAGTTCTTCCACTTGATGAGATACTCTAAAATTGATTGATTTTGTAGATATTTGGTTCTTGTTTCTGTGACTGCTCCAGGTTCCAATATGATTTTTCCTTCCTCGTCAAGTTCTGGCAATATTGTTTGAACTGGGATCTTCTGCAACGTTTTAATGAGTGGCCAGACTTCTTCATCCATCTTCCATTCATCTCTTGCTTCATTTATCCAATCTGGTTGGATAATAGAAATAGCATAAAACAATCCTTCCACATCCTTATCCTTTCTTGAGAGTGCATCTGCAACCACATTTTGCTTCCCTTTTTTGTAGATGATTTCAAATTCATAACCCAACATATTTGTGACCCATTTTTTTTGTTCTTCTAAAGATAATCTTTGTTCTAAAAAGTATTTAAGACTATCATGATCCATTTTGACCTTGAGGTGTCTTCCCATTAGGTAAGGTTGCGATTTCTTAAGTTCATGTAGTTTTTCCAACGTTTCCTTCTCATAAATAGCTTGCTTGAGATGTAGCCGTAAAAATAACCAATCACCTACATCAAAACTTCTTTCACTGTGATGTTGACATATATGTTGTTTCATTCGATTCTGCACCAAAGTGGTGTTATCCTTTAAAAGTTGGAGAACTTGTTGTTGATGCTTGATGTGATCTTTCACTGCTTGAATATTTTTCTTCTTGATATGTCCTTCTATCTTGAGAGTTTGAGGAGTGGTAATTTCTTCCAATGCATTACAAGATATGGCCAGATTCATTTCTTGATGCTCAATGTGATCTTTCACTTCTTGAACATTTTTCTTCTTGATATGTCCTTCTGTCTTGAGAGTTTGAGTGGTAATTTCTTCCAATGCATTACAAGATATGGCTTGGATTCATTTCTTGATGCTCGATGTGATCTTTCACTTCTTGAACATTTTTCTTCTTGATATGTCCTTCTATCTTGATAGTTTGAGGAGTGGTAATTCTGGCCAATGCATTACAAGATATGGTCGGATTCATTCCTTCTTTCTCGATGTGATCTTTCATTTCTTGAACCTTTTTCTTCTTGATATGTCCTTCTATCTTAAGAGTTTGAGGAGTGGTAATTCTTGCCAATGCTTTACAAGATATAGTTGGATTCATTTCTTATTTATCTAGGGTTGGTTCTTGGTGTATATCCTCCTCTTTTGATGTTTCTTGATCCTTTTCTTCCTCCTCTTGACAATCAATGTAAAATAATTTCTTCTCAGCACACTTATGACCTTTAATATATTTGTTATCACGATTGTAACAAAGTCCTTTTGCTCTTTTTTATTCCAATTATTGTGGTGTCAACCTTGTAGGTTGTGGAAGGCTAGGAGAAACAACACTTCCATCTTTATAGTTGTGAGGGGTAGACTTCCTTGTTGCCATAATTCTTCTTTCCACTTTTCATGCCACCCTGAATGCGTTCTCTAATGAATCATGTTCCCAAAGATGAACCTCATGTTGAATGTTACCCTTTAAAGTCCGTATGGAGAAATCAATCCTCTCCTTCTCTGGAATATCATTTTCCCTTATATTCAATTTTTGAAAGTCCTAAATGTGCTCTGCCATTGGACACTTTTGTTTAAGATTTAGAAATTAGCTAATGAAGGTGCTTCTCTTTGTATCTTGATAATGTTCTATTATTTCCTCCATGAAAATTGACCACGTAACAAGTGGTTATGAGAACAAAGCCCTTTATACCATAAAAATTGATTATGTTCTAAATATGAAGATGCAATACATACCTTTTGTAACAGTTGCACTTCATGTAGATCAAAATATTGCTCCATATGTAGTATCCAATTTACTGGATCCTTGTAATCAAACTTCCTCATATCGTCTTTTCTTGATTTTAGCAGATTGATCTTGAAACGACTGTAACTCTGTAATTTCGGGTCTTCCAATTCTGAAATTGCGACTTGCACTATCCCTATGCATCCTCTTTCTAATGCCACCAGTCTGATCGAAATTGGATTCTCCAAGAAAGCGTTATGAAAAATCTCTCAAGATGACTTGATTATATACCTTTTCATAAAAGAGAATTTGTATGAAGTGCCACGTGTCAATGTTTTGACCTTCAAATCTAGAAAATATACACAAAACACTAGAATTCATTCTCTTCCTGCAAATTCTTATGAAATTTCAATTTGATGCTCAGAGAGATAGTTATGATGATTTTCCATAGGTCGCCTATTTGGGATGTGATTCGAGAACCTACATAAACCCTAAATGTCTTGTACTTTATCTCCAAAAATATAGTGAAACAAGATTTGAAATTTGGGCGTGAGCTTCCCCACTATTTCGGCTCAAATGGGTATTAATTCCAGAGTTTGAACCTTTGTAGAGAAAAAATTAATGTGAAAATTCCATGATGACCTGTTTGAGATGAAATTATGGAGCTTGCAAAAACCCTAACTTCCTCAGATCATATCTCCAAAAATATAGTGAGAAAAGGTCTAAAATTTGGACTCCAGGTGCAGACCGATTTCTTCTCAAATTTTTTTTCTTTTAGCTTCTGAAACTTCGTAGCGAAAATGTTATAGTGAAAATGCCACAATGACCTGTTTGGAGCAGCAAAACCCTAGAATCCAAAGCTCTCATGCCAAATGTTATGAAACTAGCTCACAAAATGATAGAAAAGATAGATCAATGCCTTAGAAATAAGCCCCTTTGAGGTGGAAACGTCCTTTACATTACACAGATGAACAATTCTTGGATGATACAAATGACAAGACCTCCTTTCTATACATAGGATTCTAAGGGTTCATAATATAATTGGAGTTGACATAACAATAATAATGTAAGGGCACAATAATAGAAATATGAGGACTACATGGGCACAACATAATAAGGGGGTTGTACTAATAACAATAAGGGGTTACACTAGTAGTATAGGGACCTAACAGATCTTATAGTATTCATCATGTTCCCAAGTTTTGACTTAACAATACTATAAACTTTAACTTTAGATCCAACTTAACATAAGACATTTACACCATGGAAATCTATGAAGGTTTAAAAAAAGGATCTAGAGTGTTTCAAATTCCTCTTTATTACATTCATTTGGTTTCTATCATTTATGATAGCTTTCCTATTTCTAATGATTTCCCATTTTTCTTGCTTTCTGGAATTCTTTACCTTTTGAAGCTCATTTATTAATTCAACTTGTTCTACTTGAATACAATCTCATTTATAAATATTATTCTCTCTTTTAACATTGAATATTTACCAAGTATGCCAAATTTATTATCACTATAGCTTATTGCAACATTTAACAATTTATATTTACTCTAAAGTATATTTTTCAACCTTCTCGGTTCTATGAGATAAGTTGTTTCAATTTGTAACTTATTATCTAGTTCTTCTTTTACTACTGTTACAGTGTCATCATCTTTCTACCCTATTATACTAGCGAATACAAGATTTAATGCTATACAATTGCACTTATGATCTAACTCAAATGGCTCATTTATTTCATTTTTGATGGGTTCGATATCTAATTTACTTTTACATAATACTTAGGGTCAAGTTATTATTTTGTTTTACTTTAACTGTATAGTCTCATATTTCAAGCCGCAATTTCCTTCAACCTTTATTGTTTCATTTTCTCCATTTCATCTAATTTGTCTTACAATTTTTGCAAATGAAATTTAACCCCTAATATGTTACTCTCTAATAATTTGAATTTGTTATCCAGCATTGTGGATAAACCAATTTTGTGTTCCACCTCTCTTTATTTTCTCCTCTTTTCTAATGAGATTATATGATCATAAGAAATATAAAATGTGACTTTAGTTGGCTTCCCCTTACAACGTTTAGGATTTTCCATATGTGGTGAAATGCTCATAATTAAATTAAATAAATAAAAATGACTAAATAAAAAGAAGTTATGCATATGGATTCTGTGGCCTAGAGTATTTTCGCAGAGAGTTTTGATAAATATAGTATTCGAAAGTTCTAGCATGTGTAGCGTTGTAGACCATGGAATATATATTTTAATAAATAAATACTCACAAAACCTCAAAAAATCAACATAAATAAAATAAAATCATGTAAGTATTCCTCATAAAATATATAAATTAATACAAATATTCATCACAAATTATTGACTCTGATAAGTAAGTGAAAAGGGTATCCAAATAAACATTTTAACAAATATGATTGCAAATAATTAATTCATTGCCAAATAAATATTTAGAAAATTATCATATACCAATAAATATATATCTGAAATTATATTTTCCATTACGTAAAATAATCTTCACATATATTCATTACAAATAAAATTAATCGAGACCAAAGAATATACTTACCCATAAAATTTTCATTCAACTATGAAAAATATAACTATTAAGATATATCATTCTTCACAAATCTATAAGGCAATGCCTATACATTTTTCTTGTACGTTAAAAATAAAATTAATTGATACCAAAACATATACTTTTTAAAATTTTCATTCAACTATGAAGAATATAAGTATTAAGATATATCATTCTACAAATTTATAAATTTATAACCCAATACCTATACATTTTTCATTAACAAGAATTATGAGCCAATACCTATACATTTTTAATTAACAAGAAGTATATTAACCAAAATAATAACACATTTATCCTTTTACAAAATATCATACTCATTTAAAATACAATATTTTCCATTATTATAAATATGATAAAATAATAGTATATGAATTAATTTTAAAATATTAAAAATTAATTCATTTTCATCATTCCACTTAGAGTTCAGAAATGAAACACTTACATGGCTAAATGTTGCTAATCCTTTGAAAAATAATTTAGTTCTACTTGCATTTAATAGCAACACCTTTTTTATATTAATACAATGTGAAAAATTATGCCATAATTTTATACATCAAAATATTTAATATGGGAAAAATCATTTTTAAAAATAACTATTTTATATAATCATAATATCTTTCATAAAATAAAATAAATATTGATATTAATTTTTTTTATTATAAATTTTTCATTTTTATTATGATATAATTGAAGTATTTATATAATTTTGTTTAGTTGTTTTATGGGTATAGAGTAATGGTAATCAGATGTTTTGTTAAAATAATTTTTTGGTAAAAATTACTGATTTGAAATTTTGTAAGCTAAAATTCAATCATAATAAAAATTGGTGTAGCCTTAAACCACTAATTAAATATAATAATCATCTCAAAACTCATACCACTTTAAAAATATATATATATAATTAAATTTATATTAAATCTAAATTAATATAAATTTACATAAATATATTTTAAATATCTTATATATTTATTATTTTTATTCATATATTTTAATCAATTTATTTATTTATATGAGAAATATATTTTTATTTTCTTGTTAATATTGGATGGAACATTTTTTCTCCCAAATTAGACTAATTAACTAAAACCAAATCTATCTTATTTTGTATACAAAACACCATATTTCAATATAATTTGTAATGAATTAACTAAAGGGTATTAATAATATTATGAAAAGGCTACATTGATAACTTCACGTGTACAAATAAATTATAATTCATAAATAATTTTGAAATAAATTATATTACTCCATATATTTCTACGATTTATTATCATATTAATTTCCAAATAATTATGTAATTTATAAAATGATATTAGTTTTAAATATAATTGAGATTTATTATTTATTTGTTAATTATTATACTAATCTAAAACTAGATTTAAAAATAATATTATAGTAAAAATATAATTAATTTAAAAATAATATTATAGTAAAAATATAATTATATTGCAATAACTATTAAAATATATAATAATATAAATGGTTAATAACGTTTTAAATATGTTTTTTTTTTAAATTGTTATATCATTACATTAATTTTACAGCAGCTGTAGAGTTTATGAAAAAAATATTATCTTAAATTTCATAATATTATTTTAATATCACATTAATTTTATAATAAATATATAAAATTAAAAAATATTAGAATATTATTATATATTAAAGATTTTATATTATTTAAAATGTAAATCTGTAACAATATAAATGATTGATAAGTGATTAAATAATATGAAAATTTTAAAGGAGTTAGATTTAATAGTAAAAAGTTAGAAATTTTATTTTTAAGCAAGGTTGAATTTACATGAAGACTTAATTTATTACATGAGCCAATTTCATGTAGTAGCTAAATGTATGATTTCATCTAGAGAGATTATATTAAATAGTGGATCAAATCCCACTTCAATGTCCTCAATTTTTAACCTCCGCTGAGAGGAGCTCACTTAGCAAGCTCATGAAAATGTAAAGAAAATGTCGATAAAAAAACTCATGTTAAAATCCCCAATATTCAATAACTTGTAGTCATATGTTATGGGTGGTGTGATTCACCTATGAATTATAAAAAAAAAGGAATCAAATTCATGTCATGCCAGTATAAGATTAATTTCTCTAGCAAAAAAAATAATAACAACATTCCAAAAGTAATAGCTTAATACTCACGAAAATGTACATTTCAATAGATTCTGAGAATGCTCTACAACCTGAGAAAAACTTGAAGTTGGCACCTGTTTAGGTTTTAGGGTTCCATGGCGGGTCACGCAGGGGGGAGCACTGCTCCCTCTTACAATCAAGCTGTCACAGAGGGAGGTAGGGAGACATGAGGGAAACAGTTCAAAATACCGGTGGAGAAGATTGCAGAAACAAGAGGAAAGGAAACAGTGGGACACAATGAGATCCTGAATCAGAAAGAAGATCAAGAAGAATCAAGTCTAGAAGGGGAGAAGGGAGGTAGTAGCAGGAAAAGGCCTCAAACGAAAACTACGGGAGCCTGCAAGCCCAAGTCGAGCATAATCCCCAAGGTCATATTAAGTGATCCAGCGATTTAAGCACATAGGGACCATATGAGAGAACATGCGATCATCTGCAAGTTCATGGGAATATGGTCAATAGAGAGAGCTTTACACATCTGGGTCAAGAGCCACTAGAAACCCAAAGGAGAGATACATTTGCATCTAGGTTCAAAGGGCTTCTTCATGGTAGTGTTTGTGAGCCTAGAAGGCAAGGATAGAGAGTTTGAAGGGGGACTGTACTTCTATGCTACAACAGGACTTTACATGCGTCCATGGATGATGAACTTTGTCTTAGAATGGGAAACATTCACATCTGTACCGGTTTGGATCAGAATATACTCACTACCTCTGGACTACAGGCAACCAGAGTCACTAAAAACCATAGGCAACAAGGTGGGGCATTTTGTAAGAATATCAGAAGAAACTCTAGAAGGTAAATATACCTCCTTTGCTAGAATATCTGTGGAATGGATCTATCTGGAGTCCTCCCGGAAGCAATAACCTTAGAGGTATATGATGAGGAATGGATGCAAATGGTAGACTATGAGCACATACCTTTCAGATGCCAGAAATGTCATGAACATGGCCATCTATTCAAAGATTTCCCCACAAACGATGTGGAAAATAGTGGAAAGACCCCTATGGACAAAGATCATGAGGGTTTTACTGAGGTTGGAGGCAAAGGGAAAGGGGGTAAAAGATCACATAAGAAAACAAGCAAAGACAAACAAACAAGACACAATAGCTTCAAAATCCTAGAGGAAGTGGAGAAGAACGTGGCAACAGACCCAGTCAAGGATAACATCCCTAAGGAGCAGGACATGGAAGCTGAAATGGAGGATATCCTAGTAAACGATCAGCAAATAGAGGAACTACAAAGCTACATGGAGATCAGCAAGGACCATGAAATGACCCCAAGTGAGGTAGGTACGGAGGATCATGAACTGTAGGAGATACTAGAAAAAGAAAATCTAGATCTAGAGCAATTTCTGGAACAGGGGAAGCGCAAAGGTGTGGACTCACTGCCAAAAGAAGATTATGATCGAGTCCAACAACTCTATCTATGGAGGGCACAATCAAAGGGAACTGGAGTCAAAAGAAACCACGAAAGCCAAGAATAGAGTGGGGTCAAAGCGATGGAGAACCTGCAGACATTATCTTCAAAAAACTTAGGAAGGAAAAGAGGAAGGAAAAGACAGAATGAGTTGCTAACGGAATGTGGGAAACTGCTGATTAACTCAGGTAAGATGAAATATCTTACCAACTACTCTTTTACTAATCTTTCTTAATGAAGCTTACAACCTGGAATATTAGAGGGTTAGGGAGTGGAAGAAAACAGAGAAATCTCAGCAATAGAATAAAAGAAGAAAAACCAGACATGGCCTTTATTCAAGAAACAAAATGCTCAATGGAAAAAATAAGAGAAATCCATAATAAATGGTTAATTAACTATGATTATTTAGAGGTGAAAGCCAACAACTCTGCAGGAGGGATTCTCACCCTATGGGACCCACGAAAACTGGGAATCCTGGATGATGAAGCATCCAAGAACTAACTTTCTGTGGTGTGTAAGCCTGTAAGGGACAAGGAGACCTACATGATAACTAATGTGTATGGCCATCAACAGCAAACAGAGAAACTTAAACTTCTTAACTCCTTGGAAGGTCTCAGAGCACGTTATCCCAACATACCCTGGATACTAGTAGGTGATTTCAACATGATAAGATCTCTCTCGGAAAAAAAAGGAGGTACCAGACAACTAGGAAGAGACTCTGAAGCCTTCCAAGATTTCCTCGTGAACATGGGACTAGTGGACACTAAAACTACAAATGGGACATTCACTTGGAATAACAAAAGAGGTGGAGCTTCCCAAGTGGCGTAAAAATTGGATAGGTTTATCGTCTCTAAGGATCTCACCTCACAGGAGCAGCCATATTAGTGTTCATTCTACCCTTTGGTGGCTTGGATCATTGACCTGTACAGCTAGAAGCCTCCTTTATGGGCACTCCGAGGAATAG
Organism: Pinus tabuliformis; assembly: GCA_031772625.1. Taxonomy (NCBI): domain Eukaryota; kingdom Viridiplantae; phylum Streptophyta; class Pinopsida; order Pinales; family Pinaceae; genus Pinus; species Pinus tabuliformis. Next base: position 190,278,904 of record CM062808.1, read on the forward strand.
GCCTTTCAGATTCGAAAATGCTTGGCTCTCTAACCCCAACTTCACCAGAAACATTTCCAATTGGTGGAAGGAGGATTTGAACATCCAGGGTACCAAGATGTACATGCTCCAGTAGAGACTAAAATACATTAAATCCAAACTCAAGGAGTGGAACAAAAAAAAAATTTGATGATATCATCAAGGCCAGAATGAGTACTGAACTGAAACTCGAGGAGGTCAATATGATCAATATCACAGAGCACTTCAATGAGGAAAGACAAAATTTGACTGATTCTCTGTAGGAAGAATGGGAGAAATGTTGCCTACAAGAGGAAACTTTTTGGAGAGAGAAATCCCAGATCCAATGTATCAAAGAGGGAGAAAGGAACACTAAGTTCTTTCACAAATCCACTATGGCTCACAGGGCACATAACAAAATCAAAAAGCTAAAGGACTCTCAACGTTTTGAACTTGTCACTCACAAGGACATGGAGTCGACCCTAGTACAACACTTCTCTGACATTGAAAAGGAGCCAATGGAAGATAAGTCCAGTTTCATTGCAAATATCACTCAGTACATTCCCAGGTTGGTCACTAATGAGGAAAACCACAATCTCAATAGTCCAGTCTCTAAAGAAGAGGTTAGTGAGGTGATCAAGGAAATGAAAAATGGAAAAGCACCCGGACTAGATGGTTTCAATGATGATTTCTTCAAAGCCTGGTGTGATATAGTCAAATAGGACATACTCGAGGTAGTTGAAGACTCAGGGCAACACAAAAAGGTTCTGAAAGCACTAAATGCAACCTTTATAGCTTTAATCCCCAAAAATAAAAACATTGTCACTCTGGATGGGTTTAGACTCATAGCCTTATGTAATGTGGTTTACAAAATCATCTCCAAAGTGATAGCCAACAGACTCAAGCCACTGCTACCTGTGCTCATATCTGAGGAGAAAACAGGCTATGTGGAGGGAAGGCGGATTCTTAACAACATCATCCAAGCCCATGAGGTGGTACACTCTCTCAAAAATAGCGAGGAAGTAGGTATGATCATCCAATTAGACCTTGCGAAGGCCTATGAAAAACTCAACTGGTCTTACATCAAAGCCATTCTTAAAGCCTATGGCTTTAACCAAGAGTGGACAAGATGGGTTATGGCTCTAGTCACCTCGACCAGTTTCTCCATTTTGGTTAATGGAGCTCCCTCCAATATTTTTACACCTTCCAGGGGACTCAGACAAGGTGATCCGCTCGCTCCATTCCTCTTTGTCCTCATGAAGGAAGGGCTTGGTAGAGCAATCAAAATGGCAAATGCTAAAGGTAGAATTCAAGGAATCAAGCTCACCCCGGATGGAGAGGCCAACACTCATCAACAATTTGTGGATGACACGACGCTGCAGGGTGTACCCATAGTCGGGGAGGCAAAAGCACTTAAAGAAATCTTAAACGACTTCAGTATGGCAGTAGGCACAGAGGTAAGCCAAAGAAAATCCAAGGTTTTTTTCTTTAACACTAATATTGCAATATAGAGAAATATCACCAAGATTCTTCGTTTTCAAAAGGAATAGTTACCTTCCAAATATCTAGGCATTCCTCTTATTGAAAAACCCCTGTGTAAGAATATATGGGAACCAATTTTAAACAAGCTTCAGGACAAAATCAGTAATTGGACATGCAGAGCTTTAAAATTTGGATGGCGACTGGTGCTCACCAGGGCGGTATTGCAAGCCATTCCCATTTTTATGTTTGGAGCCATACTGGCTCCTCTAGGTATAAAGCAGCAAATAAGAAACATTCAAAGGAATTTTCTGTGGGGAAAAGGGGAAAAAAATAAGTGGGCTTTAGTTGCCTAGGACAAGCTCTGCAAACCCAAAAGCCATGGTGGTTGGGTCTGGAATATCTGAAGACTCTGAGTTAGGCTTCGGGAGCCAACCTATGGTGGTGATGGATAAAGGAGTCGAGAGCACCATGGGCCAAGCTTTGGACACAAAGTACGCCAAACACTGGTAGGAATAGGATCACATTAGAATGACAGGACAAATCAGGGGCTCATACATTTGGAACCTTGCATGGGAGAACAAAAGCATTGTCCAGAAGCACTATTTTTGTGAAATCAGAGCTGGGAATCAGGCTCGCTTCTAGGAGGACAACTGGCAACAGGAACCCATCATGAACAGGAATGAACTGGAAGCTCTCAAAAGGGACAAAGACAACAAAGGTCTCTTATTAGTAAAAGACTTCTGGGATCAAGCAAGGAACAAGGATAAATGGAGAAAATGGAAGAATCTAAGTTACAAGGAAGAAAGCCCTTTGAAGGGCATGGCAGAGGCTCTTGCTAAGGACTTAGAGTAAAGAAGGATTTTGGTATCCTTCTCACCTGACCAATTAAGATGGGGCAAGAACAGTGAAGGTAACTACAATCTCAAAGAGGCTAAACAGGCAATCACTAGATTTAACTTGGTAAACGTTGAGAAAATCTGGCAGGAGCTATGGCGGACCTCTCAATGGATGAAAATAAAATTATTTATCTGGCTTGTTCATCAAAGGAAAATCTTAACTTGGGAAAACCTTATTAAGAAAGGATTCATTGGCCACTCTAAATGTCATCTTTACGGCTTGTAGGAGGAAACGATTGAACACCTGCTTAATCTGTGTTCTTTTTCTACCAAAATTTGGGATTGGGTGGCCTCAAGCTTCAAACAGACCGACAGGGACAGACTCAGCATATCTAATACATTATCAAAATGGAGGAAAAACTTCTCAGAAAATGAAATCATCAACAGAGCTTGGATGCTAACTCCACGCTTTGTCATCTGGAATATTTGGAAAGAAAGAAATAGAAGAATCTTCAAAAACGAAGCCAAAGAACCCCAGTTTATCATGAATCAGATTTTGAAACAGCTCAAGGAAATAGTCAGAAGAATTCTAAGAATGAAACCTACGAATCCTCCTCTACCTCAGGAGTTTCAAATTCTTATTAATCTGGATCTTCAAGCCATCAACCCTCAGGGGGTGAAGAAATATCTGAGATCCTTAAACACAGGGGATAGGGGTTGGCAGCCCCCTCCTCAGGGCTTTTTCAAAGTCAATATAGATGGAGTCTCCAAGGGAAATCCTGGGAAAGCTGGCTTCGGTGGGGCCATTAGGGATCTTGAGGGACTTATAAAATACATCTTCCATGGACACCTGGAATAGGGCACCAACAACATGACAGAACTTCTGGCATTAGATCAATGAATGGAGATCCTAGCGGAGGCCAACTTATAGAATGTCATAATCGAAGCTGACTCGAAATTGGTTGTCAAGCTGCCAAAAAGATTCAAAATGGAACCTCGCCAGAGAAAGTTTCAAAGAACTAGAGGCTGTTGCAGGTGTTCCACCGTATCAAATCACACTTACATATCCTTAAAACAATAAGATTTGTGCATGTTAGAAGAAAGGTCAACATTCTTGTAGAAAAGTTGGCTAATGAAGAGGTGGTCAACAAGGACAGAGATTCTCTACATCCATGGGAGTTTCTTCCTGCCGGGCAGCTACGGGAGGACTGTTCCACTCTAGCAAATGTAGATTGAGATTCATGGCTAGATAGTGCTAATACTAGAAACAGAGAGGGGCAGGACAGTGCAAAATTTGTCGTCGATCTCTGTTCATAAATTCTCTTCACTATTCCCATGGCATTAGGATGATAGAGGAAGGTTTCAAGGTGAGTGATAACACAAATTGGATGGCTGATACTCTCTTGGCTCAGCGGGTTTTTTTTTGGAAACTCCCGAGGGGTAGCTTGGAAAAGAAGGATGTAAACAGACTGGCAGGCTCAGATGGACGGTCTCCATCCAACGATACCACGGATGCAAAACCACAAGTGGTTTATTGCGTGGGCTTCGGCTGGTTTCTAGTTTAATGGAAGAACCACATAATTCCATTCAAGACATGATGCGTGGCGTAGAGATGAGAGAGAAAACCACTCTCATCAAGTGGTTAATCTCTATGCATCTTGGCACCACGATATCTCTGCGGGGTGTTGGATACAGACGTTTCTTTCAACAATTGAGATCAGTCGTGCTATTTACTTAAAGGTTCGAGACCTGACTTATTCAGGTGGACCCCATCTTAATAAAATTACGAGCAGGTCCACTAGGAGTCACATGGCCCTTGGTGGGACCATATACACAGATCGTATATTCCTTATGGGTTTTTGTGCGGCAATAAGGTGGGTTCCAAAAAACCCAAAGCCACAAGTGGTATATCGCGTAGGACACGGGCGGTATCAGGTTTTGGAGCAATTGCACGTGATTCCATACAGAAGGCAACATGTGGCAAGGAGAGGTGAAGGAAAACTGCTCTCTTCATGCGGTTAACCCCCTTGTTTCTTTTTTGCGTGATATACATGATGGTCGTCAAATCGAGACTCTGACTTCAACGGCTCAGATTGTTCGGCCCTGTTTCTTATTGACAAATAGGTCGGGGCTTGTACTTAGAGACGCAGTGTGGTTCTTGCCGGTTATCTGAGGGCTTCGTCCCCGTTTTGTTTAGGTTTCCACTTTTGTTGCAAAAGGGTCAGTTTATGGTCTTGACCTATCTGGTTGTTGTTAGCTGTTTCTATTGGCTGTTTCACCCCTACCGTCTGGGGCTCTTTGTAAATTATGTAATTTTTTCAGTTTAATAGAAGGTTCGTCTCTTACTTATCAAAAATAGTTTAATACTCACATTTTTTTCCTTTATAAACGAGGGAATTCCAAAAATTTCAAAAATGAGTAAAAAATAGTTATCAGACATCCAAATCATATATAAAACTGAAGTTTTATTACAAACCAAAAAAATTTGCTTACAAATATATAACTACTTGACCAAAAAAACCAAACTAAAGATTCCTCCCACTAGGGCTATGAATAGAGTTACCAATAGAAAGAAAGAGAGTTCAAAAACATAATTAGAATAAAGACTATCATTTCGACTTCTATTATTTGGTGGTCTCCACTATAATAGGATACTTGTTGGCACGATTGGTGTGCCAAAGTTGAGCCTCCACGTAACTGGCATGCAATACAAAGAGCTCATGGTAAACTGCATCTCATGAAGCGTTGGAAGAATTTCTTTTTTTTCTCATTTTGATCTATAAAAATATTTCCAACAGTAATTTTAAGTGCCAATATATGTCCACCATGCATATTTACTAATTTTAGAAATGTGACCAATATCTCGCACCCAACCAACTATCTTAACTAAAACTTCAATGTTTGTTACACCATATTATGTTGGCATTATTCCTTCTTAATTATGTGAGGAGTGTGGTTTCTATAGCGAAGAACTCTGGTCTCTAAAATGAGTCACCCCTCACCTCACTAAACTTATCCTTGGGACATAGTGAATTAAAATAGATAGGCATTATGTTATGTTGGAATTACAATTTTTGTTATACTAATATTTGCAAGTGCTAGTAAACAAATGCATTGCTAGAGTTAATGGATCCATGAGAGGTGATTAAGAACATGTCACAAAACACATGTGAGCACTTGTTTATCCAATGTCTAACAATCTCCCCCTAACGTGAGGGTGTGAGTTGAACTCGAGACCTTTGGCTCTGACACCACTTGTTGGAATCACGATTAGAACATGTCATTAAACACATGGGGAGTGCTTGTTTATCCAATGTCTAACAATCTCCCCCTAACGTTACCGTGTGAGTTGAACTCTAGACCTTTGGCTCTAACACCACTTGTTGGAATCATGATTATTGTTACATCAAAACCTGTAGGTGTTCGTAAACGAATACATCACTAGAGCTAACATATTCACGAAAAATTGTTAAGCACATGTTGTGAAACACACGAGCAATGTTGGTTTATCTAATGTCCAACATGCTATCTATAAGAGTGAAACAAAAATGAGTAAAAAAAGTTGAAAGGTTAAAAGTGACAAAAAAAAAAAAAACAAACAAACAAAAAAACAAAACAAGACGTGAATACCATGAACTAATTAAATAGCAGTAATAAATAATAATAAAATTTATATATACCAATGAGGTCAAAGGACCAAGGACACAATGAGAGACTAGAGTATGGGTATCGAAGGGGAAACCACAATGAAAAGGGGAGAATCAAATAATCACGATAGAGAAGAAGCGAAATAGAAATCAAACTCCCTTACCTTTCTAGTTAATCGAGTGTATCGAAAAATTAAAAAAGACCACTAATGACACCCAAAGCTAGGAGAGAAGCCAAGGAAAAACCTTAAATATGAGATATTTAAATATAGAGTGTCGAAGATTACCAAAATGGAAGCCCACCACATATTACTAGACGAGGAAATAGTGTTGCATGATTTAGCTTTCAAATCACTCAGAGTAACCCTCTGAAGCAAATGTTGATAACCAAAAATGGCTCCGAGTGCCATTAAGGAATAGTCTAGTTCGAAATGACACAGGCGCATGGAGGGACTGGAGTCGACTGGCAACATAATACTTACCAATGTTCGAGATTGTAATGTGCTGAAACAAACCATGAATTTCCTCATTACAATACCTTAGAACTCATCACTAAAAATTAAGTGCCATTAAATGCCCTGAGACGTGACTTGAGTGAGTGACTTATTGTCACATCCTCACCCCTTCACGCTCGAGGAGCTTCTTAAGAATCTTGCTGGCAAAAACTGGGTTGAGATCACAAGGCATCAACTGGATAATGGCGTGTGTGGAAAATGTCAGATATTCAGTCATTATAAATGGAATTCCATCATCTTTTTTCCTAGCAGAGAGGGGACTTCGTCAGGGTTGTCCCCTCTCCCCTCTGCTATTCATCTTGGTAATGAACTCTCTCAGCCTACAGATCAACAAAGCTGTTTCAGAACGAAGATGTCGGCCGATCAGGATCTGCAAGGACACTTTCCTATCACACAATCTCTTTGTTGACGATGTCCTCATTTTTGCCATGCTCTGCAGGGCAACCTGGTATTGCCTAAATGAAATCCTTGATAAGTTTCAGATAGCATCTGGATTAGTTATCAACAGGAACAAATCTTCGTTGTATCACAATGAGTCAAATATGGATACTGTTCAATGGATAGATGCACTGATCGGCATCAACCCGATTTCGATCAAGGAAGGGTTCAGATATTTGGGTTTCAACCTGAAGGAAAAAGGTAATTCCAAACAGGATGGGCCATGGTTAATTGACCGCTTCTACAAAAAAATTTCTGCATGGGAATCAAGATTTCTTTCTTTAGCTGGCAGATTTATTTTAGTGCAGGCAGTTCTATCTCAATTGGCAGTTTACTGGGCCCACCTCTATTTCCTTCCCGCTTCTATTATTAACAAAATGAGCTCATTGGCTGCTAATTTTCTATGGGGAGGTAAATCTTTTCAGAATAAGATTCATTTAGTTAAGATGGATTCTATTTCTAAGTTGAAGAAGGCGGGGGGCTGGGGTCTTTTAGATATGAGGACTTTCGGGAAAGCCCTTCTTTGTAAGTCCCTTCATAGATGTATCTTTGGTAAGGGTCCGAGGAGCAAAGTTATTAATATGAAATATTTAAAAGGTCGGAGTTTGGAGTCCTGGTATAGAAGGAAATCTTTGGGCATTAAAAAAGGGTCTGCTATCTAGTTAAGCTTAAGGAAAATTCAACCTTTTTTCATGGAAAATTTAAGATGGAAAATATTCTCGGGCTCAAGCATTCTCATTGGTTTCGACTCCATAGTTAATGGTTTGGATTCCTCTTTCTCTCCTCACTTGGTTTCCTTCCTTCATTCAAAGGGTATTTTCACGTGGGACAAGCTGATTAAAACTTGGTCTCTCTCATCTCCTGTATGGAAGGAAGGGGAGGACTTACTTTTTCCTCTCTCCATGCGTCCCCTTTGGCACTTTGTTTTACAGAGCCTAAATGGCTTGGGGATTCATCGTTCGGGCTCCAGGGATGCTCTGGTCTGGGCTCTTCCGCGATCTTCTTAGCCTATTCAAGTAAAGGATTTATATGCTTCAATGTCTTCAGGCCTATCGTGTAATTCCAACCTGCTCTTTCCTCCTCAATTATGGAAGGTGGCATGCCCACTTAAAATGATTTTATTCTCGTGGCTGGTCTTCAGGAACAGGAACCTTACTTGGGAGGTCCTTTAAAAGAAAGGTTGGCATGGTCCAGGCAGATGCACTGTGTGCCAGAATGCGGCTGAGACAAATTTTCATATGTTCTTCCAATGTGCTTCATCTCTCCATATCTGGTATGAACTTTCTTTGTCTTTTGGTTTTCCTTACCTAGTCTTTTCCTCTGTTCAGGATGGCTTTAAATGGTGGACCGAGCAGAGTTTATCCCGGCGAACTTTGTTTATCCTTGTCTGCTGGTTCTTGTGGAAATGGAGGAATGCTAATATTTTTCAAGATTCAAGGGCGCCTCTGAACTCTATTCTGTTGCGAATTTTGGCAAGTCGCGACCTAAATGGCTGATTTTGGACCTTGATTCTCAATTATGTGTCTCTTATCAGGGATTGTTGATATGTTTTGTTTTTGAAAGCGTTTCAATCTTGTAAATCTTTTCAGTTTGGCCTGTTAATATGTGCTGATCGGTCTAAGACAATTTTGAAAGTTTTTGGACTAATATGATATTATATTTTTGGTATCTGGTAATTAGTTATTTGGAATACCTGATACTCTTCAGTATATCTGGAAAATCTGTTTCCAACATATCTATGTATTCAGATCATTATATTCTCTTAATATAAGCTATGATGGTTTTTTCTCTCTGAAAAAAAAATAAAAATTAAAAAATGGTTTAATTATAAATAAATAAATAAATAAATAAATAAATAATCATATTTTTGTGCCGACAGCGTCTTCTATAACTTAGTTTAGGGTAGATGGGTGATCCGTGAGATATGAGATGCTAAATGGGTGAATGTTAAATGTGATATATTTTTTAAATTTATTTTTTTAATATTGTAATTTGTTTTTTATTTATAAAATTATAAGAAATTTTTATTAGATAAAAGAAAGTATAATATATATATCACATTAAAATATATAACATATAAATAGTAATTATAAATTAACATCCATTTTACCATATAAATTAAAATAATAAGATTTTTTAATTTATCATGGATATTATTAACTTTTAAATAGGTTTTTTTTCACAGTACGATGGGTGAATACCCACAAGAGAAAGATAGAGTGGGAGAGAGATGGAGAGGGGGAAAGAAAATCATAATAACATGGTTTATCAATACCATGGGACATCTATGTTTTTGATTATTATGTTATGGATCTATCCTTTTAATTAATTTGTTACAATGTCACGGGCCAATACCATGGATTATCAATACCACATGCCCAAAAACCATAATTTATTTCAAAATCAAAATATTTTACAAATACTTTATTTTAATTTAATTTTATAACATTTTTTAATTAAATCAAAAAGAAAAAAGGCTATAATTACATTTGAGGTATATCCAATCTCTCCATCCTCACAACCATCCATAGATATTAAATATAGATTTTAATAAATTAAAAATGAGAATACTTTTATATATACATATGTGAAATCTATATAATATAAATAATATTATAAAGAATGAGGATAGATGCATTTTAAGCAAGGATACCAACAAAGAGAGAAAACAAAGTGACTAACAATGATAGAGGAAAGATAGGGAAAGATACTGCATGATTCTCTTATGTTTTTTATTGACATGATTGATTCAAAATACATGTTTAATATCTTACATCCAATTACGTTTTTAGTTATTTATTTAGATACTTTATTAAATAAAATACAATGGGATCATAATTAAGAGTGAGAGTGAGATGGAGGGGGAATAGAGTGGAGGAGAGAGACATAGATGTGGGAGAGACAGGGAGAGAGAGGAAGGAAGGGAGAGAGGAGGGGGAGAGAGAGGAAGGAAGGGAGGGAGGTGGTGGGAGAGAGGCGGGAATAGGGAGGGGGAGACAAATGGATTTAGAGGGGGAAGAGAAGGTGGGGAGAACAAACACATTAAGAGATATAGGTGGAGAGAGAGAGGGAGTGATAAGGGAGAGATGAATATGGAATGAGAGAGAGAATAGACAAGGGAAGAGAGAGATAAGGAGAGGATAGAGGTAGGGAAAGAAGGGGAAGAGAGAGATAGAGAGACATATATATGGAGGCGGGGGGGAAAGGGGGGAAAAGAAGGGGACAAAGGGGGCGATAGTGACAGAGTTAGAGGGTGGAGGGAGAGAGTGTGTGTGATGGGGGAGAGACAAAGGGAGGTGGGATAGGAAGGGAGAGAGATGGGACTTGAGAGACAGGAGAGAGATGGAGTTGGAAGGGGAAAAGAGAGGGAGGGAATAACAAAGACATTGAGAGATAGATCTGGAGAGAGAGAGAGGGAGTGATAAGGGACAAAGGAGATGAGGGAAGGGAGAGAAAATACAAGGAAAGAGATGGGGGAAGAAGGGGAAGAGAGAGACATGGATACATCGATATGTGGGGGGGAGAGTGAGAAGGAGAGAGAGAGGGAGATAGTGACAAAGTTGCAGGGTGGAGAGAGAGTGTGTGTGTGATAGGGGGGAGAGATAGAGGGAAGTGAGGGAGAAAGAGACAAAGAGGATGGAAGAGGGAGAGGACTTGAGAGAGAGGAGAGAGAGAGGGGGAGAGAGAGGTGGAGTTGGAAGGGGAAGAAATGAAGAAAGAAATGTGGAGAGAGAGAGAGAGTAATAAGGGAGATATGGAGATACGATGAAGGGGAGAGAGAGAGAGAGAGAGAAGGGGAAGAGAGAGAGAAAGGAGGCGAAGAGAGAGAGGGAGGCAGAGAGAGATAGATAGATATGGAGAGAGAATGTTTATGTCTTGGGGATGAGAAGGAGAGATAAGGGGATATAGAGATATAGATGGAGGTGGGAGAGAGCATAGAAGAGAGAGGCAAAGAGAGGGAGGCAGGAAGAGAGATAAATATGGAGAGAGAGAGAGAGAGAGAGAGAGAGAGAGAGAGAGAGAGAGAGAGAGAGAGAGGGAGGGAGGGGAGAGATAGAGAGGGAGAGGAAGAGGAAGAGATAGATAGATAGATATATATGGAGAGCGAGAGGGTGTATGCAGGATGATATAGATAGATAAAGAAGGATATACAGAGGGATTTAGAGATATAGATGGAGGAGGCAAGAGAGAGAGAGAGAGAGAGAGAGAGAGAGAGAGAGAGACCTGTTTAGGGGGTTGAGATAGAGATACAAATAAGGAGAGATGGAGCGAGATATATGTATAATGGCAGGGGGGAGAGGGAAGAAGTGAAATATAGAGAAAGGGAGAGAGAGGTGGAGAGAGAGAAGAAGAAAGAGACACAAAGAGACAAATATAGACATAGAAGTTAGATCTAGAAAGTCATGAATATTTTGGTTTTTCATTGAAACAGATGTATTGATTTCAGTGTAGTTATCGTTTCTAGTCCTATTTTATCACTTGCACTAGATGCATTGATTTCAGTGCAGATGTTGATTTCTACTCTTATTTGATTGCTTGTACTAGATTCATTGATTTCTAATTGTATTTGATCTCTTGCACTATATACATTGATTTTAGTGTACATTTCGATTTCTAATCCTATTTAATACCTTATACTATATGCATTGATTTTAGTGTAGATGTTAATTTGTACTCCTATTTGATTTGTTACACTAGATGCATTGGTTTTGTTGTAAATATTGATGTATAATCCAATATGACCACTTGCACCAGATGCATTGATTTCAGTGTAGATGTCAATTTCTAATCCTATTTAATACCTTTCACTAGAGGCATTGATTCCAGTGTAGATGTTGATTTCTACCTCTATTTGATCGCTTGCACTTAATGCATTGGTTTTAGTTTATATATTGATTTATAGTCCTACTTGATTCCCTGCACTAATTGCATTGATTTCAGTGTAGATGTTGATTTCTAATCCTATTTGATTGTTTGCACAAGATGCATTGATTTTAGTGTAGATGTTGATTTCTAATCCTATTTGATTGTTTTCACTAGATGCATGGATATAAGTGTAGATCTTTATTTTAGAGTTGATGCAACTAGATGTATGATGTACATTAATTTCAATGTAATTAGATTAATAGAGTGCATTGATTTCAGTGCAAGTACATATCTGCCCGCTCCATCTATATCTCCATCTCGAATTGTCTCTCCTTCTTTATCTCTCTATCTCAGCCCAAACATACACACTCTTTTGACATATCTGTTTGTCTTTCTCTCTCCCTCCTTTTTCCCCTCCATCTCTCTCTCCTCCCCCTCTCTCTCTCTAACACTTCTCTTTCCATATCTATATTTCTTCTCCGAATCCAACCCGCCTCCTCAACCCCGTCTTTTCCTCTCTATCCTCTCACCCCCAAAACATACAAACTCTCTCTTACTGTACGCACATAAACATTACGTGGATTCACATTAATGGAATTCTTTGTTACAGTAATTCAAACATAAATACAATACTTAAATTTTCATCCTAAATAAAATGTTCACTTACCCAAAATGTTTCGACTTAAAACTATAAACTATTTGCAATTGGCTACAATCCAATTATTCCCATTTGCCATCATTCAGCATTGTTAATCACTTCGCATTGAAATGTGGTAATAGAAAATAATTAATAAGTGTGACAATAAGAAGAGTAGAAGGAAATAGTTTCAGATATGATGTCAATGAAGATTGTTTGTAATTCACTATATTCTAAGAACAGTAGAAGAAAATAGTTTCAGATTGAACAAAGTGAAGATTGTTTGTAATTCACTATATTCTAAGAACGATAGAAAAAAATAGTTTAAGATTTATCGTAGTGAAGATCTTTTGTAATTCAATATATTTTTATTATTAACATTTTTTATCATTCATCATTGTTACATTGTGACTTTGCACTTATAATTTTTATTTCATCAACGTCTCTCTCATCTCAAGAAAGTGAGGTAATTAAACAAAGTTCAAGTTAAATTGGCCAAATTAATCTCAAACATATTTAGCATTAAACAAAGTCTTCCGGTAGAAATCACATGACAAATTTTTTTTCCCGACACTTTTCAAACCAACAAGTGTAGTTCATTATCAAGATGAGATGAAGAGGCAGACCATGGCAAAGGCTTAAATAGAGAGCAATGTAGAGACATAATTTCAATTAACACTATATTTAGCATATTTAAAATGATCAAAATAGGTATATGTTCAACAAATTTTTTATGACAGAACCACCTAAATCCATGTTAACATCAAATCCTGCCTAGATCCATCTTAACATCGAATCTATAAGCTGCGTGAAGGATCAAATCTCTCGAAGTGCAAACATTTCCTCAAGTTTTACACTCAGAAACTATGTTTGCAACTCCAGAGATTTGATCTCTATTTCATTAACTACTTTTACAATTAATTAACACCTTTTTTGTTTATGTATAAATAGTAAATTAGGATATGCTAAATTTTAAATATATATATATATATATATATAAATTCGTTTATAAGAATTGTAAATTTTAAAATAAAAATAAAGATATATTGTATAATTTAAATAGTTTTATGAAAATTTAAAGTGCAGTCGAACCATCGAAATAAATTTGTTCGGAATTTTTGAATTTTAACTCTCTTTAAGTTTAACAACGATTGAATTTAAATTTGCCATCTACGTAGTAACAAAATCATTACACTGGTATTCTGTCTAATGGGAATTTAATGTTATAATCTCGAGGTTGAATTTATGCATTTAATTTGAGTGTTTTATCTCGAGCATTTAGGGTGGAACTTGGGATATATTTTGTTAGGGCTGGTAAATTAGAAAATAAGTTTGATAATATCCTCATGGAAAGAAAATTGTACACTTTAAAGCAACACGTGTCCCAAAAATAAATTTTATTATTGTCAAAACAGTCTGATCAGACTTGTTTTATTTGCACGATTTCATCATTATTGGTTTACATCTTCTGACGTGACATCCTTGCCATATTGTCTCTTCCTTCCGAGAACTATACCCGAAAACTCAACGGGACATTAGCACATCAATGCGTTCCCCGCACATACCATCATTTTATCTTTTCATGGCAGGTGTTTTAGGTCAGTACGTAATGCTAATTTTTTTACTTCAAATCAAGCGGAGCCCTATGTTCAAAAATGCAATTTTAGTGTACTTGAAGCTCGCTATTTTTATACATTTCTCATTTTTCTCTGCATTTTTTAACCGGACCTTCATGCTATTTGTAGCTGACGTATAAGATTTTAAATGGGTAAAATTTTATTGCTCAAAATTTGCAAATAACAAATTAAAAAGAAATCAAATGATACATAATAATGGTTTTGCTGTATATAGTTCAATTATTAAATTAATGTGTATATATTTTAAATGTGTCATTAAAAGACATCTCTTTTATGTCAGGCAGTAACTCCATGAGGCAGAAATAATTTGACTGTATTATTCCATTAGGTAGGTCCTCATTATATACATGAGGGAGAGACTGTTCAGTTCGTCTCACGATGACTGTTCATATTTCTCATTTATCTAGTTACAATAATTCACCCAATCACAAGGATTAGGTGTCCACATTCCGTCCCTTAATCTGAAGGGATGTTAGTGAGTCCAAGCATCATTCTGAATCGTTCAAGCTTTTCCCTTCCAAGCACTTTGGTGAAGATGTCTGCAATTTGCTCATTTGTGGAACAATGACAGAGATGGATTGTTTTGGGCTCAACATGATGTCGAATCAGATGATATTTAGTATTGATGTGCTTCGTTTGATCATGGAACTTTGGGTTCTTGGCCAACTTTATTGCAGATTTATTGTTAATCACGAGTGGAGTTGATTGTACTTGTTTTACTTGCAAATCTTCAAGAATTTTCCTGAGCCACACAATTTCTTTTGTTGCTTCAGCTGTTGCCACATATTTTTCTTCTGTTGTGGAATCTGCTGGAACTGATTGTTTGTGTGATCTCCAGGAGACAGCTCCTAATCCAATACTCATAGGATATCCTGAAGTTGATACCCCAGTTTCTTTGTCTCCATCGAAGTCTGAATCAGAGTATCCAATGAAACTGAAGTCGTCCACCTGTGTATACTTGATTTCAAAGTCTTGAGTTCGCTTCAAGTACCTTAGAACTCTTTTTGCAGCAGACTAATGTCCCTCACAAGGCTTTTGCATAAACCCGGAGAGGATTTCAACAACAAACAAAATGTTTGGTTTGGTACTAGTTAGGTAGTTGAGACTTCCTACCTGCTGTCTATACTTTGTTGCATCATCAAATTCTTTTCCTTCAATAGATGTGAGCTTTAAGTTTTGTTCCATTGGAGTAGCAGGAGGATTGCACTCTGTCATGCCAAACCTATTCAACAGATCTCCAATGTATTTATTTTGAGAAAGAAATATTGACTTTGGATGTTGGGTTACTTCAATGCCAAGATAGTAATGAACATAGCCCAAATCAGTCATTTCAAAACTTTTCCCCAATTCCTTCTTTATGGATGCAATGTAGCTTTCATTGTTCCTTGTCATCAAAAGATCATTTACATATACCAGAAGATATATAACTGTTTTGCCAACTTTCTTGACAAATAAAGTTGCATCATCAAGATCAAAATGTTTGAAATTGAGTTTCAAAAGATGCTCAGTGTGTTTTTCATACCAGGCTCACAGTGCTTGTTTGAGGAGATACAAGGACTTCACAAGTTTGCATACTTTATGTTCATGTACTTTCATAGCAAATCCTTCAAGTTGGGACATAAAAACATTCTCTTTTAGATCTCCATTCAAGAAAGCAGTTTTTACATCCATTTGATGGACTTTCCAGCCATTCTGAGCTGCTAGTGCAAAGAGTGTCCGGATGGTAGCCCATTTTGCTGTGTGGGAAAATGTCTCCTCATAATCGACCCCTTCCTTCTGTGAAAAACATTTTGCCACAAGCCTAGCTTTGTGCTTGTCAAGTGAGCCGTCAGCTTTATACTTGTCCTTGTAGACCCACTTGCAGCCAATTGGTTTGGTTCCAAATGGAGGATCAACCAGCTTCCAAGTGCCATTCTTTATGAGGGCATCATACTCCTTTTGCATCGCTTCTTTCCATTCATCATGAGAAGCAGCTTCTTTGAAGCAAGTTGGTTCAAAATCTCTAGACAAGTTCAATTCACAATCATAAGAAACATCCATATCAACAGATGAATTAGAGTCATCTACATCACCTCCATTTTGCTGGTTTGCATTTTTGGTTCCTGTCTTTCCAACTTCATCAGGATGAACACTTTCAAGTGTCTTTGTCAGCCACTTTGGGGGACCTTTCTCAGATGGTCCAGGCTGCTCTGTTGATTGAGTTGGGACTGAATCAAGATTGAGTCTCCCAATTCTATCAATTACATCACTTAAAGCATCATCCGTTGTTGGAGTTTCATGCAGGGGAGAGTGTTCTTCGGAAGAAGATTCCACATGTTGATCTAGTATAGGAATCCCCCCTTCAAGATGTGGAATCTAATTATCAAATTCTTGAAATGATTTTTCTTTTTTGAATCTATCCAAGTGATCAAGTTGCCGCTCAACAACATTGTCATTTTTGGATGATTCAAGGAAAATTACATCTCTAGATACAACAAATTTCTTATTTAGTTCATCATAGAGGCGGTATGCTTTGGAGGTGTTTGAATACCCCAGGAAAATACACTTATGACTTATAGCACCAAGTTTGTTTCTATGTACCTTTGGTATCAAAGCATAATAGGTGGAACCAAAGACCCTGAGATGTTTTACCGAAGGAACATGTCCATACCACATTTCATAAGGAGTCTTGTTTCTAATAGCATTAGATGGACATCTATTCTTTATATATGCAACACATAGAACAGCATCAACCCAAAACATTATCTTTACATTTTTGAAGAAGAGCATGGATCTTACCATATTTAAGATTGTCCTATTCATTCTTTCAGCTACACCATTCTGTTGGGGATTATAAGACACAGTTGTTGGATTTTTGATCCCATCTTGGCAAAGATAGTTTTCAAATTCATTTGATGTGTATTCTTTTCCATTATCAGTGCGAATAGACCCAATATGAGATTGTGCTTCATTTTCAATCCGTTTATGAAAATTATTGAATGTTTGAAAAGCATCAGATTTGTTCTCCAATAAATAAACCCAACACATTCTAGTGTAGTCATCAATAAATGTCATGATATATTTATTTCCATTTGCAAATGGAACAGGCATTGGACCACATAAATTTGAATGAATGAGTTCAAGTTTTCTATGTGCTCTTGAATGTGAATCATGAAAACACTGTTTGCTATACTTTCCTAGAATGTAAGCATCACATTGCTTAAGTTTCCTAGGAATTGTAGGCAAACCAGCAACACCATTTTTCTTCAACAAGCGGAGACTGTCATAGTTCAAATGTCCAAATCTAGCATGCCATAATAAACTTGATGGAAGTGTACCTTATTCATGATGAGAACTGTATGAGAAATGTTGTGCATGAGCAGAGGTTCCTTGTAGCTTGATAAGCCATTCTTCTTCTATTCCCCTCATGGCAAGTGAGTGGTCAGATCCTTTTCTTACCCCAAGGTTGCCATCAAACATATGAATGGAGTGACCTTGCTGGCGGATGTGGACCAAGGACAACAAGTTTCTCTTGAGCTATGGGAGATATAGAACATGATGCAGAAGAAAGTCTGGAATACCAGACAGTTTAAGCCTGATTGTGCCAAGCCCTGATGGATTGATTTTTGATTAATCTGCAAAGTATATTGCTCCATCAACATTGTTAGTGAAATCTTCAAAAAAATCTTTTCTATGAGTCATGTGGCAGGTTGCTCCTGAATCAAGCAACCAATCATTTTGCCAAGAATCAAGTGAAGCATTAAATAAATCTTCATTTACTCCAATGTTACATTGTGCCACAACATAGTGAGCGGATTCAGGTGCTTTACCTTTGACTGTATCATCAGTTTTACCTTTCTATTGGTTTCTTTTCTGCTCAATTTTGTCCCATGGTAGCTTGCATGTAGAGGCATCATGTGGTCCATTTCTTTTGCAGCGAACACAGTGCAGATCTGCCTTTTCTCCTTGAGAATGTTTGCCCCCACCCCCGCCTCTGAAATATCTTCCTCTTGCTCTTCGACCACCTCTTCCTCTTGTAGAATCTTGAGCAGGATGTTTTTCTTTATGAGAAAGGCACACAACCTCTTCAAAAGATTTAGGGGTTGTCTCCTTTCCAAAATCTTTCTCTCTTTCAGCAAACTTTTGCACAAGAGAGTCAAAGGTTATATCTTTGAGATTTCCATTTGCTTGCAATGACTCAAGATAATTGGAGTAAGTAGGATAAAGTGCCTTGTGAAAAGCAATAAGAGGAATATCCAATTCAACCTTAGTGGATTTGATATCATGCATTATAGACATTACTTCAGATGCAAGAGCAAGAGGATCATTATTTTGCAGTTCAAGAGTGAAGAGTTTAATCATGAGTTGAACAACTTCAAGTGCAGAATGTGAGTCATAGAGTTCTTTCAGCTTTTGTAAGGCTTCAAAGGCAATTTAATATGACGAAATATAGTGACTCACCTCTTCATTTACAGATGCAGTGATTAATGCATAAGATTTGCAGTTCTTGTTTTCCCAAATGACGAGCTCTTTGTCTGAGGTAGGTTGTACTGGTTCATTGTCTCCTTCTCCGACACACACTCCTTTCCACATCTCATTGAAAATGAGGGTGTGTTTTATCATTCGGGGCCATTCAGGATAGTTCTCCTTGCCAGTGAGAACTATTCCCACCATGGATATGATTGAATGCATACTGTAGCAAAAAAAACTTCCGCTGCAAAACTTTTATTCTTAATGGAAAAAAAATAATTATGATATGATTGGACAACAAAATCAAATATCAATTTACATTCATTTGGAATATTTCAGTATACTAAGTCTAAAAAATACCCTCAACAACATAAAGAACTGCGTCCACCAAAGAACGTAGAATGGACGTATTTAGACTCTTAGATATTGTGTCACAACTCGATCATTAAAATTATTTTCAGATAGATAGAGATATCAATAAAGATCAATGGCCAGCACAAAAAAGAAAAATGGTTGAATCCCACAACCAGCCAAAACCCCACAGATAAATTAATCTTATGTACCAGCCAATCAAATAGTGCATGTTAAATGAACGAGAGTTTAAATTGTAGGATACTTTTCCTCACAAACAAAACCGTTTGGCAAAGATGTGGAGATCTTTGCTGCTACCTCTGATGAACTGGGTATAAAACAATATCAGATCCAACGTGATCATGCTGTCCAAGAGAAATCATCAATGCAGGTAGAAGTGAGGCCATCCATGCCATTGCCACTTTCAGAAAAACACAACAGTTATGATGATGACGATGGCATACAATATCAAAGGATTGACACAGGATGTCCTACAAGTCAATGTGTATTAGAACCATTAACAGTTAGCTCCAGGCATAAATTATCTGCAACTTTTCATAAAATGATTAACGACATGAGAAAGGGTTTGGAATGTGGATATTCTCCGATTCAATCCAAAGAGGGATATGGAGGAAGCAAGCTATGATTGACAGAATTGTAATAGATGTAAAACACAATCACAAGCAGCCCGACACCAGTGTTTGTGTTCCTTTAATAGTCACCCAACGCGCTGTTATACCAGCATGGAGGGAGGCCATTCTTATTGATTGAAATAGAAGCCAATTTTCCATGATGAAAACAGGACCAAAGCAATGAATCTGCGGGAGAAAAATCAGAGAGAAGAGGAGGGGTGAGAATCGAACACGAACAGGCGAGATGAATGAGCCAAGGTTCCTCTTCACTGATACCACGTCAGGAGGCCGACGGTTTGAACGCAAGACCTCGTGCGCAATTTTGAAACAGAATCACAACACAGGCCCGGAAGCTCAAGGGATTCCCCACGCAACCTTCTCCTAGATATGGCGAAGCCTCCAATGAAACCTTTGTGCGGTGGAATGAGAGTATTTTGTAGGCAATGGAGGGTACGCGGGGTTTAGAAATTAGAGATGATTTCAAGCACAATCATAGTATGGACAGTCTTGCATGGAGGCACAACAGTCATCAGATAAGGCAGTATGGACAACGCTTTTATGAAACGTTTATGGACAGAGAGCGCAGGTAAAGGAATATTGTAGACAGAGCGCAGGTAATGGAATATGGCAGACAGAGGGCGTAGGTAAAGGAATATGGAAGACAAAGCGCAGATAATGGAATATCGCAGACAAAGGAGTTACAAGGAGCATAAGAACTAAAAAAGGAGCTGACTTTGATATGATGTCAGGCTAGGCAGTAACTCCATAAGGCAGAAATAATTTGACTGTATCATTCCATCAGGTAGGTCCTCATTATATACATGAGGGAGAGATTGTTTAGTTCGTCTCCCGATGACTGTTCATATTTCCTGTTTATTTATTTACAATAATTCACCCAATCACAAGGATTAGGTGTCAACAATTTATTATTGTGTATATAATTCATACTATTTGTAGCTGACATATAAGATTTTAAATCAATAAAATGTTATTGTTATAAACTTGCGAATAACAAATTAAAAAGAAATAAAATGATATATATAATAAGCGTGGTCTTTGTAACGAAGAGAAAAACTATGGTCTCTAAATGATATTCTAGGGACATAATGAATTAACACAGATAGGCACCATGCTACGTTGGATTCACGAGAGGCGATTAAGAACATCTCATGAAACACACTGACTATTGGTTTATTCAAAGTCTAAGAATCTCTCCCAAAGTGAGAATGCGATTTGAACTCGAGACTTATTGGAATCACTATTACATCAAAACCCGTAAGTATTATTAAATTAACACATCACCAAAATTAACATATCCACGAGAGGAAAAACCACAATGAAAAAAAATCAAATAATCACAATAGAGAGAAACGAATCAAATAATCGCAATAGAGAGAAACGAATCAAATAATCGCAATAGAGAGAAACGAAATACAAATCAAGCTCCCTTACTTTTCTTTTTCTGAGTGAATCGAATGTGTAGAAAAAGTAAAAAAGACTACTAAAAACACCCAAAGCTCAGACAAAAGCCAAGGAAGCCCACCACATATTACTACATGAGGAAATAGTATTGCGTGATTTAGCTTTCAAATCATTCATAATAACCCTATGAAGCCAATGCTCATAACCACAAATGTCACTGAGTGCCATTAATGAATAGTCTAGTTTGAAATGACACTGGGGCATGGAGGGACTCGAGTCGAGTGGGAACATAGTACTTGCCAAGCTGGATATGTTTCTTCAACTTGTCCTGACGATGAGCCACACTTGCTGGCTCGAAACGCGTCGACAAAGACCTGTTTCTATATGTGATTTACGCTGAAGCTCTTCTTACAACTGTTATGGATCACAAAAGTCTCAATTTAACAACATAATACTTACCAATATTCGAGATTACCAATATTCGAGATTGTAATGTGCTGAAACAAACCATGAATTTCCTCATTACAATACCTTAGAACTCATCACTAAAAACTAAGTGACATCACATGTCCTAAGATGTTGCATGCCACTACGTGACTTAAGTGAGTGACTTATTACCACATCCTCACCGCTGAAGGCTCCGATGGGATGGCCCCGACATTAACAATAAGACACCGCATATGGAAAATAATTATAACAATATTTATAAATATATTAGTTTAATACAAAAAAATTCAAGTTTATAGTATATCCCTCCGTACACAAATTGAAAAAAAATCCAAAAAATAAAATAAAATATTTTAATAATTATAGTTTTGTGTTAACCTAGTTTAGGGTGGATCAGTGACCGTTAGATATGTAAGCGTTACCTTTGAGATGTTACATGGTGGATGGGTGAGTGTTAAATTTGAGATATATATTTTTAACTTTACTTTTTTAACACTGGCATTTCTTTTTTATTAATAAAATTAAGAACAATTTTTTAGATAAAATAAAGTATAATATATATATCATATTAAAATATATAACCTATAAATAGTAATTATAAATTAATATTTATTTTACTATATAAATTAAAATAATGAATAATTATTTTTAAATTTAATTAATAAGTGGATAAAAAATCAATATTTACAATATAACAAGATTTTTAATTTAATATGGATATTATTAACTTTTAAATATGTTTTTTTCCAATATCATGGGCTAATACCTAGAAGAGAAAGATAAAGAGTGGGAGGGAGAGAGGGACAAGGGGAAAGAAAATCATAATACCATGGTTTATAAATACCATAGGCCAATACCATGACTTATCAATACCACATGCCCAAAAACCATAATTTATCTAAAAATCATAATATTTTACAAATACTTTATTTTAATTTAATTTTATAACATTTTTTTAATTAAATCTAAAAGAAAAAAGTTATAATTATGTTTGAGGTATATGTAGACTCTCCTTCCTCACAACTATCCATAGATATTAAATATATGTTTGAATAAATTAAAAATAAGATTACTTTTATATATACATATGTGAAATTTATATAATATAAATAATATTACAAAGAACCAGGATAGATGCATTTTAAGCAAGGATACAAACAAAGAGAGAAAACGAAGTGACTAACAATGGTAGAGGAAAGATAACGCCAGATTCTTTCATGTCTTTTATTGACATCACTAATATAGGTTTAATATTGTAAAACCAAATACATTTTTTTTTATTTAGATACTTTCTTAAATACAATACAATGGGATCATATTTAAGAGAGAGAGAGTGAAATGGAGGTGGAATAGAGTGGAGAGAGACATAGAGGTGGGAGAGACAGGGAGAGAGAGGAAGGAAGAGAGAGAGGAGGGGGAGAGAGAGGAAGCAAGGGAGAGAGGAGGGGCAAGAGAGGCGAGAATAGGGAGGGGGAGAGAGATGGATTTAGAGGGGGAAGAGAAGGTGGGGAGAAGAAAGACATTGTGAGATATAGGTGGAGAGAGAGAGAGAGACAGAATGATAAGGAAGAGATGACTATGGAATGAGGGAAAGAAGAGACGAGGGAAGAGAGATAAAAGGAGAGGATAGAGATAGGGAAAGAAGGGCAAGAGAGAGATAGAGAGACATATATATGGAGGGGGGAGAGAGGGGGAGATAGTGACATAATTGGAGGATCAAGGGAGAGAGAGTGTGTGATGGGGGTGGGACAAAGCAAGGTGGGATAGGAAGGGAGACAAAGGGGATGTGAGAGACAGGAGAGAGACGAAGTTGGAAGGGGAAAAGAGGGGGAGGGAAGGACAGGGACATTGAGAGATAGAGGTGGAGACAGAGAGGGAGTGATAAGGGAGAGATGAAGATGGAATGAGGGAGATAGGAGATGAGGGAAGGGAGAGAAAATAAGAGGAAAGAGATAGGGAAAGAAGAGGAAGAGAGAGACATTGATACATAGATGTGGGGTGGGGGGCAGGGTAGAGTGAGAATGAGAGAGAGAGGGAGATAGTGACAGAGTTGGAGGGTGGAGAGAGAGTGTGTGTGATATGGGGGGGAGAGATAGAGGGTGGTAGGAGAGAAAGAGAGAGAGATGATGGAATAGGGAGAGGACTTGAGAGAGAGGAGAAAGGGAGGTGGAGAGAGAGATGGAGTTGGAACGGGAAGAAATAGAGAAAGAAAGGTGGAGAGGGAGAGGGGGAGATAAGGGAGAGATGGAGAGGCGATGAAGGTGAGAGAGAGAGAGAGAGAGAGAGAGAGAGAGAGAGAAGGGGAAGATAGGGAGAGAGGAGGGGAAGAGAGATAGGGAGAGAAATAGGGAGGGAGAGAGATAGATAGATATGGAGAGAGAATGTTTATGTCTTGGGGGTGAGAAGGAGAGGTAAGGGGAAGATGTATATGGAGGGGGGAGAGAGAATAGAATAGAGATGCAAAGAGAGGGAGCAAGGAAGAGAGATAAATATGGAGAGAGAGAGAGAGAGAGAGAGAGAGAGAGAGAGAGAGAAGGGGAAGAGATAGAGAGTGAGAGGAAGAGGGAGAGATAAATAATTATATATGGAGAGAGAGGATGTCTAGGGGCTGATATAGAGAGATACAGAAGGAGATAGAAAGGGAGTTAGAGATAGAGATTGAGGGGGAAAGAGGGAATGAGAGGGAGAGAGAGAGAGAGAGAGAAGGGGAAGATAGGGAGAGATGAGGGGAAGAGAGATAGGGAGAGAAAGAGGGAGGGAGAGAGATAGATAGATATGGAGAGAGAATTTTTATGTCTTGGGGGTGAGAAGGAGAGGTAAGGGGAAGATGTATATGGAGGGGGGAGAGAGAATAGAATAGAGAGGCAAAGAGAGGGAGCGAGGAAGAGAGATAAATATGGAGAGAGAGAGAGAGAGAGAGAGAGAGAGAGAGAGAAGGGGAAGAGATAGAGAGGGAGAGGAAGAGGGAGAGATAAATAGTTATATATGGAGAGAGAGGATGTATAGGGGCTGATATAGAGAGATACAGAAGGAGATAGAAAGGGAGTTAGAGATAGAGATTGAGGGGGAAAGAGGGGGAGAGAGAGAGAGAGAGAGAGAGTGACATGTGTTTAGGGAGCTAAGATAGAGATACAAATAAGGAGAGATGGAGTGAGTTATAGATATAGATGGTATGGAGGAGAGCAAAGAAGAGAAATATAGAGAAAGGGAAGGATAAGTGGAGAGAGAGAAAAGAGGAAAGAGACACACAAAGACAAATATAGACATAGAAGTTAGATCTAGAAAGTCATGAATATTTTGGTTTTTCATAAAACTAGATGTACTGATTTCAGCGTAGTTATCATTTATAATCCTATTTTATCGCTTGCACTAGATGCACTGATTTCAGTGTGTGTAGGTGTTTATTTCTACTCTTATTTGATTCCTTGCACCAGATTTACTGGTTTCAATGTAGATATTGATTTCTAATCGTATTTGATCGCTTGCAATATATGCATTGATTTTAGTGTAAATGTTAATTTCTACTCCTATTTGATTGCTTGCACTGGATGCATTAGTTTTATTGTAGATATTGATGTATAATCCTATATGACCACTTTCACTAGATGCATTGCTTTCAGTGTAGATGTCGATTTCTAATCCTATTTAATACCTTACACTAGATGTATTAATTCTAGAGTAGATGTTGATTTCTACTCCTATTTGATTGCTTGCGCTTGATGTATTGGTCTCAGTGTATATATTGATTTATAATCCTACTTGATTCCTTGCACCAAATGCATCGATTTCAATGTAGATGTTGATTTCTAATCCTACTTGATTGTTTGCACTAAATGAATTGATTTTAGTGTCGATGTTGATTTCTAATCCTATTTGATTGTGTTCGCTAGATGCATTGATATAAGTGCAGATGTTGATTTCAAAGTTGATGCAACTAGATGTATGATCTACGTTAATTTCAAAGTAATTAGATTAATAGTGAAAGTAAGTGTGAAAATAAGAACAGTAGAAGAAAATAGTTTCAGATTGATCGCAGTGAATATTGTTTGTAATTCACTATATTCTAAGAACGGTAGAAGAAAATAGTTTAAGATTGATCCCTACGAAGATTGTTTGTAATTCACCATATTCTTATTATTAAATTTTTCTATCATTCATCATTGTCACATTGTCACTTTGCACTTAAAATTTTTATTTCATCATTCAAGTTACTAACCATCTCTCTCATCTCAACAAACTAATGTAACTAAGCAAAGTTAATTCAATATGACGTGTTAATTTTCATTGTTTTATCTATATTCATTTTTTAATTACAACAAACTTTATTTTTCTATTTTAAACATAACTTTTATTTTTATTTTAAAGAGGAATTGACAAACTGACATACTCTGGCTTGTAAAATAAGCCTCTTTACTCGATAATAAAATTTAATAAAAAAATTGAATATGATAGTATGATAACAATAAAACCTTATCATTTCCTTATCATTCCCATAAATTATTGATCGAATAGAAGCTGCCAGTGGCAATAACACTATTGGTTGATGTTCTTCTAACATGCCGGTGAGTCGGCAAGGCGGATTGTTAGAAAGTGAGCTTTAAGAAGAAGGCAGTTGTGATGGAACTGGAACCTTATCATTCCGATAAGTTATTGATTGAGTAGAGGCTGGCAGCGGAGGGATGCTTGGCAATAATAGACTATTCGTTGAAGCTCTTCTTGCATTTCAAGTGGTTGGAAAGATGGATGGTAGGTTGTTCAGTAAAGACGAAGCTGTTGAGTTTCTACTATATGTTGAATGTCTTCTGAGAGTTCATGTCGAGAATTTGATGTCATTGAGGTTGAAGGTATTGGCAATGATTGTCGTAGAGTATTTGATGTCGTTAATGACGGTATGAAGGAAGCTGTTTGAGAAATGATAATGAGCTGAATTCTTTAGAGAGGTTATTTAGCGAAGATGGGGGGTGCTGAGCTTAGTTGTCTGAAGATTGGATTTTTTTGTGAGAGATTCATGTCGAGTATTTGATGCCAACAATATTGAATGTCTTGGTACAGTTTTAGCGTATTTGATGACATCAATGAGGGAGGTTGTCAAGGAAGTGGTGGCTAAAAAGATAATGATTTTTTTCCCTCTGTTAGCTTAAAGACACTATTGGATTATAGTTGCCTTTATAAATATATTTGTTTTGTTTAAATTGTAGGTTTGAAATTTTTTATGAATAGATAATTCATACATAAAAAGGAGTGTTTAAAATATACATATTTTGTTAATGATCCTCGCATGTTTAGTTAAAAAAAAAAATATTATTTTAAGAGGTATTTCAGAGGGAGGGAATGTAATAAATTCTTCAAAATGTGTAAGTATGATAAGTAAGGTTATTAAATTATTTTCTAATTATATTTTATTTGATTATAATATAAACTAATTTAGAACTAATATATTAAATCAATATACTTTCAGTTTATGTTAATTTAGAAACACTATGAGGTTCGTGAATCAATAAGAGCGAGAAGAGAGCTCAGTGTAATAAATATTATTTCGTTTGAGGTTTGAGCTGCTTGCTTTCAAATGATTTCTTCTGTTTTTATTTTATATACTTTATGTTTTATTTATTTTATATACTTTACGTTTTATTTGTTATAAAATTTGTCGATGGGTATATATTGTTGGTAGAAATATCATTCGCTTAAAAAATAAAAATTAAACATTAGAAAAATTATTGTGTTATTCATTTTCTCAACAGGATAGTGACGATCGGATATGCTATTACAGTGTTGCAATGTTTGTTGTCATTTATACGTGGAAATTATGGTTGAGTATATGTTTATTGGTTGAGCTAAACTTGATATTTTTTAGATTTCATTATAGTTTCTAGTCAATACATATAAAACATTTGGTATAGGTAAGATAATTCAGGGGACTATTTAATAGTGAACTAAATCCTTTTCCCCAGGTGGCAGAGAATGTTTGTGATGGCTATAGTTAAACAAGGCAACTGCGTAGCGGCAGTCCCTGCCGTATTGAGTTTAAATACTATTTCGGTAAATAGTAATAATTATGGTAACAATTATAAAACGATTTTTTGGACGTTTGGACCAGTTTTGTCCGTAAATAGTAAATAATTATAATAACAATTATAAAATGAGTTTTTGGACGTTTGGACTAGTTCTGTGTTTTGTTTGGACAATATTGACATAATAATTAAATTTTTATAAAATTACAATCATTGGAATTGCTTGAAGTATAAAGTATTTTTGTATCTTTGACACTGGATGCACTTGTACATAAAAATCTGAAGACACAGTACCATTATCATATGATTTTTGAATGCAAAGAATATTACTATGAATAACAGTAAATAAATAGAATATTACTGTGAATAACAATAAATAAATAGAACTGTGAATAACAGTAAATAAATAGAACTGTGAATAGCAGTAAATAAATAAATTATACACATTTGATGCAATTTTGAAACAGGGTAAAAAAGCACTAACCTATTATGTTTTGCGCATAATCATTTAAGCTACATTCTACAACAGTTTCAAAGAGTGCTTCTATTTTTTTTTTATCAATGTTTTATTGATACAGGGATCTCATATTTTTTTTTAATTGATACAAGGATCCCGATCTCGTTAATACAGGGATCTCATATTTTTTTATTGATACAAGGATCCCGATCTGGTTAAAAAAAAGAATTGGAGCTTATTTTGTATCAATGTATTATTTATACATGGATCATGATCAGGTTAAAAGAATTCGAGATACCACAACTCTGTGAGTTCGATTATTAACATTCAATAATACAGATTTATTACATGTGTTGCTATAAGAAGCTGGTACGGATGTGCTTGATTGAAACAAATTTTCTTGAAATTTGTAAGAAGCTTCAGAAAACATATATAAAATACTCATAAGAATATGTATTTGGGTTTGTTTTGTTTATTTTAATAGCTAGAATCAATAATGAGGGTATAATATTTATAATCACTAAGTGTGAAAAAAATACTTTATCATCCATAAATAAGTGTAAACTAGCATTTGCACTTAATGTTGCAAAGGAACTGCCATAAGGCATAGTGTGTGGAGAATATTGAAATGTGAATGGGCTTTTGTGGGCTTTTTTGAAAGCAAGGGTCGATGATTTTGAGTTTTATTTTGAGGAAGCCATGCCGAAAAGGTTTTTGGGGGTTAAAGTGGCTACAAAATGGAATGCAAGTAGGCATAAATATCCATTGAACTTGTTTAGAGACCTTTGTTTGTATTTGGTAAAAATTGCATAGTTGAATGTCAAGGTAAACGAATGAATTCAGGTGAACAAGAACCGGGTATCCATATTGATTTGGATAGGGTTATTTAAGAAATCATTATTCAAACGGGAAATTAAATTAATATGAAGATATATTGAAAACATGTATTATATTCATTAAAATCAATTGATTTTGTTAACAAAATATGTTAAAACCCATGGACAATGAATTGGTTGTGAAGACATAAACTATCAAAATGGTATTTGATCTTGAAACTTCATTTTTTAAGTTTCAAAAGGAAAATACAAATAGTGAATTGTAACAAAAGAGGTTCGAGAAGCAATATAATATTCTAAAGAGCATTGTGCTTGTCATTCCATATTTGAAGTTGTATCAAAACATGTCGGAGGTATCGAAGACCTGAAGAAGCAGTAATGGACCTACAAAATATTTATTTTGTTAGAATTAGTAATATGTAAATCAGTTGTGGAAATTTATTAGTAATACTTTGTAGGTGAGTTGTGTTAAAATGAATTTGGAATGAATGGAAATGAAGTTACCTTTGCCATGGGGATTTATATATTGTTAGTGGAAGATGCATGGTGAATAATGGCATACTGAATACCATTGGAGATTTATGCGTAGTTGGAGACGCATATTTTTTGCTTGCCATTCTACTTGTAGTTGCTTAGGTATGCTATATCTGAGTCTATATGTCCTGTTGCAAAACAAAGAAAATGTTAGAATGAGATGTATAGATAATATAAAGACATTCTAATATTTTCTTAGTGGAAGATGCATGGTGAATAATGGCATACTGAACACCATTGGAGATTTATGCGTAGTTGGAGACACATATTTTTTGCTTGCCATTCTACTTGTAGTTGCTTAGGTATGCTATTTCTGAGTCCATATGTCCTATTGCAAAACAAAGAAAATGTTAGAATGAGATGTATAGATAATATAAAGACATTATAATATTTGCTTAATTATTAATGTTGATTAAATTTGGTTGTTGTTGAAATATATGAAAAGTATGTTAAGAAATAGAATGAGGTAAATAAATGCAGGAAACCTTTTGGTGATGTTAAAATATGGGTTGGAGCAGATTATCTGGAGGCGGCATTGAACAGAGAATTTCTTCTGCGTGTTTTCTGCGAGCAATGTTTTTGTTGTCCTTCATTTTACTGTAACGATTGAAACTGAATGCAGGGCTAATCCAGAGATCTTTTAGAGAAGGTAGTCTTGAAATTGCTATGAATGTGAGACCTTGATGTTTTGTTTCTCCTTTCTTTATGCGCTAATGTAAAAGAGTAGCTCTTATGGAAGAGTTCAGATATTTCTTAGGTCAATTTATAAAATTTCATAAGACCAACAAGGAGAGTAAAATCTTCAATTGCACCTGAACATGCGTAGAACTGTCAACAAAGGAATGCCTCATAGGGTTGACCTAAATTTGAAAGGATCTCAATGAACCTAGCCAGATGACTATGGAAGTACAATATTCAAATGCAGACTCTGCCAAGATGCAGGCCATCTAATGACTGGCTACACCAGAAAGTTACAACAAGTGGAAGGACATTTAGAGCCATAATAGATCTTCCATAGATGGCCTGCTGTGGGATCCAAGAAGTTGAAAGGACGAAAATAAGACCCGGTTAGTTTAGAAGACAACCAAAAGGAAAGGAACCAAAATTATAGAAGCAATAGCTACAGAGAAGGCCCACGAGGAAGGAAGAAAACTCCTACGGACTCTCGAGTCTCAGCACAGGAGAAGACCACAATTGAGATCAGGAACCAGGAGAAGAAAACCAACCACAGCCGAATTTGTGAAAAAATGAAATGAATAAGAACACAGAACATCAAGATCCCTTTGCCAAATCCTCGACAGTGAAAAGTGGATACGAAAATCGATTCAATCAAGGAGAAAAAAGCAATGTCTGGTTCGTGGTTTTGTCTTAGCAGAATAGACAACATCCTCTAACAACAGTAAAGTTAAATTGCTAATCAAACAGGAATAAAGTTTAAATAATAAAGAAAGCATATATATAACTGAATCAATTCAATTGGGAATTAATTTTGAATCAAAATTATAAGACTCTGTATCTGCTCTGTGGCTAATGTACAATTTATGGCAGAGGATTTTCTATCATGGTCCATGGATGAAATACTACATTGGTTAAGTTAGAATGATTCCCCTTCAGTACAAAGTATAGACCAGAGATTTAAAATAAAATTTAAAAACCTACAGATTAGAATGTTAAGATACAATGTTAACCCCATTAAGTGTGAAAGACCACGTCCCCAAATTTTCCCTACTGGTACTGATAACTCCCAACCTTTTTAGAGAACGTAAAGCATCAATTCTTTTTGTTGGGGAAAGAAGATACCCAATTTTATTTTTGTTGGGGACAAAAACTACCCAATTTTTTCCCTTGCATGGGAGTGGGGATGTGTTGCATGAAGGATTCTCAAGTAGAAACCAGACAAGGATGCATGAAAATCAACCCTAGGCTAGTTGTGGTAAACTCTCACCAGTTCACAGCTAACCTTAGAAGAGGATCTTATCATGATACTAAATGAAGGATTATGCTTTTAAAAAATCTTAACTAGCTATGAAAAAGATTAATGAGAACACAATTCTACTTTATTCTTCTAAGAATCCTTATCAGGCTAAGCGAATATACTTCTAATTTATGCATTTCAATCAACCATCAACTGACATTATCCTCAGACATATCCCAGCTCGATGTGGTGTCCACTGAATGTGCTTTGTCAATGCCAATTCTCCAGCCAATCAAGGATGACATCATGACATTCCATTGTAACATTTGGGATAGAAGCAAGCCACCGAATCATGATAAATCAATGTACAAATCTAAGTTGTTGTAGAAATTGATGCAGATGTATAGTAGACAATATTTTCCAGTGCCATTTGCTTCAGATAGGACCCTTAGAAGCATAAACAATATGAAATTTATTTGTTGTTCAGCATAGGCTCCCTTGTTTTAGTTTTCGTTTTCTAACCTTTGAACTTGATAGTAAGATACAAACCAATTATTGCATTATTCATCATTATTTCTGACTATCGTGGCAATGAAACAAATCACTGACAGAAGTTTGAATTTACAGAAACCATCTGAACAAATCACTGAAAGCAAGTCTCAGCACAGGAGAAGACCATAATTGAGATCAGGAACTAGGAGAAGAAAACCAACCACAGCTGAATTTGGGAAAAAATGAAATGAAGAAGACCACAGAACATTAAGATCCCTTTGCCAAATCCTTGACAGTGAAAAGTGGATACAAAAATCGATTCAAACAAGGAGCAAAAAGCAATGTCTAGTTGGTGGTTTTGTTTTAGCAGAATAGACAGAATCCTCTAACAGCAGTAAAGTTAGATTTCCAATCAAATAGGAATAAAGTTTAAATAATCAATAAAGCATAAGATCCCTTTCCCAAATCCTCGACAGTGGAAAGTGGATACAAAAATCGATTCAAACAAGGAGCAAAAAGCAATGTCTTGTTGGTGGTTTTGTTTTAGCAGAATAGACAACATCCTCTAACAACAGTAAAGATAAATTGCCAATCAAACATGAATAAAGTTTAAATAATCAAGGAAGCATATATATAACTGAATCAATTCAATTGGGAATTAATTTTGAATCAAAATTATAAGACTCTGTATCTGCTCTGTGGCTAATGTACAATTCATGGCAGAGTGGACATTTTGTAACAAGGTGGGGACTCTACTGAGCATTCATGTGTAATATCCATCTGATGTTGGGAAAGCTTTTCTAAAAAAGGCACTCTTGGAAACCTGGAAACTATTCAGAATGAAAACATAGTACAAAATCATGCAGCTTTCTTGCCCATAGGCATACAATCTAGGGCCAATCAAGACTTTTAATAGCCTGGATAAATGAAAAGAAAGACTCCTGAGCTATATAATAATAAATGCAGAATAAAATTATGTTGTTTCCCTTTTAGAAAATGTCATATCAGTCGTCATTAAAGTGGGGCTATGCTCCTGAGCGTCAGAGACAAAAAGCTTGTGTGAGCTTGAAATCTCCCCGATTTTGTTGAACTGGAAATACATATCTTGACTTTCTTCACTGTCCATGTTTTAACATGATTTGACCACAGGATGGTCTGTGTCAACAAGTAGTGAGACAACACCTACAGATTAGAGTGTTAAGGCAAGGGATCTAATATACATAACGCATATAAAAGAAGGAACTGTTTGGTCTGGCTCAGATTATTGCTGAAACCGATTTCATGACCAAAATAGTATCTAAACAATTCTGTGTTTTTAAACAATTCACACTCAGTGGAAATGACAAAAAGGGTTTCTGTAATGAAAGTACACCTAGTGGAAGTATAAAACGGATAAAACTTGCAGGAAATAGATGTTACAAGTGGCTCAAGAGGATTTCAATTTTTTGGATTCGGTTGGTTAGCACCTAATTCAACTATGAACGTATGAGAGATACTTACAATGAAATTATGCTTAATGGTTCAATGCCTCACGCATGTACCCTTTACTATTGGTTGGTACCCCTTGCAAGATTCAAGTAATTTTTTACCAATGTTTATCTCAGGTATTATAGACCAACGAGGAGAGTAAAATCTTCAATTACACCTAAACATGCATAGAACTGTCAACAAAGGTATGCCTCATAGGGTTGACATAGATTTGAAAGGATCTCAATGAACCCAGCCAGATGACTATGGAAGTACAATCTTCAAATGCAGACTCTGCCAAGATGCAGACCGTCTAATGATAAGCTGCACAAGAAAGGTACAACAAGTGGAAGGACATTCAGAGCCATAATAGATCTTCCATAGATGGCCTGCTGTGGGATCCAAAAAGTTGAGAGGATGAAATTAAGACCTGGTTAGATTAGAAGACAACCAAAAGGAAACGAACCAAAATTATAGAAACAACAGATACAGAGAAGGCCCATGAACAAGGAAGAAAACTCCTACAAACTCTCGAGTCTCAGCACAGGAGAAGACCACATTTGAGAACAGGAATTCTTCTTGAGATTGGTTTGCAGCTCTAAAAGGGGCATTGTCTCAGATGATGGACTTGGGAGGTGATTTGCTACTTTTGATGCAAAAAATGAAACATACACAGTTGTTAAGAAAATAGTAAATGTAATATGCAAACACTGATCTATGCACAGTAATGAACCAAAGTTCATGAGACAAAACTTAACAGGTATTGCACATATAGCAATAGTTTCGGACACCCATTTTGTCTATGAGCAAGATATCCAGAGGTATCTCTCACATGAGATAGTGAAGTAACAGGCATTTCAGATAACAGTAGTTTAAAAAATCGATTATGCACATGAGCAAAATATCCAGAGGAACCTCTCACATGAGATAATAATAATGCATAATCGAAAAAACTTGTAGGGATTTCTCCTTAAGCAGAGTAGAATCAATTCTCCATACACCTGTAGGTTTTCACGAACAACAAAGATAAAGTAAAATTAAGATAACAGTGACCCAAATATATATAAAACCTCATAACTACTACCATAATAGGCAGAGGGCGAGGGCAAAATGATCTGCAGGAAAAACGGCCTATGCGGCCCTCATGCAGCGAAGAAAGTCGCCTCGTCCTTTGCGGCCCTCGTCAAAACCCTTCTCCATTCTCTGCAGGTCTGCCGCCCTCCTCTGCAGCAACTCCGCTGCGCCATCCTCAACACCACCGCCCTCCTCTGCATCAAACGCAAATATCCGCGGGCAGGATGGGTTTAGTGAGGTCATTAGGGTAAAGTTTGGTACGTAACAGAAACTGATTTATTAACTAAAACCGATTTATTAACAAAACCAATTTATTAACGTATTAGTTACTAGCAATTATCCCAAAAGGTACAAAGAGAGGCCGATAGGATTCTTAAACTGGAATTGTTGAATTTTTCTAGAAGAGTTAATTGGTTTGTGGAAAACCTTGCTTTCTTGGAGTGGATCATTGTGCAATTACTTTTCTTTAGATGTTTTGTTTATATCTATATTACAAGGAACACATTGAATGTCTTATTTCATTTATGTTATCCTTACTAATATCCTTTCCGTGCTTTTTCTTGATCAATTTGATGAAATATTCCATTATCCTTTGGTAACACTCGCTGGCTAGCTGGACCATGTAACTCTCGCATTTTAATGCAGTGAAAAATCTTCAAATCCCCTGGAAATTCATTACTTTTCTCATGATTTACGACCAACCTTGGAACTTCATTACTTTGCTCATGATTTACGATCAACTTTCATCGAATAAAATTATGAAATATTGAGTTTTCTTTTAACAAGGTGGAAAAACCTATCATAATTCAGTTGTCAAACCAGCAGTGAGAACAACTATCTTTGGCTGTTAATAGTTAATGCGTCGCTCTTATTCAAGGAAAACCACGCCCCAACTGGAATAACCTGCTGGTAGTCAGTACAGGGGCAGACTTCCACACCTGCTAGATGTCTCTGGGTCTTGAGCCTTAGACAAGCAGAAACAATATTAGGGCATTGAAACATTGTTATGACAGCAATGTGAAACATTTCTTTTTTATCAAACAAAAAAGCAATGAACCTCTTGAAACAAATTGAACATCTTTTATAGTTGAAGGAAAAAGTGAAATTGTTGATATTAACCTCTTCAAAAAAAATGAACCTCTTTTATAGTTTAAGGAAAGAGTGAGATTGTTGATATTAAGTAGTTCACAGGTTTTTTCTTACATCTTAAGTTTTTATAACAATATTTATTAATATATCAAAGCTCAACATGGTATTTACATAGATCTGAACCACCAGCCAGCTCATAGTTATACTCAAGAGTGTTTCTCTGGGGTTGTAAGCTGTTACAATAATATTCATCAAGATATCAATGCTGAAGATTTGAACTTGGATGAGAAAGATAACAATCATTTCACCCAACCACCAGTCAGCCTACAATTATACTTGAACACATTATAAAAAAAATCATCAAAATATCAAAACTCAACCTGTCATTGGTGGAGACTTAAACCTAGATGGAAAAGATAACAATGATAACAATCATTCCACCAAATTAAATAACCACAATCAAGAAAATCCAAAATATTGTTAATCACTGTATCAAATAAAACTCTGATGAATAGATAAATTGGCTCTAGCCCACATTTAAGTCAACTTTATAATAAAACAGAGATGCTTCAAAGCTCAACATGTCTTTGGTAAAGATTTAAATCCACATGGAAAGATAACAATCATTCCATCCAATTAAATAACCGCAAATATGTAAATTTAATCAGCCTTACATGATTTATTCGATGGATATAACTATGAACTTAATGTGGATATAACTGTTAAGGCGTTTCGAACACAGGCCAATGGAATCTTCTGTGTAGTGTCGTCTTTAGTTAGTAGTCGGTCATTTTCATGGATAAAGCGAACGCACCACCCAGGTATTGTGGTGGTGGTGGGTGCTGCGTAGTAGTAGCGTTATATGTGGCGTCTATGGTTTTTGAAAAATGCACGACTTTACACATTTGAGATGCTGAAAGGAAAGGTTGTCCCCTATCAAACCAGAAACAAACACATGTTTCATCTATGATTAATGTTTTTGTCTCATCCTTTGTCCAGTTCACAAATATTTTGTCCATATCCATCCTGGCCAATCTCCTTTCCTACTTCAGAATCCCACATATACATTTCACTTAATTTGGGAGTTTGTTTTTTAAGAAAAGACTCACTCTCTGCCCACAGGATAACAAATATGAGAAAAATAACAAATATTTCTCTTTTTCAATTGGGTACAAACATCAAAATGGATGGAAAAAGGAGAAAAATTGTCTATTAGCATTAATCAATTTTTTCACTTTAATGTTGTTTTTCGTTGTTTTGGTGTATTGCTATGTAAACCTTACAGTGTAATCTCTGTTGAAATCATATTGTAATTGATATTCAAGTAGGATTTAAAAATAATAATAATAATAGTAGTTGTTAGGTTATAGCGGTAGTAGTTGAAATTAACTCCATGTCACCAAAAAGTAAGAAGTAAGAGACCAACAGATTCTTCTCAATAAAAACCAAAAACATCATCTTTTTCTTATTATATTTCATCACATTATTTAGTGTAATAATTTATGGTTATTGTTCATGTAATGTTACAAGTTATCTTTGTCTTATTCTTCTTCTTCTTATTATTATTCTATGTTGAGATTTTGTTCTAACATTTATAATCACCTTCTTCTCAATGAATTGTATTTTCCTAATAAAACCATCGTTTTATATTCACGAGGCCAGTATGAAACATCATACATCGTAACAAAGAGGTAACAAGAAGGTGGATGATGATATTATAAGCATCAATTTTAATTAAAGCTCTGAGCTTCGCTGGCTTGGAGAGTAAATTGAAAAAGTTTCTCATCTCTGTGAAATACCGTTATTACACCTCAAGATAGATTTAACAATCCCACATTAAAAATTCTCTGAATAAAGTCTATGTTCTAAAAAGATAAAAACTCTCTGACACACGTAGGTAGGTAGTGGAGGCTTCCCTAGTGACAATAAAAAACACAAGTGCCTAATAAACAGACAGTGCTCTGTGTTTCCCAAGTCTAGAATCAAACATAGGTACCTAAAAAACAAAGAGTTATAGCTCTGTGTTTCTCTTTCCCTATCTCAAAAACATCGTCTACAAATTATTAGGTTGATTTTATAATTAGGAGGCTTTCCCCCTTGAACAGTATGGGTACTAATCTTCCTGAGGTGTAGGCAGGGGAGAACACTTGTGGTATTAGTAATGGGAGTTTGATCTTGTCCAGTAATGGCAGATGCAATAATTTGGTTGTTAATCTGCAGTTTTTGGCAAGCTAAGTGGTTTCAGTTTGATAGACACCTCAGTGATCCTCTTTAGAAGCCCAGTTTGTATATGTAATCTTATATAGTGTTTTTTCATTTTAAATTACCCATCCATCTATTGCAGGCTCTAGGCCCATCATTTACTAGACAACTTTAGGAGGATTTCCCCCTTGAACAGTACGGGTATTAATCTTCTTGAGGTGTAGGCAGGGGAAGACAGCTGTGATATAGTAATGGGAGTTTGATCCTGTCCAGTCATGGCAGATGCAATAATCTGGTTGTTGATCTGTAGTTTTTGGCAAGCTAAGTGATTTCAGTGTGATAGACACCTCAATTATCCTATTTAGAAGCTCAGTTCGTATATTTAATCTTATATAGTGTTTTCTCATTGTAAAATTACCCATTCATCTATTGCAGGCTCTAGGTCCATCATTTCCCCGCTAAGCTTTAGGAGGCTTTCCCCTTGAATAGTATGGGTATTAATCTTCCTGAGGTGTAGGGAGGGGAGGACAACTGAGGTGTAGGGAGGGTAGGACAGCTTTGGTATTAGTATTGTGAGTTATTCCTGTCGAGTAATGGTAGATGCAATAATTTGGTTCTTGATCTGCAGTAATTGGCAAGCTAAGTGGTTTTAGTGTGATAGACACCTCAGTTATCCTGTTTAGAAGCCCAGGTTGTATATGTAATCTTATATAGTGTTTTTCATTGTCACATTTTTTGATCTTCATCTCAGATAATGAAGGCATCCCTATCTCCTGATTCATATAAATGTGCAAAATTGTATGCACAGAATTGCAAATTTTGAGGGATCCATAATCGATTTCCCTTACGGTGCTAATTTACTCATTTGTTGTTGCAGGTTGACTGTTGGTCAAGAGACTGCAGCGTTTCTGGGTTCATGTGAAATACCGTTAACTGCTTGGGAAGGGTCAGGTCGTGCAAATAATTCAGAGAGTTTTAGTCTAAAGGAGCATGGAGGCATTACATATGTTGCCTTCCCATCATTTCTAAGAATTGAAAGTTTCATCGATGGAGAGGGGACTATAGAAACAAACAACCAGGTATTCTCGGATTGCCTCAAGCGTTACGTTGATAAACCAACACAAGTCCATTAGGGAGCTCTTAAGTTGTTCCTGGATATTATGGAGAAAGAAGATTTCCAAGCAAAGGTAAAGTGATTTATCTAAATGCACCTGTCAAAAGTAAACTCGATTTCACAACAAGAGGGTTTACTTCTGTTATTATAGATGAAATTATTGAAATTCAAAGGGAAAAGTAATATTGTGTTGATGTATTCCAGATCGATGAGTTACAGGCTTCTACTGACTCCAGACAAAGAAAACTCAAATATAATCTCAAATCCATTATATTTGTGGGTCATTCCTTGGGAGGGGCAGTTGCAACCCTGGCTACACTGTGGTTCCTAGATCATGATCAGCTTAAAAGAATTTGAGATAGCACAACTCTGTGAGTTTGATTATTAACATTCAATAATACAGATTTATTACATGTGTTTCTATAAGAAGCTGGTACGAATGTGCTTGATTGAAACAAGCTTTCTTGAAATTTATAAGAAGCTGCAAAAAACATATATAAAACATATATAGAATACTCATAAGAATATGTATTTGGGTTTGTTTTGTTTATTTTAATGGCTAGAATCAATAATGAGGGTATAATATTTATAATCACTAAGTGTGAAGAAAACACTTTATCATCCATAAATAAGTGTAAATAAAGTTAATTAACGGTTTAAATTATAAATTTCAGAAAATTACTTTAAGGGAATAAGTGTAAATAGGGTTAATTAACGGTTTAAATTATAAATTTGAGAAAATTACTATAAAGAAGCTCTGCATGCATGCACCACGTGCCCCAAATTTAAATAGGGTTAATTAACGGTTTAAATTATAAATTTGAGAAAATTACTATAAAGAAGCTCTGCATGCATGCACCACGTGCCCCAAATTTCAGAAAATTACTTTAAAGAAGCTCTGAATGCATGCACCACGTGCCCCAAATTTCAAAAAATTACTTTAAAAAAACTCTGCATGCATGCACCACGTGCCCCTTCTATGTCTAGTCTATAGCATGCAACCCACGTTGCATTTGTATAATTACTCTTCCTCTTGGTCGTAACAGGATCAATCAACGGGTGAGAAGAGGATAAGGCCCCATCGATCCATAAGAACAAAGACATCAGAAGCCTAAACAGGAACAACAAAGGTAACCATCAACCTGTAACCTTTTGACAGAAGCCTTAACTAATTTATTTTGAGATTGATTTATTGATTGAGGAGTTGGAGGATCGGTATTATGATAACCCAGAGTTTGTCTTATGCCATTCTGTCTTTTGCATATCTCTCAGCTACTAACGGGGATGATCAACAGGTGTTTCTATATCAAATGTTATGAGCGGTGAGCATTACGAAATGCTTCAATAGCAAATACTTTCTGAAAGTTCCCACCATTAGATTGTTTGCTACAGTTCGTTATAATCCTCGCCACAGAATTGTACAGGTCTATATTCCCCACCAAGTAATTGATTTTAAAATGTAAAAAATGTTATTTGTTCCACAAGTAAAATTCTGATATTGCAGGTTTTTTTTTATTAATTGTTTTTGAACTATTTCGCTGGATAATTAATCTTTGTAGATTCCTCACGGAAACTTTACTAATATTACTGGAGTTATACTCAAACAAAGCATGGAAACTGTTAAGCATATAAATTGGAAATTAAAAAAATTACAACAAAGAAAAAGAATACATTAATTAGGTACTCACATAGGAGTGAGCATAAAAATGATGAACTTGTTTGAAGTTAACAAGAATAAACATGTTGTACTCCAAAAGACTTTGAATTCCACTGCAGATACAGTGTAAACATTGTCATTGAAGAAAACCCCCAAGGAAAAGGAGGAAAAGAGGAAAAACAGGAAAAAAAAACAGGTCCTTGAGGAAAAAAGGAAAAACAGGAAAAAAGAGGGAAAAAAAACAGGTTAGGAATAATTATTTTTATATTTTGGTTAAACTGAGCATTATGGGATTATCGTTTACGCCATTGTAATTCTGTTGTGTGTTTTCAATGGTGTCTTGTATATAAAGTACTGATAAAACAACAAATGAAAATACACTGAAACAAAATAAGATGATATCCATACAAACCGTGCCTTCAATGGAGACTCTAGTGTCAATACAGTGTTGATAATAAAGATCAATGTACTCGACATCAAGTATCTTCAAGCTTGCCTCGTAGCAGGGTGGAACAAATGCGAGATCTGCTTGAAGAACCAACACGAACATATGCCGGATCTGGTTGAAGAACAACACTAACATACGACCAATTTGAAGAACAATGTATTTTCGATCTACAGAATAGAGGCGAGAGGAATGAAGAGGAGGTAGGATGATATTGCATGGAACGAAAAGGGGACATGAGATAGACTAGGTGACAAGTGGCGAGAAAAAAGCTACAGGTGGCTTGCAAAAACTTTGCATAAAATAATTTATTTGTCTTAACTTTCTTAAATTTGCATAAGATAACTTGCTCCGACATTTGTTTGGGAAAACTTTAGGATAAAATAACTTGTTTGTACATTTGTTTTGAAAAACTTTAAGATAAAATAACTTCCTATTTTGAAAAACTTTAAGATAAAATAACTTGTTTCTACCTTTGTTTTGGAAAATTTAGGATAAAATAATTGTCTCCCACTGGAATAGCATTGGGGCATGTGACACTTGTATGAAGGTAAATTCAAAGTTTGGTTAAAATTTTGTTGCACCCAAATTATCAACAATAAACTTTGGTTAAAGGTTAAAAATTTATGGTCAACAGATAATTGAATTGTTGGTCAATGACAAAGCGAACGCTATAGTCCCTATGCTAACGTAGGCAAGGACTAATAAGTTTAAAATATTAATTAGTTGGTTAAAATTTTTACATAATAAATTTAGTGAGGAATCTTAGCCATAGCTAATAAACTCACTGTTATAGTCTCAACGCATGATGATGGGTCCAGCCCTTCTTACACCCGCGTATGAATAATTAACTGTTGATTTGTTTTATTGTCAATTATGTGGTTGGTTGACTTAATGGCGTTGTACTATGGATTAAATGTTTGGAGGACAAGTGTCTTGGCCTTGGGGCTCATTCCTTCCCGCCTCTTACCAAACCCCTGAAACCCTCGGTCGGTTCATTTCACTGTTGTTTCACTTTGTTGTTTGTGAGGTAAGGTCTCTGGTTCATTTTGCTCTACTGTTCTGCGAAACAAGGGTTCTGGCTCTGGTTGTTTTACAATGGTTTAGTTTCGTCGTGCCTAGACATGCATTTCTCTGAGGGTCTCCTCCTGCGTATGCTGTCAATGTTGCCTATTCTATGCTCGTTTTCTCGGCTCTGGGTCTAGAACCCTCAGTCTCGGTCTCTGGTTTCTATTTGGCTCGGCTCTAGTTACGTTTTCGGCTGTAGAATTTTGTTATATGCTGTTGGTTTCAATGCACTTGCTCCTCCATTTGATTGTTTGCTTGGTTCTTGCCACAGGTTGCGGTTGCGGAGTGGCTCGGCTCTCGGCTCTCATTTGACAATTAACCAGAGGTAAGTTTGCTCTCCATGCTGGTCTTTTTCTCCTCGTTTTCTTCTAGTGCTGACAGCTCTTGCTCCTTGTGGGTAGTGAGCACTCTGTGACCGTAACCTGTATTCGTTGTTTCCCTCCTTTGGTTCGTACAAGCTCGACTTTCTCAGGTAAGTTCTGTTGGTCCTTTCCTTTGTTTTCAACCCTCTGTATATGGCTTCATTTCACTGTTTCTGATGGCCTACCTGTTGGCCATACAGGTGCACCACTGGGATCCGTTTATGGGCCTCGCACCCTGACTCCTACGCTCGAACTAGGTATGGTCACTCCTTGAAAGTTCTCTGTTTGTCTATTTAAGGGTTTTGTTGTTCGTAGGGTTTATAGGTCTATTGTCGTAGTTTAGCTTTAGCCTTGCTATTTCTTGGCCTCACTGTGCCTATAGCTCCACTGTATATTTATGGCTATGCTGTTATAATTATGTTTGTAAAGATACGGTCCTGTGGTGACCTCGCGGTGGTTTTTGGTATTGTCTACTCTATTTTCTTTGCTGGTCTCTGAACATTGAACTATGGTTGTTCGGCTTTGATATTTGTATATATATTTATACATTAATTTCGGTTGATAAAATTTTGCAAATGAACTTATTATGAGTTTGGTTCTATACCTGTAACTTTCTTTTCTTGGGTATTCCTCTGATAATGGCTCTCTCGTTTCTCCCGTAAGCTTGCTATGTTATGTTGCTGACTTGTTTGGGTGGTCTCCTTGCTTCGGTGCTTACTGTTCACTTGTTTGTCATCATTATGCTATGGC
The DNA here is from genome assembly GCA_031772625.1 of Pinus tabuliformis. NCBI lineage: Eukaryota > Viridiplantae > Streptophyta > Pinopsida > Pinales > Pinaceae > Pinus > Pinus tabuliformis. The sequence continues at coordinate 190,321,733 of CM062808.1, forward strand.
AAAAGAAAATGAATTTAATTGTATTTTGTAGAAAAGATGATAAAGCTATAATAAGAATGGATTTAGATGTGTTTGTTCTTCATAATGCTTCTATGTTTTTTCTTCATTCAGTTCTATGATGGTCAAAAAATATTACGATCATTGTTTCATTTTTTTGTTATGTAGGGACAGTTATCAAACTGCTGCTAGTTACATTAAGTTGTTTCTGAATAACTATCTTTTCTTGTTTTGTAAACTAAAGGTAAACTTTAAATAAAACTAAAAATAAAAAGAACACGTAAACAAACACTAACAGTGGCTGAGACAACCATTCCTAGAATTTAAATTAATATTAATTATTATTAATATTAATTATTATTATTATTATTATTATAATTTTAAATCAAATAACCTTAATATGGATTCAATATTCTTATTTCTCTAATCTTTAATACTATTATATAAGAATAATTAAGTTTTCCCCTTTTTGAATCATAATTAAATAATTCAATAAATAATTAAATGAATAAATAAAATAAAAATTAAATGAAATAAATAAAATAAAATAAAATAATTTTTTTTAGCATATATTAAAATTATTATTAGTACTACCATTTAGATTTTGAATTTTAAATTAATTTATTAACTCACCTATAAATAAAAATTAATATATAAAACTCTAAGATTAAAATAAATAAAATAAATAAAATAATTGAATAAATTATTAATTAATTAATAAATTAATTAATAATTAATATTCAGCCGACTTCTGCTGATTCTAAAAATTTATTTTCCTCATTATTATTTATTTCCTTCTTAGCGGCTCTTCTTTTATCATCATTCATAAGCCCTGATGATGGATCCCAGTTGTTATTTGAAATGTTGGCATAAAAATGTTCATACTGTGGATTCTCCTGTAACTGAATCAAAAGATACAAACCACATATCTCTTAAATCCAAATAGATGCTCCTGCATCAGGCTCCCGGGGTAGGTGAAAATTCATGGCTCCGGTCGATGAGCTCCTCGATAGAATACCCTGCATGTTGTATCTGTCCTGCATCAAGCCACGAACTGTCCTCAATAGGGCGGTTCTTCCACCTGATGAGGTACTGTAGGTACTCCTTTCTCCGAGTCCGCTTAGCCACCTGTGTATCGAGGATTCTTTCGATTTCAAGTGGCTGAGCTGAAGGCATTTGTCTCATCCCCAAACTACTCTCTCCCTGGGTATCCCACTTTAGCTGCGCCAAACTATCCTCTCTCGAACTGACAATGTATTGGAATAAATTTGCCACATTAAAGATGGGCGATATTCCTATACTTGGAGGCAATTGTAGCTCATAGGCATTTGCAGAAAACTTACGCAGAATTTTACGAGATCTAGTTTTTTTGAATTTCAGCTTATTGTATTCGCCCTTAGGGAATATTTCTTTGCGTAGATGTGCTAGAACCTGATCCCCTACATTAAATTGTACCTCCCATTGTTTCAGATCTGCTTTCTATTTGTAACTTTAACTGTTGTCCTGTAATTTCGTCTTCACTTGCTCATGTAGGTCGTTAATTGCTCTTGGAAAGTCTTCCTCGTGAGCACTTATTCTTTCTAACTGTCCCAAATCTCGTAACTCATGCACTCCTCGGGGGTTCATTCCATACAAGCTTTGAAAAGGACTATTTCATGTGCTTCGATTCGGTGAATCGTTGTAAGAAAATTCCGCTTGAGCAAGTACACGATCCCACATTTGTGAATTTTCCCCATCTAGACTCCACAACAGGTTTCCTAAGCTTCTTTTCACTACCTCCGTCTGCCCATCAGTTTGTGGGTGATAAGCGGATCTGAAATTTAACTTCGTGTCCAACGTTTTCCACAAGGTGCACCAGAAATGTCCTGTGAATTTCACATCCTTGTCAGAAATAATGGACCTGGGTATGCCGTGCAGTCTGACGACTTCAATGAAAAACAAGTGTGCTACGTCGGTAGCGTCACTAGTTTTCCTGCAAGGGATGAAGCGTGCCATCTTTGAGAATCGGTCCACCACCACCATGATGCAATCAAAACCCCACTGTGTTTTGGGCAGACCCAGGACAAAGTCCAGACTGACTGAATCCCACAGTCTATTTGGAATAGGCAAGGGTCTATAAAACCCCGTGTTCTAATTGTGCCCTTTCGCCAATTGACATATCTTACACCTGGTCAGATACTGCTGCACGTCTCTTCGCATCTTCGGCCAGTAATAGAAATGACTGAGCTAATCCAAGGTCTTATCAATGCTGAAATGTCTAGCTAGTCCTCCACTATGTTTTTCCTAGATGATGTTCTCCCTCATCAAACATTCTGGAACACACAACTGTCCTCCCTTGAATAATAGCTCCTCCTGCAAGTGATAGTCCAGCCATAGACTATTGTTCCTCAACAAAGGATTCTGGCAAGCTTCATAAGCCCCCTTGACATCTGCATATGTTTGATACAAGTCCTTCAGATGTTCAAATCCCAACACTTGTATTGTGCTCTCCTGTAAGTGTAGAACTATTCTGCTTAGTGCATCTGCCACCTTGTTCGCCTGACCACTGATGTGCTTCAATATGAATGTAAAACTCTGCAAGTACTCCACCCATTTTTCATGTTTGTGATTCAGCTAATGTTGCTGCATCAAATACTGTAATGCAAAATTATCAGAAAACAAGACAAACTCATTACCCAACAGATAATGTCTCCAATGCTTCAAGGCTTGGAAGATGACATAAAACTCCTTGTCATAAGACGTATATGTTTTCCTGCTTTCATTTATTTTTTCGCTAAAATGGGCTACTGGTTTGTCTTCCTCGATGAGTATGGCTCCAATGGCTGTACCACTGGCATCACAACAAACTTGGAAAAGTTTGTTGAAATTAGGCAACCTCAAAATTGGTCTCTCAGTGATCTTCTTCTTCAATATCTAGAAGCTTTTCTTTGCAGCTTCAGTCCACTGAAAAGGTTGACTTGCCTTTTTGATTGTATCCAACATAGGTGCACATATTCCACTAAAATTCTTTATAAACTTGTGATAGAAACTTGCCAACCCATGAAAACTTCGAACTTTGAACAGACTCTTAGGGGATGGCTAGCTAAGTATAGCTGCAACTTTTTCTGAGTCCATTTTCAGCTCATTTTCTGCAATCACAAAACCCAAATAGACTAAATCCTTCTAAAAGAAAGTACATTTTTTCAAATTTATCAGCAACTTGTTTTACTGCAACTTCTCTAGAACATATCGAATGTGTCGAAAATGTTCTTCCTTGGTCTCGCTGAAAATCAGTATATATCAAGATACACAATCACAAATTTCCCAATGAACTCCTTCAACATCTCGTTCATCAAGCGCATGAAATTACTAGGGGCATTACTCAACCCAAATGGCATCACCGGCCATTCATACAACCCTTTATTAGTTTTCAAAGCTGTTTTCCATTCGTCCCCTTCTCTGATTCTAATCTGGTGGTATCTGCTCTTCAGATCTATCTTCGAAAAATATGCTGCCCCACTCAAGCAGTCCATCATGTCATCCATTCGTGGCAATGGAAACCTGTATCTGATAGTAATTTTATTTATTGCTTGTGAATCTGTACACATTTGCCACTCGCCTCCTTTCTTGGGAGCTAAAACTGTCGGAACTGCACAGGGACTTAAACTTTCCCATATCAAGCCTTTGTCCAACAATTCCTATACCTGCTTCCTGATCTCTTCGTTGTCCTTGGGACTCATCTGGTAAGCAGCTTTATTTGGTAAACTAGCTCCAGGGATGAAATCTATGTGATGACTGATACTCCGCTTCAGTGGTAACTTATCTAGTAAATCTTCCACCACAATGTCGCTGAATTCCTGCAACATTTCCTGGATTTCTTCAGGTAAGTCAGAAATTTCAGTGTGCAACAACACTGCTCTCGTTCTCCTTACAATAGCATACTTTACCTCATCATCTTCAATCTGTTTTAAAAATTCTTTTCCACCAACCAAAAACACTTTTGTCCCACTAGTTTATGTTGTTTATTCTTCCTTGATGGGTACTAGCGTATGCTTAATCCCATCCTTGAAAAGCTTGTAACAGTTTGTTTTCCTGTCGTGAACAACTTTTTGGTCATACTGCCATGGTCTACCTAGCAGAATATGACACACATCCATGGGAATGATGTCACAAATCACTTTGTCCCTATACTTGCCAATATGGAACTCCACCTCACACTGCTCATCAACTAGCATTTGGTGACCCTTCTTTAACCACGACACCTTATAGGGAGTTGGGTGCTTCAATCTTTTCAAACCCAATTTCTCCACCATCTTTGTTGCAACCGGATTATCAGTGCTTCCACTATCTATAATTTGTTTGCAACATTTTCCATGTGACTTGCACACAGTCCAGAATAATGCCTTTCTTTGGGTTTGTTCAGCTGTTTCCTTTACAGTTTTAGTAGTACCTTGTTCAAGACTAAGGCATCTCCTATCTCCACTATATTCTCTACCTCTTAAGGTGGTGCCTCTGCTTCCTCTGTGTGAGCAACATATGCTCCTCTTTGACTAGCCTGTTCTCCTTCAGGGCACTCAAAGGACCTATGCCCCCACTTGTGGCACTTGTAACACTGGTAGGCAACTCCTCTGCCCCTCCCATTTCCCCTTCCTCTCTGGTATGGCCTTCCTCCCCTAGTGCCACCTTCCTTTTCCGATGTCCCTGAGGTCTTTGAATTGCTGCCATCTTCACTGTTGTTGGCAGTCCTTCCTTTGCCAAAGGATTGTGCTTTTCCTCTGCCAGTTCCTCATAATCTCCTGGCATTCTGCTTCCTTGCGATATTTTGTTTTGCCTTTGAGGCACTATGGTATGCTTCCTCTATGGTTTTTGGAGAAAGAATACTTATCTCATCCAATATCTCCAACCTTAGGCCATTCACAAGCCTTACTGTCTTTTCTGCGTGGTCTTCAGTATAACCACCTCTCAGATTGACCTGATAGAATTCTTCAGTATATTCTTTCACCATCATACTCTCTGCTTCAAATTTTGTACCTGCCAATACAAAACAATATGGTAATCTTTGGGCAAAAGCTTACCCTTCATCTTGGCGACCATTTTGGTCCACGTTTTAATGGGTAACTTATTCAATATTCTCCTCTCTGCTTGGACACTGTCCCACCATAAGGTCGCGTGTCCTTTCAACTTGGTGGAAACAAATTTAACTCTCTTATCTTCGTTGATCTCCTCACATTCAAAATATTTGTCCAACTCACTAATCCTGTCCAACAACACTTCTGTGGAAAAACTACCATCATAGTTCGGAATCTCAGGCTTTGGCTTACTACTAGCCAACAAAAATGACCTTAACAATTTGATTTCAGGTCCTTCTTCATCTGATCCATCTGTTGTAACTACAACTTCTTCATCACTATCTTCCCCTACTTCCGGATCCCTTCTCCTTCCTGCGTCTACTCCTGCCAAACAGTCATCTAGGATCCTAATCTCTTCCCTCAATCCTTCATCGACTACTCTTCAAATAGCTCTACCACAACCTCTTCTTCCAGCTTCCATTTTATAAAGAAAAATAATTAACTGTACCTCCTCTGATACCAAAATTTGATGGGTCCAGCCCTTTTTACACCCGCGTATGAATAATTAACTGTTGATTTGTTTTATTGTCAATTATGTGGTTGGTTGACTTAATGGAGTTTTACTATGGATTAAATGTTTGGAGGACAAGTGTCTTGGCCTTGGGGCTCGTTCCTTCCCACCTCTTACCAAACCCCCGAAACCCTCGGTCGGTTCATTTCACTGTTGTTTCACTTTGCTGTTTGTGAGGTAAGGTCTCTGGTTCATTTTGCTTTGTCGTTTTGCGAAACAAGGGTTCTAGCTCTAGTTGTTTTACAGTGGTTTAGTTTCACCGTGCCTGGACATGCATTTCTTTGAGGGTCTCCTCCTGCGTATGCTATCAATGTTGCTTGTTCTGTGCTCATTTTCTCGGCTCTAGGTCTAGAACCCTCGGTCTCGGTCTCTGGTTTCTATTTGGCTCAGCTCTGGTTACATTTTCAGTTGTAGACTTTTGTTATATGTTGTTGGTTTCAATGCACTTGCTCCTTTGTTTGATTGTTTTCTTGGTTCTTGCCACAGGTTTCAGTTGCGGAGTGGCTTCACTCTTGGCTCTCATTCGACAATTAACTAGAGGTAATTTTGCCCTCCGTGCTGGTCTTTTTCTCCTCGTTTTCTTCCAGCGCTGACAGCTCTTGCTCCTTGTGGGAAGTGAGCACTCTGCGACTGTAACCTCTGTTTGTGGTTTCTCTCCTCTATTTTGCATGAGCTCGGCTTTCTCAGGTAAGTTCTGTTGGTCCTTTCCTTTGTTTTCAACCCTCTATCTATGGCTTCATTTCACTGGTTCTGATGGCGTGCTTGTTGGCCATACAGGTGCACGACCGAGCTCCATTTGTGGACGTTGCACCCTAACTCCTATGCTCGAACTGGGTAGGGTCACTCCTTGAAAGTGCTCTATTTGTCTGTTTGAGGGTTTTTTTGTTCGTAGGGTTTATAGGTCTGTTGTTGTAGTTTGGCTTCGGCCTTGCTGTTTCTTGGCCTCGCTGTGCCTATAGCTCCATTATTATAATTATGTTTATAAAGATACAGTCTTGTGGTGACGTCGCAGTGGTTTTTGGTACTGTCAACTCTATTTTATTTGCTGGTCTCTGAACATTGAACTGTGGTTGTTCAGCTTTGACATTTATATATATATATATATATATATATATATATATATATATATATATATATTTATACAGTAATTTCGGTTGATAAAAATTTGCAATGGAAATTATTATGAGTTCGGTTTTGTACCTATAACTTTCTTTTCTTGGGTATTCCTTCAACAGTGGCTCTCTCGTTTCTCTCGTAAGCTTGCTCTGTTATGCTGCTGACTTGTTTGGGTGCTCTCCTCGCTTCGGTGCTTACTGTTCACTTGTCTGTCATCATTATGCTATGGAAAAAGAAAATGAATTTAATTGTATTTCGTAGAAAAGATGCTAAAGCTGTAATAAGAATGGATTCAGATGTGTTTGTTCTTCAGAATGCTTCTGTGCTTTTTCTTCATTCAGTTCTATGATGGTCAAAAAAGATTACAATCATTGTTTCCTTTTTTCATTTTGTAGAGAACACTGGACAGTTATCAAACTGCCAATAGTTACATTAAGTTGTTTATGGATAATTGTATTTTCTTGTTTCCTAAACTGAAAGTAAACTTTAATTAAAACTAAAAATAAAAAGAACACATAAGCATACACTAACAGTGGCTCAAACAGCCATTCCTAAAATTTAAATGAAAATGAAACTAATGAAAAATCAAACTGTTAGAAGAGACAAACTCCGAGCCATCACGTCCGTGAGCTCGATGCTCCTGCATCACATGACCAGGGCTAACACCTCGCATAGCTAGTGAATATGGACGAAAGGAGAAACACTCCCACAAAGCTATTTCTACATGTACAAGTTTGGAGTAACTAGTTCTTGATCTAAATGACTAATTGTGTTTATTTGAGGAAAATAATTATGTTTATTTAAAAAAAAATGAGTTAAAATTTAAGGAAAAAATGTAATTATGGCTTTATTTTGAAAATTAACCCTTCATTGATGTAATAGGAATTAAAAATATATTGACAATATGATTATTCAAATACAAGATTACTCATTTTAGAGGCTCTTTATATTCCTTTTTGTTACTATTTCTTATATAATTAAAAATTATGAATTATATATTAAATTAGCTAAAAGGTATAACATTCTAAGGGCTAGTTTTCTATGGATTAAATTTGAATTTCTTAAAGATATTGTAGATTTTGAAAAAATTCAAAATCTATATGAATAAATAACTGATAAATTTTATAAATTGTTACCGGGCTTAATAGAGAATAAAAAAAGTCACCAATCCCTAACAAAACATTGTAAATTTCCTAAGTTATTCTATTTATAATAAATTTTTTTTTAGAATTTTAGAATTGAAGAGAAATTGTTGAGAAGTAAAATTTAAGGAAATATTTTGTAATACGACAAGAATGATTGACGATGGTGAAATAAGACTATAGCTACAATACTATTAATATAGGAAGGCTTAAAATAAAATAATTAGTTAAAAAATATTTTAATGATGGAATTCAAAGATATATATTTTAGCAATGTCTAAAGTCAAATGTATAGGAGGGATTAGAGGAGGGATAAGATAAAATAATCCATGTCTCTACACAAAATGAATCCATATCATGCAAATATTCCTTAAGAAGGAAATATTTTGATAATGATGAGAATATTTTCAAAATTATAGACAACTATTTCTAAGTAACTAGAATAGAGGATGGCATTTTTTAGAACAAAATGTAAGATCGAAAGTGAGTTTTATACTTGGTTACCTGAGTTTACAATTAGAGTATTATGTCTATTTATTTTATTTAGAAATTGAATTAAAATTAAAATCACATCAAAATGTATATAATGTTTCATTTTGGAAAGAAAATCAAAAGTTAAGAAATGGGATAAATTTGTGAAATTTGTTAAAACAGTACAATATATTGATAATCCCTATGTAAATTTTTACCAATCAATGCGTTTCATGTTTTATTGGGAACACCGTAACAATTTGATTAAAAAATATTCATGATGAGAAAAGAAACATTTAAGCAACGAAAGATGGAAATAAATAAATAAATAAAATTGTTGTATGAAGAATAGACAAGATGATAATGCAAAAAACATGAGGCTAATCTCATTCTTGATATATATATGAAGGATGTAAAATGATAATAATTTGTAAATCAAGGGACTAAATAAAATAGAGATAAAAGGAACTAGAATAATAACATAGGGGAAACATGTGGTTTTTCCATTCCTATAATGTTTTTGTATTTTTTCTAAGGAAATGGACATGGTAATAGCACAAAGAAGCATAGCACAAAGAAGCTTAGAAGAAGCAAATGATCATAGAAATATTGAAAAAGGAATAAATATAGCTGTTTTGGACTGTGATGGAGTAGCTTTGGCACAAAAATATAGTCTAATGATAAAGATAACTATAATGTGGGGAAGTAGTAGTAATAATTAATTTAAATGAGGTAAATGAGGTAGTGCACTAGATTAAACCAATGTTATACAAACTCAATAAAACCAATGTTATACAAACTCAATAAAAAATGAAGAGTGATGTAGATGTATAGAAATGTTATACTAAGAATTTGAATGAGATATTGTAGATGCTATGAGAATAATTTTGATAAATTATGATGTAATAGAATTAATAGATGTTATGAGAATAATTGTGATCGAGTAGCTTTGGCTCAAAAATATAGTCTAATGATAAAGATAACTATATTGTGAGGAAGTAGTAGTAGTAATAATCAATTTAAATGAGGTAAATGAGGTAGTGCACTAGATTAAACCAATGTTATAAAAATTCAATAAAAAATGAAGAGTGATGTAGATGTATAGAAATGTTATACTAAGAATTTGAATGAAATATTGTAGATGCTATGACAATAATTTGGTAAATTATGATGTAATAGAATATATAGATGCTATGAGAATAATTGTGATGGAGTAGCTTTGGCACAAAAATATAGTCTAATGATAAAGATAACTATATTGTGAGGAAGTAGTAGTAGTAATAATCAGTTTAAATGAGGTAGTGCACTAGGTTAAACCAATGTTATACAAATTCAATAAAAAATGAAGAGCAATGTAGATGTATAGAAATGTTATACTAAGAATTTTAATGAGATATGGTAGATTCTGTGAGAATAATTTGGTAAATTATGATGTAATAGAATATTTTTTTTTCTTACTAATTACGAAAATGTCAAAAAAAATTCATATCAAACCTTCATATATGTTCAAAACATTCATATCCATAAATTAAGATATATAGTGCATATCCATAGATTAAGATATATGTTTAATGCATTAATAAAATTCCATTCAAATCATTAGAATTATTAATTTTAGAATACCCCTGCAATAAATCCTACTTTTGAGATATCAATTTATAAAGAATTATCGAAAATATCTTTCTAAGAAACTGTAAAAAATATGGGTTCAACCAATTTTGGATTGTGGAATTTGTTGATGGGATACGATTAATAAAGAATTTTAGTATATGATGTATTTTTTTTTTGGTTGTGTGCGTGAATTCTTTCATTATAATAGGTCTTAGATTCAAATTAATAATACATCAATTTATAAAGTATCGAATATGAAAATAAACTTTTCGAGTTTTAATCATTTTATTTTGAAATTCAAAAATTCAAAAATAAAATTTTGTAATAACCAATTAAAAAGACTAAAATATAATATATAGTTATTTTTGTATATGAACAAATATTATTTTTGTCTGTAAATAAATGGAATTAGTTGAGAAAAATATGGAACATGACATTTATATGAAAGGTGAAATAGCTAAGTCTTGAATTTGAATATTTTATTTATCACATCTGTTCATAAGTTTCACATTCATTTTTCTAAATTTACTTAGATTGGTGCAAGAAGCTTAGTTTTTTGGAAAATACTTTCTTACATAAATAATTTATTTTTCATGATAGATGTGAAGGAATAATATTTTATTCTATGGGCGGGTTAATGATGATGAAGAAGAATAACATCCACCAAAATTAATATGATCTACCTGATTTTAAAAAATAAGCGATAAATTCAGATTATTTAATATTTTATTTTTATGATAAAAAAACAAGAGAGATAAGTTTTTCAGGTCATTGTAGGTTTGCTGACTTAACAAGTTATTAAGGTTGGTAGTGTGGAAAATATTTTGGAAAGGAGAACAAATGTGAGTAAGGATTAGGAAATTAAAGAGAAAGTGTTTCTCAACTTTGACACTCTTAGTGTCCATGTGGCAAATGCTTTGAAAAAAGGAACAAATGTGAGTAAGGATTATGATCCGAATCGGATCATTATATTGTTTTTCATTCATCTCGATGCATTTGGAGTGGAAAAAGTGGAAGAATCATCTCATGGGGTTGTTTTTACCAACAGGACCCAATTTGGTAAAACAGGGTCTGAAACCTTCCAAGAGAATTTTGAGTGATAAACGATGTTTTTTTGGGGTAAATATTTGTTGCTTAACCGCAAAACCTTTTCATGCTATTCTACACAGAAATATTTCCAACGGCACAAGAATTGTGTCAATCAGAGTCCGTATGCAAAAGTTATGCCACTTAGAAGTTGATATTCCTATTTTGACACCTATAGTTTGGGAGGATGCCATGTCAGCCCCCATTATTCATGGAAAAGGGGCTAGCCATGTGTTATAACCAGACCACTAGGAGGAAGAGGCATTCCATTTTTTCGACAGAATTTTGTTCCATAGTTGAGCAAGGATAGCCACGAGAGATATGAGGTAGAGCACACAAAGAGGATCTGTGCATTGTCGCAGCCCACATGCCACAAACATCACTTCTTTGTATGTGCAACCATATTTCTAGATATAGAAAGAGAGCGAATCGACCTCACCTTCCAGCTAGGTTTTCTCCCAAAAGGGTTTCCTAGAGAGCATATCTTGTGTCTTATGTGTGTGTGACCTTGTTTTATTCGTTCTCTACTTTTTTTTCATAATTTATATTTTCATGCATGCACTAATTACAGTAAAATCTATAGATATAGAAATTAAATAAAACTGTAATAGTGTAGAATCTTAGATTCTTTAATATAATATTATCAAATCTGTTGTGACGACTTGTCCGTTGGAATATCCATGGCAGTCTACAGATCATTTGGTATCAGATTAGGTTTATTTGGGTATTTTGCAGAGATTGCACAGGTCTAGATTGGTGTGGCTGAAAATTGTAAAACCCTAATCACGGGCGACGAAACTGTAAACAAACCTCATGATCCCGCAGACATGATGTTTTCACATCTCGAAGAACAAGTTGTGGATATAAACCACAATCTTAACCTCCTCATGGAAACCCTAAGTTGGGGATATTTGGAGAAGAAAGGTTCGAATTCAGTGGACAAATCAGAAAGGGGATCGAGAGATCGCGAAGACGCAGATAACCAGCTGAAGAAAGAACCCAAAAAATATCAACCCAGTTGGAGTGCCATGAACCAATCCCTCTTTAAAGTGGAAGCAAAATTCGATATAAAGCCATACCATGGTGAGATAGACGCTCTAAAGCTAAACCATTGGTTCCAATAACTAGAACTTTATTTCAGTGTCCATCAGATCGGGGTAGGCCAGAAGATCTTATTCGCGCGGTTGCAATTTGAAAGTTATGCACTAACTTGGCGGGAGAGCCACAAGGACACCCTGAGCTTGGAGGGAGAAACTCTAGTGACTAAGTGGGAGGATTTCAAAACCCTCATTATGACACATTTTTATTCCATTGGCTACGTGGAAGACCAGTGGATACGGTTGCATTACTTCAAGCAAAAGCTGGGTCAAAGAACGTAGGAGTACACCATAGAATTCATAAAGATGGCTATAATGTTGGGTATCTCTCCAAAGAACCCAGATGTACTCCTGAAGTATTTGGGAGGTCTGCACCACCATCTGGGTGAGAAAGTGATATTATTCAAGCCCAAAATGGTGCATGAGGCTTGTGTATAGGCACAGTACCTGGAGAACATAGGCTTGAAGAGTGCAATAAAGTGGATCAAAGAAAAATGAGAAAAAAGACACTTTGAAGCATGGGAAGAAGCAAAAGGGGGAAATATAAAAGGACGACAACCATAGCACACTAGTTTAAAGATCCTAGCAACCACTACAACATTGATGGGCATATAGAGGGGAAGTGCCAAAAATTGCATCCGGAGCTAAACCTGAAGAACAAGAAGAAAGATAAGAAGAAGAAGAATCTCATGGCCATTGATTCAAGAAAACAAGTTGAAAGTAGCTCATACGTGGATGAGAAGATCATTTGTACGTCAGTGTAGAAGGAGGTGAATCTGAGTAGCCTTCAGCAATAGGAAGAGAAAGAAATAACAAAACTCTTCCATGTAAAGATACAGGTCAAGAAGATGAAGATTGATTCTCTCCTTGACTCAGGATCACCAGAAAATCTCATTGTAGTAGATCTCGTCAAGAAATTGGGGCTTGAAGCTCGTGATCATCCAAACCCATATCCACTGGGATGGGTACATAATGATATAGAGATGAAGGTAACAAAATAATGTAAAATTAGATTTGCTATCAGTGCTAATTTTATTGATGACGTAGATCTAGATGTGGTTCCCCTTGATGTATATGGATTCGTTTTTAGGATTCCATACATGTACATGCATGATGCAATATTCATGAGGAGCGCTACCTAGTAGTGGCTCATCAGGAATGGAAAATCATTCATCATCAATGCACACAAAGGAAAGTCGAAAATTTTACTAGTAAGTGCCAACCAAGCCAAGAAATTGATAATTTCGAGAAAGAAGTATGTTTTATTGTTTTTATGAGAAAATCAACATGTAGAGGAGTCTATATGAGGAAAGGTGTCCCTAGAGGGGTGTAGTAAGAAACAAAAATAATAATTGGAGGAGTTATTGAATTGAGACTTCTGTGATCCATATCAAATTTTTTAAGAATTCTTCGGTGAAAATCACATGGAGAAATTGGAGGAGTTGTTACAGGAATACAAGGATGTGTTCCAAGAGCCTAAAGGGATACCCCCTAAGAGAGAACTGGAGCATGAGATCTAGCTATTTCCAGACTCCCCATTGCCAAATATTCGGTTGTACATGTAGTCTATTATAAAATCAATTGAGGTGAAGAAACAATTGCAACAACTACTAGAACAGGGTGTCATTTGATCAAGTACATCACCATGTGGGTCACCCATCATCATTGTGCCAAAGAAGGATGGGACTTGGAGGATGTGTATAGATTATAAGGTGTTGAATAAAATCACGCTCAAGAACAAATAACCCCTGCCTAAGCTAGATGATGTGTTAGATCAGTTGCAATAAGAAAAGTATTTCACCAAGTTGGACTCAAAGTCTAGATATCACCACGTTCGAGTCAAAGAAGAAGATACATGGAAGACCGCCCTCAAAACCAAGCAAGGTTTGTATGAATGGTTAGTTATGCCATTTGGCCTATGTAATGCAACAACTACATTTATGAGAATAATAAATGATGTACTACGCCCTTTTATAGATTTTTTTGTTATTGTCTATTTGGATGATATACCGGTATATAGTGCTACCTTAGAGGAACATATTTCACATTTGACATAGGTGCTAGAAACAGTGAAGAAGCACCAACTGCTAGCAAATCTCAAGAGGTGCGAGTTTGCACAACAATCCTTGGTGTATTTGGGATATGTGATTGGTGGGGGAGAATAGAAGATAGATCCTTCCAAGATGGATGCCATCATGAAATGGTCAGTGCCTACTAATGTTACTGAGACTAGGAATTTCATTGGAGCAACACAGTACATGAGGAAATTCATAGCCTCGTTTTCAGTGGTAGCAGCACTGCTCCATGGGAAGAGTTTTGAGTGAGGAAAACATCAGTAGAAGGATTTCAATGAGTTAAAGAAGAATATCAGTGAAGCACTAGTTCTATCATTACCAAAATTTCAACGAACCTTTGAAGTGAAGACAAATGCAAGTGGGTATGCTATGGAAGTTGTCTTGATGCAAGGAGGAAGGCCCGTTTGTTACCATTCTAAAGCATTTCATGGGGCATTTCTTAACTACCCTACCTACGATAAGGAGCTATATTCCATGGTGCAAGCTATGAAGAAGTGGAAGCATTATATGATGGGAGAGGAGGCGATAATCCAAATGAATCATGAGTTGTGACAGTACTTGCAGGCCTAGAATAAGGTACAACAAACCAGGCTTTACAAGTGGATGGGGTTTTTACAAAAGTTTAATTTGGTGGTCAAGTATAGGAAGGGAAACATAAACAAGTAGGCCAATATGCTTTCAACCCACATACATAAGAGATTACATCTTTGGGGACTCTTATGCACATGGAGCTATTCACCCATGATGCATATAAAGAGGCACATTCAGAAGATGAGGACTTAAGGAGGTGTATCAACAGTTGCAAATTCAGAGTCATGTGCACAATGGTGACAACACCATTTACTACCATCTCTAGGATGGGTTACTCTACAGGTTGGATAAGCTATGTGTTCCTAAAGGTTAGCACTTGCAGCTGATTATTGAGGCTCCCACCTCCACGGTTGCAGTGCACTTTAGTGTAGGGAAGATTGTGGCTAACTTGAAGAGGTATGTGTATTGGCCTAAGATGCAAGAACAAGTAGCTAGGTTCATAAGAGGATGCATTTTTTTTTGTATGAGAAAGCCTAGCAACAGGAAACGGAGTTTGTATCATCCCTTACCTATACCTACACATCCTTAGGTAAGAATTTCCATGGACTTTGTGGGAGGTTCACGGACAACCACGAAGGGACATTACTACCTGTTCATGGTACTTGACAAGCTCAAAAAGATGTGTGTTTTGATTCCTTGTAAAAAGACCATCAATGGACAAGAAGAAACAAACTTGTTCTTTGGACAGGTGTGGTTACACTTTGGGATCCCAAGGAGCATCATTTCAGACAATGATACAATATTTTCAATGAATTCTGTAGTACATTGTGGGAGAAGATAGACACGAAGTTGAAGAGATCTACAATATTCCATCCACAGGCAGATTGGTATATAGAAGTACTCAGCAGGACTTTGGTGCAACTTCTGAGTGGTTACAACTAGAAGCATCCGAGGTACTGGGATGAAAATCTGGTATATATACAACATTCTTATGATAGAGTAGTCCATACTTCTACAGGAAAGTCCCCATTTGAAACTTGTTTTGGATATTTTCCACCTTCACCTTTGGATATTTCATATGGGTAGGAAGGAGGAGTGAATGAAGACCTTACAAGAGATGCTTTGATGGCTGAAAAATTTATAGAGAATATCACGTAGATCCATGTACAGGTGTAAGAAACATTGCAGAAGTCATAAGAGAAGTATAAGGCCAGACATGATCATCACAGAACAAAGAAATCATTCAAGGCGAGAGGTAGAGTGTGGATACAGTTGAACAAGGAGAGGCCGCAGGGGCCTGGTAAGAAAATGAAGGCTCTCAGATACGGTTCCTTTGAGATATTAGAAAAGGTGAGTGATAATGTCTATCGACTGAGTTTACCACCATATATGTATAGTTACTCATTTGTAAATGTGGAGAAGTTGAAACTCTATGAGCCTTCCATGCTAGAACAGGAAGAGGAACATGTCCTATCTTCTGTGGAGGATTTGGAAGTAGACTCTCAAGCAGAGTTGATAGAAGATACATTTTTGCAGAAGTGTTCCAAAACTAAAAGACAAGGGAAACAAGACCTTTGGCAAATTGGGTTGAAGGGACAACTTCCTGGCAAAGCTAAATGGTACACCAGAGAGAAGGTGGGGGAAAAATTTCCTCAAATCATTTAGTAAAATATTTTGGGGACGAAAAGCCTCCCAAAATGGGGAGGTGTGATCTGAATTGGATTATTATATTTTATTAATCCATCTCAATACATTTGGAGCGGAAAAGGTGGAGAAATCATCTCACGAGACCATTTTTACTAATGGGACCTAGTTTGGCAAAATAGGGTGCAAAACCTCTTGGGAGTGTTTTGTGGCATAAAATGACATTTTTTATTGGTAAAACTTTGTCTCTTAAGTGCCACACCTTTTCATGATATTGTACACACAAAAATCATTCCAACGACACAAGAATCACGTCAATCGGAGTCCACAAGCAAAAGTAATGCCACTTAGAAGTTGACCTCCCTGTTTTCACACCTATAGTTCGAGAGGATGTCGCGTCAACCCCGATTACTTACTGAAAATGAGATAGCCATGTGCTTGTGATGTAAAGAACTCTAGAGGAGTCTATTTTGTAACTCCAGTTAAGAGTTGATGTAGTCAAATTTAACCACTAGTAGGCTATCAAGCTCTGTTATAACCAGGCCACTAGGAGGAAGAGGCATTCCATTCTTTCGAGAGAATTTTGTTCCATAGTTGAGCAAATATTTCCAAGAGAGATAGGAGATAGAGCACACAAAGAGGATATGTGCATTGTAGCAAGCCATGTGATCTAGGTGGATGTTGGTGGCCACCCACCTATTGCATTTGGACCCCCACAACTGTCTCCTTTAGTTTTTCAGTTTCCTAAATTGTAGCACAATTCACTATTTTTAGCAATTTTTCGGGTCTTGAAATTCCGGAGCCATTTTGAGGCCCTAAACAGAATTTTTTGGGAAATCTGGGAGCAACATGGGTCCATAGCCCCATGTTGCTCTTCCCAAAGTTGCAGTACTCAGACAGATCTTTCTAACGAGGTATTGTATGTGTCAAATGGAGATCGTATGCCAAAGTTATGACCCCGGGAAATTGATGTACCAATTTACCCAAACGACGCCCACAATTTGGCGTTTCATCTTTTAGGGTTATGTTTTGGGATGTTAAGGGTTTTTCATTGTTTCTCAACAGTAAATAGGCCTTCGAGCCTCATTGTAACACAGCTCAGAGGCCTGTAGCCACCACATCTCTTCTCAAAGATAAGCTACCATCGCCCTAGCAGGTTTATTTTCAATTCTGTTTGTAAGCATATTTCAGTATTTTACATTAATGAAATGAAGTATTATTTTCACTGCATCTTTGTATTTATGGTTATCTCATCTCTGTATTTATGGTTATCTCTGTCATTTGTTGTGTTCTTGTATCTTGAACGAGGTGGGGATATAAGGAGTTAGGGCTTGAACTGGTTGAACCTTTGAAAGACCAACCTCGCAAATCCCGACGGCCTCCCATGGCGGATGAAAAGAAAGATGAGGGGGTAGGAGATCCTATGAAAATCTTGCTCGAAGAAGTCCTCGAGCAGTAAAGGAACGCGACGATGGATAGCTTTGCACAGATCCTTCAACGGCTACCCAGAGGCAACACATCAGCTTCCAACAGCTACTCTGGAAACACCACATTGTTTAAGGTACAAGTTAATTTTGAAATCCCCATATTTGACGGTCAAATAGATGCAGATGCTGTAGATAAATAGTTAAACTTGCTAGATGGGTATTTTTCTGTTCATGAATTTTTGAGTCAGGAAAATATTGTTTTCACTCTTCTCAAAGCAGCCCCCCACATGAAGGACTGGTGGGAAACCTACTGCGACCAGAAGGATGAAAGCACAGGCTCACTATTTTTAGCTGCACCCACTTGGGATTCATTCCAGGATGCCATCAAGGAGCAGTGCTACCCTGTCAAAAGCTACAAGGACAAATACGTAAAGTGGACCACGCTGCAACAGGAAAGGGACCAAGATGTGCCAGAGTTCATCAACATTTTTCATACCCTTTGCGCACAGTTGGGTATCAAAGATTCAGATCTGCATCTGGTACTCAAATATCGTGGCTGCCTACACAGATACATCCAGGAAGAGATGGAGTTCCTGAACATCTCCTCGCTCGGCACAACGTACCGATACTCTATCAAAATCGAGTAAAAGTTCAAAAAGAAGAAGCAAGACTTTGGATCTGTGAATCCGAAGACCAAAGGACAAAGCCACGACGGGTTGACCCAAGACAACCCATCGAAGCTACAAGAAAAGAACAACACCACGAAGTTGAGAAAGGACACAGGAAAGTGGTGTGAGTTCCACAAGAGCCCCACTCACAACACAAGTGAGTTTCAGACCAAGTAGTCACCGGTGGCTGAGTTGAAGGCTTCTGAGTTAGATGCATGTTCCGACCCTGAGCCAGAACCCGACAAGGGGAATGGCAAAGGGATGCAGATCATTGATGCAGAGCCCAGCATCATTGTTGCCACCACCAAGATCCAGAAGAATGAGCCTGAAGACCCAGAGGACGGGGAGCGTCTTTTCCACTCACAGATGTGGGTGAAGGGTTCACCACTACAATTCATTGTCGACAGTGGGAGCCAGAAGAACTTCATTTCAGTAGAGGTCATGAAGCGGTTGGGCCTATTGACTACACCACACCCGTAGCCGTATAGTATTGGGTGGCTTCATGAAGGATGAGATCTCAAAGTTCGCCAGCAGTGCCGCCTTCCCTATAGCATCAAGCCCTTCACAAATGAGGTATTGTGTGATATTATACCTATGGATGTTTGTGATGTGTTATTAGGCCAGCCATACTTGTGGAGGCGACATGTTGTGTATGAGTCAAGGCCTCGTGCTATCATTATTTCTTTGAATAATTCATTATATAGGATACCGAAGGTAGCCCCACCTACCACCACGTCTTTGATCATTGCTAAGAAAGGCAACAAGCTCATCTCCGAGACTAGGAAATTCATTTTCTATCTGATTCACTCCCAAAGTAAGGGGAAGATCGTTGTTACATCGATGATCCCTGCGAAGGGTTCCTCCACGCAGCAACAGTAGCAAAGGGATACGATCATGACAAAACACAAGAACAACTTCTCGTCACCCACAGGGGTACCACACAAGTTTTAGGTGGGTGACAAAGTTTGGTTGCATTTGCAGAAAGAGCACTTGACAAGAGCCCATTAGAAGCTCAGACCACTCTGACATGGTCCTTACATCATTACCAAGGGTGTGGGAAACAATGCTTTGGAGCACAGCATTCCTCCATTCCTTTGTTTGCACCAAGTGTTCAATGTGGAATGCCCTCGACCATACTTCCCACCATTACTGGACACATCAGATATTGTAGAACAACTCACCAGGGACCAAGTTCAGCAGATGAAGGAACTCAACGCAATGGGGACCATTGCTTCTTAAGGGGGGAGGAATGACGTAGGTGGATGTTGGTTGCCACCCACCTATCCCATTTGGACTGCCACAACTGTCTCTTTCAATTTTTCAGTTTCCTAAATTGTAGCACAATTTACTATTTTTAGCAGTTTTTCGGGTCCTGAACTTCCATAGCCGTTTTGAGGCCGTAAACGATGTTTTTTGGGAAATATTGGAGTGACATGGGCCCTTGGGCTGATGTTGCTCTTCCCAGATTTGTAGTGCTTGTACATATCTTTCTAATGAGCTATTGTACACGTCAAACGGAGATCGTATGCCAAAGTTACGACCCCGGGAAATTGATGTACCAATTTACCCAAACGGGGCCAACAAATTGGAGTTTCATCTTCTAGGGTTAGGTTTTGGGATGTCAAGGGTTTTCCATTGTTTCTCAACAATAAATAGGCCTTAAAGCCTCATTGTAACACAGTTCAGAGGCATGTAGCTGCCACATCTCTTCTCAGAGATAAGCTACCATCACCCTAGCTGGTTTATTCTCAATTCTGTTTGTAAGCATATTTCAGTATTTTACATTAATGAAATGAAGTATTATTTTCACTGCATCTCTGTATTTATGGTTATCTCATCTCTGTATTTATGGTTATCTCTATAATTTGGTGCGTTCCTGTTTAAATCTGGATCACCACGGGCCACAGACAATACTTCTTTGTATCGATAGCAATATTTATAAACAGAGAAAGAGAGTGGAGCAACTTCACCTTCTAGCTCGGTTTTCTCCTGAAAAGGATTTCCCAGAGAGCATATCTTATGTCTTATGTGTGTGTGAGCTTGTTTTATTCATTCTCTAATTTTATGCATAATTTATATTCGCATGCATGCACTAATTACAGTAAAATCTACAAATAAAGAAATTAAGTAAAACTATAATAGTGTAGGAACTCATATTTTTTTATACAATATGATCACATCTGTTTTGACGAAGTGTCTAGTAAAATATCCACGAAAGTTTACAGATTATATTAGAAAATGAAAAAAAATGTTTTTCATTTTTAACTCTCTTAATATCACAAAAAAAACCGATTCTTTCGTCTCAAGATTCCTTATATTTCATCTCACACCTGTTATTTTATTTTAAACATTTCTTTAGGTTTTTATGATATTTCGTTGACTTAAAAAAATATGTGCTCGTCATATTTCAATGTAATAATTTCAATAATAATATGTGATAATTGCAATAATGATAGGCTAATTAGTGTCATAGTAATATTAGTTTCATAGTAATTTGAAACGTTTTAGGTTTAGTATTAAATTTATTCATATAATTATGGGAGAGGGTAGGGATGCTGAAACAAATATGATAAGTTGCGATATTGAAAAATTAGAAGGAAAATATAAAGTTAAATAAATGAATTTATATGCATTATACAAATTCAATGATTTTTAGACCAGTTAAAAATTTATAATATACTATGTAAATTGTAATAGGTTGTCATATAATTGGGATACAAATAATGTTTATTTACAAAAAAATATTTTTATTGGGAATTTTGGAAATCAAAATCGATCGTTGTATATAATAGTTTGGAATTTTGCAAATCAAAATTGTTGTATATAATAGTTTGGAATTTGCAAATCAAAATTGTTGTATATAATAATTTGGAATTTTTATTGCTTAATTTAGCTTATAGATCTTGGTTTTAATAGAGAATATGCTACAGAAAAATTGTTATATAAAGGGAATTTTAAGTTTATCTTATTCCTGGTAGTATGTCAAATAATATCGTATTGGATAGGAATAATTTTTATTTCCAAGACACATACTTGTTGGGAATTTTGCAAATTCAAATTGTTGTGTATATTAGCTTGGAATTTTTCATTTCTTAATTTGGCTTAATGACCTTAGTTTTCAGTAGAGGATATCTAATAAAAAATTGCTATGGTAAGGAATTTTAAGTCCATCTTATTTTTGGTAGTATGTTAAATAATGACATATGCCGTTTCGTGTAGGAAACATGTCTACTACCAAATGTAATTCTTTGAAATTAATGACTTGTAACGATGTTTACTCTTCATTTACTCGCTACAGATAGAAACTTTTAATATGGATTGAGATGTTTTCTCATTTCTAAGAACATGGGGATATCAAGAAAATGAATAAGAAATTATTCAATATTACTTTTCGATAAAAAATAAAAATCGACCATTTAAAATAAATATTAAATATGATGAGATCATTTTCACTATGACCTTTTACACATGGGAGAAGTTCAGGAAAATGAATCACATCAAATCATTGTTATGGACTACCACATTCTTAAAGATGGTTGTTTTTTAAATATGTTATTGAGTATAGTGAAGCACAAATACTCTTTAAATAAAGCAACATTCTTTTTAAGTAGATGCAATCATTAATTATATTGGGAAAATAATACTTTGTATAGTTAATGTTTCTTTCAATAATTTTGCTAATTATTCCTGTTATTTCATATGAAATAATGAAATGTCTTCAATTCCTAGAAATTAATGAGATTCATATGGTCATTAAATATTATTCTCCCTCTATTGATTGTGTATTTAATAGCATGAAGCTTAAGGTGGTCCTAAGGAAACGTATTTATATCGACGTTTTAAATACCAAATTCATTATAATGTTAAGATTAATTATGGTAATAATGTCCATGACTACGAGAAGAATATTTTTTCTGTAATAAATAAGAAGGCCGAGACAAAAAAACGCATATCCCCAACTTATATTACCAGCAAGTCTATGTTTGATATTCATGTTATTAACATGTCAAAAGGAGAATTCAATAACTTGCTAGATAAAAATTATGCATAAACCGGAACAATTTATTATAATAAGAATATTTAATATCACTATGTTGGGGGATAAATTTGATGTTTTATATGTTAATGTAAAAAACTATCCATATTTTATGTCCGAAAAAGTTTCTTATGCCAACTGATTATACATAGTAATAATAATAATAATAATAAAATTTATAATTATACATAATAATAATAATAATAAAATAATTTATTATAAAGAATATTTAATATCAATATGTTACACATAAATTTGATGTTTTAAATCTTTTGAAAAAAATTTGATGTTTTAAATATTAATTTTAGAAACTATCCATATTTTATGTTTGAAGAAATTTCTTACCCCAAGGCATTGGTTATGGTTGGTTTTCATTTTGAGTTGAAGGCGATACAAATGTCATCGCGGTGAATTATGTGTCTTATTCCAAAGTAAATTTAAGAATTTCAAATGAATATAAAAAAAAAAAAAAAAAAAACCAAAATTATTAATACAATAGATATTTATATTAACAGAAATCCAAAAAATATCATGACTAACACAACCAAATTAATATATAGTTGATATATACAAATTTATATTAACCACAATTGTAAATATACATTAATATTAATATAAATAAATTTATAAAAATCTATCTATGTACAATGTTATGCATTTATGTATTTATTTATTTATATATATATATGAATGTAAATTAATATATTAATTTATTTTAATGTACATTAATGTGCATTAGTGTATACTTGTATATAAGTTTATTATCACATATTATTGTCTATCAAAGTATATTAGTTTACATTAGTGTAGTAAATGTATATTTTTATATTGATATATTTTAATGTATATTAGCGTACATTAATTTTAATCAATATAGGTTAATTTTAATCCATATAGGTTAATGTATGTTAGTATATATTAATAAAAAATTATATTTAAATTAGTTTCGATAAAAAAATAAAATAAAATATTTTATATATATATATATATATATATATATATATATATATATTTTCTACTAATAACAAAATAATATTGGCAATAATATTATAAAACTATCTTTATAAAAAATATATATATATATTAAAAAAAATATTTATATTGCCTTGGAAAAAAAAATTGTGTCCAAATATTATAAAAATTTAATTACAATTAAAACAATCAATATAATTACTATATGAAATGATAAGTATAATATAATTTTTATTATATTACATTATAACATTGTTTATATTGAACCAAAGCTAAGAATATTTTAACTAGAAGAAACAATATCAAATCCTAGAGAACAATATTAAGGTTTTATAATATGAACCTTCAGATTGATAAACCCAAAAAATTGACACATATATTTAAGTAAATAATAAACCCAAGGGACCAATACTAAAACCCAAAGGGATTCAAATTAAGGGAAAACATTGCACCCTTGAAAATATGAACCAATAAACCCAAAACAATAATATTATTAACAAAAATGAATTTCATAGTAAACAAAACAATATTTAACCCTACAGATATTAAACCTTACATTAATAAACCCAAGAAATTTATATTATAAACCCAATAAAATAATAAACCCAAGCTATTAATGTCAATCTTTACTTTTACAAACCTAAGGGATTGTAAATATAAACCCTCATAAATAATATACCAGATGTATCAATACTATAACCGAGTGCATTTTAAATGAAACAGAACAATATTAAGCCCGAGGGATAGGTACTTTAAACCCAAAGTATATAAACCCTAACAGAAAAATTAAAAACCCTTAAAAAACTTGAATAATGATTACAGTCCATGCATCATTTTTGTACTGAGACAATCGTTTTCATTATGCGACGTCCAACCATATTTTGAAATGTCTCTCAAACACTCATTTCCATATCTAGACAGCCTTTTGGAAAATGCAACATAGGAACATGATTGACCATAGTTTATTTTAATATTCAGATGAATCGATACGGTAAACATGAATGTATAATGAAGCCAAGGGAAGAGCAAACCCACCAGAACAAAGCTAAAAATCAAAGGGACTGTGAACCCAACGAAACAAAAAACCCAAGGCAATAATATTAGAACCTAGAAATATGAACCCTTCCATAAATAAAGCAAAGGGATAAATAATATCAACTTGAAGGAATACTAAAGTGAACAGAAGGACATCCAACCTTGCAAATATTTACCCATATATTAATAATCACACAGAATAAATAATATAAACCCAAGGAAATAAATAAACCCAAGGGAACAATATGAATCCCTTCATTAACAAATCCAACCGATTGGAATTATAAACCGAAGGGAGTAATAAGCCCGATGCATTGACATTAAAACCAAATGCATTATGAATCAAAGGGAAAAATATCAGGTTGAAGGGATAAATATGGTAAACCCAAACTATATAAACTGTAACAAAAAAAATATAAACCCTAAAACAAACATCATTACCTATTATATAGCATGGCACATTTCCATTACAAAATCAATATTAAGGCCAAGGAATAAATATTATAAACCCAAATCATGTAAACCCTAACATAAATATCAAAAACCTCGTAACAAACATCAATAGCCATTACATACCATGCCACATTTTCGTATCAAGACAATCTTTGTCACTATGAGACGCCCAACCATAATTGGCAGTCTTCGACTGTCATTCATTTCTGTTTTGATACAGTACTATTGAGAATGAAAAATAAGAGCATGTTTGACCATGGTTGATTTTAATATTCAAACAATTTTATAATGTTAATCATTCTAAAAATATTTACAATGGTTAATTTTCATATAATGTGACACACAACAAATGTAAATCATCGAAAAAAACATAAATCTCTAACATTAAGACCATAGATGTAATGCCCTGTGGTCATCAGGCGACCGGGTGCACGCTCCACTCACTTCGCGAATTGACTAAGGCATAAATTGTGCGACAGGAGGACCAAATGCATGACATTTGTAGATGTCGACGAATTGGCGTTCGGGTTTATAGGGGCGAGTCGAGGCGAAGCTCATCCACAAGCCGACCGAGGTAGCGATGGCAAACGGAGGATGGGTTGTGGGGTGGTCCCACACCATGGGCGGGCCGACCTCCAAAAGACATGGAACAATTGCTTGGACGCGCGGTTGGTGAAGTGAACGGAGGGTCGGTCGAGGGCGCGACCTCCACACACACATTGGCATATAAACATGCGATGAAGGTTGGCATTTCAACACCAAGCGTTCGCTCTTCAACATACGAACTAAAGGTGTGAAGGAAGAGGAGTAGGAGCCGTGACAAAGGTGAAGGTCTATGCGCCTACTTGCTGGGCAGCCTACACAAATTTTGCACAAAGTTGTATGCGGTTGAGGGGCGGGTGGAGGGCGTTCTAAAGCGTCCACCCGTCGAAGTGTAAAACAGGATTTGGATTGTGTTTTGGGTGTGGGTTGTGCATGGGCGCGCCCACCCATTCGGCAAAGAAAACTTGTGTTGGGTTATATTTTGGTTAAGTTGCGGTGAGACCACCGTGCACTCTTGCACGGGTGGGTGCCCGACTTGGGTATAAATGCTGGTGGAGCCAAGCTCCCGGTCACTTGTAAAATTCTTCATATATAATAAAAGAATTCTCTTGCATATGAATGTCTTCATGCTGCTATTCTATGATGTCGTTATATTAATGGTTTCCTCACATTAATATGTTATTCATGTTTTATGATGAATGTTAAGGCGTAGTTCGTAAAGTAAGTTAACAATGAAAGATGTTAATTACTTAGGCGGTGCCCCACTCGACCAATTTAACGAAAAAAGAATTGGGGGCGTGACAGGTGGTATCAGAGGCAGGTTCATGACGAGTGAAGCCAGTGTATGATGAAGATGATACACACCTGCACTTTATGACAGGTGGTATTAGAGCAGGTTCACAGGTGGTGAATCCGTTGCTTGATGATGAATGCAGAGAACAGACATGTATGCAGGGAAAAGTTATGGAGAAATTGTGGATGAACAGTCTGGGTTTCGTGGACTTGATGGTTCATCAGAAGACCATTCAAGCTCTAGTGGACACGGGGGCCACTCATAACTTCACGATGACATGGTTAGCAAAAGAGGTTGGACTGATGATCTTCCCATCGAATGTGGAAGTGAAGGCAGTGAACTCTAGAGCTAAGGTGGCGGGTTTGGCACAAGAAGTGCTTGTGCAGATAAAACACTGGAAGGGTTAGTTGGACTTCACAGTGATGGATATGAATGAATTTGATATGATACTCAGACAAGATTTCTTGAAGGGAAACAGGGCAATCGTTGTCCCCTTCTGCGATGAGGTGGTGCTAGTTGGACAATCACAAACTTGGACTTTGCCCACTCATAGGCAAAGGAGGGAAGTCAAGGTGCAACATGTTTCGGCAATGAGTTTGGAGAAGGCTACGAAGGACTCAAATATGGAGACATATGCGGTGATGTTCAAGGATGTCGAAGGTGATGGAGTGGGGATGCCTGTTCCGGCTGAGATTTCTGAGGTGCTGACCAAATATGCGGATTTGATGCCTGATGAGCTACCAAAGAAGCTTCCACCAAGGCGTGCAGTGGACCATAGCATTGAGCTTGAGCCGGGAAAGCAACCCCCGGCTAAAGCACCTTATCGGTTGTCAGGATCTGAGTTGGAGGAATTGAAATGATAGCTAAAGGAGTTAGTTGATGCAGGTTTCATCAGACCTTCAAGGTCCCCTTATGGAGCTCTTGTATTGTTCCAGCGGAAGAAGGATTTGAATGATCTATGGATGTGTTGTGATTACCGTGCATTGAACAAGCAGACGGTAAGGAACAAATATCCTTTGCCATTGGCTACTGATTGCTTTGACAAGCTTGCAAAAGCCGGAGTGTTTTCCAAGCTGGAATTGAGGCATGGTTATTATCAGGTGCGGATAGTTGTAGGAGATGAGAAGAAAACCACGATAGTAACAAGGTATGGTAGCTTTGAGTTCCTTATTATGCCATTCGGGTTGTGTAACGCTCCTGCTACGTTTTGCACTTTGATGAATGATGTCCTACGGCCATACTTGGATTCGTTCATAGTAGTATACTTGGACGGTATAGTGGTGTTTAGTGACAACATGGAGGATCATAAGAAGCACTTGGCGATGGTGTTCGAGGCACGGAGGGAAAATCAGTTGTTCTTGAAGAAGTCTAAGTGTGTGTTTGCTCAGACCGAGATTCCGTTCCTTGGGCATATAGTTGGTCAACGGTACATAGAGATGGAGCCGAGTAGAGTGAAGGCGATTGAGGACTGGGTTGAACCGATGAATGTCCATGAGATGGGGGTTTTCTTAGGCATGACCAACTACCAACAGAAGTTTGTAGAGGGGTACTCCAAGGTGACATCAGCACTGACAGACCTATTGAAGAAAGACAAGAGATGGAATTGGACAGATAAATGTCAGAAGGCATTTGATGAATTGAAGAAGAGGATGGTTACAACACCGATACTGAAGTTGCCTGACTTTGAGAAACCGTTTGAGGTACACACTGATGCTTTGGATTTGGCCATAGGAGGGGTTCTTATGCAGGATGGGCATTCGGTGGTGTATGAGAGTCGAAAGTTGCAGGATAGAGAACAGAGGTATCCGATCCATGAGAAGGAGATGACTGTGATCATTCACTGTCTTCATGTGTGGAGGCATTACCTGATTGGGAAGCATTTTCTTGTCAAGAATGACAATGTTGCAGCAAGTTATTTTGCATCATAACCAAAGCTTTCTACGAAGCAAGCTCGTTGGCAGGACTTCTTGGCAGAGTTCGACATGACTATCGAGTATAGACCGGGAAGACAGAATGTGGTAGCAGATGCCCTTAGCAGGAATGGACAACTTGCAGCATTGGAAGGAGAAGACCGAGCAGCTAGGAGTAGGATTCGAGTTTAGATGTCAGAAGAGATGCAGAATAAGATCAAGGGAAGTGTTGAAACCGATACTTTGGTGCAAAATATAGTGAAGCAGATAAAGGAGGGAAAGACACAAAAGTTCTTTCTACGAGACGGGTTCTTGTTCTTTGGAAATTGACTCTATGTTCCAAAGTCATCTGGGCTCAGAAGGCAACCTTTGAAGGAGTGCCATGACTTGCCATGGGCTGGCCACCCAGGGATGTGTCGTTCTTTGGCATTGTTGGAGAGAGGATTCTTTTGGGAGAAGATGCGGGAGGATGTGGAGGAGTATGTACATACGTGCATCATTTGTCAGCAGGAAAAATCCGATACTCAGAGGCAAGGAGGATTGCTGCGGCCTTTACCTATTCCAGAGAGACCATGAATGAGTGTCTCGATGGACTTCATCACTCAGTTGCCACAGGTTCAGGGGTATAATGGGATAATGGTCGTGGTTGATCATTTTTCCAAGTATGTTGTCTTTGTTCCAACAAAGATACCGTGTGGAGCCGAGCAGACTGCGGAGTTGTTTTTTAAGAACATAGTGAAGTATTGGGGGATCCATTAAGCATCGTGTCAGATAGAGATCCATGTTTTACAGGCAGATTTTGGACCACATTGTTCAAGTTAGTCAGGATAGAGCTATTGATGAGTTCGAGTTACCATCCGAAAATAGATGGGTAGACCGACAGGATCAACGCATTATTCGAGGATTACTTGAGACATTATGTGACGACAGATCAGAAGAATTAGCCTGAACTCTTGGATATTGCTCACTTTAGCTACAATATTCAAAAGAGTTCTACGACAGGGTATAATCCATTTGAGTTGGTGAATGGACAGATGCTGGTTGCACCGGATACCGTAGTGATAGGAGGTTTCTTGAGGAGTCCTCATGCGAAGAAATTCATGAAGGCTTGGGATGAGACCTTGGAGTTGGCATGGTTGCGCTTGCACGAAGCTGCAAGGAGAATGAAGAAATGGGCTGATCAAGGAAGACAGGATGTGCACTTCAGTGTGGGAGATATGGTGTTTCTCAGGATTATCGGGGATCAATTTTAGCCAGCCAAGGGGACTGCAAGAAAACTGACACAAAAGTATGAGGGACCATTCTGAGTGAAGAAGAGAGTGGGGGAAGTTGCTTATCAGCTGGAGCTTCCACACCATATGCACATGAAGCATCCAGTTTTTCACATGAGTCAGTTGAAGAGATGCAGACTTGATGCTGATCATCTAGAGAGAGCTAAACTGCTGAGAGGACCAGCTAGGATTATGGACAAGCCAGGACTGGAGTTGGAGAAGATTTTGAGCTTCAGAATTATAGGGATTGGTTGCCACATGAAGCAGGAATTTCTTGTCAGATGGAAGAATGCACCAGAGCAAGAAAGATGGGAATCAGAGGACTCACTTTGGAGATGGAAGAAGAAGATTGAGAGGTATGACAGGAAGCTTCCGAAGAAGTCGGGATTGTCGAGGGTGACAATGATTTCGAGTGGGGGAGGATGTAACGCATTGCAGTCATCAGGCGACCGGGCGCGCGCTCCGCTCACTCTGTGAATTGACTAAGGCATAAAATGTGCGACAAGACGACCAAAGGTGTGACATATGTTTATGTGAACAAATTGGCATTCGGTTTTATAGGGGCGAGTCGAGGGGAAGCTCGTCCACAAGCTGACCGATCTAGCGATGGAAAACAAAGGATGGGTTGTGGGGCGATCCCACACCGTGGGTGGGCCGACCTCCAAAGTACATGGAAAAATTGCTTGGACGCGCGGTTGGTGAAGTGAATGGAGGGTCGGCCGAGGGCACGACCTCCACACACACATTGGCATATAAACATGCGACAAAGGTTGGCATTTCAACACCAAGCATTCATTCTTCAACATACGAACTAAAGGTTCCAAGCAAGAGGAGTAGGAGCCGCGGCAAAGGCACAGGTCTATGCGCTCGCTTGCCAGGCAACCTACACGAAGTTTGCACAGAGTTGTATGCAGTTGAGGCACGGGTGGAGGGCGTTCTAAGGCGCCCGCCCGCCGAAGTGTAAAACAGGTTTTGGATTGTGTTTTGGGTGTGGGTTGTGCACGGGTGCGCCCACCTGTTCGGCAAAGAAAACTTGTGTTGGGTTATATTTTGGTTAAGTCACGGTGAGACCACCATGCGCTCTTGCACGGGTGGGCGCCCGACTTGGGTATAAATGCCGATGGAGCCAAGCTCCTGGTCACTTGTAAAATTATTCATATATAATAAAAGAATTCTCTTGCATATGAATGTGTTCATGCTGTTGTTCTATGATGTTGTTATATTAATGGTTTCCACACATTAATATGTTATTCATTTTTTGTGATGAATGTTAAGGCATAGTTCGTAAAGTAAGTTAACAATGAAAGATTTTAATTACTTAGGTTGTGCCGCACCCGGCCAATTTAATGAAAAAAGAATTGGGGGCGTGACAATAGACCTCTAGAATATTTTTTACAAACCAAAAACGTCAATCAACAAGAATGGTCCATATAGAACACCCAACAAAATACAAAAAAGAACAGATTAACATTAGACCAAAGCATTCATATTAAAGCATATGAACATAAATGGAAAAATCAAACAATTTTCATTTCCTCAGAAAATAACATTATGAGATAAAAGGAAAAAAAACACATTTGGAACACAAACATTG
Source organism: Pinus tabuliformis (assembly GCA_031772625.1). Lineage (NCBI taxonomy): Eukaryota > Viridiplantae > Streptophyta > Pinopsida > Pinales > Pinaceae > Pinus > Pinus tabuliformis. Next base: position 190,352,824 of record CM062808.1, read on the forward strand.
GAATGTGAAAAAACAAAACCATGAAAAAATTGAAGACCATCCATATAAATTTTTTATGATAATAACACAACGACAAACAATTGATTGTAGCAACATTGAAACCAAATAAGAGAATTGAAACGACATAATAATTACTTTGTCTTCAATTTAAAAAAACCTACGAGGAATATGAACATTAAAAACTTCGTCAATTTTTTTTTACTGATTAACCTATTCCATAACACACCTAGACCGATGACAAAAGAAACACGAGTTCAAATCAACAACGTAATTCTCATGACCCTGAAAACCTTCCAACCAATCCATTCTTCTTTTTGTTCCTGATTCTCTTTGCTGCACATGTAACGAGTATTTGACATCTTCTTTTTTTCTTTTTAACACACAGACATGTTCATCAACAAAAGTAGGATGAAACCCTATTTTTTTATCAAACCGTATATGAATATACGAAATGGAACTTATTTCATTAACTATAGAACAAACCAATGTGGCATAATAATGGACATCATTGTTTTCCATATCTACAATTCAACAAAAAAAATAAAAAAATAAAGTGAGAACAAAGATAGAGACAAAAGAAAATATATAAACTTGTCTATATATGTCGAATACCAACTACGAACCATGAGTTAACTAAAACAAATAAATAGATCCAAATTTAACATGGCTGAAAGGAAGGAAAACAAAACAAAATAATAGCCACAATATAACTAGTTAATTAGAAGCAACACCACAACAAATCATTCATGCATGGGATTATATCCCATCATTTGATATGTTAACTTAAACAAAAAAAGAGTAAAACAAATAACTTAATCATGACACAAAACAATAAAATCATCAATATAATCTCCAACTGCTCTACCAAACCTCTAAACTCAATTCAAGATAAAAACCTCAAAATGATATAGACTTCAATCACTCTTCCTCTTTCTTCCTAAGTGTAATGTAAGGATTGTTTAGTATTTTTTCATAAAGATGATAAGAAAAAGGTTGTGAAATTCGCGAACCATCAATGGACTTCACTCTTGATATAGTTGTAAATGTCAAACCGTACCTCTCTCTATCTCCAATATCTGCAGTGGCTTGTTGCAAACTCATACCTTGTGACTTGTATATAGTCAAGTCCCATGCCATTCTCAAAATCATATGTCTAAGGTTCCCTCTAACAATAGGTGTTATGGGCACAACATTTGGACAATCCTTGTCAAATGGAACACCAATGTACTTCTCAAAAATAACTGTAGAAAAATGTGGAAGTTACGACAGGTTGGAATAGGGTGAACAAAAGATATCTTCAATATATCCAAGAGCACCATTAACTAAACCAAATTTCAACCACAAATTAAATGTACGCATGACATTCTCACTATGAGACGACAAACCCTCATGCTCCAAGACATCATCATCGCTGTCAATAGTCTTGAATCTCTTAACACATTCCACAACATATGTTGCAACCAGACAATTAATGATTTGAGCATTTTCTGATTGTGCAAATTAACAAGATCATTCATTGAAAAGAAGTGAACTAAAGAATCAAATAAAATATTTTCCTCATGATCCAGGAAAACTATCAATAGACATCATAAGAAGATCCCAATCTTCCAAATAAGGCTCTACAATTCTAATATTTGTTAAAATATTGTGAAAATATGTCTGTCTGGGATTATATCCCTTCTATTTATAAATTTAATCCAATGTCACAACAATGTTGGAACTTTTCCAGAAGACTTTCCTTATTTTTCTTCTAGCATACAAGGTTTTATCCCTAACTTGAGAAAATTTCCCAAGATCTACCACAAGAATTATGGACTTGCCACAAAAAGGAGAAGATTTGTTTTCCTAAAAGGCTTCTTGGAAGCACACGTCTATTTTCATAAACAACCTTGGGCCTAGGAAGCTCATTTCACTAATTAAAATATATCGAACGTGCCTAATTTATTCTTAGAAATTTTTAGAGCCTAGCCATTTAGCGGTTTCATATCTTTAATAGGAATTTTGAAAGTAGAGTGTATTGTTTTTCCATGTATATTAAAATAAACTCTGTCAATTGGAGAAAGGAATAATATTGGACTTATTTCATCCATTGTTGAACTTGAAAGAGCATGACAAATACAATGAATAAGAGAGAAATTTCATGTTCCAATAAGTCCTTGAATAATCATTCGTAAAGGATCATGGCCTCAACCATAAAAAAAGTGGCGAAGGAAAATGGAAAAATAAGCATGTTGTTTCTCCGATAAAGACAAAGGAAACATAATTTTCTCCCGAATTGAATTGGTAGTAACAACACCTGAATATTATGCATATTTTATAAAATGGATTATTTGTTCAATAATTTCATCTCACAACATTTGTTTCTTGCCAATTATTGTGAAGATAAAATTCCTTTCTACCAAGGTGCTAAAGTTCCTAAATCTCCACATTGTTTGAGGGAACTATTTGAGAAAAAAAATTCCACTCTTTTGAATCCCGATCAAAATTTAATTAATGGAAAATTAGTTCAACATATTCTTCATTTCTTTCATTATGAAAAGGAGTTTGATCAACATGCCACAAATTATATCTAAAATTCCTTTAGTTCTCACTGATTGTTTCTCTTGTGAGCCCTATATCTGAAGCAATGTCAAAAAATGGCTTGTACAACAAAAACTCCATCCAACCAAACATTTCAAACTCTTATCACTCTTAATCGGGAATAATATCATCAACTTCTTATGCTTTCCATTGCTCCTATATTTGCACAAAATAAAAAATCCAAGATCTGTCAGGTTTTGTTAAATGGCCAAAATGGGGCCGTGTTTGATACAACTTGATAAAATGTTTTCAGTAGGAAATATCATGAGAATGTAGTGTAAGCCTTTGGTAAAAAAAATCAATGCTCAAAGGGAAGAATCTAAACTTAAAACAACAATAGGCATCTTTAGAAACATATGGCAAATTTCCTATGCTCCAATGTCATGCTCAACAAGTGTTTCGGCAAGGAACCTTCTATATGCAAACAACACAACAAACTAACATCGATTAGCACCAACAACCCTTGTAAACATTTTCTTATAACTTTCATATCTTATTTTTGCATTTCAAGTACATTTCACAATATATTTGAACACTACATGTTGAGAGACAAGTAGTTGACAATCAACTTTTTCCCGCCAAATAGTCAAAAGATGTGCATTGTCAAAATTTAAATGATTGTTGTTTTGAGCTAGTTTAGAATTTTTTTCCCTTTCTCATATATGTAAAAATTTGACATAGCACTAACCTATGTTGGAGCATTGTAGCAAAATGAAAGGATTGACCCCTTTTTCCGCAAACATGAATCAACAATGTGTTTCATGTGCCTCTGGACTTGATTGACAAAATTCTCATAATCCTCCGCAAACTATAGGAAAATGTTTTTTGATTATTTAAGAGGCCTGGAATATCATTCAAATTTTGAGGGATCATCATATTTCGACGATGTATGTCACACAGATTCACAACTATTACATTTTTCTCAAAATAATGCTTTGCCAGATTAACACTCAAAGGGTTGGACCAATCCAATGTTTCCATGTGAGCATCTCTATGAAACTAGAGGAACGTGTATATGTGTTCCAAACCTCTATGTTTCCACTTGTACCTAACAAAAAAAGTCATGGAATCAAGAAATATAAACCAAAAACAATGACAAGGATTGTGTTGAAAATCCTACAGAACATAACATAAATGTATGAGAATGGACCTGTACCAAAAATGTTTGGCCCCAAGATATTTCTACATAACTAACTCACAAAAGATATTAAATTTTTCTGCATATAATTAGCAACGATTTGTGGATACTAAATAAGATTAGCATTTTTTCTTGCATGCTCATTTTGTCATCGACATTAGCTATTCAAAGGCATAACACTATGTAAGTTAGGCCACTTTGTATCAACTACAGTGAACGTAAAAAATAGAGTAGGGAAACCCAAATAGGAGATCGTGTCACTGAGTTCAAAACGACACTTTGTTCAATATGCGCTTGTATCCCTAAGAGAGGAATCCAAATGCATTAATTTTTCTCCAAATGTATTGTTTTCAAAATCACAAAGTTGTTGATGTAGTTCTTGAATAGTTGAAGGTGCATTATAATGAAAACCCTTCTTAAGAAAAAATTCATTCCCTAGTTATGATTTTGCATAATAATTTTCAAAAGAAAATACTGAAATCTAGGATGGATTCCAAATCTTTGATCATAATATCTAAGTAGTTTTAAACCATATTTGTGCATTTCAGTGTTTCAAATTCGTGGAGGAAACCAATCAACATTTGTTGTGGAGAAAAAAGTGGGGAATTCCATATCTAGCAACCCTTTAGTATTGTTTTTGTTTACAGGAGACGTTCCCATATCTTGCCATTCTAAAGCCTCATCGATTGTAGAATGCACATTATCAATAAATATTCTTATTCCATCAACTTCCTTGCAATCATTCAGCAAGCGAGATAGAGATGATTATGGATGAGAGTGAAAAGAATTACCCCCCTCCCTTTCTACCTCCTCATCATCCCTACTAGATTCATAATTATTTTTATCAACATGTTGTAGCCTGCTACACATAATAGTAGTCCTTTTAGGGAGACTTGTGACTGAATCCACATCAATTTTAACATCCCTGTAATATTTATCCATTTGGATTTTGTAAGGAAATGCATCCATGACATGTCTCTTCACATAACATTCATAATATTTTGATTCAACACCACGTCTTCTCACAATAACAAAATCAAGTTGTTCAACAAGCCATGGAAGCTTCTTTGCAATTGTAGATATATCTTTCGGAAAAATTGTTGCATGACCACTATATTTATATTGACCAACTTGGGCATGTGACACTTGGAGCATTGGAATCACCCTTTGTATTATCATTTCTTCAACTTGTGTCAAAACTCTTAGAACTTGTTGTTGTTCACCTAGATCCATGTTTTTAAAACAAGAAAAATGATGTGAGCCTTTCTCCCCCTTTCACCTTTTACAAATGGACCCTTCATGCCATCTTACAACTTATATAGTAGGACATCATTCATTGCACACTAATCACATTTGCAGATCAGACAAATTATCAAACCTATAATGAAACTTTTTATGTACTTCATTCATCTCACTGCTAAGGTGAAAATGAGAAGCTTCATTCCCCCATCAACAACCATTGAAAACTAATGATGATATGAAATAACTTGTTCAGTAGAGGAATGATCAATGACATTTGTTTCAATAAAATGACGAGCATCCATTCTCCTTAATTAGTTGCAATCGAGTTCGTACTACGAAAAAAATAAATTAGGACCAATCTGTAAAATTCAAGGACTTCAACAATGAAAAATCCATTTTTTCAAGTGCTCACTCATTTCAAAATATAGAAGATATACGTTTTGGTGGTTGCTACATTCTCCAACTACAAGTTAAGGATCCAATATAGCTTGGCCTTCTTGCGAATCTATTCTTCGTCCACTATTAACTTAACCAATGTTCTACATAACATATAATACAAGATAAATAAAACGATCAAAATTCTACATTCAAATGTAGAAATAATTTGAAATTAAAATTACTCAAAGAACCTTTGTTGTCCTGGAAGAACAAGTTTGCATCCCTTTCCTATGGTCAATAACATTGGAAGAAAAGTTATATCATGAGACACTGGCTCTGACATCCCCACCAGAATGTCACAAATTGTGAACCATCCTAGAAAGCAGGTTACTATCGACAAACAAATCAGATCCGACTACTTGTTCAAGTACTTAATTTAATTTACCTTCCATTAAAGAAATTCTTCCATAGTTTGCAGACTGCTCAAGATTCTCACTTCTATGAAGTGGACGTATGTAAAGACAATGCATGCAAACAACACAAATGTGAGAAAAGCCTCACAACAATGAACAATTTTTGAGATGCAGAGAATGCAACCAAATGTACATTTTCACAAAATATTCTTGCCTTGAAACACCAAAGTTCCATACTGACAGTGATTGGCACAAATAGTTTCATCATTTACTACAGTTTCACAGTCTCAATCATGATGCTATAATCCAAGAGGGGACGAATGTTGTTCTAGTTCTGGACATAAGTGCATACAACCATTCGGTGCCAGAACATTATGTAATAATAGACATAGAAAAAAAGAAAACCACTCGATAATAAATATTTTTCCATCGAGATCACAAAATGAAAGAAAAAGGAAAAAGCTTGAACTACATGTGTTGCTCCAACAAAGACAATAGAGAAAGATTTAGGAGGGCTGGAAATGTTGACTATACCGTTGCTACTTGGAACGCCCCAAAGCAACATTTGCAGTAGATTGTTCCAAATTTTTGAACATGCCATGAACCATATCACTATGAGAAAACAAACAAAATGCTGAAAATTGTGTATTCGCATGAGCGTGTTCATCTCGCAATGTTGCATTTCTTCCATTCTGTGCAGATGACTCTTTGTTTTTTGTTGTATCGATGCTCTCATAGACAAAAAAAAGGTTCAGAAAGAATATGATTATGAGAAATTTGAAAAGACAAAAAAAAGTTTACATAGTCAACATCCATGAAAGAAACATTAAAACAAATTATTATTCCCAACACGGTATTCATGTTGTCACACTCTTGATTGTCGACCCCACCATAATGATGATTTGTTGAATCTATTTTCCTTCACTGGTAAGGAACCCTTCTATGGGATTTTTATAACTTGTTCTGCTGATACCATTGTTGTAGATATTTATTTTCTCTCTCACATGATCTAGACGAGTGAGCTATTTTCTCTACATACCTGCTTCATCCCTCGCTCGACATTTCTATAGGAAATTCAAACTCTTGTATTGAACGTTCATTTTTCGCAATCCCTAATGAGGGTAAACAAACCCCATATCTATACTACAACCAACCTCTCATATCTTCCATATACTAATTTTTAAACCAAAAAACACATATGGCACAAAAACAACAATCAACCACTGTATCATTCCATATACCCGACAACAGAACATACCAATGAATATGTACAAAAACAACAATAATTCACATGTATATATTTTTCAACATAGACATGCTATGCACATAAAAATTATGGATAGGAAATAATGAAACAAATCGTAAAAGAAAACCACATATAGAAATTAAAAAGAAAACCAAAATAGTTTGTAGGATTTAATTTCCAAACATCAACTTCTCAACAATTTTTTTTCCTAGAAAATATTTTATTAGAAAATGAGGGAAAAAACTTCCATTTTCTCAAATTTATTCAAAGGAACAAATTTGAGGTCGATTGTAGAATATCAGAAAGAAAAAAAAAAAAAAAATTCTCTCCCAAAGAAAACATTCGATATCAAGATAGCTATGCGTTAAGTACAACGTCATTATTCAGAACACATTGATGTCAAAAAGTTGATTGAAAATATTGGAGAAACTGAACATCTGTAACAATGTTCAATAACAAACGTATGTAAGTGAGAATGTCTATATAACGATATCCACAGATAGTGGTGGTATGTTAAAAATAGAATCAACATTTGTAACATAAGAGAATACATTTCCATTTTCGATGAGATCACTGAAACCATCAACTGATGGAACATGGAATCCTGATGCTTCGACCATGGAGACACATCATAAATTGTTAATGTGCAAACCCCACTAAAAATATCATATAACTTTATCTAGACTTCCGTGCAACCCAAGAAAAACATGTTTCCCTCTACGACACGGAAATGAAGGTACCTTAAGAATTTATTGTTTATATCCATAGAGATGTTTTCAGGTAGCGTTCAACTAAACCCCCAATCATATTCAAAATATTCCAAGCTTGGCTCATTGGAAGGCTGGCTAAATTCAAAATTTTCGAATTCTTCTAGTGACCAAACAAACATGGCACCATTATTAACAATACGGACAAGTTGGTTCTTGTATTTCTCTTTTGCCATACATCATTGTCTTGAATAGGTAGAAACATAAAACCTCAATTGTTTCTTTCTAGATCCATTCAATATATAGTGTATCCATATGTAGGGTAATCATCATAATCTTTGTCCAAATATAGCCAAAAGAAAATTCATTTACAGAATATAGCCTCTTTCAACTCTAGGACGCCACCAAAAGGAATTTTTCTTCTCTTCCAAACCGTGTTATCACTGTTACAAACGAAATAATGTGGATCCATCTTGTTGGGCACATGTTTAAGTAAAACCGATACACATTTACGTGGACTAAATTTATAAAAAAAACAGAAGAATCCCTACTACCGAAGATGAAGAAAATAAATTTTCCTAAACGTATTTGTAAAGGGTTTGACAAAAAACTAATTCTTAAAACCTAGAAAAATTGTAGGCGATCTGAATAGAAACATTGATCCAACTTGCATTCAATTTTGTATCCAGATTGTAGAAAAGGAAAACACATGGAAGATATTTGTACTTTATCACTAAGGTAAGACCCAACAAGGAAACTAGGGCCCACACAAGTTGGAAAAGCAATAAATCCAAATTCTTTTTTGGCACAATGATCACAACCGATGAGAAATAACGGGTGTCCCAACAAAATGAACGATTGTTTGCAAACCAACTTTAATCTCATCAACATGGACAAGGGAAGCCGACGAAAAAAAGTGTATAATTTTGAATAGAAAAAACCCCTAAATGGTTGCATCCATGGTTAAAGAAACTTCTTTGCTCAAAAGAAAGAAGACTATCGCACATCTCTGTACACCCACATTATATATATATATATATATATATATATATATTTTCTCTGTTACAAGTTTTTCTACTTAGGCCTCATTTACCTTGGTTCTGTAAGATGATCATTATATTATTTTTTTATTAATTTATATCTAGCACTCTACAAGGTATTTACTACACCACCTTTCATGGACAAAGAGGGAAGAATAGAAATGAATGTCTTATATGACCTTACAAGACCTTAATCTAGACATTTACAATATCAAAATCTATTTTAATATAACTTTTATCACACACACACACACACACACACACACACACACACACACACACACACACACACATATATATATATACTTCACTTACGAGATCACATAACAAGCTTGTACCATACCATACCTCCATTAGGTGTAACTATGGATTCCCACATTCACTATCCTACATTCAGCACATGGTTTGTTTTAGGATTCCCAACCCTATAGAAGTATTAACGTTAATTCATGGTATGGCCTCGAATTGAGATATAATATTAATGTGGCCACTGTCAAACAATTTTAAGGGGTATGGTGGCATTTAGCATATTGTAACCTGGAACTTTTAATTTATATTATGAAAATGCAATAGAGGTTTACAATTACATTAAAGTGATTATTCCTTCATGTTTATGGAAACTCCTATACCCATTTTGTTTGTCGATGGAATGGTTTAATTGTGATCAGTTTATGAAAATCTGTGAATGCATGGCTGTCAGCCACATTGATCTGTGTTAAAATTAGAAATTAGGGCCAAACTCCATGTGGGTCACCTTATTTATCGAAGATGATATTTTTCATATATTCCTCTTGTCGGGAGGTGTAGGATTGATCTAAAGATCATCCAATTCTGACAAGTAATTATGGGGAAACGAATTTATTTGTATTTACTTGACAAATTGTCAAGGTCGGCCAGCAACTAAATATGTGGCACAAATGTTGAGCAAATCATATAAGTACAAGTGAGGTTGAGTTATTATGAACACATCTCATCACTCATCTTCTCTCTCTCCTATGCATTAGATGAGCCTCTCTCTCTCACACGTCTGGTTGAAGAAGGAAGACGTTGATTTCTGGTTAGGGCAACATTGACTTGGGTTGACCTAGCTGCAGGTAGACAGATCAGATAGCGTTGACCAGCATAGAGGCCTTCTTGACTACGGATTGGGTTGAGTAGCCTCTCCTAGGGTAGTTGTAGTTCTGCTTAGCACTTTTTACCAGCATTAACTGTCAAGGAGCTACCGCAAGTTTGACCAGACTTTGACTAGATGTTGATTGCTGTTTGACTGAGGTTTGTGGACTATTTTGGGCTATTGAAGATAGTTGTTGAAGACCGAGTCCTTCAAGATGACTAGAAGTCAATCTGGGGTTGTTTTGACCAAGTTTGACTTTTCTGATTTAGGGTTTGTTGCTGCTGTTATAAAATTACAGAATTCTGAATTGCATTATTTCTCTCTGCTAAAATATTGAATATTAAAGAAGAATTTATCAAAGGGTTTCCCCGCATTGGGGTTTGTCCCTAGATAGCTGCCAAATCTTATGTCTCTTGTCCTGGCTTGTTTTCTTTCGATCATTTAATGTTCTATCTGCACTTTAATTTATGTTTATGTGATTTCTAAATAGTGGCTAATAAAAATATTTGAAGTAAACTGCTCTAAGCATAGAACATACCATAATTTAACATCGTATCAGAGCTGAGGTGAAGACAAAGCCTAAGCAAGAGCAAGAGTAAGAACAATCACCGAAGGTTATTGAAGCAATCCTAAAGAAGTCATGGAGTCCTCGGCACACTTCCTAGCTGAAGACAAACTTGGTGAGAAGTCTGACTATCATGGATGGAAGATGTCTCTCGATTTAACATTGGAAGAGCAGGAAGTGTTGGACCATGTGAGAGGAAATATTGTTGTGCCTCCATCGAATGCATCCACTACTGCTAGAAGCAAGTGGTCCAAGGGAGAATTCAAAGCAAGGAAGATCATCTGGTACTCTATCAACAAATGCCAGGTGGCCTACGTTTCCGAGCTTACCACCTCCAAGGAAATCTATGATAGACTCGTGAGTTTATTTAATGTTAATGATGCAAATCAAGTTTTGTTCCTTAGAAATAAGCTAAAGGAAATTAGGAAACGAAAATATGGGAGTATGCAAACATATTTCTTAAGGATCACCGAGATCAAGAATGATCTCCTATCTATTGGGGATGTAGTTCCTGATAGGGAAATGACTATCGCAACTCTCGGAGGGCTGCCACTTGCATGGTATATATTTAGGACTACTATTCTCAACAATAATGTAATTCTTGGATTTGAGGAATTGATGGCAAGATGCATTAAAGAAGAAACAAGGATGGGAGAGCAAGAAATGCCCACACTTAGAGACAATACCTCTTCGATTTCTTCTCATGCTAAAAGAAGAAACTATTTCGGGGCTAAATCCAAAGGAAAGGGCAGATCAAAAAGTGGAAGAATAGGAGGATGTTGCAATTTCAACAAAATGGGCCACTATGCAAGGGAGTGCCCTGATAAAAGGCACTCACATCATGACGATGATCAATATCATTTTCGAGGCAATCAAAGGAAAGGCAGGTCCAATGGCAGAGGTAAAAGGAATGTTGGAAATCAAGGAAGAGGTCAACCTTTCAAGAAGGCAAGAAACTCCAGGTATGAATCTAGCGTTGTTAACAATAAGAAAGATGAATATTATCTACCAGCGGCCCTCTCTACTACTGCTCCCCTGGATTCGCTGGGAAAGTGGCTTATTGGTAGTGGTTCCTCAAGGCGCTTCACTAGTTATAAGGAAGCTCTCTCCAGTTTGTTAGAGAAGGAGACAATCTAGAAATTGTTCTTGGGGACAACTCAAAATATCTCATGAAAGGCGTAGGAAATGCCACTCTTCAATTGAATCAGGAAATACAATTCATTTACAAGAAGTCCTATATGTACCTGATCTAAAAAAGAACCTGGTGTCCATTTCGACAAATGGAAGACAAAGGTTACAAGGTGGCCTTCATCGATGGCTAGGTATGCGTATGGAAAAAGAACTTTAAATATGCTTCCACTATTTGGTTTTGAGTTGGTTCATTATATCAGGTTAGAGGAAGTCTGCTTGGTGTCATGTATTGTGACACTTCTCTTCAGTCCCAACTATGGCATCAGAGGTTTTCTCACCTTCATTATAAAGCTCTACCTGATGTGAGACAAATGGTGACAGGGATGCCCGAGTTTAAAGTAGAGAAAGAAGGTGTATCTCTAGGATGTGTCAAAGGAAATCTTAAAAGGGGACCATTCCCCTCAAGCCATAACAAGACCTCTGATATATTGTCGTTGGTTCACTCAGAGATATCTGGTATGATGCTTATGAACTCCTTGGGAGGACATTTATATTACCTCACTTTTAAAGATGATTATTCTCACAATACTTGGATATACTTCTTGAAAAAGAAGGATGAAGTGTTCTCCTAGTTTTGTCACTTCAAACCATTGATCCAGAATCAAACGAAAAAGAAGATCAAGATATTAAGGACTGATAATGGGATTGAGTATGAATCCAATGAGCTCCATGAATTTTGCAAAGAGGTTGGCATTAAGCGAGAGACTACAACACCATATACTCCTACGCAAAATGGTGTGGAGGAAAAGAAGAATCGTATGATTGTGGAAGTTGTCCGTGCTCTGCTCCATGAGCAAAGACTTCCGAAGTTTCTATGGGATGAGGCTGCGAACACCATCGTATATGTGCAAAACTAATGCACTCATCAAGCATTGGGTTTGAAGACTCCCGAAGAAATGTTCACTGATAAGAAACCTGACGTATATCATTTTAGAATTTTTGGAAGTCCTCTGTATTTTCATGTGCCGAAGGAGAAAAGAAATAAATTGCGTGCATCTGGAAAGAAAGGAATCTTCATGGGCTATAGAGAAAATACTAAGGGCTATAGAATCTATGTGTCTCGTTAAAGGGAAGTTGAGATTATCCATGACGTAACCTTTCACGAAGATATGGCTCTTAGCAAAGTTGACAATCTTCCTACTCTAAGGGGATCTAAAGAAGCTGACACCAGGGAACCAAACGAAAAGGAATATGAGATATTACTCGATGTGGAAGAACCTATGGATCGTATTGATCCTCCTTCGCAAGAGCCTTCCTCTTCTAGGAAGAGGCCTTCATGGCTGAGGGGGACACTTGATGATGCTGAAGGACACATTACACCCAGGGGGGACTTTCCAGGAAAGTAAGAAGCCAACCAGGTATCAAGCATACTTGACCATCATGAGCACGATCATCCAAAATGGGCCTTCATCATTTGCAGAAGCTGTCAAGCATCATGTATGGAAGGATGCTATGACTGAGGAATATGAGTCCATCATGAAAAATGATGTCTCGGATGTGGTCCCCATACCCCAGGACAAAGTCATTGTCACTTTGAAATGGATTTACAAGTTAAAGCATGGAGTTGATGGAAGTGCTGGAAGGTACAAGGCTTGTTTTGTCACTCATGGCTTGTCTTAGAAGGAAGGTATAGACTATGACAGGATATTTCCACCTGCTTCCCGATATACCACCATTCGCTCCATCATAACCCTTGTTGCTTCACAAGGATGGAACCTACATCAAATGGATGTCAAGGATGCATTCTTGCATGGTTCAATCAAAGTGGAAGTCTATGTGGAGCAACTTGAAGGATTTGAGATACATGATCGGGAATCTCATGTGTGTAGGTTGAAGAAAGCCCTCTATGGGCTAAAGCAAGCACCCCAAGCATGGCATGAGAGGATCGATAGCTACTTGATGAAGCTGGGATTCACTAGGAGTGAAGCTGACCCTAACCTTTACTTTAAGGTTGAAGATGAAAAACCTCTCATACTGGTGCTGTACATTTATGAACTCTTTCTACTAGGTGCAGACCCTCTCATTCACAAATGTAAGAGGGGGTTGGCTTTTGAGTTTGAGATGAAGGACCTAGGACTGATGCACTATTTCCTATGACTTGAAGTCTAGCAGAAGCCAAGGGAGATTTTCCTATCTCAAGGAAAATATGTGGTGAAGATATTGGAGAGATTCGCTATGGTGGACTACAAGCCCATGACTACCCCAATGGAGCTTGACTTGAAGAAGTTAAGTGGTAGTGCTACCGGACCTATTTTACAAAATGCTACTAAGTATCATCAACTCATTGGAGCATTGATGTTCTTGGTGAACTCCCATTCATATATATGTTTTGCAGTCAACAAGTTGAGTCAACATATGGTTGAGCCTCACCACACACATTGGATTGGTGCCAAGAATCAGTTGAGATATATTCGTGGCACAATTAGTCATGGCTTGAGACACACTGCCAGAGATGTGAGACTACATGGATATACCGATGCTGATTGGGTAGGCAGTGTGGTGGACCGAAAGAGCACTTCCGTGTGCTGTTTCTCTTTAGGATCTACCTCGATATCTTGGATGAGCAGGAAGTAGAAGTCGGTGGCTTTGAGCACCACCGAGGTACAATACATTTATGATAGTATGGCCTCTTGTCAGGTGTTCTGGTTACGGAAGCTCTTCAGTGAGCTGTTTGGATTTACAATGGATACTACCCTGATCCTGTGTGACAACTAGAGCATGATTCGTTTATAAGAGAATCCCATATTTCATGATCGCTCAAAGAATATCAATATTAGGTAACACTATATCTGAGATATGGTGCAGAGGGGAGTAATAAGGCTCCAACATACCGATACATATGAACAAGTCCTTGACATTTTGATGAAACCCCTCGGAAAGGTCAAATTATTCACTTTCCAAGAACAACTTGGTGTCGTTCAGAAACCCCCTTACGAGGGTTGAGTATGATGCATACATTGAGCTCTGGGAGCTCTCGAGGGGCACAAGGTACTTCTTGGAGCAACATGTAGCCATAAGGTGACTCACCCTCTCCTGGTGTTGCGCTATGTATAGGGTGAAAGGTTCACCCTTCCCTTGTGACACCGTGTGGTGACTGCGGGACAAGATGATTAGTTCTCCTATGGGCCAGGATGATTAGTTCTCCCATGGTGACTGTTGGACAGGATGATTAGTTCTTCTGTCAAGGCATCCTACCCATGCAGTTTGGGACTCATGGGAAGTACCTCTCATCTAATCAACGACTAGGGAAATCGGGTTAGGGACCATTAATAATACTATAATTGGACGCATCGTTGTATTTATGGTACTCCCTATGCTAGGATGACCTCCATTGATCTGGGATCAATGACACTATTCTAGGATCAGTGAGAATGGTATGACACAATCTAAGACTGACTTCGGGTCAGTGGACGATGGTATGATACATCCTCGATCATTTCTTCTTCTTCATAGTTCAGCAGAGTAGAGCAGAGTAGAGCCAAGCAGTGCAAGGCAATGCATTTGATGGCAGGGATAGTACTGGCGATCAAACGGATTAGCAGATGGAGTTCTCCCTAGTTGAGGGGGAGTGTTAAAATTGGTAACTAGGGACAAAATCCATCTGGGTCACCTTATTTATGGCAAGTGATATTTTTCATAGATTCCTCTTATCGCGAAGTGTAGGATTGATCTAAAGATCATCTAATTCTGGAAAGTAATTATGGAGAAATGAATTTATTTGTATTTACTTGACAAATTGTTAAGGTCGGCCAACAACTAAATCTGTGGCACACATGCCCAGCAAATCATATATGTACAAGTGAGGTTGAGTCATTATGAGCTCATCTCATCACTCATATTCTCTCTTTCCTATGCATTAGATGAGCCTCTCTCTCTCACCCGTGTGGTTGAAGAAGGAAGATGATGATTTCTGGTTAGGGCAGCATTGACCTGGGTTGACCTAGCTGCAGGTGGGAAAAATGGATAACGTTGATCCACGTCGATGCCTTCTTGACTGCGGATTGGGTTGAGCAACCTCTCCTAGGCTAGCCACAATTATGTTCAACACTTTTGACCAATGTTGACTATCAAGGAGTTGCAGCAGGTTTGACCAGACTTTGACTAGATGTTGATTGTTGTTTGACTGAGGTTTGTTGACTGTTTTGGGTTGGTGAAGGTAATTTTTGAAGAACGAGTTCTTCAAGTTGCCTAGAAGTCAATCCGAGGTTGTTTTGACCAAGTTTGACTTTGCTGATTTAGGGGTTGCTGCTGTTGTTATAAAATTATAGAATTCTGAATTGTACTATTTCTTTCTACTGAACTATGAAGATTAAAGAAGAATTGATCAAAGTTGTTCCCCGCATTGTGATTTGTCCCTGGCTAGCTGCCACATCTTGTGTCTCTTGTCTTGGCTTGTTTTTTGTCGATCATTTAATGATCTATCTGCACTTTACTTTATGTTTATGTGATTGTTAAATAGTGGCTAATAAAAAAATTTGAAGTAAACTGCTCTAAGCATAAAACATATCACAATTTAACAATGTGGCCATGTGAAGTTCACATGGGCTATTGGTGCCTCCAAAGCGAATGACCTAGATTGATTCTCTAGTTCTTAATGATGCTAAGTGTTCTTCCTTAACCCTAACAACAAATTTTCACTGTGTTTCTCTCTTAGTTGGTTTCTTATTTCTTTTTTTACACTAGTGCAACGGTTCAACTATCTAGCATTGGGCACAACTAGATGGCCACTTTTCAGAGCTCAATAACGATGTTCAGCCTCCTATTTCAAGGTCATCTCCTTAATGTCAATGGTGATTCTATATGCCTATTCTAAATTGTGGACATAAGTTAATCATTTATATGATAAGTTTTTATTTGGCTACATCTATTGCTCAACTTATATTGAGTCCTCTCCTGTTGTTTCGGGGTTTCTTAACAATGACGTTGGATTTTCTAGTCCATCAAAACATGGAAATACATTGGTCTCTCAGTTCCTTTAAAGTGTTGGAGTGGAGATGCACAGAATTCCTCAGCAATTTTGCAAAGCCTGGAGTCGAATTTCGGTGGCCAGCTAAGGAGCTAGAATGCTATTTGCAACAATTTCTTATATTTATCACTCTCTAGTTTCGTTCAAGGTTGTTAAGGTATTTTTTCTTTATTATCTACTTTTCCGCTTTATCCTCTCATCCCCATGCCTACAATGGATGATCAACTACTATTATCTTCATTAGGTCTTAGTTCGCTCCTCACCCCTTTTAGGGCAAAACATTATTTTAGGGATGGTTACACAACTTTTCCAGCTCTACTCCCCCCGTCAATGTTAAGGCAAGGTTGTCTACTGTTGTCCTCACTTGTTAATTTGATTTATTGTGCACCCATTTTTATTCTTACAAATTTTTTTTTGTGTGATTATTTTTGTTGCAGGTATGTGTGTCAATGAACTTTTCAACTCCTTTTCATCACAAGAATTGATTTCTTCCTGTTGGCATTATGATGCATGTGTTGTACTTGATGGCAAACAACTCATAGAAGATCAACTCACTTATATATCTAGATGAATCTACGGAAGAGATATTAGATGACAATTCTCAGTATGACAAGTCCAAAGGGGGAGATTGTTGGCATTATGAGACAAGTGTTGTCCTTGATGGCAAATCACACAAATGATAAATTATAGTGCAGCAAATTTGTTTGATAAATTATAGTGCAACAAAGTTTCCTTCATGTAGAGAAAAGTTCACACACTTTTATGCAGAGAAAAGTTTATTCCATGTAGAGAAAAGTTCACGCACTTTTATGCAGAGAAAAGTTTATTCCATGTAGAGAAAACTTCACGCACTTTTATGCAGAGAAAAGTTTATTCCATGTAGAGAAAAGTTCACACACTTTTATGCAGAGAAAAGTTTATTTCATGTAGAGAAAAGTTCACGCACTTTTATGCAGATAAGAGTTTATTTCATGTAGAGAAATGTTCACGCACTTTTATGCAGAGAAAAGTTTATTTCATGTAGAGAAAAGTTTACGCACTTTCATGCAAGAGAAAAGTTCACACACTTTCATGGTTGGTTCATGGTATTAATCCGACAGTTTTTGATCCTATGGTTTTGGTCCATGGTATTGCATCCAAAAGTGTTGATCTCACGCACTTTCATGGTTGGTTCATGGTATTAGTTCGACAGTTTTTGATCCTATGGTTTTGGTCCGTGGTATTGCATCCAAAAGTGTTGATCTCACGCACTTTCATTGTTGGTTCATGGTATTAGTCCAACCGTTTTTTGATCCTATGGTTTTGGACCGTGGTATTGAGAAAGGACTAAGGCTATAAAAGAGGAAGGAGATCATTTGGCAAAGCATCATCTGAATTATTGAATATCTAGATCTGGAATACTGTGATTGGGTTATGGTGCAGATCTGGATCTGAGCTAAAGAGGGATCTCACCGGTTGATGGAGAACAAGATCTAAGGATAGATCGGGATCAAATGGTTTGAAATGAACTATCTCTATATAGTTGATTATGCTTATTCTAGATCTGTATACTGACGCTTGTAATGATATGAACTGGGTATAACATAAGTTTGAAATCGCTGCAAGTCATGATAGATCTGTACGCGGGTTGGCTTTGGTGAAAGCACGTATGTACGCAGGTTTGGTTCATTGTAGTAGCATATACCATTTTAGCTATGATGTTTAAAGTTACAGGTGGTTCAGGTTGTTGATGTGTTCTAATGATTGTTTAATGGTGTTAGTATTCTACATATTCGGTTTGATTGATTGTGTCGATGAATGAGATCTAGTAATGGATCTAATGGACTAGATCGGGTTGCTAACACTCATATTATCCTTGTATATGTATTGATCTGGTGATTGGGTGCTTCAAAAGATTGATTGATTATGTGCTTCAATGATATTTTGATGAAACGTGGCCTTTCAGATTATGTGTTGTGCTTCAGGTGTATCCAGTCTGAAAATATATGAAACGTGGTACCCGGAGGAGAGAAGATTGTAGACCGACGCCTACGTACTAGTATCTTAGCTAGTACAAGAGCTATGGGGGTGGTAGCTCCCTTCCAGTAGCAGTTGAAAACTTTCGAGCATTGTAGCAGGTAGCAGCCTGCGTACTAGTAAATGGATCGGCTAGTACAAGAACTATGGGGGTTGTAGCTCTCTGCAGGTAGAAGCCTGTGTACTGGTATAAGACTGCACCAGTACAGAAATATTAGAAAAGGATTTTCTTATTAAGAAGAAGATTGAGATGACTTGTAGCAGGTGGTTTTCTCCCACATTGGGTTTCCACCTTATATCATGGTGTTCATGTGTGTGGCTTATGTGTGATGATTTGTTCTATTTTACTGCACCTGTTTACTGTTAATATGGTTGATAATTTTCTAATGCACTCATTAAGGATCAACTAACTGAATCATAAGAAGTTGTGGAAGTAGCATATATGAATTTGAATATGGAAATGAAAAAGTTTTATTGATGTGATAATACTGATTCACCCCCCCCCCTCTCAGTATTATTTCCAACAATTGGTATCAGAGCAGGTCCTTTGGTAGAAGCTTGATCGCTTGAAGGAGATCCGTGGAACAATGGGAAAGAAGCTTAAGAAGAAAGCTCATAAGAAGAAGAAGACATCTCAGAAGAACTATGACAGTGGGAGAATCGATTGGGGATTAGGTATAAGAAGCTCTTCAGATTCAGATTCAGATTCGGAATCATTTCAGAATGAAGATGAACTATCATGTATGAATTTGCTATCCTCTGATGTTCCAGCTATCTATCCATTTGGAAAAGATGGAAGTGATAACGAAACAACTGAATGTGCTCTTATGGGTGAGGAAGAAGGATATCAAATAGAAGAAGAATTTAACAGGCTGACAAACAAAATTAGTGAACAAGAAAGACTTCTGAACATAAAGAGTGGTGCCCTCAAAGAAGCTGTTACTAGACAAAAGGCTCAAGGAGAGTTATTCAAGGAGAAATATCAAAAGTTGCAGGTTGAAGCAACATCTCTAATAAATTAAGTCAATGAAAAGAACACAACCATCAAGAAACTCAGAGATAGATCTAGTTACTGTGAAAGTCTTGAAGCCACGGTCCGCTCTCTAAAGGAAGATCTTGAAGAATCAAAGAAGCAGAATAAATATCTAGTCCAAGATATTGAAAAACAGGGAAATGAAGTTATCAACATAAAATCTCAGCTAGAATGTGCCTTCAGAATTTGTCAAATGCAACAGGATCTGAAAGAAGAACAAGAAAAGGAGATTCTCAAGCTAAAGCATCAGTTGGAAGAAGAAAGGAAAGCTGAAGAAGACATGAAGAAGCAATATCTAGAAAAAGAAGAACAACTTCAGGTTGAGGTAAATATCTTGAAAAGTAAATTAGAAGAAAAGGATAAGCTCTTACGTTTTCAAGATAGTACTAAAGTCTTGGATGATATTCTTAATAGTCAAAGATCTCCTGCTATCAAAACTGGTCTTGGCTTTCATGAATCTGTTGAAGGTGAATCTAGTTCACAAGGTGAGGCAAGGAACTCTAAAGAGAAATCTAAAATGATCAACAAGGAGATAAGAGAGATGAAAGGTCAATCTCATCATCAACCAAGGAAATAAATTCTTTTACTCCTCCTATGAATAATGTTGAATGTAGAAGAAGAAGGGTTCAAGATCATCAAACAAACAGATCATCTCAGTCAAGGTACTTTAATGGATATTGCTTTGCTTGCAATATGTTTGGTCACAAAGCTGTTGATTGCTACAAAAGGAATATGAAACATGTAAGATGTTATGCATGTAACAAGCTTGGACATATAGCAAAGGAATGCAGGAACAAAGCACGGACATCACACCAAAAGGAGAAAACATCATCACACTTGAAGATATGGAAGAAAAAGGAAGTTCAGTGAGAAAGTGGCGGCACAACACATTATACAGACATAACAGAGGGAGCCGGAAGTGTAAAACCTCAATCTCCTATGCAAGCTTGATAAAGGGAAGTTGTGTATATACGCGAATTTGTTACTGCACAGTCACGTATATGATTGTTTGAAGAAAGGCAATAGGGACAGATTCAAGAAAAGGATCAGTTTTGCTCTAATTGATAATGGTTGCATTTTGCTAATGATGTGTGGATATGATGGTTAGAAGTATTTTGGTTCTAACTTGATATTGCTGATGTCTTGATACTTCTTATTAATATGCATGATCAGATCTGACAGATGGCACAGGTTTAGGGGGGAGAATATGCTCTTAATGCATTGTTGGCATTATGGTTAATAGTCCTTGGTGATGATGCTTATATGGGTAAATGATTCATCTTGCTATGATATGGTTATGAGTTGTTCAGATGATTCTTGGGGTTACATAGTTGATATTTAGATCAAATTTGTGGTTGATTCTCTAATGGTGCTCACATGGTGATCTTCATAAGGATAAGGAGAAGTATATAGCTACTTCATAAGGATAAGGAGAATTCACATCTTCTTTACTTGATGATCAGTCACTCATATGTTGTTGTCGTCATATGCATAAAGATCATATATTACAGTTATGATGCAGGATTCCTATTGTTCTTGGCACATATATGGATGAGGATTGTTGGCTGGATACATGGATGATCATTCAATGTTGCATTGTTGGAGACATGATTATGATGAGTTCTTACCTATATGATGATAGGTTGTTATATTCCCAATTGATGATACTTGGTTCATGCAGATCTGGATGGCTATGGTGTTTCTCTCATATGATAGAATGTGAATGTTTCTATACAAAATTTTGTTAGCTGATACAGGAATACGTTGATGATTCATGCACTAATACAAGTTGCTGGTCTAGTTGCTATTGACAGACACTATGGAGCAAATCATACAATGTCGTTGCTGATGTTTATCATGATCTTATTTAGGTGTTTGGTCTCTATATAAATGTCATGTATATCATTTGATGTAAAGGTCATATCAAGACTCATGATGTAATAGTGTGTCTCTATATTTTGTAGTCATTTGATGAGATCTCTTCAGGTCATGTAACGACCTATGTTGGTTTCCCCACTATGCCTGGGATGAATGATGTTATTCTCTTATGTTATCTGTAAACTTTTGGTATATCATCATTGTGATGGTAGATAGATGTATGTATGAGTCTTTGGTGATAGGAAGGTCATTTATGATGTATAGAGTCATGTACTTCTTGTAGAACATCTCTTTGGAGACCTTGCTTAACAATCAGGGGGAGCATGAACAAGCATATTTCAGCAGAGCAGAGATTTCAGCATGTTCTCAGAAAAAGCATGGACAGATTGGTGCACCATGGCATATACAAAGGGGGAGCTCATTCAGAGATTTCAACAGGTACTCAGGGGGAGTATGAACAGCGGAATGCCTTTCTAGGAAAGAGAATATCTTGGTTCGCCCTTTGCCCTTGATGTCAAAGGGGGAAAGTGATTCGGTATTGTTGCCATCAAGTCCAAAGGGGGAGATTGTTGGCATTATGATGCATGTGTTGTACTTGATGGCAAACAACTCATAGAAGATCAACTCACTTATATATATCTAGATGAATCTACGGAAGAGATATCAGATGACAATTCTCAGTATGACAAGTCCAAAGGGGGAGAGTGATTTGGTATTGTTGCCATCAAGTCCAAAGGGGGAGATTGTTGGCATTATGATTCATGTGTTGTACTTGATGGCAAACAAATCATAGAAGATCAACTCACTTATATATATCTAGATGAATCTACGGAAGAGATATCAGATGACAATTCTCAGTATGACAAGTCCAAAAGGGGAGATTGTTGGCATTATGAGACAAGTGTTGTCCTTGATGGCAAATCACATAAATGATAAATTATAGTGCAGCAAATTTATTTGATAAATTATAGTGCAACAAAGTTTCCTTCATGTAGAGAAAAGTTCACACACTTTTATGCAGAGAAAAGTTTATTCCATGTAGAGAAAAGTTCACGCACTTTTATGCAAAGAAAATTTTATTCCATGTAGAGAAAAGTTCACGCACTTTTATGCAGAGAAACGTTTATTCCATGTAGAGAAAAGTTCACGCACTTTTATGCAGAGAAAAGTTTATTTCATGTAGAGAAAAGTTCACGGACTTTTATGCAGAGAAGAGTTTATTTCATGTAGAGAAATGTTCACGCACTTTTATGCAGATAAAAGTTTATTTCATGTAGAGAAAAGTTTACGCACTTTCATGCAAGAGAAAAGTTCACACACTTTCATGGTTGGTTCATGGTATTAGTCCGACAGTTTTTGATCCTATGGTTTTGGTCCGTGGTATTGCATCCAAAAGTGTTGATCTCACGCAATTTCATGGTTGGTTCATGGTATTAGTCCGACAGTTTTTGATCCTATGGTTTTGGTCTATGGTATTGCATCCAAAAGTGTTGATCTCACACACTTTCATGGTTGCTCAATGGTATTAGTCCATCAGTTTTTTTATCCTATGGTTTTGGACCGTGGTATTGAGAAAGGACTAAGGCTATAAAAGAGGAAGGAGATCATTTGGCAAAGCATCATCTGAATTATTGAATATCTAGATCTGGAATACTATGATTGGGTTATGGTGCAGATCTGGATCTGAGCTAAAGAGGGATCTCACCGGTTGATGGAGAACAAGATCTAAGGATAGATCGGGATCAAATGGTTTGAAATGAACTATCTCTATATAGTTGATTATGCTTATTCTAGATCTGTATACTGACGCTTGTAATGATCTGAACTGGGTATAACTTAAGTTTGAAATCGCTGCAAGTCATGATAGATATGTACGTGGGTTGGCTTTGGTGAAAGCACGTATGTACGCAGGTTTGGTTCATTGTAGTAGCATATACCATTTGAGCTATGATGTTTATAGTTACAGGTGGTTCAGGTTATTGATGTTTTCCGATGACTGTTTAATGGTGTCAGTATTCTAGATATTCAGTTTGATTGATTGTGTTGATGAATGAGATCTAGTAATGGATCTAATGGACTAGATCAGGTTACTAACACTCATATTATCCTTGTATATGTATTGATCTGGTTATTGGGTGCTTCAGAAGATTGATTGATTATGTGCTTCAATGATATTTTGATGAAACGTGGCCTTTCAGATTATGTGTTGTGCCTCAGGTGTATCCAGTCTGAAAATGTATGAAACGTGGTACCCGGAGGAGAGAAGATTGTAGACCGGCGCCTACGTACTAGTATCTTAGCTAGTACAAGAGCTACGGGGGTGGTAGCTCCCTTCCAGTAGCAGTTGAAAACTTTGGAGCATTGTAGCAGGTAGCAGCCTGCGTACTAGTAAATGGATCGGCTAGTACAAGAACTATGGGGGTTGTAGCTCTCTGTAGGTAGAAGCCTGCGTACTGGTATAAGACTGCACCAGTACAGAAATATTGTAAAAGGATTTTCTTATTAAGAAGAAGATTGAGATGACTTGCAACAGGTGGTTTTCTCCCACATTGGGTTTCCACGTTATATCATGGTGTACATGTGTGTGGCTTATGTGTGATGATTTGTTCTATTTTACTGCACATGTTTACTGTTAATATGGTTGATAATGTTCTAATGCACTCATTAAGGATCAACTAACTGAATCATAAGAAGTTGTGGAAGTAGCATATATGAATCTGAATATGGAAATGAAAAAGTTTTATTGATGTGATAATACTGATTCACCCCCCCCCCCCTCTCAGTATTATTTCCAACACTTCCTTCTCTGATTGTTCCCTCCTCTACTACAGGCCAGTCTATTCTAATTTCCATAGCATAGCTATGGTTCGATTCTGAATATATTTTCCTTTTAACACTTCTTTCTTTTGTGTAAGGGTATGAATAGTTTTGTAGCCACGACTGCATAGAGATAGGAAAGCGATGCCTATTTTTTTCCTCTAAAAAATTAGGAGGAATATTATACTACTCAAAATTATGATGCTTGAAAGGCTTGGATAATCTTCTAAAATCCTTTTAGAGGGAATTTTCATGGTTTATATTATTTCAATTTAAATTTATATGCACGAGTTCATTCATTGTGAAGGGATAACAATTGTTTTTATAAATTCACATATATATGTATGTATTTCATTTCTCATGTGATAATTCAAGAAGGCCCTTCTTTCAAATTGGTATTTGTTAGGAACATTTAATGTTTCTGTGCCTTGAATGTAGTACTCGACACATTGCAGGTTTAATATAATTATTTATTTTGCTATTATGTCTGTCTATGAAAAAATATTCATTTTCTCCTTGAGTATTTGTTTACCCTGTGACCAACATGTAAGTTACTCATATTACATTCTACTTGCACAAGATAGGTATTTACTTACAGAAGTTTGAATTTACTCTTTACATATGTATTTATATATGGTTATGAATTTAGATACCCTGGTTTAAAACTAAAGTAACTTCTCTGGGTTAAAATATGATTCATTATAGGGTTAACCACTACACCCCGTTGTATTTACTTAATTGGATTCATATGTTAAATTATGGTTACTATTCTTTGCTGTAATTTATCTCCACTTATAGATTTTTTTTCGAGATATATACAACATGAATCTTCCAGATTCTATTATTATTCTGGGTTGATGGTTTTATTTAGTTTCCTAGATTTCCATTGACCTCCCTTAAAGTTGTGGGCTCTACTCTCGTCTCAGAATTACCACAACTATCATGTTTTGCATAACACTTCCTAGAAAATTTCATTCACCACAAATACCTGGTATTCATACACCTCCTTGTACTTTCCTCATACACATGATCCGTGGATCAAATCTTCGTATCTCAGTTTCTCACATTTTCTCATTCTAAATGTTGAGGCTTGCATTTTTTTTTGGTTCTTTTCCTGTAAAATTTTTCATGATCATAATTTGGACCCTATTCATGGCATTGGAACATAATTTCTCCCATACTAGACTAATTCACAGGTTTTAATGCTCTCCAAATCGACTGAGTCCTACATAATTTTCTAATGGCTGTCCATGGAATTACCATGGTAATTATAGCCCCGTGTTTCCCTAGTATTATTAATTTATATCCAAATTTTGTATATTATATGAAGTAAGTCTCTTGTGTGGAGAAATAATATTTAAACAGTAAAATAAAAGAATAAACACTAAAATAAAATTATAGACTCCCAAAACCATTCTATAATTACTGTGCATTTCTTTCTAAACAATTCATGGATATTTGAAACATTTTCTAGAGATCATCCCAATCGCTAAATTAAAAGAATATCTATAACCAATTTTCACTTTCCTTTGCCATCATTTACTGTACACATAAAATTTTAATCATCAAAATATGTAACATAAAAACTCCACTGTGAAAAATTATTTTCGCTGATTCTCCTCACCACGACACCTTTATTCTTCACAAGATATCTGCCAAATTAGTTATATATATAATTTTACTTTGAATCTGATTGCATTTATAACTAGAATAAAAATAACATGATTGAAAACACGAATTTGCTTGAAAATAAAGACAGGTCATTCCTACAACATACCAAAAATAAATAAACTTAAACAAGTTGTCTAACCAAAGTTGATGCTGGAAATGCACTTGAGAAGAAACATTGTCCTCTTGGCCATGAATTGATCTTCTAGTTTCCCTCAAGATGAGATCACTTACCCAAAATAATGAACCCCCTATTTAGCCAAGGTGTTTTATTACTTGCTTCCCTAACAGATTGTTCTTTAGCGGCATCCAACTTTCTATGGTATATCAATCCAATAGCCTATGATTTTTCCTATATTTCGAAAAATATATGTTTCCTTTTTCATTAGAGCACACATTTTTCTCCCGTGACGTTTTATTTACCCTTATTAAATGTTCTTTATTCACTGAGTTATTTAATAGATTTATTTCTCCAATCATATTAAATCTTATTAATAACTCCTAGGGATTTTTAGGAATGATTTTAGGAAATTTTATCTTCATCTTATCTATCCCCATTGGTTCCTGGATATCGGAAATAATCTCTTTAACTCAAGTGTTTCCCTCCCAAGTAATCTCTAGTTTTTTTTTTTTCATTAATAAAATTTATTTATTACATCCTCATACTTTAGTTAAGATAGAGTTCACTATGGATTTCTAGCCATCACAACTAATAGTTCAATCTAAAACAACAAATATTTTCATAGAAATGTAGGCATGTCACATTTTCCCCGTCTTGACAATAACACTATGCTCAAAGTTTATTACTCAGCTACCTCATTCTTAAAAAATGTCAGATATGATTCTTGGATAGTATCCTCTCACTCGCATGTGGTCTCCTCAGGTGTAAAGTGCCTACAATACACTCTAACACAAGTGAAAAATCAATTCTGGACCATAGTTTCTTTTTGATCGAGGATGGAGAGTGGTTCTGGTTGAAAGTCTCCTTAGGGTTCCACCTATATCAAGTTCCAATCAATTACATGAGGGTTATCATGGATATACCTTTTTAACAAGGACACATGGAAAATATTATGAATTTTAACATACCTAGGCAAGGCTAGCTGATATGCTACGGGACCAGCTCTATCCAAGATTTCAAAAAGCCCACAGAACCATGGTGCCAACTTTGCACAAGTCTCAGTTCTTAGAGTACATTTCCTAGGTTTTACTAGTAAATTAGCATGCTCTCTATTTTTTTTTTCTTTATGCACTCACTTATTGTCTACGTAACTTTTTTTTCTCTCTTGTGTTGTTTTCATATTCTATCTAATTTTCCACACTACTTGTTACATTATTTGTGGCCAATTTTTTTACTGAGGTCTCATTTACCTTGGTTCTATAAGATGCTCATTTTATTAATTTTGTTTTTAATTTATATCTAAGACTCTACAAGGTATTTACTGAACCACCCTTCATACAGAAATAGGTCACAATAAAAATGAATGTTTTATATGACCTTATAGAACCTTACTTTAAATATTTACAATATATAAATTTATTTTACTATGACTTTATCATATATATATACTTAAATTACAAAACCACATAATAGCCTTGCACCATACTTGATCCACGTGGATGTTGGTGGCCACCAACCTATCCCACTTGGACCCCCACAACTGTCTCTTTCAGTTTTTCAGTTTCCTTAATTGTAGCACAATTTCCTATTTTTAGCAGTTTTTCGGGTCCTGAACTTCCGAAGCTGTTTTGAGGCCCTAAACGACCATTTTTGGGAAAATAGGGAGCAACATGGGTCATAGTCCTCGGATATATCTTTCTAATGAGCTATTGTGCGTGTCAAATGGAGATCGTATGCCAAAGTTACGAACCCAATAAGTTGATGTACCAATTTACCCAAATGGGGCCCATAGTTTGGCGTTTCATCTCCTAGGGTTAGGTTTCTTGATGTTTAGGGTTTTCCTTTGTTTCTCAACAATAAATAGGCCTTCTAACCTCATTGTAACACAATTCAAAGGCATGTAGCCACCACAACTCTTCTCAAAGATAAAGCTACCATCGCCCTAGCTCATTTATTTCCATTTTTGTTTGTAAGCATATTTCAGTATTTTACAGTAATCAAATGAGGTATTATTTCCACTACATCTCTGTATTTATGGTTATCTCTATAATTTTTCGTGTTCCTGTTTAAATCCGGATCAATAACATAACTCCAATAGTCGTAACTATGAATTTCCACCTTGCTATCCTATATTCAATGCTTGGTTCATTTCACGATTCCTAATTCTAATAGCAGTCTTAACGTTAAACCATGGCATAGCCACCAATAAAGATATACTATTAATGTGGCCACTTTAGAACAATTTTAAGGGCTATGGTGGTAATTAGCATATTGTAACATGGTCCTTTTAATTTATATTATGAAAATGCAATAGAGTTTCGACATTATATTAATGTGATTATGCCTTGATATTTATGGAAACACTTGTACCCCTCTCATGTTTTGATGCAACGGTTTAATGGTGATCACTTTATGGAAATAGTTGAATCAATGACCATTAGCTAAGTTGATCTGGCCATGTGAATTCACATGGGCTGTCACCAACTCTGAAGCGAATGACAGAGATCGATTCTCTAGATCTTAACAGTGCTAACTATTTTTCCCTAACCCTAACAACACATTTATGTTGGGCTATTCAATAAGTTTGTTTCTTCTATATCTTTTCCACTAGTGCATCGGTTCGACCATTTGGTGTTGGGCACAACAAAATTGGCCATTTTCTGGAGCTCGATGATGAAATTCGGCCTTTTGTTTCAAGGTAATATTTTTAATGTCACTTTATTTTATACTCCCATTTTGGACTGTGAACATAAGTTAACCATTTATATGTTAACTTTTTATTTGGCTCTACTATTCAACTTATACTGAGGCATCTCCTGTTGCTTCAGGGTTTCTTACCAAAGTTGTCAGTCTTGTCTAATCCATCGAAACATGGAAATACGTTGGTATCTTCATGCCTTTGAAGTGCTAGAGTGGAGATGGACTGAATTCCTTAGAGTTTTCGTAAATCCTGGAGTCAACTTGTGGTGGCCACGTAAGGAGCTAGAATGCTATTTGCATTAAGTTCTTATATTTATGACACTCTAGTTTCATTGAAGGTTATTGCTTTTTTTTCTTTGTTATGTGATGTTGAACTTTATCCTCTCCTCCCCATGCCTACAATTGATGATCAACTACTATTATCTTCATTATGTCACAATTCTCTCCTTGCCCTTTTTAGGGTGAATCATTATTTCAGGGATGGTTATGTTTCGTCGCCAACTTTTCTCCCTCCGTCAATGTTAAGGTTAGGTTGTCTACTATTTTCGTCACTTTTTAATTTGATTTATTTGGCACTCTTGCTTGTTCTATTTTTTTTTTTTTTTCATTTGATTATTTTTCCTCTAGGTCCATCCGTCTATGAAATCTTCAACTCCTTTACATTGCAAGAATCGATCTCTTCTTCCTCCAACAGTTCCCTCCTCTGCTACATGTCGGTCTCTTCCAATGTTGTGAGCACATCTCTCATTTGGTTCTGAATGAATTTTCCTTTTAATACTTCTTCCCTTTATGTAAGGATATGAATAGATTTGTAGCCACGAATGCGTAGAGCTAGGGAAGTGATGTCTATTTTTTTCCCTGTCAAAAATTAGGAGGACTATTATACTACTCACAGCTATGATGCCTCAGAGCATTGTATACTTCGCTGAAATACTTGTACAAGGACTTATCATGTTTTGTATTATTTCAATTTAAATTTATATGCACAATTTCATTCACTGTGAAGGGATTACATTTTTTTTTATAAATTTATATCTATGTGTGTGTGTGTGTGTGTGTGTATTTCATTTCACATGTGACAATTCCAGAAGGCTCTTCTTTCAAATCGGAATTTGTTAGCAATATTTAATGTTTTTGCACCCTCAGTATGGTATCCAACACAATGGAGGTTTAATGTAATTATTTCTTTTGTTTTTATGTCGAACTATGAAAAATTATTCATTTTCTCCTTGCTTATTTGTTTACCCTCTCACCAGCTTGTAAGTTATTCATATTACTTTATGCTTGCACATGATAGGTATTTACTTAGAGAAGTTCGAATTTCCTCTTTACATATGTATTTATATATGGTTATCCAGCTAGATGCCCTGGTTTGAAAGTAAAGGAACTTCTCTGAGGTAGAATATGATTCATTATAGGGTCAACCCCTGCAGTCCTTGTATTTACTTAATTGGGTTCCTGTGTTAAATTATGGTTACTCTTATTTCCTGCAGTTTATCTCCACTTAAAATTTTTATTTTTCAACATATATATAACATGTATCTTCCATATTATATGATTATTTTGTGTTGATGGTTTTATTTAGTTTCTTAGATTTCCACTGGTCTCCCTTAAATTAGCGACCTCTACTCTCATCTTAGAATTACCACAACTATCACATTTTGCACAACATTTACTGGCGAATTTCATTCACCATAGATACATGGTATTCATACAAATCCCTGTACATTCATCATACACATGATCCATAGTTCAAATCTTCGTATCTCATTTTCTCACATTTTCTCATTCTCTATATCGAGGCTTGCGTTTTTTCTTTGTTTTGTTCTTTTCCTGTACATTTTTTCATGATCATTATTTGGACCCTGTTCATGGACTTGGAAGATAATTTCTCCCATACAATACTAAGTTACAGGTTTTAACGCTCTCCAAATCCACTAAGTCCTACACAATGTTCTAATGGCTATCCCTGGAATTACCATGGTAATTATAGCCTAGGTTTTCCCCAGTATTATGAATTTGTATCCAAATTTTGTAAATTACATGAAGTAAGCCTCTTGTGTGTGGAAAAAATATTTAAACACTAAAATAAAAGAATAGAACTCCCAGAAACATTCTATAATTACTGCGCAGATGTTTCTAGACAATTCACGAGTAGTTGCAACATTTTCTAGAGATCATCCTCATCACTAAATTAAATAAATATCTATAAACATTTTTCAATTTCATTCTCCATCATTCATTCTACACATAAAATTTCTATCTTCGAAATATTTTAAAGAAAATCTCCACTGTAAAACATTACTTTCATTAATTCTACCCTCACCATCCCACATTTATTCTTCACAAGATCTTTTTCAAATTAGTTTAATATAGATAATTTTTCTTTGAATATGATTGTATTTATGACAAGAATAAATATAACTTGATTTCAAACACATATTTGTTTGAAAATAAAGACAGGCCACTCCTATAACATACCAAAAAGAAATAAACTTAAACAATTTGTCTAACCAAAGTTGTTGCTAGAAATGCACTAGAGAAGAAACATTGTCCTCTTGACCATGAATTGATCTTCCAGTCCCCCCTGAGCTAAGATTTCTTAACCAATATAATAGATAAAATGTGAACAGAATTGAAAAGAAAGATATGTAGCTCTCAGGTGTGGCCTGCACCTGGAGACTACACTCACCAAAAATAGAGAGATCACTCTCGTACACTCTATTACTCATGAATGAAAGATTACATCATTAAATACAATACTAGGAATTAGGAAGTTGCACCCAAACCCCTAAACTTTAGGAACTACTCCTAAACTAGGGAGAACATTACAACAATGTAACCATTTTCGCCATTAATACAAAATAATATTAATTATTTTTAACTCCCCCCCTTAATGGAGAAATGGTTCTCCTGGACTCCTAGCATCTTTCTAAACAATTCAAATTTCACTCGTGCAAGAGGCTTTGTAAAAATATCAGCCACATTGTCACAAGTTTTACAATATTCAACAACAATTTCTTTTGACTGTATTTTCTCTCTAACAAAATGGAACTGAGTGTCTATATGTTTGGTGTTTTTGTGAAACACTGGATTGTACGCTCATTTAATAGTGCTCTGGTTGTCGCTTTTGATGGAAGTGGGATTCTTCTATTCTTTTCCTGCATCTTTGAGAAGCCTTCTCAACCAGATCGCTTCACATGTTGCTATACACAATTCTTGATACTCAGCTTCACATGAAGACAAGGCTACAGTACTCTGCTTCTTGCTGCTCCAAGCTATGACCCTGGAACCTATGTTGAATGCATAACCTGTGATGGACCTCCGATCATCCAGGTTACCTGCCCAGTCTGAGTCGGAAAAACCTGCTAGAGTAACATTAGATACATCAGTGTATAAAATACCATAATTAACAGTACCACAAAGATACCTTAACACGCTCTTTGCTGATATCCAGTGACTTTTGAGCGGTTTCGACATGAATTGGCTCAATACGCTAACAAAGTATGCCAAGTTAGGTCTGGTTGTTGTAAAATATATCAGGCTGCCAACCAACTGTCTGTACATTGTGGCATCAACCTCCTTAGTGCCATCATCACTGTTCAATTTCAGATTCTGCTGCAAAGGTTTCGCTGCTGATCTACACTGATCCATACCAAACTTTTCCAATAGATTTCTGGCATACTTCCCTTGGGTAAGAAAGGTTTGCACAGTATCTCTACATACTTCTAATCCCAGACAATAGTGAAGGCTTCCCAGATCGTTCATCTCAAAAACTTGTGCCGTAAGCCTTTTGATTCCTCTGATTAAATCATCTGCATTTCCTGTTATAATCATTTCGTCCACATACAAAGAAATCAAAATAATCTGCCCCTGATTATTGTACTTGGTATACAAATTTGGGTCATTTAAACTTCTATGGAAACCATGCACTACAAAGAAAGAATCAACCTTTTCGTACCAAGACCTGGGTGCTTGCTTTAAACCATATAAAGCCTTTTTCAATCTGCAAACAAGATGTTCCTGCCCCCGCTTTACATATCCTTCTAGCTGAACTAAGTAAATTTCCTCTTTTAAATCACCATTTAAAAATGCAGATTTAAGATCAAGCTGGTGTAATTCCTAATTACATTTAGTAGCTAAAGCAATAAGCATTTTGATTGTATTTAACTTTGCTACAGGTGCAAAAGTATCATCAAAATCTATACCTTCCTGCTGTGAATATCCTTTTGCAACCAGCCTAGCTTTTAACTTTTCTATACTTCCGTCTACATTCATTTTTGGTTTAAATAGCCATTTTCATCCTATGGGTGTTTTATTCTTAGGCAGCTCAACTAAGTCCTAAGTATCATATCTAAGAATTGATTCCATTTCTTCATTCATTGCAGCTCTCCATTCCTTAAATTGACTAGCTTCTTTGTAATTAGAGGGTTCTACAATGTTCAAAACCTTTGACATCAAAGCAAAGTTTCTCAATTTTAATGGTAATTGAGTCTTCCTACCTGACCTCCTTGGTAGGGGACTTACCTTAAATTTGTTTTCTTCTGCTATAACTGGGCTTGCCTTATCACCTTCTTGTTGTTCTTCTTTTTGCTATTCTTTCTACTCTTATTTCTGCTCCTGCTCTCTTTCATCCTCGCTGCTTTCCTCCAACAACAATGGAATGTGCCAATCATCACCAACGTCATCTTTCCCTTCTTGTACCTGCTCATGAAACACTACATCCCTGCTTCCAAATGTCTTATGAGACTCATGATTGAATAATTTATATGCTTTAAATTTTGTGCCATAACCAACAAAGATGCATTTAACTGCTTTAGGGTCTAATTTCTTCCTATCAACTTTGGGTATATGGGCAAATGCTTTTGACCCAAATACTCTTAGATGGTTTACTGCTTGTTTAAATCCATATAGAGCTTCAAAAGGGGTTTTGAAGCCAAGATACCTGGTAGGACTTCTGTTCTTTAAATATACAGCAGTATTAATAGCCTCTGCCCAAAAGCTATTAGACAAACCCTTACCTTGTAACATGCTCCTTGCGCACTCCACCAAGGTTCTGTTTTTGCACTCTGCAACTCCATTTTGCTGTGGTGTGTGTGGCACTGTATACTGTTGAACAATCCCGTGAGATTTGCATAATTTCATGAATTCCTTTAGCTTGTATTCTCCCCCTTGATCAGATCGGAGAATTTTTATACTCTTACCAAACTGCTTTTCCACCAAGGTTTTAAATTCTATAAAGCACTGGAAAGTCTGACTTTTCTTTTTCAAAAAATAAACCCATGAATATCTAGTGCAGTCATCAGTAAATAACAAAAAATAATATGCTCCTCCTAGGGACCTTGTCTGCATAGGTCCGCATACATCAGTGTTCACTAGTTCTAAAATGTTTGTTTCCTTCCTCCTATCATGCACAGGAAACTGTTCTCTATGCATTTTACCTAAGGCACAACCATCACAATTTAACTGAATATTACGAAGGATAGTGAGTCCCTCAACCATACCTTTCTTCTGCAATAACATGAGGTCCTGCAAATTCAAATGACCGAACCTCTGATGCCAGAGTTGTTCGGATGTCGATCCTCGTGCAACCATGGCTTGCTTTGGTATGCTTTTTGCATCCAGTCTGTATAAGCTTCGAACTCGCATGGATGTTGCAACTATTTCATTCCTGCAATCCTTTATCACACAACGAGTCTTGAAGAACTCGACTTGCATATCTTGATCAGCCATCATGGATACAGATATCAGATTTTTCTTAATTCCAGGTACATATAAAACATTTGTAAGGTGACTAATTTTTCCATTTGGTAACTTAACTGAAATCACCCCATGACCTTTAATCTCATATCCACTATCATCTCCTAGATATATTTTTGATCCATTTATACTTTCTTCAAGACTATCAAAAAATTCCTTTTTACCTGTCATGTGAGAGGATGCTCCGGAATCGACATACCAAATGTCATCTTCATTAGATGCTGAAAGGGCACAGTCGACTGTGAACAGTCGAAATTCATGACTGAAGTCTTCTTCTTCAACAAAGTATCCTCTGTGCTTTGCATTTGCCTGCCTCCTCTTTGCATCATCAGCCTGCTTCTTATAACATTCACTCTGTATATGACCCTTCTTTCCACAATAATAACATTTCTTTTCAGAATGATTTGCAAGCATACCTTTATGAGAATGCAGATTCTTATGTGATGTTCCTCCTTTCTGCTTTGATTGCTGTTGTGACTGCTTTCCTTTGGATGATCGTCGTTTCGCCATCAGCGCAAGATCATCACTCTGGGGGTTCAAGTTCTGCCGTCGCTCCTCCTCTTGCTGCAAAATCCTAGTGAGATCATCAAATGAGGGCACTTTCTCCCTTGCCAACAATCCAGTGATGAACGTTTGAAAATCATCACGCATCCCGTTCATTGTGATTGCAACAAGACCTTCATCAGACACAGCCACTCCGATGGCCCCCAATCCGTCTTTCACATCTTTAATTCACGCAACAAATGCAGTAGCAGTCTCCCTTTCGTCCATCCTCATTGAAAATAGCTTGCTTTTAAGTGCGAAGACTCTGCTTGTATTCTGGGTCTCATACAGACTTTTGATTTTCGTCCAGATGTCCGCAGACATTTTACAGTCTCTGATGTGCACAATAACGTTGTCTTTCACAGACATCTTCAACAAGACTTTGGCCTTGTTCTCTCGTTTTTCCCAATCTTGCTCCTGTGGCCCTCCGTTCGGCTTCTGCTCATCGCCTGTAACTATGGACCAAGCATTCGCACCCTCGAGCAAGGTCTGGACCTTAAACTTCCAATTCGTGAAGTTAGATCCATTAAGTTTACCAGACTCGTTAAGGTAAGATTCCATTTTATTACTCATTCTGAATCTACCCAACAACAAAAAAAAATAATACCTGTCAGATCGATCTGTCACCTTTGCCACTGATCTACAGTGTCTGGCAATCCCGCTCCAATGAGAAAATTCGATGTCTTCAATACAGTCGAAGATCCGATTTGATCAAAAATTGATCCAATCTGCCTCTCCCGGATAGATCTGCAACTTCGCCAATCTACACCCCTTGCAAACTGCCAAACGAAGTTGAGGCTTCCCGCAGATCCCCTTGAAGGAAGATTGGTGCGTCCTCAATCAGCGAGCAAAAAATCCTCTTTGTGTTGGCGCTATCCCGAGCGAAAAATTCGCGCCAATTAAAAATCGGTTAGAGTATTTTTGCTGGCGCGATTTCCTCCTTAAATTCCGCGCTAATTGGACGTTCTGGCGCTCTGGCGCAATTAATCCCACAAAATCCGCGCTAATTCCCCCTCCTGGCGCTTTTGTTAGTGCAAAAAGCGCACCAATATCCTCTCCGCTCAGAAAAAAGATATCTGAGTCCGAGCCAAGTGTTTTGCAGTCCACCTGCTCAATTGAGCACAAAGCTCTTGTGTACATGCGACCACCAAGGCACTTCAAGCCACACAGGCATTTCTGCCACACAGGCAATTCTACCACACAGGTAAGCTAGCTACAAAAAGCACTTCAGCCACAAGGTGACAAAAGATCAGGCTCACCCAATCTGAGCTCTGATATCAAGATAAAATGTGAACAGAATTGAAAAGAAAGAGATGTAGCTCTCAGGTGTGGCCTGCACCTGGAGACTACACTCACCAAAAACAGAGATATCACTCTCGTACACTCTATTATTCATGAATGAAAGATTACATCATTAAATACAATACTAGGAATTAGGAAGTTGCACCCAAACCCCTAAACTTTAGGAACTAATCCTAAACTAGGGAGGACGTTACAACAATGTGACCATTTTCTCCATTAATACAAAATAATATTAATTATTTTTAACTATAATCAATCCCCCTCTTGTGATTCTAGCCAAGGTATTTTATGCGTTGCATCCCTAGCAAATTTTTGCTTAGCAGCTTCCCGCTTTTGAGGGTTTGGCAACCCAATATCGTAGGCTATTTCCTGTATTTCAAAAAAAGTATCTCCCTTTTTCTTTAAAGCCTTCCCTTTTCTCTCATGGCACTTTATTCACCTGCATTAAATCTTATTTCTTCATTGTTTGATTTAATATATTTTTTTCTCCAATCATATTAAATCTTATTAACAACTCCTAGGGATTTTTAGGAATGATTTTAGGGAAGTTTTTCGTTATCTTATCTCTCCACTTTGGTTCTCAGATATAGTAAATAGTCTCTTTAACTCAAGTGTTTATTTCCCAAGTAATCTCCAGTTTTTTTTTCATTCATAAAATTATTCATTGCATCCTCATACTTTATTTCAAATAGAATTCACTATGGATTTCTAGACATCAAAACTAAAATTAGTTCAATCTAAAACAACCTATATTTACATAAATACATAGGGTATCACAAATTAGTTCAATCTAAAACAACCTATATTTACATAAATACATAGGGTATCACACAGACGTTGGAAATTTTTATGCCATAAAAAAAAAAAAAAAATGATGTCAACAAAAACACCCACATTATTTAATATTGCAATGACTAAAAAAAATGTTTCAATATTAGCAGGAACATTGCATCTACGCCGCCTATAATGTAGCGAGCGCACACAAAACCACCTACATCATAACATTTCTCCGCAAGTGAACGTTCTCACAAGAAAACACATTGTTCAAAACACAATCAAACGATCCACTGATTCCAAGGAGACCAACATCCACATTTAAAAACATCTCGGTCATACAGATATCCACACACATAATATTTTGATCCCATTCAACAAATATTTTTGTTTATGACGTTGTACACTTTTTCCTATGAACTATAAAGAATATTTCACTACACAAAGACTTGGGATCTAACTTGTGACCTAAAAAGATAGCTCGCGTCATAATGATACTATGTTAATTTAATAAAGACGAAATGAATGACCTAACCATTCACGTAAAAGTAAATACGAGAAATAAGAAGAAAAGGTCTTTCTTTGATTTTTTTTTTTTTAAAGCAAAAATCATGGGCCCGTTTTCGTCAAGTGAATGGAGGTTTGAATTGGACATCAACCATTATAAATATCAATGCCAAAAAACCAAAATTACTTTACAAGTGTTTATATATATATAATTATAAATATAAATATAAATATAAATGCCAAAAAACCAAAATTACATTATTATTATTATTATTAGGCCGATAGGCCTTTCCTATGCATCAATTTTTCGTCAACACTTTTACTCTGATCCGTTAGATCAGATGAAACACTTTCAACCGTTGATCTGAACCATAAAACAAAACAATGGAAAATCAAGAAAGCATGGAAAGTCAAGAAAGCACAAAAGCTCAAAAAATATTCGAAAAAAGCTCAGAAAAGCAAAGATTTTTGAGGATTTTTATTTTTATTTTTATTTTTTAAATGCAATGTATTATTAATTTATTTTTATAATTTAATTGAAATATAAATTTAAAATTTTAAAATTAAAAATTAGTTTAGATTTATTTTTAGTTGTAAGTTTATTATGTGTTAAGAGGGATTTTTTTTTTGAGGTATTGATTTTTAAGTGTGAAAAGGGATTTGATTTTTTTTGGCATTTGGTAGATGTAGAGTTAAAATGAATTTAGATTAATTTAAATATTAACCTTTAAATAACTCACATTAGAGAAAAATACCATGGGAAAAAACCATAGATTAAAAATATAATAAGGAAAAACCATGGGTTGGAAAATTTTATATTTTATATTTTAATTTTAATTTGACTAAGTCAAAATGTTAAACATTGTAACATCTCTCTAAAATAACTAAATTTAATTTAAGTCCATGCTAGCTCCCATCATTTTCCTGCTCAAAAGATAGGCGTCCTCAACACCTTAGCTACTTTTGCGGGCGTTGCAAGTTTATGACGAAAATCACCTTGAAGATGAGAAAACTGACCTCCTGGAAGTTTTTAATAAGAATGGTTATAGTAGGTCTCAAGGTCTTAAGGCTTTTCAAAATGCTGAAAAGGGTCCTAAGAGTAAGATTGACCCCAAGGATTGGTCTTCCGGTGTTCATCTTCCCTTTATTCAAGGGACCACGGATAAAATCACTAGGATCTTGAGGAAGCATAAGATTCATTCTTCTTTTAGACCTCTTAACACTATATGAAGTTCTCTTCATTTTGTTAAGGACCCGATTAACCCCAAGGATTAGAAGGGTGTTTATATCATTCCCTCTTCTTGTCGAGCTCCTTATATTGGTGAGACCGGTCGATCCATTAACCAAAGGATTTGTGAACATGCTGCCGACATCAGGCATGGAAGGTCTCGCTCCTCCGCTTTGGTAGAGCATGCAGAAAAAACCAATCATCACATCTCCATTGAAGAGGCTAAGGTCATTGCGAGGATTGACCATTTTCATTATCGTAAATTTAGAGAGGCCTTAGAAATTGAAAAAAAGACTTGTTAATTTAAATAGAGATGACGGCTGGAGTATCAACAGATGCTAGATTCCTGCGCTTTCTTCCTAAAAAATTATTTTTATTTATTTATAGATTAATTAATTAATTTCTTTTGTTAATCCCCATATTGCTTAGTTTATGACTCTCTTAAATTATTCTTGGTAATATGAATAGGATTAAACCTTAATATTAATATAATATTATATATAATAATATTCATTAATAAGATTATATAGGGTTATGGATCCTTTCTCACCTGAGGGGGGATGTGAAAAAGAGAGCGAGGAGGGTTCCGTCGGCAGGAGGACTCGAACCAGGGCAGCCTAGGCCATCGGCCTAGGGCGCTGTAGACTAGACCTTATTTTGGATGACGAAGACTAGGAGGTACGGGGTGGGTCAACAGGTTTTCTGTGGAGATGGTCCATACAATGGCCATGTAGGCTGTGGGTTGGATCCAGGGTGCTCAATCTGCAAGGATCCCAAGGAATATGTTTACTAGGACAAATTTCATCCAACTGAGAGGGTACAGTGGATGATTGCAGAGGAGGTTTTGGGCAGGGATTCTTCCTTTGTTTCTCCCATGAATCTCAAAGACTTGATCCAATACACAAACCCCACCCCTTCCCCCTTTGATCCTTTGTTTACGTAATATATTATACCCTAAATTATTCATTAATCGAGCATGTCCAAAGGTATGAATCAAAAATCCAACTGTATATATTTGTGATGCTTACTGGTGCAAATTTTCATTTTTCCACAAACGCATAATAGCGAATAGATTTACCTTAAATTATTCAACGTCCAAAGATATCAATCAACAATCCAGTTGTATAGGTATATGTGTGACGTTTACTGGTGCAAATTTTAATTTTTCACAAAAGCAGAATCGCTGTCAGGGTTTACCGAGAAGAGTTGTGGCAGTGTAGGCGACCAGCCTGATTGAACCAATATCTCTTCTAAAAAAATTCAACAATTCCAATTTAATAATCCTATCGGCCTCTCTTTGTACCTTTTGGGACAATTGCTAGTTATAACCATGTTGTTGTTGTTATTGTTGTTGTTGTTGTTATTATTATTATTATTATTGTAATAAAATAATGTTTATTAGTTATAACAATGTAAAATAAAAATAAAACCCAATACATTTAAGAATATATAGTTGAAATTAATAATAAAAAAAAAACCAAAACATCACAGTGTTTAAAACAAACATAATAGTAAGCATAATAGCAATTAACAAATATGATTGTTTTAAAAAATAATGTATATAAAAAATATTTGAAATTAAAATAAAAATACTAAAAGATCAAAGTATCTCTAATGTAATAATTACACGATATATTTTGATCTATACATATATTTTTATGAAGTATTATTATTTTCCATTATTATTTTTAAATTTTTTTTCCAATTATGATCCATGTAGACATATGAATGTAAATATTTTCCAAACGGAAAACAACATAGAAAAATTCAGAAATAAGATCAAGGTATTTGTTTTTAACGAACATTGTCTCTAACAAATAAAAATACTAAAATATCAAAATATGTATAATCTAAAAATTACATTTTACATACTTTAATTTTTTTAGTATTTTTTTTATAATTATTATTTTCAATTAGATTATTGTTTTTTAATTATTATAATTGTAATATTCCTATTAAAACTCATGTAATTACATACTATTATTATTTAACTTGTTGACGTTTGGAATCGAGAAATAGTTATGGAACAACTTGTAACTACGATGGTTGGTTCCAAGAAAATGATTGAGAGTGGGTGGAATGGTTTAGTTTGTTTCCTTCGAGTGGACGGAGTTCTATTGTTGGCTGTAGGTTTGTGCATGCGTTTTATGGAGGCTCAAGCTTGGTCCTATCCATGCATTTGGATGGCGGTTGCCTTCTTATATCAGTGGCACGATTCAATGTGGTGAAGGGTGAGTTTTATATTTTTATATGGTATCGGAGCTCAGGGTTTGAGCTGGGGTGAGAGCGCAGGTGAGGAGGGCCGAGTTTGTGAGGAGGAGAGACTTGCCTCACTGAGGAGACGCCCTGCCGTTGCTGGTGTGCCGTTGAGAATGACCAGAGCCTGTGTATGTCTGAAGAAGACTCTGCTGTTTGTGCCACCTGCAAACCCGTGAGAACGTTCCTGGTGCTGTCCGCCGTTGTCCAGAACCGTCAGTCAAGAAGTGAAGACCAGGGTGTTGTGCGTTGGAGTTTTGTCCTGCACGCGGAGAGGAATAGAGCCGTGAAGAAAGACCCTGCCGCAGTTGTCATAATCGATTGGAGTTTTGAGTGACTGGAGCGTTTTTGTGCGGCTGTGCCATTAGTTTGGGTGGGCAGTGTGTCGTTCTTGAGCAGTCGACGCAGAGTTCAGACAGCCCGTGAAGAGGAGAGAGGCGTAGTGACCAAGGACGACGCTGTGCGTGCTGGAAGGAGAAGCCGTGAGGTATTGTAAGCTGTGAGGTAAAGTTTGGTATAGCACAGCCAATTGCCAGAAGCCGACGGCGTTCATTAAAGGTGTTTTGCAAGTTTTGTTTGAAGTTTTTTTTTGGAATAGGCCTGTAGCGAAGGCGTGAGTCCGAGTTGGTATGCGTGAGGCGACCTGCTATGTGTGAAACGTAGTGTCAAGGAGAATCACTAGGCTGCGTGTGAAGGCGAGCCACTCTGCCATTAGACTGTGCGCAGTGACACTATTTTGTGTGAATCGGCCTTGTTGGTTGATTGTTCTCCGAATCCCTCTGCAAGATTGCAGTATGGGGCGGCTACCGAAACTCGTTTAAGGAAGGCCGTGAGCCTGTTATGTTGTTGTTTTCAGTTTTCTGTTTTATAAATCATAATCTATTTGAACAAGAATGATTACCCCTGAATTTATATGATATCTCTGTAATAGATAGCGGGTTGAGTTTCCAGTGGGGTTTTCAAATATCCTTTGATGAACTGAAGTTGATTTGATTGGGGACAAATTGAATTTCTCTCCGGAGTTTGTGAGTTTTCTGTTTAAGAAAGGCTGCGTGTTACTGTCTGGCTGTTGTTGGAGACGCTGAACCATTGTGGTGTGCTGTCGAGACTGTCCAGAACCATTGACTCGGAACCGTCCTGTGAGCAGTTGCTGGTGTGCTGTCGAAGACCGTCGAGCCGTTTGCTGGTGTGTTTTGCAAGCTTCCACCGTTTCTATTACCGTGGTCATATTCTTTTTCAGTCGGCCCGGTTTTCTTTGCAGAGAGAGGCTGTAGAAAAGGCGTTTTGTTTGAAGTGTGATAAAGCTAACTGATATGTCTATTTTTTTAGACTTTTTTGACGATGATCCTTTTAATGATTATTTTCTCATGAACCCATTTGGGAGTAGCAGTATTTTTGCGTCCATTGACAAA
The DNA here is from genome assembly GCA_031772625.1 of Pinus tabuliformis. NCBI lineage: Eukaryota > Viridiplantae > Streptophyta > Pinopsida > Pinales > Pinaceae > Pinus > Pinus tabuliformis. The sequence continues at coordinate 190,395,419 of CM062808.1, forward strand.
GAGTTTCATGTTGTTGACGATCCTGTCCTTGAAGAAATCACTCATGTTGTTGAGGATCACGTTGTTGAAGAAATCACTCATGTTGTTGAGGATCACGTTGTTGAAGAAATCACTCATGTTGTTGAGGATGTTGAAGAAATCACTCATGTTGTTGAGGATCACGCTGTTGAAGAAATCACTCATGTTGTTGAGGATCACCCTGTTGAAGAAATCACTGAGATTAAAAGTTGCCCGATTGTTAGAAGTTTTATTGGATCTCATTTCAAGATGACTCCTACATTGGAGGATACTACCATGGATGTTCTTCGAAGGCCGCTCATGTTCAAAGATGACTGCATTTTGGTGAATCCTTCGTTGGTTCCTCATGGAAAGTGGGGAGAACATGAATTAAATTACCTCGTTCGAGATCTTGCATTGCCTCTCAATCCAAAAGAGGTTGTTGACCTTAAGTATGTACGCAAGGAGCAAAGGAATTTCATAAGGAAACCCAAAAAGGTGAAGATGAAACTGCACCAGCAATGGAAAAGGAACAAGCATGGACCGTTTAATAAGAAGACAAAAATGAAATGTTTTGTTGTAAGCCTAGCTGAGACTTAGACCAGCAGGCAAGATAAAGTTTAAGTCGTCATCATTAAGAATATATATAGTTTGTTATATAGTTGGAATTAAGGGGGAGTGGTAGAAAGGTATTAATCCCAACTACCCTCTGTTAATGCAGTAGTTAGATAGAGAATACAGCAGATGTTGAGAATACAGCAAATGTTCAAAGTACAAGTTCTAGAAGTCAGTTAGGTATGGTAGAAAATCCATTTCTCCATTAAGGGAGGATGTGAGAATAATGAAGAAATAGGATTAGTTAGTTATAGTTAGTTATGAGTTGAACAGAATAGTTGGTTGAAGTAGTTATTGAACAGAATTGAGTTTCCTATATAAGTGAAGTGTAATTGAGCAAATGAAAGAATAAAGTTAGTGAGTTTTATATTTTTATATCAATTTGTTAAGTTGATTTCATGTTAATTCACCTTAGCCATATCCCTTTCAGTTTACAGTTGGCAAACTATTGGATCAAATTTCTTTTACAACGATTATTCTTTGGTAGAGGACATGGATGTAGTGGAGACACCACAATTGAGTTCGAAAGGGGATGGTGGCAACCACCTAAATTGGAGAATGTCCCCATTAATATTCGCCCTTTTTCCTTGATACTCTCCGCTGGGCTCAGTGAATTGGGTCAAGAAAGAGTTTCCAATCATAATCATCGACTACTAAAAGGAACGGTGATTTTCTCTCATCTACAAATGATTTTCTAGATATATTTTAACTAGAGATAGGTGGCTACATTTTTTTTAGCAAAATAAGTTATTTTTTAGATTTTTGGGAAAATGTCATGTTGTTGCATTTAGTTATATATGTCATTCTTGCATAGAAATATTAAGAAATTATGATAGGTTTCTTAGAATATATATATATATATATATATATATATATATATATATATATATATATATATATATATATATATATATATATATATATATATATATATATATATACACACGCAATAAAAAGAAAATATATTACTACATGTAGATAAAGATAGCTTTTTATATGTTTTTCTTGGTTAAGAAAACATATTACTGCATGTAGATAAAAATTGTGATCATATATTTTTCTTGGTAAAGAAAATATATTACTGGATGCAGATAAATATTGTTATTATATATTTTTCTTGGTAGAGAAAATATATCACTCGGTGTAGGTAAAGATTCTGATTGTATTTTTTCTTGGTAGAGAAAATATATTACTGCATGTAGATAAGATTGTGATTGTATATATACAACATGTAGATAAAGATGGTTATTATATATTTTCCTTTGTAAAGAAAATATATTACTACATGTAGATGAATATTGTTATTATATATTTTTCTTAGTAAAGAATATATATTACTACATATAGATAAATATGATCATTATATAATTGCATTATTAAAAGATAAGAAACCTTGCTTGTCCATATATAACACTACATGTTCTTTTTATGTAAGAAAAGATTGGATGCTCTCTTTTCTTAAAATGGATTTAGCACTGGTATGTGAAATAATAACAAATCTAAGTTATTTTATTGGAAGTGAATATAGATTAAAGAGGGTAATGGTGAAATATTTTCATGGGTTGTAAAAAATAAAAGAGAAACATGGATTGTAGAGCTATCATGTTAGATCTTTTAAAGAGAAACATGTATTTGTGCGAAGAATAATCATTAAGTTAGATCTGGAAAGTAAAACAAATGATTACTTGCAATAAATGCACTACATTTCCTTTGTAAGATACATATATCCGCATCTAAGAAATAGTGGCTAACACAATGATTTTGTTTTAGAGCAATGCATGTCTTCGTGCATACAATAGATTTTGTCAATAGTTCTATCTTGGAAAAGATGCTTTTCCAAAAGGGACTTGCATTTTCTTGGACGATAATGATGTACGTCATGTTAGTATTTAGTTAGAAGAGGCATGTATTTTATATATATAATAATATCTATTGTATTGGAAAGATTACTTAGTTGAATGCACAAATAAGAAGCTAAGGGGTTAGCCCTATTTGAATAATTTTTTATCTAATTACATGCATGAAAAATGAAGATAAGTTGTTACTATGTTGGGATCACGATTGCCGTTACACCAAAACCCGCAGGTGTTAGTAAACGGACGCATCGCCAGAGTTAACAGATTCTTGAGAGGCGGTTAGTCCATGTCACGAAACAGACGGGGAGTGTTGGATTATCCAATGCCCAACAATCTCCCCCCCAGTGCGAGCCGGGTGTGATTCGAACTCGAGACCTTTGGCTCTGATACCACTTGTTGGGATCACGATTGCCGTTACACCAAAACCTGCAGGTGTTAGTAAACGGACGCATCGCCAGAGTTAACAGATTCTTGAGAGGCGGTTAGTCCATGTCACGAAACACACGGGGAGTGTTGGATTATCCAATGCCCAACATACTATCCTTTAAATTGAATGAATGGTTATAGTGGTATCCTTTGGATATGAATGTGCTTTATAATTATTTGTTTATACAAGAAAAATATTGTTAGAAGAAAAATGTTGTGATATTATATTTACATCTCATGTATCCACAAGAATAGATGTTAAAAGATCTCTTTTAAAAACTGATTATTGATTGATTAATATTTTATCTAATTTTGTTACCAAAGCTTGTTGACAACAACAATGATAGGAAATGATGGCGATTTGTGCCAAAGACAAATTATGTTTATCATTGTGGTAGATAAGAACTAATGGTCCATGCTGATGAGTATGAGTTCCAGGATGATCCACTGATGGAAAAATAATGCCACAAGCATATAAAGAGTGGTCATTTGTGGGTAAATAGTTTCATGATCATCGTAATAGATTTTAGCTAGGTATGTTGTATTTTAATGATATTTCATTGTAATGTTTTGTGACAATGGTTAAAGGATGGACTCCCTTATAAGCCGTTGACTGGGGGGTGAACACCCTCATGAGCATTTAATAATAAAATTAAACAATTGCTAGTTTTCACCCTACGGGGTTTTTGATGAGCGCCAAAATTGGTAACATTTTGGGCTCATTTGGCCTAACTACCCTTGCTCAATCCTTCATTTTTCATAACTTATGCATCATTTTTTAGTATGTTTATGTCATTTGTGCGAAAAAGGGTAGTCACTATTCCTAGGTGGCTAACACGTGCTCATTTCAAGATTTTTTGACATATGTTGGAGCAAAACTGAGCAGACAAGGGCTAGGAGACAGCCAAGCTGGGGTTGAGGATTCGTAGGGGGTTGTCCATGGCATTAAATAGCCTTCCTCGGGATCTTCACCCCCAACTCCGAGCTCCAAAAGCCACCAAAACCGGATCTAGAAGGCAGCCAAACAGATTTTGTGGAAGCAGTTGTTCACTCCCAGTTTGGTCAGCCAAGTCCCATAGATTTAGGAGGCCAGCTTGGGCCTCGTGATGTATAAATGATAAGGCTTATGCCTTTGAAAATGACTTTTTGAAAAACTTTGGCACATTCTGCACTACGAGCTGCCAGCTCTGTTTTGTTCTTTTGTAGCCATTATTGGCATAACTCTTGACTTATGATTATTATTTTTTAATGGGAAGTAGTCAGATTTGATCTCAGCTCTGATTTTCTAGAGGAGCCATAGCTCTCGGGGTTGGGCCCAACCTGAGAGCCTAGGGCCTCCTTCTTTGTATTGATATCTTTCCTTTCAGCATTATGATTTTCTTTGTATGCATTTGAAACACAGTTTGTTGAGTTAGATTTCGTTGTGTGGTTAAGTAGGTCATTGTTGAAGAATAGAGTTGTTTCAGATGTCTAGAATAGAGTAATGAGATAAGAAGTGATAAAAGCTCCAGAAAACGGTTGCCTGCACTCTCATTTTCACCTCTTCCTAGGGGCTGGAATTGCAGACAGTGCTGCCCAACAAAAACACTAGTTTTCTTACCCATGCAATCTTCGGTGAAGTGTTTTCATTTGTAGGAGTTATTCATGCGTTCAGACCTCTTGGAATGTTTCTTTGCTTCAGTACTGTACATGGTTCTCTTTAGAAATAACGTTGTTGTTCATTGGTTTCATTAACAGTTAGGATAGATTAGTTAATATTTCGATTGTGTGCAGGACGTGGTTGATTCGGTTAAGTATACAATGTGCGGTGCATCTCCATCACTCTCTCGTCCATATAAGCTTCGTCCAGGCCAACTGCTCATCTCCAAGTTAGATCCCTTGTCTCACAACTACTCTTTTGCCCACGTCACCTACCTTCTTGGCCTTCCATTTCCTCTGCCCTCTTTAAGACAAGCTAGCTTTCCACACCCTCTCATCACTTCAATTCTCTGTCACTAAGTCATTAAAGACCCCTATCCTACCTCCCTATCCATTCATGCATCCTCTTTCACTCACCCATCATCCAAAATCCAATTGTAGAACATCCTGTAGAAATTTCTGAACATCCTGTAGAAATTCTGAAACATCCTGTAGAACCCCTGCAGACTTCCTGTAGAAGCTCACAAATGAGGTTTCTTGATATCCAAACTTTGTGAAAGTCTCTGGAAGGGTGTTAGGGACTCCTTAGACCCTCTCTGAACCTTCCCGACCTCTTCCAAGTATTTCTCCTCCTTGATCCACCTCTGCACAGTAAAAAGCCAGTTGAAAGCACAAGCATGATAATTCTAATAACTTATTCAAAAATACAAAAAGAGGTTTTCTTCAGGTAGAGGTAGCCTAGACACATTTATCTTACCTTCATAGAAAGTAATGGCATCTCTCTGTAGTTTTCATTCTCCTCTTTGCATCAGTAGGACTAGCTGGTAGAATTAGGGTTTGCTAAGGTTTGTGGTTCTTTTTGGCTTTCAGTTTCTTTCTGCAAGTAGATTAGCTTCCTTTGAGTTAGCTTTCATCCATCAATTAAGAAGCTTCTTCTAAGAGCTCATAGAAGTTGGCTTGAGCCCCTAGCGGACTTGTGCCAGCTGACCAAGTGACAGCTCCGACAAGAGCTAGTACTTGTGCATACAACACCGTCGCTTCCAAGTTTGTTACGAACTACCGGGTTGATAAAATTAAAGAAGGGAGTCCGAGGAGTTGTAGCATTATTGCTACAATACTGGAGCCCACCAGTTTTCAGGGTATATCGGTGTTCAATAATGTGATTGCTTGTTCTGTGAGTTTGGTGATGTTAATTCCTTACATAACGTGATGTTGATAATGTCAAGTATGTGATTAATTAATGTGGTTAAATAAATCATGAAATGGATTCATTGTTACATCATCAAGTTTATGTTAATATACTACAAGAGTGGTTGTTAATGGTTATGCAACTTACTATTCCTCTACTAAAGCTACTTTATGTACTAATGAACATCCTATCTAATGGTTAATGAGGAATATTGAATAGTGATTTCAATCATTAGCTGTGGGTAATTTGTGTAAAAAAAATCTAACTCTTTGCATTTTCATGTGAGGTTACCAGGGTATGTTAAAAGTGGTATTAGAGCTGAAGGCTGCAACACCAACACCTTTGAGAATTTTTAAGATGAAAGGAAATCGAGGTATGCTACTTGTGAGCAACAACTCAGGTATGAGTCTAACAATCTACATATTGATATATGCATTAGACTACTTTTGACATGATATGTGTGATTCATGTTTATAACCACATTAAAGAGTAGTAAGTAATAAAGTCTACTGCAAAACTATGTTCATGACATTTGAATCCTGATGAGGATAAAAGACAATAAAACCTTTGTCACACTTATGAACAATCTTGAACACTCACTAAGGAAAGTGATAATCAACTACCAACTTTTGCAAATATGGAAATATTAATGAGACATTTAATGAACATGGTTGAATTTACAATGCACTACTTTTAATGAGTGAATGCATGAATGTAAAATATGGGGAACATCCTTGAATAGGACGATAGAGTGTTTTAAAAGGACATTGGAAGAACCCCTTTAGATATTGAAAATAAACAATGAGTCAAGTAGTGAGACTTGATTGTAATAACTAATTGTTGATTAAGTCTTTTCATGGCTACATTAAGATGGTTGGTAGTTGTGATTGGTTAGTGTTGCATGACTAACTAATAAAACTTATATGCATGAATTGAATTTGATTTAAGCTTATTACAATTCGTAAACAAGTGATTATGGTAGTTACTTCATGTATCAGTCTGTTGATGACAATACACTGTGGAAATTGGAAATGATTTGGAAAGTGAATACTTGTTAAATGATGCATACTTATGACTAATGTTGCTGATGGTATTAAGCAGTGGTAGCTTAATGGAAACAAGAAAACTTGTCGAGGTAAATAGTTGCAATGTGAATTGAAATCACAAATGAGAAAGTATAATGTTATATGATATGCATGATTCTATTACTTGGAAAATCAGAATGCATACAACATTTATGCCAATTATGTTCCCTTCAATATAGATATTGTGGACCCATGTTGAGGGTTAAGTATAAATGTGTGGTTTACATGAATTTTTCTTTTGTTAATGATAATTTTCATATGGTTCATTATGTAAATTGTTGTGGGAAATAGTTCTAAAAGATAAATTTTACATGCAAGACAATTGTGAAAGGCCAGAAGGCCTTGGGTTGATGGAAGTTGCCTTCCCAGAGGGGTTGGTGGAACTTACTTGCCCGAATTTCCTCACCCTAGAGATAAATGATCTCAGTAAGGGAAAAGAGTTGGCCAAGATGGTGAAGAGGGTAAAAACCCTGAGGCTGCTCTGTTGATTTGGAGCCTATTGGAGGAGTCCTAAAATTCCTCATAGATGGGATGCTCTCAGAGGAATAGGCAGGACACTGCCAAAAGGAATCCTATATTGGACCCTATGTGGACATTGGAATTCTTCAGCTAGTTTTCCTGTGGAATACCATGCTAGACCTTGTATGGTCGCTATCAACAAACTGTCTGGATACGAAAATGACTCGATCTAGTTGTGGAAACAAGTTCCCATGGGTTGGGAGGAGAATTCCTTTGCCACTATGGTTCTTGTAGCAGAACAAATTAATTAATTAGTTATGTGTCGTGTTAAAAATGAGTTTTATATATAATTTTGTAAAAGATGTTATGCATTTCTTAACATGAAAGGAGCCTAGTGCTCAGTAAGGAGTTATTGAATTTTAGTTCCTTTTTTGTATTACCAATCTTATAAAGGTCTTAGTAGGGGCTAAGAAAATTTTCAGTTTGTGCCAGTACTCACTATTTTGATGATTAGAGATTTAGGTGCTCTTTGGGTACTTTTAGAGGTACTTGTGTGGATGTCTTTAGTGGGAGCTAAGACAATGTGCATGTGGTGGAGTGATTTATCATTTTGACGATTAGAGTGTTAGTGCTCTCTAAGTACTTGTAAAAGCATTATGATTTAAATATAACTTGACATTGCATAATTGATTGATAGTTAAAAGTATTTCATTTGATTAAAAATGTGGCGACTAATGTGATTAAATTTTTTAGTCATACATTACAGGTTACTTGCCATGGAGTGTTGATGGGTCGTCCAATCACTATTAAAGTGCCTCCATGAAAGTGATCTTGATTTTCATGACTAATTGGTAAGTAATGGTAAGTTGATATAGAGATTTGTTTTCATATATCATGAATTTGAATAAGGGCCAAGTGATGGAAATTATAAATTGCATATTTTTTCAGTTATAAATGCTTATGACTATTGATTTTTCTTATGTTATAACATTACTATTTTTTTTTATTGGCATTTCTTGGAATGAAAATTTCATTTTAAAGAGGAAGGATCCTCTTTAGTGTGGTTTCAATTGTTATATGTGGAATAAAAGCTAAAGTTCCAATGAGAGATGAACACCCAGGATAGTGTTTTCTTTAGGGGGGAGTATGTAATATCCCTATCGAAACTCATGTAATTACATAATATTATTATTTAACTTGTTGACGTCTGGAATCAAGAAGTAGTTACGGAACGACTTGTAACTACCATTGTTGGTTCCAAGAAAATGATTGAGAGCGGGTGGAATGGTTCGAATTTTTTTCCTTCGAGTGGATGGAGGTCTATTTTTAGCCGTAGGTTTGTGTATGCTTTTTAGAGAGGCTTAGGCTTGGTCCTATCTATGCATTTGGACAATGGTTTCTTTCTCATATCAGTAGCACGATTCAGTGTGGTGAAGGGTCAGTTTGTTGGGTTGATTTCATGCTAATTCACCTTAGCCATATCCCTTTCAGTTTGCAGTTGGCGAACTGTTGGATCAAATTTCGTTTACAATGATTATTCTTTGGTTGAGGACATGGATGCAGTGGAGACACCATGATCGAGTTTGATAGGGGATGGTGGCAAGGACCCAAATTGGAGAATGGTGCCATTAATATTTTCCCTTTTTCCTTGATACTCTTTGCTGGCCTCAGTCATATGGGTCAAGAAAGAGTTGCCAATCATAATCATGGACTACTGAAAGGCATGGTGCTTTTCTCTGGTCTACAAAAGATTATCCAGATATATTTTAACTAGAGATAAGTAACTGAATTTTTTATTGAGAAGAATAAGTTGTTTTTTTATATTTTTTGGAAAATATCATGTTGTTACGTTTAGTTATATATGTCATTCTTGCATGGAAAGATTAAGCAATTATGATAGATTTCTGAATATATATATATATATATATATATATATATATATATATGCAGTAAAAAGGAAATATATTACTACATGTAGATAAAGATTGATTTTATATATTTTTCTTGGTTAAGAAAATATATTACTACATGTAGATAAATATTGTTATTATATATTTTTCTTGGTAAAGAAAATATATTACTACATTGAGATAAAGATTGTGATCATATGTTTTTCTTGGTAAATAAAATATATTACTGCGTGTAGATAAAGATTGTTGATATATATTTTTCTTGGTAAAGAAAATATATTACTGCATGTAGATCAATATTGTGATCATATATTTTTCTTGGTAGAGAAAATATATTACTCCATGTAGATCAAGATTGTGATCATATATTTTTCTTGGTAAAGAAAATATATTACTACATATGGATAAAGATTGTGATCATATATTTTTCTTGGTAAAGAAAATATATTACTACATATAGTAAAGATTGTTATCATATATTTTCTTGGTAGAGAAAATATATTACTCCATGTAGATAAATATTCTGATGGTATATTTTTCTTGGTAGAGAAAATACATTACTGTATGTAGATAATGATTATGATATTATATAATTTCTTGATAAACAAAACATAATACTGCATGTAGATAAAGATTGTTATTATATATTTTCCTTGGTAAAGAAAATATATTACTACATGTAGATGAAGATTAGACTGTTATTATATAATTGCATCATTAAATATAAGAAAACTTGATGATCTATATGAAACATTGCATATTCGTTTTATTTAAGAAAAGATAGGATGCTTGCTATTTTCTTAAAAATCGATCTTGTACTGGTGTATGAAATAATAATAAATCCAAGTTATTTTCTTGGAAGTGAATATAGATTAAAGAGCGCAAAGATGAAATATTTTCATGGGTGCTAAAAAATAAAAGAGAATCATGGATTGTAGAAATACCGTGTTAGATATTTTAAAGAGTAACATGGATTTGTGTGCAGAAAAAAGCATTATGTTAGATCTTGGAAAGTAAAACAACTAATTACTTGCAATAAATGCACTAGCTTCCCTTTGTAAGATACATATATCCACATGCAAGAAATAATGGCTAACACAATAGTGTCTAACGCAATAGTTTTGTCTGAGAGAAATGCATGTCTTTGTGCATATAATAGATTTTGTAAATAGCTCTATCTTGGGAAAGATGCTTTTCGAAAAGGGACTTGCATTTTCTTGCACGATAATGATGTCTTTTATGTAAGTATTCGCTTAGAAGGGGCATGTATTTTTATGTATTATAATAATATCTATTGTATTACAAAGATTACTTAGTTACATGCACAAAGAAGAGGCTAAGGGATTAGCTCTCTTTGGATAAGTATTTATCTAACTAGATGCATGGAAAGCGAAGATAATTTGTTAGTATCCTTTAGATGGAATGAATGGTTATGGTGGTATCCTTTGGATATGAACGTGTGCTAGCGTGAGAATGATCATAGCAACGTGGTAATTTTTACGATATGCTTGATAATTATTTGTTTATTCATGCACATGTGTTAGAAGAAGCATGTTGTGATATTATATTTACATCTCATGAATGAACATGAATAGACGTTAACATATCGATATTAAAGATTGCTTATTGATTGATTAATATTTTACCTAAACTTGTTACCATAGCTTGTTGATGACAAGAATGACATGAAATGATGACGATTGATTAATATTTTATCTAGTCTTGCTACCAAATGTTGTTGATGACAATAATGATAGGCAATGATGACGATTTGTGCCAAAGACAAATTATGTTTATCAGTGTGGCCGATAAGAGAAATGGTCCATGCTGATGAGTACAAGCTGTAGGATGGAACAATCATGCCACAAGCATATAAAGAGTGGTCTTTTGTGGGTAAATGGTTTCATGATCATTGTAATAGCTTTTAACTAGGTATGTTATATTTTAATGATATTTCATTGTAATATTTTGTGACAATGGTTAAGGATTGGACTCCCTTATAAGCCATTGAGTAGGGGGTGAACACCTTCACAAGCGTTTAATAATAAAATTAAATTTTTGCTCGTTTTCACCCTAAGGGGTTCCCAGGGCATATCGGTGTCCAACGATGTGATTTATTGTTTTGTGAGTTTAGTGATGATGATTCCTTGCATAACGTGATGTTGATAATTTCAATTATGTGATTAATTAATGTGGTTAAAGAAATCATGAAATGGATGCATGGTTGCATCATACAGTTTATGTTAATATACTACAAGAGTGGTTGTTAATGGTTATGCAACTTCCTATTCCTCTACTAAAGTTACTTTATGTACTAATGAAAATCTGATCTAATGGTTAATGAGAAACCATGAATAGTGATTTGAATAATTACTTGTGCGTAATTTGTGCAAAAAAAATTCTAATTCCTTGCATTTTCATGTGAGGTTACCAAGGTATGTTACAATAATCCATATGGATAGAAAGATCTTAGAATTTAGAAAACAAAAACAACTTAAAAAAAACCTAAAAATAATAACAAGAAATTTAATTAATTATTGTAAAAACTATTTAAAATATTTTATTTTTTATTTTTGTATACATATCTTTTATTTTACCTTCACAAAAAATATTTTTACATCATTAACAACAACTTGTTTACTTTGTTCACACCTAACAAATGTTGATTAATAAAAGGTGCCTTTAAAAAATCCTAATTATCCCACATTAATTATCAACCCGGGAAAGTCCTCTTATTTCAAGAGTGTACACAATATGTGGTTGCTATTAATTCAGAGAGTAATGTTTCCTAGATTGTAGTATAGATCTTTAAATACAAGAGTAAACGGATGCATCTAATAAACTCCAATTGCAATCATTAAAGGGAATATAACATCCAAACTTCAAGACTCACTCTTCTACCAAAATCATAATCAATCCTTACTCAAGCAATTCAACTAGCAATTGCATCAACTGAGAGTACATTTGCAATAACTCATCTCTTCTGAATTGATTTAATATAAATCAAATTCACTCTTCAGTAAATAATCCAAACAACAATGATATCAATCTCAGAGTCTAACTGTGATAGTTATACTCTTTACACTTGATTAAATCAAGCGGATATTTATCTAAGTAACTCAATCCGAAATGAAAGTGAACTGAATCAACAACAATACTGTAAGTTATATAAAGCAAATATATTCTATCAACACTGGAAAAAAATAAACAGTGAAGGAGATAAAATCACAGAAAGCAAGAATACTATCAAACCATCACACTTTGCTAGAATTGGAAATGTATGACATAGAGAGAGCAGTTGAATCCACCAGACGCCGAGCACTTAGCGCCAGCGAATACTGCTAAGTTACTTCAGTTAACACGAGGGAACAACAACTTCACTTATGTATTAATCATGGAATGTAAGTAGAATTACAATATAACCGTGTTCTCTCACAACGAGAGTACGTAATTAAAATTATAAATTTAATAATAATAGAACTTCCCCCTGCTCCTTACAATCATCTCCTTTTATAATCAGAAAGGGTTAAAGATAAATGGTAAATGCGATCCCTCAGGATCTCTCGATCTTGAGGGATTCACAACCGATTTCCAACTTCAGACATCCTTTCCTTTCTCACACTGATCCTCCTGATTCGTCTTTAGCCTTGTCCGCAACTGCATTCTTTTCTTTGCTTGTTGATTTTTGTTGTTCCTTTGTTAGGGAACAACAATTTTCCTTTTGTTGTTTTCCTACATAAAGAAGGGTAATAATTAGCTAAATTGTAACCGCAGATAATTCCTTCATTTCTTACCATAATTTCTCAATATATTAATGCATTAAGATATAGAAAAGATAAGAAATAAAAGAAAAGGATGATGAGATTAATAGTAAATGCATACCCTTTCCGTGACTCAACATACTCCCCTGCTTACCCTATTTCATGGCCTCATGAAAAGCAAGTAATTTGTATGTAGAGCAGTTAAGGAGTAGGCTGGAGAAGGAATGTCATAAAGTGGTCTAAAACCATGGTTCTTGGCCAAGAGCTCAAAGATGGGCCCTGTCTGTCCTTCAGGCAATTTGTATATAGCCCGATAACCTTCAGCAGGATACCAAATGATAGGGCTATGGAACCGACATCCTAGCCAATAAGGACCTTCTCTCAAAATGAGATTGCTATATGTGACAAAACGGTCTGCAACTAGATTAAATTTTTTATAATTAAATGGCTCTCTATTCTGTACATTACTAGTGGAGACTATCCACCTGAGCTTGGCTGCAGCTAAGGAGATTTCCTGAATGGAGAGGAAGTATTCTACTCCCTTTTGTACAATCTCTTTCTGAATAGGTCCCAAAATTTTAATTACCCTTCCCTTGTCATCAGACTCTTGTGATTGGCCAACATTTGCAAAGGGTACTTGGGTTCACTTCTGACCCAAAGATCCAGTCCATGCTCTTGTCTTTGGAACACGTTATGAGGCTTGAACCATTTCATTTGATTGACAGAAAATGAGATAAAGGCTTGGAATTGAAAATCCCCCACAAAAGGGTTGGGGTTCTTTTCCACCTCTTCCTCTAATACAAAATTATGTAGGTAAAATTCACAAAGCAACTTTTGAACTTTTACCCCATGTTGTTTGCAACAATTTATAAAATCCTCAATTGTTTTTAACTCGATGGGTTTTCCAGCTCTCACGACCTTAATTTTTAACAGCAAGTATGTTCTAACAAAAATAAGGCATAATTATTAGTAGGAGATCCGCATGCCAAGACATCAGTGTACAATGAGCAGATAGTGTCTGTTTGACTCACGACCTTCTCTAATTTTCTCTTCATTTCCTCAATTTTCTCTTCTTATTTTCGGTATTTTTTGAAGGTCTCGCTCTCTTATCTATTCATGTCCTGAAGCTGCCTCTGTAATTCTTGGTATTCTTTCTAGGAGACAGTTTCTAGTTCAAGCCATTCTATGACAAGTCGAGCCTATGCTAAATATTCTTGAAGATTCAATATACTAGGGTCATTGCTCGTCATGATATCTTTTTCTTAAATAGTTGTTTGAGTACTTCTGCTATGAGAAAGAATGCCTACAGTCTGTGTTCGTTTATTATGGGAGGTCCAAACCTCCGTCTGGGTAGCCATGCTGTAGGAGGGTACCACCTCTATCTGGGTAGCTACTTCTACAAGAATTGCATGTTGTTCCTTAACAGGCTGGGTGAGTATGGGCTCAGTTTGAGTCCCTGCAGCTCTTCTTTCATATGATTCAGTTTGAACTGTCACGTTTACTATCTCCAGGGTTTTGGCTGGAACCTTCCCCGCTGATAGTTATTTTATCTTTTATCTGAGCCTTTTTACCATTTTCTGAAGCCTCTGTTGTTCCTTCCTAATATTTTAAATTTTGGCTTTGTACTTTTTCTAAGGAGGAGCTATTCTATTAATAGCTTCTACTCCTAACGAGCCTGGTTACTTATCCTGGCTCTATTCTGAAAAGAATTGTGTCCTTAGATTGGTAGTCGTCTTCTTGGTTTATTTCTACTTCTTCTGTTTGGCCTATATTCTCCATGTTTAGGCCTACCTGGCTGGGTTCTCCTGGAGGCGTGTCACTAGGTTGGTTCAACTCTTCTTGAATGGCCTCTGCGCCTATTTCCACTTATTGGGTTGCATTTTTTGAGAAAATTCTATCATGGCAAGAGTTCTCCAGAGATTGAGTTGCTCCCAAATTAAAATTAAGTGGGCTCTTAGGCTGGATGAAATCATTCATATTGGCCAGGATTTGGGCCAATTCGATATCGTGCAATAAATCTCCTAGGGGACTTGTATTTGGTGTTGAGGGGAGTCCTGATTCATTTCTTTCCTCATCTCCAGAATGCCTTGTTTCTTCCTCATGGTCTAATTCAGGGTCATCCCGTCCTTCTAACTACAAGTATTGCTCACTTCCTGGACTGGATAGTTCTATGGGTTGGCTGATACTGCCCTGGGGATTTTCGGCCGCTCCTAAGTTTGTCCTCAGCCTGGTGGAATGTCTGCGCTTTTGGGGAATGTTCGTTGCAAGGGTAGTCCTCTTCCTTTTCGGAACAGGATTAGGTGCAGGTAGAGCCAAACCTCCTTCGAGAGCAAATATTAGTTCCTCCCAGCTTGATTGCTACTGGGCAAGGTTGTAGCTAACTATCAACCTAATCAAACAGTGGTGGCTTACTACAGTCTCTATATGTTGGGACCATCTTAGTCTTTCGGCGGTGTCATGGAGTAAAAAGTTCAATAATGCAGGTAAATTTACAGAGCATTTTTGTTTCAGAACTGCTAAGAGTTTAAGTTGACGCGGCCTTACCACATCTTTGCGCCCATCGCATGTGATGTAATTCTGGACGATCCTTGCTAATTCTCCCCATGGTTCTCCAAGCGAAGATGGTTGAACGCCTTTGCCTTTTTTTATTAGCTCCTGTCCTTTGTCCTTAAAGGCTTCGATGGCATCATGCAATTTCAATCATTTATTAGCCCATACGGGTCCTTCAGCTGGCAACCCGGATACTTCTGCTATCACAGCATCTGATACTGTGATTTGTCTGCCCCTTACCATGGATTGTCCATTCTGTAAATTTTGTAGGAATTCAATGGCAATTTCTTCATTGGGTGGCTGAAATCACGTGAAGTATGCTATCCACCCATCTCAGGCTAAAATTTCTTTGGTTGCATCAGAAACAACCAATATTAGTGGCTCCCTGCGCATTGTTCTTCCTCCCATACTGCCTGAATTCTACAAACAATTAGTGTAGCAGAGATAGCACAGCAATAGACAGAGCCGAGTGATGGAACAACAAGTTGTTATAATGGTTATATCGGATGATACTTTACAAGCATAAATACCGTTATCTAGGACTTGTTATTATACCACATGCTCCGTGATCATGGAATGTTGTATTGCCCTGCAAAATCAAATAAAGAGCTGACACGCATGCATAAGTACACTGGAGGTTGCTCCTCACCCCCCTTTGAAATAATAGGTTGCCTTCGACTGAATGAGTGAAGGGATAACGTGCTGGTAGCGAAGTATAGGGGTGATGAAAGTGGCAAGGTACGCATATTAATGTGGATACCAAAATATATCGGAGTCCTGAAATCAATGCATATAACGAGAATTATCAATAATTGAGGAGATGTCGTGAGGTGATTCGAAAAGGAAAAAGGACAACTGACGCAGGAAAAATACTTTACCATCATCATTCCACTTAAAGCTATTATGATTGATTTTTAAAAGATATCGCATGCATAAAGGTTCAAAATAAATTGGGAACATAATTTCTCTGTAGTAAAGATAAAAAATAAGAAAAGGTAATTATAATAACTATTAATGTTGAAAATATGACTTCAATACCATCAGCAGAGATTTTGTTGCCTGCAGGCATCTGTAGCCTCGACAGAGTAGCTTTCTAACCCTTTGGAACCATGGTCCTCTATGTATAATTGGGGAAGTGCATTATGATATCAGAGTAGAGACCAATGTGCTGGCATGGTAACCAGATGAACACATTGACATTCACTGGGAAGGAGCGAAAGGTGGGCAGACCGACTAATAATGAGACCTTCTGTTCCAAGGACTTTATTTCTTAATGCATCCATTGGATCATATCCCTGGTGTGGTGGCCATAGTGGGAATGCCACTTCACTACTTCCTTATGATCATGGTAGGCTGGCTTGTGATGAGACCCCCTATCCTCCATCTGTAAAAATCATAGAATTGTTAGTAAACATATGTATATGTTTATATATATATATATATATATATATATATATATATATATATATCCTTTTTTTTATACGACACTTCCTATTTATATATAGAGGGTGGCTCAACACTCCTTAGGAGTAGGGATGGCGGAAGAAGTCTGAACATATCAATAGAAAAAAATATGCCCTTAACCTTATTTGATGATAATGAATAGAGAGAATTATAGGGTTAGGGGAGAACCATCATGGTACAAATAATTAATGAATTTGATTTATAGTGGAAATGAGGACATTGAAGTGATATAGATGGTTGTGTCCCTTTTTTTCAATCAATACAAAGCAATCTTGTTAAGGATGATACTATTCAATATATTTGCTTGTTCCAGTAAACTTCAGATTTGTATCCTTACATATATATTTGTACACTTCTGCCCTATAGAGGATCATAAAGAGTGAGCAAAGGAAAGAAAGGGTTTTCTCAAACAAATATTCACAAAGTGCTATTTCCTAAAGGAAACAACAAAAGAAAACCTCACACAAAAAATGTTGTTCCTTATAGGGAACAACAAGGAAAGACACACAAAAAGGTGTTGTTCCTTAGAGGGAACAACAACTATTCCCTGTAGGGAACATCAAAGAAAATACATACGAAAATTTTTATTCCTTAGAGGGAATAGCAAGGGAAATACACGCCAAAAAATAGTTGTTCCTTGCGGCGAACAGCGAAGACAATGCACACAAAAAATGATGTTCCTTATAGGGAACAACAGCGATTCCCTGTAGGGAACAACAATACAAAAAGAAAGCTGAAATTGTTGTTCCTTAGAGGGAACAATAGTTGTCCTTAGAGGGAACAGTAGCTGTCCCTTAGAGGGAACAATAGTTGTCCCTTGTAAGGAACAACAAGAAAAAAATTGCACACGGAAATTACTATTCCTTAGAAGGAACAATGGTTGTTCCTTATAGGGAACAACAATTGTTCCTTACAGGGAAGAACAAAAAAAGAAAAAAATAACACACCGAAATTTTTGTTCCTTAGAGGGAACAACGTGTGTTCGTTGTCTGGAACAGTAAAAAGAAGAAAAAATCGCACACGAAATTGTTGTTCGTTAGAGGAAATAGCGGTTGTTCCTTAGAGGGAACAACAGTTGTTCCTTAGAGGGAACAACAAAGAGAAAAAAATTGCACAAGCAGTTGTTGTTCCTTAGAGGGAACAACGGTTGTTCCTTAGAGGGAACAGCAGCTGTTCCTTAGAGGGGACAACAAAAAGAAAAATTGCACACAAATTTGTTGTTCCTTAGAGGGAACAATGGTTGTTCCTTAGAGGGAACAACAACTATTCCTTAGAGGGAATAGCAAGAAAATTTGCACACAAAATTTTTGTTCCTTAGAGGGAACAACAGCTGTTCCTTAGAGGGAACAACAGTTGTTCCTTAGAGGGAAGAGCAAGAAAATTTGCACACAAAATTGTTGTTCCTTATAGGGAACAACAACTGTTCCTTAGAGGGAACAACAAGAAGAAAATCCACACGAACATTTTTGTTCCTTAGAGGGAACAACAAAGGGAAAATAGAAAAAAACAACTTATATACAATTTATTATATAAGCAAATTGAATCAAACAAAAAGGGAAATTTATGTATGAATTTCCAAAAAAAAAAATTCTTCACTAGACCAATGTTGTGGACGGGTTGCCCTCCTCATCAAGAATTTGTATAGTGGAATCTTCTTGTAACTGTTGGCAAAAGGACTCCCTGGTAAGCGGTTTGTGATAGAGTTGTACTCAATGTCCATGCGCTTTAAAAGAGTAGTCGGACCCATCAATGGTGGCTAATGTGAGGGTGCCATTATCATGCACCTCTTCTATCTCATAAGGGCCTAACCATCTGGTCTGGAGTTTTACCGGGAAATCCTAGAACATAGAATCATACAGAAGTTCCCAATCACCTTCGTGGAAGATCTTCTTCTTGATAAGAGAATCATGCCATTTCTCTCTTTGTTATTGGATTAGTGTAGTATGATGAAGAGTTGATAGCCAGATTTCATTTAATTCGTTGATTTGATGTAGCCTATTAATTTGTGCTTCAATTATGTACAAGCCTACTTCCTGAGATATCCTCAATGTCTGAATTTCAAATTCGATTGGGAAGACAGGTTCTTTGCTAAACACTAGCTGATATGGGGAATATCCCCTGGTATTTCTCCATGTCGTATGGTATGTCCACAGGGCTTCTGGCAATCGGTTAGCCCAGTCACGTCTATGTGATGCAACTGTCTTTGTGAGTATTGCCTCGATTAATTTATTAGTAATTTCTACCTGGCCATTTGCCTGCGGGTGGTATGGAGTTGTGATTCTGTGTATGATATGATGATTTTTTAATATTTCAAAAATCTTGTTGCCTACAAATTGTGGCCCTCCATCCATAATTATTTCTCTAGGCAAGCCATACCGCACGAAAAGTTGGAGAAGAAAGTGGATTACTGAGTCCTCCATTGACCTTGGTAATGCTTCTGCCTCCACCCATTTAGTCACATATTTTTTTGCGACTGGTATATATGTCTTTTGATTATATGATGGGTTTATTGGGCCGATAAAGTCTAACGCTCATCGTTCAAAAGGTTCAATGACTAATTGCGGATGTAGGGGAATTTCATCAGACTGCCTAGGGCATCCCATTCTTTGGCAACAATTGCATCCTGGACAAACTTCTTGTAGGAATTTACAGGGTAAGTTCCTCAGAAAGAATACCAAGAGGACACCGCTCGCAACCAGATCTCAAATCAATACACCAGTATTTTTGACGTGGTTAAAACCCTCAGAGTGCAAGGAGGGAAACAGTCCACGGCCTGTCCCAACGTGGGTACAGACAATTTATTAATCAAAGAATGAAAATTTACATAAGCTTCTCTCATGCACGGATTACCCGAACAATGACCCTCCATGCGCTTTAAATAGAACTCATGGACCAATCGGGTGTCAAGCCACGGATCAAGTGTCGGTAATACCGAGGTGAGAGTGAACCGTCGGATCACTACATATCGTGACCGTCGGATTGTAAGTTACAAAATGTACAACGGTAAAGAAACACACTTTACCTAACTCTAACCTAACTCTATACTAGACCAAGTTGAACTTAACTATATCCTATGTGTCGGAATATCCTAACATCCCCCCTTAAGAACAACTTGGGATAGGATTGAAGGATTTACAAATATGACACAATAGGAGAAGGAAGGAGGCACTAGAGCCTATCCCCCCTTAGTGACAACTTCCTGAACTCCAAGCATATATCGAAGTTTAGTGAACTTCGCCTCTGTGAGAGCCTTTGTGAAGATGTCTGCAACCTGATCATCTGTTGGACAATATTGCACTTCAAGAACATGGTCATGAATGAGCTTTCTGATGAAGTGCATGTGTAGTTCAATGTGTTTGCTGCGCTGATGCTGGACTGGATCTTTGCATAGCTGAATGGCACTTTGATTATCACACCAAAGTGTGGTTGGATGCTGCTGCTCAAAGCCAAACTCTGATAGGATCTGACGAAGCCACAAGGCTTCCTTACTAGCTTCCACGGCACCACGATACTCTGCTTCTGCTGATGAAAGAGAAATGGCAGCCTGTTTCTTACAAGCCCATGTAATAGGTCCTGAACCAAGAGTGAAGACATAACCGGCAGTAGACTTCCGATCATCAAGGTCACCAGCCCAATCAGAATCAGTGAAACCAACTAACAGAGGAGCTGCTTTGGCACTGTAATGAATCCCAAACTGTACTGTACCTCGAACATAACGAAGTATTCTTTTAGCTGCTTTCCAATGACTTTCACGGGGGTTTTGCATAAAACGAGCAACAAGGCCAACAGCAAAGGAAAGATCAGGACGAGTATGGGTTAAATACAAGAGTTTTCCGACAAGTTGACGGTATAAGGTAGCATCAACTTCAGGAGAAGTACAAGAGACTGAAAGTTTGACTCCAGACTGAAAGGGAGAAGGGGCTGGCTTACAGTCTTCCATGTGAAAATGACGAAGAATATCACAAGCATACTTGGACTGGGAAAGGAAAATACCCTCTTGGGATTGCAAGACTTGAAGACCGAGAAAATAGTGTAAGTGTCCTAAGTCTGTCATTTCAAATTTCTTTTTAAGGCTGGACTTCACATGGTTTATAAGGTTGGGATCACTACCAGTAAGAATAAGATCATCAACATAAAGAACAAGGATGATAAGAGAGTTGCCCACTTTCTTGGTGTAGACAGTATTGTCAGAATGACACCTAGAAAAGCCAGATTCTAAAAGAAAGCTATCCATTTTGGCATACCAAGCTCGAGGAGCTTGCTTGAGGCCATAAAGGGATTTCTTAAGTCGACAAACGAGGCTGGAGTCTGTTTGTATGAAGCCAATGGGTTGTTCCATATAGATTTCTTCCTGCAAGTCCCCATGCAAGAAGGCAGATTTAACATCCATTTGATGGACTTCCCATTTTAAAGAGGCAGCAAGGGAAAGAACAAGGCGGATAGAGTTCATTTTGGCAACTGGAGAGAAGGTTTCAGTGTAGTCAATGCCTTCAACCTGTGAAAAGCCCTTAGCAACTAGACGAGCTTTATGTTTATCAACTTTCCCATCTGGTCCATACTTGGTTCTGTAAACCCATTTGCATCTAACAAGTTTGCGTCCCTTTGGTAGAGGAACAAGATCCCATGTATCATTTGTCATCAATGAATGATATTCTTCATTCATAGCTGTTTCCCAATGTGGATGGCCTGAAGCTTCTGCAAAAGTGTCAGGATCATGATTTACTGGAGCTTGAGCCAGTAAAGAAGAGGCTCTTTCAAACTGAGAACGTGTACGTCGCTGATCTGTAGGATCACCGGCAAGATCACCTGCTGCATCCCGAGTAGCACGGACCCATCTTGGAAGTTGAGGATCCTGAGAAGGTGGGGAAGGATTATCATCCTCGCTTTCATCATCAAAAGAAGAAATGTTTTCAAAGATAGAAGAGATAGGAAGAGGTGGCACATCCGCCGGACTAGGCTCGCAGGCCGATTTATTTTCATCAAATTTTACATCTCTTCTAATGATAACATTTTTGGACTTAAATGGAATAAGTCTATAGCCTTTTACATCTTCAGAATATCCAACAAAAGTACATTTCTCACTCTTAGGTTCTAAGGCTTTATGCTTTTCATCTGGAATATGGGCCCATGCTTCACTTCCAAACACACGAAAGTGACTTACATCTGGTTTAATGGAACTCCAAGCTTCTTCTGGAGTGATATTCTCTAGAACCTTAGTAGGAGTGCGATTGATTATATAATTTGCACAATTAATTGCTTCGGCCCAAAAACTAAGACTGAGTCCTTTAGATTGCAGCATACAATTAGCCATTTCCTTTAAGGTGCGATTTTTCCTTTCAGCTACACCATTTTGTTGTGGAGTGTATGGAACAGTATGTTGCATTTGAATTCCATTTTCGGTGCAAAAGTTGATGAATGCATTTTTAACATATTCTCCACCATTATCAGTTCTTAGCTTAAGAATTTGATGTCCAGATTGTTTTTCAACGAATGCTTTGAAGGCCAAAAAGGTGGTAAATACTTCGCTCTTGAGTTTTAAGAAGTATACCCAAGTGCGTCTGGAGAAATCATCAATGAAAGTTAAGAAGTACTTGCAGCCAGAGAATGAAGCAACAGGAAGAGGACCACATAAATCACTGTGCACAAGCTGTAAAGGGGCTGAGGCGTGCCAAGAGGCACGTTTGTCAAAACTGTCCCGATGATGTTTTCCGAGTACACATCCGGAACAAACACCATCTTTGCAAGATACCATAGGAAGACCTGTCACCATGTTTTCTTTACATAGATGCTGAAGGGAGCGATAGTTTAAGTGACCAAACCGCTCATGCCAAAGTTTGCTCACTTCATCATTATGAGCAACAAATACTGAGGGAAGATGGGATGACCCAAAGTTGTGAAACTTATACAACCTTTTGGAATCATCAGCAAGACCAGTAGCTAGAATCTGTTTAGGATCTTTTAGATCCTTGATTACAACATCATGAGGTGAAAATTCAACAATTTTACCTTCACCTGAATGAGTTATCTGATAGACAGATAGAAGGTTGCAGGATAAGTTTGGAACACATAATACATCATTGAACTGACCATTGTCTAGATGAACAGTTCCAGTCCCTACAACATTAAGAGATCTATCATCACCAACATATATATTTTTGGTGTTACAATCATTTAAAGAAGAAAACATGGCTTGGTTTTTGGCCATGTGACAAGAGGCTCCAGAATCAATGAGCCACTCATGAGAATGAGAAGAAGAAGAAGATACATTTAATGCATAACCAGACTGAGATGATTGACGATGACATGCAGAAAATGCCGTTCCGGAAGTTGAAGTTGAAGTAGGCTCCAGATGGATGTTATGTTTCTTCATTGCGGCTTCCAAGGCTTCCATCTTCTTAAAGCATTTAGATTCTAAGTGGCCATCTCGATTACAAAAGTTACAATGTCTGTCAGTCTTCTTCCATTTGTTTTTATTGGTCTTATCATATTGCTGAAATGATCTTTCATCTTGAGGCTGAGTTGGTTTAGGACCATTCCTTTGAGGATAAGACTTCTTAGGATTCTTTGAATTTGGTTGCTGCTGGGCGGCTAACGCTTTCGAGGAAGAGTTTCCAAGATTAAGAAGACCAAGGTGTAAGAGTTTTTCTTGTTCTCTTATTAAGGAATCACAAAAGGAGTCAAAGGAAGGGGGCTTGTAGTCTTTGCCTTGACAAATGAAAGCTTCCCTGGTAGAATGGAAAGTGGAAACAAATACAGAGTAGGCTGGTCCCAACTTAGTAAGGATGGAATAAATAAGGTTACCATCTTCTTTCTTAACTTTAACACCTTCCAAGAGATATCTAAGGGTCTTGAATTTGGACAAGAAATCTTCAATGCAAGAAAAATTATTAGGATCCAAAGTAAGCAACTCATTCTCAAGTTGATGGGCTCTAATTTCATTTTTAATCCCAAAAACTTTAGCAAGTTTTTCTAATGCTTCATGAGGAGTTTCAATTTCTGCAATGTGGAATCTAAGATCAGGAGAAACAGACATTCCTATCAAACCACGTGCTTGATCTTGTCTATTTTCCCATTTTTCGGCCTTGTCTTCATCTTTGGGTTTCTTCTCTTGGTCTGTGGCTATTCTGAAGAGACCTTTACTTCTAAGTAAATCTCCCATGTAGGCTACCCATTGGAAGTAGTTAGTGCTGTCAAGAATGACTTGGCATGGACTTTCCATTTTTTGAAAAACAACTGAAGCTGAAGATGCTGAAAGTAAGTGGTCCAATGGATAGATCTCGAAAAAATAGGCGGTTTTAAAAAAAACGGCTCTGAAAAAGGCTTCCGGATGAAGAAGTTATGGCTTTTTGAAAAAAAATTGTTGACGTTGCCGGCAAAGTGCGCGAATGTGCGGGAATGAAAAAATCCGCCCCCACAAAATGGAGACTTGAACCCAAGACCTCTACTCTCTTAAAAGGTCTTTGAACCAATTGATCTATACAAAATATTTGAGAGAGAGAGAGAGAGAGAGAGAGAGGGGGGGGGGGCCTCGATTTGCGTGCTTGCCTTGGGAAGACTCTTTTCCCCTACAAAACACAAAACACAAAACCCAACACGAATATCCAAAGAAAAACGAACCTTACGGCTCGAAGTTAGCTTTAGCCAAAAAACTAGAAATTTTAAAAAAAATCTCAAAGTTAGCTTTTAGCCGAAAAACTAAATATTTTTCTCAATGTTTCTGATTTTCCGAGATCACACTAAGGTGCAGGGAAAAGAGCATACGCATGAGAAAAATCCTTTCTTTCTGTTTCTGATTTGCCCAGATCGCACAGAGTCGCAGGGCAAAGAGCATACGCAGAAATGAAAGGTATAGATCCGGAAAAAAAAAGGCTAAATAAACCGAAACCGAAATAAGCAGAGAGAAAATGACAGTAAACTGCAAAAAAAACACTGTATACCTCCCGATCTGAAAAATGACGCAGCTAGGGCTACCGGAAACCTTTTCGCGTGAAACGAAAGGGGTTCCTCACTGAAACAGATGCTCCGAACGCAACAGAGCAGTCCTCTCGGCCCGAAAGCAGTCAGAAACAGCAGATCTAGGAAACGACAGCCGCATGCAGTTCTACCGGCTTCAGATTTGGATCACCAACGGACGCGGCCCTCAAATAGCTCTGATACCATGTAGGAATTTACAGGGTAAGTTCCTCAGAAAGAATACCAAGAGGACACCGCTCACAACCAGATCTCAAATCAATACACCAGTATTTTTGACGTGGTTAAAACCCTCAGAGTGCAAGGAGGGAAACAGTCCACGGCCTGTCCCAACGTGGGTACAGACAATTTATTAATCAAAGAATGAAAATTTACATAAGCTTCTCTCATGCACGGATTACCCGAACAATGACCCTCCATGCGCTTTAAATAGAACTCATGGACCAATCGGGTGTCAAGCCACGGATCAAGTGTCGGTAATACCGAGGTGAGAGTGAACCGTCGGATCACTACATATCGTGACCGTCGGATTGTAAGTTACAAAATGTACAACGGTAAAGAAACACACTTTACCTAACTCTAACCTAACTCTATACTAGACCAAGTTGAACTTAACTATATCCTATGTGTCGGAATATCCTAACACTTCTTTGCATCCTTAAAAATGGTTGGCCAATAATAGCTCATCTGTAAGACTTCGTGACCAGTCCTGTGGTATGCAAAATTTCCAATGCAAGGCCCATCGTGGAAAGCTTTCAGGATGTCGAAGATTTCATCTTCCCTGACACATATTTGAATATGCATATCAGCTCCTGTATGAAATAAATATCCTCTGATCCAGGAGAACCGAGTACTACGTTGTACTATTTGTTTTCTTTCACTGGGCATCAGGTGCTTGGGTAATTTTCCCACTGCTAGGTAGTTTGCGACATCTGCGTACCACGGTGTTTTCACGGTTACAGCAAATAAGTGCTCATTAGGGAACTGGTCTTCTACTGTTGCTGAGTCATCTGTCTTTGGCATACGTGAAAGGAAGTCTGCTACTGGATTTTCCTTTCCTGGTCGATCTTTGAATGTTATGTCGAATTCCTACAAAATGATCAACCATCTTGTCACTCTTCCATTTGTAACAGGCTTATTAGCTAGATATTGAATAGCAAAGTGATCACTATACAAAACCACAGGGTATCCTGTTATATAATGTTTGAATTTATTATTAGCATAGATTACAGCCAAAACTTCCTTTTTAGACACAGTGTAAGTCAACTCAGCCAGAGATAGGATTTTGCTAATGTAGTATATCGCATAAGGTTTCTTATTTTCCTCTTGGCTGAGAACTACTCCAGTGGCCGTATATGAAGCATTGAATGAAATCTGGAATGGAAAATCCCAGTTCGGGCCCCGCAATACTAGGGCTGTTGATACTAGCCATTTAAAATCTTCAAAAGCAATGTCACATTTGTCAGTCCAAATGAAATTGATATTTCCTATTAATGCATATAATGGTGCAACAATTTGGGAGAAATTCTTTATAAATATTCTATAATATCCAAAAAATCCAAAAAAACTGTGTATCTCAATTTGTGTGGAGGGGGTAGGTATTAAGAGAATTAACTGAATTTTTACTGGATCTACCTGAATTCCAACTGCTAAGATGTAGTGACCCAGGATGAGGCCCTCGGTCATCATCATGTGGCATTTTTCATGGCTTAAATATAGCCTGGTATTAATGCATCTTTGCAGAACTTTCTCTAGCCTTCGTAATGCCGGCTCCAAGTTGTCTCCATAGGGTGTAATGTCATCCATGTACACTTCGAGTCCTTTGTTTATCAGGTTTGAAAAAGGGCTGAGTATGGCCCTCTCGAATGTGCCAGGTGCATTGCATAGTCCAAAAGGTAAGACCCTATAACCAAATGTCCCCCAAGGGTAGGTAAAGGTAGTCTTATCCTGGTCTTCAAGGGAAATTTGAATTTTATTGTAGTTGTTGAAGTCGTCTAGGAAAGAAAATAATTTTTTTCCTGCCAATTTGTCCAAGACCTAGTTTATGAACAGAAGGGTGAAATGGTATTTTTGGGTTGCTTTATTAAGCTCTCTATAATCAACACATATACAACACTTTCCATTACTTTTAGGCACCACTACTAATGGAGAGACCCATTTTCTATCAGATATAGGATAGATGAAATTTACATCTAATAGTTTTTGTAGTTCAACTTTAACAATATCTTTAAGGTGAGGGTTTAACCTCCCTTGAGGTTGTCGAATAGGCCTCGCATCTTTTTCTGTATAGATGTGGTGCATGCATAATTGGGTATCAATCCCTTTAATGTCTGGGTAATCCCATGTGAAAGCCTCTTTATATTTTCTCAGAAGTTGAACAAGCCTCTGCTCCTGGTCATTAGTCAAGTTTTTGTTGATAGTTAAGACTTTCCCTCGCTCAATTTCTATGGTTTTGCTATTATAAACATAAATTGTTGGTATTGACTGGTCATTAATATCTTTTAAGGGATCTTATTCAATTTCGTTATCTAGGGTTTCTTCAATCATGTGACACTTTAGATTGGATATGACATCTGGTTGGTTAATGTATGTGTTAATGATGTCATCTTTTGATTGATCCTTGAATTCGAGAGCACCTTCTGTGGTTAGCAGTGATCGAATGTTTTCAGTTAAATATGATAAAAGTTGTTTTCTACTTTTTATTATTGTTAAACTTGGCTGAGCTGGAGGATATAAAGCTAAATTCTTCACATTACTTCCTCTTGCTATAGTAATGCTGCCTGTTTGACAACATGTAAGAATCTGCGGTTGCTAGCCAAGGTCTACCTAGAATTAGGGGATGTCCATCTAGCCGGTTTCTAGGATTGATAATCATGAAATATGTTGGGTGTTCCCAAGAATCTACAGACACCATTAGATCTTGGAATGTTCCGTCTAGTTTGACAGTCGATTGGTTAGCAAGTTCCAATAGGGTTGTAGCTGGATCCAAGGTTGTAATGCCAATTTTTTGACAGGTTGTTGTTGTGAGTATATTAATGGCTGCTCCTAAATCAACTAATGCATTGGGGAATGGACATCCATTTAATTGTATGGTGACTATAGGGTTTCCTGGATCCTCATATTTCACTTTCACTGGTGTTTCTCTGCCTGATAATAAATCGGAAAAAGTTCCAACTACATGCACAGTTGGGGTTGTTTTTATTTTCTTCTTAGGATTTTTAGTAAACAATTCCTTAATATCTTTTGTATAAATGGGAATGTCCTGAATAGCTTGGATGAGGGGTATTTTTACACAAATATTTTTTAATTCTCCCAAATGATCAAAATCAGGATATTTTATTGAGCGGTGCATAATTAATCTTTCTGGGAATGGTGGAGAAGAGGTGATAGTTTGATCGTGAGTTTTCTATTTAACCATATTCTCCACTTGTGGTGCTTGTTCTATATGTAACAGATCTTAAATTTGTATATTTTTATCCCCTTCTGACTCTATTATCCATTTAGGCCTTAATTTAAGCTCATTGCACTCCCTCAACTCAGTTTCTGGCTTCGTTCCTTCAATAGTTTGCATAGTTTGGACCGGTCTATTATCAGGGTTCAGGTTGGGCTGGGCTGGGAGTTGTGGTCGTAGGCTGGTCTGAGGGTTCTGTTGCAATGTGTAGGGTGCTGGTAGTGTAGGTTGAGGTAGGGGATTATTCTTGCTGGCTGGTTTGTAGGTCTTTGCCTGCTTGACTGCCAATTTTGGTTTTGTGAAGTGGAGGGTGGCCATTGAGATTGATATGCATTATTCTGCCAGAATGGTGGGAAGTAACAGGGCCAATTTTTATTTTTATTTGATTGGTTGGACCAAGGTGGCATAGATAATGGGTTCTGTGACCAATTAGGAAAAGGTGGCTGGTTTTGCCACATAGCTCCTGGGTATTGTTGAGCATTATATTGCGAGGGCTAAAAGGAAGAAGATAGGTCAGTCGACATATCTGTTTGTTGTGCTTGCCATTGGAGATGGTAATTTAGTAGGTAGACTGGTTTTTTTTCTTCCTCTGCCTCCTTGAAAACTGCTTTTAACCCTGGGAGTGATGGGCAACATTCTGTGGCATGATCTTTAGTACATGTGGCCCAAGTTTGTACCATATCTAGTGGGCATTCTATATGACTATGCCTTTTCCTACATCTAGGACAAAATATCACCAAATTTTGTCCTGCTTCATCCTGCTCCTGCTTGGCTTGCATGATGTCTAATTGCGTCATCGAACTTCCCAAGATATCTGTTTTGAAATCCTCTAGAAGGTTTCCAATTTCTGCATGAGTAATGCTCCCGCTAGAGATTTTGTTGTTCATGGTGGTCATGTCGCATTCTGCTGGTTTCAAACTTGTACTACCTCTTGAGCACCTGATACACAATTTAATAATATCAGCATAGTCTTCTTGATATATATCACCTTTACCCATAATATTTAATGCCTCTATCCATTGTTCTTTCATCCCTTTAATTAGCGTAGTTTTTAGCACATTATCAGGAAAAGGCAAATTTGCATAGGGAGACCTTTGGAGGTTATATTGGAAGTGCTCCACATACTCTTCCAATGTTTCATTGGGTCTTGCTACCATTTGGAATATTTTGTCTTTCAGTTCCCGAGATCTACAATAGTCCTGATATTTTTTAATGAAAGTAGTTTTCATTTGATCCCAATCATTTATTGTGCCCCCACCTTGTCCCATAAACCAACACAGGGCTGCTCCTTTAACGTGGAGGGAAACAACTTTAGCTTTTGGGGGTTGGTGGTGTAATCATAACCCAGACATAATACATCAAATTCAAACAAAAATTCATATGGATCCTCTGATGTGAGTCCATGAAAGGTGGGAATATTTTGTAAAGGGATAGCTTTCATGAGTGCATTGACAGTTGTGTCAATGATGGGATACTGCAATGTGGAGGTTTGGGGTGCTTGTGGATTGTTGGCCATTTGATCAAATATATGCCATTACCCTTCAGGGATTTCTTGAGCTAGAGAGTTATCACTAGGTTGTCTAGAAGGGTTGGAAATGATCATAACAACACTCCCTCGATTTGGGATACTGGGTGTCCCTTGCTCAATTACTACCTGAGGGGATCTTGGCTCCTCTGTTTACCCTGATTCTCCTCCTCCTTCACGAATATTACAAGAATTCCCTTCTTGTGAGGAAATTGGGTGTGAATTTTCAATATCTTGAAAACTTTGCTCACTTTCTACTATTTTGTTGTGGACCTCAGCATAGGCTACAAATGGTGAGCCTGTGGCCCAAAGGGAGATAGTAGGTTGTCTGGAAGCAACGTTTCAGGGACCTACTGATGGCTGAGATTAAACTTTATTTGAGATGTCGTCTATGTAAGTTGATCGTCCAAGGGTCACCTGTCCCTTAGATTTTTCGGGTTTGGATAGTGGAATTGGATTGTTTTCGTGTTTTTTCTTCTTAGTCATTCATGCAAACAATTCAAATGTTTTATCTCTACCCTGAGTTCCTAAAAATTCTATTGGAAAGTGGGTGGGGGAGCAGGCATTTTACATGCTTCGTACGTAGGTTCTTACCTTCCGTTTTTAATACCCATTTCTCTCTCAACAGACAAGCATCAAACACCTACTTTAGTTTTTTGTAATTGTGTTGAAAAGAGGGCGGAGGAGCAAGAACTTTACTTGCTCGTTACGTAGGTTCTTACCTTCCATTTTCAATACCCAATTCTTCCTCAACAACAATTATCAGATGTACATCACTCTTTGTAAATGGCTACACTCTCCCCAACAATGGTGCCAAAATGTTGGTTGATAAAAGGTGCCTTTTAAAACTCCTAATTATCCCACATTAATTATCAACCCGGGAAAGTCCTCTTATTTCAAGAGTGTACACAGTATGTGGTTGCTATTAATTCAGAGAGTAATGTTTCCTAGATTGCAGTATAGATCTTTAAATACAAGAGTAAACAGATGCATCTAATAAACTCCAATTGCAATCATTAAGGGAATATAACATCCAAATTTCAAGACCCAATCTTCTACCAAAATAATAATAAATCCCTACTCAAGAAATTCAACTAGCAATGGCATCAACTGAGAGTACAGTAGCAATAACTCGACTCTTCTAAACTGATTTAATATAAATCAAACTCACTCTTCAATAAATAATCTAAATAGCAATGATATCAATTTGAGAGTCTAACAATGATAGTTAATACTCTTTACAATTGATTAAATCAAGTGGAATATTTATCTAAGTAACTCAATCCGTAATGAAAGTGAACTGAATCAACAAAAATATTGTAGGTTATATAAAGCAAAGATATTTTGTCAACACTGGAAAACAATAAACAGTGAAGGAGATAAAATCAGAGAAAGCAAGAATACTATCAAACCATCACACTTTGCGAGAATTGGAAATGTATGACACAAAGAAAGTAGTTAAATCCACCAGAGGCAAATCAGAGAAAGCAAGAATACTATCAAACCATCACACTTTGCGAGAATTGGAAATGTATGACACAAAGAAAGTAGTTAAATCCACCAGAGGCCAGGACCTTAACTATCAGCGAACACTGCTATGTTACTTCAGTTAATGTGAGGGAACAACAACTTCACTTATGTATTAATCATCGAATGTAAGTAGCATTACAATATAACCATGTTCTCTCAACAATGAGAGTCTATAATTAAAATTACAAATTCAATAATAAGAGAGCTTCCCCCTTCTCCTTACAATCGTCTCCTTTTATAATCAGAAAGGGCAATCGATTTCGAACTTTGGACATCCTTTCCTTTCTCACACTGATCCTACTAATTCGTCTTTAGCCTTGTCCACAACTGCCGCGTTCTTCTCTTTGTTTGTTGATTTTTGTTGTTCCTTCATTAGGGAACAACAATTGTCCTTTTTGTTGTGTTCCTGCATAAAGAAGGTTAATAATTAGCTAAATCGTAACTACAGATAATTCCTTCATTTATTACCATAATTTCTCAATATATTAATGCATTAAGATATAGAAAAGACAAGAAATAAAGGAAAAGGATGATGAGATTAACAGTAAACGCATACCCTTTCCGTGACTCAACAACAAACACATAAGAAAACATCCAAAAAAAATGTTTACTTCGAAACTCTATATCCTTGTTGCAGTCCTAGCCACTATATATCCACAGTTAAAATCACAAGGACCACGTCTTGATATGGTAATTCGAAACCCATGCATTACATATAGTTTCCCCAAAAAAATTAAACATATCATATGGCTTCACTCACCACTATATTTCCACATAATCTACTTGTTTCGTTTAGACACAACCTTTGGTTTTGACGACTCTAGACACATCTACCCACGGACACATGGAACCACTTTATACCAGTTTCATTGGTGGTTTTTATTTGCAATAAACCCTCATTTCGACTCTTCTAGACACACCCACCTGCCACTTCGACACTTCTATGCACACCCACCTGCTGGCACTTTCCAGTTCACTACACCTCTTCGACCAACGATCATCGAAGATTCACGCAGACTTGATCGACAACCCCTATCACTAGGGTTTCACATCGATAGTTACAAAAAGGTCTTCTACAGGGAAACAAACCTTCCCCTAAATGGCAAGGATAGGTTCACTTTCACCCTGCAGACTTGCGGAGTAGCATCTGCAACTCCTGTGCCAGAGTGAGCTTTGAGGGAGGATAGAACACTAAAATTTCGTACCAAGATTTGTTAAACCAACTTTTCCTTCACTCAGAATAGTTTTTCTTTCAAATCTTCCTTCTTTTTCAAGCATTGGCCAGGTGTCAAAACTTTTTTAGGGTTTCGTAGAATCCTTGACCACCTTTCACGAACCTCTGCTAGACTATAGTCTAGCCATGTTTTATACTTTGTGCGTTTATGTTCAGTGGTTGGCCACACTTGGAAGTCTTTCACTTTTTTCTGCATTTCATCTTAATAGTTTAGTCTTAAAGTTATCCCACGAGATATAGTGAAAAAGTAAAATTCCCCAACGATGGAAGAAAACCCTCTTTCCAGAAGGTAAATGTTTACTTAACATTGTTTCTATTTCTAATTTCCTTACTTTCATTTTGTTCGAACACTGTAACTCTTTCTTTTTAAATGTCTGCATGTTCAGACATCACAATTTAAAGTGTTGAATGTCTGACACATTGGAGGCCACACTTTCTTAGATGAGTCATGTTGAGGCATTTTTTGAGCCATAGGAAACTATACTTCTAGGTGCAAAAGGGTGTGATGTCATTCCTTGTAGGGTCTCATGAATCACACATTTTCCTATCTATGTTTTCTATAACTTTTAAGGAATTTTTAAAAAATTGTTTGGACCTAGGGTTTATAGGTGTACCTCATTTTCTTTAGCCTACTGAAAATGTGAATGAATATCAATGTCCAACTATGTCGTCACTGCCTATTTTCCTTGGCTCTCCAAAACAAGGTGTATTGGCACTCCTGCCTACAGTCTCTATTTTATTTTATTTATTTTCACACCTGCTCGTTTAGAAATTGTTTTCCATATTTGTATTGTGTTTTTTCCACAAATTTTATTTCTTGAACTTATTTGGCTTCGGAGGCCCTCCTTTTCTAGATCACACGCACTGAGGTTGTTGCCCATCCACAAGGCAGTGACAACTCCACATGCAATCACACGCACTGAGGTTGTTGCCCATCCACAAGGCAGTGACAACTCCACATGCAAAAGGGCTTAGCGTAGATCCTTAAAGGGTCTTTGGAATTAAATTTTATGCACGGTTTGTGGTTTACTAACTATAAGGGTTTGTTATAAATTTGGAAAAACCAAGGGTTTTGACATCACGACTCTTTATGTAACCACATATATGATGATGCACGGTTTGTGGTTTACTAACTATAAGGGTTTGTTATAAATTTGGAAAAACCAAGGGTTTTGACATCACGACTCTTTATGTAACCACATATATGATCATGCTTCACTGAGGTCACGACTTTCTTTTCATTGCGATTCTGTATAATTATTCATTTTCTTAAGAATGCTAAAAACGTCCATGCATTGGAGGGTCCAACTATGTGGTCGCTGCCCATTTTATGCCCTTGGGGTTTAAAATTTGACATAGGCACCCCCTGGCCATTTTATAACCGTTTATTTTTTTCTGTTTTATTCACAGTTGATCCTAATAGAAAAAAACAAAATTCACTGTTGTGAGGTGTTTCAATTTAAATTCAATTTTGAATGTATATTAATTTGTTGTCACTGCTTTTAAATTGCTTAGATGTTCATTTAAATTTTATTTTAAATTAGAAATTAAGTTTATTTTCTTGTTAGCTTTAATTTATTTATAAATTTCGTTGCATGGTGAATGTGAAACTAAACTTAAATTTGCTTTTAAATTAAATTTTATCACTTGTTCACTGCCCAAACATTTTTTTTGTTTTTCTTAAAAAAAAAATTAGAAATCTCTAAATGTTTGTTTTCTTTAGAAATTTTGTTAGTTTTCTATTTACAGTCTGCTTCTCTCTAAAAATATTTGTTTTCTTTCTAAATTTACTTGTCATTCTTTTTTTTTTTTAAATTAGTTGTTTCCTTTTAATTAGCCTTGGATTTTGAAGGTTCCAGATACACATTAACCCTGTGCCACCTGGGCTAGGGAATATATCGGTGTTTGTGCCACTTTTCATTCATGTTGCTATTGCCCAGGGTTTGGCATGGACAACTGACAAAAAAAAGCATGATAAAGGGTAATTCCCCACCGAAGAAAAAGAACACTCTTTGCCATAGGTAATTCCTTTTCTGTCAATATTTTAACTTGTAATCTCCTCCTTCCCAATGTTGTGCGTGAATACAATAACTCAAATCTTGTTGTAAATATTTTCTTCGCAATGTCTTGCACACTCTAGGGTTTAACATTGCAGGGTTTGCAGGGCGTTCCTTTCTATATGACATACATCGAGGCCTACTCCCAGCCATGACTAGTGAACCTTCAGGTGAAAAATGGCTTGCCCCCATTCCTTTTTGGGTCTCTCGAAAGAAATTATATTCCCGCTATGTAGTTTTTTAGTTATAACCGTTTGCTTAAAAACTCTCTACAGA
Organism: Pinus tabuliformis; assembly: GCA_031772625.1. Lineage (NCBI taxonomy): Eukaryota > Viridiplantae > Streptophyta > Pinopsida > Pinales > Pinaceae > Pinus > Pinus tabuliformis. Next base: position 190,430,413 of record CM062808.1, read on the forward strand.
AAGGGCTTTCATTTCGGGACCTCCATTATGACATTTTCTATTTAAATTGTGAACATGAATGGTTTTGACTCCGTAAAAGTACCCACAAACATTGTGATGGTTTATCTATCTAATTTTTTAGCTTTCTGTATATATTTCATTTGTACATCTTCGTATAACATTTCATATTGGTAGTCGTATCCCCTAGCATTATTTTTCTGTCCTTTAATATCATATCTTACATCAACATGTTACATCCCTTCCTCTAACTATTGTCTCTACATCCTAAGTTCGAGTCTCGGCCAGATAACACATACTGACCATGTTTGGTTAATAATTTGTTTTATTTCAAGAGGGAAAAGGGATTGAACCCTAGTTTTTGATCTTCTCGGCTTCGCAGGGGTTCTTACCCTCACAATCCCTTCACATGAAGCAAATGAATAAACAACATAAAGAAATAACAGACAAAGAGTTTTCCTCTTATAGACAAAGATTTCATTTTACAGCTCTAACAAATCATTAACAACAATAAACCTGCAATCTTAGGAAAACAATAGAAAACACATGTAACAAAGGTTTATTTTTTCTAATATGTGTTTTAAATCATCTCAAAATTTTCTAAGGAAATTATTTTTTTTTCCAAGTGAACTTTTTTTCCCTTTTCTATCGAAAATTCAAATTTTGATTTCGTGTTTCTGGATTTTTGTTATTCTTTCCTAAGCTAATTGTTTTTAAATTTATTTGGTTTCATTTTATTTTTAATTGTTTTTAAATTCCCTCCCATCCCGATTATTTTTTAGTGTTCCTTTCATACTTCCTATATGTACTTTTTTTCTAATGTTTTTTACTCTTTTGTTATTCTTTCCTAAGCTAATTGTTTTTAAATTTATTTGGTTTCATTTTATTTTTAATTGTTTTTAAATTCCCTCCCATCCAGATTATTTTTTAGTGTTCCTTTCATACTTCCTATATGTACTTTTTTTCTAATGTATTTTACTCCCCTTTCCAGGAGTTCAATTTTCTACCAGTGATTTCTCTTCTCCCTTTTTCCAATCTCTACATATTTCCAACTTTTTTTTTAATATAAAATACTCTACCTATCAATTTATTTACCTTTTTTTCATTTTTAGTTTTTTCTTGCATTTTATTTCTCTCCCGTTTTCTATGTAATATTATTTTAGTTTTTATTTATAATCCACATACCTTGGTAGATAGGGACAACACACTTTTATAGATTGATTCACATAAGGTCAAATTCATTTTTCAAAGATACATTTTTTATTATTTTAGAATTTACAAGGGAGCTGTTTTCTTATTTCAACATAATTTTAATTTTCCCTTATGTATCAGTGAAATTATGGCTTCACATTTCTTCACTTTTGTTATTGTTCTCTAACCCAATTTTTTTTTAAATCTAATTGTTTTCATTTTATCTTTAGTGGATTTAAAATTCCCTCCAATTTCATTTTTTTTTCTAGTACTCCTTTCATGCATTCTATATCTATTCTATTTTATTTTTATTTGTCAATTTGTATGTGATCCTCTAGGTTTGACATTTGTCTTGAGGAGCCATAACTCAGGGACATCTAATCTTTCAAAGTCATCGAGGATTGCACCTGGCCCACACCATCCCTAAGGTGACTAGATTTTTTAACATGTCTCCTCCCCCTAGAAGAGGGAACAACCACCTCCTATGCGATTTCATTTATATATCTATTTTATTGCCAAATTTATTTTTTCCTTTCTCATTGCCTTCAATTTTCCACCACTAGTTTATCTTCTTTCATCTATCTTTCAATCTCCAGATATTTACATATATTTTTTTAAATAGCGAAGACTCTATCTACCAATTTGCTTTCCTTCTTTTCATTTTTTTTTTTTTTTAATTTTACTTCTCTGCCTTCTTCTATGTAACATTTTTGGTTAATAAAATTTAAAATTTAGACACCTTCACATTTCTTATGATTTCTTTATTTTGATTTAAAGAAATGCCCCATTCTTTTATTTATTTATTTAATTAATTTATTTTCTCCCCCTGTTACAATATTCTTATTATAAATTATTTTTGAACTCTACTTTTCCCCGTGAAAGCACTCCCTACCTTTCTCTTTTGGTGCATGCAAGAGATATTTCCATGTATCCGAGTTTCCCCAACTCCGGCCTATTTCCTAAGTCGCAGAGCCAAGCCCAATAACACGCACTTCCCACACTGCCTGCTCCGGAACTAGAACCGGGCAGAAACAATTTCTCAAATTTAAACAATATATTTAAAGGACCAATATAAATATTTTGCCAACCCTACCAAGCCTCACTCTCTTTTAATGAAATTTAAACCTTCAAAATCAATATGGGAATGATGCCTCATCTCCAACGCAAATGAATGAAACACACCCTGAGTAAACGCACCCAAACTCTGTCCACACGCAAACCTCTCAACCCGCAACTACGCCTAGCTAGTCAAACACCCCCCTCCCTCCCTCAACCAAATATCTTGAACAAAGGTAAAGAAATCCCAATGCATTTCCACCAACAAATCCCATGGCTGAGCATGCAATTTTTTAAGAAGAAATCGACCCAAAAAAAAAACACAACACTACACCAATTCTGGACCCTGGAAAACATCAGAGATTATGTTATCACATAGCCACAACACCCTAATATAGGTCTAAGAATGTTGTCAACAACCTTTTCAATTCCATTCATCCCGCCCAAAAAAAAACTATTATGTCGGATCTTTGTCATGTGACGCAACACATCCAAAGGGCCATCCTAACAACAAAGAGTTAACGCCCATGGATCACTGCTGGTAGCGACTTTCTTTCCCCCTTCTGAATTCCTGTTTTTTTCCTATTTCTTCATCTTCCCATTTTCACCTTCTAAATTTTCCACCATCTTCGACCATTTCACTTATACTTCATATTCCTTTTAATTTATCTGTTTCATTTATATAATTAAAACCATATCAGATCTATCTAACACTGGATCTATCATGTCTCGAGAGGGATAAAATCCCTCGAGGTGCAAACCTTGTTTTTGGAGTGTAGAACTTGAGGAAAGGTATGCACCTTGAGGGATTTGATCCCTCTAGATGCATGATAGATCTGGTGTTAGATGGATCTAAGCTGGTTCCAGTTAATGACAACAATGTCACATTTTTAGATTATCATATTATGTATATGTTTGAGGTTAACTTCAAAATTCACATTATGTTTTCATTGCTCGGCATGACCATATAACTCTCTTCTTTAATTTAGTCTAATGTTGCTTTCCTTGAATGATTTGTACATCTTTGTTTTGATGCTTTGAGTGGTTTGTGTGTTTATGTGTTTTGATTTGGATGATATTGTTTTTGAATGTTATATTTATTGTGTTATATTTTATATGTGTATGTAGTTTTTTTACTAGTAATTAGTTGGTGATGAAGAAGGGAGACAACATTGTTGATAGTTTGTAGGAGGATTGATACTAGACATCTATTTAATGTAATTTGAGGTACCACAACTTTTGACAACTAATTAATTCTCAATAGTGTCCCTTCGGGTATTACTAGATTTACCTTGAAGAGTAGTTTTAGTAATTTATTGCGTCAATATTACTCTTGAAATTATTATTTTTCTTTGTTCATGTGCAAATAATTTATTTTCTTTAGGAATATTTTGATGATTTTTATATATAGTCTATTCAGAAAACTCAAGAAATAATGTATTTTTAATTTTTTTTAATGAGTGGCTAGAATTATAGAATCTTTACATTATTTGTTTCTCAAAACAATTATCACGTCTCCTTCAAGAATATTTTAATTTGTTTTAAATTTTTATAAATATATCATGTCTTCTTATAAATATTATGAATACATTATTATATGCAATTATCTATTAGTAATTTTGAATATATGTAATTGTCTATTAGTAATCAGTTGGTGATGTGGAAGGGATACAATCCTATCAAGGATTAATTTTCACTTTGTAGGAAAATTTATTCTGCACATCTATTTCATTTTAATTCTATGTATTGCAACTTTTGACAGTTAGTTAATTATTAATAGTGTCATTTTAGGTATTACTATATATCTTGAAAATATTGTTTCCTAATAATCTACCATGTAAATATTACAACATCTAATGGGCCTAATGAAAGAAATCAAATAATAAAACAACATATACAATGCAAGCAATTCATTTAATGCAAGCAATCAAATGAGATTAGAAATAAACATCTACATTAAAATCAACACAACTAGTGAAAGCAATCAAATAGGATTAGAAATCTAAATGTACACTGAAATAAATGCATCTATTGAAAGCAATAAAAAAGGATTAGAAACCATGATCTACACTAAAATACATGCATCTTCAGCAAGCAATTAGATAGGATTAGAAATAAACATCTACACTTCAATCAATGCATCTAGTGCAAACAATTGAATAGAATTCTAAGAAAACGTCATCTACACTTAAATCTATGCATCTAGTGCAAGAAATATTCTTCCCTCTCTCTCCCATCCATCTTTTCTTAAAAAAATATTCTTAATAATTTACATTCTTAAGATTAATAACATCCAATCCATCAAATGTGAGCAATCAAATAGGATTAGAAAAATCTACACTGAAATTAATGTGTCTAATGAAAGCAATTAAATAAGATTATAAATCAGCATCTACACTAAAATAAATGCATCTCGTGCAAAAAATCAAATATAATTAGAAATAAACATCTACACTGAAATAAATGCATTTAGTGCAAGCAATCAAATAGGATTAGAAATAGTCATCTACATTGAAATCAATGCATCTAGAGCAAGCGATCAAATAGGATTATAAGTAATCATCTACAGTTAAATCAATGATATAATGTAGCCAATCAAATAAGAATATAAGTCATCATTTACACTAAAATAAATGCATCTTTTGCAAGAAATATTCTTCCCTCTGTCCCCCCTCCATCTATATCTATATCTCCCTTCATCTCTCTTTCCTTGTCTCTCTATATCACCCACCCAAACACACATTCTCTCTCTCCATATATATATATATATATATATATATATATATATATATCCCTCCCTCCCTCTCTCCCTCTCTCTCTCCCCTTCCGTGCATTTCTCTTTGTTTGTCTCTCTATCTCACACAAAAAATACACACTCCCTCTCCATCTCTCTCTTGTCACTCCCTTTCTCTCTCTCCCTCTCCACTTTTCTCTCTCTATGTCTTTTATTTTTCTCTCTCTCTCTCTCCCTTTCGAACTACATCTCTATGTCCTTCCCTATCTCCTCCTCCTCTTTGAAGTCCTTTCTCTGGTGCTTCCCCTTTCTCCCGTTCTCTCCTACCTCCCTCTCTCTTCCCCCATCTCACTCACTCTGCCCTTTAACCTTGTTACTATATCTCTCCCCCATCTCTCTTTCTATGTGACCTCTATCCTTGTCATTATCTCTCCCCCCCTCTCTCTCTCCCTCTCTATCTTCCCTCGAACCTAGTCACTATATCTCCTCCTTCCATCATTATATCTCCCCCCTCCTCTCTTACCCTTCTCTCCTTCTCTCACTCCACTTTTTCTGCCTCTCCTCCTCTTCCATGTCCTTCATTATTTCTCCTCCTCTCCCTTATCACTCCCCCTATCTCCCCACCTCTATCATTGTATGTCCTTGTTCTTCCCTCCATATATATTTATAGTTAATAGATATTGTGATATATTAATATATATTATAATAAAAAAAATTAAATATTATATTAGATTTAATGTTACATTAATCCAAAGCGGTTAAATTTATTAATATTGATACTATAATATATTAATATTAATATTAAATATAATATTAATATTATAATATCAATATTAAATTTAATGATGTTTTTTACATGGCATGATAACAAAATTTATAATAAAACTATATCAAATTAATATTTTCAAATATTACAACTTTAATGTGGAAATATTTATGTCTTTAAAGATTTTAATATATCCTTATGATATGGATTTTCCTTTTAAAGACTTATTTTACACATTTTTAGTTAAAAGAAATATTAAAAGGTTTTGAAGCAAGACTTTTGATTCTTTGTGTTGAATTAAGCTTTTTCCTTTGATTTAAGAAATGATATTGGCTTTAGTAAAAAGTAAAAATGTTTAAAATTTTACTCAATTTGGATTAATGTCAAGTAAAAGTGTTCAAAATTTTACTCAATTTGGATTCATGTTGAATTAACCTTTCTGCTTTGATTTAAGAAATGATATTGTCATTAGTGAGGAGTAAACATGTTTAAAATTTTCCTCAATTCAGATTAATGTCAAGTAAAAATTTTCAAAATTTTTACTCAATTTGGAAGTTTAATGTCATAAATTTTTTTGTTAAAGGAAAATTTATGTTCCATTCCAATTCACGTATATTCTAAAGGAACTATCAAAAGTATGAGATAATTTACTATCTATTCAAATACATAGATATATTTTAATAATTAATCTTAGTCCATTAGTAAGATTACAAAGTTATATATAATTTAAAATTGACCCAATAAGTCCACATTAGCGAAAAATATTTTTATTATTTTTTTTCACAATATGACATACTTACACATCAAGATCATACTGAATTATAGAATGAAATACATACTTAAAATTAAATCTTATATAATTTTAACATCTTTTATATTTCATAGGTGCATTCTTTAAAATGCATTCTATTTCATTTATATTTTCTTTTCCATTTTTATATATATCGCTTTTACGATAAATTGTGGCCAAATAACTACACTATATATTTTGCACTATTTAATATCCGATTTTTAATTTAATAAATATTTCACATTCAACATTTCTTTTCAAGATTTAATTCAAACTTTGGTATTGCATTTCACGATAGTTTCTCAATCCATATTTCGTTTTTTACATGAAATTGTGCAACATTCATTTTGAAAAAAAAAATAATCTTTTAATATTCAATGTACTTAATTTTTCAATATTCAAAGTATATATGTAATTTTTCAATAAAAAATTCGTATTTTTTTTTACATTTTTAATCTGGCTTATTTCCTAGTTTGTTATGGTATATTACATTTTTCAATATTTTATATTAAATTTTTAGTTATAAATATTTAATTTTAAATAAATTTTCTTTGGCTTTAATTTATATTATTATTTTCTGAAGCGTGATTCATAATGAATTAAGAAAAGTCTTTTGGTAAAAATTACATAAGAAAAATTTTTTGGCCGATGATTTTGAACCAACATGTAATATATGTCTCAACCAAAATACAATAACAACAACAACAACAACAACAACAATAATAATAATAATAAAACTATTTATAATACCACATAAATGTTGAGCTTATCGTGCAACAACATTTCCAAGACTTACCATATAATATGGGGTTCAATGTTTAAGCATTAACATAAGTTTGAGGTTAAATTAAATGAACCTTGGGAAAATTTGATGGTTCGACATTCCATACACTTCATTGTACATTGCTTAATTTAATGGGATTAATGTCAAACAGTACTACATGATGATTTTTTGTTCGCATGGTTAATGTCAATGCATGCCATCACCAAAAGGCTTTGGTGGCTTGCGACATCTGGCTTTGTTTGCTCCATCCGATCTGGGGTTGGCGATCCGACGACTCTAAGCAAATAGGGTTTATCTTTGTAACCACTCCTCTCACATTCAGTCATCTATGGTGTCACTTGGGTGATGTCATTCTCTGATTTCTGTGCTCTGCAACTGAATCATTCCTCCACTGCACTAAGAGACTTTGTGCTTGTTCGTCTCGATTCCGATGGGGTTTTTCACCATGCTCCATCCAGTAGGTACTCTGCTACACTATTTTCTCATTTCTCTTGGATGTTTTCCTCTTACTATCCATTCCTCCTCGAGGTTACTCAGATGGGGTTTTGTGTTCATTTCCCTGTACAGGAAGTACTCACTTCTGCCAGCTTATCTGTTTGGTGGAAGACAAATAGGGAGGCTTTCAACCTCGAGAAGGTAAGCAACAGAGGCTATCATAAAATTATTCAAGATTTCTTTCCCCATTTTCTAATTTAATCACTGATATTTTATTTTCTTGGGTTCTTGGCACAGGCAGCCTATGCTCCTTTGGAATTGGTCTATCTCAGGTATTCTCCTGTAAGATTTTCATTGATTTGATTAACAGTTCGATGGGTAGGGTTTCTAACTTTGTTCTCTGTGTGATGACAGGTACAATCCCATGCCAAGTTCACTCCTTTCACGGCCATGGTGGCTTTCAATGCATTTTTACCACTCATGGATTTGTGTTCTTATTTTCAGGTTGGTCTCAACATTGAACCTTACGACATTTTCTTAGTTCCAATGGTTTTGTATGGCCGTTGGGCTTGAGTCGTCTGTTGGCTATCATTTTTACTATAATGGGTGAAATCACTTGCTTTTTTGTTTTTGTTTTGGGCGATGGTTATACGCCAGTCATAGCCGGATGTTAATATGTTATTTAAATGGGTTCTGGAAACTTTGTGAACTGTGTTTGTCCCATCTGTTCTACGACATAGCCTATGTGACTTGGTCTTGCCGAGGGTTTAAGTTAATTTCTCTTTCTCTGTTTTGGATTATTTGTTAAAAGAACTTGTATGCACTGTTTTGAAGTGCTCCACTAATATGTATATGGTTTGAATATTAAATGGGGTTATGTTCTCTCTTTTGAAAACTTACACGGCTTCTACAACCAGACTTATCAGTCCACCTCAATGGACTCTTTCAAATTCAAATTATGGTTTAGTGTTTTCCTTAAACAGAATGAATGGATTTTTGTTTTAATTCTTCCTGGTTTGAGTAACAGTTAATATAAATCCTTGCATTCAATAAAGAGAATTATTTTGATTAGAGGCATTAATAGAGTTCTTAGATATTTCATTGATTATTGTATACTATTTCTTGCTTCTCGATTTATAATTACCGGGAAAGATTGAACGGGTTAGCATAAAGAATTGTCACCAGATATACAATATACAGTTCTCAGAAAGCTTGAAGGATATAAGTACTATTCTGTTACAGTAATTAAATCATTTTTTTGGCTATACTGAGCATACATTCTATTAACATCTCCTGCCTCAATGTCTATGATATCTGCTTTTTCATTCTCTAAGATATTTAGTTACAATTCTTCTATTTTAAATATCATGTATCGTCCTACATAGCTATCCTCTGTTCGAATCATAATTAGTTCTCTGGAATAAATAATTCTAACTAATTTAAGTTGCAGAACTGGAAATTCCAGTTTTAGTTAATGAAGTAATCATGGTAATATCATTTTCTGTTAATAATCCTTAAAAACAAGATTAGACTACTTATATGTTCACAACATTAATAATTATGTAATTTCGTTCTTTTCTTGGAGGGTCTCACCAGCCATTTGTGAGTCTAGAAATTACGTCGAGAATCTCCCCCAAGCTCTTCCTTCTACACATATTCAACAAGTCTATTATAGTCAGGTATCTTGGGCTTTAGGATAGACAGTCCCGCCTCATGTCACATACCTCTCCGACTGTATTCGAGACTTTCCCACTGGTTTATTCCACCCATCTCAAGGAAATCTGGGTAGAATTGTTTTTCTCCATTTACTCATCTGATCTCTTTTTTTTCTCTCCCTCTGGCCCCCACGCCTTTCCTCTCTTCCTCCTCTTAAGGAAGAATATGAGTAACTATTTTTTTAACTGTTTTAAGAGGTTAAAAACCGTTTCCTTTACTTCATGCTAAAATATTTTAACTCCTAATTATTCATTAATTAGGTAGTAAAATATTTTTTGGCCTCTCAACCTTAGTCATTTAACATTCCATGTCAAATAATGTAAAACGATAAAGTAATAAGTAAATGTTTATGCAGTGTGGGGTCCCCCCTTGTGAGGAACACCATCACTGGTGTTCCTTTTTATTTAGTAAAATAGTGTCGGATAAGCCTTCCAAACAAATTCCTCCTCTTCCTAAGTATCCTCTTCCAGGCCAAAGTGCTTCCACTACACTTTAACCTGGGTGATGGCTCGTTTCCGCAAGTTGGTTTCTCTCTGATCGAGAATATGAAGAGGTTCTGCCAAAAACTCTCCTTCCATTCGACCTGCACATTTACAATCTACTGTTAGAAACCTCTCAAAGTAACCAATTATAAGTTATGTTTTCTATTAACTTATTACCTATATATTTCCATAGTTAATTATAAGATGAGAGTTGTACACATATTTTTTTGGCAAGGAAACATAGAAAACATTGTGGACTTGGATATGGCTTGGTAATGCAACTTGTATGCTACACGTATAATCTGTTCTAAGACTTGAAAAGGTCCATAGTACCGGGTTGCTAACTTAGTACAACCCATCCACTGTAAGGTACTTTTTCGAGACTTTACTCTAAAGTATGCATGATCCCCCAACTGGAACTCCTTTTATGTTCTTTTTTAATCTACATATATCTTTTGTCTATCCTGGGCAGGTTTTAGATTCTGAAAAACCTTCTTAACTGTCTCTTCCATTTATGCTAACATTTCAGGACCTGTTGAGGCCCCGAAAATCGGGTCGACAACAAGGGGGATACCCACCCCGTCCGGACCTTGGTTGGCAGCTCCTTATCCGTTTGGTATAGCGGGTTCGACTGGGGATAATGGGACCAGTTTCCCAATCTAAGGGTGTGTGTGTGTGTGCAGAGTTGGATGTTGATGATCTAAGAGTTCTAATCCAAGCTACTTTAATCTAATTCTATGATATTATAATCTAATGAAAACAGCACATCTAATCTATGCTAACCCGGGATGTATTTCTTCTATTATGGGATCTAAAGATATTTCAAATAATAACTGGTAATAAAGATCATTCAGCTATCATAAGAATGGAAATCAATTAAGATGAACCACTTTGCATAAAAAGTTAGGCAAAACAGTTTTTAACAACATATCACATAATAAGTTATTCATATATCAAACATAAATAAATGACTCCATCGTACAAAAGTTCCAAATGGTAACTCAAACATTCATGCAATAACATATAAACAACTAAAAACTTTATATCACTTTAAGAATATAAGCAGAAATGGCCAAGAGATAAAAGTACCATTTATGACTGGTCCTACTCATAAGCTTCAAGCAACAATGATTTATCTCCACTTGTTCTAATATCTACCAAGAGTACAGAAGTGCAACATCAGTAGTAGATATCAAATGCAAACATTAATAAACCTTGATCCATTCATTCATCAAAACCTCCTCTGAGGGTGCAAAAGTGCACGTTCTAAGGACAAGTTTTTGACAAATTTCTGGACCCTTCTCTAAATGCTTGAGAAGGGTTTAAATACTGCTAACTAAATAACTTAATTACACAAATTTCGGATACGGTTTAAATGATTGCCCTTTATCTAAGCAAACTTATTTTTAAAAATTAAATCTAATTTCTAACTATTTCTGTATTTGCTCCTTAGTGCTGCGAGCATGTAACATTTGTCTGGGAAGAGTCGGCTGGTCGTCTTCAGCTTTTGCTTGGGTTATGAAAATAGAAACGGCAAGCGTTGGCATCACTTTTTAGTAAACTAGAAGATATTTTTGGGAATCATCTTCTGGCTGTGCGAATTTACTGCGTGTATACTTGGTAACAACCCAAATTCCTCTTAAATTGCCTCTGTTTTTGCTATCTCGGTTTTCGGACTCATGGATGACTAAGCAAGTTAGGGACTTCGCTTTCTAAACAATTTTGTTAGCGATGCGCAATTAGCACTAGGCGCTAATCGCGCATCAAGAACCGCTTTCGTTCCTTCATCCGGGCCTTTCTGGTGCGTTTTCCGCCTTTAGCGCTTTTTCCTTTACCAGGCATAAGCTTCAGAATTTTGTAAACATGCTGCTTTTGTGAGCTTTTGACCTTGAGTGTCGAATCGCCTATTGATATTAGCATCTGTTCTGTAATACTCTGAAATCTGTGTTTTTGTTGCATGCGGTATCCATTTATGAGGGCATCTCTTCTCTTTTCTCCGAGCATTGACGCTTTCCCTTTTTCCTTAGATGTTTCCTACACATTGCTTCATGTTGTTCCCTGTTTTTTATTCCTGCAGTTCACGCAAAGGAAAAGAGTAACGATAATAAATTTTGACATGAAAGTTTTAAGCTCTACGAATGTATAAGATCATGACACCCACAGTGAACTGACTCTTCAGAAAAAAAAAAAAAACACAAAACTGTCCTTCATGAATACTTTGGCATACATTCATTAATCTTTTTTAAGGCGCACACCCAATTTTTGGTTTAGGGCCAACTTTTCTTGAATGCTGAGCCAAGGAGAATTTGCGATGGGTGATTTCTGCGACTCATATCGCATCATCGTGTTTATCGCATTATCAACATGTGTCATCGCAGAGTTTCCTGATCAGTTTGGCACAGAATCACGAAGATCGCAGGACGCAGATCGCAGATCGCAGCATCGCAAGATCGCATCAAATCACAGATCGCAGCATCGCTGCAATTTGTTAAGTTATTTGTCGCATATCGGCCATCAGAGAGTTCTTAAGATTTTCATTTATGGGCACTTCTTAATGTATGCAATGCGATGAATTTCGCGTTGCTTCTTCGCAGTTTCTTATTTTTCTCATAAAGAAATGTTTCACTCTTCTCCGTGCGATGTATTTTTGAGGAGTATAATACAAAAAAAATTATAAATTTTTTTGGATTTTTTACTAAGGGTCCCCATTTCTTTAGTGTTATTGCTAATACTAAATAAGGAGGGGGGTTGTTGGTGGTCACAACAATGGTGATTCACTTGGAAGAACCAGTTATCTCTGCTTTTCTATTAAATTCTTTAAACTTCCAAAACAGAAAAATTTTCATAAATATAAACTTTGTTATGGATAGATAGAGTACATTATGCCTTATTCTATTAATGATATTTTGTTTCAACCTATTTCTATTCTAATTGTTTGCTTCCTCAGGCTTGTCCTTGTATCTACATCAGCCATTACTTGGTCTCGTAAAGAAAAAATAAAGTTTTCTCTGTGTGCTAGCTTTAAAATATGCTCGTTTCTCGTAGGTAGAGCCACTGCTGCCAGCAGGCGTCCATAGCCTCGACAGGGTTACCTGTTTACCCAGCAATGATCCTTTATCCTATTTAAGGTTATCTACAACCCTCAAAGAAAAATCCATATTGACACTTTTTCCTTTTTTATTCTTAAAGAACAATGTCTTGGTTTGGTAGCCAAATTATGACATAGTCATTCACCTGATTTACACTTTTGTTGAACAAGCTGGCTCGTGATGAGACCCCTTGTCTTTTGATTTCAACAATCTTGAGTCACTGCCCTGTTTTGATGGACAGTGTTTGGCAAAGTTAGCAATGTTATAATATCTGTGATCATGATAAGCCGGCTCGTGATGAGACCTCTTATTCTTTGAGATATAGTGTTTCTTGGATTGTCCCTCTGAATGCTGCGATTTTCTTTAACAGGGAGGATATCATTGTTTTCCTTAAGAAAGCTCTGGATGACAATAATAGAGTTTGAAAACAACAGTTTTACAGAGAATCTTTATTTTTTTATTGATACCTCTCATTGTGCTGATATAAAACAATTCCTTCGCTAAAGGTTGCTTTCGTCAAATTTTTTGAAGTTGAAACTAGTATCATATCTAGGCTAAAGTTTTTAACTATATCTGTCAATAATAAAGATCAGATTTTCAAAAAATTTCTATTTATACAAGTGAAAAGCTCAAAATCTGAAAGAGAATTGGTGTCTTTTCACGAATACTGATGGTAACCATTAACAACTGGTTTTATTATAAAAAAGAAAAGAAAAACAAAACTATTCTACAAAACAGAAGAATAATCTTCTATGGAAAATATATTTTAAAGATTTGACCATTGACAGGCGAAGAATCCCTTCTACCTGCTAGATCCTGTAAGACAAACGTTGATGGACCTATGACTTCAACAATCTGAAAAGGACCAAGCCACATCTTTTGAAATTTTGTATGTTTGCCCTTTTCTTCATGAGCCTTATCCCATTTTAAAACTAAATCTCCCATCTGAAAAAATTTTCTGGTCATTATGTTTGAATCAAAAGAGGATTTTATTAGCGCTTGATGATGAGCATGGGTTCTCTTAGCTTGTTCTTGTTGCTCTTCTAATTTGATTATTTCCATTTGTCTTAGTTGTATGGAGGAAGTAGGTACTTCATCAATGTATTGTATTAAAGACAAAGAAGGAATGACTAAGTGAGTTGGAAGAACCACTTCTTTCCCATAAACTAAATTAAAGGGGGAAGTGCCGATCGAAGCTTTTTTTGTTATTCTATCTGCCCATAAAGCGTTTACCAAAGCTTTATGCCAATTCTTTTGGTTCTGGTCAACTGTTATTTTAATAATCTTGATTAGGTTTTTATTTGTTTACTGAGCTAACCCATTACCTTGCAGATAGTAATTGGCCGAATATTTTAGTTTGAACCCTCTTTTTAGTGCAAACTCAGTCATTGCATTTCCAGAAAAGTATGATGCATTATCAAACATTAAAGCCATTGACAATCTAAACCTAGTGATTATAAATTGATCTATGAATTCAATAATATTTTCAGAATTAGCTGTCTTGAGGTGAACTGCCTCTACCCATTTAGTAAAATAATCTTTTGCCGTGAGGATGTATCTATGCTACTTAGAAGAGTGAGGAACGATCTCACCTACTATGTCCAAGCCCCACTGGCTGAATGGCTGCTCTATGTTTACCGGTTGTAGTGGCAGGGATGGCTTCTTTTGTCTTCCAGTAGTAGTTTGGCAGACTTGACATTTCCTCACGTAACTATGTGAATCTTTGAACAACGTAGGCCAGTAATAGCCTACACGTAAAATTTTATGTGTAGTAGCATCTCCAGCATAGTGTCCGCCTGCTGGCCCATCGTGGGGTTCCTGCAAAACTTTTTCGGCTTCAGTTTTTTCAAGACATCTAAGAAGAATAGAATCATAATTCTTTCTAAAAAGAATATCATTTATGAGCTGATATTGTTTAGCTTTCAATGTCAGAGCTCTTTTCTTAGTGTGATCCAGGTGTAAAGGAGCATACCCGTTCTTAAGATAATAAATGATATCAGCATACAATGATTTTGCATCGTTTAGGCTTACCTCATACATTTGTACCTCTTCGGACGAAATTTCAGGGATTTGCGATGCTCCAGCCAACATTTTGCAGAAGCCTTGACCTCTTACAATGTTTGCGAGTTTAATCTCAAGATCGTATTCCTGTAAAGCAGTGATCCAATTTGCTCTTTTCTCGCCCATATCCTTCTGTAGTAGAAGATTTCTTACCGCTGGAAACGGTACTATGATCTTAGTATGGGTTTTGAGTAAGAAAGGTCTGAAATATTTGACCGCTTTGAAAACAGCATAGGCCTGTTTTTCTATCTCTGAATAATTGAGTTCAGCACCTTGTAAATTTGAGCTAAAAAACGAAATTGGAGCTTCCGCT
This sequence comes from Pinus tabuliformis, assembly GCA_031772625.1. Classification (NCBI taxonomy): domain Eukaryota; kingdom Viridiplantae; phylum Streptophyta; class Pinopsida; order Pinales; family Pinaceae; genus Pinus; species Pinus tabuliformis. The sequence goes on from CM062808.1 coordinate 190,445,827, forward strand.
TTCTCTTGATTTGCTTGAGTTAGAATCGCAACATATGATTTCTCTGAGGCAAATGTGTATTAAACAAAAGATTTTGAAAAATTCGGGGTTGCTAAAGATGGAGCATTAATAATAGTTTGTTTGATCAGGTTGAATGCTTCATGTTCATCTTGACCCCATTTGAAAGTTGAATTCTTTTTAATCATGGTTTGCAAAGGAGACACAATTCGCGAAAAATCTGGGACAAATCTCTTTACAAAATTGATTTGACCAAGGAAAGATTACATGGCTTTTTTATTATGAGGTAGGGATATTTCAGAGATTTCTTTGATTATGTCGGGATCAATGTGAATACCGGATTTTGACACTATGAATCGTAGAAGTTTTCCTTCACTTAATGCGAAAAAAGATTTCTTTGGGTTAAGTGAAATCCCATACCTTAAACATCGTTGAAAAATTTGTTTTAAATCTTTGAGATGGTCGCTTCGCTTCTTGGAGTACACTGTTATATCATCCAGATAAATCACTACAGATTTATTGACTAAACCCTTAAATGCGATGTCCATGGCTCTTTGAAATGTAGCGCCGGCATTAATCAAACCAAATGGCATCTTCCGATATGCGTATGTGCCCCATTTAGTTCTGAATGTGGTTTTCAACTGATCATTGGGATGTACCAGCACTTGATTATATCCTGAAAATCCGTCCAAGAAAGACATCAGTTCTGAGCCTGCTACTGCCTGTAATATCTGTTCCATAGGTGGAAGAGGAAAATTGTCTTTCTGACGGGCTTTGTTAAGATTCCGAAAATCGATACAGATTATAATATCTCTGTTTTTCTTTCTAACGGGTACCATAGTGGAGACCCATTTGGAATGTCTGACGGGGAAAATTATTCTGGCTTTTAATAACTTATTTAGCTCAGTTTTTATCTGATTTTCTAAATTGGGGTGGATCTTTCTAAGTTTCTGTTGGACAGATTTTTCGTTGTCAATCATAGGAATAGTATGTTGAATGATAGAAGTGTCGTACGTCTTCAGCTCATCGTAATTCCAAGAAAAAACATTTTTATATTGTCTCAAAAGACGAATATGCGCTAGTTTTTCTTCAGGGGCTAGGCCTATGCCTACATTAACGTTTTGTGGTTTATCATCGGTTCCTAGGTTTACTAATTCGTAGTTTAGAGTTGGACTGTAGAGCTTTGAATTGGTAGACCTTTTAAAGCGGTTTTTCAAATCGTATAAGTCTTCTAACTTAACCACTAATTTAGGTATAGCATTATCAGTGCTATTTTGTTGTATTTGTCGATCGTGATTGTATTCGTCAATTATCTGATTGGAGTAGGATCCTTTAGAAGTGAGGAAATTTACAATATCAGGATCGTCATTGAATACTCTCCAATTTGTAATGTTGCCAGGGGTGGACGGTCTAAAGATTAATTCTATTGAGAATCTATCTGGACTAAAGTCTTCGGAGGGAATAAGCCTAGAGGTTACGTTAGCCAAAAGGTCTGCGCTCGCGTTTTGGAGTCTCGGGATTGAAGAAATATTAAATGCTATGAAATGCTCAGTCAGATCTTGTACTAAAGATTGATAGTGCTTTAAATGACCTGATACGCAATGTATAGTGTTCGTACCTGTTTGACGATAATCTCAGAGTCTCCAAAGACATGAAGATACTTGATGTTTAACTCAATTTCTTTGTATAGGCCTTGCACCAAGGCCTCATATTCTGTTGTATTGTTTGTTCAATTGAGTTCAAGTCTGCACGTAAGCATGGTCTTGCTTCCTTCTTGACTAATTAGAACGCATCCTGTTCCTGCTCCTTTGTTAGATTTAGAGCCATCGAAATATAATTTCCAAAACAAAGATGTATTTACAGGTTCACCTACAAAATTAACACACTTTGAACTATCAGTTTGGGAAAAAATTTCGACTTGGGACAAAACTGAATTTTCTAAGTAAGGTGATGTGTGAGCATTGAAATTACTGAGAAAAGAATCTACGGAGTAATTGCCTATAATACTGTTGGTATACGATACTGCTTCATTTTCTCCCTCTAATTCCGTTACTATGTACTTCTGGTGTAACTCTCATTCAACCTTTATTTGATTCGGTTTACCGTTGTAGGGTAACCACATGTGCGACCAGTCGGTTGCAAAGTATCCATGGAGTTTCTCGGACCAATCTGTGCTAAGAATTAAGCCATAGAATTCTGGGATATCAGCCACAAGAATGTCAATAACTTGACATACCTTCGGGTTGGATGACAATCTTATGGTTACTTGATTAATTTCACCAACCACTTCGACTTGAGATCGATCAAGCTGAACTATGCGCACTGCGGATTTTTGTGGTTGAACATTTAACCTAGCACATATTGATCTGGGTAAAATATTTGATGAAGCACCGGAATCTACCAAAGAATTGTGCACATTTTTGTTGAAAATCTCGTAAGTGAGAAGAAACGGGGGAGTGTGAGATCTTGATCTTCCTCCAATCAAGGCGATATCATTTGGATCAATCTTATTGATCGCGTTAGTTGGCAGTCTTCCCATGTTATGGGAAGCTTGAGAGAGTATAGTGGCAGGCAAAGGTACAATAGGCACAACATGTAATTCTTTCATCATTATCTTCTGTTGATGCTTTAATTTGCTCAATTCATAAAGGGTAATATTAGCCCTAGTCTTTTTCATGTCATCGATAATATTGTACTCCATTTCATCCGACACTATCAGTGTTTTTGATGGAGTTGTTTGATCTGCTCGGACTGGGCCAGATTGAGTTGCTTTAGTAGTTGTTTTCTTTGTTGCGACTTTATCTTTTGTTGTAGGGCTTGTGCTCTTCTGCTTAGGGGTATTTTGGGGAGGATCAAGCTGATTTTTATTCGTGTGCTAACCAGAAATACTTCTTTATCTTCTTCTTGTGGGAGGATGAAATCCCACATTCCTTGTAATTCCACAACTTCTTTGTCATCAGTTTGCCCTTCAGTGGCACTTTCTTCTTCTTCCTCTTCCTCAGTTTCAGCATTGGAGATGGCATTGGCTGGTTTTGCATCCGTTGAAGGACCTCTTTTAAAAGCTCTGTAGGGCTTTTTTGAAGAAGTTTCTGCTACTTGTTTTTTTATGTCAACCATCTCATTAGACATGGTATTTAATACTTTCTGCAATCCTTCCAAATCAAAAGGGTCTTTTGTTTGTTTCTTCTTAGAGTCTTCCTTGAAGGTGACTTTTTTAGACTTTTGTTCCTCTATCGCGGATCTCTTTTCCAGGGCTATTACGTGTTTCTCTGCTGCTATCGCCTCTATCATGTTTTCAACTAAGGTTGTTTTATTTGCTCTATCTACGAATATTGCTATGTTTGATGGTAAAGCAGTAATATACGATTCACATCGTACTTCTTCGCTGGGTTGGGAAGCAGTGGGAATTTTGTTGAGAATTTTATTGAACCGTAAATCGAAATCTTTGATAGGTTCTTTAGCTTGGACCTTAATATTGGATAGGTCATTGATTAATGTTGTCGTTGATCTGTCATCACCAAACTTGATAAGGAATTGATTCTGGAAGATATCCCAACTTGTGATAGACCCGGAGGGTAATGAAAAATACCATGACCCGGCTGTCCCTTGCAGTGTATAGGGAAAAAGCCAAACAACAACATCTTCGTTAGTAACTCCGTTGAGATTGATAGAAAGCATGAAATTGTTTATGTGTTCTTCCGCTAGCAAGACTGCTTCTGGATTGAATTTGGGCAGCCATTTTGTCAGGATGTGTCGGTATTTGACTCAAGGGTGCAGGCATTAAGACTGCCCCAGGGTTGTTCCATGGAGACTGGGCCATGATTGAGCTGCTAGTAGAGAAAAGTGCAGGAGATGATCTCTGTGGTTGGGAAGATGAGGATACTACGATCGTGGATGATTGAAGAGGGGTTGTGGTAGACGAATGGATGATGGTTTGGAATGGAAGTGTGGGTGGTTGACTTCGCAGTGAGGTAGTTGAAATGGGCGATGTAGACGAAAGAGTCTCACTGTCAGACTGTTGTGGTGATTTCCTCGCTCTTTTACTGGTGGGAAGAGGCAACTCAGTTGGATGGATGCCAAATTTTTCACTCTTTAACCTAGTTAGGGGATGAGCAGGATTGTACTGCAAAGTCACACTACTTTGAGATTTATCAGACCTCTGAGGAGAAATGGAAAATCCCTGAAGTTTGTGAATCACATATTCGACTCCAGGAGGTTTAATGGTAGACTAGTCTGAAATATCAGTGTGTGTAGCAACGATTGATACTCAAGCGACTTCTGATTCTGGATTTAAATATACTGGAGAAGCCGGGGGAGATGATAAGGGTGATTTACTCTCAGAATGGTATTTAGATTTTGATTTAAGTGCCATTCATAGTTCAGGCCCTCCTTCTAGCGCCAAATATGTTGAGGCCCCGAAAATCGGGTCGACAACAAGGGGGATACCCACCCCGTCCGGACCTTGGTTGGTAGCTCCTTATCCGTTTGGTATAGCGGGTCCGGCTGGGGATAATGGGACCAGTTTCCCAATCTAAGGGTGTGTGTGTGTGAAGAGTTGGATGTTGCTGATCAAAGAGTTCTAATCTAAGCTACTTTAATCTAAGTCTATGTTATTATAATCTAATGAAAACAACACATCTAATCTATGCTAACCCGGGATGTATTTCTTCTATTATGCGATCTAAAGAGATTTCAAATAATAACTGGTAATAAAGATCATTCAGCTATCATAAGAATGGAAATCAATTAAGATGAACCACTTTGCATAAAAAGTTAGGCAAAACAGTTGTGAACAACATATCGCATAATAAGTTATTTATATATCAAACATAAATAAATGACTCCACCGTACAAAAGTGCCAAATGGTAACACAAACATTCATGCAATAACATATAAACAACTAAAAATTGTATATCACTTTAAGAATATAAGCAGAAATGACCAAGAGATAAAAGTACCATTTATGACTGGTCCTACTCATAAGCTTCAAGCAACAATGATTTATCTCCACTTGTTCTAATATCTACCAAGAGTACAGAAGTGCAACATCAGTAGCAGATATCAAATGCAAACATTAATAAACCTTGATCCATTCATTCATCAAAACCTCCTCTAAGGTTGCAAAAGTGCATGTTCTGAGGACAAGTTTTTGACAAATTTCTAGACCCTTCTCTAAATGCCTGAGAAGGGTTTAAATACTGCTAATTAAATAACTTAATCACACAAATTTCGGATACGTTTTAATTGATCGCCCTTTATCTAAGCAAACTTATTTCTAAAAATTGAATCTAATTTCTAACTATTTCTGTATTTGCTCCTTAGTGCTGCGAGCATGTAACATTTGTCTGGGAAGAGTCGGCTGGTCGTCTTCTGCTTTTGCTTGGGTTATGAAAATAGAAACGGCAAGTGCTAGCACCACTTTTTAGTAAACTAGAAGATATTTATCGAAATCATCTTCTGGCTGTGTGAATTTACTGCGTGTATACTTGGTAACAACCCAAATTCCTCTTAAATTGCCTCTGTTTTTGCTATCTCAGTTTCCAGACTCATGGATGACTAAGCAAGTTAGGGACTTCACTTTCTAAACAATTTTCTTAGCGATGCGCGATTAGCGCTAGGCTAATCGCGCATCAAAAACTGCCTCCGTTCCTTGATCCGGGCCTTTCTGGTGCATTTTCCGCCTTTAGCACTTTTTCCTTTACCAGGCATAAGCTTCAAAATTTTGCAAACATGCTACTTTTGTGAGCTTTTGACCTTGAGTGTCGAATTGCCTATTGATTACAGCATCTCTTCAGTAATACTCTGAAATCTACTTTTCTGTTGCATGCGGTATTCGTTTATGAGGGCATCTCTTCTCTATTCTCCGAGAATTGACGCCTTCCCTTTTTCCTTAGATGTTTCTTGCACATTGCTTCATGTTGTTCCCTGTTTTTTATTCCTGCAGTTCACGCAAAGGAAAAGAGTAACGATAATAAATTTTGACATGAAATCTTTAAGCTCTAAAAATGTATAAAATCATGACACCCACAGTGAACCGACTCTTCAGAAAAAAAAACACAAAACTGTCCTTCATGAATACTTTGGCGTACATTCATTAATCTTCTTTAAGGCGTGCGCCCAATTTTTGGTTTAGGGACAACTTTTCTTGAATGCTGAGCCGAGGAGAATTTGCGATGGGTGAATCCTGCGACTCGTATTGCATCATCGCGTTTATCGCATTATCAAGATGTGTCATCGCAGAGTTTCCTGATCAGTTTGGCGCAGAATCGCGCAGATCGCAGGATCGCAGCTCGCAGATCGCAGCATCGCAAGATCGCATCAAATCGCAGATCACAGCAAATCGCAAATCACAACATCGCAAGATCGCAGATCACAGCATCGTTGCAATTTGTTAAGTTATTTGTGTGTTGTTTATGCGACGTTGCGATATGCGATGTCGCATATCAGCCATCGGAGATTTCTTAAGATTTTCATTAATGGGTGCTTCTTAATGTATGTGATGCGATGAATTTCGTGCCGCTTCTTCGCAGTTTCTTATTGTGCTCATAAAGAAATGTTTCACTCTTCAACGTGCGATGTATTTTTGAGGAGTATAATACAAAAAAATTTATAATTTTTTTTGGATTTTTTACTAAGGGTCCCCACTTCTTTAGTGTTATTGCTAATACTAAAGAAGAAGGGGGGTTGTTGGTGGTCACAACAGGACCCAAGGTTATTCTATTGATAGGACTATTCCAATCTATGCGCACTCTGCACTTTCTTCCATACAACACCACAATGGGACTCATGCTCAATGATTCATGGTGTCCATTATTATAAGAAAATTCCACTAAGTGGAGGTAATCTTCCCACTTATGCAGCTGTTGCATCACAAACATTCTTAACATACCCTCCAAAACTTGATTCACTCATTTCGTTTCACCATATGTTTGTCGATGGTAGGCGTACTAAATTGAATCTGGGTACTCAACCAAGTAAAGAGTGTTTTCCAAAATGTGGATGTTATTTTTACATCCATATCGTAGATTACCACATTGGGTATTCTGTGCAGTTAGAAAATTGCCCCCATAAATATGTTTGCAATTTCCACAGTTTTGTAAGTGGATTGTACAAGTATGAAATGAGTGTTTTTTCTTATCTTGTCCATGACCACCATAGTTCATTCATGCTGCTTCTTAATTTGAGGTAACCCTGTGATGAATTCTAGAGTAATTGTCTCCTATTTCCACTTAGGAATCGGTAATGGTTGAAATATCCCAGCGGGGTGCTAATGCTTCGCCTTCACCAACTGGCACTCCAAACATTTGGATAGGCGCTCAATGACATCTTTCCTTAAACCAGGCGAAAAATAACCTTTTTTGAAGGGAGAAAATAGCTTCTAGTACCTTGGGTGGGCAGCATATGGTTTCTTATGAAATTCATCCAATATAAATTTGTTTATGGAATTCTGGCTATGAACATATATTCGGTTTCTGAAGGTTATCACTTTCTCTATATTTATTTCATAATCAGATGGCTCCCCCTTCACTTGATTTTCTAATGCCTCCTGGCAAAGGAAAGCATATTATAGGTCCTTCAAGGATGCTTTCTTAATTATTTCAGGTAGGTTTGATCTTAACTGACTAAATTGAACTTCATAAATACAATGTAATTTTCTTCTTAATGCATCGACCACTCGATTTTCTTTCCCTTTAAGGTGTTTCATTTCAAAATTGAATTCACTCAAAAATGTTTTGTAATACCCCTCCTTTGTGTACCACATTATTGTAAACCTAATCTAAGTTAAAGCTAGGTGTGATATCCTCCCTTGTGTGTTAAATGTTGTAAACCTAAGCCAAGGAAAGCTAGGTTTGATACCCTCCTTTTTCGGTTAAACTATTCTACACCTAAGCTGAGGAAAGCTAGGTGATATGTAATATGGAAAGCAAGTGTATTAATAAAATAAATCACTTGGACAATGGAGCACTAATGAAAAGAGATTTTGGGGTAAGGCCAAAACCCCTTTTCTTTACAATATTTGATCTTGGGACCTATGGGTTATGACCCATTTCATTATCGGGATCATTCCATAAGGCTTTAAGCCTTTAAGACCGGACCATATAACATATCAAATTCTTTTACACTACACTATAGGAAAATTTAAAATATGTGTTTAAGCCTCAAAAATCCGGGCAACACATATATCGAAAATACACAGGAACAAGGGAAATACAAAGGAAAAACCCCACTGGAACACAAATCTGGATCTAAAGTTCATTAAACCTGCATCTAGAATTATCGTCAGGTCCGCTCATCCTTTGTGCTATTCCTCTGAACTTTGATAAGCCGATACCTCCGATCTCCGATCGGCGATATCGCGTAATCGCATATCGGCCATCAGCATTCCATCACACTGTCTGCTAGTCTTCACCTCTGATATATGCGATGAGCGATTAAATCGCAACCATTGATCTGGCGCTTGATCCAATGGTTGGTGCTAAATCACATATCGGCACAACTAAATTTCTGTGGCTCGTTCCAATAACTCTCGAAGGGTTTCGCCAATTCAATATGAGATCTCCACTCCACAGTGATCTGATCTAAACTGTTGATCTCTGAGATCCAACGGTCGCTGTGCATTTTTTCTCGCTTCCTCTTAACTTAATCTCGCTAACCTTTTGATGTATTTATGTGTTAAACACAGTTCTGCCACCCTCTAAAAACACTCATATATAACGATATCTCATTAATCAATGGATTGCCATCGATCCTTATAGTGATCGATGGTCGATCAGTAATCTATTAACCTTGGATTCAAGCCATTATCGCATATATACATAGATAACACGAAAGGCATTATTACATAACACACAATCCCACAATTCGACACTTAAAAACACATTTTCCTATTATACATGGCATAATTACATTCTAAGGCATCTCAACCTTTGTAACAAGTTCTCCTTCGCCTACAATGTGCATATTCTATTCTCACAGTTTACTGTCTATTCCTCTATATCTATTTATTGAACACACACGCTCATATATATATATATATATCTATATATATATATATAGATATATATATATATATATATATATATATATATATATATATATATATAAGGGAACATTGGATCGGATCACTGGAAGGATCCAATCAATCCTCTCCATGAATCACTCAACAACTCCCTAATCTCTCTACATGCATACATATGTGGCAGATTACATTTAATAAGTCTCCTCAAGACTTTTATCCATTCCATCATTTACTCTGTTTTGAACAGAATTGTCCCCTGTTTTGCTCGATGGTCCACATCTCCTCCTTCTTCGCTTTGGATTCCTCTTTAATTAAGGGCGGGTTAGATACTCCTACATCAAGCACCAAGAGAGAGGAGATGCTTGCCAAATCCCATGAGGAATGGGATAGAGATGAATCTTTCATGATAAGCTTCTAGATGTGATTCTAGATAAGCTTGAAAGGATTGGATATGCATTGGATGGATGGGAGAAAAATATCCATTAGACATAAAAGCTTTGCAGGAGATAAAGCTTTTATGTGGAAAAGCATCATGGGAGATAAAGACTAGTTTTTTCGAATAAGACATCGGCAAATGGAAAAATCCATAAAGCGGAACACCACTAATGGTAACTAAATCATGAAAGAGGGTATCAAATACCTAGTGCATCGATCAATCAAGGCCATTTGATCCTTGGCAAGATCTTCGGCTCAGGGGGAATCAGAGGTGATTCATGGCTGGGTGGTGGTGCTCCTCCCTCCAGGTGAGGTTTAGTTGGTGTCATTGCATGGAATGGTTGTATGTAGGTTTCTTACCTTTCTTTTGATTATTTTATTTGGATCAATATTGTATATGTTACCTGTCTTAGCTTATGTATTGGTTTGATTCTATTTCTACTCATGTGATGGATTCCATTCTTATGCGTATGAATGAGTAGGATAGAAAATAAATCTAATGGAAATCTTCTTTATGTTAGTGAAGGAATTTTTACTGTTCTATAAAGCCTCTGGTTAATATGGCAGATGGTAGTAGATGGTTGCGGATTATCATAGTATAATATAGGTAATAGGATAATCTATGATGGTCAAGTTTTGTATTGCATGTATACCCTATAAGGATTTATTTGATTTTGTACATTGCTTAAAAGTAACCTTTATGATGGAAATGATCAACTCTTACTATGCATGTGTTCTCCATGCATCCTTATGTAGCAGAATGGCCTATCAAGTGGATGAAAACACTTCTGAGCAATCTAATTAAAGAGTAGATGTGATGAAAGTGTTGCATGTGATTATCTAATTTACTTTATAAATTTTATGCATGCATTATGGTAACTAGGTTATTGGCATAGAGGCAGACCATCTAGGAAGTAAATTCTAGTTTTATATTTAAAATTTGATACCATGCATGTCACAAGGTGCTTGAAGCTTGTGTGCTATGGTTCATCCTGATATTATTTTTAAAATCAAGGGAAATTAGGGGTTATTTTCTAGGTAGGCCATGGGGGTATGTTACAAATGGTATCAGAAAAAAGTTCAATCCTTGCGACCTATGGAATCATCTACCTCGGCAAAGTTTTGTTCGTAGATTTAATTATAAAATTCCTATGGAACAATAGCCCCAAATTTATCTTGAAATTTAAGCATATAATGTTTATATTAAATTCTCGCAAACCAAGGGAATTTTAGATTTCTAGAAAGAGACAATGTTAATCGGAGTAACCGACAATGAAAATGGCTTGATTATTCAAAATCAAAGATAGATTTCCTTGTCAGTAACGCTTTGTTGATTTTATCCTTACGCTAACCCAATCCATGGTTTCTCACCAAATATTAGTATACCAATATCATGTTGATTTATTTGATGAGAACATATTTACCATATGTAGACTATTTGACAGAATGTATCAACAAAGGTGCTAGGGAAAGTTTATGAGTGTAATAATGCTAGAACATACATATTGTCATCAGCCTATTTGATATTAGTGATAAATATCACATCATTTACCTTAAATAAGTTTTCCCATAAACCCCAAAGGTTTACTAAACGGGTATTGATGCAAGATGAGAATACTTTCTCCCAATCGGGGGGTTCAACTCTCTTGCTCCTTGGGGTTAAGCCCTATTGGAAAGGTCGACAATTTACCTAACTTGTCATCCATGGATGATGGGAAGTATTTGGTGAATTTCTGGGAAAGTGTTTTTGGCGAAAAATTGCTTATAATGTTTGGAAAGCCTACTAGATCTCTTACCCACCAACAATTAACAGTGCAGTACATTAAATTATGAATCATTTAAACTAGTAGATAAAGGTAGACCTTATGATGCTTGTAATATACTCTGTCAATATGAAGAAGTTAGAAAGGGAAATGGAAATTTAATTGATTAATCCTGTTGAGATAAAAAATGAATTGGGTTTAGTGCATTATGTTTATTGGGAAATGAGGTTTTGATTACGACATGTGGAGGCATTGACACTCTAATCCACTTCCAAAAAAATATGATATTATTATTCACATAAAGTTGATTTCCGAAAGCCGGTGGTTTCTATAAAATAAAAGAATGAGCGAAACTCTAATACATTGCAATGAAGGAATTAACCTTCTGATAAAAAACTGCTCAGCAAATGACCATCTCCTCACTCACCTCGGAGGCTTGGTTGTCAAACTAGTCGAATGGATGGAACATGGTTTCGTCAAATCAAAGAAAATAATTTGTCTGCCATTAAGTGAGAAAACAAGATGTACTATAATATCATCTCGCACAACTCCTACAGCTCCTTGTTTACATTAAGGGGCGTTGTTGACTACATGTGGTTCATCTTCACTTGTGGCAATGTGTTGGCCCTCTATGTCGTTATGTGAGGCCTTTAATGGACCAATCGGCTATGGTGGATTGGTCTAATCAACCGCCTACACATCGGTGAATGAAGTTGAACGCGTGCATGCTAACTTCTCTCTCTACAACCGGCTTCTCCATAATACCGAAATGCCGAGATAAAATCCGATTTGCGCATAATGCATGCTAAGTATGGGGATGTGTATATATATAAAAAATATATCTCCATAAAATAAATAAAACCGAAAAACTGACCATCAGGTTTTTTCCCAGGTAACATCATGGAGTTGTTGTGCATTCAAAATAAGGTTTGAAGTCATTAGTGTAAAATATTACTTGTTCGATTTTTGACATAAAATGTTTATGTTGTAATTCAAACGTAGAATTACTGCTGAGAATTATAAATGAATAAAAGAATTGAGAAGTGTGAAAAAAAATCCGGAGGTATAGAATATAATCGGTTCATAAAAACAATACAAAACATGAGATGTAATTTCGGCAATTCAAAAAATAGAAGAGATAACAATGGTAGTAGAGTTAGAATCAAATCTGGTTTTCATTAATGCATTGATTCAATAGTTGTATCATAATCCAAACACCTCAGTAACATATGCATGGTCCAATAGGGAGCAATTATGGACCACCATAGAAATGGCATTAATTCAAAACGCGTTAAAAAAAAAAAAAAAAAAAAAAAGCCTCGAATCACCCTAAGATTGCTATTTCTTTTTGGGTAAGTTGCCTCTCTTCGTGCCGAATTGTCAATTGTTCTTATCACTCACCTGCACTCCATTGATGATGGTCACCCTCTAGCCCCCCAAAAGGTGATATGCCACTCCATTGATGATGGTCACCCTCTAGCCCCCCAAAAGGTGATATGCCAGATGTTCATATGGATTAGGTATAAGTTTGATGTTTCTTTGTAATGTTGCCTTTCAGGTTGTTTTATCACAGAGTTGGATTCTGATAACGATCAATAGTTTGATATAAGAAATGTTTTAAAAGCAGAAGGATAAGGTTATCCGACGCAAAGGACAAAAGCCTAATATAAGGCATATGCCATTCTTTTAGTGCTATATCTATCAGTGAATGTGGATACCATATGTTGTTCAGTCAATATATATCGACAAATCTTGTCTAAACAGAATGCAAAAGTTCACACTAATCGTTCCATTTATTTGAGTTTGAAGAACACCCGAGTATTATCTAATCTATGGGTCCTTGATCTGGTGGTTCTAGCTGTAATGGAACTACGTCGAGTTAGAAAAAATAGTGAGTACTACCTTAAATAATTAGGACTCTGTAATTTGCGTTAAAGTGTAGCTACGATGATTACTTAGGTTTAGAGTTTATGTTATTTCCTACAATACCTTAAGATTCATTGAAGATATATATATATTTGTGTTGATTATGACGATGGAGCGCCATCGATATGAGAATAGAAGCAGCCAAGGGGCTGCAGCTGCAGAGAAAAAAATGATGGGATTGTGAAGGAGTCCTCTGTGAAGGTTCATGTCTGTGAATTTGGATGTTCCCCTAGAATGCATCTCTCTATTCATTTTAAGGGGTCTGAAATTGTTCCAAGCATTTGTTTATGTGTAGTGTTGTTCGGTACTGTTCTGTAGTGGTTTAACAGTGCCAAAAGCAAGTTCTGCAGTGGTTTAAGCAGTAGACCGCTCCAAAAATGACTGAACAAGTTCTGTCTCGGAAGATCTAGATATTCTCTAGTATGGGTGAGGTATTGTTCGGTTGATTTTGTTCTGGTTGAACAAGCTTAAATAGGTATATGCATAAGGTATTATGGGCACTGTTTACTTATGCAGTTGTCAGATATATGTAGGAAGAGATAATTTGATATTGTCATGAAATTAGTTTCTTGGAAGGGTGACTGTATTCTAGGAATATTTCTTTAATGTGCCTTATTCTAGATTGCATAAAAGTAAGGTACCTGAGCTAGAATATTTCTTATACTCTCGAGGTGTCTAGATGAAGTTGTAAGAAAATTCTTACGTGAAGGCTCGATTCTAATAGAGACAATGATCAGAACCTTATTGACAGGGGAACTATGCCCTAGCAGGGGACCTAACATTGACATGTCACTGGATTCCCCAGCATATATGTATCTAATTACTGAACAAGGTCATAAACAATATAATACAGATAATAAGTTTTCTACATTATCTGTTAGAGAACTCATAGTTGCAAAACATGCTTGGTTCCTTGTAGGAGTTCAAATATTCCCATGTCTCCTTATCTAGTACCTGGTACATCAAAGATTTTCGCTATTCCAGTAGGATGTCAATTTGATCAAAGTTAAACCGAGAGTTTACTTTTTATCCGCGGTGTAGAGACCCCAATTAAATGGCATTGTTTTGAAATTTTTTGACATTTTAAATGTTCTAAATTTTGAATTTCGTGTGCATTTTATTTTAGTATATGATGTATTAAACTTTGAATTTCATGCGTCTTTTATCATAGTAGGATTGAAATTTAATCTACGATATGATTCCACTATGGAATTCAAAACCTGCTGGGCTAACGCGACGCGTTCAATGATCTATCTCCCCTCTGGTGGATGACAATAAGTGGTGGACTAACATGAGAAATCTCTACATTAGCATGATGAATGAATTCATTTGTTTCTTGTATATTGGCGTTTCAGTTATGGATGATCTATGTGTAATAGGTTTTGTATTTACCGAGAGAAAGATCATGTACTTAATTTAAACGTCCTTTAGAAAAGTTGAAACGTTTCTAATTATAGCCTTTAAATTACGAAATAGGTATGCGGGTTGCACATTGTGTCGATATGTTACTAGATGTCACCAGCATAGTGGAAAATATGCAGAAATTAATTTTTCTATCTATAACTATTCACCGGGGAAAGAAAGCAAAAAGTGAAGTGATGTTAGTAAAATTACATAAAGAAAGCAAAAGGTGAAATGAAGTTAGTAAAATTAAATATAACTATTCACCGGGGAAAGAAATAAAAAATTTAAAATGAAGTGAGTAGAATTAATAAAATTAAATGTACAATTAAATTCTTTCACTTTGCGTCGGTTTTTATTTATGCTGTAAAGATGGCATAAGTAAATTTTTCTAATGCATGTAAATTAAAAATGCATAATATATTACAAATTAAGTTTAATGTAGTATGTACAAATCATATTTTTGTACATTATTGATATTTAGTTCTGTTAAAAAAAATGTGAATTACAAAACTTGTTTTCATGAAATAACATGGGAATTTAAAACTTGGTTCACTGTTTCTCAAAACTATGTTAATGTGAATTTTGGTTCATGCATACAATTGCATTTCGTGCAAATGGTAATGAGGATGTGTGGATGGGCTAGGAAGGCAATCATGTCGATGACAAGAAAGTGGTGAACATATCATTTTTCTTTTAAGCATGAGATCAAGTTGAGATAAAGAAACTTATGAAGTATAGTTGCACAACTAAGCATGCAATATGAAAGAAAAAAAAATAATAAAAAATAATTAACCAAGATATGTAAAACATGTTTTCTAAAAATGTTTTGTTTGTGGTTAATTATGCATAAAGCATGATGAATGAGTTCATTAATTGTTTAACTGTATATTGAAAAATAGAATTGTTGAGATACATACAACATAGATGTGAAAACCTTTTTTGACAAGACTTGGAAATTCTCTATGGGAAAAGTAGTTTACATAGTGTTAAGAAAATAACTACTCATTTTAGATTACATCAAAGAGTTAAATCCTTATGTATAATCATTTCTAAGGAAATTTTCTACCTGCAAAATTTGGTTATTTTGTTGGGTTGATTTTTCATGTAATTTTCCAAAATAGTCATGTTTGAGCATGTGGAGGTTGTGGTATCGAAAGTGAAGGAAAAATACATATCCATGCATATTAATGAGTTATATGAATTTACAATGCAAGCACATATGTGTGTAGTGTTATAGCCTTGTAAGAATATTGTATTATAAAATGGTATAGTATAGTTGCATAGTAATTAGTTATATGAATCTTCCACGTCAGCACTTTTTCATGGATTCTAGTATTGATAGTCTCTTACATGTTGAAAGAAAGTAAAATTCATTGCTCAACAATAATAAAGATATTGGTTACCCCAATGCCTATTAAAAGGGAGTATGTTATGTAGAAGGAAAAACCGTGATTAACCTAATGATTATATTGGTAAAACAGGGTGGAGTTGTTATTGTGTTATGTTAGACTCTATGTTGGGCAAGGATTGGTGGGTTTTGATTTGTAAAATCAATGTTATGCTGCTATCAATGCTTACATATATGCATATCACGTAGAAATTTGGTTTTTCCTACATGCAGGGGATTTGAACTATATTGAAGTTATATAGTGATAGCATACATGCTTGGGCTGATATATGCCAATATTAAATAGGAAAAGTATGTGTTACTATGTTAAGAGTCATGCTGGACAAAGAAATTGAAGGTTATTAATCTTACTAACAAGAAAAATCTTATAACCAAAAATGTTATAGCAGGCAATATAAAGCAATTACCTTAAAAAGTGATGTTGTTCAACTTTGTCAAAATTAATAACAAGTAATGTATATGGGTGGAAGATATCATTACTTGACTGGCATACTTACATATGCTGTGTGATTCAAACAGGAATTCATAAATAGATAACTCATCTTTGGTAAAGGGTGATTTAATGTTAATAATAAGCTAACATGTAAATACCCTGAGATAATAAACCCTTACAACTACAAGGAATGTAGGATTGTAAGTAGTAAGAAATTTCATGTACAACTACATGGAATTATGTATGGTCAATAGGTTAGTTGAAGCATAAATAGGGCAACAATAAAACATACGAGGTGAATTAATTATCTCATGAATATTAAACTTCAATAGCTATGAGTTAATAATCGGCTTTAGAATATTAAGCAGAAGGTATGATTAAGAGGAAAATATGCATGAATCCAATAATGTGCGGTTGATATTGTAACATGACATAAAAACTTTCTTAATTACATATATGAACCATGAAAAATAGATGTTGGTATGATACTAACATGATGGAAAATATGTGGATTAAGTTTATGTCATATAGGTGATACCATGGGGATGGTATTATAGGCTATACCACAGCTGGACTATGTACAACAATACATATGCGACCATATGACTACATATGCTACAAGGTTGTAAAATTAAATGTGTGTTGTAGGATAAAGTGCACAGTGTATGGAGAATGGAGATACCCTCAAAGGTCTTCCCAAGACCTTTGGCAGACTGTAAGATTATTTGCAACCGTCACAAAGTTACATGCATGTTCATAAACAATAACTAACTATCAAAGTAGGACAAATAGATTACCTCAAGCCTCCGTGTAGATTTGTTGGAGAGCACAATGCAGCTAGGTGGAAGTCTCCTGAGCCGGCTCCAGATCAAGTCCTGCACATAGAAGTGACAAGCATAATCATATCATACAACCTTGATAACTAATACATGAATACATAAAAGAACATCTACTTACACATAACTAAGCTACTCATGCTAAAAGGTATTGAACAAACAAGTAAATGAATGATAGTACCAATACCACGGAGTAGACAGTACAACTGTAGTTCTATATTAATGTTGGAAGAGTGATTACAGCCATATGTTGCATCAGCCTTCCCTTACCCCTCCAGCTTCTCTCTCTCTCTCTCCCTTCTTACCAAATTCTTTTGATTTGAGACAATGCTCAACAATCAAGTATGATATCCTTTCAAATGATCTGACCTCTTTCACCATAACCCTAGCTTTTCTTATGTAGAATTGAGTTAGGGTTGTCAAGTTCCTCCATGAGTTCCTTAGGGTAAAATCAATGAAGTTGCCATGCTTTTCAGCTCTTTCCCATTTGCCTCCAATAGGATTAGAAATCCCCCAAATAGGTCGCACTTGAGATGTTTCTTTGCTTTTCTTGAGTAGATCTAGGAGAAAATATCTAGATATTTATGAGTCATTTTGCTCCTTTGACCATTAGAACTTCATTAGGGTCCATTAACGCTGTTCCCGAACTAGCAACTAGAGTTAGTTGGGTCACTAACACACCCTTAGGCTTGTAGAGAAGCTCTATAAAGTAGGTTGTCAGTGCATAGCCAGCGTTAGTGTGGAAATAAGGCATGTGATCTTGGTCTTTACTTCAACTATCATGTCTTTCCCCTCTGAGCTGATGAGGGGGTCAATTTTCTATATGAAAAATGCCCCCTAAAGTGTGATATTAGAGCTTGTGACGATGGCCCAAATACTTTACTTAACTGTAATTTTCCTTCTTCGACAAAAAGAGAGAGAGGATCGGAGCTTCGGGTGGTACGGGAAACCTGATACAACA
Source organism: Pinus tabuliformis (assembly GCA_031772625.1). Classification (NCBI taxonomy): domain Eukaryota; kingdom Viridiplantae; phylum Streptophyta; class Pinopsida; order Pinales; family Pinaceae; genus Pinus; species Pinus tabuliformis. The sequence continues at coordinate 190,464,010 of CM062808.1, forward strand.
CATATATATAAAACTACTAAAATCATGTCTTGAGTCAGGCATTCCCATGCTCAGTAGCTATGTCAAAGTGATTTTCTCCAAAGAGATATGGTGATGTTGGCCACCGATAAGCACAATGCGGGTCCGGTGTCATAATAGAATCATCTTGATAAGCTATCTTCAAAAAACAATATACGCAACTTGGGAGAGGAAACAAGGTTGAGTGATGCAAGCCTCTACCCAAGGTCTTCATTTCCACTTCACCGAACAACATAAATCAATACATGTGAATATATGCGTTGATGTTGAACATGCACGAAATCATCTGATTACTAGTCAATAATGGAGACCGTTAACAGATGCAAGGAAGGCCACCAATAATGGTGATGGTCTCCAAGATGCATAGTACAATCTAATGAGTGTGAAAGATGTTTTTGTCATCGAACACATGTAGAATCGCTTAACCAGGAGCCAATAATGAGAACCCCTGATCAAACACAAGGAATCCTGCCACTAATGTTTGCAAGTACCAAGGCACTGAATGTGTTTTTGGATTGTCTTCCTAGATAGAGTGTTGAAGTCGATAGGAAGATCCTTTTCGAAAGGTAGGCAATAATGTATCCTACATCAATTGACATGAAACAGGACAAGAATGATTTCTTTTTTGAGGAATCTTTGGTCATTGGGTCTAAAAAACAGAGGGCATGATGAAAGGATATGATTGATGGGTTGATGGAGGAAACAAAAGGTTAACCCTTGAACAATAGAAGTCACGATAACGGTTTTAACCATGCAGCACTAGACTCATGAACACCAAAGAGTGTTAGGATACAGAAATACAAGAACATTGGGGTATTTAGGCTAAACTCATAGGATGGTAGGACTCATATTGAGAGGCCATCACAAGGAAGGTTTATCTAAGGGAGTGCCATGTTCAAGGGAGAGATTGCTGCCAAACCACGCTTTCTAATGTTGAATGTAGTTGTATTGTCTACTTTCCCCATTTGATTAGTTTAGTGAGTCAAACGGGTAAACTCGTCGATCTTTTCATATTTTAAGAGTATGAAAAGGACCTTGAAAAGAACGACTATATGCCCTATTTGAATGAGTCCAGACAGGAAAACTCATTGATCTTTTCATGTTTTGAGAGTCTGAAAAAGGATCGTAAAAAGAGCGACTATATATCTTATCAGTGTAATTTAATGAGTACAGAATAGACAACTCAGTGGTATTTTCATATTTAGAGAGTCTGAAAAGATCGTAAAGAATGACTCCATGGTGGTCCCTTTGTCATAGTTTTTAACCGGGTGCGACAAAAGGTTAATAGTGTACCCGAACCGGTTACTTTTCCATGAGTTAATTTATTGAATCCGGATAAAGAGAAACCTATGTTCAATGGATGTTGACCTCATTTTGTTACGAGTACGAGGAGATGAACTAAACTCATCTTTCGTCGTGAATTTTTAATGAGTCACACGATGACAAACTCAATACCTTCATCAAATTTTAATGAGTCAAATGAAGAAAACTCAAAGTATATTTTTCAGTTTATTGAGCAAGGAAAAAGAGGTAAAAGAACTTCTCATTCCTTCTTCGTAGATTTAATGAGCCCGAAGAAGGGGAAAAGCACGGGGATTTTTTCGTTTTAAGAACGAGAAATGGTCCCAAAAAGGAAAGTGCTCTTGTTGGTCCCATAGATTTTTAATGAGCCTGGTGACAAAAACTCGGGATTTTTCAGTTTAACGAGCGAGAAAAGTACCTAAAAGAATGCTCGGGTTATATTTATAAATTTTTAACGAGCCTAAAGACAAAACTCAGGATTTTTTCAGTTTTATGAGCGAGAAAAAAGCACTTAAAAAGAATGCTCTGATGGTCTTTTTCAGTTAGTGAGATAGAAAAAGAGCGAAAAAGAGTTGCTTAGACCGTCGTCGTATGTGTTTAACAAGCCCAACGATGACAAACTTGAGGATTTTTTGGTTTTTGAGAGTGAGAAAATATCCCATAAAAGAAAAGTGCTCTTTGAGAATTGCATGCAGCTTTTACTGCTTTTCATTCATGAAGGTACTTTCATCAAAAGCGAAAAAAACAGCAATTCCTATGCATATGAGTTCATGCATGATAAAAAATCTCAGGGAATGGACTACTTTTTATTTAATGATTTCAAAAATCATGTCTCCAAAAAAAATATAAGGAAGTGCTTTGAGCTTTCACATTCACCATTTTCACTACTTGAGAATTGTGAGAACATTTTCGAGCTAAAGAGGAGTCGATTTTCTATGGACCATTGAAGGATATTTGGGAAACCATTCGATGTACCGTCTGTCCTAGGTAGAGGCTAAAACCTTGCTCTATGCATTTGTTAAATTTTCTTGACAGTTTCAGGGGTGGATTTTTGCAAATCTGAGGTTCCCTAAAGTAGTGTTTGCGCATTGATGCCCTCCAGATGGCCTGTAGGGAGCGTTAAATTCTCTGTACGACCTACTAGAGGGTGTTAATCTTCCTTGTGTACCACTAGGGGGAGCGTTAGAGCTGAAGGGTCCATTTTAAAACCTCATGCAAGGATTCCTGAAGCTATTTTGCCCCATTTTGACTGTTTTTAGGGTTATTTTGCACAGGTCTCGGGCCATAATGACTAGTCTAAGGAGGGAATGGGCCCATGATAGCTAGGAATTGCTGATGTGAAACGATCCAGCATGCATACTTACATTACGCCGTTGCGGTTTACTGAAGTATGCAAAGTGGGAGATGATGAAAGGGTAGGAGGATTTATTGAGATGTATTATCTAGCGCTGGAATGAACACGAGAAATTGTTCAGGATTGTAGATCATGAGCTGGTTATTGACCATGATGACATATACTTTTTAACCAATCTGTCGTGTCGGGGGGCATAGGAAAACCTCAACGGGGGTAGGCCAGATCCACGATCTACCCTAGAGATTGTGCAATCCTACTGCAGCAATAGAGTCCCCATAGAGAGGATAAGGTCCAGGTCTATGAGGGAAATTTTATGGTTGATTGTGCAGTTGGTGGGGTTAAAGAGTCCCCACGTTCTGATAAAGGCCCAACCGTTGCTTGCAGTTGACTGTGTCCAGCCATAGATGTTCAATTGGTGTGAAGCAGTACTTTTCCAATTGAAGGCAGAGTTAACAGAATGCAAGACTCGTGCCCAACACAGTTTTGGGTATGGTACTCTCATAGCTTCATTCATTCTTGAGAGGGTACCTATTATGTGCCCAAGGATGAGCTTAGGTTCCTTTGATCCAAGGGAGCCAAGGCAGGGGCGATGGTCATCACTCGATCCTCGCACAAGATGAGGACCGATCCGGCATTTCTTCGAGGAAGATTTCTTCCAGTGCCTTCGTGGCCAAATTGTGATGATTGATGACTATGCTTATAAGGCCATGGACTTTACTGGCAACCCTAACTTGATGCTACCGCCCGGGATCAACTGGGGTCCTCAATGTGAGAATGATTTTTGAAAGTACTTCAAGTATTTTTTTAGATTTTGAATGTTTATGTAATGTTTTTATAGGCGAAATAAGTACTGACATGAAGCTTTATGCTTTAACATAGATGTGGTGCCATTACAACCAGCAGTTGAACCTCGCCATATGCCATGAGGAGGCCAACTACCTACTGGGGAGGGTGATACCGACAATCTTCGCGAGGTTTTGAGGGAGGGCTTGCGCATGGGTGTCCCCGCCCCCTTCTATGAGGGAGATTCCCGCTCATATGCATCGACACATAGTCGGTGTACCTGAGCGGTTTCTGGTTCCTCTTTGGAGGATAGCTAGAGTGGTTTTAGCATTTTAGGAGCAATAGGATCTTTTTAGTAGGCGTTTTGGCATAACCAGTAGGCATTTGTAGCTGGGCTTAGTAGCCATTTTGGTATTTTGATGGCATAAATGTTTTTTAAATGCTTTTGTAAAATTTTTAACTTAGTAAATTTTTTACTTTTCATGCATGCTTCTATAGTGAATGAGACAGATGCCAATCTAATACATAGTTAGCTAATGAATCAACAACCACATTAAATTCTCTAGGAATGTGCTCATATGTGATTATTTCAAATTGATGTTCTAGGAGTCGTACCCTTAAATAATGACGTAACAAGGTTGGATTATGAATGTGATAACGATTTGCCAATTGCATAACAACTAGCTGGGAGACTAACCTGACCACCAGATTAGAGATGTCCCTTGATGACGCTATGATCAAGTGAAATTATAGACATATACTCAGCAATATTGTTTGTGGCGGTACCAAGAAAGACTCCCCCAAAACATAATAGTTATGACTCAATTGTGTAGATGACCCAAGCAGCTGATGCAATGTGCTGTGTGTGACAACTGGCACAATTCGCGTATCCTATGTATGCTAAGGGTGATGAAGGCATCTGCATTGCAAGAAGAATGTATGAGACCAATACTCCAATAAATATCAAAACAATCCAATCACACAAAAAAGGAAAGAAAAACTTATGAATACATAAAATTACAAAGCACATGCCCAGTGTGAAACTAGGCATAATACGTTTTAAGATAGAGCCCATTTCTAGGCTCCACAAGCAGGACTCCTTCCCAGTCCTGCAGTTCATATGCCCCTTTTGAGGGGACTTTCTTGACAACATAGGGACCTAGCCATAAGGGTTGAAGTGTTCCTACCCCCAAGAGGTCATGTTTGTTATCATAGTGCAAAACAAGATCTCCCTCTTGGTAAGAACGAGGCTTGACCTTTTTTTCGTATTGGGTTTTTACCTGGCGCTTGTGAGCCTCAAGTGCCAATTCGGCATCTCGATGGGTTTCGTCCAGTTGATTAAGGTATAGTAAGCGTTGTTCTTCGGCAGTAGTGCTGGGCAGGAGTTCAATGGCTATTTGCAGGGAAGGGATTTGACACTCGATGGCTAAGACTCCTTCCAAGCCGTAAGCGAGTTGAAAAGGTGTAAAGCCCGTGGTAGTTGTTACTGAAGTTTGGTATGCCCATAGCGCCAAATATAACATTCTGTGCCAATTGGTTTTATGATTTCCTACCAAGCTATGGATCATGGTTTTTAGGACACCATCGACAACTTCTACCTGACCATTAGCTTGGGGGTACCAAGAGGATGACTCATCCTGATGAAAACCAAGCAGGGATGTTAAATCAGACATCATATGGTTCTGGAAATGAGATCCATGGTCTGTAACGATCGCGCAGGGTACACCAAAATGAAAAATAACCTGATTGAACAGGAATAGTGTCACAGTTTCTCCATCGACTATGTAGGTGGGAAGGGCTTCAGCCCATTTCATGAAATAGTCCACAACTACTATGATATAGTTGTGTCTAGTGGAGGAAACGAGATTGCAGGTTACAAAGTCTATCCCCCATTTGGCAAAGGGGCCAATGGAGATCATCGGGTGCAGGAGGGCCGAAGGAGTGCACATTTTCTTTGTAAATACTTGATAAGGATGGCATTGCTGGATGGCCTTGACATAGTCTTTGAACAAGGTTGGCCAGTAATAGCCTGTGCGTAAGATTTTTTGTGCAGTAGATATACTAGAAAGATGACCGCGACATGCCCCAGCATAGAATTCATTTAAAACATGTTCCGCCTCTTCATGAGTGAGGCAATGCCGAAGAACTATATCCACACCATGATTATATAACGTACAGTTAATCATTAGATAGTGTCGTGCTTGGTGGCGGATGCGACGACAGTCACCTGTCGACAGTTCAGGGCGGAACCATTGTGCTTGGAGGTAGACAAGAATATCCCCTACCAAAGGTCAATTGTCTCGATAAGTTAGATAGCCTCATCTAGGAGAGGATCGTGGGCTATCTCATTTAGATCGACGATGGGAAGTTCCGACAAAAGTTCAGTGAAGACTAAGGAGTTGTTCGCCTTGGCAGTTGTGAAAACCAAATCAAACTATTGGAGGATCACAATCCATTTTGAATATTTTCCTCCAATTACTCGACGAGACAAAATATGTCTCATGGGATTCTCCAAGGCGATGACAGTAGTGTCTCGCAGTAGTATGTAGTGTTGAAATTGGTTGACAGTAAAGACAACTGCCAATGACAGCTTTTCCACATGTGAATATCTAAGTTCGGGCCCAGTCGGGCCATTGGACAGATAATAGATCACATGTTCACTCCGCTCATCATGAGCTTGAACCAAGACCATTCCAAGAGAGGATGGCAAGGCTGCCAGGTATAGAAGAAAGTCGCGGCTATTGTCGGGAACACTAAGGTGTTAGGCTGATATAAGCGCCTTTTTCAAGGCATCAAATGATCGTTGAGCTTGATCATCCCACAAATATGGCACTCCCCTCTTAAGTAGGCACATGAAGCCTTTTTTCAATTTGGCATAATTTATGATGAACTGTCATTAAAGTTTGCTTTCCCTTGCAAACGTTGGAGCTATAGAACATATTGTGGTTTAGGAAATTGAGTAATTGCCTTTACCTTATCGGTATCAATGCTAATCCCGTACTTGGAGACAATGAATCCAAGTAAGCATCTAGATTCGACGAAGAAAACATATTTATGTGGATTCAGGCGGATGTTGTAAAACCGACACCTTAGAAATATCGCTCTTAAATGGTTGAGGTGCTGCATTCGTTGCTTGGAATGGGTTGGAAGGTTATCCAAGTAAGCTTGAACAATATGCTTGATATCATGAAATGCGTAGTCCATGGCTCTTACAAAAGTTGTTGCAGCATTCTTTAAACCGAATGGGAGTTTTCGATGGGCAAAGATGCCCCATGGGCAGACGAAGGCAGTTTTATGCTAGTCTTTGGGTTTTATAGCAATTTGGTTGTAACGTGCGAATCCATCCATGAATGAAAATGATTCACAACTGGCACAGTCATCGATGATTTGATCAATGAAGGGTGTTGGATAATTATCCTTTGGACACGCGGCATTCATGTCTTGATAGTCAACACATACGCAGATGATTCCTTGTTTTTTATCAACATGAACCAGATTGGAAACCCATTCTGTTAAAGGAACGGGATAGATGAAACCAACATATAACAATTTTGCTACCTCGGTTTTTATGGTTGTCGTTTTGCGGGGATGGACAAGTCGAAGTCTTTGACGGACATGTTTTTCATTTTCAGAAAGCTTGATCTCATGCTTGACAATAGACAGATCTATGTCGGGAATTTCCTCATAAGTCCAGGAAAATACGTCACGAAATTCCTTAAAAAGGTAGTTGAAGATTGCAATTTCCTCATGATTGCAATCTGCTTCAATCTTGATGTTTTCGATGATGCCTGTTTTGACAGAAATATCGATGAGCAATGTCTTTGAAATATTGACCATGTTTCCTTCTGGCTTCAAAGTCTGGATGGTTGTATAGGGTGAGGAAATTGTTTTTGGTATGTCAGGGGATAGGATTTGAAGAGGCGTCATGTCTGAATCAGATATCGAAACACAATGGTGCCAATCATCCCAAGGTCGCTCTTCTAAACTCATGATTTCTTGAATAGCTTTGTCCGTAGGTAGGACTTGATTGAGTGGATCAAAAGAATGAGTGTTTATGGGAGGGGCAGTGGTACCGTTGGCCATAACCAAAGTGACTGGAGATGTGGATGTAGATTGAGTGGCTTGGTAGGCCAATTCAACTAGTGATAGTGGCATTTGTTCTCCATATGTGTCAATGTCTGAAGGAGCCTGTAGGATCCATGGATCGGTCTGTTCGTGAGGAATAGATGAAAGCACGTTGACTGTCTGTGAAACTTTGGGTGGCTGAAGAGGGAAACAACCCATGAGGGAAGAAGCCTTCAGTAGACTGATACCAATACTAACGTAAGAGTCAGGTACACCACCTACTAGGGGTACAGAGCCGCTTGGTAACGGGGAGTAATTAGGGGTGCAGAAGGATAGTTGATATCCTGTAACTAACTTTCCATCCAAAAGAAATAGGATGATGCGAAAGATAGTAGATAAGATGGCCATCATGGCATATGTCCAACTGCGACCCAGCAAGACATTATGGTCGAGTTTTTTATGTACAACTTCTATGTCCACCATTACTTTTTTCCCATACAAAGTGGTGGGGTAGCTAGCTAGGTAACCTTTTGGGATGAAAGTGTGGCCATTGAAAAATTTAAGGGAATTCGACGGCGGGGATAGGGTTGGAGAACCCAGAGCGAGCCAACATGAAGCCGACATGACGCAGGTAGAAGCACCCTCATTCATGATGGTTCTGTGTAAACCTTTACCTTTCGAAAAAGTTTCACTTGAAATGCAAGCTGGTGGGAAAGGGGAGGTTTACACTTTTCCATGTCAAGAAATGCAAGCATGGAATCCTGTGGGTCGATACCACCGATAGCCAAAAGCAAAGCATTCCTTTGTGTTGGGCATGTTTGTAATACTTCGAGCACCGACATAGCCGACGGCACTTGCGCCAATTCTTCAACAATTTTGTAGTTTTTGGTGGCACGTGAAAATGTATTGTGTGTTGTGCGTCGAAGTGCCCCTTTGGGGGGGCAAATTGCAAGGTCAAAAATTGGCCTTTCGATATGCAAATCATTGGGCGGTGGTGGGTTTTGATTTGAAGAAGGTTCCTCTACATGAGCGACAAGAGCTTCATAGGATTTGGCTCTTATTTGTAGATCTACTGTTTTAAAGGTGTAAATGGTAGAAGATCCTTCACCAGCTGAAGGATGTTGCAAACCACCATTGCCCCCTTGCAGGGGTTGGGGTTGGTTTGCGATAAGGTTTTGCTGCTACTGAGTGGGGAAAGGATTATTAAGGAGAGCACAGGTCCTACCAGTATCCTTTATAGCAGTGTATTCTGCACATTCCTGAAGACGCGTGCAGTGATAGGTCATGTGGTCTTCAGCACAGATTTTGCAAGGGAATCTAGTGAGTTTATCCTTTCCATCATCAGGAGGCGTAGCAACCTTCTCTTTTGGGTTTTGCTACTTTGTTGACTATTCCTCAAAAGGAGCGGCCTTTTTCTTATTCTTCTTGTTCTTACCACTAGGTTTTTGCGTAGACTGCACATAGTTTATCACAGTGCTAGGAAGAGTAGTCGATTCGGTAGAGGGGTCCACTAACATCTGGACAATGTGACTGCTGAGTTGTTTTACAGCAGCCCTAGAGGTTGTGTTGATAATCCCATCGGCATGCGCTCCGGGTTGCTGAGTAGCGGAGACATTGGAGTTACGAGGGGCATTGAGGATTATGTCGTAAAGAGTGCCAGACTATGAATATATCAGATCTAAGTGCTGGCCACGATGTATGGATTGGTCTTCTGTGACCGCACCACCTAAAGCGACATCTTTAGCGATTTGCGGGAGTAGGTACTTGTAGAACCAGTCCGCTAAGAGATAGTCTAGGAGGGGAGCTTTAACTAACCTCCACGTATGTGTCCATTCATGTATATGACGAGAGATGCGCGTGGCGGTATCCTGACGTAGTGAAGTGAGGAGCTCTGTCCCAATCTCATAGCGGATGGGTAGCTAGAAGTGCTTTAGGAATTCCATTGCTAGAGTGTCGAAGGTATTTACTGACCCGCATGGTAACTCAATGTACCACTTAGCTACGTTTCCATTGAGGGTGTGGGGAAAAAGATGTAACCAGACACTATCATCCACCATGGAGATGGAAACACAACAAAGATGGTAGGTGGTGATGTGAGTGCTTAGATACTCCCCTTGTTTCCCTTCCAACTTAGGGATGTGTGTTGGTGTCTTATGTGGGATCGGTGGCCAAAGTAAGTTGTGGTAGATGGGGTCATTTGCAAGTTTGTACAAGTCGGGGATATCCAACGTTGCCAAGAAAGGCAAAGTGTGTGGTGCCCCTAACTCAGACCAAGGCGGTGACATATGACTTGAGGAACCTTGCGGTCCTCCCATCGTTTGAGTCCCAATATTATACATAGGCTACGTGGAATAGTAGTTGCCTTGGGGTATGATGTTGTAGTGTGGGTTTCCATGGGGAATCTAATGTTGGGGTATAGAATTTCCCTCAGGATAAGTAGTGCCCACTTGAGTTATTTGAATTTGTGAGTAGGGTGCCCCCATGGATTGGTTGGGACCTCCTAGAGGATTCCTTCCTACCACAGAACCAACCATATGTCCCTGATTGAAATAAGGAACACTCATTTCAATCAATGACTGACGATGCATGCCTGAGAATGGAGGGGGAACTGTTACGTTCCCGACTGGTATGTGCATATTGGCAATGCCCCCAGATACTTGAATCTGGGGCATTGAACTATACAATGGTTGTGGACCATATTATTGGTGGATGGGAACTGCGCTAATAGTGCTATATTGGGCATTATATGGAGCGTTGTATGTAGCACTTGTTGAGGGTATACAGTTTGAAACTAATGGGGTGGAACCTGGCATCGGTTGGGTTCCAGTCATGGAGGGTGTCATCTGACTTGTTGTACCTGGGACAAATGGGATAGCAGGGTTCGCCATCAATAATGTGGTGGTGACTGTCGACTGGGGAAGTGGTGGAGGACCAAAAGTGTCCACAAAGTTCCACGACCCATTAGTCATCGACGGGATGGATGGAAATGTTCCACCTTCAGAAACAAGGAGTACAGCTGCCACTGGAACCAAGAGTGGGTCCAACGGATTCGTGAGTGGAGGGTTAAAGTGAGGAAGAAATCCTTCAGTAAATAAATCCTCCGGCAAACTTGAATCATCAGTTGTCCAAACAGATTCTGTGTGAGATCTGGGAGACTAATTCCCGGAAGATAGGGAATCCAGTTCACTGGAGCTCGGCGGGTCTTCCACAATGACTGGAGGAAGTCCTAACAATCATCTAGATTGATGACCAGTGCTGGATGTAGCCACTGTTAACGCTAGTTTTTATCAATAAATTTTATTGTGATATTTGTTAAAGTCTCAAATGATAACACTCAGGTACCTAAAAGGTATAAAAAATACACTAAGTTGATTAACTAGCAAACAAAGGGAAATGACCCTGTCTGATAAGCATCGATCATTGGAGATGAAACCCAGTATCACAATGAATAATAGAGAGGGCTGGCCAAATGTATAGTTACAGTTACTCTTGAGCTTTGCCCGAACCTCATATTGAGGGGCCAAGTACTCTCGTGAAGACAAGCACCCTCCCAAAAACTGAAGACAGAGTAGGTCCGTCTTTGTTAGGTACCAAGGCAGCCCACCCCAGTCACCTTCTGTAAGTCCCTAAAAGCTTGGCCACTAAGGATACCTCAAATAATAGACACTACCAGGGGGGACATAGTTGAAAATAGTATGCTCTGTGGGCAGGATACCTGAGTCACCGACTCACCTCCGAAATCCCTGAAGGGATCCCCAATACACAGAATACCTAAAGGAGTTGCAAGCGAATGCAGGCTACCTTCACTTACAGTCCAATGTTGTCTCGTATTTAGCTCTGCATTGATTGGAGTGGTTGCGGTAGTATGAATGCAACAGGAATTTTCTCTCTTTTTATGACACTAGTTTGGGTTTCTGAACTTGGGCAGTTTACTCACACTGCCTATCGCAAGATCCTAGCCTGAACTAATGTTTGTTTGCTCAATAAAGAGTTACTGATTGATTTTAGGTAAATTTTGTGTGTACTATTTTATTGTCTTTGGTAGGGGAGTTTACATATGAAATGCGATGGGACTCTGACTCAAAAATCATGCACAAGACAATGCTTTAAAAAATATTCAATTCGATGAAAACAAGTTGTATTCTACAGGTGAGAGTCTTTCACATATTCATATTTGTTCCATGCATCTTAGTCATTATAACACATGCATAACCAACAGAAATCTTTCCAATGCTTTCCTAACAACTACTTGAAACCAAAATAAAGCACATTTTAACCAGCTAAACAGAAGAATGAATAAAAGAATTGATGATTTTTTCTTTGATAAAAACTTTTTCAAGAAAGAAAAACAACTTATTTCCTAAAAAAAATTCTTTCAAGACACCTATCTTGCTAACAAAATGTAGTAGCAGATCTTCTTTCAATCCATGAGTAGGTTTCCTATCCCGTTGGGTTTGTAGACACACCTAGAAATCAAGATTTTGGCAGACTAACGCTCTACAACAGTGGCCACAGAGAGTTACTGGGTCCACTAACACTCTGTGTGTGCAAGAACAGTTCTTTATAAAACACTATGTAATCTGCTAACCTGCATTAGTTTGGGAAAACAGTTCAAAACAAGGTTTCTTGGATGAGATTCAGTGATAAATATGTATGAGAAGGATGCAACAAGGTTTTGGTGGGTTAGAAAGGGAATGTAGAAGTATAGGGAGGTCCTAGAAGGAGGATAAAATTGAGAACTGTCTAGGTAAACCACCAATTGAGAATGTAGATGTATAGTTCCCAGTGGAGTCACCAATTATGCTATAGGATAAAATGCATAGTGTATGGAGAATGGAGATACCCTCAAAGGTCTTCCCGGGACCTTTGGTAGAATCTAAGATTATTTGCAACTGTCACAAAGTTACATGCATGTTCATAAACAATAACTAACTATCAATGTAGGACAAATAGATTACCTCAAGCCTCCATGTAGATTTGCTGGAGAGCAAAATGCAACTAGGTGGAAGTCCCCTGAGCCAGCTCTAGATCAAGTCCTGCACATAGAAGAGACAAGCATAATCACAACATAAAACCTTTGATAACTAATACCTGAATACATAAAAAACATCTATTTACACATAACTAAGCTACTCATGCTAAAAGGTATTGGACAAACATGTAAATGAATGATAGTACCAACACCATGGAGTAGACAGTACAACTGCAGTTCTATATTAATGTCGGAAGAGTGATCACAACCATCTGTTGCATCAGCCTTCCCTTACCCCTCCAGTTTCTCTCTCTCTCTCCCTCCTTACTGACTTCTTCTGATTTGAGACAATGCTCAACAATCAAGTATGCTATCCTTTCAAATGATCTGACCTTTATCACCATAGCCCTAGCTTTGCTTATGTAGCAATTGAGTTAGGGTTGCTAAGTTCCTCCATGAGTTCCTTTGGGTAAAAGCAATGAATTTGCCATGCTTTTCAACTCTTTCCCACATTCCTCCTTCATTAGGATTAGAAATCTGCTAAATAGGTCGAACATGAGATCTTTCCTTACATTTCTTGAGTAGATATAGGAGCAAATATCTAGATATTTATGAGTCATTTCACTCCTTTAACCCTTAGAACTTCATTAGGGTCCACTAGCACTGTTCCCGAACTAGCAACTAGAGTTATTTGGGTCACTAACGCACCCTTAGGCTTGCAGAGAAGCTTTATAAAGCAGGTTGTCTGTGCATAGGTAGAGATAGTGTGGAAAAAAGGCATGTCATCTTGGTCTTTGCTTCAGCTATCATGTCTTTCCCCTATGAGGTGATGAGGGAGTCAATCTACTGTATAACAATTTGCGTTAGTGTGTATAACATACCTTGTGTGTGGGGTTTGCAATAGTCATTGGATGGATGTCTGGCCAGGTAAACAAACCTAGAGATTACCTAGAAGAAGGAAAGTACGTTTGGTATAAGTAACTATGGTTGATTGTAATTTGGTGTACATACATTTACGATGAATATAGGTATTTGAATATATATATATATGTTGTGACGTGAAATAATCTATTACGACTTTGGAGGCATATTAGTGTGGAAAATATGCTAACTCATGTATTGTATGTAGAGACACTGCAAGAAGCAGGTGTTTGACAATAACACAAAGGCTTGAAAGAATGCAAGTAGAGGACATGCGTTCTTCAGATAAAATAAATGTTAAGCAATAGTTGCTTTAATAGTAACAGATTGTGATATTTATCATAGTTAAACTTTGCATCGATAAATTCTCACAAATGGTTTGAAAAAAAATGTGTGACGGGTAGCTATGAAAGGAGAGATGCCGGGAGCACTCATTGATACCAATGTAGCTAGAAGGAGAGATGTTGGGAGCACTCCTTCTAGTAGATGTACATTGGAAAAATTGCATCAGATCATAAAGCCATGAAAGTTGTTGATTAGAAATCATCTACCTATGAATGAGGATATGATGCAGTGATACACTGAGGACAGTGTAAAATTTAAGGGGGGAGTATGTAACACCCCTCCCTTTTGTACTACATTATTCTAAACCTACGCTAAGTGAAATCTAGGTGTGATATCCTCCCTTGTGTGTTAAACATTGTAAACCTAAGCCGATGAAAGCTTGGTTTGATACCCTCCTTTGTGGGTTAAACTATTCTACACCTAAGCTAAGGAAAGCTAGGTGATATGTAATATGGAAAGAAAATGTATTATTAAATAATTTAATAAAATAAATCACTTGGAGGGTGGTGCACCAAGAGAGAGGAGATGCTTTCGAAATCCCATGAGGAATGGGATAGAGATGAATATTTCATGATAAGCTTCTAGAAGTGATTCTAGATAAGCTTGAATGGATTGGATATCGATTAGATGGATGAGAGATAAAGATCCATCAGACATAAAAGCTTTGCGGGAGATAAAGGACAACTTTTAGGTAGAAAAGTGTGATGGGAGATAACGACGAGCTTTTTTGGATAAGACCTAGGAAAATGGAAAAATCCATGAAGCGGGACAACGCTAATGGTAACTAAATCATGAAAGAGGGTATTAAATACCTAGTGCATCGATCAATTGAGGCCAGTTGATCCTTGGAAAGATCTTCAGCTCGAGGGGAATCAGAGGTGATTCATGGTTGGGTGGTGGTGCTCCTCTCTCCAAGTGAGATTTAGTTGGTGTCATTGCATGGAATGGTTGTATGTCAGTTACTTATGTTTCTTGTGATTATTTTATTTGGATCAATATTGGATATGTTACCAGTCTTAGCTTATGTATTGGTTTGATTCTATTTCTACTCATGTGATGGATTCCATTCTTATGCATATGAATTAGTAGGATACCAAATAAATCAAATGGAAATCTTCTTTATGTTAGTGAAGGAATTTTTACTATTTTATAAAGCCTCTGGTAAATATGGTATATGGTAGTCGATGGTTGCAGATTATCATAGTATAATATAGGATAATCTATGAGGGTCAAGTTTTTTATTGCATGTATACCCTATAAGGATTGATTTGCATTCTGTAAATTGCTTAAAAGTAACCTTTGTGATGGAAATGATGGAATCTTACTATGCATGTGTTCTTCATGTATCCTTATGTAGCAGAATGGCCTATCAAGTGGATGAAAACACTTATGAGAAATCTAATTAAAGTGTAGATGTGATGAAAGTAGTTCGTGTGATTATTTGAGTTAATTTATAAATTTTATGCATGCATTATCTTAACGAGGTTATTGGCATAGAGGCATGCAGAGCATCTAGGAAGTAAATTCTAGTTTTATATTTAAAAGTCGATACCATGTGTGTCACAAGGGGCTTGAAGCTTGCATGCTATGGTTCCTTTTGATATTATTTTTAAAATCATGGTGAATTAGGGGTTATTTTATAGGTAGGTCATGGGGTTAGTTACATGTTGTCCATCTGGCCTACCGAGCATTTAAGGTGGATTGGATAAATAAATTTCTAAGGCTTTTATGATATGCTAATAACATAAATTTCTTTCCCAATAGGTAGTGTCGCCACATTTTAAGTTCATGCACTACCGCTATCAATTCAAGATCATAGGCAGAATATTGTTTCTCATATTCCTTCAAATTGCGTGACTCATAGGCTATAACTTTTCCTTCCTACATCAACACTTTGCCTACACCTTCTTTACTTACATCCATACAAACCGCGAAAGATATTTCTGGATCTGCTACCTTTAGTACGGGTGCAGTGGTAATTAATTGATTTAATTCTTTAAAACTTTTTTTACATTCAACTGTCCATCGGAAAGTGCATCCCTTCTTATGTAATGAGGTCAACGAAAAAGAGATTTTCAAAAATCCTTTAATGAGCTGACGATAATAATCGGCTAATCCCAAGAATTATCTAATATCAACAAACTCGGGGTGGTCCATTCCATAATAGTTTTAACATTTTCTGGATCCACCGCTATTCCCTCTGGTGATATAACGTGACATAGATACTCTATTTGGCCTTAGAAAAAGTCACACTAGCTATATTTAGCCTATAATTGATTGTCTTGCAGAGTTTGCAACACTATCCTCAAGTGCTTTTCATGCTCCTCCTCATTCTTTGAGTAAATTAAAATGTTGTCAATAAAAATAAGTTTAAACTTATCTAAATATGGCTGAAAAATATCGCGCATCAAAATCATACAAGTAGATGGGGTGTTTGTAAGACTGCAAGGAAATACCACGAACTTGTAATGACCATAACGAGTTTGAAAAGTAGTTTTACAAATATCTTCCTCCTTTATCCTTATCTGGTGGTAACCGGACATTAGATCAATTTTTGAGAACACTCTAGCTCCCTGCACCTGATCAAATAAATCATCAATATGTGGTAAAGGGTTTTTTTTTTTAATGGTCAGTTTATTCAACTGACGATAATCAATGCATAACCTCAAAGTTTTGTCTTTCTTCCAAACGAACAATATGGGGGCTCCCCAAGGGGACACACTGGGGCGAATATAACCTTTATCCAGAAGTTACTGAAGTTTCATTTTGAGTTCAATTAACTCCAATATACTCATGCGATAAGGAGCTCTAGAACTAGGAGTTGCACTAGGGACTAATTCAATGGTGAAATCAATATCACGTTTAGGTGGCAATCCAGGAATGGATTTAGGAAATACATTGAAAAATTCCTGAATAACAGGGATATTTTCCAAGGAAGTCATTTTACTCTTGGAATTAGTGTATCCTACCTGGACAACATAAATATGACAACCCTTCCTAATACATTTTCCCAACTGGCTAGCAGTAATAGGACACAACTTAATATTTTTCTTGATTCCTTGAATTTCCTTTCTCTGCCCTAACTCAGTGATATAACTTACATTTTTCTCCTTACAATCAACTAGGGACCAACGTCCTTCCAACCAATCCATCCCTATTAGTATATCGTACGAACCCAAAGGGAGTATATTAAGGTCAACATAAATCAATTGTCCTGAAATTGTTACAGGACAACGTTCTGTTTTAGCAGTTACCCTTCTCTTTGCCCCTATGGCTAATTGGACTAACCAAGGTTTTTGGAACTTACTGCTTTGTAGTTGACAACTCTCTACAATCTTAGGACTAACATAGCTTAGGCTAGCACCCAGATCAAACAAAATAGAGACATGTTGATTAACAATCATACCTTCACACTCAATCATGGTGGGTTGGTATTCTGCTTGATGATCGTCCAAAGAAGCATTAATTTTGGGCATACTCCTTGCCACCTCCCCAATCGTGGAAGCTTCTTGCATATTTGAAAGTTGTTATGTTCTAGCTTTATGCGGGAAATTTTTGTAGTAATGGGGTTCTCCACATCCCCAGCATTGCAGAGGCTATTTTGGCTGTTGATCATTAATAGGTTTACTAACCCCTTCTGACTGTCTATTTTTAGAGTAGGCAACTTTGGACTGGTTCCTTGCTGGAAATTTATTGAAGGGTCTTTGTTGTATATTTCTTCCATTAGTAATTTTTGTTTGTCTGCTTGGGGGTAAATTCCTCCCCCTCCTGCTCAATCCTCCTTTAGATCCCTCACTCTTTTGCTTCATTTGTTGATAACATATGCGGGCTTTTCACACCACATCATCCATTGTTCTTGGGTAATCAAACTCAAGCTTTTCCTTCATAAAATTGGGTAGGCTTCTAAGGAAACACATAATTATAGCCTTTTATTCCTACGTATATGGTACATATCGTAATAAGGAGGTTAATTGTTTCACATATTCATCCATGGTAAAGGCTCCCAACCTCAACTCATGGAACTCCTTTTCTCTTTCATCATAATAACGTTCAATTAAATATTTATACTTGAAATGCTTTCGAAATTCTTTCCACATAACTTGTTCTTCATCAATTTTTTGTTCAATTTTCATTTCCTCCCACCAAAGGGTAGCCTTACCCCTTAATTGATAAAATGCCAACCATGCCTAAAGTTTATCAATGTAGTCATAAATCTGAAAGTATTTTCTCATATGAATTAGCCAGCCTTCCGCTGCTTCTTCAAATTCTCCTTCAAAGAGTGATTGTTTTATCTTTCTAAATTCCCCTTGTAATTCCAATTTCTGTCTTTTTGTCTGGCTCTGGCCAGATACATTATTTGAATGTCCCTCTTCATCTTCCTTATGTGTTTCTGTTGATTCTGCATTATCTTCCCCATGGTGAGCCGTCAAGGTTTTCTCCCCATCCTCAGCACTCGGGTCTGGTTCCCATTTGTTCTATCGATTAGATAGACTTTTAAGAATTCTCTCTTGTTCTTGTCACAATCGTTCATTATCTGTCCTTAAATTTGTCATCTTAGCATGCAATTGTTGAATAGTTTCACGTAAGGCGGCATTGGCTTGTCGACTTTCCTCTCTTAGTTGTATCCATATGTGAAGGTTGGCTTCTACATAAGTTTCCTCTAGCTGGTTCGATGGTCGAGGACTCCTTTGTATTATTCTCTTTTGGTGTTGATCTCTATGTTCACATTCACATTTACTTGGTCGTTTATTTCATTATCATTGTTTTGTTATATATATACATATATAATTATCCCATAAGTCTCAGTGTGCAAACCTGAGCTCTGATACCATTTGTAACATCTGTCTCAACAAAAATACAATAATAATAAAAAAACTATTTATAATACCACATAAATGTTGAGCTTACCATGCAACAACGTTTCCATGACTTACCATATAATATGGGGTTCAATGTTTAAACATTACCATAAGTTTTTGGTTAAAGTAAATCAACCTTGGAGGATATAAGTACTATTCCGTTACATTAATTAAATCATTTTGTTTGTTATATAGAGCATACATTCTATTAACATCTCCTGCCTCAATCTCTGTGATATTTTCTTTTTCATTCTCTAAGGTATTTAGTTACAATTATTCTATTTTAAATATCGTGTATCATCCTACATAGCTATCCTCTATTTGAATCATAATTAGTTCAATGGAACAAATAATTCTAATTGATTTAAGTCACAGAACTCGCAATTACAGTTTTAGTTAACGAAGCAATCATGGTAATATCGTTTTCTGTTAATAATCCTTAAAAACAGGATTAGACTACTTATCTGTTCACAACATTAATAATTATGTAATTTTGTTCTTTGCTTGGAAGGTCTCACCACCCAGCCGTGAGTCTGGAAATTACGTCTAGACTCTCCCCCGAGCTCTTCCTTCTCCACACAGTCAACAAGTCTGTTGCAGTCAGGTATCTTGGGCTTCAGGACACATAGTCCAGCCTCAAGTCACATACCTCTCCGACTGTATTCGAGTCTTTCCCACTGGTTTATTCCACCCAGCTCAAGGAAATATGGGAAACATTGTTTTGCTCCCTTTACTCATCGGATCTCTTATTTTTTCTCTCCCTATGCCCCTAGGCCTTTCCCCTCTTCCTCCTCTTGAGGAATCAGATGGGTTACTGTTTGTGTTTAACTGTTTCCTTTAGTTCTTGTTAAAATATTTTAACTCATAATTATTCATTAACTAGGTAATAAAATATGTTATAGCCTCTCGGCCTTAGTCATTTAACATTCCATCATAAATAAGGTAAAAAGCTAAAGTAATAAGTAAAACCTGGTAAGCATAGTTAATTTTTATGCAGTGTGGGGTGTTACAAAAAAGTGTGGCTCATTATCAAGACGAGATGAAGAGGCATGCCAGGTCTTATGATGAACCACACTTGTTGGTTCAAAACCTGTAAGCCAAAAAATCTATTTTATATGATTTCTGCTGAAAACGTTTCTTAATATATTATATTTTCTTCTCAAACATTTTTTAATATTTAATATCCAATATTTATAATCAAATATTTCATATTAATATTTGATTAAAAATATTGAATATTTAATAATAAACATTAAATATTTGATATTTTATTTATTATTTTTAAATATTTAAATGTCTCAGTTTTCTTATGTTTTAATATGAAATTATCTTTTTATATTCTTTATTTAAACATTAATCAAATTAAAAAATTTGAATATTCACACATTTAAATATTTAGTATTGAAAATTTAATATTTAATATTTAATAAATATCTAATATAAAATATTTAATATTAATGTTTTAATCTCAAATTAATGTTTTATTTCTTTTATTTAAATATTAATTGAAATGCTTCATGCTCTCGATCCACGCAATTGTAGATATGTAATTTATACGAAAAATATTCCCTGAGGGTCAATCACGATCATCCATATATTTAAAAATAAAAATCAACAATATATTTAAATATAAAAACAGCGTTGGTTCATCCACCAAAGATCGAAATAGAAATACCTGTCAGTAAATTACTTATAAATAATGAAAATTATAAAATTTAAGAGGTAATAAAATTATAAAATTCAAAATGTAATAGATTAAAAATTTAGAATTTCCTTATATATATAAGATAGAACCTCTATCCCGTTACAATTTAAAGAAATTAATGTTATTAAATGAGGATCATTAAAAAGTTAAGGATTTTCATTATATATATTTATATATAAAATAATAATCTTGGATCCAAATGCTATTCTAATTCGGAGAAAGTAATATAATTATTTCCCTTGTTAAAGAACTTAAGATATTATTCTTGCGAGCTTAAACTACTTTCCTAATTCAAATGTAATAACCAATGATTAGGTGAAAAAAGACAGTTCTTTTATTTATATCCTTATTCTTTTTTAAACATACATTAATAAATGAAAAGTGGATTTCTGAATTTAATAACTTCACAAGCAAAGTACCATTCTGCATTTACTGAAAATATATATTATATAGTGAAAACAAATCTAAAATTATTGCCCATGAGGAGGATATGTAGAAAATTGTTACACACGTCACATGGTGTGGGCCTCGTAAGGATAAAGTCAAATAAACAATTTATTAAGAATTCAACATTATTTTTTAGATACACAAAATAATACATAAAATATATATGAAATATTATAATTAAAAAAATTCATTTAAAATGATATGGCTTTGTTACCTAGAAGTAACATGATATAGAAAAGGTGTCGCAAGGTGACACGCAACTACTTGTTGAAAACCTGGTAACAAAGCTTCTCCCAACATATATGATAGATTGGAAAGTCAATGCCGTACGACTGATATATCCTAAACAGTATCTGAATACCCCTTGAGAAGGATATTAATAATGTTTTACTTTATAAAACGAAGAAAAGAACGTAGGGCCTTTTGTCTTTGGGAGTGTGACGTATGAATACCAGTGGGAATGACATTGATAGCATTTTACTTTATAAAAGCGAAGGAAGAAAAAGCAGACCATTTTGTCTTGGGTGTGGGTTACATAGTCACATGTGGAATCAAGTGTGTATAAAAGCGAAGGAAGAAAAAGCAGACCATTTTGTCTTGGGTGTGGGTTACATAGTCACATGTGGAATCAAGTGTGTAGAATATTATTAAGGGGAGGATTTAGAAAGCTAATTGAAAAGGGAAGCGATGAAAATGGATATATTATTGCGTTTGGTGAGAGATGGTGATCTTATTGAAATTGTTAAATAAAGTTTTTCTATAATTTACGTAACAATTTTTAACTATATTTTCGATATTTCAGAAATATTTGAATAGAAATGATACAATAATCAAGAAAGTTGATTGATAGGTTAAGCAGGTAGAATGATTAAATATGGTCTTGGCTAGTATGCATATCAAGGTGAAATAGAAGGAAATTAATATTGAATATGTTTTCATTCTACTTTTTTATAAACATAAATTAAATATAGTTAAAAGTATATTGAAATGATATTATAGATTTGTATATCGTGATAGCAATATATCTTTTTTTTTGTGTTGTTTTATATTTTTAGTTATTCTTCCTTCTCTTCCAGTGCTATAGCAAACCTTATTGGTATCAATTTTTTCTAGAATTCATTACTATTCATATTTTCAATTTTTAAGTTATTCAATATAGAATTAAAGTCATTTATTTTATAGCCACCATTATTTACAAGTCACTTTGATGCTGGAGCATCCAGTTAAGGGCACCATGACCAGTGTTGGTCTCAGCTAAGGAGGAGAGGTTTATCATTATTTAAATTTTATTTATGTTTGTTAATTAAAATAATGTTAGGAACTTGTTTTATGTCATTGTCAGTTAATAGGTATTTAGGGTTAGCACAGTTAGGTGGAGGCAGTTACAGGCACACTGTTGTCTTGTCTTTCTTTTGTTTATTTTACAGTTATTTACTTAAAAAAAATACAAAACAATAGAAATAAATATATTATCTCTGTATTCCACCGAACGAGAAAAATTAAAACAACAAGATATTTATCAACTATATAACTGAAGAAACAACTGCAAATAATTTGCATAACTATATTGTAACATTACAAAATAGATGTACCACAGTGCGGCAAGGGTTCGAAATTCTAGCACAGAAGAGTAATAAAAAGAGAGATATTTTTCATTCATAAATCCATCTGTCTAAATACTGTTTTATTATCTAATTTCTATCATCTGTAACGAAAAGAAAACTGTAAAATTTACCAAAAATCCTTCCAGATTAAATAGAGACTAAGTTCTAGTAATCAAGTGACAAGTAGAGATACAAATTTAAAAATCGAAGACAGACAGAGGAACAATATCAATGCGAAGACTGAGCATATAGTTCCAGTCATATCGACAAGCTACAGAAGTACTAGAGAACATTGCGGCAAAAGTTACTCATTAAGCAAATACAACAACAAAGAAGAGCATCCATAAAAGAGGTAACCCTATATAACAAAGATTCTTTTCATTTATATTTAAAAGCATTACAGTATAAAAACCTATATGTAAATTATATAAATACAAGTTCTAAAGTCCAGCGACCCTAAGGCCGAGCAAACCCTCCTCTGGGAGTAGAACAGAGAAACGAGGGTTAGGGTTATAACCCTGGAATCATTACAGACCACTGAAGAATCAACGAAACCAAATACAACTGAACTCAAAGGCCAAATTGCCATCAACCAGACGACGATACAACAGAGACCCAGGCCGACCGACTACACTATGGAAGGAAACAACTAAAGAAACCCTCGACTAAACAAGTTGCAACAAGGAATGATCCTACCAGTTCCGGTCGAAGGATGGGCCGAGTAGTAATCCAACCAGAAGTCACAATGACCTGCACAGAAACCATAACAAAGAATTAGCATCGTCAACTGAAGGTTAAAGGAGGAAAATGGACGACTGACAGTAAGTGAGAAGAAGCACTGAAAGGACTTACCAGTTCAACAGCCAATGCTGGACGAAGGAACCCACACTTGGGTCATCGTCATTGCAAGAAACCCTGCTAACAAGGAGCAGTACCTGTTAGCATGCAAGAAAAACTGTGGATGCAGCATTTAGTAGAGAACGAGTTAATACCTTGCCATAGTTGAGCGAACGCAGAGGAAAGGGTCTTTTTGAGGCCGCAACTTGTGTTAACAACATGCAGACAAATCAAACAACAAAATAACCATATAGGTAGCTGAAGAAACCATTAAGAAATCTCATCAGAATGCGTGAGGAATGAAGGAGAGACAGTGAGCACCGGACCACAGAGAGAGCAGAGAAACCCTCACAACAAAGCCAACAATCAAGTGATAGAGCTGAGCTAACGAGAATGTGAACACAAACACTGAGCATAGTTACCCACATACCAACAGAGAAGCCCATAATCGGAGTGAATAGAGAATCATCTTGAAACAGTTACAATCACCCACAGAACCAGTGAGTAGAGCTCTCACACCAAATAGAGCAGAACAAAAAAGACGGAGAATAACAAAAGAGTTAGGGTTTAGCCAAGAGCAGGAAGGAAACTCGAGGCCAGAACAACTGTCCTCACGACGTACAGGGTAAGCACTACAAACATTAATGCAACCAAAATATCTCCACCAATCCTTATTTATCAAACTAATCACATAATTGTTGATTAAATCATTTGTTGATTAGTTATTATTGTGGTTATTAAGCCATAAGTCATGAGCTGCTCCCATCATAGTGGTATCAGAGCAGGATTTAGAGTTTGCTTGAGAAATCGAGGTAGGAAGACGACGTCATGGAAGAGGTGCCCAGAGAGTAGAAGAGGAAGGATTGCGGGAGGAAATCAGGATCCTTATAGCCCGTTTGGAGATAGTTGAAGTAGGGAGGAGAAGGGATCTAGAGGTAGGAGATGGTAGTGAAGAAGAAGTTGTAGTGACAACAGATGGATCAGATGAAGACTAACCATAAATGAGATTGTTGAGGTCAGTCCTATTGGCTAGTAGCAACCCTGAACTAGAAATTCCAAATTTTGATGGTAGCTTGTCCATAAAAGTTCTGTTGGACTGGATCAGCGAATTGCACAAATATTTTGAGTTTGAAGAGGTCAGTGAAGATCGAAGAGTTAAGTTTGCTGCAACAAAGCAGAAGGGACACACAACCCTGTGGTGGGACAGTGTCCAAGTGGAGAGAAGAAGGATGAACAGGTTGCCAATAAATAAATGGTCAAGAATGGTGGCCAAGTTGAAAGGTAGATTTCTACACAAAGACTACCAGATTTCACTTCATCGGCAAGTGCAGAATTTGAAACAAAAAGGGATGACAGTAAGAGAGTATACTGAAGAATTCTACAAGGAAAATTTAAGAGCTGGTTATACAGAGGACACCCTGGAGAAAACAACAAGGTATGTAAATGGTCTAAGACTGGAAATATTAGATGAAATCAGCATTCTTTCCTCAAAAAATATAAAGGAAGCTTACCAGAGTGCCATGAAGGCAGAGGAAAAGATCATCAGAAAACAAAATTCTAGGAGAGGACGGGGAATCGATAGAGGAAGAGGACAATCTTATGGTAGAGGACGAGGACAATCTTATGGCAGAGGACGAACTACCAGCAATAGTGAAGAAGGCAACAGTTCCAAAAATACAAGGACAATAGATAAAGGAGACAACACTAGAGGTGGCATGCCATTTTATTGAGGAAGAGGGAATGGCCAAGGCAGAGGAGCTAACTATCAGTGCTACATGTGTCACAAGTGGGGGCACAGATCTTTTGAATGTCCTGAAGCGGAACAAGCTGGTCAAAGAGGAGCGTTTGTTGCACAACCCAAGGAAGCAGAGACACCACCTCAAGAAGTAGAGAATGTGCTGGAAACAAGGGAAGCCTTGGTGTTGAATAAAGTATTGTTGAACCAGCCAAAGAAACAACTAAACAAACTCAAAGGAAAGCATTATTCCGGACAGTTTCTAAGTCGTACAGAAAATGCTGCAAGTTGATTATAGATAGTGGGAGCACAGATAATCTGGTTGCCACAGAAATGGTATAGAAGTTGGGTTTGAAGTGGCTAAATCACCCCACTCCTTACAAGGTATCATGGTTGTAGAAAGGACATTAGCTGTTGGTTGACAAATAGTGTGAAGTTGAGTTCCATATTGGCAGGTATAAAGACAAGGTTATTTGTGATATCATGCCAATGGACGTATGTCATATACTGCTAGGGAGGTCATGGAAGTATGACCGGAAGGTAGTGCATGATGGGAAGACAAATTGTTATAAGTTTGTTAAGGATGGGATCAAGCACACACTTGTGCCCATCAAGGAGGAGGAGACAACAGAAACAAGTGTGACAAGAGTGTTACTAATGGGTGGAAAATAGTTTTTGAAGGAGATTGAAGACAATGAAGTAAGCTATGTTGTTGTAAGAAGAGAAAAGACAGTGTTGTTACACACAGAAGTGTCTAATTTTCCTGCAGAAATTTAGGAAATGCTGCAGGAATTCAACGATACAGTAGTGGATGATTTACCAGATAAGTTGCCTCCTAAGAGAAGTATGAGTCATCATATTGACTTTATACCTGGAGCAAGTCTACCAAAGAAGGAAACATACTGGATGAGCCCCAAAGATAACAAGGAAATTAGAAAAAAGGTGTAGAAATTGCTGGATAAAGGGTTGATAAGGGAGAGTTTTACCTCCTGTGCAGTTCCAACAGTTCTCACTCCCAAGAAAGGAGGATAATGGTGAATGTGCACAGATTCGAGGGCCATCAACAAGATTACCAATAGGTATAGATTTCCACTACCACGAATGGATGACATGATGGACTGCCTGAGCGGGGCAGATTGATCTGAAGAGTGGCTATCATTAGATTTGAATCAAGGAAGGGGATGAGTGGAAGACAACCTTCAAGACCAATGAAGGGCTGTATGAGTGGCTGGTAATGCCATTCAGGCTGAGTAATGCACCCAGTACCTTTATGCGATTGATGAAAGAAATCCTGAAAGAATTCATTGGAAAGTTTGTTATAGTGTATCTTGATGACATATTAATTTTTAGCAAGATGAGGAGGAACACTTTTGACATGTTCGAAATGTGCTGCTGATAAATCTGAAAAAATGCACTTTTCTACAAAAGGAACTGGTTTATTTGGGTTTTTTTATTACAAAAAACAAGTTGAAGATGAACCCTGAGGAGATTGCAACAATTCTCAACTGGCCATCCTCAAAAAGTTTGTTTTGAGGTACGTATTTTTCATGGGCTGGCAAGTTTTTATCATAAATTCATAAGGAATTTCAGTGAAATCTGCGCACCTATGTTGGACACTATAAAGAAGGCAAGTCAACCTTTTCATTGGACCGAGGCAGCATAGAGGAGTTTTCAGCTATTGAAGAAGAAGATCACAGAAACACCAATCCTGAGATTGCCAGATTTTAAAAAGCCTTTTCAGGTTCGTTGCGATGCAAGTGGTATGGCCATTGGAGTTGTACTTAGTCAAGAAGACAAACCTGTTGCATTTTTCAACGAGAAGTTGAATGAGAGTAGGCAGAAGTTTTCATCCTACGACAAAAAATTTTATGTTGTCATCCAAGCACTGAAGCATTGGAGACACTATCTTCTGGGGAATGAGTTTGTTTTATTTTCGGATAATTCTGCACTGCAATACGTGATGCAACAACATAAGCTAAATCACAACCATGCTAAGTGGGTTGAATATTTGGAGAGTTTCACCTTTGTGTTGAACCACATTAGCAACCAGGCCAACAAGGTGGCGGAAGCATTAAGCAGAAGTGCCTTGCTCTTGCAGGAGAGTACGATACAAGTGCTGGGATTTGAGCATGTGAAAGACTTGTATCAGACCGATGTGGATTTCAAAGAGGCTTATGAAGCCTGTCAGAATCGTTTGCTAAGAAACAATAGTCCGTGGTTGGACTATAATTTGCAGGAGAAGCTATTCTTTAGAGGGGGATACTTATGCATTCCCGATTGTTCAATGAGAGAGAATATCATTCGGGAGAAGCACAATGGAGGTCTAGCCGGGCATTTTGGCATAGAAAAAACGTTAGAACAGCTCAACCATTTTTATTATTGGCCAAGAATGCGAAGGGATGTGTAGAGATTTGTGACCAGATGTAAAGTGTGTCAGATGGTGAAGGACAGAGTTAGAATACATGACTCTACACACCATTGCCCATTCCGAGTAGACTGTGGGACTTAGTCAGCTTGGACTTCGTCTTGGGCGTACGAAGGACGCAGTGGGATTATGATTTTGTGATGGTAGTAGTAGACCGATTTTCAAAGATGGCACATTTCATCCCTTGTAAAAAAACCAGCGATGCTACTCACGTGGCCCTCTTGTTATTTACAGAGATCGTCAGGCTACATGGTCTACCTAAGTCCATTCTTTCTGACAGGGATGTGAAGTTTACAGGGCACTTTTGGTGCACCTTGTGGAAGAAGATGGACACATAGTTAAGTTTCAGCTCTGCTTATCACCCGCAGACCGATGGGCAAATAGAGGTGGTAAACAGGAGCTTGGGGAACCTACTAGAAAGTTTGATCGGTGAAAATTCATGAATGTGGGATCGAGTACTTGCCCAGGTGGAGTTCACTTACAACGACTCGCCCAATCGCAGCACGGGTTACAGTCCTTTTCAGATCTTATATGGCATGCATCCTCGCGGAGTGCATGAGTTACGAGATCTAGGACAGTAGGAAAGATGGAGTGCTGATGGGGAAGATTTCGCCAAAGCAATGAATGATCTACACGAGTAGGTGAAAATGAAGTTGCAAGATAGTAGTCAAAAGTATAAACAGTTGGCAGATTTGAAATGGTGAGAGGTACAGTTTAATGTGGGGGATCAAGTCCTCGCGCATTTGCGCAGGGAACATTTTCCTAGAGGTGCATACAACAAACTGAAGTAAAAAAGATAGGCCCCTGCAAAATTCTCCAGAAATTTTCAACCAATGCTTATGAATTACCAGTGTTGATAATATCGCCGATATTTCGGCGATATTCGTAAATATCGCGCGATTTTGGTGAAAACGAAATTTCGGCTGGAAAATAGCGCGATATTTTCATGTTTTTAAATTCTCGCGAGATTTTCGAAATTTCGGCGATATTTTCATAAATATCGCGCTACGACTGTAGATATCGCGGGTTAGGTTTAATCAGGTTATAAAATGGTTATAGTGTTTTGCTTTTCCCGTCACTTTGTTAATGTTTTCGTGCGAGCTGGAGAGAGACGGAACCGGTGGCGGTCGGTGCTGCGAAGGAGGGTTTACCCGGTGCAATCGTCCGAGTCCCGACGTCTTCACTGTTCAATAATACAACCGTCAACGCAACGCTGCAGCCTGCAACACATTATATTGGTAATATGATATATCTATTGAGAAGCATAACCAGAACATACAAATAGCGTGGAGTTTTCTTTATCTTTTGAGTTACAAAGACCAATAATTTATTCTTGTTCATATATCTCTAATACTCTAAGACTATAAGTATGCCGAGACAGAGTGAGCTACTATAGGATCACCGAGATCCTTCTCACCACAATGATGCTTAGATTGTGACTGTCTATAGAGCATGTCGAGAGTGTATCACAAAGATCCTCATAATTATGCCAAGAACGTGACTGTGTGTGCTACTGTGGGATCCCTGAGATCATCTTCATCACCGAGACTAGAACTATGTTTTCTTCCTACACTGAGATTTTCACCGAGACTGTGACTGTGTTCTCCTTGTACCAAGAGCTTCATTGTCACAGCTATGTCGAGACTCGAGACTGTTACCAACTTACCACTGAGACAGTGAGAAGGTTACATTGTATTAATTATGAGATTGAGTTATTCTATGCCTTCCTTTTCTGAGCTGGGTTATGTCACTTTGACACAAGCAACAAGACTGCTTCCATATTTTCATGTAGATTTTCACTTAAGGTTTCATTTTATATTAGGCAACCAATATCTAAATTCTAAACCACCTTGGATATTACAATGACCAGCTCACCAGAACAGATCTTAATCGACTGTTACTAGTTTGTAATTACTTACTGTAATCACCACCGAGATTTCAGAGGTATCTGAGATCCTGTACTCCATTGGATCCATCGAAAATTAGTATTTACAAATCCTAGGGACCTAGACAAGCGGAAGCAAGTGAGATTTTTCATATGTATTATGTACTATCTAGGAGTTAATCAACTAATTTTCTAAGAATCACGTTCTTTACAAATGAGTGTTTGCTGTGCACTGTATAGTTATACTCATTTAATGCCAATTTTTTGTTTTTTTTGTGCCCTAGGTTTGAATTAGTTCACTACAAATGTCAAATATGCCAAAAGCTTTGGACCCATTTTGGGAGTATGGGGAGGCTGTTGGTGGGGCAAATCAGGCATATATATCATGCAACTTGTGTGGGACCAAGATGTCAGGAGGGATTACATGATTGAAATACCATCTGGCTAAAATCTCTGCATATGATGCAGATGTCATGCCTTGTATGGTTTCTAGTGCAGAGGTTATACAAAAAGCTCGTGAAGCAATTGCTGAACAAGACAGAAAGAAAGCTGCTAGGGAGAGGCCAATGGTCTCAGATAGATAGCTGCTAGTTTTATTTGTTTTGCAACTTTTGCTACATATAAGTTTATAACTCATGATGATGAAATACTTTTAAAGTTTTATATATGTGATGTTGTTTTGTTTGAGTCCTTGATTGGACAATTATCACTATCAGGGATCAGCAGGATGTGTGATGTTATTTTAATTTTTGTTTGAGTCCTTGATTGGACAATTATCAATTTATCACTATTAGGGATCAGCAGGATTTGGTATCGCCTTTGAAGTTTGATGTATCATTTCTATTTGACATCATATATATCAGTGTTTTCTTCATATTTATGTGCCAATGTGTTTAGTTCATGTTGTTATTGCTTTATATGTTTAGAAATCTGAAAAAAATGAATATATTATGCATTTTTTATGCTTGCCGATATTTGCCGATATTTTGCCGATATTTTCGCCGATATTTCCGATAAGATATTTTCCGGACCCTCGCTGATATTTTCCCGATACCGATATTATCAACACTGTGAATTACAGCTGCCACCAGGAATAGGCATCTCACCTATCTTTAATGTTGTATACCTATTTCCATACACTGTTACTCCATAGGAAGACAATACAACACGGCCTACACGGGACACACAGGAAGGAAGTGAGACTTGGATGAGACAAATGCCTTACGCTCAGCCCCTTGAGATCGAGAGGATCCTCGACACTCAGGTGGCCAAGCGAACTTGGTGGAAAGAATATCTGCAATATCTGGTCAAGTGGAAGAACCGTCCCATTAAGGATAGTTCATGTCTGAATTCCAGACAAATACAACAGGTAGGCTATTCAGTTGAGAAGCTCATGGACAGGAGTCATGAATATTTCTTACCCTGGGAGCCTGATGCAGGAGCAACCAGCTAAGGGCACCATGACTCGGTGTTGGTCTCAGCTAAGGAGGAGAGGTTCATCATTATTTAAATTTTATTTATGTTTGTTAATTAAAAACAGTGTTAGGAACTTGTTTTATGTCATTGTCAGTTAATAGGTATTTAGGGTCAGCACAGTTAGGTGGAGGTGGTTATAGCCACACTGTTGTCTTGTCTTTCTTTTGTTTATTTTACAATTATTTACTTTAAAAAAAAAACAACAGAAAGAAATATATTATCTCTGTATTCTACTGAACGAGAAAAATTAAAACAGCAAGATAGTTATCAACTGTATAACTGAAGAAACAACTACAAACAGTTTGCATAACTATATTGTAACATTACAAAACAGATGTACCACAATGTGGCAAGGGTTCGACATTCCAGCACAGAAGAGTAATAAAAAGAGATATATTTTTCATTCCTGAATCCATCTGTCTAAATATTGTTTTATTATCTAATTTCTATCATCTGTAACGTAAAGACAACTGTAAAATTTACCAGAAATCCTTCCAGATTAAACAAAGACTAAGTTCCAGTAATCAAGTGACAAGCAGAGATACAACTTTAAAAATCGAAGACAGACACAATATCAATGCGAAGACTGAGCATACAGTTCTAGTCATATCAACAAGCTACAGAAGTACCAGAGAACGCTACAGCCAAAGTTGTTCATTAAACAAATACAACCACAGAGAAGAGCATTCATAAAAGAGGTAACCCTATACAACAAAAATTCTTTTCATTCATCTTTAAAAGCATTACAGTATAAAAACCTACATGTAAATTATATAAATACAAGTTCTAAAGTCCAGTGACCTTAAGGCCAAGCAAACCCTCTTCCGGGAGCAGAACAGACAAACGAGGGTTAGGGTTATAACCATGGAATCATTACATACCACTGAAGAATCAATGAAACCAAATACAAATTAACTAGAAGGCCAAAATTTCATCAACTAGATGACGATACAACAGAGACCCAGGTCAACCGACTACACTACAGAAGGAAATGACTAAAGAAACCCTCGACTAAACAAGTTACAGTAAGGAATGATCCTACCGGTTTCGGTTGAAGGATGGGCCGAGTAGTAATCCAACCAGAAGTCACAACGACCTCCACAGAAACCATAACAAAGAATTAGGATCGTTAAATGAAGGTTAAAGGAGGAAAATGGATGACTTAGAGTAAGTGAGAAGAAGCATTGAAAGGACTTACCAGTTCAACAGCCAATGCTGGATGAAGGAACCCACACTTGGGTCGTGACCATTACAAGAAACCCTGCTCACAAGGAGCAGTAACTGTTAGCACACAAGAAAAACTATGGATGCACCATTTAGGAGAGAACAAGTTAATACCTTGCTGGAGTTGAGCGAACGCATAGGAAAGGGTCCTTTTCAGGCTGCAACCTATGTTCACAACACGTAGACAAATCAAACAACAAAATAACCATACAGACAGCTGAAGAAACCATTAAGAAAGCTCAGCAGAACGCGTGAGGAACGAAGGAGAGATAGTGAGCATTGGACCACCGAGGGAGTAGAGAAACCCTCACAATAAAGCCAACAATCAAGTGATAGAGCCAAGCTAACGAGAATGTGAACACAAACACTGAGCATAGTTACCCACTTACCAATAGATAAGCCCATAATCGGCATGAACAAAGCATCAGCTTGAAACAGTTACAGTCACCCACAGAACCAGTGAGCAGAGCTCTCACACCAAATAGAGCAGAATGAAAATTATGGAGAATAATGAAAGAGTTAGGGTTTAGGCAAGAACAGGAAGGACACCCGATGCTAGGACAACTGTCCTCACGGCGTACAGGGTAATCAATACAAACATCAATGCAACCAAAATATCAGCGCTAATCCTTATTTATCAAACTAATCACATAATTGTTGATTAAATCATTTGTTGATTAATTATTATTGTGGTGATTAAACCATAAGTCACGGGCTCATCCCATCAAACTTTGGATTATGTCACTTGCTCACATTTATGTTGAGCTAAATTTATTTTACTATCTTAATTTTTGACTTCGAGATATACACTTCTAATAATTTTCCCACGATCACATTCTCTAAGAAATAATCTACCATTATTCATGTGAGTAAAATGTTGGAAATTATGTTAAAAATTAATGTTCTTTGGTATTTTACTAGAAAATTTCCTCTAAACCCTAAGAATGAATATAAAATGTATTTTTTGATGAGAAAAATGTTGAGGTTGTAGGAGTCATGAATGCCTATATCTCTATGGATCTTCTTATGTTTTCATACATATAAGTGGGATTAGTATCTACAACAAGTCTATAATACATTGAGGATGAAACTTGACAAGATCAACAAAATCAACTTATATGGATAGAGGGAGAGTTGATTTTTCTTAATCCTCTCTCCATTGATTGGATGAATCTATAAGGACATTCCATACGAATGTGGTTAACTAATGAATTGGTCATAATGAATTAGGGGACACATTGTGATGTTGCCTATTCAACATTTTGTACAAGTTGTGGTTGGAAACGTGATAAATGGTATGAATTATACAATTGATTCAATAGCTATTAGAAATGTCCTTTTTCAACTTAATGAGATCATTTAGTGCAAGGTAGTAGCTAGATCATCCAATTATAAAAATTAAATATGTTCATTTATAACCTAATTGTCATGATGTAACTTTTATTAAATAAATTGAAATGAAAATAGAGACACAAATATAGAAATGTAGGTCTATATACCATAGATATAAGTTTCAAGCAACATGTAGACATAAAGTGAATGTTAAACATAATGGTAAGGTAATACTCTATTACCTATGGCTTCTAAAAAAATTAATGTAGACTAAGAAATATAGAGAATTTATAAATTCATGTAACTTGTTAGCAATGTAAATAAAAGTACAAATACAAAAATCACACATATAAAATATTTTATAAATTACAATGTTTATAAATAATTAAGAAATTATAGAATGAGAGAATAATATAGAACTAACATTCCTTTACAAGTTTATAAACAAAAAACCTGATTTGGTTTCTTATTAATTTATGTTTTGCAATAGTAAAATTATTCCACTAAAGGATCTAAAAATATCTCTATCTATTTTTGCTATGGACCCATGGTCCCTCTAACCCCATGAGACATTCTTTATTAAGCCTATTTGAATTCTATTTTAATCTCAAGATGACACACTTGGAAAAGTGACAGAGGGTATAACCATAAGTTTGGGATATGATGCAACTCATGCATATATTTATTTTGTTATTGGTTGGTTATTTTTGTCTTCAAAATCATGTTTTATTTCTAACAACTCTTATCATGTATACCACTATATTCTTTGAGATATTTTGTAAGAAAATAGAGTTGTACAATTTTTTTGAAAGAGAAATTTAATCTCATTGTTTTATATTTTCTAAATTTTATAAGAAATGTACATATTGTCGTGTTTTCTAAGTGTTGTTGAAGTCATGCAATTGCTAGAGAAGTTCGTCTTGGAATATACTTAGGTATGTTTTATTATCATAGAAGGTTAGTAATGAAATACAATGAAATGACCATTAGTAGAAGGATCTATTTTGAGAGGTAGCCTTATTTGAAATCATAGGGAGAATCTAGATGTTATTAAAAAACTTTCAAATACTTGTTGCATGTGAATTGAAATGGTGCAATCTTCTAAAGCATGCAAGATTTTTTACTCTACCTAGGAGAGCTTCTAGTTAAAAATTGTAAAGCTTAGACCAAGGTAGATTCAATTCCCAGTTTTTTTTTAAGCCAAGAGATGCATACTCATGCAATGATCCTTCCAATGAATAGAGATGGTGTAGGATAAGGTTGTTGAATAAACCATTTGGACATGTAATACAATTTCCATTAATTGTATTATATCTTGATGTTGTCCAAGATATTCAATCTTTTATTAAGTGAACAATGTATGAAATAATATAAAATGTGAGATGGTTAGTACCCATTTATGTTTAATAATAAATCTAACATGTTGATGAACCATACCAAATAAAATTCTACCACAAAAATAAGGAGCAAGAAAGCCAACATATTGATGAACCATAAAAAAGAACATTCTACCACAAAAATAAGGAGCAAGCAAGCCAACAATTATAACACACACTTAAAATGACAACACAAGTTAGCTATGGACAAATGTTATAATTATTTTCACTAATAAATTTAGTAATCTCCAATGCAGGAAATATGTCATAATGAAAGTAGGCCTTTTACAATTCTTTGATAAATTTTTAACCTATTGAGATGCAGACCGAAAGTGATCTAGTTTTTTGATGCTACGCTTAGTTTTATTTTGAATGTATCTAGAGACCCACAAATCCGGTAGGGGTGAGGACATTTTTTCTTATATGAGGAGCACACCATGATGTATCTTTATTCTAAATTAATTTAAATCCATTGACTTACAAAGAAACAAATAGTATTGAGAATATATTAAGGGTTGTCACGTAGAACTTAACCCCTAATTGTGAGAGATATAGTTGAAAAGTAATTATGCCCCAAGAAAACATATCAATAAAAGAGAAGAATTTCTCCTTCTTTCCAAGATCTTGAGAGAGATAAAAAAAAATACGAAAAAAAAGAGAAGGAAATGGCTAGAGATAAATTCCATGGAATTAGATCTAGCTGGGAATACTTTGGTAGAAAAAGATAGTAATTCCCAATTATAACGAGTAAGAGAGATATTTTTTAGAAGCTAAAAAAAATT
The DNA here is from genome assembly GCA_031772625.1 of Pinus tabuliformis. Lineage (NCBI taxonomy): Eukaryota > Viridiplantae > Streptophyta > Pinopsida > Pinales > Pinaceae > Pinus > Pinus tabuliformis. The sequence goes on from CM062808.1 coordinate 190,499,457, forward strand.
ACGATGTTTCATTGAGTTTTAGTTGAAAAACCTTCTGCAGTAAATTTCTGCAATTGATTCTTTGTCTAGAGGGGGTGAGGCTTGGGGACAGCTAGACAACCAAGCTAGCTTATGGTTGGGTGGAACGGGAGAACTCTTGACATATTCCCTAGAATAATTTAGATAAGTACATTGTTTGGTTTTTTTCTTTATACTGAAAATAACTATGAATACAAATTACTCGTGCTAATTAGATAAGGAAAAATGTTGAAAGATTGTTTGTAAACGTTATAGGAATTACATGTGTGTAGGTAGAGAGGCATTACCAAACACATGATTTCTATAAGGACCAAGTATAATATAAATAAGTGGTCACTAAGCATTAATAAAAAAAGATACAAATATAAATAAGCATACAGTTCTTGTTATATGTCTGGTCCATTTAGTGGTAAAATTAGGAAGGAGAGTATACATAAAGGAAACTAGTTTATGCATATATAAAGTTGTTGTATAAGGGGACTTAGGTTAGTTACCTTTAAGAGTCCTAGAAACATTAATGTCCACTTTCCTATCGAGAACAATCCTAGACCTTAAGTATATAGGTAATAGAAATACTAGACAAGTTCCATGAGAGGACCCATAAGTTTCTAGAATATATTTTAAATAAACATTTGACGATCAAAAAAACAAATCTCTATATCTATATCTATATATATATGTGTGTGTGTGTGTGGGGAAATCATTATTACATTACATAGAAATATGTAAACTAATAATGAATAAATATTTTCTTCTTCTCAATACCTTAAGGTTAACTAAGAATTCATAAAAATAAATTTAATAAAGAAAAGTAACAAAAATTATTGTATTTGTTACAAGTAGAAGAGACTACAATAAGCCCTTAGAAATGACATGATAACATTTGTAGTTGCAACCTGAACTATATACTCTAACTAATTAAATAGTTGAGATAATGAGGGTTTTACAACATAATCTTTAAAGTATACAAAAACATAAATCTATTTCTTGAATGCAATCTTAAATTAATCGAGAGATCGAAACAAAGAATATTTAGTTGTGTACAAAAATAATATCGACATAATATTCATTTACTAGAAAGGGTTTAGGAGTGAGTTGCATGTACCAACTTAAAAAGAACCTGGTTTTTAAAATAAAGAGGGTATTAAATTAAAAGTCCTTAACTAAACGATAGAGAAAATGTATCAATGAAACATTAAACGAAATACAACTGCAAGTATCTTAAAGAATATAACTCTAAAATTGATATGCCATAACCCTTTATAACTCTGAGCAAGGAAATATACATTTGTACATATAAATTGTGGGAAACAAAAGTCCTCTGGCGACTCAACCTCAGTTAAATAAAAGAAAAAAAAATTAGAAGACTTTAAAAAAAAAATAACTTGAATAACTATGGGAACTCATAAGCTCATGACCTTCTCGTTGAGGACCACGGACATAAAAATGATAGAAAATGTACGTTAGAACCTGGTGAAATTCTGCAAGTTGAAGTAGACACTCGAGCAAAGTAGATACATTCCAAATGAGTTTTTTTTTGTATCAAGGAAGGAGGGAGGCCCTATATCAAGACAGAGCTATGTTAAAAATCCTTATGGGTGTAAAATTTATAAGAATAATTACTCTAAAACCTTGATAAAAACATTTACAGGAGAAGTTGATAGAACATTAACTTACTTGTGACGAGTATGGGCGACAACTCCTCTGATCCTAAGTAATCAATGAAGATTCTAACAGTATAATGCAAACTACAATAGGAGAAGTATGAGAAGCATAAAGGAAACAAAACCATTCTCGTTAAAAGAAGTTGCAGAAGTAAAAGAATAGCAACTATATAGCTTACTTAGAACTGGTAGAAGTTGGCCACTATTACGATACAAAGAAATAAACTCAAGAGCCTAAATTTATTTGAAGGTGTGCGGTGCATGTTGAAAACTGATGGAAATAGGGAGAAGTAAAAACCCTACGTCCTATAGCTCCAGCCAAATGAGAGAAGGTGCAAATGAGAGAAGGAGTTGACGCATCTGAACATGGTTACTCCAAAAGCTAACCCTCATGAATCGTAGTTGTCAATCATACCAAACAACACATGTGCTATGTAGATGAGGCCAACCCATCGTACCATAAATTATAAGATAATACCGATCTATATCACCTTGAACATAACATACAGGATTATAGCTCAGGGTCGGGAGACTTTGAAGTGTAAGCCAGGAAAAACCTTATGCCACAAACAAATATGAAAAAGATAAGATATCATAACAAGCAGGTTCGACAATGTAGCTATAACTTATGTTAATACCAATCAATATTCAAGATGTATGAAAGAAAATCAATGCAATTTATATGTAGGGAGTAAGGTACGGGGAGCGATGATAATCCTAGAATCATTTGGGAAGAAGAGTCAGAGAGGTGAAATATAATTAAGTGTTTTCATACACGATGGTCAATAAATAAATAAATAAATATTATATATATATATATATTTTTGTGTACCGTAAAATACAGTCAAATAAAATTTTCTCATAGGATTAGAAATTGAGCCACGGTTATTATTAATGGAAAATTATTATAGTGAGAACATAATTCTATATTCACGCATGGTGTATGATTTATTTATTTATATAAATAATGAGTACAACTAAGGTAAATATTAGAAACAAAAGAGGAGATCATAACCTTTATGTAGATTCTACTAACGACATGGCTCAGATAACGAAATTGAGATGCTTTAGAAAGTTTTGTGGTTGTAGAAAAATAAAAATAAAAATATGCATGAATAATGAGATTGACCTCGCAACTCGAATCATTGTACAATACTGAATGATATGTGAAGTTCCAACCCATATTAGAAGCATGAAAAAAATTAGGTATGGTTCTACGAGATATTCAATGTTTTAAAACAAGTTTTCCATGTTTTCCCTTCTATTATTTACATGGGCACACGAATATATTTCTTTGTTATTTTTTGATGGAGAGGTTATTACTGTATTTATAATAAATGAAGGAGAGAAAATGGATCGAAAGCTAAGGCCAACAAATGTGCTAGTATCCTCACCCGAAGATGCAAACCACGCAAGAGCACCCATAATTAAAATTATAAGAAATTGCATGGTGGAAAGGAATATAATCCTGCAAAATGTGATGCAAACAGCACCCATTATTGTAAAAGTGAGTGGAATTTGGATTGAGTGCACCTATTGATGTAACTATTTCAATTTATTTCCTCACTAAGATTGAGTTGGGTTTAACAATTGACTTCAATGTCATCAACAAACAACTAACATTGGCCATTAATGTCAGCCTACAAGTTCCAACTTTATTTCCAATGGTTGCATTGTCCGAAAATAATCATAGGCCAAAAAATCATAAAAACATAAACTTGGACTTTCTCTCCACGAGAAATAATTTATTATCATACTACAAAGGCCAAGGAGGAGTGTTATCTAAATAAACACCCTGCGACCTTTAATTCATGTACATACCCCCCAGGCTATGATACATAATAAAAACCAAGATTAAAATTCCAAAGTTGAGAATATTTTCCTACCCTTGAATTAATTTTTAATTAATTGGATAGAGTGAAATAACAGACTTCCCAAGTGAATTGAAGTCCACAACAAATGCAAAATTGGGCTAGATGGTATTGATTCTTAATGAGAAGTCGATTTCATAACAATGGATGAGCTTCATTAGTGTGTTAAGACTCATATGCATGATGGATGTACCTTATCACACCACTATGAGGGCATGTTTCCATGTCTCATAGTCGTGTAGCCTAGTGGGATGGAAGAAGCTTGCACCCATCATCTCGTGATTTTGACCCCATATCTCGGAATACAATGTGATATTTATTTTTTATTATATTAATAATATTAATTTATAACTAATGCATAATTCATAAAAATAAGATTGAATTAAATATATAATCATAATATTCTATTTATTGTAAAAACATAAACCCTTAACTATATTGAAAATAACCGTGTGTGTATGTGTGTGTATAACACACTCCTCCCACATTTACCCAAGTTAACTGTTTTGTTGGAGTAAACATGTGATGAGAGGCTACTACAATATTATTCAACTCCCCATATACATTTAAGGAAGTCGAACTAACAAAACACAACCAATATGACCTTCTGCACGTACCACAAAACCTACAGGAGCCAACCAAACCTTCCATATGATCAACCATTGCTACAAATCGACACTTCATTGCCCTAGAGCCTCAATCGCTCCCATGAAATGGTAATGCATGTGACTGAGGCACTCTATTCTCTCTCATAGCATGGGAATGCAAGCAACTGAGGTCTTTTTCAGCCAGTTGTAAGTCTATGACAATAGATTATGTGCGAATTTTTCAAGGCCATGACTCAGGTCAGTACCCAGAACTCCATGAAACTTTCAGGAATGAAAAGTAACATAGAAACAATGATACAAATGTAAATACTTGAATAAATACTTCACTGGACCCTTACTAGCCATGACAGGAATTTCGTCAAACATGTCACAAATATGCATTCTACCTGTCATAACAAAAACTCTGAGTATAGGGTTCTCATACTTATATGAGAATCACTAAGAAGCATTGATATGTTATCACCTTACCTGCAGTGTCATCTATTAGGTCATACATTCATTGTACATTCATTTAAAAATCAAAACATGTTGAGAGCCATACATCATACCAGTCATAAAACATGCTCATAACCAACATATAACCAATATAAATAACAAGGATACATCAGCCATAAGTGCCTCATATGGACTAATACATTTTATCATAAAATACCAACGAGAAATAATTCTTATTAATGAGTGATTAGGCCAACCAAGTTCTTAAATTTCACGTACCACTCGACCATAGATTGGCTGAACCAAATATTTCTTTCTACCAATCACCCTCGTGCCATATTCCAAGAATAAATGTTGAAATTATAACCAAAATAAACCATGGATTCCCAAGGCTACACCACCTCAACCTCAAAAATATGATTAGGCTTTAGTGCAATCCCAACAGGACCACTAGGCCATAAACAATAAACATATAATATCAAGATTTACCACAATCCTGACTAGATCACTAGGCCAAAACCAACCATGGATCCCAACGGAGCTCTCCACCTACATTATTATGGATTCTTCCATCCCAACCTTTCATATTTACCGTGTATCGCACCATTACCAGTCAATGGATTCCTAAGCCTGTGATGTCTCCACCCTCTGGGCTTTACCGTGTATCCTATCTTCGGATTCCTAGACCCAATCAAGGGTACTCACCACTGAAATTTTCTATGTACCTGCCATTCATTGGACAAGGGATTCCTAGGCTCAATCAAGTTGTTAACATTCATGCTTTACCATGTATCCCATCCCGGGATTCCTAATCCTTGTGAGAAATCCTGGGACCACCCCACTCAACTTTGATTCCATCCAACAGTCAAGCTCAACCACGTCCAAAAGAATGCACCACACCATGGCTATCTGGAAATGGAAAGGCTATCTGGAAATGGAAAGGCTAGGTATAAAAATAATGTCACGCTTGGAAAAACTGATGCCCATGACAAGAACAGAACCAAGAACACACATGCATAGCCATGCATGATAAATATAGAAATTAAATCACACATGCAAATTGATACCCGAAATTAATCTCGATTTTGCTTTTAGATCCTTCTCTTCTTTTCTTGATCTTTGCTTCCTCTTGCCTTCTTTGCTTTTCTTGATCCAATGTTGAAGTGATCCAAGAAAAATCGAAGTGTCCAAGAGTGTGGGTGAGAGAATAAAGAGAGAGCTCCAAAAGTGAACTGACAAAAGGTACCAATTGATCCTCAGAAGCCTTTTTATTAATGAGGCCCATATTTTCTTCATTTTTCATTATTTTCCTTCATTTTCCTACTCACATGCAACCTATGACCTCTCAACTTCCTTTTCTCCTAATTTCCTTTACTTTCATAAATAAAATGCTAATTAGTAACATTTTTGCTTTCCAAAGCCTCTCCCATTTCCTTTGCTAATTTCCTTAGCCATAATAAAGAAAATGAACACCCACACTGGGATGTCTTTCCCAACATTTATGTTGGAATAGTCGTCCCATAACCATGGTTATTATTTTGACTTTATGTACTTTTATTACATGAAATTTTCACCAGGGTTATTATAGAACCCTCCCCCTTAGGGGAACACTGTCGTCAATGTTAAGTGAAACCTACAACAAACCAAAATGCTAAAAGAAAAGCATACTACCTAAGGAGCTTAATAATTTTTCTATATGCAGTATTATAGGGATCAACCTGCCGAGAAGCAAACCAACATGACAACATAACTACATGACAACCATAATGACGTGATACCTATACCGCTTATTGGATCTTTATAACACAACTCATGGTGGTATTTGCATCCATATACCTATACATACACATACCAAACATCTTACTTAGCATATACCAAAAATATTCGCTCAACCAACATATAGATATGGATACATAGGTCATATTTGATCAACCATCTTCCATGTACCTTCATCGGCCCCAAGGTACATCCGCTGCACTTTCACTTGCTCGACTACTCGGTTCTAGAGCATAAGTGTCTTTCTATACAATATACACTATGATTATGGCTAAAATTCTCCTTCTAGATCCACTTGCAATACAAACCAGTAAATCACATGATCAACATCTTTAACATACTTCTTAAGCAATTAAGCATGGAAAACATCATGGACTTTCACTATCGGAGGTAGTGCCAGTCAATAGGCTACTGGTTTGATCCTTTCAAGTATTTTGAAAGGTACATAAAACTGAGGTGCCATCCTCGCACATGATTCAATCATCAAGGAACTCTGCTTGGGCTTGACATGCAAGTACACTAATTAACCAACTTCAAACTCCTTAAACATCTCATTCCAATCTGCATGACATTTCTATCTATCCTTTGTTTTCTTTAGATTATTCTCAATTGCCTGCATTTCCTGTTCCATATCTACTAACATATGTGGTCCAATCAATGCCCTGTTCACTGGATCACTCCAACTGATGGGAGTATTACAAATCTGCCCATAGAGTGTCTCAAAGAGACTCATCCTTAAAGAATCATGGCAACCATTATTATAAGACAATTTTACCAACTAAAGATACTCCTCCCATCTCCTCTACTAGTGCATCACATACATCTTCAACATGTCCTCCAATATTTTCTTGACCCTCTTTGTCTATCCATGTGTTTATGGATGATAATATGTGCCGAAGGCCAACTCTGTATCAAACCTTCAAATAACTCTTTCCAGAATCTTGAAGTGAACTTAGCATCCCTGTTTGACACAATCTTCTTCGGAACACCATGTAATCTGACGACATATCTAATGAAGACCCCTGCTACCTCACTCAGTGAATAAGTGGACTTCACTAGAATGAAATGTGCTACCTTTCTCAAATTGTCCACCACAACCATGATCGAATCATGTTGTCTAGATGTCCTTGGAAATCCTATAATGAAATACATGTAAATGACCTCCCATTTCTAGTCTGGAATCATAATCTATTGTAGTAATCCACCTAGGTGCTTAGAGTTTACCTTCACCTTCTGAAAATCCAAGCACCTAGCCACAAACCCTGCCACATCCTTCTCTAGATTTTGTCAATAATAGAAATTCTTCATAGCGGTCAATGTCTTCTGATATCCTCGGTGTCCTAAATATAAAATCCCTCAAGGGAATCTTCTTGAGCTCAAAATTGTCTCACACATATATCTTTCCCCTAAATGTAATCATGACATATTTTGAGAGATTGTACTCCACATCCTGTCCACATGTACCACTACCTATACTTGTGCCTGTACTTGTACCTATCCTTTTCTAAAACCTATGACTGAGCTTGATGTACCTATTATCATGCTGAGCTTCCTATAAGATATGATCCTATAGATTTGTACCATAAGAACTCGTCGCTGTAATGTGATTTACCAATAATCGCCCACTCAGATCATATGCAACCTTATTATCTTTACCCTTGATCTACTTGATCTCAAAGTCAAACTCACTAATAGTGGCCAATCATTTAGCTTTTCTAGAATTCAGATTCAGTTTTTCAAATAAGTACCTCAATCCACTGTGATCACTCATCAATACAAACCTCTTGCCAAGAATATAGTGCCTGCACATCTTCAATGAATTAATGATTACTCCTAATTCAAGATCTTGATTCAGATATTTCTTCTCATGCTCATTCAGTTTCCATTACTTGTAGTAGACTACACGTCCCTCCTACATAACGAATCCACCAAGTCCTCTCTTGCAACAATCTATACATACCAAAAACTCTTTGTCTGGATTTGTAATCTTTAACATTGGAGAATTTGTCAATACTTGCTTTAACTATTCAAAACATGTTGGACATTCCTCTATCCATTCAAATTTATTACCTTGCCTCTCAAGTGACATAATAGGATATTAAACCCAAGAGAATTTCTTGATGAACCTCCTATAATAACCTGATAACCCCGTAAATGATCTTACCTACTCTACATTTCTAGGAGCATCCCACTCTATGATATTCCTTATCTTCTGATATGGATCCACTATTATGCCTTCCTTGGAAACACCATGTTCCAAGTAATGCACCTCTATCGAAAAGAAACTCCATTTGCTGATCTTAGGAAACAATTGATGATCTCTCAACAATCTCAATACTACAGCTAAATGCTCGTTATGTTCTTCCTCATTGTTACAATATATCAAGTTGTCATCAATGAATACAATAACAAACTTGTCAAGATAAGGATGCAACACACAATTCTTCAAGCACATAAAGGTAGTTGGAGCATTAATCAGACCACGTGGAACTACAACAAACTCATAATGCCCATACCTATTCCAAAATGTTGTCTTGTAGATGGCCTCCTTAATGCGTACCTAATGATATCTGAATCCCAAATCAATATTTTGGAATACTGCTGCTCCCTTCAAATGATCAAACAAGTCATTAATCCTTGGCAATAGATGCCTATTCTAGAGGGTCACCTTACTCAACATCCTATAATCAGTGCATAACTTGAGAGTACCATACTTCTTCAAAAAAAACCCCAGTGCACCAGAAGGTGATACACTTGGCCTAATGTATCATTTGCCAAGAATTTCCTTCAACTGCAACTTCAACTCTACTAACTCTAGAGTGCTCATCCTGTAAGGTTCCTTTGATGGCATTGTCCCTGGTACCAACTGAATAGAAAAGTCCACTTCTATGTGAGGTGGAAACTTTGAAATCTCTGTACGAAACACACCCTAAAATTGTTTTAAAACTGTGTACTTCCTCACTACCTCTACATCCTTGTCCTTTGTATCTTTGTCACTAGATATATGTACTACAAATAATACATGCCCTTTTTTATGACTACGCTTTTCCTATATAGCTGTCAACATCCTAACTTATGTTTCGTTATTCTTACCTTGTAATATTCTTTGCTCTCGATTGTCATCCGAGCATTCAATGGCTTTGTCATAACAATCAACCTTGGTCCTCTGCAGATACAACCAGTACATACCCAAAAACATATTGTATTATCCCAACGACAATACATTCAAATGCATTGGTGTAGGCATACCATTCAACTCGAATTCACAAGTTCTTATCCAATGATGAACTCTCTTCTTTATACCTATAGGTAACTGTACTAACCAAGATCCTTTTCTTTATTCAATCCACACTTATCCAACAATTCAAGAGTAACATAATTATAATTATATCCAAGGTCAATCAAAATAGAAATAGTTTTATAACAAGACTTACTGTCCATCTCAATGATAGATGATTGATGATCTTGCTGTCTATTATCCATCACTGCATAGATATGACAAATTCTCTACCCGACATCCCCAACAATTTTCACTTCCTATGCACTGTAAATCTAAGGCCCATCACCCTGGTACTATGGAAAATATCTCTTGAGATTATCTTTACCACATATCTAACACTCTAAGCATCTAGTACCATCACCTCTATTCTGTTGTTGTGACCCATGTCCCTGTCTAGCTACGTTGAAATTCTTGTATCGTGAAACTTTGTCTTTCTCATCTACATTTTGAGGTCTTGTTTTTTTTTGCTACCATTTAACTTTAGCTTTGATTTTCCCTTTCCAAACTTACTTAGATTTTGTCTTACATTTTGACTGTTCATCACAATACTTTAATTTCCCAATAAATTTCTCCAATGATGGAGGCTCATCATACTCAATCTGATCCTCAACTTCTAATGGAAATCAATTGCAAAATATCTTAACTATAATATTTTCATATTTAAGATATGGTACATATCTCAATAACTCTAGGAGCTTAGTATGGTACGCCTCATCTATCATTGATCCCATTTTTAGCTCATAGAATTCCTTGGCTTCATTGTCATAGTACCTCTCTCAAAAATAATTCATCCTGAAAAGTCTCTTGAATTCATGTTAACTCAACTCTTATGTCATGATGTCTCTGACCCACTTCACATATTCCCACAAGATGTCTGCTTTACCTTTCAACATGAAGATATCTAGTATATCCTTCATATTATATGTGTAATTATGCAACTCAAAGAACTTGTTCATCCCAAGTAACTAAACCTCTACATCCTCCCACTTATTCAAATCTTCATTAAAGGTAAGTGGCTTAGATTTCTTAAACTCATCTGAAAAATATCCCCTGTCACTCCTACAAGGACGATAACATTGATGATCATGGTGCCTATGAGAATGAGAACTAGGATAGTAGTCGTGTCCATCACGTCTCCAATATGAAGTATCTGAGAACCTGCCATCTATAACTATGTCATCCCTATCTGACCTGTGCCCACCATGAGATCTACTTCTATATGACCAATTAGACATATTCTGTTATCCATGGATGATCCAAAATTGTCTTTGCAAGTATGAAAAAATATAAAAGACTACTGCATTAACTTTTGTTTGTTTCTCTTATGCCTACATAATTCTATCATTATCTGCCTTGCAAATTCTTAATTCTTCCTTCAATATTCTCAATGTGTCTGCTAAGTCAGAAGAATTCCCAACCCCATAATTCTCATCTAATCCATAAGGAGAGTCTCGGGTACTATAATATATCATATTTCTAGTCATATTTATTGTTTTATTCCTACAAAATATACCATGTCATCTAAACCAAAATATAATATAATCAGCATACCTTTGTATAGTTTAGGGACGATATCTCATTTGCAAGATCAACTATATTAGCGCAATACATGTATAAAAATAATCATAACAACATATAGATATCATCCTAAACATAGTCCAGTCATCAATGGATGATCATATCAACCACACATCATGACCTCATGCATGACACATACACCCATATCAATGTATTCATAATCAACATATGGAGAACATGCATGCATACATGATACATACAAAGACTGACATGCATAACCAATGCATAACAAACATATACTCTTGAGAAACACATCCAAAAACACACCATCCACTTTCACATGGCAACATCACTGTAACCACGACCAACACCATGCATATGGAATAAGAAAATGGACCACAAGTATAAGTAACACATATCCAACTGACATCAATGCATGACCAAAACACAACGCTCATCTAGTCCAAGGGGTGAACCATGCTCTTATAGCACTCAATAACACCCTCCTCCTAAACATGTAATTATAGGATACTTCAGTATGATTCAAATGCCCATGTATAGTTAATGAAGTGGAAATGACACAAAAAAAACCAATCCGTCCTTCTACACATACGAAAGTACCTACGGGAGCCAGCCAACCCTTCCACATAATCAACCACTCTGACAACTTGACACTTCATTGCCCTAGAGCCTTAGTCTCTCCCATGAGATGGGAATTCATGTGACTGAAGCCCTTCAGTCACTCTCAGAACATGGGAATGCAAGTGACTGGCGTGTTTTTCAGATAGTTCTCAGCCTGTGACCCCAACTTCTGTGCCACTTTTTGAGGGCTGGGATTTAGGCCACTATCAAGAACTACATGAAACTTTAAGGAATAAAAATTTACATCGAAACAATGATAAAAATGAAAATACTTGAATAAATACTTGGTTGGACCCCTACTATCCATGACATGCATTACAGCAAAACTGTCACAAATATAGATTCCACAGGTCATAACAACAAATTTGAGCATACGGGTCTCAGACATATTTGAGAATCGCTAGGAAAAATTGATTCCTTATCACCTTAGTTCCATTATCATCTATTAGGTCATATATTCATTGTACATTCATTTACAAACCAAAACATGATGAGAGCCATAAATCATCACTGTTATGAAACATGCTCGTAACCTACATATAACCAACATAAATAGCAAGGATACATTAGCCATAAATGCCTCATATGTACATGTACATTTTCTCATAAAATAACAAGGATAAATAGTTCTTATTAATGAATGATTAGGACAACCAAGTTCGAGACTTCCACATACCACCTGACCATAGATTGGCTGAACCAAATATTTATTTTCCTCAATCAACTACATGACATATTTTAAGCATGAATATGGGAGCTATAACCAAAATCAACCAGGGATTCCCAAGGGTACACCACCTCACCCTAACCAATAGATCCAGGCTTTACTGCAATCCCCACCAGATCATTATGTTATAAACAATAAACATACAATACGAGGCTTTACTGCAACCGTGACTGGATCACTGGGCCAAACACAAGCATGGATTCCACACGATATCTCCACCCACACCATGAGGGATTTTTCCATCCAATCCTCTCATCTTTACCATGTATCCCACCATTACCAGTCAAAATATTCCTAGGAATTATAGGTCTCCACCCTATGGGATTTACCATGTATCACATCCTCAGATTCCTAGTCCCTATCAAGGGTACTAACCAATGAGGTTTACCGTGTATCCCACCATTCACCAATCAAAGGATTCCTAGGCTCAATCAAGGTGTTCACATTCAGGTTCTTGTATGACGCATGAAGAAGAGGATGAAATGTTGCATGAGATATCAAATTTATGAAACCAGGCGCAACAAGTTTCTCTCTCGCAAAGAGTAACAAAAAATAAATTGGAAGCGAAGATGGATGGTTTAGAAACAAAAATGAAAGGAAACGTGAAATTTTTGAAGGATGATTTAAAAGAATACATGGAAGCTAGGATGGATGGTTTGAAGAAAGGTTTGAAATAAGACATGGAATGTTTGAAGAAAGGTTTGAAAAGGTTGTTAAAAGAAATGATTCGTAATGGTGACAAGGTACTCCATGAAAATAATTATGAGGACAAAAGGAATATAAATTATGATTTTAAATAATCCAATGTGGGGTTTAAGAACAACCAAATTCCAAAGATAGGTATGAGGATGTTTGATGGAAAGGATCTAGTGACATGGATACTACAGATCAAGGAATATTTTGATCGACATGATGTGCAACACACATAAAAGGTACGCACTACAAATTTATATTTAGAACCCAATCAATTTATATGGTATTGATGACTTTGTTACTATAAACCACTTGTCACTTGGGAAATTGCTACGAAGGAAATGATATCACATTATGATTATACAAAGAGAAACACCGTCTTTAGCCAATTGATAAATCTAAAATAAAGGCATTCAATGTCGGAACACATTGAGCACTTCCAAAGATTGAATGTCAAGGTAACTGATATTCCAGAGGAGCATAGGATTGATGTATTCATAGGGACATTAAAATATAACATCCAACATGAGGTTCTCCTTTGGTAACCTGATTCATTGGAAAATGCATTTAGGGTAGCAAGAAACGTTGAAATAAAAATTACGGAAACAAGAAATCCTACCACTCACAACTATAAATATGGAAGTGTTGTTGCTCCTAGCCTTCAAAAACCTACAAGGTTTATGCCGCAAAAATTGGAGGAAAAGAAAAATAAAGGGCTTTGTTACAGTTTTGATAGTAAATACATTAAAAATCTTAAGTGTGTTGAGAAAAAAACATTCTACATATATTGTGGAGAGGGCAAAGAAAAGGAAAAAGAAACATCGAAAGAGGAGGATATACACTTGTTGTAGGGAAAACTCAACAACCCCGATTTTTGGCTTATTGACTCAGATAATGGGGACTCTTGCCATTAGTTTTTGGCAAAACACCTTTTATAAGTTTCATTAAGAATTTTTGGCCTTTTTTTACCTTCATCGGATATATGTTTTGATTGTTTATCTGAATCCGAATTTTCATAATCTTTCTATCGAGACTTGTTTCACCTAATTTGGTCAACCAGTTTGTAAGTGGCTCTACATTGAAGGTTGATCATTTTCTCGCCTCGACTAAAATTGTAAATAAATGTATAATATTTCAATTTTTGTAACTAGTTAAGTTCACTAGTCATTTATTTTAAATATTGACTTTTAATTAAATTTTATTAATTTTTCATTTTCTCACTAATGGTCCTACAAATGACCCAGCTAAATCATACCATCGATCAAATTGCATTTTAGGATCTTGGTAATTTACTCCAATTTATTATTTTTAAACAAATTACCGAGCTCGGAATCTCAAAATTTCAAAGTGGTTGTAGTTCAATTTGTAGGATTGATAGTTCATGTAGGCCCCACTCATTTTCATTAATTTAATAGCCCCCGATACAAAGATCATAAAAAAACCTCTCAAAAAAAAATCTTGTCACACAAAATTTTCTTAAAAAAACGACTTCTCGCAAAGTCTTATCGCAAATTTTTAAACCTTAACATTTTTATAAAACAAAAAAAATGTGACATGGTGATGCGATGGTAATTTTGAATTCATGTTTTTTTTTCAATTCATTTTAAATTGATCGTGAAGTTAATATATATATATATATATATATATATATATATATATATATATATATATAAATTAAATATTTATTAAATTATTTTACTATAATTAACATTAATATTTAATATATAATTAATTTAATTTAATTTAAATAATTGTATATATTTAGTTAATTACAAAATTAAGAATCGGCCTGGAGTATGCCGTAAAACTGCTTCTGCTTGGCTAAGAGCTCGTCTTCCTCGGACGTAAGGAAACAGGTTAACGGCCCAAGACCCAGAGGCATCTGGCAGGAGTGAAAGCCTGCTCCCTTACGGACCACCAGCGGGTTATTACAGGTGGCAATGTTTTCCTTGATAACAGTGATGAGTCAAACCGACATTCGCGGATAGCAGCCAGAGATGGATGTCCTCACTGTTGGTTTGACACCTGAGTTTGATAGGTTTTGCCACCTTCGGAAAAAAAATAAAATTAAAAAATTAAGAAAAATTAACAATGTAGTTGTCATTAATTAATTAATAATAGAAAATTAATTCATGATTAGAATTTAATTAACAAATTCTGATTTTTTGGCCTAGGCAATAGAATTTCCAGAATTTTGTCAAGTTTGACTCGTCAACTTTGGAGACCCATAGATTGAGTTTTACTTGGCCAAATGAAGCCCATGAAGACTCATTAGAAATATAAAATCATGGAGACCATTTATGAGGAGGTTTTATTAATAGGTTTGATCATTTCTTGGTTATAAAATCAAGCAGAAGATCAAGCTTTGTATTTTTAATAAAACTAAATTTTCATGAGTTTTATTTTCTGCATTTTCATTTGCCCTAGCCTCTTTTGGATGCAAATCCATTCATCAATGATATCCTTGGTCAATTAAATCATCACAAGCATCAATAGAAAGCTTAGATTTCCTTTTTAATTACATATTTAATTAAATTTGTTTTAATTCTAGATTAGATTTGTTTTAATTCTAGATTTGGCATTTTTATTTTATTTTTTATTTTTATTTCATTTTGTAGGAAAGCAGTTGAAGAGATGAAGAGCAAAGAATCTAAATCAATGAGAAGGCTCCAGCAATAGAAGATTGGAATTTTGAGCCAATAAAAATTGATTAAACATATTTATTCTTCAACAAAATTTCCTATTCTAAATTCTTTTGTAAATATTATAAATAGCAAATTGTAGAATGTAAGAAGGACTTCTCTCCTCCGCAATTCTAGAATTCTAAAAGCACTTTTGCAATATAGATTTAGAGTTGTAGGTGGCAAGAGAAAAAATCTTAGATCGGGGGATTATTGAGGACTTTTCTTTTGCATTTTGAATTATGTATGATGCACAGAGTTTGCACTTCTTCAGCTCTTGTTCTAACAACAAAAATTCAAATAATGTAAAGGACTATTGGAGACCAAAGCCAGAGAAATGGATTCAATAAATTGGTATTTCTAATACTACTATTTTAAATACTAGTCAGTATCAGTCATTTTTCTCAATTATATGTTATTATATATCTCTGCTCTTATGGGTTGAATTTTGATTTCTAAGTAACTATTTACTCAGAAATATGTCTTTTAATATTGATTTAATGAATAGTAATATGTTGTGAACTTCTTCCTCATATTATTGTTTAATTATTTGAATTACTGATTAAACAATCAATACCATTTTGTGTACTTCTTCCTAAATGTTATTAGTTGATTATTTTAGTCAATAGGTGTGTTAAAATAATGTGACTTGCTACTCATAATGTCAGTTAATTGAACTACTTAGTTAGCTTGATATTCATCATAAGTCAGACATATTTAAATCCAAATCATTTAAATATCTTGCTCTCAGTTGGGTTAGATATATATCTGCCTAATTGAGATAGGATTAGGATTTAGTTATTTTTTATTACATTTTAGAATAATTTTTCATTTAGGCTAATTCTACATTTCTAAAAGTCCTCTTCCCAAAGATGCAAAATTTAGTTGTGGCTTGGCTGAGCCCCAAATCATCTTAAGGATCAATTTCTTGCTTGATCAGCAAGAGGGATGATCTGATGTCTCTTTTCCATTGGTCGATGAAAGTCATATTGTAAGCCATTTTGGAGATTGAGAGAAGGTAACTATACCTAGTTCAATCAGTCAGAACTACCATTCCAAACAGAAAAAGAGTTGGTTGAAGGTCTGGACTGGGTGGTCATCCCCCATTTTGTTTCAGCGAATTTCGAGGCTTCAACATTTTGGCACTAGAAGGAGGGCCTGAAACTTGTTGTCTAAGTGGATTCTTTGTATTCTAACCTTTTATTTATCACAGTTGCTCATCTCAAACTTCCAATTTGGAGTTGTATCCATTGATATGAATCTTCTAACAATCCACCCGAAGTGGTGAGGCTCTTGCCTCAGGTAAAGTTTAATGGTAAGAGAAATTCTTTTGCTTTTAATCATGCCTTTAAATTTATTCAAAAATTTTCAAATTATGATTTTCAAGGAATTCATGAAGGCATTTTATGCAGAATCTTTTCTCTCACGTTTGTGGAAAAAGCAAGAAACTTGTGTCAAACTTGTCTAATTGCCTCAATTCACCGTTGGGATCAATTTGTAACAATATTCCTTTGTAAATTTGATGGCTATAACTACGAACAATTATGTGATGATTTTGAAGATTTACAAAGATTTGAAATGAACCTTTGATTGATTGTACAATTAGGTTTCGTTTAAGTTGTTTGAAATTTAAAATTGAAGAAAAACCTATAGACGAAGAATTATTAGATTGTTATGAACACATTTTCTCTTTTCCTCCCATTCATATTCCACATGAAATTATTACAAGCTTTTCTCAAAATCCTTTTGATTACATTAACACAATTCAAAATTACAATACGAAGATTGAAACAAATGATGATGAAGTGGCCTCTATTATGTACGATTAAATTCTTCATTAAGTGCACACTTCCTACAGTATTAATAATGATGATGATGCATCTTCACATATGAGTGAATCTCAATCACAAAGCTTGCATAATTTTACTATTCAAGTCGAAGAAGATACTAGCAATAATATTGAAGAAGATAACGCTTTGAAATCTAAAAATCATTATGTGTTAAATTCAGAAAATCAGAACATAAGTCAGCAAGTACAGGCAGTAATCGAAGTTTCCAATACTACGCAGCTTGCGTTACAAATTTCTGAATTCTTTTATGATGAGAAAATGCCAAATTCAAGACAACAAAGCAATATTTTTCAAGAAAGCACAAGTAGACAAATGAATGATATCATTTGAAATTTACAAATTTACAGAGACCATTGTATCTAAAAGCTCATTATCACGATCTGGCATGTCATCCCCTCTTTCGAATCCCTTCCAATCATTAGTAGAAATTCATCAGGGTTTCTATGATCTAATTGAAATTCAATTGGAAAGGGAATTTCAAGAGAAGGTAATTATAAATAAAATGCTAACAGTAACTATACATTTTAAATTCATATTTATTTTCTTTAGTTTAATTTTATTTGTATTTTTGTTACAAATAATTGATTTGTATATGCATGCAATGCTTTCATGGTTACATTGGAAGTATGACTATACCTAGTCAAATTTCCTTAATTAAGATTGAATTAGGAATAGATTAGATTTAGATTATATTTCTTTTATGTTTGCACTTATTTCATTATTTTATATTTTCAATAAAGAAAGTAATGAATCTAAATTTTTTTGGGCATCCACTTTCATTTCCGGAAAGCGGCTTAAAAATTTAGAAGTTCTTAGATCATTCATATTTGTGAAATCACTTCATTGTCTTGTTTGGGAAAAAAATCATCATGGCGATCATACATAATGAAATTCCAAGAATTTTCTACAGCTTGACAATTTTTTGATTCACAAGTATGTCTGAAGAAGAGCTCAGTTCCACCACTCTTGTCTTGCGATTTAAATTTGAGGAGGATGCAATATGAAAATTCATTATTTACAATTTTTAAATTAAACAAGTAGGTGATGTTCAACATATGCAAATTTTGAGAAATATTGCGAAGAACTTGAAGATCCATGAGGTAAAATTTACAGTCAATTTTCTTTGAGGTATACATTTTTAAAAGGTTCATCTACATCTATTGTTTGATTTTTTGTTTTCATGATTTATTGCCTATTTATGATTTTGTTTATTTTTGGAGATCTTCATTGCTTTGATTTTGGAAACTTGAAACAAGAAGGCAACTATTTTAAATCTGTGGCATGCTTAGGGAAGTATTAGTTTTTTTTTCATAATTTGTGGATTCATTAATTTTACTTACATATTTTTAAAAAGATTATCAGGAAATTCATGTTGGATCATTATAATATCGCAAATCTCGTCATAAGAAAGTCACAATAACATCTTCCTCATATTGAATAATCTGATGGTTAATCAAATTATTGAATGGAGTTTTTATAGAAAAGAAAATTGAGTTGGAAACTTGTATTTTCAATACTTTAAAACATCCCAATCTCATTGTATTTTTGTATAGAATTATCAAAAAATCCCAAGGTTGGGACATTTTATATAAAGAATAAATTGAAGTATTGTTATATCCACCAAATTCTAGACGTGATACCACATTTAATTTAATTTTAAAAGATATCACATCTGCTCATAAAATCCCAATTTCAATTGGGACATATATTTAAAAGTTTTGATATCTTGGATCTGATAAGAGATTGCATCCATTTAATAAAACTATTGTGTATGTTCTTCATCGAAAATCAACATATTAATGATGTTACGTCTCACCTTAAATCATCCGATCACCGATCTCTTATCAACCCCAAAGTCAGTCCCATAAAGATGCCACGTCTCATATCGCATTTCACATATCAGAAGTTTTCAATCGAGCATATCTCCAATATCTTGAATCACCGATCTCCAATAATTGACTCTACTAATATTGCGATGACTACAAAATTCTGGAAATGATATGAAATTTATATCGAGTTCATAAAGATATCGCATCCACTTATAAATAGAAATTATAGTAGGGGCATAGGTTTAAAAGTTTCGATGTCCTGGATCCGATAGGATATTAAAACTCACATAATAAATTTATTGGGTCCATTCTTCATCGCACAATGGTGTATCCACAATACTATATCACATACTTAAATCTATCGATAACTGATTTCTTTTCAAACCCAAAGACTATCCCATCAATGAGTCACATCATTCATCACAAGCTCCCATCACATGTTTCCATATCGCAACAAATATATCGCAACGAAAAACTCAAATGAAGCCCTGTCTTAAGATTCACCAATGTGATAAACTCTAGTATATGTTTATCTTCCATTATCGATTAAATATCATATATAACATTCAGTTGCACATTGGCAAAGGTGAATCTCACAGTTTGAGGTTATACATGGCAGAAAAACTTACGATGGGAAAAATTTGATAAGATGTTGTGTTGTATAAAATATTTTAAGGCACTCTTGGGTAACCACTGTGGTAATTAAGAAATTGGTAACAAAATTGCAACATGGTTAAATCATTTTTATTTCTCTTATATTTGAGCTTTAGATATATCACTCTATATTTAATATATGAAATTCAAGACCTCCCCATCTACACTTTTGTATTTCATTATCTTGGAATTGGTCTTAATTTTGAAATATTTATGAAAATCATAGAGTTGATATGAAACTTATAATATTATGAGAACATTCATCGCTGCAATTTATTAAAAATAATTCTTTCATTTTTGATGAATTTAGTTCACTCCAGATTCCTAGAACATGAAGCATTGTTTTCTTCTTGTTTGTTGCTTGTTTTAGTATATATTTAATAAAATATGATTTTGGGTTAATAAGATTTCAGTTAGTTCAACTTCTTCATACTTTTAATTCTAATTAAAGTAAGAAGTTAGCAAGTATTGGAGAAAATGATATCTTTTAGGTAATATTAAATGGAACTCTCCAATGGTAAGTTTCATGTACCCATTCTCATTACTTTACATTTGTTTTTAGTTTTGTTTTTAATTTTTGCTAACCTTGAACTTTGTTTTTGCAGGTCTTGATCAACCTATTGCACCTCTACTAGATCAGTGTTGAAGTTCATTCTCTTTTGTTTAATTTTATTTGAGATTCTTAAAAGAACCAGTAATAATCCTCATTGAATCAGCTAAACTGGGGAGTTTTTGAACCTTTAACTATTTCCTTAAGCATTTCTTTTATTAAAAAATGATTAAGATGTTTTTTGCAGGTTTTTCTTCGAAACAAGAAAGTTTGTAGCAAAAAGAGACTTCTCATTTAATATATTATCTATCATCATTGTTATCGAAAGCCAAAATGCTTATAACTCTGTAAGAGAAAATTTATCTAAATTTCAACAAAAGAAGGAACATTCACATGATTATTTTCTTTTATCTCTTTTGTTGAGACATTGTTGGGTCCCTATAATACTAGTGATTACCCCATTACTATTGTAGTTATACCCCTTATTTATATTGTTGTGCCCCCATTAACCCCATATTGTTATTAATGTGCCCATAGAATCCCTCTATTGTTATTTTTGTGGCTTTATATTATTATTGTTAGGTCGGCTGGATTATATTGTGACTCCATAGACTCCTATATATAGAAAGGAGGTTTTTTCATTTGAATCATCCAAGAATTGTTCATTTATGTAATGTAAAGGAGGTTGCCGCCTCGAAGAGGCTGAATTCTAAAGCGTGGATCTCTCTTTTCTATCTTTTTGTGAGCTGGTTTCATAACATTTGGTATCAGAGCTTTGGATTCTAGGGTTTCGTTGCTCCAAACAGGTCATCGCGACATTTTTGCTATAACTTTTTTTCTGTGACGTTTCAGAAGTCGCAAAAAAACCCATTTGAGAAGAAGTCGCGTTGAACCTTGGTCTTCCACAACCTATAAGGTTGACACCAAAACAATTGGAAGAAAAAAGAGCAAAAGGGCTTTGTTATAGTTGTGATAGCAAATACACTAAAGGTCATAAGTGTGCTGAGAAGAAATTATTCTACATAGATTGTGAAGAGGAAGAAAAAAAGGAGCAAGAAAGGTCAAAAGAAGAAGATATACTCCATGAACAAAGCCTAGATGAAGAAAAAATAAATCCAACCATATCTTGTAATGCATTGGCAGGAATTACCACTCCTCAAACCATCAAGATAGAAGGACAAATCAAGAAGAAAAAGGTGATAGTGTTGATTGATTTAGGAAGCACCCACAATTTTATTCATTGTAGGGTAGCAAAAGAATTCAATTGTTTCCTATATCCAGCACCAGAGTGTCAAGTGATGATTGCAAATGGAGGAACAATAAATTGCTCTGGAAAGTGCCACAATATCAAGCTATCCATGGGAGAATATGTATTGACTAGCCCAATGCTTTCCATTCCAATGGGAGGTGCTGATGTTGTACTAGGAGTTTAATGGCTACAATCCTTGGGTACAATAGCTTTTAATTTTCAAGAACTTTTCATCAAATTTTCTGTGGAAGGAAAGGAAGTTGAATTAAGGGGTATTGCAGGGAAACCAGGAAAGATAATCAGCTCTAATGGTATGACAAAGCTTCTAAAAAAGGAGCAAAGGGTGTAATTGCACAATTATGTTCGCTAGATGTTTCCACATTAGAATCATCTATTTCTCCAGATCTCCAAAAAGTCCTGGACAATCATTCCAAGGTATTTGAGACTCCCAAAGGTCTCCCACCTATGCGTGATCATGATCATGCTATTCATCTAATTCCAGGAAGTGTTCCTCCAAACATCAGGCCGTACAAATATCCCTATGTCCAAAAAAGTGAAATTGAACGTATGGTTGCAGAAATGCTAGAGGCTGGTATAATTCAACTGAGTCAAAGTTCTTTCTCTGCTCCAGTAGTATTGGTGCACAAGAAGGATGGATCATGGCGCATGTGTCCGGATTATAGGGAGCTCAACAAGCTCACTATTAAAGATAAGTTCCCCATTCCTGTCATTGATGAATTACTGGATGAATTGCATGGATCAATTTACTTCACCAAGTTGGATCTTCGTTCAGGATATCATCAAATCAGAATGAAGATTGAAGACATTCCGAAAACGGCATTTAGAACTCATGAGGGTCATTATGAATTTTTGGTCATGCCTTTTGGCCTTACCAATGCACCTTCAACATTTCAAGGTTTGATGAATTCAATTTTTAAACCATTTCTTAGAAAATTTGTGTTAGTATTTTTTGATGATATACTTATCTACAGCAAGTCTTGGAAGGATCATGTTGAGCATGTTGACAGGGTGCTACAACTATTGGAAGAGAAACAATTATATGCCAAAAGATCCAAATGTTTCTTTGGAGTCCAGGAGGTGGAATATTTGGGTCATATTGTATCTCATGAAGGAGTTAAGGTAGACCCTACCAAAATTAAAGCCATTAAGGAATGGAAAATCCCCACATCCATAAAGCATTTGCGCGGATTTCTTGGGTTGACAGGGTATTATCGCAAGTTTGTTAAGAATTATGGGAGAATAGCAGCACCTCTAACGACATTATTGAAGAAAGATGCATTTTCATGGACTCCGGAAGCAACAAAGGCCTTTGAACATCTTAAAGAGGCAATGTGCCAAGCACCGGTCTTAGCTACACCAGACTTCACAAAAACCTTTATTGTGGAATGTGATGCTTCAGGAAATGGAATTGGTGCTGTTCTAATGCAAGATGAAAGACCCATTGCTTTTGAAAGTCATCCAATCAAGGGAAAGTTTCTAAGAAAAGCTATTTATGAGAAGGAAATGTTGGCAATACTCCATGCACCTAAGAAATGGCGACCCTACCTAATGGAAAGACACTTCAAGGTAAAAACAGATCATGATAGCCTTAAATACTTTTTAGAACAAAGATTATCCTTTGAAGAGCAACAAAAGTGGGTCACAAAGATGTTGGGTTATGACTTTGAAATCATCTACAAAAAAGGGAAGCAAAATGTGGTGGCAGATGCACTCTCAAGGAAGGATGAGGATGTGGAAGCATTGTTGTGCACTATTTCTATCATCCAACCAGATTGGATAAATGAAGCAAGGGAGGAATGGAAGAATGACGAAGAAGTGTGGGCACTTATTCGAAAGCTACAACAAGATTCCAGTACGTCTGATACATTTAGCTGGAAAAATGATTCGTTATGGTACAAAGATCGCTTATACCTCTGTAAGAATTCCCAGCTAAAACAAAAGATTCTTATGGAATTGCACACTTCTCCCTTAGGAGGGCACTCAGGATTTTTAAAAACTTACCACAGGGTTAAGAAGGAATTTTTTTGGGATGGCCTTAAATCAGATATTCAAAAGTTTGTGGCAGAATGTTTGGTTTTCCAACAAAATAAATTTGAAACAATTAAGACACCGGGTCTATTACAATCTTTATCCATTCTAAGGCAACGTTGGGAGGAGGTATCAATGGATTTTATCACAGGTTTACCCAAGTCTAAGGGAAAGAGTGTCATCATGGTGGTAGTTGACAGACTTACCAAGTATGCACACTTTTGTGCATTATCACATCCATTTAAAGCCAGTACAGTTTCTACTGCATTTATGGAAACAGTTCAAAAGCTACATGGAAACCCAAAGATTATTGTAAGTGACAGAGATCCCATTTTCACTGGAAATTTTTGGACACAATTATTTTCTTGTCTTGGTACTCAGTTAGCTCATAGCTCATCTTATCATCCTCAATCTGATGGGCAAATTGAGATAGTAAACAAATGTTTGGAAGGATATCTTCATTGCTTTGTATTTGATAAACAGACACAATGGGTCAAATGGTTGCCTCTGGTTGAATGGTGGTATAACACTTCCTTTCATACAGCAACAAAAATGACCCCATTTATGGCACTTTATGGGTATCAACCACCATCCATCACATCATATTTAAGAGAAAATTCTAAGGTTCAGACAGTGGAACATCACATCGAACATCAACAACAAGTCCTCCAACTCTTAAAGGATAACCTCGTGTTGGCACAGAATAGAATGAAACAACAGGCAGATCAACATCGCTGATGAGCCCCAAAAATGTACAATTATTTGGGCTCATTCAACCTCCTAATTTGACTTAATCCACCATTCTCATTAGTTTATTGCATGTTTTTGAGGTTATTTATGTTAATAGAGTGAATTTGGTTAGTCATTATGCCAACAAGTCTAATGGGTGCTTTGTGTAGCCTTTTTGGTCAACTTGGAGACAAAATTGAAGGTCTTAATGAGCACTTGGCAGCCAAATTCGTGGCAGAACAAGCTAGAGGATTTGTAGGAAGGTGTCCCCTTCATTTATGGGCCCTTACCTCGAATTCTCCACCATCAGCTCGGAGTTCAAGGGCCACCGAATCAATCAGCACAAGGGCAGCCAAGCAAGTCAAGTAGGACTGCTATTAACTACAAGTCTTGGGCAGCCGAGTCCCTAAATTTTAGGAGGACTGTTGGGTCCTCAAATTGTATAAATAAGAGGGCTTAAGACCTCATTTCAGTTAGTCAATTTGGTTAGCCAGTGTAGCCAGTGGATGTTAGCTAGTTAGCCACTAGATAGTAGCTGGTAGTTAGTCATTTCATAGCCTTGTTGTAGTCATTTTTGTAATTCGATTTGTAGGCAATAGATTAGCTTTGCTTTCAGCTCATTCTCAAGCTCTCCTTGTGGACAGTTTTGATGTAACTCTTCATTTCTTGATTAATAAAGATGAATTCAGCTTTGCACCACCTCTAAATCTCTCTTGGGAGGCTGTAGCTCTTGGGGTTGGGCCCATCTCAAGCGCCCAGTACCTCCCCTGTTTATCTTTATGTGTGTTTGCTGCTTTCTTAAAATAAAATCTGCTCTTTAGATCTTGCTTTGTTATTTTGGTTGTTCTTGT
Organism: Pinus tabuliformis; assembly: GCA_031772625.1. Lineage (NCBI taxonomy): Eukaryota > Viridiplantae > Streptophyta > Pinopsida > Pinales > Pinaceae > Pinus > Pinus tabuliformis. Next base: position 190,525,131 of record CM062808.1, read on the forward strand.
TGGTTAAAGTAGCTTTTTATGTTTGGGAATCGATTGGTAGGAGTTTGTCATGCATTTAGATCTTTCAGAATGTTCTTGCTCACGTGATGTACATGGTTCTCTTTCCAAACGAGGCTGTTGTTTATTCATTTCATTGACAGTTAGATTAAGTTAGCTAGGACTTAGTTTGTTTGCAAGAGTTCATTGATTCGGTTGAATGTGCATTGTGCAGGGCATCTCTATCACTCACTCGCATGGTCAAGCTTCATCAGAGCCATCTAATTCATCCCATATCTAGTCTTCTCGCTTCACACCCATCCTCTTGCCCACGTAACCCTACCTTCTTCTCCATTGTTGCGTCAACTACCTTAAAGCCAAATCAGCCTTCCACATATCATCTCACCACTCCATCCATCAGTTCCTGGGTCACTTCAGACCCCCATCCTACCTCCATAACCATCCATGCATCTTCCATCAATCACCCATCCTCAAAAATCCCATTTCGAAACATCCTGTAGAAACCCCTGTAGACTTCCTGTAGAAGTTCATAAACACGGTTGCATGGCATCCAGACTTTGTGAAACTCTCAGAAAGGATGTTAGGGATCCCTTAGACCCTCTCTGTACCATCCCAACCTTTCCCAAAGCATTTCATCCCTTGATCCATCCCTGCACAGTGGAAAACTAGTTAGAAGCACATGCATGATAATTTCAACAACTTAAGCAAAAATACAAAAAGATGTTTTCTTCAGATAGTGATAACTTAAACACATGCATTTTACCTTCCTAGAAGTAATGGCATCTCTTCTCGTAGTTTGCATTCTCATTTTTGCATCAGTAGGACTAGTTGGTAGAATTAGGGTTTGCTAGGGTTTGCTAGGGTTTGTATTTCTTTTTGGCTTTCAGTTTCTTTCCGCAAGTAGATTAGCTTCCTTTGAGTTAGCTTTCGTCCATCAGTTAAAAAGCTTCTTCTAAGAGCTCATAGAAGTTGGCTTGAGCCCCTAGCGGACTTGTGCCAGCTGACCAAGTGATAGCTGCGGCAAAAGCTAGTACTTGTGCATACAACACCGTCGCTTCCAAGTTTGTTACGAACTACCGGGTTGATAAAATTAAAGAAGGGAGTTCCAGGAGTTGTAGCATTATTGCTACAATACTGGAGCCCACCATCTTTTTGGTGCCGTTGCCGGGGAAGCGTCAGAGTATTGGTGATTGTCGCTTTTCTTCTATTTCCCACTACAATCTTCTGCTAAGTAGTTTATTTCATTTCCATTATGCAATTTCATTTATGCAAAAGTAGATTAGCATTTCCCGCTTTCATAGATTAGCATTTCAATTCCGCAATTTCACTTCTGCAAGCGTAGATTAGCATTTCAATTCCGCAAGCGTAGACTAGCATTTCATTCCTGCAATTTCATTTGAGCAAAATAGATTAGTCCTTTCCTGCTTCCATTTCAATTCCGCATGTTCATTTTAGCAAGATAGTTAGTTGCAGTTCAATTTATTTCAGTTTTGCAAGTAGAAGTAGAAAAAATAAAAAATCAACCAAAAAGATTTCATTTCATGCCTTGTAGGAGTAGAGATAAGTTAGAAAAATGATTGCACAACCCCCCACTGCTTCACACAGCCAACGTTATCTCTTCTTCGATGGCTGTGATTAAAGAACCCCTGGGTGGACATCAAGGCATATTTAAAGAACCTCTAGGGGAGAAGAAGAAGAAAACATTCCTCTGGAGCAAATGGCTACAAGCAGAAACGTTGGGAGTAGCACCTTGTCCAAAGATGAATTTGAAAATCAGATCGAAGATTTCAAGAGTGATATGAGGCAGTTTCTTGCCATGCAACTGGATACCTTGTGGATCCAAAAGAAGCAAGAAGAAGCCAAGAGGGCTTTGGCCATTTTTTGTCCTAGGTGCACTAGAAAGCATCCTAGGAACGAATGTCCAATGCACTCCCTAGAAGTGTGTTTCATCTGTGAAGAATACCATCCTACAAATCAGTGCCCTTCCTTGCCTGGACTTAAAGTTGCATATCAAAGAGTTAAAGGAGCCACTGAACCACTCTATTACATGAACCAAAGTTGGCCGCATGGACCTAGATCTTACCAGCAGGAACTGCAAGGGACACCCGAGACCTATTATGACCCCTATCAAGCCACTTTCATGCCTCCTTGGGGTCCCCCTGCTTATCCTTCATGGTTCACACCTCCTCCTTCTTCCTTCACAGATCCATATTATGCCCAACCAGCTGCTCATTCGTTTCACTCTTATGCTCAGCCACAACCTCAGTGGAATGCACCTTATCAGGAGTGGAGGCCCCAATACAACTCTCATCCCGCTTATTTTCCTCCACCACCTGCTCATCCACAACCATCGCCTCCTCCTCCACCAAGGCAACCCCAAATGCCTACCCAACCACAATGCCATCCATCTCCATCTCAATTTCACACCTCCACTCAACTACCCGTACCATTTCCAAAGCCATACAATGGAGTAGCTCAACCCCATTGCAGATCTGAGGCACAACATATCCAAACAACTCCTCTTGAGCCCAATGATCTTCACCAAAGCTCAAGAAGAGTGTTGCAAAGCAGAGATTATATTGACAACATTGAAGGACCAAAAGCAAAAGAAGATTCCAAAGAGGAGATCAAAGAACCATGGGCTGCACTTGATGAAGAGAAGAGATCAGAATCAGAGATCGAGAGAGTTCCCTCATGGGTACCATCAAATCTTCCATGTATTCAAGAGAAAGATCAACAAAAAGAGGGAGATCAGAAGGTCATGATAGAAGGTGACATGAAGAATGATCCAGATCAGCAAAAGAACCAAGGATATCAAAGCTATATTGAGATATGGTTTCAGAAGGTCACTAAGTTGCAGCAGTACTTTCTTCCTCAGCTTTGTTTGATCCCTTCAACGCCAGATCATTTGGTCTCTGAGATCTGGATACTTGTCCAAGCATGCATTTCGAGCCTTCACATCATTTTTTCTCTAATCTCGATGTGCACATGGCTCCATTGGAAGTATTCTTATACTTGAAAATGATTTTGCTTTTCAAGTAGGGTAGGGTAGAAAAAAAAGAAAAAAAAGAAAAAATGAAAATAAGAGAAAAATAAAAATCTAAGGTGAAAACCTCCTTGGAGGCGCCTTAGATTGGCTCATTGATTGAAAACCTCCATGAGGCGGTCAATGGGTTGGAAAAAAAAGAAAATAAAAATGGAATAAGATCCCTGGGTGAAAACCTTCCTTGGAGGCGCCCAGGGCAGGCAATTAGGGTGAAAACCTCCATGAGGCGCCCTAGTTGTTTTTCAAAAAAAAAAAAAGAGAAAAATAAAAAGAAAAATAAAACTAATTTCCATTGGCTAATTGCAGGTTGCAAGAAGGACGTTTCATGACAGGAGGAGCACTCAAATCAAGGTTAAAGGAATTTTTTTTGTGCCTTCTACAGGAAGCTCTGTATTTCTACAGGAAACATCCTGTAGAACCTTTGGACGAACCAAATTCAAGTTTAAAATGGAATCTGATGGTGGGAATCTGTTGATTAGGCCTACAAGCACTTGTGTGTCCATCCCTTGCCTTTCTCCATCATTTTTTCCACCTCATTGTGCTTCTCATTGTGCTTCTACAGGAACTTCCTGTAGAAATTGTGGGAAACTAGACATGGATTTCAAAAAGTGGTTTGGCGAACATGGTAGCTTCCTCAAGGGTTCAGAAGCCCTCATGCAATCTTCCAACTCCTCCTCCATCATCTCCATACCTGCATCACAGCCCAAGCTCAGTTTTTCCTTCCATGCAAACACTTGCAAAAGGCCTTGAAGCAAAAATACCTAGAACAAAATTTGTTTTTGCCATAACTTGAAAACCATGCATCCATTTGACAAACCATTTTATGGGGAATTGTACAAGGTTGATGGCAACATGCCTGAGCAGTTCCATGCAATTCCGGTGCACGGTTTCCAAGAAATCAGCCTCCATCACCATCAGCCATTTTTGCATTTTCTCCATATCCGTGCATCCATTTCAAAACCTGTTTCATGGGGATATGCATGTGAGTGATGGTAACCTACCCAAGCAGTTTCAGCTGATTCCGATGCACGGTTTCCGAGAAATCGAGCTCTGAAATCTTCAGCCAGTTTCCATTTTTCTCGAAATCCGTGCATCCATTGATCACGATTTTGCTATGGGAGATGCATCATGATGATAGAAACTTGCTCACCAAGTTTCAGATCAATCCGATTTACCGTTTGAGAGCAATGGCGAAAACAAGTTTTGGTTTTGTGACATTGCAGCAACAGCAACTTGAAGGTGCAGATCTGAACGTGGAAATAATTGCATGCAGCTCAGATCCGGCCAGAGGACACCTGCACAAGGAAAAGCAATCAAAAATCATCAGCCAAGCCCTCATGCAATCAAAGGATCCAAGCATGCAGCAGCAGAATCAGAGCATGCAGCAGCAAAAAGCTTCACAAGCAGCCGTTTGACTTCAGGTACGTGACTAAACCTTGTTCATCTATTGCATGAATCTAGTCTAAGCATTGCATGAACGAATGGAATGGTGAAATTAAGCCATGGATGTAGCAAGACACCCAGTTCTCTAGCGCTCAAGGAAAAATCACGCAGCATACGTGTATGGTCATTCATGAAAAATTTGAAAAACACAGTTAATGGAAGATTTGTTGAACTCCAGTGCACAGGGCATCAGATGATTGACAGATAGATGAAGACATGCAGTTCATAACATCACTGCAGTTCTAAAAAGCCAGTGCACATGTTTTCGCCAGCTCACCACAAATCACGCAGCAACTAAAAGTAGGCTCAGCTGAATCTCACGAATTGTTGTTCATCTGCACTTGCCACATCGTCAATTGAAGTCTGCACAAGCTGTTAACTTGTCGTCCTCCACCGAGCTTCTCGGTCCAGTTTGAAATCCTCCCACGTACCGGGCTCATTTAGAGGCACAGTGACATCCTTCACAAGCAGACGAGAGCTCTACAAGAAGAAGTTCTATAGGAAGTATGGCATATCCTTCCAAAGCAGAAAAGCTTGGACTTTTCTTCATCGAGTTTGCAGTTCTGAAAGAGCAAACCGTGCAAGATCTCGATTTCTGAGGTTAACAGAAGCTGTGGACAAACTTAAACTCCAGGCTGCTGCTAGTGTAAAGGCTGGCAAGGAATCTTTTACAAGAGAAATGCTTCTGGGAAAAAAAAAAGTGCTGCAAGCTTTGGAGAATTGTAAAAAACCATGTGGAGCTTCTTGATGAGCCTTTGACAAAGCTTGGTGAGGCAATCTCAGTAAAGGAAACCCAATTAATTAAAACGATAATGTCTACACGTTTTGACATGGATATTGAAAAAGAGACTGAGGAACCAGCCAGAGTTGTCTCTTCCAAAGAAGTTGCATCTTGTGCCAAAAAAATAGTAGAACATTTCAGTTGGATCCAGGCAGCAAGGATACTAATATGGATGAAGTTCTAAGAACTGCTGTAAATGATGCTGGTGAAAACGACAACAAGATAAATCAGAAAGTAGACACCAAGGGCCTGTTGGCAAAGAGAGATAAGATCGAAGATGATTACTTCCATGCAATTTTCAAAGGGATTGACTCATATCAGAGCTTCTTAATTTACCTTGACGAACAGGTAGCTGAAATGGAGTCAAATTTGCATACATTTCTCAAAATTTTCAAGTTTGATACTTGAGGATGCTAGTGTAGGTAGCATTCACCACTAGAGGGTCAGGTCTCAAGGTCTTGGAACTAGCATCAGCAAAATTGAAGAAGAAGACACCCCCAGCCATGCAAGCCAAATCAGGAAGTGTAAAAACGGCTTCTACAGGAAGCTAGAAATCAGCTACAGGACTTTCTACAGGAAGTCCTGAAAACACTATTTTGGCTTGGTTCTGATTGATTGTCTTGTGTCTCCTTGTTTCACTGATGTTTGTGAAATTTATAAAAGAGGAAGGTGTTTTCAACTTGGGACTTGGGTGTGTTCGTATATTGCTACTTATTCCATTTACTAATATGCTTAAGCACAATAACCTGCTTACCAAAGCCCTTGAAAAGTTGGGTGATTTGGTGATGGCTTCATTCTGCTAACTGGTCCAACTTAGCATTTGAGGAATTGTTGGCAAGATGTTCATCTTTGATGATTTCTGTGAAGATCTTACTTTGGAGCTAAGAGGTGATAGTTTGATGGTACATTTGCTTTCACACAAAATGCTGGTGAATTGTCTTTGACAGAGAAGAGGGCACCATTTCTTCCATATGATTGCATATACGTGTGCACTCATAACAAGGCTGAGGATTCACTAAGAAAAGTAGCAGACAGTGAGGAAGAAGAGCAGAAGGGCGAGAAGACGAAGGCTACCACAGCCAAGCTGAAAGGAAAAGCACCCTCAGCCAAGCAGGCTAAGACAGTGCCGACTGTTTCTACAGGAAGACAGAGAACTGATAGCAGACTGTTTCTACAGGAAGACAGTGCCGACTGTTTCTACAGGAAGCCAGCGAACTGTTTCTACAGGAAGTTTGAAAAGAGGGAAGCCAAAGGAGAAATCGGCCGAGATTTTAGCCACGGAGGCCACCAGGGCTATCAAAGACGAGGAGAGAGATTGGTTGCTCAGAGGATGAGCAACACTTTCAGTAGGGGGGTGATGATGAGCCCCAAAAATGTATAATTATTTGGGCTCATTCAACCTCCTAATTTGACTTAATCCACCATTCTCATTAGTTTATTGCATGCTTTTTATTATATTTATGTTAATAGAGTGAATTTGGTTAGTCATTATGCCAACAAGTCTAATGGGTGCTTTGTGTAGCCTTTTTGGTCAACTTGGAGACAAAATTGAAGGTCTTAATGAGCACTTGGCAGCCAAATTCGTGGGAGAACAAGCTAGAGGATTTGTAGGAAGGTGTCCCCTTCATTTATGGGCCCTTACCTCGAATTCTCCACCATCAGCTCCGAGTTCAAGGGCCACCAAATCAATCAGCATAAGGGCAGCCAAGCAAGTCAAGTAGGACTGCTGTTAACTACAAGTCTTGGGCAGCCGAGTCCCTAAATTTTAGGAAGACTGTTGGGTCCTCAAATTGTATAAATAAGAGGGCTTAAGACCTCATTTCAGTTAGTCAATTTGGTTAGCCAGTGTAGCCAGTGGATGTTAGCTAGTTAGCCACTAGATAGTAGCTGGTAGTTAGTCATTTCATAGCCTTGTTGTAGTCATTTTTGTAATTCGATTTGTAGGCAATAGATTAGCTTTGCTTTCAGCTCATTCTCAAGCTCTTCTTGTGGACAGTTTTGATGTAACTCTTCATTTCTTGATTAATAAAGATGAATTCAGCTTTGCACCACCTCTAAATCTCTCTTGGGAGGCTGTAGCTCTTGGGGTTGGGCCCATCTCAAGCGCCCAGTACCTCCCCTGTTTATCTTTATGTGTGTTTGCTGCGTTCTTAAAATAAAATTTGCTCTTTAGATCTTGCTTTGTTATTTTGGTTGTTCTTGTTGGTTAAAGTAGCTTTTTATGTTTGGGAATCGATTGGTAGGAGTTTTTCATGCATTTAGATCTTTTAGAATGTTCTTGCTCACGTGATGTACATGGTTCTCTTTCCAAACGAGGCTGTTGTTTATTCATTTCATTGACAGTTAGATTAAGTTAGCTAGGACTTAGTTTGTTTGCAAGAGTTCATTGATTCGGTTGAATGTGCATTGTGCAGGGCATCTCTATCACTCACTCACATGGTCAAGATTCATCAGAGCCATCTGATTCATCCCATATCTAGGCTTCTCGCTTCACACCCATCCTCTTGCCCACGTAACCCTACCTTCTTCTCCATTGTTGCCTCAACTACCTTAAAGCCAAATCAGCCTTCCACATATCATCTCACCACTCCATCCATCAGTTCCTGGGTCACTTCAGACCCCCATCCTACCTCCATAACCATCCATGCATCTTCCATCAATCACCCATCCTCAAAAATCCCATTTCGAAACATCCTGTAGAAGAATTACAGAACTTCCTGTAGAAACCCCTGCAGACTTCCTGTAGAAGTCATAAACACGGTTGCATGGCATCTAGACTTTGTGAAACTCTCAGAAAGGATGTTAGGGATCCCTTAGACCCTCTCTGTACCATCCCAACCTTTCCCAAAGCATTTCATCCCTTGATCCATCCCTGCACAGTGGAAAACTAGTTAGAAGCACATGCATGATAATTTCAACCACTTAAGCAAAAATACAAAAAGATGTTTTCTTCAGATAGTGATAACTTAAACACATGCATTTTACCTTCCTAGAAGTAATGGCATCTCTTCTCGTAGTTTTCATTCTCATTTTTGCATCAGTAGGACTAGTTGGTAGAATTAGGGTTTGCTAGGGTTTGCTAGGGTTTGTATTTCTTTTTGGCTTTCAGTTTCTTTCCGCAAGTAGATTAGCTTCCTTTGAGTTAGCTTTCGTCCATCAGTTAAAAAGCTTCTTCTAAGAGCTCATAGAAGTTGGCTTGAGCCCCTAGCGGACTTGTGCCAGCTGACCAAGTGACAGCTGCGGCAAGAGCTAGTACTTGTGCATACAACACCGTCGCTTCCAAGTTTGTTACGAACTACCGGGTTGATAAAATTAAAGAAGGGAGTTCCAGGAGTTGTAGCATTATTGCTACAATACGGGAGCCCACCAATCGCAGTGAAAAAGGTTTTGATGTAGGTGATTGGGTATTCCTACGGCTACAACCATATAAGCAAATGTCCCTCAAGCAAGCTAAGAAGGATAATAAATTATCACCAAAGTGTTATGGTCCGTACAAGGTGTTGCAAAAGATTGGTACTATGGCATACAAATTGGAGCTTCCTACAGCTTCTCGATTGCACCAAGTTTTCCATGTTTCATGCTTAAAGAAGGTTATAGGCAACAAGCTCCCAGTTCAAACAATATTGCCAGAACTTGACGAGGAAGGAAAAATTATATTGGAACCAGAAGCAATTATAGAAACAAGAACTCGACAGCTACGAAATCGATCAATTTCAGAGTACCTTATCAAGTGGAAGAACTTATCCGCTGAAGATTCCATATGGGAGGATGAGAATTTTATGCAGAAGTATCCTGAACTACTCAAACGTTGAGGACAACACTTTTTTGAAGGAGAGGGGCATGTTGGGTCCCTATAATACTAGTGATTACCCCATTACTATTGTAGTTATACCCCTTATTTATATTGTTGTACCCCCATTACCCCCATATTGTTATTAATGTGCCCATAGAATCCCTCTATTGTTATTTTTGTGGCTTTATATTACTATTGTTAGGTCGGCTGGATTATATTGTGACTCCATAGACTCCTATATATAGAAAGGAGGTTTTGTCATTTGAATCATCCAAGAATTGTTCATTTATGTAATGTAAAGGAGGTTGCCCCCTCGAAGAGGCTGAATTCTAAGGCATGGATCTCTCTTTTCTATCTTTTTGTGAGCTGGTTTCATAACAGACATTTGTATAAGTAGTCTTCAAAGAGTTTATCTTTTAAATTGGGATTTTTATTTCATTTTTTGCTTTCTTCAATTTTATTTTGGTTTGCTGATTTCTTTTCTTTCCTCAGTTTAAGAATTATTTTCCTTTTTTCTTTCAATTTTGATTTCACTTTTGGTGACTCTGCCATGATTTATATGAAAGGCCTTTTTCCTTGCCTGACAATGATTGGCATACATGGGAAATCTCTTAACTCTATCCGTTTTAGTGAATTTCATTTATCACTAAAGGCATATCCTTATGGAACCATAAGATCATTTGGATTTAAATATTTTTCATGGAGGAACACACATCCTCTCTAGGTGATTGATTTTACTTTTCCAAGGCAATAATCGATTTGAGTTGACACAGTGAATCCTTCCCACCCCTCCACATCAATGTCTTTGGTTGATAGCTTCAGGAAATAATTTGGAGAAAACATTATGAAACTATTATGTCCATTAAACATAAATATCTATTACCATCCCACCTCTTTCACTGAGATATATTATAAAATAAAATATTGAAAATGCGCTTATCAAAAGAGTGATTAAATAGGAAGCAAGGGAAATACAAGTAAACCCATCAGGGCTATGAACACTCACTGGCATCGGGACTCAGATTGTATGGCACAAAAAAATTTTCACCGGGGTAATCTTTAAGCTCGCTGGCAGCAATGGGATGTCAGAGACAATTATAAAGTGGATATATGTGTTAGGATATTTCGAGAAATAAGAAATAGTTAGGTATAACTTGGTCTAGTGTAGAGTTAGGTAAAGTGAGTTTCTTTATTATGTACTTTTGTAACTTACAGTTCGACGGTTCATTCTCTCCTCGGTATTAACGACACTTGATCTGTGGCTTAACACCCGATTGGTCGATGATCTCTATTTAAAGAGCATGGAGGGTAATTTGTAGGGTAGCCATTCATGAGAGAAGCTTATGCAAATTTTAATTATTTTATTAATAAATTTCCTGAAGTGGCTGCATTGGCTCAGGTCATGGATTGTTTCCCTCTTTGAGGGTTTTAACCACGTCAAGAATACTGGTGTATTGATCTGCGATCTGTTTGTGAGCAGTTTCCTTTGGTGTTCTGTCTCAGGAACTTACCTTGTAAATTCCTACATGGTATCAGAGCTATTTGAGGGCCATATCCGTTGGTGATCCAAATCTAAAGCTAGTACAACTGCATTTGACTGTGGTTTCCTAGATCTACTGTTTCTAACTGCTTCTAGGTCAAGAGGACTAGTCTATTGTGTTAGGAGCATCTATTCCAGTGAGGATCCCCTTTCATTTCACACGAAAAGGTTTCAGGTAGTTTTAGCTACATCATTTTTAAGATCTTGAGGTATACCGTGTTTATTTGGAGTTTCTAGTTATTTTCTCTTTATTTATTTTGGTTTATTTATCTGTCTGTTTTTTATTACCGGATCTATACCTTTAATTCTGAGTATGCTCTTTGTCATGCGACTATGTGTGATCTAGGAAAATCAAAAACAGACATAAAGGATTTTTCTCATATGTATGCTCTTTTCTGCTGTGCCTTAGTGTGGTCTTGGAAAATTTGAAACATTGTGGAAAAGATTTAGTTTCTGGCTAAAGCTAGCTTCAAGCAATAAGGATTGTTTTTTTTTTTGTATGTCCGTGTTGGGTTCTGTGGTTTTTGTTTTGTAGGCAAAAAAAAAATGGTTTTTTCAAGTAAGAACACACCCCAAAGCTTCAGTGACCAAAAAAAAAAAACCCTTCCTCTTTTCCAAAAATTACTAACCTTTTAAACTAGCTCACTTGGTCCAAAGTTACTTTATGAGAATAGAGGTCTTGAGTTCAAGTCTTTCTTTTTGTTGAGTTACTTTTTTAAAAAGCACATGTAACTTATGTTTTAAAGTTACTTTATGTAAAAGTATTCTCACCCATTATAAGAGGTGAGTCACTTATAATTCTAAAGTTTCTTTATCTTTTATTTAAGTTACAATTTAGTGGGTAGCTCATAAAGTACCATTGTAAAAGTGACTTTCACTTATTTATAAAAGTGAGTCACATAATTTTTTTTTTTAAGTGAGCTAATTAGATTAAGTTTGGAAGGGGGGGGGGGGGGATTTTTTTAAATATAACATTATCATTCATTTCCACACATTCATGCACTCTGTCGGCATCTTCAACAATGTTTCGTCAAAAATCCATAACTTCTTCATTCGGCAGCCATTTCCAGAGTTGTTATTTTTTTAATCATCCGAATCTTTTGAGATCTTTACATTGGAACACTTAGTTTCAGCATATATGGCTTTAGTTTATGTCAAAATGAAAAGTCCATGCTAAGTTATTCTTGACAACGCCAACTACTCCCAATGGTGGTCCTACATTGTGGATTTACTTAGAAGTAAAGGTCTTTATAGAATAGCCTCAGGCCAAGAAACCAAACCTCAAGATTAAGATAAGGTAGCTAAATGGAAATAGGCAAGATCAAGCACATGGATTGATAGGGATGTCTATTTCTCCAGACCTTAGATTCCATATTGTAGAACTTGATACTCCTAATGAAGAAATGAAACAACTCACTAAACTTTTTGGAATTAAAAATGAAATTAGAGCCCATCAACTCGAAAATGCGTTCCTTACATTAGACCCCAATAATTTTTCTTCCATTCAATATTTTTTTTCCAAGTTAAATACCCTTAGTCTTCTCTTGGAAGGTGCTAAGGTTAATAAAGAAGATGGTAGCCTTATCTGTTCCATTCTTACTAAGTTGGGACCATCCTACCCTGTGTTTGCTTCCACCTTCCATTCTACTAGAGAGGCCTTTATTTCTCAAGGACAAGACTACAAGTCCCCCTCTTTTGATTCCTTTTGTGATTATTTAATAAGAGAAAAAGAAAAACTCTTATATATTGGTCTTCTTAATCTTGGAAATACTTCGAAGAAAGCCTTAGCCACCCAGCAACGACCAAATTCAAAGAATCCTTAGAAGCAGTATCCTAAAAAAATGGTCCTAAACCAAATAAGGGTCCTAAGCAATTTCAGTCTCAAAATGAAAAATCATTTCAAAAAAATGATAAGGCAAATAACAACAAAGGGAAGAAGACTATTAGACATTGCCACTTTTGTAATCGAGATGGCCACTTAGAATCCAAATGCTTTAAGAAGATGGAAGCCTTGGAAGCAACAATGAAGAAACATAACATCCATTTGGAGCACTCTTCAACTTCAACTTCATCTTCAAGAATATCACTTTCTACATGTGGTTTTCAAGCATCTCGGCCTGGTTATGCACTAAATGTATCTCCTTCTTCTCATCCTCATGAGTGGCTCATTGATTCTGGAGCTTCTTATCCCATGAACAAAAACAAAGCCATCTTTTTTTCTTTAAATGACTATAACACCAAAAATATATATGTTGGTGATGATAGATCTCTTAGTGTTGTAGGGACTGGAACTATTCATCTAGACAACGGTCAATTTAATGATGCATTATGTGTTCCAACCTTACCCTTCAACCTTCTATCTGTATATCAGATAACTCATTCATGTGAAGGTAAAATCATTGAATTTTCAACTCATGATGTTGTAATTAATGACCTAAGAGTTCCTAGCCAGATTTTAGCTATTCGCATTGCTGATGATTCTACAAGGTTGCATAAGTTTACCAACTTTGGGTCATCAAATCTTCCCTCGGTATTTGTTGCTCATAATGATTAAGTGAGCAAACTTTGGCATGAGTGATTTAGTCACTTAAACTATCGCTCCCTTTAGAATCTACGTAAAGAAAATATGGTGACATGTCTTCGTACGATATCTTGCAGAGATGGTGTTTGTCTCGGATGTGTACTCGGAAAACATCATCGAGATAGTTTTGGAAAACGTGTCTCTTGGCATGCCTCAGCCCCTTTATAGCTTTCACATAGTGATTTATGTGGTCCACTTCCAGTTGTTTCATTCTATGGCTACAAGTATGTCTTAACTTTCATTGATGATTTCTCCAGACGCACTTGGGTATACTTATTAAAGCTCAAGAGTGAAGTATATAACTTTTTCTTGGCCTTTAAGGCATTTGTTGAAAAACAATCTCAGCATCAAATTATTAAGCTAAGATATGATAATGGCGGAGAATATGTTAACAACAAATTCATCAACTTTTGCACTGAGAATGGAATTCAAATGCAACATATTCTTCCATATACTCCACAACAAAATGGTGTAGCTGAAAGGAAGAATCACACCTTAAAGAAATGGCTAATTGTATGCTTCAATTTAAAGGAATTAGTTTTAATTTTTGGGGAGAAGCAATTAACTTTGGAAATTACATAGTAAATCACACTCTACTAAGGTTTTAAAGAATATCACTCTAGAAGAAGCATGGAGCTCAATTAAACTAGATGTAAATCACTTTCATGTTTTTGGAAGTGAAGCATGGGCCCATATTCTAGATGAGAAACATAAAGCTTTAGAAACTAAGAGTGAAAAACGTATTTTTGTTGGATATTCTGAAGATGTCAAAGGATATAGATTTATTCCATTTAAGTAAAAAAAAATTATCATTAGAAGAGATGTAAAGTTTGCTGAAAATATATTGGTCCATGAGCCTAGTTCGACGGATGTGCCACCTCTCTCTATCCCTTCTACTTCTGAAAATATTTCTTCTTCAGATGATGACACTGAGGATGACAATCCTCCCCCACCTTCTTAGGATCCTCCTTCAGCTCCTCAGCGTCGACAATGGGTCCGTGCTACTCGGGATGTAGCAAGTGCTCTTGTCAGTGATCCTATAGATCAGTGACGTACACGTTCTCAGTTCGATAGAGCCTCTTCTTTACTGGCTCAAGCTTTAGCGAATTATGACCCTAACACCTTTGCAGAAGCTTCAGGCCATCCAGATTGGGACGCAACTATGAATGAATAATATCGTTCATTATTGGCAAATGATACATGGGATCTTGTTGCTTTTCCAAAGGGATGAAAACTTGTTAGATGCAAATGGGTTTACAGAACCAAGTATGGACCAGATTGAAAAGTTTAGAAACATAAAGCTTGTCTTGTTGCTAAGGGTTTTTTAGAAGTTGAAGGCATTGACTATACTGAAACCTTCTCCCCTACTGCCAAAATGAACTCTATCAGCCTTGTTCTTTCCATTGTTGCCTCTTTCAAATGGGAAGTCCATCAGATGGATGTTAAATCTGCCTTCTTGCACAAGGACTTTCTTTAAGCAATCTATATGGAACAACCTACTGGCCTTATACAAATAGACTCCAGCCTTGTATGTCAGCTTAAGAAATCCCATTATGGTCTCAAGCAAGCCCCTCGGACTTGGTATGCCAAAATGGATAGCTTTCTTTTGGATTTTCTTGGTGCCTTTCTTACAATATTGTCTACATCAAGAAAGTGGGAAGCTCCCTTATCATTCTTTTTCTTTATCTTGATGATCTTATCCTTACTAGTAGTGATCCCAACCTTATAAACCATGTGAAGTCCAACCTTAAAAAGAAGTTTGAAATGACAAACTTATGACACTTCCATTATTTTCTTGGTATTCAAGTCTTGCAATCCAAGGAAGGTATTTCCCTTTCCTAGACCAAGTATGCCTGTGATCTTCTACGCCATTTTCACTTGGAAGACTGTAAGCTAGCCCCTTCTCCCTTTTATTCTAGAGCCAAACCTTTGGTCACTTGTACTTCCCATAAAGTTGATGCTACATTATACCGTCAACTTGTAGGAAAAATTTTGTATTTGACCCATACTCGTCCTGACCTTTCCTTTGTTGTTGGCCTTATTGCTCGATTTATGAAAAACCCACATGAAAGTCATTGGAAAGTAGCCAAAAGAATACTTCATTATGTTCAAGGTATAGTTCAGTGTGGGATTCATTACAGTGCAGAAGCATCTACTTTATTGGTTTGTTTCACTGATTTTGATTGGGCTAGTGACCCTGATGATTGGAAGTCTACTGTAGGTTATATGTTCACTCTTGGTTCAGGACCTATTACATGGGCTTGCAAGAAACAAAGTGCCATTTCTCTTTCTTCAGCAGAAGAAAAGTATCGTGGTGTTGTAGAAGCTAGTAAGGAAGCCTTGTGGCTTTGTCAGATTGTGTCAGAGTTTGGCTTTCAGCAGTAGCATCCGACTACTCTTTGGTGTGATAATCAAAGTTCCATTCAACTATTCAAAGACCCAGTCAAACATCAACACAACAAAAAAATTTAACTACACATGCACCTCCTGAGAAAGCTCATTCATGAACATATTCTTGAAGTGCAATATTGTTCAATAGATGATCAAGTTGCAGACATCTTTATAAAGGCTCTCACAGAGGTGAAGTTTACTAAACTTTGATTTATGGTTGGAGTTCAGGAAGTTTTCACTAAGGGGGGATAGGCTCCAATGTCTCCTTCCTTCTCCTATTGTGTCATATTGGTACATCCTTCAATCCTATCCCAAGTTGTTCTTAAGGGGGGATGTTAGGATATTCCAACATATAGGAAATAGTTAAGTATAAATTGGTCTACTGTAGTGTTAGGTAAAGTATGTTTCATTACTATTTACTTTTGTAACTTACCATTTGATGGTCATGATATGTAGTGATCCAATGGTTCATTCTCTCCTCGGTATTACCGACACTTGATCCATGGCTTAGCACCTGATTGGTCCATGATGTCTATTTAAAGAGCTCGGAGGGTAATTTGTAGGGTAATCGTTCATGAGAGAAGCTTACATAAATTTTCATTCTTTCATTAATAAATTGTCTGAAGTGGCCCCATTGGCTCAGGCCGTGGATAGCTTCCCTCTTTGATGATTTTAACCACGTCAAGAATATTGGTGCATTGACTTGTGATCTGTTTGTGAGCAATGTCCTTTGGTGTTCTGTCTGAGGAACTTACCCTGTAAATTCCTACAATATGCTTTTCCAAAACCTCCTATCTCTACCTTCTTCTATTATTATATGAGGTGGTTTTAAAGTATATCTTCCCAAAATTGGATTCATCAATTTTACTTGACTCTGTTTTAAGTACTTATCTTTACAAACTCATAATGCGTAATCTATTTTACGTGGGACCTATGGAAATATTTTCTGTTAGACGATTTTGTGAACTCCATTATTTTTAACCTTTGGGTAAATTAAAGTTCATTATTTTTAACCAGAGATAAGTGGTTCTTCCCAGTGTGTCGCCATTATTGTAGGGAAAACCCAACAACCCCCATTTTTTGCTTATTGACTTAAATAATGGGGACCCTTTCCATTGATTTTTGGCAAAACACCTTTTATAATTCATTAATAATTTTTTCCCTTTTTTTTTTACTTTCGTTGGATATATGTTTTGATTGTTTAACTGAATCCGATTTTTCATAATCTTTCTATCGATACGTGTTTCACCTCATCTAGTCAATCGGTTTGTAAGTGTCATTACATTGAAGTTTGATCATTTTCTCGCTTGGACTAAAATTGTAAATAAATGTATAATACTTCAATTTTTGTAAGTTGTTAAGTTCAATAATAATTTATTGTAAATATTGACTTTTAATTAACTTTTATTAATTTTGCATTTTCTCACCAATGGTCCTACAAAATGACTCAGCTAAATCATACAATTGATGAAAACACATTTGGGGATCTCGGTAATTTACTCCAATTTATTATTTTTATACAAAGTACCAAGCTCGAAATCTCAAAATTTCAAAATTGTTATAGTTCAATTTGTAGGATTTATAATTCACATAGGCCCCACACATCTTCATTAATTTAATATCCCCAAGGCCAAGATCATAAAAAACTTATATAAAAAAAATCTTATTGCACAAAATTTTCTCACAAAAAAAAACACTTCTCGCAAAGTCTTATCACAAATTTTTAAACCTTAACATTTTTACAAAACGAAAAAATCTGACATGGCGATGCGATTGTAACTTTGAATTGATGTTTTGTTTTCAATTGGTTTTAAATGGATCAAGAAATTAATATGTATATATATTAATATATTAACAAATTTTTTATATTTATTAAATATTAATAATTTAATATTTATTAAATTATTTTAGTATAATTAGAATTAATATTTAACATATAATTAATTTGATTTAAATAAAATAGTCGTATATACTTAGTTAATTAAACAATTAATCAGAATTAACAATGCAGTTATAATTAATTAATTAATTAATAATATCAATTTAATTTAGGATTAGAATTTAATGAACAAATTTTGATTTTTTGGCCTAGGCCACAAAATTTCCAAAATCTTGCCAGATTGACTCATCAACTTTGGAGACTCATAGATTGAGTTTTACTTGGCCAAATGAGGCCCCAAATAGCTCATTGGAAAGATAAAATCATGGAAACCATTTATGAGGAGGTTTCACTAACAGATTTGATCATTTATTAGGTCTAAAATCTAGCAGAAGATCAAACTCCAAATTTTTAATAAAACTAATGTTCCTGAGTTTGATTTTCTACATTTTCATTTTCCCAAGCCTCTTCTAGATGCAAATCCATTCTTCAATGATATCCTTGGCCAATTGAATTATCACAGGAATCAATAGAAATCTTACATTTCATTTTCAATTATTTATTTAATTGAATTTGATTAGCTTTATTTAATTCCATATTTGGCATTTTGATTTTATTTTTACATTTTAATTTTGTTTTGATTTGATTTTGTAGGAAACTAGTTGAAAAGATGAAGAGCAAAGAATCTCAATCAATGAGAAGGCTCTAGCAATAGAATAATGGAATTTTGAGCCAATGAAAATTTACTAAACAGATTTATTCTTCAACCATCTCTCCTATTCTAAATTCTTTTGTAAATACTATAAATACCAGATTGTAGAATGTAAAAAGGGATTCTCTCCTCTGCAATTCTAGAATTCTAAAAGAACTTCTATAATATGATTTTAGAGTTGTAGGTGGGAGGAGTGAAAATATCATATTTGGGTATTATTGAGGATTTTTCTTTTGCATTATGAATTATGTATGATGGGTAGAGTTTGCACTTCTGCATCTCTTGTTGTAACAATAGAAATTCAAGCAATGTAAACGACTGTAATCAATAAATTGGTATTTCTAATACTACTATTTTAAATACTAGTTTCATTTTATTGTGGTAGGAGTCTGTTATTTTATTCATATTTGTGCACTTTTGTCGGCATAAGTAACTTGTCTCAATCATATGTTATTATGTATCTATGCTCTTATGGGTTGAATTCTCATTTCTGAGTAACTATTTACTCAGAAATCTATCTTTTAATACTGATTTAACAAATAGCAATATATTGTGCAATTCTTCCTAATACTATTGTTTAATTATTCGAATTACTGATTAAACAATCAATATCATTTTTATGAACATCTTCCTAAATGTTGTTAGTTGAATATTTAGTCAAGAGGTCTCTTAATAGAATTTGTCTTGGTATTCATAATGTCAATTAATTGAACTACTTCTTTAGCTTGATATTCATCATAAGCCATACATATTTAAATCCCAATCATTTAAATATCTTGCTCTCAATTGGGTTAAATCTATATCTTTCTAATTGAGATAGGATTAGGATTTAGTTCTTTTTGCTTGCATTTTAGAATAAATTTGCATTTAGGTTCATTCTACATTTCTAAAATTCCTCTTCCCAAAGAGGCAAACTTTAACTGTCACTTGGTTGAGCCCTAGATTAGCTTAAGGATCACTTTCTTACATGATTAGCAAGAGGGTTGATATAATGTCTCTTCTCCATTGATGGATGAAAGTCATATTGTAAGCCATTTTGGAGATTGAGAGAAGGTAATTAGACATAGTTGAAGCAATCAGAATCACCATTCCAAACTGAAAACGAGCACCTCTAAGGTTCGGACCAGGTGGTCATCCCACATGTTGTTGCAGCAAATTTTGAGGCTTCAACAACACCATAAACCAACAGATAAGAAGGAAGAAATGAATCCAACCATATCTTATAATGCATTTGCACGAATTACCACTCCTCAAATGCTCAATATAGATGGATATATCGAGAAGAAAAATTGTAACAATGTTGATTGATTCAGGAAGTTATCATAATTTTATTCATTGTAGGATAGTGAAGGAGTTAAATTTCTCCCTATATCAAGCACTAGGTAGTTATGTGATGGTTGAAAATGGAGGAACTATAAATTTCTTTGGAAAGTCCCATAATATCAAGATAACCATGGGAGAATCTATATTGAACTATCCAATGCTTTCCATTCCAATGGGCGGTGTTGATGCTTTACTACGAGTCCAATTGTTACAATATTTGGGGATATAGCTTTTAATTTTCAATAACTCTTTTTGAATTTTTTTTGGGAAGGAAAGAAAGTTGAATTAAGTGGTATAATAGAGACTCTAAGAATGGCAATAAAGTCTAATGTCATAACACATATTCTAAATAAATAAAAATTGGGCGTAATTACACAATTATGCTCACTAGAGATTCAAACATGAAATCATCTATTTCTCAAGATCTCCAAAATGTCATGGACAATAATTCCAAGGTATTTGAGAATCCGAAAGGCCCCTTACCAATTCGTGATCATGATTATGCTATTCATTTGGTTATAGTAATTTTTCCTCTAAACATCAGGCCCTACAGATATCCCTATGCCCAAAAGAATGAAATTGAACATATTGTTGCAGAAATGTTGGAGGTCGGTAAAATTCAACATGGAAAAATTTCTTTCTCTACTCGAGTAGTATTGGTGCACAATAAGGATGGATCATGAAATTATAGCAAACTCAACAGGTTCACTATTAAGGATAAATTTCCTTTTCCTATCATTGACTTATTGTTGGATGAATTACATGGAGCAATTTACTTCACCAAGCTCGATCTCCATTCAATATATCATCAAATTAGAATGAAGATTGAAGACATTCCAAAAATAAAATTCAATGCTCATGAGAGTCATTATGAACTTTTGGTCATTCCTTTTGGCCTTAATAATGCACCTTCCACATTTAAAGGTTTGATGAATTCCATTTTCAACCTTCCACAACATGTCTTGGAAGGATCATCTTCAACATGTTGACAGGGTGCTCAAACTATTGGAGGAGAAACAATTTATGCCAAAACGTCTGAATGTTTCTTTGGAGTGTAGGGAGTGGAATATTTGGGTTGTATTGTATCTCGTGAGGGTGTTAAGGTAGACCATAAAAAAACTAAATGCATCAAGAAATGTTGAGTCCCCACAACCATAAATCATCTTTGAGGATTTCTTGGGTTGACAGGATTTCTTGGACTCCATAAGGAACTAAGACCTTTGAACATCTAAAGGGGAAATGTGCTAAGCACTGATCTTACTTATTCTAGACCTCACAAAACCCTTTATTATGGAATGTGATGCCTCAAGAAATTGAATTTTTGTTGTTTTAATGTAAGAAGGAAGACCCATTTCTTTCGAAAGTCATCTAATCAAAGGAAAGTATTTATACAAACCTATTTATGACAATGAAATGTTGGAAATACAACATGCACTAAATCAATGACGACCTTATCTAATGGGAAGACACTTAAATCTAAAATCAGATCATGATAGTCCAAAATAATTTTCAAAACAAATAGTATCTTAAGGAGAGCAGCAAACATGGGTCACAAAGATGTTGTGTTATGACTTTGAAATCATCTACAAAAGAGAGAAGTGAAATGTTGTTGAAGTATTGCTTTGTTCCATTTCTATTATCTAACCTAATTGGATAATCAAAGCAAGTGATGAATGGAAGAATGACGAAGAGGTGTGGATGCCAATTCAAAAGTTGCAACAAGACCGAAGTACATTTGATACATTTTTCTGGAAAAATGATTTGTTATGGTAAAAAAAGTGCTTATATCTTGGTAAGATTTCATAATTGAAACAAAAGATTATTTTCGAATTTCACAGCCCTCCTTTAAAAGGGTACTCGGGATTTTTTTAAATTTATCACAGGATCAAGAAGAAATTTTTATGGGAGGGCCATAAATCTTATATTCAAAATTTCGTGGTGGAATGTTTGGTTTGCCAACAAAATAAAGTTTAGAAAATTAAAACCTTGGGTTTCTTACAATATTTAGCCATTCCACGTTAGCCTTGGGAGGAGGTCTCAATGGATTTTATCATAGGTTTACCCATATCTAAAGCAAAGAGTGTCACCATGGTCATAGTTGATAGAATTACCGAGTATGGACAATTTTGTGTACTATCTTATCCTTTTAAAGCCAGTACAATTAATACTCCATTTATGGAAACAATTCAAAAGCTACATTGAAACGCAAATATTATTGTAAGTGATAGAGATCCCATTTTCACTGGAAATTTATGGAGAGGGTTATTGTCTTTTTCTTGGTACTCAATTATCTCATAACTCATCTTAACATCATCAATCTAATGGGAAAACTCAGATAGTGAAAAAATGTTTGGAACGATATCTTTGTTTCTTTGTATATGATAAACAAACATAATGGATAAAGTGGTTACCTTTGTCTAAATGGTGGTATAACAATTCCTTCCATATTGCAGAAAAAATGACTCCATTTATGACACTTTATGGATATCACGCATCTTCCATCACATAATCTTTAAGAGAAAATTCTATGGTTCAAGCAGTGGACGATCACATTGAGCATCAACAAAAATTTATTCAAATCTTAAAGGATAACCTCACTGTGGTGCAAAATCTAATGAAACAACAAGAAAATGAACATCAGAGCGAAAGAAGTTTTGACATAGGTGAATAGGTATTTTTAATTTTACAACTATACAAACAAATGTCCTTCAAGAAAGATAAGAAGGTTAATAATTTATCACCCAAGTACTATGGTCATTACAAGGTGTTGCAAAAGATTCGTATTATGGCATATAAATTGTTAGGTGTTAGGTCCCTATACTACTAGTGTAACCCCTTATTGTTATTAGTACAACCCCCTTATTATATTATTGTGCTCATGTAGTCCCCATATTGTTATTATTGTGCGCCATAGAAGCCCACTATTGTTATTATTGCGCCCTTATATTATTATTGTTATGTCAGCTCTGATTATATTATGCCCCCTTAGGCTCCTATATATAGAAAGGAGGTCTTGTCATTTGTGTCATCTAAGAATTATTCATTTGTGTAATGTAAAGGAGGTTTCCCCCTCGAAGAGGCCTAATTATAAGTCGTTTATCTCTTTTTTCCATCTTTTTGTGAGTTGGTTTAATAACATTTGGTATCAGAGCTATGGATTCTAGGGTTTCGCTGTCCCAAATAGGTCATCGTGGAGTTTTCGCTTTAAAATTTTCGCTATGAAGTTTCAGAAGCTACAAACAAAACCCATTTGAGAAGAAATCAGCTTGAACCTTACATCCAAACTTCAGATTTTTTCGCGCTATATTTTCGGAGATATGATCTGAGGAAGTTAGGGTTTGTGAAAGCTCTAGAATTTCATATAAAATAGGTCATCGTGGTAGTTTCTCTATATCCTTTTCACTACGAAGTATCAGAAGCTAAAGAAAAAAGCCATTTGAGAAGAAACTGTTCTAAATCTTGATGCCGAATTTCAGATCTTGTCTCACTACATTTTCAGATATATGATCTGAGGAAGTTAGGGTTTTTGCAGACTCCTGAATTACATCCTAAACAGGTGACCATGGGAAAATCATCATAACTTTCTCTCTGAGAAACAAATTGAAATTTCATCAGAAGTTACAAAAATAGGAAAAACTGTAGTTTTTTGTGCATAGTTTTCAGATCCAAAGGTCGAAACAATGACACGTGGCATGTCATACAAGTTCACTCTACTAAAATATTATATAATCTGGTCATCTTAGGAGATTGGGCATAAATCTTTCTTGGAGAATCAAATTCTGATCAGACTTGTGGGGTTAGAAAAAGGACTGAGAGGGCTACTGCAGGAGAGAATTTCAAAACTTTGAGATCTAAAAGTACAGAGTTACATTCATTTCAAGATCGAGCTCCTGAAATCAAGAAAAGGTGATATGAGAAAGTTTGATGGAAAGGATCCAGTAAATTGGATACTACAGATGGAGAAATATTTTGATCTACATGGTGTACCACTGTTACAAAAGGTATCTATTGCATCTTCATATTTAGAACCAGATCAAATTTTATGGTATAAAGGGCTTTGTTCTCGTAAACAACTTGTCACGTGGTCAATTTTCATGGAGGAAATGATAGCACATTATGAGGATACAAAGAGCAACACCTTCTTTAGAGAAACACCACAACAATTGGAAGAAAAAAGAGAAAAAGGGCTTTTTTACTATGTGGAAAGAAAAATTATAGCAACAAGGAAGTCTACCCCTCACAACTATAAAGATGGAAGTGTTTTTTCTCCTAGCCTTCAATAACCTATAAGGGTTATGCCACAACAATTGGAAGAAAAAAGAGAAAAAGGGTTTTGTTACAATTGTGATAACAAATATATTAAAGGTCATAAGTGTGCTGAGAAGAAATTATTTTACATTTATTGTGGAGAGGAGGAAGAAAAAGATCAAGAAATGTCAAAAGAAGAGTATATACACTAGGAACCAACCCCAAAGAAAGAAGAAATGGATTCGACCATATCTTGTAAATCATTGGAAAGAATTACCACTCCTAAAACTCTAAAGATAGAAGGACATATCAAGAAGAAAAAGGTTCAAGAAGTGAAAGATCACATCGAGAAAGAAGAAATGAATCTGACCATATATTGTAATGCATTGGACATAATTACCACTCCTCAAACTATCAATATAAAAGGACGTATCAAGAAGAAAATTGTTCAAGAATTGAAAGATCACATCAAGTCTCAAGAAATCAATCCGACCATATCTTGTAATGCATTATAAGAAATTACCACTCCTCAAACTATCAAGATAGAAGGACATATCAAGAAGAAAAAGGTAAGAGTGTTGATTGATTCGGGCAGTACCCATAATTTTATTGATTGTAAGATAGCCAAGGAATTGAATTGCTTCCTATATCTAGCACCAGAGTGTCAAGTGATGGTTGCAAGTGGAGGAACCGTAAATTTATCTGGTAAGTTCCATGATAGCAAGCTATCCATGGGAGAATATGTATTGAATAGCCCAATGCTTTCCATTCTAATGGGTGGTACTAATTTTTTACTAGGAGTCTAATGGCTACAATCTTTGGGTACGATAGCTTTTAATTTTTAAGAACATTTCTTGAAATCTTTTTGGGAAGGAAGGAAAGTTGAATTGAGAGGTATCGAAAGAAAACCTGGAAAGGTAATCAACTCTAACAACATGACAAAGCTTCTAAATAAAGAGCAATGGGGTGTAATTGCACAATTATATTCACTAGAGGATTGCACATCGAAATCATGTATTTCTCCATATCTCCAAGACGTTTTGGAAAATCATTCCAAGGTATTTGAGACTACCAAAGGTCTCCCACCTATTTGTGATCATGATCATGCTATTCATTTGATTCCACAGAGTGCTCCTCCAAACATCATGCCTTACATATATCCATATTTGCAAAGGAGTGGGAACTCATTCAAACGTTGTAGAAGATCCTAGTTCAAACAATATTGCAAGAACTTGACAAGGAAGGAAAAATCATAGTGGAAACCAAAGCAGTCATAGAATTGAGAAATTGAAAGCTATGAAATAGATCAATTTCAAAGTATCTCATCAAGTGGAAGAACTTACTCGCTGAAGATTCCACATGGGAGGACAAGAATTTATATAGAAGCATCAAGAACTACT
Organism: Pinus tabuliformis; assembly: GCA_031772625.1. Taxonomy (NCBI): domain Eukaryota; kingdom Viridiplantae; phylum Streptophyta; class Pinopsida; order Pinales; family Pinaceae; genus Pinus; species Pinus tabuliformis. The sequence goes on from CM062808.1 coordinate 190,550,265, forward strand.
CAAGCGTTGAGGATAACACTTTTTGAAGGAGAGGGGCATGTTAGGTCCCTATGCTACTAATGTAACCCCTTATTGTTATTAGTACAACCCCCTTATTATATTGTTGTGCCCATGTAGTCCCCATATTGTTATTATTGTGCCCTTACATTATTATTGTTATGTCGGTTCTGATTATATTATGCCGCTTTAGACTCCTATATATAGAAAGGAGGTCTTGTCATTTGTATCATCCAAGAATTGTTCATTTGTGTAATGTGAAGGAGGTTGCCCCCTCGAAGATCCTTAATTATAAGGCGTTTATCTCTTCTTTCTATCTTTTTGTGAGCTGGTTTCATAACATTAAGCCCCTATACTACTAGTGTAACCCATTATTGTTATTAGTAAAACCCCCATATTAAATTGTTGCACCCATGTAGTCCCCATATTTTTATTATTGTGCCCTATAGAAGCCCACTATTGTTATTATTGTGCCCTTAAATTATTATTGTTATGTTGGCTCTGATTATATTATGACCCCTTAGACTCCTATATATAGAAAGGAGGTCTTGTCATTTGTATCATCTAAGAATTGTTCATTTATGTAACGTAAAGTAAGTTTCCCCCTCGAAGAGGCTGAATTTTCAGGCATTGATCTATCTTTTCTATCTTTTTGTGAGCTCATTTCATAGCATTTGGTATCAGAGCTTTGGATTCTAGGGTTTTGCTGCTCCAAATAGATCATCGTGGCATTTTTGCTATAACGTCTTTTCTACGATGTTTCAGAAGCGAAAAAAAAACCCATTTGAGAAGAAATCGGTCTGAACCTTGGGTTTGAATTTCAGATCTTGTATAACTATATTTTCGTAGATGTGATCTAAGGAAGTTAGACATTTTGCAGACTCCCGAATTACATTCCAAATAGGTGACGGAGGGAAAATCATCATAACTTTTTTTCTGAGCATCAGATTGAAATTTCGTAAGTAGTTTCAGAAAGAGAACTTCCTGTATTTTTCTGTATATTAGTTTTCATCTACTAATGTCGAAAAAGTGAGACATGGCATGTCGTACAAGTTCGTTCTACTAAATTAGTCTATAATTAGGTCACCATGGGAGAGTTGGCATAACTCATTCTTAGATAATCAAATTTTGATCAGACTTGCAGGGTTAGAAAGAGAACTCAGAGAGCTACCACATGAAAAAATCTCAAAATTTGGAGATCTAAAATTACGGAGTTACAGTGGTTTCAAGATCGAGCTCCAAAAATCAAGAAAAATTGAGATGAGGATGTTTGATGGAAAGGATCCGGTAAATTGGATACTACAGATGGAGAAATATTTTGATCTACATGGTGTACCACTGTTACAAAAGTTATGTATTTGATCTTCATATTTAGAACAAGATCAATTGTTATGGTATAAAGGGATGTGTTCTCGTAAACCACTTATTATGAGGTCAATTTTCACGGAGGAAATTATAGCACATTATGAGGATACAAAGAGCAACACCTTCTTTAGAGAAACACTACAACAATTGGAAGAAAAAAGAGCAAAAGGGATTTGTTACAAAGTGGAAAGCAAAATTATGGCATCAAGGAAGTCTACCCCTCACAACGATAATGATGGAAGTGTTGTTTCTCCTAGCCTTCCAGAACCTACAAGGGTTACACCACAACAATTGGAAAAAAGAGAGAGAAAAAGGGCTTTTCTACAATTGTGATAAAAAATACATTGAAGGTCATAAGTGTGCTGAGACAAAATTATTTTACATTTATTATGGAGAGGATGAAGAAAAGGATCAAGAAACATCAAAATAAGAGTATATACAACAGGAACCAACCCTAGAGAAAGAAGAAATGAATCTAACCATATCTTGTAAAGAATTAGAAATAATTACTACTCCTCAAACTCTTAAGATAGAAGGACATATCAACAAGAAAAATGTTCAAGAAGTGAAAGAACACATCAAGAAAGAAGAAATGAATCCGACCATATCTTGTAATGCAATGGCCAGAATTACCACTCCTCAAACTATCAAGATAGAAGGACATATCAAGAGGATAAATGTTCAAGAGGTGAAAGATCACATAGAGCATCAAGAAATGAATCCGACCATATCTTGTAATGCAATAGAAGAAATTAACACTCCTAAAACTCTCAAGATAGAAGGACATATCAAGAAGAAAAAGATTCAAGCCATGAAAGATCACATCGAGCATCAACAACAAGTTCTCCAACTTTTAAAGGATAACGCCCCTTTGGTGCAGCCTCGAATGAAACAACAGGAAGATCAACAACACAATGAAAGAAGTTTTGATGTAGGTGATCAGGTATTTTTATGGTTACATACATACAAACAAATTTCCCTCAAGAAAGCTATTTATGAGAAGGAAATGTTGGCAATACTACATGCACTTAAGAAATGGCGACCTTACCTAATGGGAAGACACTTCAAGGTAAAAACGGATCATGATAGTATTAAATACTTTTTAGAACAAATATTATCCTCTGAAGAGCAACAACAATGGGTCACAAAGATGTTGGGTTATGACTTTGAAATCATCTACAAAAAATGGAAGCAAAATGTTCTAGCAGATGCACTCTCAAGAAAGGATGAGGATATGGAAGAATTGTTGTGCGCCATTTCTATTATCCAACTAGATTGTATAAAAGAAAGAATGTATGAATGGAAGAAGGATGAATAAGTGTGGCCACTCATTTAAAAGTTGCAGAAGATCCCAGTTCAAAAAATATTGCTAGAACTTGACGAGGAAGGAAAAATCATATTGTAGCCTGGAGCAATCATAGAAACAAGAACTAGACAGCTACGAAATCTATCAATTTTAGAGTATCTCATCCAATGGATGAACTTACCTACTGATGATTCCTCATGGGAGGGCAAGAATTTTATACAAGAGCATCAAGAACTACTAAAACGTTGAGGACAACACTTTTTGAAGGAGAGGGGCACGTTAGGCACCTATACTACTAGTGTAACCCCTTATTGTTATTAGTACAACCCCCTTATTATATTGTTGTACCCATATAGTCACCATATTGTTATTATTGTGCCCCATAAAAGACCACTATTGTTATTATTATGCCCTTACATTATTATTGTTATGTCGGCTCTGATTATATTATGACCCCTTAGAGTCCTATATATAGAAATGAGGTCTTGTCATTTGTATCATCCAAGAATTGTTCATTTGTGTAATGTAAAGGAGGTTTCCCCCTCGAAGAGGCTGAATTCTAAGACATTGATCTATCTTTTCTATCTTTTTGTGAGCTGGTTTCGTAACACAAATTTGAGTTGTCTGCATCTTCTTGAGTACACCCAATTTTCCATGTTTAATGCTTAAGAAAGGTTATCATTGAAAAGCTCCTAGTTCAAACAATATTTCCAAAACTTGACAAAGAAAGAAAAATCATATTAGAGCCTGAAAGCAGTCACAAAAACCATCAGCCGATAACTACAAAATCGATCATCTTTAGAAAATCTCATTAAGCGGAAGAACTTACTAGTTGAACATTCCACATGGCAGGGTAATAATTTTATATAGAATAATCCAAAATTACTCAAATGTTGAGGAAAACACATTTTTGAAGGAGACGGGTAAGTTAGGTCCATATAATAGTAGTGTAGTCCCCTTATTGTTATTTCTAATGTAGCCCACAGATTGTTATTGTTATGCTCCATATAAGCCCACTGTTGTTATTATTGTTCCCTAACATTACTATTGTTATGCAGGCTCTAATTATATTGTGACCCCTTATACTTCTATATATAGAAAGGAGGTCTTGTCATTTGTATCATTCAAGAATTGTTCATTCATGTAATGTGAAGGACGTTTCACCTTCGAAGAGGATAATTTTTATGTCGTTCATCTATCTTTTCTTCTGTTTTGTGACCTATTTTAATACAAAAGTCACAAAGAAATATTTTTAAAAAAATATTTATTTTCAAAGGCCTCTCCAGGTACAATCTGATGCTAGTTGAACAACTATGGGAACTATCCTTAGTCAAGTAGATAAATTAGCTTTTTATCTGAATGAGAAATTGAATGAGAATAACCATTTTATACCACTTATGACAAGGAATTGTATGTAGTAATTTAGTACCTCAATAAGTGGAGCCATTACGTTATGACCAAGGAGTTTATCTTGTACATAGATAATCACACATTACAATTCATAACCTAACAAGACAAGTTGAACCTGTGGCATGCCAGATGGGTTGACTACAAGCATAATTTCTCTTTTGTGTTGAAACATGTAAATGTAAGTGATAACAATTCCATTGACAATTTGAGCATGATATTTCTAGTTTTTCAGGAGCTACAAATCGACACTTTGGTATATAAAGCATCTCCACAATTTCTATAAGAAGGATCTAGAGTTCAAGGAAATTTATGAAGCTTTTGGAAACCCATTGATCTAATACCGAAGGCCATGGATTAAATATTTGGATGAGGAAGGATATCTATTTAAGGGCAACAACTGATGCATTCTAAAAGTATTAATGAGGTATAATATATTGAAAGAGAAACACAATAGAGGGATTACTCATTGCTTTGGCCATGACAATACATATGCATAATTAAACTTGTTTTATTATTAGCCAGGAATGAGGGAGCATATTAGAAGGTTCATGGATAAATGAGTATTTTTCCAGCTTGCTAAAGAAAGACCACAAAATTAAAGGCTATATCAAGAACTTCCCATACCCAAGATAGTTTGGGAAACCATTAGTGTGGAATTTGTTCTAGGTTTTCCAAGAACTCGGAGAAAGAATGACTTAGTTTTTGTTGTAGTGGACATGATTTCTATAATGGTGCAGTTTATAACTTGTTCAAAAAAAATAATGCTTCCCACATTACCCAATTTTTTTCTAAGAATTCGTGAGACTACATGTGCTACCCAAAACCATAGTCTTAGACCGAGACACAAAATTTGTTGGACGTTTCAAGAGAACAATACAGAAGAAATTGGGAACAACGTTGACCTAAAGCTTAACATACCATTTGAAAATAGATGGTTGGATTGATATTGCAAATGGTAGTCGATAAAATTTGATGAGATGTTTGGTCCATGTACACAATAAGAAATGGGATCAAGTTCACCCATAAGACAAATTTTCCTATAAATATTCTCCTAATAGGAGCTCAAAAAAATGCCCTTTTTGGATGGTATATGGCATGCATCCAAGGGGTATATTTGAACTCAACAATTTTGGGAAAGAAGAGAATTAAAGTATTGATACAAAAGACTTTGATACATTAATGCAAATAATTCATGAGAGAGTTAATGGGAAAATGCAGGAAAGAAGTGTTAAATATAAGTAGAAATTTGATTTCAAACAAAGGCAGATGAATTTTGAAGTCAAAGACATGGTTTTAGCTCATTTGAGGAAGGAACAGTTCCAAAGGCATGAATACAATAACCTAAGGTTACAAGAAAAATGTTCTTGTAATGTCTTGACGAAATTTTTAGCAAACAATTATGAGATCGGGTTACCTGTGAATATAGTAATATCTCCTATATTTAATGTTACAAGCATGTATCCTTATCAAGAACTTGGTGAAGGAATATAAATGAATAAGAGTAGATTAGGTGGGAGACACAATTATCTATAACCCAAAAGGTATATATGGAGAGGATCCTGACAAAAAACTCATCAGAAGAACCTTAAACAAGAATTATTATGATTACTTAGTTAAATGAAAGGGTCCACTTTATAAATAAGTAGTTTGGATGAATAAATATATTCTGAAATGTGGAAGCACTATTGTAGACCTCATGGGTCATAGTCCATGCAATATTATGTTCTAAGGGATATTTATGCATGAACATCACTCCACCTTTTGTTTTCTTAAGAAAATGTCTTTACCTATAAATATCTCCTACATTTTTCTTATTTGGCCCTTGAGGGACAATTGTACATTTTCTTTTATTATAAATATGTCCCTTTATGTGGGAAAATTGTTTTGGTTTTAATAGACAACTTCTAGAGAAGCCCAAATCTTAGGTTTTAGAGAGGCCATTGTTAACCAATAGATAATCTTTCTATTTTTAGGTCATTCCCTTCTTGGATGTATAAATGTTTATGTCGAGGACTTTACAGATATCGAGGCATGAGAAAAAGAATGAAAAAAATTATTTTTTCTCTCAGATGGCTCGCTACTTGTTATGTTACTTTAGAAAAACTTGGTCTATGTAAATTTTGTTTCTTTATTCCTTTGAGTTGTAAATATTTGCAGCAATGTGGGATAACGTCCTAGACCCTTACCAGTCATTAAATAATGGTAAGCTTTTACTTGAGAATAAATCTAGGTTACAATAGAAAGTTGAGTTGAAGCTCTATTAAAAAGGATTTTGGAACTTATATTAACCAAGAAGGAATCCTTGCACAGGGGATGAGTCAAATTAACACATAATTATCTAGCTTTTCATTGAATTTTGGAGTGATGTTCCAATAGTTAGAGGTTGGCCACTGTGAACCCTATTCATTCCATAAATATCACAACATAGACTAACCCCAACGTAGAGACCGTCACCGGTTATTTGCTAGTTGAGGGATCCTTGGCATAAAATTCAATGAACTAGAGAGAAATTTGATCCTTATCTCAAGTTCTAGTAGTGAGGTGAAAAACTCAGTGGACTGAAGAGTGAGATGACCCTGACGTAGATACTCTATTGGAAGAGTGGCAGATGACGTCATATTAAATTACTAGAGGAAAGGGCCCACCTTGACCAACTTAAGGTTCTGAATCTTGACATGCCTTGGGAATTATGTATTGATCATATCAATTGATGTTTTTGTTTTCCTTCATCAAAAAAAAGAGAGGATCCGTAAATGAGATTTCATATGGAAGAAGGAAATGAGTCTTTGAGGACTTTTGCTTTTTGTCATGGGTTTTTTAAAAGGGATTGACCATTTTCCCACTACATCATGTTCGGGATGTTTCTATGACCTTGTCTTATAGGGGTAGGTATTTCCCTATCATCCTTGATGTATTTTTACTATTAATGTTAGCTTCTTTATGGCTTAGGTTTAATCATATTCACTTGTGACAATAAGTCCCGCTTATTTTCACATCGTAACTACAATCAAAAGCCCTCATTTTCATGAATTTCCTAGTTTAGTAATTATTTATTGCTTCTATGTCCATGTGAAATATTTTCGTAGGCCCATAATCCCTCCTTTAGACATGCTATGACTTTGGACTTGAGCCTCATTTCTGCTCACCTTGTCATATTCTGGCCATGGCCTAAGATGATTCAATAATTTCTTTAACCTTGTGATTTTAGATACACATTGGTTCACTCACTTCTATATGTTGATCTAATTTGGAATTGGTTATTGTCATCATATTGACATTTTAGTTGGACCCATTGCTAGATTTCACTTGGTATTTTCTCCCTTCCTAGAGAGATCTTTGTGGTCAGTGGGTTTCCTTTTCCAAACTCCCTACTTCATTTTTCTTAGGGTGATTAGATGAACTTGGAATAGGATTCTACCATTTATAACACTCATTTCTCCAAGAAAAGCATTCCTTTCTAATATTTTCACACTTGTTAAACACTTAATAGTATCCAACATTGTTTAACTCTTTTCGCGGCTTGTTAAAATGTCATAAAATGGACACCTTTTATTGAGCATACTACTATCACCTTTTCTAACTCGTTTTCAAAAGACACCCTATCAAGTATCCTTTTTATTTCTTTTTCAAGCTCATTAAACCTAGACAAAAAAACACTATCAAGATTATTTTGGTTCTCTTTCATTTTCAAGCTGTGAAAGAGATGCCAAAGAAAAAAGGGACGAGGGAGGGAAAACATTTTTGTAGCCCATCATTCAAAATGTCACCATTGGTCACGCCTTTTGAACATGTCACTTGTTTGAGTTAGTATCTTACAAATGGGTTTTACATTTCCTAGGAGATATAGCATTAATTTGAGTGTTTTTACTCCATTTTGCTACACTTATAGTCAATATGGAGTGCATTTAAGTCCCTGATGCGTTCTTGTATGACATGACATGCTACTCGTTGATGTAGGTCTTTCCTTGTCATCACTCATGTATTATTAACCATGAATATCAACTTGATTGTGGCTTACATACAATCCCCTTAGCTTGCAACAATAACTCCCTTCTTTTTTCACATCATAAATAGTATTATAGATCCTTCCTTTTCATGGATTCCTTATTTTAGCACTTATTTTTTTGTTTTGTGTCTTTGTGAAATCATTTTATAGGCATAGACACCCTCCTTTAGACATGGTATGATGTTGAACTTGAGCCTAATTTTTTCTTTGCCTATCATATTTCGGCCATAGCCCAAGAGGATTTCAATTTTTTTTTACCTTGTGATTTTAGATACACATTTATTCATTCACTTTTGCATGTCAATCTATGATGGCCTTAATTATTGTCATTGTAGTCACATTATCATTGGTCTTATTGCTAGCTTTTGCTTCATCTTTCATCCCTTCCTAGAGAGACTATTATGATTAGGGGTTTCCTTTTCCAACGTCTCTACTTTATTTTTCTTAGAGTTGTTCCTTTAGCTCGGAAATACTTGCTAATGTTAATACCAATCATATATAAAATACAATATACCTCTATATAATTATTACGCTTGCTAAACACTAAAGGGTACTATGCATATTTTTATCTATTTTTCAGGCCCATTAAAATTTCACAAGAAATAAGCTTTTTATTTATCATATTATTATCTCTTCTTCTAGCTCACTAAACCATAAACAAGACATACTATCAAGTATATTGTTATCTCTTTTCCATTCTGATTAAAAGTACACAAAAAATAAACTATCAAGATTACGTGGGTTCTTTTTCATTTTTTAGACTATGCAAGAGATTCCAAAAGGAAAAAATGAGGAGTGAAAACATTTTGGTAGTGAATCATTCACAATGGCACCATTGGTCAAATCTCTATATGCTTAAGGGGGGTTTATAACTATATAGACCATTTGTAGTCATTGTTGACCTTTTGTATTGAACATCCCTGCGTAACTTGTATTTGGTGACCTCCTCAATTCACACCATCCTATAGTTTATTCTTTATCTATTGTTAAGGAATAGATTAAGGCCCTCCTTTGATGGTTTTTCCCTTACCAATTTTGTCTTATTATCTAAAAGATATGACTTTGGGTGATTTTGACGTCTTAGAAAATCATGGGTCATGACTTCTGAAGCCAAAGGTTAACTGTGGAGTCATCTTAGGATTCACACAAGTTAGCAAACAAAAAGATGAAAAGTCTAGATCACCATAATTGTCCTAAGTTAAATTTCCAAAAGAATTAGTACTGCGACAAATAGTTTGAAAATTAAATTGAATGTGACTATAAGATAGAGAAAAGAAGAAAACAAATAAACAAACAAAAAAATCTTCCATATTCAACCTTCTTACAAATTTATTCATACCCAATTCAATGCAGATAGCTGAAATCAATAATAATTCCCCAACTCAATTCAGATAATAAAATAGATAATAATTCATTCATTTTGAGGACTCACAAATAAAATAATTATTTCATTAAATCCTATAAAAATTATAAAAACATTTTTATTCTACTTACTTCTCATATTAATAGAAAAATATTAAAAAATTGTAGAAAATTATTTTTTAGTTTTTTACATTGATATGTTTAACCTATAATATATTTTTTAAATAATATAAAATTATTTCGATCTAGATTGTTAAATAAAAATAAACATAATGATTTTTCATGACATATATGTAATTTTCTTTTTAAATTTAATGAGAGTACATGATATAACAAGAGAAACACATAACAACAAATTAATGAATTCAAAGAAGTCATCAGAGCTGGTTCTTTAGAACTTATACGAGATGAAACAAGACGCTTCACCTTGGATTGGATGTGACTCTCCCAATGGACCAAATGAGCATCCAAGTTCTCAAGACAAGACCGTTAATTCCACTACACCCTATAAATTCAATTCAGAGACAAAATGATATCATTTATATCCCTATGTTTCTTCTTTACAATTTGGCCTAGTAAGGCCTTCAACTATGAGTGTAAAGTAATGGAATGCATGGATTTATTCCTTTTTCCCTTGGTATGACTAGGGAAAGGTAGCCAATTAGATATGTGCAACATAATTTCCAAATGTAAGTGGGTATGGAAGTGATGGGTAGCATAATTCTCAAGGTAACTAGACTCCAGGTTCATGCTAGAAGTCAAATAATTACAAATGGTAGCTACTTCTTATGCCTAGGAATAGGCATGTGACCTCCCTTGCTAGCCACATTGAGAATCCCATATGTGCCTATACATCCTCTGTCATGACATTGAGGATAAAAGGTAGGGTAACTTAATAGAAGAAAGAGACCACAAAACCTTCCCACACCAATAAAACCTAGAATTTATGTCCATGTTAGCTTCAAACCAACAACATATTATATACCCAAGAACATGTAATAACCCGTGACAAAATATGAAGCATGGACTTGGTTGGGGCTTCTGAGAAGAGGCGATTAGGGCCAAATCTCTATAGCTCCTGATCACGACTCTACAAGCCTACCAACCATTCAGGAACGCGACAGATAGATCCCTCAGGGCCATTCTAAACTGATTCGACACATGCATAACACAGGGGGGGGGGGGGGGATTCGACCCCCCCAAACTCCACGCCCTTCATATTTGGCAGCATACCCTCGGACACCTTCAATACTCCATCCAACTCCAGATCAGCGGAACAAAGCAACGATTCAGCGCCCAAAGGATTTGCGTCCGAAGGGCAAACTCCAGGACAACGCCACAAGCAAACTCAGTCCACATGCAAGCCCATATCAAAAAAAATACCCAAACTAATCATTGATGACCGTTGGATCGAGGAGTACAAGGACCATATGAGCAAGCAGGCCCTGATTTGTACACTCATGGGGGTTAGACTTTACGAAAAGGCCCTATGCTGGTGGATCAACCAAAAATGGAAAACTAAAGGGGACTACAATCTTCAGTTGGGATCGAGAGGCTTTTTCACAGTAATTTTCGCTCACAAGGATGACAAAGACCGCATATTCGAAGGTGGCTCGTATTTCTACAACTCTGCAGGATTATACATAACTTACTGGAGGCCAAACTTTGCACCAGAGCAGGAGGATTTCATGAAAGTTCTAGTATGGATCAGCCTGCACTCTCTACCTGTGGATTACTAGAACAAACGCATCTTGGAGGCCATCGGAAACCAGTTGGGAGTCTTCATCAAAGCCTCAGATCTCACTATACAAGGTAAGTACACAACCTATGCTAGACTCTGTGTTTACATGGACATCTCAGGGCCCCTCCCAGATCATATGGAATTGATCCATAAAGAAGTGCAATGGAAGAAAACCATAGACTACGAAAATATCCCTTTCAGATGCCGTACATGCAGATAGCATGGCCATCTAAGTCACAGCTGCACTGCAAATAAACCACAACCTCAGGCCCAATAGGAACAAGAGGCTACTCCAATGCCTGGCTTCACCACAGTCGCAAGAAAGAGCAGAGGCAAGAAAGGAAAAAAGCCTACAAAACCCCCCACCAATACCAACCCTACCAATAAAGCCTCCACACAACAAAACAGCTTTGAAGTTCTGAGCAACCTTGATTCACCGGAGCACCCCAAAGTCTCACAGGCCCCCACTGCTCAGGATCCACCATTATCCAATCAACCCATGACGATGATCAATGCTCCAAGCACAACCTCTATCTCTTCTCAAGCCCAGGCACTGCAACAAAACCCAAATCTCGCTTCCAACCAGACTACTACCGGCCACACCTCAATGCAAACCCCGCAATGCACTGAACCGCAACCAGATCAGCCCTCCACTACAACCTCAAGCAATCCTCTGGAGGAGATTTTGGGAGATCTTGATCTCCAAAAGGTCAATGAGCAATGGTCCAAACTGGGTGTGGATGCCATTCCCCAGGAACACTTGGAGAAGAGAGAAATGGCATACCTACAGCTGGAATACATCAACCAAAACACAGCCAAAAGGAAATCGGGAAATAGCAACCAAACAGGTATTCAAGCCAACCTAGATCTGGATGAATACAAACCACAAGGACCAGGCAGAAAACGGGGACGCAAATCCACTAGACAACAAATACAAGAGCTAGGCAGACATCTCATCAATGAAGGAAAAATCAGGGCCTTGGTCCTATCTGCTCCAAAGAAAGCTCAATGAAAATCACAACCTGGAACATCAGGGGGCTTAACGGCACTAACAAAAGAAGAATCCTGAAAAATCGCATATTCTCATAGCACCCAAACATTGTCCTTCTGCAAGAAACCAAATGCTCTCCCAAGGGCACATAAATGCTTAACAAACTCGTTTCCAACAGTCATCAATGTATAAGCATAGATGCCCTTGGGCAATCAAGAGGGTTATTAACATTCTGGAACAAAAACAAATTCTTCTTGCAGAATGCTCTCTCCACCAAGAATTAATTATTGGTCATCCTCAACATGCCTGATTCAAGCCAATTGATATGTATCACCAATGTGTATGGGCCTCAAAGAATACAGGAAAAGCTGAAGATGCTGAAGGACCTAGACGAAGTCAGACAACACCATGGGGCAACTCACTGGATTGCAGGTGGAGACTACAATATGATCATCACTCTAGCGGAGAAAAAGGGATGCTTACGAAAATTGGATAAGGACTCGGAGGCATTTCACACCTTTATTATTGAATCTAGACTTACTGACATCCCTACAGTCAATGGTTTGCATACCTGGAATAATAAGCAAGGAGGAAACAGGCAGATAGCATCAAGGCTCGATCGGTTCCTCTTATCGGAATCCATTCTGCTCCAAAACATCGACATGGAGGCCAACCTTCTGCCTATAGGAGGCTCGGATCACTGGCCTGTGCAGATCCACTTCACCAATCTAGAAAAGCCCCACAACAGACCTTTCAGATTCAAGGCCTTTTGGACAGAACACCCTACTTTCATGGAAAACATAAAAAGTTGGTGGACTCAAACCACCATAAGAAGCGACAACATCATGTATATCTTCTAGCAAAAGCTCAAAACCATCAAATCCAACCTCAAACGATGGAACAAAGACACCTTTGGAGACATCTTTCAAGCCAAAAAAGAACTTCAGGAAAAATGGCACTACCACAGCAAACAATGATCACAGATGGGCATGATGAGGAAAGGAAAGCTCAAGAAACAAATCTAAAAAGACAATGGGAAGAACGACTTAAGCAAAAAGAGATGATGTGGAGACAGAAATCAAGGGTGCAATGGCTAAAACAAGGAGAACGCAACACTAGTTTCTTCCATAAGTCCACTATCTAGCACAGAGCCTGCAATCGAATACTCTCTCTCAAAAAAGCTGATGACGATAAGGTGTTCTCCAGGGAGCACATTGGGGATGAACTCAACTCTTATTTCACCTCTCTTCTCAACGAACCAAGCCTAAACAAAACCCAAGCCATCAATGCAATCACTGATGCCATTCCCAGCCTTCTTACTCAAGAGAAAAACTCCCTCATTCTAAAGGATTTTACCTAGCAGGAGATTGAAGAGACCATCTTCACCATGGCCACAAACAAGGCTCCCGGACCAGATGGATTTACAATTGAATTTTTTAAAGCCTGCTGGTCCATCATTAAAGAAGACCTCCTCATCCTGGTAAGGAACTTTCACAGAACCAAAAAAGTGCTACCAGCCATCAATGCCACTTTCTTCACCTTAATTCCCAAATCTGGCCAGGCTGACTCCCCGGACAAGTTTTGCCCCATCGCCCTTTGCAATGTCCTCTATAAAATCGTTTCCAAATTGATGGCTAATAGACTCAAACCTGTCCTCCCTTCAATTATTTCTCAGGAGCAAACCGGCTATGTCGAAGGCAGGCAGATCACGGACAGCATTATCCTCACCCAGGAAGTGTTGCACTCTCTCAAAACGAACAAGACTCTAGGCATGCTTATCCAGCTTGACCTGTCAAAGGCCTTTGAGAGAATCAACTGACAATACATGAGAGCAATCCTCCAGGCTTTTGGATTCAGTCAGCAATGGATAAATTGGACAATGGAACTGGTCTCAGGCACTTTCTTCTCCATCCTGCTGAACGGAGGACCCCTTCAACCCTTCACACCATCCAGAGGTATACGACAAGGAGGTCCATTGTCTCCTTTTCTCTTCATCATAATGGCAGAATGGCTCGGCAGATCTTTAGCCAAGGCAAGAAGCCAGAATCAACTCAAAGGCATCAAACCGGCACACCAAGGACCCACAGTAACGCATGAGCAATTTGTAGATGATACAATGCTCATGGGCGCCCCCACAGTGCAGGAAGATCGAACCATCAGCCAAGTGTTAAAGACTTTCTCGGAGGCCTTAGGTATGGAAATTAATCTTACCAAATCAAAAAAAAATTTCTTCAACACATCCATTCCCGTCCAAAGAAATCTTAGCAGAATTATGCAGATCCAAAAGACCTCCCTTCCAACTAAATATCTGGGCATACCACTTTTGGAATATGCCCACAAATATGCCAACTGGGAAGCCCTCCTCAACAAAATGAAAGCTCGGCTAGGCAACTGGACATACCGAGCCTTAAACATGGCCAACAAACTGATCTTAGTCAAATCAGTCCTGCAAACTATGCCAGCATATATGTTCTCAACACTAGTACACCTAAGGCGGTGTACAAATCCATCCGAAGCATTCAGCGATCCTTCCTCTAGAATGGAGCCTCGAAGCAATCCAAATGGGCCCTCATCAAATGGACAGACATCTGCGAACCAAAAAGGGAGGGAGGTTTGGGCCTAAGAGATCCAGAAATATTAAGCAAGGCCGTAGCAGCAAAAATCTGGTGGAGATGGGTAGAAAATCCTAGCTCCCTGTGGGGAACCTGGTGGAAAGCGAAATACACAACTCAAGTCAGGGACAGAGACCTCATTCGGATGACTGGCTGCAGGCAAGGATCCCCCATCTGGAACAAAGCCTGGGAGAAAAGATATATCGTGCAGCAGCATAGCTTCTGGGAAGTGCACCAAGGAAAAACTGCCCTCTTTTGGGAAGATGGTTGGCAGCAGCTTCCAACCTTGGAACACCCAAACTGGAATACTCTTAAAAGAGCTATGCAGGAGGCTGGCAAGGTTACGGTAGCAGACTACTGGCAACCTGCAAGCGAGGCCACCACCTAGCAAAAGTGGCTATCTAGAGAACAATGGCAAGCTCAAGCAGGCCTGATGAACGTAGACCAGCTTTTAGAAGACCTGGACAAAAGAAGAATCCTTATTTCCAACAAAGATGACATCCTGGGATAGGGAAGAAACCCCAAAGGAACGTTCAACCTCAAAGAAGCATATCAGATCTTGGCGGCCTCTCTGGATCCGCAACCAGACCACAGTTGGCAAACCCTTTGGAGCAGAGGAACATGGCCAAAAATCACACTTTTCTCCTGGCTGGTCATGCACAACAAAGCACTCACATGGGACAATCTTCAAAAACGAGGCTTCATAGGCCCTTCACGATGCATACTCTATGAGGATGGCCCAGAAACTCTCAATCACATACTCAATGCCTGTCCAATGGCCTGCTCTCTGTGGGATGACATGGCTATGATCTTCAGACAATCTGACAGAAACAGAGACTCCATTCAACTCTCACTCAGCTAGTGGAGAACATCCATGTCCTCCAATCCCTTTGTCAACAGTGTCTGGAACTTAATACCGGGAGCAATAGCCTAGATCCTTTGGAAAGAACGAAATGCACGAGTCTTCAAAAACTCTGCACTGGCAGTAAGCATGCTGATAGGAAAAGTGAGACAGCTCATCAAAGAAACGGTCAATGCCATGGGCACTTTGCAGAAAGAGGGAAACACTTCACCGAATGATGACAGAATCCTTCAAATCCTAAATCTTCAAACCCAGATCAACCCTGCTGGTAAAAACTGCGTCTCCAACGGAACAACGCAGGACAATTGGACTCTGCCCCCTTCAAACACGTTCAAACTCAATTTCGACAGGGCTTCAAGAAAGAACCTGGGAATAGCTGGATATGGGGGCGTAGTAAGGGATCACACAGGCACAATTCATCTCGTCTATCATGGCAACATTGGAGTGAACACCAACAACGCTGCAGAACTAATTTCTCTCATTCAGGGTCTCATTTTGGCGGGCCGCTACAGATTTCTACCACTGATAGTGGAAGGAGACTCGGAGATCATAATCAGGATGATAAAGAAACTCCAGATGGGAGTGCAGGTACATAAAGTTACCCCCAGTAGGAGACTGTCAGCAACACTGCAGGATCTCCAAAATCATCTCTACAACTTGGAAGGGATTACATTCCAAGCAGTTCACAGAAAGGCAAACAAGATAGTTGATGTCTTAGCAAATGCAGGGATAGATTCCCAGGTGGCAGAATTCCACAACTTCTGGCACGATCTAGTAGAAGGAGTGCTCAAAGAAAACTGCAAAAAGACCCAGAAGACAAATCTGCACACTTAGGCCTCGGCAGCAAGGCACACTATGGCTTCAAACACCGGAAGGAATGTTAAACCACGGCAGAAGCACCACTGAAAAGAGAAGATCTGCAGATGCGCCACTGAAAAGAGAAGATCTGCGCCAACAGGCTTGCATAATCAAGATTGGAGACACATCACTGCACACCCAAAAGACGCATCAATAGAATGAATGCTCATCCACTTCAAGCACGACAATCTCAGGAACTTCAGGCAGCAATCTGCCCACCTCGCAGCATTCTCCCACCTCGCAGCAAGATGCCCACCACTCTTGCAATATCACCTCACGGGCTCCATGAAAACTCTACTTAGACAGAGCACTGTATATGCTGTAGGAATTTGCCTGGAAAGGCCACCCAGTCAACGCAGCAGGTCGCTCTGACCCCTGCGGACCATTGTATTTTTATTCTCAATCATTAATATAACGTCTTAATTTTACAAAAAAAACAAAAGAACATGTAATAACCCTAAAAAAAACTAACAACCAGACTAGTATCAACTCTCAAAATTTCTACCATCTCTAATTACTAAATAACCAAATATTTATAGCGTGAGGGACACAAGGTAGAGGCAACCCAAATAGAAAACTAGCAAATAAATAAAGCCAAGAATCAAAATTTCTACCCTCTCTAATTGCTAAATAACCAAATATTTATAGCGTGAGGGACACAAGGTAGAGCCAACCCAAATAGAAAAGTAGCAAATAAATAAAGCCAAGAAAATTGCAATAATAGGAAGACTAATCCAAGAAAGCAAATGACACCTCATTTACCAAAGTTGCTAGTGTGCCAAGACTCCATGAACAATAATGCATTAATCATGGGAGCGACCAACAAATAACCAAAATCATAAATGTAACACCAGTGACCAAAAAATAACAAAAATCATAAATGTAACATGAAATAAAATTCACCAAACATGGAAAAGAAATAACCCAAAATCTACAACCAAGGAGGGAAAATCCAAAAGAAAAGCCTCAACCTTTGAACTTGAGTGATAGCTACAACAATCTCCAACATGTAGTGCAACAAACCTGCCAGAGCCCTCACTTATTGAGCTACGATCATGCCAATAATAGTAATAATGTTGTCACCCACAGTCCAAATCAAACAAATTACTCTCTTAGATACCAAAGGCAAAAGAAAAATGGTATTTCCTGGTTAACTTCCATTGCAACACCTTCACCATGTGACCCATGTGTTAAGAAAAGTTGGGTTTCTTTACATTTATCCAACTAATTGTCCTCGATTACATACTTAAGAATAAAACATAAAGGGAAATAAAATCCAACCAACAGGGGGCACTTAGCTTAACACAGACATAAAATATATTAGTATCTCACACGCTTCATTAATGGGAGGAGTTGGCCATGCAAATCCCTCTTAATTCTAGTGGGAGGTGGGGGTGTCGACCCCTCTTGACCTTTGCTTCAAAATGATTGTGCACCTTGATTGGGCATATTATCTAGATATGGTTATTTTTATATAACACCATAATAATAATAAAGTAAAAAATATTAATTTTTAAAAAGCTTAGAAAAATAAGATATAATTAGGCTTAACCTTTTAATATTAATTGAGTTAAGAATTAAAATATTTCTCAAATAGCAAAAATGTCATAAAATCTACTGATTGTATTTAATTAATTGAAATTTAATATAAATTTATATCACTCAATGTAGATGTAGTTTATTTTTTTTTTAATTTATTATTATTATTTTTGTTTATATATTTTGATCAATTCTCTTTACAATTTAATTAGAAATTACTAAAACTATATTTTGTTGGAAAATTATATATTACGAAGCAATGGAATACATAAAATATTGAAAAAATATAAACACAGAAAATGCATAAAACAAGAGAGACACAGATATATGTGGTTCGCCCAGTTTGGGCTATGTCCATGGAGAAACAACCAGCCCTTCCTTTTATATTATCCAGCAAACTGAAGAGATACAACCTACATTAGATCAATTGTAATATCTCTATTTTCTCTCACAGTCGCACCTCTCTGTTTCTCACCCAGAGAATACACTTCTATTACACAGCCTCAAATACAATGCCCTCATACAAAGAGAGGGGTTGCCTTCTGGGGCAAAAAATCCTAAACTAAACATAAGTTCTACTGTCATATCATCTGCCTAGTGAACGGCCCAGATTGACTAGAAGTTACTATACTTTTACAAGGCAATTTTACATATGTTTTTGGCTTCGGGGGCGCTGCCCCCGAAACTCCCCGCCAAGGGGGCGGCTCCCCAAAGGTCACAGTCACCCCCCTTAGACAACCCGTGCAGTGAATATTTTACGGGCGGTGTTGCCGCCCCATTTCAAACTAGGGTCCAATGTGGCGATACCTTTGAATATAGAAGATAATCAGGCTCCACACCCAACATATTTTTAAGTTGTATTACTATTATTTTTAAAGTATTTAAAGAAAAATAAATATATAAATAAATTTTTTAAATGTAGTTAGGTTTAGAAAACATAATTTAATTGTTGATCCTTTTGTTATTCTCGAGACAATTGAAGATGAATTCTACATAATAAAGTTGATCTCCTCTATTATATTATTGAATTTATAAAGTCATACCAACATTGTTCCTAAAAAAGGTTATGGAAGAGGAAGAGGTTATAGGAGTTACTGATTAATCCTCTCAAGTTGATGGTTTTTATGAAAAGGCTATACGCTAATGTCATTTCCAATATTAGGACAAATAATGGTTGATTGGATGAAATTAAATGCGAAATTGAAGTCGAGTAAGGTTGTCCCTTATCCCCTACACTTTTGGTATATATATTATTAAGCTAGAAGAGATTTAGAAGATGTAGGTTGTGCTAGCCTCATGTTTATTTGTATTTTCATAATATTTTTCTTTACACTGATGATGTTTCTCTTTTTGCAAGGATCCATTATGATCTTTGAAATAAACTCAATATCCTCTAATACTTCTACCCCAAGATGGATATGACTATTAATACCACGGAAAGTAAAGTCATAGCAATTAAATCTAAAATGATCATGTATGATACTTTCAATTATCATGACAACTCCTTGGAGGACATTCATTCATAAAAATATATGGGAATTGATATTTATCATAAACTCAATTGAAATTATAAAATTGAGAAAAGGAAAATGGAGGTTGAGAAGATTATTATTAGCTTGAAATCAATTGAAAGTTGGAATTTAGTTGATTTTGGCATTACAAAGAAGTTAATATTTTGAAATCTCATTACTGTCATTGTTTTATATACATGAGAGGTTCCATGTTGTGGTATATACAACGTGTCATGGAGGAAAGTTGAATAATTCCAAATCAATTTGCAACCTACAACCTCAACATTAAAGGGAATATTCTCAACCCTATCCTCCTCATTGAGGAAATACTTTACCTCATAGAGAGAATGTTTATGAGTAGGTATCTTATGTATAATAAGAACTTATACAACTTTGACACAATCATATTTCCTAAAATTGTTTATAACTCCAGTTGAAAACCACACTTTTAGCTCATCTGAGGTGTGCCACAACGATGCCCAATCGTGGTCAAACAATTGTAGAATAAAGGATTAGATCATCTTGTAAATTTTGGATACTATTAAAATTATTATGAACTCTATATTTAAATATAAATTGTGGAGAAATAAAACAGTAGAGGGAAAACATAAACTATGATATACAATGAGGTGGCCAATCCCAATCACTAAAACTAAAATTATCTTTCTGTCCTCACTAGCTGTAAGAATAAATTGAACATTTCCGATATATCACTTAATTTTATCTATCTTCATGTGAAACTTGGTGTTGGATTATTCCAAAAATTCCATGGGATGAAACTATTTGTCATATCTATGATCCTACGAGGATTGAAGAAGGAAACTAGTTTCTCTTACAATGTCAATTTTATAAACACATGCGATCTAGTTTTTAAAATATTGGTCACACTAGTTACATTCTTGAACTTTTAGGTCAACAAAACTATGATGATCTATGAAAGTTTCTCTCCAATATTTTTGAGCATAGAAATAAAATTATAAATGTTTTTCATTAATCTCCTACATTCTTATGATTTAGTAAGCTATATAAATGTTATTGTACGTTAATCATCACAATTACTATAATAATCATAATACAATTTATGTAACAAAAACTATATATATAACTAAATTTCACTAATAACTAGCACAACTATTATATTCAAAATAGGTATGATTGTACAAAAACATAATAATAATAATAATATTTAAAACCATATATTATCTAATCAAAAATTACTTTTTTATCACTGCAAAATCTGACATCAACCTCCATCTACAAATATATATTATTGTTACGATGAACAATATTATGCTCAAAATGTTACTAAATGAGTTTATCAATTTGATTTCAAGTATATCACTTCATATCAGGTTGACAACATATTATGCGCGAAATGCTATTAAGTGCTCAATGCTCGCAATACTCTTGAATGCTCGCAAATATTTTCTATCGTCGTTTAATGCTGACTATATTATTTTAGTCTTATGGTATTGTTTTGTTCTGATTATATTGTCTCCTTATATTTCATGTTTTCTTTGTACGTTCGCGCGAGTTTTAGTTTTCTTTAGGTTAAAACTAACTTTCTGTAACTGCTTCTATAATAGCTCTATACAGTGCCCTCGATATATCCTCCAAGAATAGCAACGGTGATGGAAGGAATTATGAGTCAACAATCTACAGCGATGAGAGTGGAAGAAGAACTATGAAAATGACTGCTTCGGCAACACCATGTGCGGTGCAGCTCAACAAGGAATTTGGGCATGTGGTGTTTACATGAAAACATTAAATATACAAGTTATAGAAATCTATTGGAATGCTGGTCCGGGGACAAACAATAGAGTTGAAGTAATGGTTTTAGCGGGTCTTCTCTCCTTCAGCAACTTTCTTGATATTCTGAACCTGCAAATCTATGGAGATTCCAAGGTAATTACGGAACATGTTTTGTCAAAGTAACACTTAAAAAACATTCATCTTGCTGGATAGTTGGACAGGATTGCAGCTTTATGGAAAAACAAGAGGGACTATTCTATTTGTCATATTGACAGGAACAAAAACAACTGATTCTTTATCTAAAATAGGTCTAACCTCGCCCCAAGTTTTATGGAGAATGCAGATAAAGGCGGACAGTAATATCTACCAGATCTAGGATTTTCATTTTCAAGGCATATAGCATTAAATAAGGGTAGAAAATTTTGGTTTTTTTATAATTGTCTTATCCATACATGATAGTTCTAGCAGTGCAGGTACTTCTTCTTTATTTGCAACATACATTGCAGATTCTGAATTTTTTTTTTCTTGATCCCTATCACAGCTGATATCTACTCAGTTTCTGGGTATGTATCCTCGAAATTTTTTATTATTTTGTCAGTTTGACAGTGGGATATGTTTTCAATCTACAGTTTATCATCCAACAGTAACATAGACATTGCATATGTATATCAATCATGGATTATAATATAATACAAATATATAGTTTTTTAGTGCTAAAAAAATCTATGTTTGTAATTCAATATCTATGATATTGAAAATCCTCATCAAATTTACGATGTTAATTACTATTCTGCATGGTTTAATACAATCATAGTTATGCTAAATTCGAACACTCCCATCTATTCCAGCTTTCTGGACATAAAACCCCAAAATTAAACGTGATGATGAACATAACTATTCAATTCTTTTCAATTAAAATTAAATATATATTTTCAATGTCTTAAAAATAAGACACCGACCACCGAAGAGGCAAGCCATTTAGAACAATCAAAATTTCCATCTCCATGATGCATAAGACTACCTAAATGTGTATAATAAGATTATGAATTGTAACTAATAATGGGATTTTAAAAAAAGGCTTTATAACAATACTCTGAAGTTATACTTAAAAAAGATAGTTATGTAACAGTTTATGAAAAACCCTCATATATATCTTTTAAATTAAACTTGACTATATATTTTCAATGTAGTAACCGGGCACCAAAGAGGTGTTCCACTAAGAACTTAGATATGTTGATCCTCTACCACGTCCCTATAATAATTAAATAACAGCTTAAAATGGAATTTGCAGATTGCAACGTAGGGGGTTGTCAAAATTGATTGTGGATCAATTTGAACTATGAAAATTCATTTTGCAGTATTCAAAATGATGGTACAATTGTAATATGTTCAAAGTAATGGCACACTTGTCCATAAAAAATAATATAAACAAGGGGAGTTGCAAGCAACAAGTCCCTGCCGTGCTTAGTAAGCAAACCTAGGCCAAGAGATTTCCAGAGATAGGAACAAGTCCAGTAAACTTAGATAGTCGTTGCTACATGATGTCATCTCCTGAAAATATGAGCTTAGAAACTTTATGACTAAATGACAGCATATTCCTGTTATATTTGCAAAACAGAGAACACAGCTAATACCAAGTTTGCATTTAAATGAATTTCAGTAAATAGATTAGTGAACATCTAGTAATTTGCAACTTTTATACATGAGAAAATAAATACTGAAAAATGGTACATCTTGGCCGGACTAATTTCCCTGAGCAATTTCAACTGCTTGCCACAGTCGCGATAGCATTTAGTCAACATTACTCATCATTAATTTGTGAGGACAGAGCCTGAGATTTCTCTCCAAGCGTGAGATTTCTTTGGCTGGTTATTCTTATAACGACATAAACATAATTAATAGAGGGATCCAGGGCAGAAGAGGTAGGATCTAGCACTTAGTCTCCATTACTCAAATGATTTTGTGAGAGAAGACAGAGACCGGTGGAGGGGATGGCAGATCGATCAACAGTACCATAAAGATAAATAGACCCTGCTCAATAAAGAGAGAAATATCTTTGCGATTCATGATGTCATCTCCTGAAAATATGAGCTTAGAAACTTTATGACTAAATGACAGCATATTCCTGTCATATTTGCAAAACAGAGAACACAGCTAATACCAAGTTTGCATTTAAATGAATTTCAGTAAATAGATTATTAAAAAAATAGAAAACATCTACAGTACTAGCTAGCTTTAGTGAACATCTAGTAATTTGCAACTTTCATACATGAGAAAATAAATACTGACAAATGGTACATCTTGGCCAGACTAATTTCCCTGAGCAATTTCAACTGCTTGCCACAGCCGCGATAGCATTTAGTCAACATTACTCATCATTAATTTGTGAGGACAGAGCCTGAGATTTCTCTCCAAGCCTGAGATTTCTTTGGCTTGTTATTCTTATAACGACATAAACATAATTAATAGAGGGATCCAGGGCAGAAGAGGTAGGATCTAGCACTTAGTCTCCATTACTCAAATGATTTTGTGAGAGAAGACAGAGACTGATTGCTGTGCGTGACTTCGCTTTCTTTGGCTCGTTATTCTAACACTGATGAAAGGAATGCATGAGACCATGGAAAATTTAAGAAGTACAATTCACATATTACAACTTCAATAAGCCAGCTTCAAGCACCCATCACTTATGTGTTTCTTAGTAAAAGAAGGATGCAGCTTCTCCAAATGCCCATTATTGCATGATCACACTGATGAAAGGAATGCACGAGACCATGGAAAATTTAAGAAGTACCCCTGTAGTCCATGCTTCAGGTAGGTAGGCATAAATGGTACACCAGAGAACTGATGACTATATTGGGGCAAAGAATTTGTGTTTACATAAAGCGTAATCAATGCTTAATGCTAGCATATTATCAATTCAAGACACTAGTAACATGAAAACTGCCTTGAAGCTTACATTTAACCTTGAAAATAAGCATTTCTTATGACAGACGGTAACATGTGAAGAATACAAGACAAGCACGAATGCTAACAATTAGGACATTAGAGCGGCATCCCAGGAGAAACGATAGAAGCATAAAAAATGCGAGTTGCACCACCATGGCAGATCCAAATGGATATTGGAGGCATCCGTCGTAGACCTGTAACAGAGAAGGAAGCGGGGAATTAAGACAACGCGTAAAATAATGCAAAAATAGGTCTTCGTTCGAGATGTTATTGTTTTTTCGGTTTCTTTTTTCTTTGTGTTTCGACTTTTACGATGTCAATAACCAGAAGAGCCATGAGAACAAGTGCTAAGAGAAACAATGCCGCGAGTTGAGTAAGTTGGCTTATGCTAATGGATTCCATGTTATGTGAAGCAGGGAGATGTATGTCAATATCTAGGTGCAGAAGGTGGTTTTGTTTTGTAAGCGAGAAATTAGGCATTGCTTTTGCGAATTTATAAAAGATTTCAACGTGTTTGCAAGCTGGTTTTAAGTGTGAATGGAACCGGGTTTTTGATAATATTTTACTGTACAACCAAATAAGGATAGGCGTGCTAGATCGCGAGAGTTGAATGCGGGGTGGATTCCTGACATGTGCAGAAGTAAGTACATATGCGGATTGATTTGGAATGGAGCTGGAATACTTGAAAATCAGATTGGAGGGGATATAATCCAATATGAGGAGAATTTATTGGATCAGGCCAGTATTTAATGGTCGGCATAAAGCAGAAAGCTTATGTTAAGTGAGCAATCGGTGCAATTAAGTGATCAATTTGACATGGGGACAAATGGTATATGAAATGATGTATGTGACGACAGAAGTAAATGCGAAATTAGGTGATGTATCTGACATTAGGGGCAGATCTCAAATGAAATCTTGGTGGTAGGTTGGGGCCAAGCTATTCTAATAAATAATTGGCTAAAGAGACAGATGACTGGACTACTTAGTTATGCAGGTAGCTGTCTAAGCAGTGGCAAGCTAAGAGACAGATTGATATGTGCTCCAATAAGCGTGAGTAAGAGCACTAACATGTGCTATCACATTGGCTTGTATACAGAAGGTCAAGCCTATTTACTTCCCAAATGGACTCAGTTATCGAATAAACCTGTTCACGAGTTACCAAAGTTTCACCATCTGCTATTTTACCTACTGCCCACGGGTAGATATTAAACCTGTTCCCATAACAACCTGCTTTTACCGAAGAAGCTATGGGCTGCTCACGGATATCTTTTAGACTCATAAACATAAGCCTAAATGCAATGTTGGGTCATGATCTTCTTGTATAATTGCTGACACAAAGTGGAAAGGTTAGAGAAGGAAGTGCAAGCGAAAAATCTGCCAGAAGATGGTATATCTATATATAAAAGCATCAGTATCAGAACTGGAATCACTACACATATATCTTGATAATTGATTTTGAGATGGAGCACTAATGTAGATATAGGAGGTTTCAAACAAGTTTTTTTATCATGGCCAATAGTCATATAAAATCCTTTAGTCAGGATTTTTCTTCAAACTCAAAAGCTAGCACTTGGGAAGAGTTGCAGTCAAGAGGCAAACAAGATGAACCCTCAAAGTCCACGGCTCAATATGAATCATCTTGCAGCACTTGTTGTGAGACTCTACAAGGCAACTTGCTTTCTATGTTAGATGAAGCTTTGGAAACTACTCCTGTAGTAGTATGTGCACTAGTCAATTTTGTCATACAAGTCTGAAAAAGGCACAATTGTACATAACTGCAAATGTGCAGGGCCGTAAGCATGGGTGCCCCCTCATTATTAGAAAAAAAAGCAAGAAAAACTAATGATATATGTACATACAGGAGGTTTCAAACAAGTTCTTTTTATCATGGCCAATTCAAATCATTAGTAAAAGAGCACTAATGTAGATACAGGAGGTTTCAAACAAGTTTTTTTTATGATGGCCAATAGTCATATAAGATCCTTTAGTCAGGATTTTTCTTCAAACTCAAAAGCTAGCACTTGGGAAGAGTTGCAGTCAAGAGGCAAACAAGATGAACCCTCAAAGTCCACGGTCACTGCAACAGAGGGTCAATATGAATCATCTTGCAGCACTTGTTGTGAGACTCTACAAGGCAACTTCCCTAAATGAAGCAGTATGAAGCTGCCCATAAAATATGGCTTTAGATTGTTATAAATATTGCATAATCAGTTTCTTATAAAAAATGTTTATAATCAGAATGAGAACAGATCCTTAGTTCAATTGTTTTTTGGTTGTGATTAGAATAACGAGCCAAAGAAAGCGAAGTCACGGAGAGAAATCAGTCTCTGTCTTCTCTCACGAAATCATTTGAGTAATGGAGACTAAGTGCTAGATCCTACCTCTTCTGCCCTGGATCCCTCTATTAATTATGTTTATATCATTATAAGAATAACAAGCCAAAGAAATCTCAGGCTTGGAGAGAAATCTCAGGCTCTTTCCTCACAAATTAATGATGAGTAATGTTGACTAAATTCCATGAACCTGAATGTATACATTGTTGCAGGATCAAAATTTTTGCAATCAATTTAAGCTTCTTATAAATATTGCATAATCAGTTTCTTATAAAAAATGTTTATAATCAGAATGAGAACAAATCCTCAGTTCAATTGTTACCCAATGACCTTGTTTTTGCTAATTATGCAAGTAAATGAAATGTCACATAACTTGGAAAGGCAAATCAAACAAACTAAAAGCAATGTAATGTCAGTAGTACCATCAAATTTGACACTGGTTGGAAGCTTTTGATGCAATGGAGCAAGCCACACCAAATTGTTACAGGTATATTGTTTCTCTTTCTTATGCTGGCATTTAAGACAAAAGAAAATGACTTATTTCGCTAAGCTACTGCATCAGCAAAGTAATCCCTCTGCAAGCAAAACTGAGGCCAATAGTCATATAAGATCCTTTAGTCAGGATTTTTCTTCAAACTCAAAAGCTAGCACTTGGGAAGAGTTGCAGTCAAGAGGCAAACAAGATGAACCCTCAAAGTCCACGGCTCAATATGAATCATCTTGCAGCACTTGTTGTGAGACTCTACAAGGCAACTTTCTTTCTATGTTAGATGAAGCTTTGGAAACTACTCCTGTAGTAGTATGTGCACTAGTCAATTTTGTCATACAAGTCTGACAAAGGCACAATTGTACATAACTGCAAATGTGCAGGGCCATAAGCATGGGTGCCCCCTCATTATTAGAAATAAAAGCAAGAAAAACTAATGATATATGTACATACAGGAGGTTTCAAACAAGTTTTTTTTATCATGGCCAATTCAAATCATTAGTAAAAGATCACTAATGTAGATACAGGAGGTTTCAAACAAGTTTTTTTATCATGGCCAATAGTCATATAAGATCCTTTAGTCAGGATTTTTCTTCAAACTCAAAAGCTAGCACTTGGGAAGAGTTGCAGTCAAGAGGCAAACAAGATGAACCCTCAAAGTCCACTGTCACTGCAACAGAGGGTCAATATGAATCATCTTGCAGCACTTGTTGTGAGACTCTACAAGGCAACTTCCCTAAATGAAGCAGTATGAAGCTGCCCATAAAATATGGCTTTAGATCGTTATAAATATTGCATAATCAGTTTCTTATAAAAAAAGTTTATAATCAGAATGAGAACAGATCCTCAGTTCAATTGTTTTTTGGTTGTGATTAGAATAACGAGCCAAAGAAAGCGAAGTCACGCAGAGCAATCAGTCTCTGTCTTCTCTCACGAAATCATTTGAGTAATGGAGACTAAGTGCTAGATCCTACCTCTTCTGCCCTGGATCCCTCTATTAATTATGTTTATGTCGTTATAAGAATAACAAGCCAAAGAAATCTCAGGCTTGGAGAGAAATCTCAGGCTCTGTCCTCACAAATTAATGATGAGTAATGTTGACTAAATTCCATGAACCTGAATGTATACATTGTTGCAGGATCAAAATTTTTGCAATCAATTTAAGCTTCTTATAAATATTGCATAATCAGTTTCTTATAAAAAATGTTTATAATCAGAATGAGAACAGATCCTCAGTTCAATTGTTACCCAATGACCTTGTTTTTGCTAATTATGCAAGTAAATGCAATGTCACATAACTTGGAAAGGCAAATCAAACAAACTAAAAGAAATGTAATGTCAGTAGTACCATCAAATTTGACACTGGTTGGAAGCTTTTGATGCAATGGAGCAAGCCACACCAAATTGTTACAGGTATATTGTTTCTCTTTCTTATGCTGGCATTTAAGACAAAAGAAAATGACTTATTTCATTAAGCTACTGCATCAGCAAAGTAATCCCTCTGCAAGCACAACTGACAATAATGGCTTTAAATTACAACCCAAGACATTGAAATTTTTTAGCAAAGAACTGGGAGGTGGCCATGATGAAAGTGGCATTCAGGAATATGATAACACACTGCTTGAAGAACTGTGAATGAATGAAACTTTGAATGTTTTGTCTACTGGTAATCAAAGAGGGATTTGGACAGATTCCTATAACTATTGTTGCCTATTGCAGGACTGCATTTATGAGAAAAAGGTTGCAGAGGGAAAGGGATTGCATGCTCGCATGATCCAAGATGCATTTGAACCAGACGTTTTTCTGAGCACAAAACTTATCATTTTTTATGCGAAGTCTGGCAATCTGGAGGATGCACGCCAAGTGTTTGACAAAATGCCCAAATGAAATTCCGTCTCATGGAATGTTCTGCTTGCAGAATACTCTCGTCGTGGCATGGATGAGGAGGTTATAAGTCTTTTTGGGCAAATGGGAGAGACAAACATGACACCGGATGAGTTTTCTCTTGGAAGTGTCCTCAAGGTGTGTGCTAGCTTAGTAGCACTAGAACTTGGGAAGCAAGTCCATGCCTATACTATCAGAAGTGGGTTTGGGTTTAATGTTGTTCTCATGACTGCTCTTGTTGACATGTATGCAAAATGCAAATGTATCAAGGATGCACGTCGAGTATTTGATGAAATGTCTCTTAGAGATTTAGTGTCCTGGACTGCCATTATTGCAGGTTATGCGGAGCAAGGGAATTGTAAGAAAGCCATGGAACTCTTTTGTAGAATGCCTTGGTTTGGCATCAAGCCCAACAAGGTCACATTTTGTACTGCCTTAAAGGCATGTGCTGGCATAGGGGACATAGAGCAAGGCAATCAGATCCATGCCCATATGGTTATAAATGGGTTTAAGTTGCATTTAGTTTTAGGGAATGGCCTCACTGACATGTATTCTAAGTGTGGAAGCCTCGACAATGCGCTCCTTGTATACAAGATAATGAGCGAAACAGATGTGGTTTCTCCAACTCTTTGAAGAAATGAAGCAATCGGGCTTGAAGCCTGACGATGTCACCTTCTTGGCTGTTCTGACTGCTTGCAGCCATTCAGGTCTAGTGAATGAAGGTTGGCATTATTTCAATACCATGACTCGAGATCAGTGTATCCCACCAAGAGCAGGGCATTACGCCTGTATGGTTGATCTCCTTGGCCGTGCTGGTTGTTTGGATGAGGCATATGATTTTATAAAAAAAATGCCATTTAAACCTAATGTTACTGTTTGGGGAGCCTTACTTGGTGCCTGCCAAGCCCATGGCAATATGGAGCTAGGAAAAGTTGCAGCAGAACACCTTTTTGAGTTAGATCCACAAAATGCTGGAAATTATGTCATGTTGTCAAATATTTATGCTACAGCTGGTAAGTGGGGGGAAATGTTAAAGTTGAGGAAAGCAATGAAAGACAGAGGTATAAAGAAGGAACTTGGATGCAGTTGGATTGAGGTAAAGAGCAGGGTACACGTTTTCCCTGTAGGAGATAGATCACACCAACAAATACAAGAGATCTATGCCATGTTGCAAAAGTTAGTTGGGCAGATGAAAAAAGCTGGGTATTTGCCTCAAACAAACTTTATATTAAATGATATAGAAGAACACTAGAATTACATACAATGTTACACCATTGGTAAGATGCTTGCCATTGGGGATGTGAATATCACCATACAACCTTAGACAATGGTCAAGAGCTGTAATGCTTGCAGTGACATAATCAGAAACTGTTATGCAATTATTTTGGTCATTCCAGTTTGGTGTTATTCTCTGAACTGAATCTTGGTATCTCTAAGCAAAAACTGCAAGCACACCATATTTCTGCATCTTAAACAGAGTTATATGGTCTTCTTACCATAAAAAACTACAAACTTTATATGCTAGAACAAATTCGTATGCCAAGATTTCCTTGATTTGTACAGATTATCAAGCTAATAAAGAGAATAATTCTCTGCAACCTCGACCAAAGTCTTTTACAAAAAAGTTCAAAGGAAATAAACCTGAACAAAAAGTTTTACTACACCAACTATGTGTCCTAGACTTGAAACTAAACAGTGAATTCTCAGCAAGGCGTTTAAAAAAAATCAAGGTAATTAATATTTAAGATTAAAAGCTAATTTCCCGCAAAGACATCTGTGTAGTAACCCGAGCATCTCTCTCGCCTGTTCCATAACTTTCAACTTACAAAATTGAACCTGCGATCAATAATAATTTATATTATAGAAATATTCAAATAAAGAATTACCAAAAATGTTTAAAAGTAAGGCTCTCAGCATTCAAATGTATAATACTCTAGATTAAGATCTAAATTAAGATTAAAATTAGAAATCAGAAATAAAATTTATTACATTAAAGAAAACACATTATCAGAAAAGCGAAAGACATATATATATACTAAAAACAATATCAACGACGGAAAAGAAGAGGAGCGGTGACAAAATGACACATATCCCTCGCACCTCGACACGAGGCTGTCTGCGCATCTTCATTAGCTGAGAAAGGAATTGCAGTAACAGTGTTCGAGTCTGCCCGAGGCCCCGGAGGTCGCATGTCTCAACGCCGGTAATGCATAAGCTCTAACTGATTCTTGCGAATTTCATTTATCATTAGATATTCCCTTTCATAGTTTTCCATAAAATTAACGGATTTGAGCACTGTACTAGTAATTTCCTGCCTGTTTTAGCAGGAACATTCAGCAAAGAGATATATGGGTGTTCCAGGAATGAACTCCATATGCAAAGCCGCTCAGGAACCCCCATTGTGATTATCTCCAGGCCCTGTCAATATGTCTGAAAGTAAAGGGCGTTCTGTAACGTCTGAGTATAGTAGCGCGGGCGCCCTCCCTCGTTGGGGTCGGGAGCTGCTTCTGTTCGGATTGACCCTTGGTGTAACTCGTTTCTCTTTCCTTCTTCAGCGGGATCTGGTTCCTTAACCGTGTCTGTCTGTGGCGTTTGCAGTTTTCGGCATCCTCTCCTCCCTGTTTGGTCGGATTTCTGTGTATGTCATCCTGGAGCATAAAGCCTGGAGTGCCGCCTACGACAAGTCTAGAGGCCATGAAGGCCAAGAAACCCTAGCTTCAGGCTCTACCTCCTCCTCTTTCCTTCCCTACGTACGCATCGGTATGCCCCGGCCCGCCGCCCACCCAGGTTCACGCTGTATGAACAAAATGAGCTCTGTACTTGTTAAATCGGCAAATCTGTATTCATCCATCAAAAAATTACTGTTAGTTGTTTTCAATTTAATTATATTTATGAAAATCTTTAAGTACTTGGGGAGAAATAGAGTCTGGCAATTTATCACCTCTCTGTATTGAAAATCGCTACACAACCAACAATTTTTTCTGGAACCAAAAGCCTTAGGACATGCCCACAATATATAATGTTTAACAAACAGCCTTTACAGTGGACCTCAACAATGATACTAAAACATGATAGATGTGATTTTACTGTGCATGCAGCTTGTAGGTATCAGAACAGGCCTGCCATTATAAAACGAAATTTCTCCCATGTCTACATTTTCTGTAGCTTTGATGCAATCCCTTGCAGTTTATTTCATGGTTGAAGACTATGGCAACTATTGGATACACAGGTGGCTACACTGCAAATGGGGCTATGAGAAGATCCATCATGTTCACCATGAGTTCACTGCTCCAATGGGTTTTGCTGCTCCATATGCACATTGGTCAGAGGTGTTGTCGGACCGGCAATTCCGTAGCCGCCTATATCTCTGCCCCAGGTTCCCTGTGCTACCCTACAACCAGCCGTAGCCTATCTATAACCCCATGCCACCCACAAGAAGCCGAGGGCCGGACTCTGCTGAGCGTAGCGAGCGGGTACAGAGGCAAAGTAGGGAAGAACGTAGGCGGTGGTTCATGACACCTCCCGCCATGCACGGACACCTGCACAACACCCGTTAACATCAAACCGTAGCATACCCTGCAACCTTAGCATACCTGTTTGCAGATAATACGAATTAACGAATTAATGTTAACATTAACATGAGACCGTTGACGGTCAGCCATAATGAACTGGGCCTAAATAGCAATTTAGGCTATGCTCGGGCCTCTTCCGCCTCGGGAAGAGGCCAAATAAGATGGCAAAGCCTCAGCTCGGAATAAAACTTTGGCTATCTCCGCACATCACCGCACAGCACATTTGGGAACTTTATACTAATCACCGAATAACACACTAATAAAACTACAAACTAATGCTAAGTCGAAGCTGTTCGATTACTATAGTCCTTGCCGATTGCCAGATGGCAGGGACTAATAAAGACTAACGATGGATCTCCTGATCAATTGATGTTGCAGCTATCCCTAACAAATCCAATATGATACCTGACAAATCTAGTATGAGAGTTACGGAGATCACTTTCTATCCATTGGTTCTGCTGGTGGTGATTGTCGATTAAGGTTGTTTCCAACCTCAATGCACTCTAATCTGAGGCAGTAGGATGCCCTGCCGAAATACGCCCCCAACCTTAATACACTGTGATATTGGGTTGTAGGATGCTCTATCGAAATACGATAGGGAGGTAGTATTATAAACGAAGGTGTGTAATTCAAATGGAAGTAGCATTGTAAACAAAGGTGTGCAATTCACATGGAAGTAGTATTATAAACAGAGGCGTGTAATTCAAATATTTGGCAATAGGATATTTTCTAAAAAGAAATGGAACATAACCGATGGAAAATAGAATAGAAAGGATTCACCTTGCAACCTAACATGTGGCATATAAGTTGCGTCAATGAAAACTATTCATGAAGGGGAACCAATTAATAGGAAATATATTTACTTGCTGCAATATTTTAACAATTTATTTTATTGAAAATATAAATTCTTTAAAGCCAATTTCAATACCGCATATAAACATAAATATATAACAATATAAATTATTAATAATAATTAATTTTTATTGATTTTTTTAAAGATATTATTCACTAAGGTATAATATAAAAAAATAATAGAACTCTCAACCCTTGGTTTGATAGTGATTGTAAAATTGCTAGGAAAACAATTTGTATAATAATATAAATTATTAATAATGAATAATTCTTATTGAATATATTTTTAAAGATATTATTCATTTAGGTGTAATATAAAAAGAATAATAGAATTTCCAACCCTTGGTATGATAGTGGTTGTAAAATTTCTAGGAAAATCATTAGATGTTTTCATAATGAAACTGTAAAGATGAAAAAAATTAACTATATAGAAAGACCCAATCAATCGGAAGAAAATGTCCTATATAAATAAGAAGCAAGAGAATCTTCTTCACTTTTCTAAAGTTGAGCCTAGAAGGTTTTTGACGAATGTGATTGTTCGTAAAACAAAAGAAAATAATTTCATCCCCTTAAAGAATTGGGATATTTGTATTAAGAATATTTATCACTGTGTAGACACCATGGGAAACATACTAAGCACTCCTATTGAGGAGAATATATTTTCTTTGGAAGACATGGAATTAAACATTAATAGACTCACTAAAAGGAAAGTTAGGGAGATTGAAGGTTATGATTCTGAAATTTTCAAAATCAAAAGGTCTATCCTCATCCCTCATATTCACGACCACTCAATTTAACAATGAAACATGGCTTCCCTAAGCCTTGAATGCAAAGCCTCATTATGTTTATATTTAGATTTGGAGATAAAAATGCCCCCTCTAACGATAGGTATGTTATGATAAGTCACATTTTCGCCAAACTATATGGGCTCATTTCAAACAGAAGATAAGCATCTTACTAGAAATCCATGGTAAAAGAGCTAAAGGGATTGTTGGTTTTAGTATACATCACTCAACTATTGATCATCTTGTTACTCTTAGGATCATTTCCAAGGAATGTTGCAACAGTAAAAATAATCTCTTTTGTTTATTTTATTACTTGAGAAATGCGTTCAATAATCTTCCTCAAGATAAGTTATGTTAGAGGCTTGAATAGATAATGGTTCCTCTCGAGTTGAGGATTGTTGTGACTAAGCTATTTGTGTATGTTTTTTCCAAGATTAAGACCACCAAGGGTTGATATGAAGAAATTAAATGCAATATTGGATTTAAGAAATTATGTATCTTATTGACTATTCTTGTTGGCTTTTACTTTGATATGTTAGAAAAGTGTTTGGAAGCTAGAAGGTGCATTCGCCTCAAGCTCACTGATATGATTATTACTCTTCTCATTTATGCTATCAATATCATCCTTCTAACTAGAATCCATGATGATCTCAAGAAGTATTTTAGCTTCCTCTGCGATTAATATTCCAAGGTGGGTATGACTATTAATAACAAGAAGACTAAAGTGATGGTAATTAAGTCTTAAAACATCAACTATGATAATTTCAATTATGATAAAAATTACATGGAGAAGGTTATTTCATACAAATATTTAGGTATTAACATCATCGTCAAGTCAACCAAAATTATAACATTGAGAAAAGGATTACAATAGGTTGGAAAACTTAATATGAGCTTCAAAACAATTGTAAGTTGAAAGATATTTGGGTATGGAGTAAAAAAAGTTCGTCTTTGAGACTCTTATTAATCCTATTATTTTTATGGATGTGAGGTTTTGGGTTGCAATATATCTAGAGAAATGTGTAGGAAGATCAGACTGATCCAAAATAAATTTATAATGTACCACCTCAATATTAAAGGAAATACTCACTCCCCTATCCTCTTGGCTGGATGTAGCTTTTAGCATTAATTATTGGATAGTTAGCTTTGTCTAAATGGATAGTGGATGCAAGTGTGTTGGCATTTATGTCAAAAATCATGCTGGGAGATGTGTTGGGATGTTGGCATTATCTTACAGTTCGTAAGATTGTTGGCATTGATGTCAACCTACTAGCATGGATGTTTGCGGGAGTAGATGCTACCATTGATATGCTTGACTTGTCAAGCTCAGAGAGAGCGCCATGGTTGTTTTTGTCTCTATTAGAGAAGCACCATATTGGCAGGCCTAGTGGAGAAGCCATAAAATGATGATTATAGTGGTTGTGAATTTGAGATTTTTCACACGAGAAGAAGTTTCAAGGTGCAAACAATCGAAAAGCGTATCTAGCCATGTTTCACGTAGAAAATATTCTCAAGGATTGCATCAAACCCTCTCCACTGGAATGTACTTTCAATAATGCAAGGTGAAGTGTACCTATGATGCAAAAAGAGGTTGTTTGTGCCTATATTGTAGTAAAAAGAGGCTAAGTGGGCCAGTGATGTTGTGTGAGGTCAAGAGTTCCAGTGGAAACATAGAGGTCAAGAGCCAAAATATGATATTACAAGGAATCAGATTGGTATTTCTCTCTATATGCATTTGCCCCTATTTTTAGTTTGAGAATTGTATGAAAGGTAAAACAGAGGCTAGAGGATGTGGTGGCCTGCATTCATAAGAGGTTGATGCCTCTTACAAAGTAAGTGCTTTCCATCTTAACGGGGTTTCTGCCTCCTATGAGTGGGTGCTCACAAAAGAATTGATGTAATTAAGTAGGTGGTTAATTCACATCATAACAACAAAAAAATTTATTTTTTTTTGTTTTGTGTTTCAACGTAAAAATACATGTGCCAATATGTTTATGTTTCTCATGTGATGGATTGTATGTACATGTCAATCCCTTATCTTGCTAATTATTTTTATTGTGTGGAAGCTCCCACAAGTAAATAATTGTAGTGAAAATATTTAAAGACTTATACTTAAAGTTCGAAAGAACTTCACTATTACCGATTCTCCCCCCACCTCACTAATTCCTTATTCAAACATTAAAATCATGGATATCATTATGTATCTAAGGTATAATATGAAGCATTACAACATGGATGCTAAGAAGTTCCCCAAAATTGCTTCTACCTATAGCCAAAATGCCCACTTCTTGTTCAAGTAGGGCCTAAATAAGGATGCACAATCTTGCCTTGACCATTATGGGATAAAAGAGTATCTAATCTTGGAGAATGAGATAATATTAAAAATAAAATTACTCCCAATTTTAAGGATAAGTTTTGGGATGAGAAGGAGCTAGAAGGAAAAAGGAATCTACAATATTATAAGCAGGAGGTCAACCCCACTTTTGCTAACCAGAATTACCTTAAACTAATTCTTATGGGTTTTCAAGTGAAACTAGGCGCTACTCTATTCCCAAAACACCTTGGAACAAAAGAGGCTATCAACTTTATGGCACTAAGAGGGTTGAATATGAAAAACGATCTCCCTTGTATTTCATGAATCTTGCTCTAGGAACTCTTTCCTCCCTTCCTTTTTATCACTATAATAAAATTTTAAAATGTCTCAATTAATGTGTTACTTTATTAAGTTCTGATAGAACATATTGGTATTGGTCTTAGTGGAAGTTAATCATTATTATCATTATCATCATCGATATGAATAGCCACAACAACATCATATTAATTTAAAATAGTCATTCTTAAACACGCAAGAGAAATACATTATTCACCACACCACTCGAGTTATTATCCTTTAACTTATTTGGTATAACATTTATTTTTTCATAAATATATAATCTATAAAATATTAGAGTATATATATATATATATATATATATATATATATATATATATATATATATATATATATATATATATATGTATATATTGTTAACTTTGGCAGAGTTGCTATCTATATTTCAAAATCAAAATTTACATCCATCCTATGTCCCAGGTGGTTAACCTGCCCAGAGGAAACTAGGCAACCACTTGTCTGCACTAAATCCGACCCAAAATTTGAAAATGTTCATCTCTATGTTTTTAACATGTTTGCTCTTCTGAGCTCTACTCATTATCCTAGCTTTTATTCTAAGGTAGTACATCATATTTCAGTTTATCACTAAAAAACGTTGACAGACTTAACATACTGCATCAGTCCTCATCCAAGGAAATTATCAGGGCATGCACCTTTGCGCTTGATCTAAGGATCTCGCTTCTCTGCTCCTTTATCCATTTCAGGTCCCTCAGCATCTGTTCAATTCTCCCCAAGATGAGGTTGTTGTGAGAGGCCTAAATTTGTACAGCTGTAATTTCATTAAGGAGCACAAACTTCATGTTTTCCATTTCTTCCTGGTTCTGGTTCCGTTACTGTTCATTCCACTACCGCATTTCCTCCTCTTCTTCTTCCCAGAGAACCCGATTCACGTTCATGGCTTTGGCTACCACATGCTTCATTATCCAATATTCTTCGAGCGTTATATTGAATAGGGAGTTCTGGTTGCACGAGTTGCCAGGGTCTAGCCCCATTCCCTCCCATTCTCCCGTGGGGACCTCCTGGTTCAAGTTGATAGATCTCAGCTCTTTCTCCCAACCATATATCTGCTCCCTAATTTTGGGTGGGTTCCCCGCCATGTAAGCATCTATAATGCTCATCATGTGCTCTGCCTCTGATTTCCTGCCTCTCCTTTTCGGATTTTTGTTGGTTCCCTCTTCCTGTTTTGGTACCCATTTTGCTTTCCGTGGGGCCATTTTTTTTCTAGAATGAATGTTGCACTTTATTGAATATCTCTTACCTATTAAGACATGATAACATAAGTTAGTAACACAATTTAGAATTTGATTTTTGATCTAGTTACTTACCATCTTTTCCTTGCCAGGATTCTGGTTTCCTAGGGTATGAGAAGGATATGAAGGTGCATCACGAACTGAGGTCCAGCCTTTAAATTGGCCCATTTCATTTTCTCCACTTGATATGGCTACAGATACCCCTCGTTGCCCATGTTTCTGGATTTCAGAGGGTCTGTACTAGTCATCTTTTCTCCCCGACTATCGAAGGAGGTGGCTTTCTCTCCTTTTTTCCAGGGATTTCCTACTCATTCTTCCTCTGGCCTTTTCTACAAATTTTTTTGGTGCTTGGGTCCAGCTACTTACAGGGTTACCTCTCCTTCTTGAGGTTCCTTCCTTCCCCTCTCTAAGAACTTTCCTGGGTTTGGTCTTTCCTTTCCTCAAGAGACCTTTAGAATTTTTCCCCAGATGACAAGTAGTTTTCCTCAGAGCCAGGGCTTTCTGGCCTACTCCTCTGGTTAGAGGTGGACACTGCTACCCGGGTCTGAGGGCTCCTACATGCTGGCTATGTCTACCTTCTGATCTAGGCTTCATGGTCCTCTCAGAAATGTTGCCTAGACTCCTACTTTTAGCTACAACGTAAAATACTGAGCAAGAGGTTGAGACTACATACAACCTTACCCCGTCATTGCCATATCCTTTGTCTGTTTTCTGCTCCTGCCTACCACCTTTCTTCATTCCACCTGGCTTCGTTCTCTGCTGCATGCAAATATCTATTGCCACCACAGGCCCTCTTGGGGTTATTCCTTTCCTTCTGTCCCTTCTGACCTCAACCTGTCCTATTTCTTTACCGGCACTCTTTCTGGAGTCCTCTTCTCGGAATGTACCTCGACCGTTCTATCGGCCTTTACTTCCCATCACTCCCACATCCTCCTGGCTACTCTAGCCGTGTACTTTCTGCCCTTTTGTTGTCCCTTCTCTGACCCTTTGCCTGACCTCGCACCTACCCTCCACCATCTCATTCCTTGATTGCACCTTTGCTGGCATCTCGAGATGTGATCCATCCCTGCCCTACTCTGTCAGCTGCCCCCTTTTCCATTTACTCCTTTCATTTCGTGTGTGTGTCCTATCTGTCATCACCGGTTGTGTACTTTCCCCGCGTCTGCCACTTGCTTCCTTTTCCTGAACATTCCTCTCTGGATCGCTATTGCCATCGTTATCGACTTCTAGGATTTTCTACAGCTGTGCCTTCTCCTCCGGGTGAGGGAGCTCTGTTCCTCCAATGTCCATCGACCTTCCCCTGTTTCGACTCCCCCAATTAGCCAGCTAGTCTGCCGGTCCGTTGCATGTTCGCCTTACATGTGTGGGAATAAGATAGTCTACTCTTTTTATCAATTTCCCTATTTCACTGGTTAACCATGCTGTTCTCCAGCTCCTGCTAATATTTTCCGCCGGTGTATTGTTTTGCAGTTATTTTACCACGTCAACTACTAGTTTCGAATCACCTTCAATTTGAAGGTTCTAGTACTTTTCTCGGATGGGAATTTCAAGTCCACATTTTAGCATGTGTAACTCCGCTTCATTGTTCATTGCTTCTCCACAATCCATCGCATAAATTCTCAGAGTGGTTCCTCCATCATTCCTGAGTAACCCCCCAATTCCTGCTTCTCCCGGATTTCCTTTTGCTGCCCCGTCAAAGTTTAGCTTGACAAAGCCTTGCGGTGGATGCCTGTAAGTACTAATCTCCTTGACCTCTCTGGTTTGAGGTTTACTTTGTGTTCTGTCTATCATGCTCTGTTTTAATTGTAAGTGCTGCAAAATTCTCTCCTCTGTTTGGTTGATCTTCCAGTCTTCATCATTCCACCTTTCTGTTAAAATAGTTTCTCTGATATTTTGTATTGTTTGCTTCCATATTTCGGCCGAGGTTCTCCTTTCTTCATTGAATATCACGCTGTTTCTTTCCTTCCAGATGTTCCAAAGCATGAGCCCCATGGACAGCGTCCACGTGCAGTTTAAGATCTCGTTCTGGTAAGGCTTTCTTGGCCAATTTTCCAGAGTATTTTTTATATTTTGGTAGTTTCGGTGTAGCTGCTGGTTAGGTGCTCCATCATCTCCTCCTGTTCTTGGCATAGTGCGCATCGTGAGGGTCCCTGCATGCCTTTTTTCCATATTTGATCCCAGGTTAGTGCCCGTCCATGATGTAAAATCGATAGAAAGAAAGCTACTTTAGGCCAAGTCTTAATTTTCCAGATTTTTTTCCATTTTTTTGATTTTGTCGGTTGATTGTGCTCTGAATTTAAATGATAGCCTTCTACTATAGAGAACATGCTTTTCATTCAAGTCCCCATCAGACTATGTCCTTCCCTATTTTAACCACAACTTTCCTGTATGCCATTTCTTTGTTGTAATTTCCCCAGCTTGCTATCTCTAGGGCTCCTACCTAGTCATCATTTTGCTTCCAATTTCGCCAGTATTCCCCTATGCTTGGCTTCCAGAAGTTTCTGACCAATTCCCCCTTTGTTTGGGAGTTAAATTCATGGATTTATTGGAGGGCTTCTTTATGGAGAAGCTTTTCTCGCTGTTGCCAAGATTCCACCCAGAAATTGGTTATGTCCCCCTCTCTTACTTCCCAAAAGTTGTAATCTCTTATCATATCTTTATTGTTCCTAGCCAAATTCCATATTGTTGATCCTTTTTTCTCTATTTGGCTTCTCATCCTGTCTTCTGGCTTCTCTGTCGCCTCGTATTTCTTCTCCCAAATTTTCTTCCATAGGTCCTGCCTGCCCTGTGTCCACCTCCACCACATTTTTGCTCCCATCACTTGGTTAAGGGTGTAAGGGTCACGCAGACCTAAGCCTCCATCTTTGATTGGTTTGCTGAGCCATTCCCAGGAGAGCAATGCCCATTTTCGTGTTTTACTTGTTCCTTGCCATAAAAATTTCTTAAACATGGCTACTAATTTTTGACAGATAGATTTAGGGATAGCTTGGCTAGACATCTAGTATATTGGGATTGATTGCAATACTGCTTTTAGGAGGATTATCCGGCTAGGGGTATTCAGAGACCAAAATGTCCAATTATCTATCTTCTTTCTTATCTTGCCTATGAGAGGTCCCCAATTTGCTACTCTGTACTGATACTCATTGAGCATGATGCCAAGATACTTTGTTGGGAAACTTCCTAATCGGAATCCCATTGTTCTTGCCAAGAATCTTTGGGATGCTACCTGGGTGTTAAAGAAGAATATTTATGATTTCTCATTGTTAATCTTTGTCCCTGAGGCTTTTGTAAACTCTGAGAGAATTTTTAGAATCTATTGGGCTTCCTTGAGAGTAGCTTGTTCATAGATCATGACATCATCTACGAATTGCTGATGTGTTATAGGAATTTTGTTACCCCAAATTCGTAGTCCCTTTATCTGTTCATTGGCTAGAAGTGCTTTCACCAGCCCGCCGAGATCTTCTGCTTCTAGAATGTATAGGAATGGGGAGAGGGGATCTCCCTATCTAAGCCCTCTTGTACAGTTAAAGGCTTCTGAAGGGGATCCATTTAGTAGAACCGACATCACCGGGGTACTTACCATTGACATTATCCATTTCACCCATCTCTCGTCAAAGCCATGAGCCTTTAGGATACCCCCCAGGTATTCCCAGCTAAGACGATCATAAGCCTTCGCTATGTCCAATTTTATTAGCATGCCTTTGTTTTTGGAGTTTTTCAGTGAGTGTATTACCTCTTGAGCAATTACTATACCATCCATTATCTGTCTTCCTTTAAAAAATCTAGATTGCTCCCGAGCTATGAGGTTAAGCAAGATTGGTTTGAGTCTTTTTACCATTATTGTAGCCAGTATTTTGTATACTACATTACATAGAGCTATTGGTCTGAAGCCCTGGGGTTCTTCTAAGTTCTTTGTTTTCAGAATCAAAGCAAG
Organism: Pinus tabuliformis; assembly: GCA_031772625.1. Taxonomy (NCBI): domain Eukaryota; kingdom Viridiplantae; phylum Streptophyta; class Pinopsida; order Pinales; family Pinaceae; genus Pinus; species Pinus tabuliformis. The sequence goes on from CM062808.1 coordinate 190,592,291, forward strand.
GAAGGTGGCATTTAGGGCTGAGTACATGAACTTTGTGCATCTTGATTCTTCCACTAGTTCGACGAGGTCCTGGTTGATGAAGCTGTAGGATGCTTGGTAAAATTCTATAGTAAATCCGTCAGGCCCCAGGGCCTTGTTCTTCACCATTTTTTTACCACTTCCTCTGCTTCTTCTTTCGTGATCACCCTAAGTAGGGCCAGATTTTGATCTCTAGTCTCTTTTTTGGGGATATATGGTAGACATTAGTTATTTCCTCCTCCCTTCATATATTAGGTTCAGTCAAGATCCCTTTGAAGTAGTCTACTAGTAACCTCTCCATTTCTTTTTGTTCAAGTACCTTGTTCCCTTGACTGTCCTTGAGTGAGAAGATTCTCTTATGATGTCTGTGGTTCAACATTGTTGTATGGAAGAATTTTGTATTTTCCTCCCCTTCTTTCAACAATTGGACTCGTGATTTTTGTTTCCATAGAATTTCTTCTTGCTTTCTTCTTTCCTCAATTTGGGTAATCACCCTCCCTTCCTCCTCTGTCAGCTCCGCACTTCTTCCTGCCTCTACGATTTGTTGTTGGATTCTCTCCATTCTTTCCTCTAGTATTTCTTTCTCTTTATGAATGTTGCCAAATTCCTCTCTATTTCATTTCTTTATTTTTCCTTTTAGGTCTTTTAGTATAATTTGGAATGCATGCATTTTGTTTCTACCTTCCGTGCCGTTCTTACTCTCCTGCCACCAAGTTTTCATTTTGTCTAGGAAATTTGGATCTCTTAGCCAAAATGCCTTGAACCGAAATGGCCTATTTTTATTCTGAGGATTCATTGCAATCTCCAGTTTAATAGGCGAGTGGTCCGACCCTATAGACAGAAGAATGGAAGGTTCATAGAAGATATCCTTTCCTATTAATTGTTCAGAGGCTAGAAATCTGTCCAGCCTTGATGATATTTTTCTGTTCCCGCCTCTTCTGTTGTTCTAGGTAAATTTTTCGTTTATAGTTGGAATGTCCACCAACCTTAATTCCATTTGCAGATCTCTGAATCTCTCCATCTCCGGGTCCTCTCTCTGTATTCCTCCTTTCTTCTCTTCTTTGGAAGTTGTCATATTGAAATCTCCTGCAATGATCCACATCTGTTCCTGATGCATATTCCCAAGCTTTTGCATATGAGTGAGGAAGCTACCTCGATCTACTGGGGTGTGGGGCCCATAGACTGCTGAAACTAGAAACCATTCACTTTGCCCTATGAGTCTAAACTTTCCTATAAGGATTCTGGGTAGTCCTATCCACCAGTCTGTTGTGACTTCTGCTGGGTTCCAGATGACTGTTATCCCAACCACACTTCCTTTAGCATCTAGGGTTACTTGCTCATATTTAGGTTTATTTTTTTTAGGATTTCCTCCATCTTCTGGCCTGAGATTTTGGTTTCCTGGATTAGCATTATCTGTGGTTTGTCTTCTGTCAGCCATTCCACTAGGTGTCTCTGTTTCCCTTTATTATTCAAACCTCTTATATTCCAGGATGTAATAATCATTGGGGGGTTTGATTGAGCTTTTGGAAGACCACCGAAAGCGGAACAACTCTCCCTGTGTTTACTTACATTTCCTCCATGAGCTGGATGGAATCCTTAATGTTTTTTTGGCCTCATTTTTTTCCTCCTTTTACTTTTCTTTTTTGGTCTAGTCGACTGTCCCTCTGACTATCTTGATGATCTTCCATCTTTGTTTTTCTTTCGTCTTGTTTGGCTTGATATTGCTAGAATGTTTCCGCATAGAGTTCCTTTTTATCCTCGAGGATAAATCGCTCATCCAGGTTTCTCCATTCAGTTAACGATTTTCTCAGGACTTCTTCTTCTATGCTTAGGTCTTCCCCCCTATTTATCTCCATTTCTGTCTCCATATTTTCTGTATGTTCTTCCTGTTCTTTATGTTTTTCTAGGATATCACTCTGTGCTTTTCTCTTGGTGTGGGTCCTTTCGCTGCTTGAGCTAGTTTCTTTGTCTTTGTCTTCCTTGTATTCCATGGTTTGATCCTCATCTTCCCCTTCTTCTTGGAGGATTTCGAAGCTATTTGATTTACCTGGGTGTGTTTGTTATACCTTTTTACCTTCATTTGAGTTTTCTTTTGTTTGTTTTCTTCTACTCTTCACCTCCTAGAATCCCTCCTGGTCTGTTTGTTTCTTTTTCTGTCGCTTACCTTTTCTCTCTTCTTCTTCCATTGTTAGAGGGCACTCTTTGACCAGGTGTCCACATTCATGACATATGTGGCATCTAAAGGGTATATGTTCATAGTCCACGGTTTGCTGCGAAACTTCTTCTTGGTACTCTAACTCTACTGTATCTAGGATCGGGTTAGCAATGTTCATGTATACACATATCCTAGAATATGAAGTATACCTTCCTTTCTTCATAGTTTCCATTATTTTCACAAAACTCCCTATCGTGTTTCCTATCCCTTCCAGAATTTCTGGGTCCCAGAAGTCCATTGGTAAGCCAAATAATCTAACCCATACCGGTGCTGCTAAATTTTTTTCTTTATCGCGGCTATAATATTCTTCCTAATATCTCATGAATAGACCAACATTATAGTAAAAATAAGGGCCATTCTCAAACACTCTTTCTTTGTCTTGTAGGTTAGAGAAGATTACCGTAAAGAATCCTTTTGCTCCTAGCTTTAGCTCAATGTGTCCTAGGGGCTACCATTTTTGTTGAATCCATCTGGTGAGGTCTTTTTCTGACGGTCATACTCCAACGAACTTGCAGATCATGGCGTGATCTTTCATGTAGCTTCTGTACCTTTCCAGTTTATTTGGTGGGATTACGAACCGTGGTTTCTCCTCCACACATGGTAGACATTTTCCCTTTCTGCTTGCTTGCCAGGTCGCCCCTAGGACAAGGCCTGCATTTTGCTTTCCTGCTGCCAGCTCACTATTTTGTCCTTCACTTGCCGTGGCGTCTCGGTAGGAGGGGATCTCTCCTCTCCTGACTTCTTCCGTCGTTAATGTTACTCTCAGTTTCCACGCTTGTCTTTTCATGTTACTCTCTGGTTTCTGCACCGTTGTATGTCTTGGTTTCTCCCCGCCATCATTCTAATGGTCGCCTGGACATTAGGGTTTTTGGCAGAGCGATTTTTGTTCATATATATATATATATATAATACAATGTAAATTTATAACACTATGAATAGTTAATAAATATTTCAATATCTTCAATGTTGTAAAATTAATAGTTAAATATTCTTAATTAAGTTAATATATATTATATCTAGTTGATTTACTTTTATATAAGTATTTAGAGTTCTTAAAACTATTAATTATATAGATGTAGTTTTTTTTATGATCGTTTTGATTATTATACATTAGGACTTTTGTGGTGGTCGATTCCTTTACATTTTAAATTTCAGTTATTGATGTTGTTTTTTTTGTAATTGAGGGAGAATTTATTAAATTTTAAAATAAATTATAGAATCATATATAAAAAAATGACATCATATGAGGTGGATTTATTGATAATAATAATAATAATATATATTATAGAATTTAAATAATTTTATAAAAATTAAAATTCAGATTCAATAAAATTTTAAATTTTAAATTTTTACCATTACTTTCACGTTAACCACAATTAAATCTAATTTTTTCATCCACATAATGGCAATACCATTACGGTTATTTACTCTCTAATTGGAATGTATTGTTATAAGCTTGAGATGTTTAAGTTATATATCGAATTTTAGGGTTTTATATGAAATGATTGAACAAAATTATATATCTAGTTTTGAGTGTATTTTACGTGGTGTAAATTAGCAAATTCCTAATGGAAATACCATTATGGTTATTTACTCTCTAATTGCAATGTGTGATTATAAGCTTGAGATGTTTAAGTTATATATCGAATTTTAGGGTTTTATATGAAATGATTGAACAAAATTATATATCTAGTTTTGAGTGTATTTTACGTGGGGTAAATTAGCAAATAAATACGTTCTTATGAAAATGAAAATCATGACGTCATATCAACTCATAGATCTATGTTGTGAAATACTTTTTAAACTAAATAGGGGAATAGGATTACACTTTGCAATACCTTTTTATTTTTCCTTGCTTTGATATTTTTGTGACATATTTTCGTTTTACGTCTTGTTCGATTTTTCTGTAGCATGCTTCTTCTGCCGGATTTGAAGCTCGGAGGCTGGGTTCGAAGACAACAATAAATGGAGTGACTCGTGCTCTTGAGGTTAGTGCATATAGAAGCCTAGGTGTTTTCTCGCATAAACACATGTTTTGGAATATTGAGTTAATCACATCTTCTATTGCAAAAAAAATTTGCACCTCTTTGAATTTATGGTCTTTTTATTCTATTTTTCCGGTGGGTTGTCTTTACAAATTCTGCGTTTAAAGAAGTGGGAATTGCCGGCGATCTCCAACTGATGGCGGAATTGCTATTATGGAAGGTGGCCAACATGAAGGCCTTGAATAAGAACTTGCGTCTGATTTCTTTGCTGATAGCAGTATGATTGCTAGGATGGTTGATAATTTGTGACAATCTGTTGTGCATGTTGGCCTTGGTGTCCCTCCATGTAACTCTGCTGCTAATGTTGTTCGCCGGGGGTAAATTGCGCAAAATTCCCCTTTCAGGATTGCGCCGATGATTTTTTTGCTTTCTTAGCTTTTCAATGGTTTGATAAAGAATGTCGTTTGTTGTGTTCATTCATTATTTTATTATGTCAAATGACAATGTGTGACTTCAATATGTGAGGGTAACCATATTACTAGGCGACACAATCTCTATCAGCGCCCCATCTTCTGGTTGGAGAATGCAGTGACCAGCCAAATTTATGTTCTGTTTATTTTGAAATGGTTGGTTAGTCAAAGAAATTATGTTTTCATTGTTACGGTTCTTTGTTTTTACAGAGTTTTTTTTACAAATTTTTCTTTGCAGAATGAACTTATTTCTAATGAAGTAAGGGGAGTGGATGTTCGTCGTTTCATTGAAAGAAATGACATTGGCCATGCAAACACCTCGATTGTTTCTGGCCATTGACAAGTTTGCATGCCATTTGTTGGGGGGACAGATGTGATTCTTTTCATTTTAGCAATGACCTGCGTGACACACATAGAAAATTTTGTTCCAAGCTTGATGACTTGTCTATTGTGAAAATGGGCCAAGTGTGTAATGAGTCATGTCCAATTATACAAGTTATAAGATAGCACAAAGGGCCTATATGTAAAAGGTGCAAAGGGGAGAAAGGCTCACATTATTTTTCACATTTTAACAACATGGATCAAGGGGAGCAGCGTGAAGTTCTAATCGTTTTGAAACATGTTTAGGAAATGCTCATAGCAAGGGTGAATCCAATACTTCAAATGTCACATGCTTATGGTGGTCAATATAAATATAGTGGACATACAGTAATTTCCTCACACTATATCTCCACAATTGTGAAGAAACTTCCTCCTCGTGTTGAACAACAAGATTCTATTATTGTGATAAGATCTGTTGTTGAATCGAGATATTATGAATCCCATGTGAAGAGAAACTCTGGGCTGGATGCGTTGCTTTAGGAAATTAAAAAGGATAAATATTATAGGGATGTTGAAATTGATATGGATCTGGTTGCATCAATCCCCGAAAGGCCTACTGATGTGTCAAGGATTCTACAACATGTTGATAACAATTTAGATGAAACATGTGGGGTTGGGGATGACATCAAAAGAGAGTGTATTGATTCCTTGAAATCTATCCATCGTCATTTTTGTTGTGCTTACCTAATGATTACATGGAGGTTGATAAAATAAGAAGATTTATTAAAAATGCAGAAGCGACAGATGCAGAGCCTTTAGAATAGTCAGATATAACTACATCTCCTATCAATGAATACAATACATAAGGGTTGTTAGGCATGGCATTCCCAACTTTCTTCCCCACTGGAGATGCTAATTGGTTGCAGCTGCATATTTGCAGCATTAAAATGCATGAATATGGGTTGCACTTACTGAGATATAATGATCAAAGATTTGGGAGCCACCTTGGATTTTAGTACTTTATTTTGAATATAATTATGCGGATCGTAGTCAGGGAACGATAACATATTTTTTTTAAACGGGTTTACATGAAAATTCACCCTTCAACTGGTGAAGAATTGAGGCAAGAACTTTGTGATTTTCTAAACAATAAATTGGATGAAAAATTGATGCATGTGGTTCGTCCATTTGGTGTATAAGGGAATATTGGAAAAAGTGTCGTTTAGAGTTGACTAACATGATCACCCAGTTGGGTTGTCCTACTCTGTTCTTCAAACTAACCATAGCAGACACAAAGTGGCCACACTCGCATAGTGTCATGCCTTTGAATAGCCAGTATGGACATTGAAATGAGCATGCGAGAAAAGTTTCCAATGTTATACAATATCTACATATTATTTATAATTATATGCAATAGATATTTACTATTTTCTGTGAGGTTACGTTATAGAAATATCTTGGGGTGAGCGATTTTTGGTAAAGGTTTGTTGTGTTTCGTTTTTGTTATGTCGTGATTCCTTTTGAACTTCTTGTTTGAAATTGTTTTTATGTTTGTGTGTGCCAATAAATGTCTCATTTTGTGAGATATGAATGGAAACATAGAGGTTCTTGACACATCCACGAGTTTCTATGGTTTCATGCGGCTCCTGATGTTGAGAGAATAGTTTGATCAGACCCTTTGAGTCTCAATCTAGCAAAGCAATTTCTTGATAAATATGTTACAACTTGGAATCTGCATGGAATACATCATCGAAATGTCATGGTGTCTAGAATTATGAATGATGATCCATGCCTCTTAAATTCCCTGCAATATTTTCTACTAACGCTGAACAAAATTATGAGCATCTGGTCACTTGAGTGCAGAGGCACACGAAATGTGGTGTGGTTTCGTGTTTGAGGAAGAAGGGGTTGATCCTCTGTTGTCGGTACGAAGGTCCATGGGAGGATCGAGAAGAGTCATTTTTGTATGTCAATCAAAAAGGGAAAAACAATATGTGCCTGCCCAAAGCGATGATCAATTAAATGTTCACAATGCCGATTTTTTTACTATGTGGCGAGAAAACGCTGATTATTAACCTGTTGTTTCCCATCATTCTGTGTTGAAATATATTGAAAAGTATGCTTCAAAGGAAGAAAGAAGATTTGAAAGTTACCATGGTATGTTGACAAGAATTGCTTCTGGCAGTGCATCTGATGGTCCTGCAATGGCTGAATATAGAAAGTTCCTTGTTGAAACTCTTGTTGAGCGTGACTTAGGAGCACATAAAGGTTGCCATATGTTGTTAAAGTTGCCTCTTGTTGTTTGTGTTAGATTCCTATACCAATAGGTGTCATATATCATGATTGACTTGGTTTAGCTCTGAAATATGTTCATACCTTTGCTTGTTGCAAATGTTTTCATATTTGTGAAAAATAAAAAATTTAAAAAATGAAAAGAGAGTATGTCCTAGAAAAAGAATAAAAGGAAAAAAAGAATAAAGAAAAGGTCAAAAAAGGAAAGAAAATGAACCCCAACAAAAAGAAAAGCCCATGAAAGTGTGCAAGTCTAAATGCCACTACTATTTACTTTATGCATAGTAAAGATTGTGTGCAACTTGTTACTTATGCCACAATTCATGAATAGTAAAATAGTTTAAGCTTGAATAGGTCATATTTTCAATTGCATGTTTTAGAAGTAGAGAATAAAGATCTGACCAAACAGTTTAATCTTGGTAGATAAGTAGATAGGTAGAGTGAGAAAGGAGCTCAATACTTTAATCTGAGCCCTTAGATATAATAAGTGTAGACTTAGATAGGAATTCATATGTAGAAGGAAAGAAAGTTTGATAAGGGTTTGTTAGTCTAAGTGCACCCTCATAAAGAAGTGAAAATGCTAGGATAAAGTAGGTAGGGTAAGTAGATGATGGTCGCATAAAATGGTTAAGTACAATGCTTAAGCATTTTACTTTCACCACTAAGCGAGGCATGTATCACATGGAAAGACACATCAACATTCAAAGTCAAAACAATTAACTTCCCTACTCATTCCCCTAAAATCTTGACTAATTCCCTAAGTGCTAAAGGTAATTGCCAAAGTTAGAGGGGCTCAGAGCATTTCTCTGACTTTTGGAGGGACTGGACCCTCGGCCCAATAATTGGAAATGCCTAAAGTACTTAAGTCCCTTTCATCAACATTACCCCCCCATAAGATCACTCATTCCTTTGATAAAACTTTTCCTAAGTAAAATCCTATTTTACTTAGGGAAATTGAAATAAATCTTCATAAAAACCCTTTTATACACTTTAGCCTAAGTCAATATGTTATATGATGAAATACTTTCGGAAAACATTGGACTTAGTGCTTTCCCATTCATTTGGTCATATTAACCATTAATGTTTTATTATATAATTCCCAAATAAAAGAAAATTACCCATGCCTGTATTATTATATTATGCAAAACCCCAAATTATTACATATCCCCCCCGATGGTTAAGTATAATTGTAAAAGAAATAATAAATGGGATTAATTAACTAATCTGTAGTTGATTAAGAACTCAACCCCACCACCATTTAATGAGGATTAATTTAGTCATCCAGACTAATTAATAACTCTCCCAACCAATAAAATTTCCCTCGATATGATTAACTCCTTTAATTAATATCAGACCCGCCCCTGTTATCCATCAGTCATGTCATTGCCCCGTCTACTGTCTGATCAGATCCTTCAGATCCGACGGCCTTCACTCGTATTGTGCGGGGCTTTTGATCGACATTTAGCGTGCGATGTGAGAAGTTTTGTAAACAGTGTCGATGCTACGTGTCGAGCAATGTATGGAATCACACAGCTCCCCCCAAATACCATTTACCCTCCAAAAGCAGTTCGATGAAATCCGCTTACCGGCCCCACTTCTCACTCTCCACATATGACAAATTTTACACTGTTCATTCAAAGTTTACTCGCCAATATCAACCATTTACCCGTTAAAAAAAAAAAAAAAACCCAGTTTTACTCATTTTCACGTGATTGTGCAGTAAAACCATATGTAAACCATCTGTGCCACTAGAAGCCAGTGTTAACCGATTTTAGCATTGTTTACCTCCAAAAAAAAACATTCTGGACTCACTCCACAGACCTTTCAAGCTCAAATGAAACCTTTTTGACCTCCCCTGCAAACTAATTCTTTCTTAATAGTTTGTTTTGTTTTACAGGTGATCAAGAGACCGAAACCTTGGATAAACAACCTTAATACTAGTCATAAGGCCTATTTACTCTGAGATTGTTATCAAATCTATTCAAATAGAGATGGAGGATAAAACATACAGTAAAAAGACAAGCAAAGGAAACATGAAATTAAACAATTTACTGTTGAAACAGACAATAAAAACCTCAACTACACATTGAAGGTAAAAGGACGCAATAAGGAATAGTCAAAGTGTATTAGGATTCAAGAGTATCAGATTGAAGAATAAGTCAAGTAAATCAGCTAGCACGAAGATAAACATCAGGGAAGACAGTTACAAAACAGAGCATACAAATTCATATCAAAGTGAAGAGAGATGAAAAAACAGAGCAGTAAAAGTAAAAATTAAACAGTAAACAGTAAAAGTAAACATGAAGACATTAAGGGTTAAACAAAGATGAAAACACTTTCACCAGCTATAATGAATTTTATCCAAAGTAAAAGTGAAAAATAGTTGAAAGGACTTTAAGGTTAAAAGATGAAATCAGAGCAGAAATGGTGCATTCTTCAAAAATTTCCTGTTTAAGTCATAGTTTTTTAGAAACTATTGTGGCCAATCCAAGAAGTATTACGAGAACCTGGACGTTTTTTTGTTCCTAATAGGCTAATCTACAAAAACCTATCTCACTTTTTACATAGGTATTATCAAAAGGGAGATAAGTGCATGTCTTCACAGCCTATATTTCAGTTTGTGCAAAGTCCTGTTTTTGACATTTTTTTGTAGAGAATATTGTGAATAGCTGGAGACGAATTTTGGGAAACCGAGAGAGGTTTATCTCAAAAACATTTCTATCTACAACAACCCCTTTCACCATTTACATATCTATCACAGATTGAGATATACAAGTGTATCATTGGACCCTAAGTTTGAATAATTTATGGGGTAGAATGCACAAAGGAAGGATGCAGTTAGTGGCTGGGATGCCTCATCATCAACTAATAGTTGCTATCAAATTTGAATTTCTCTTCTTTGTCACCGTAAATCCATAGAAATAGTGTCAAATAGATTCATTAGTTTTGAATGTCGTTTATTTAAGTTCTATTAATGTAAACAGTTAGAGATATTTGTGAAAGTAATCATGATATTTTTTCAAGATATTTCAGTTTACAATTAGTATAAATACTTATTCATTTGAGGTATTTTGGGTGGATTCTTAGTCATTTATGTAGACAATTTATTTTGGAAAAGAAGTGTTGTTGAAAAACTATTGTATTGCTGGATAGAAAAAGTAATAAAGCAAAGGACTTTTGCAGGATACCTGTGTCAAACGAGAAACCAATAAGTATTCTATATGTTGTGATTTTATAGTTTTCTGGTTTAAATATTCAAATGTGTTTCATATCTAAATGATAAACGAAAAATTATATTTTTAAAAGAGCTTTACTGCATTCTATCTCTAAAATCGTTTATTTTCTTAATGTTTTCTTCCAAGCTATTATAGGTATGGAATTCTTATTTGCTCCCTGCTTTCATAGTTTATCACTGTGACCATTTAACAAAGAATTCTTAATTGCTTTTTTTTAATGAGCACCCACTTTTCCACATCTTGAACTTTGTTGAAAGATTCTTAATTGCCCTTCCCCCCTTTTCAAGACCATTTCACCCTTTTAAGCTATCATTTGTCTTTGGTTTAGCTATCTTGGCCTGTGAAACCCTCCTTTGTTAAATCAACCTGATTCAGTTAAGCCATCTTCAATTAATTCCATAGCCCAATGGCCTAAAATACCTTGTTCTATCCATCTACTGCTAAATTACACCACCAAACAAAATCAAAACCCCCCAAGCTTGCATAACTAGCCTAATATCCCATAAACAAAGCTAAATCATAAAGAGAGATCCCTCTTTGAGTACAGATTGGCTAGATTATGTACATAAAAGATTGTTTTGTGATTACCTTGGACCCCTTTCCTTATTCTAACAACTTCAAGGAAAACGTGAGTGATAACATAGTGGCGACTCCACTGGGGAAGAACAAATCCTTAGTTAAAATAAACCTTTAAGAAACATAAAGTTTAATTTTAAAGCATCTTAAAGGATTATTAGAATTTATTTTGTAAAGTCATAAAAAAAAGAAAAATAATCATAAAATACTCAAAATTTGGCTTCTTGGAGAACTAAATTTTTCTTGAGAATTGTTTTACAGTTTTAGATCTGATTTATGATGGTGGACAGCGATCAGACACATAAAGGTTAAAATCATCCACCTGACGACTCTAAAATCAATTCTACAATAAAGACTCCACTGGAGGAATGAACATGAAAGAAATATGTGAAAAGATCAGTCTTTTAACTTGGATTGTTATCTGATACATTATATTCTTTCTCTTCAAAAAAATCTTTCAATATATATAGTATTTTAGACAAGATCGTAGATTAGTTTTTAATTATTTTCTTTTGGAAATTGTAAATATAAAATATCCTTGCACATTTGAGCATCATTCTTCTGACTCTTTTGATGATCATTTTCCAATCAAGAAGCCCCAAACAATCAAGACTCCATTGTTCAAAGATCCAAAGCTTCAAATTTCATAGAAATTCCACAAGCAAATAATCCATATTCCAAAGCATTAATAGTGAGACAGGATTACCGAGTTTGTGGAAAATCTTTCATTTGATGAAATTTTAAATGAATTCAGGGATGAGTTATCAAAATTTTAGCTTGATGAAGATTTTTTAATAGTTGTTTTTATAATTGTCAAAATAAGAAAATACTCTCATGAAAATAAAATGTGTTTACTTAATTTAGTTGCTGAAAAATATGAAAATGAAATTAAACCTTTGCATTCTCAAATTCAGTCATATAATTTCCAAGATCCTAAAGAATTCTTACAAAATCTCCCTTCTGTAAATGAAATGGAAATTGTACTGCCTTTTGATTTGCAGATTGAGGATGATTATGCTTTAAAGAGCAAGACTGAAGAAGTAGTTTTAGGGTTTAGTATTGAGGATAAAGTTGATCAATTAGACATTGAAGGCCTAGAAGAAACTATCATATTTTATGCTTTTGTTGATCCTATAGCAGATTATATGGAGGTTCTTCTCAACTCAAGTTCTTTAACATGTTTTCTCTATGAGGACCAAATACATCGGCAGTGGCCTTTATATATCACAATTTTTATTATGTGGGTACATGATCAAATTGTGCTTCTAACTTTACTGACAATCAGTGAAGTAGTTCATTTGTTTCTGCAGTTGCTTGATTAGCTTCATTGGCATTTTTGTATTATTTAAATAAGCCTGATTCTCAAACAATATAGAGTAGGTAAGATTTAATTAGATTATGAAATAAATCCTAAAAGATTTGAATCCAATCAAAAGGCCCTAAGATTTTGATGATTTACTAATTTGGTTTGAAGGTTGTAGCACCTTCTAGTTTCAGGTCAGATCTCAAAGTTCTGCAAGAAAAGTTTAAAGTTTTTTTTAATAAAATGACCGAGGCTGAAGATTCCTACCTAAGTGACAAGGTGCTCAAGTGGGATTCAAGAAGGGAGAATAAAGGTTTTGGGTTGAATGGATGGTAATTTTGGAGTTGAAACCTTAAGAGAAGGCCCTAAGCTCCAGAAGCGTTACTGTAACACATACAAATAAAGTAGCAGGAAAAAGGAGATTTGCATAGCATAATCACAGTTTTTCAAAAGCCACTAATCTATTGTTCTTGACATTCCCTAGTGAAAGCCATCTCCAAGTGGAGCCACTGTTAGGTTCCTATACCAATAGGTGTCATATATCATGATTGACTTAGTTTAGCTCTAAAATATGTTCATACCTTTGCTTGTTGCAAATGTTTTCCATATTTGTGAAAAATAAAAAATTTAAAAAATGAAAAGAGGGTATGTCCTAGAAAAGGATTAAAAGGACAAAAAAAATAAAGAAAAGGTAAAAAAAGGAAAGAAAATGAACCCAACAAAAATAAAAGACCATGAAAGTGTGCAAGTCTAAATTCCACTACTATTTACTTTATGCATAATAAAGATCGTGTGCAACTTGTTACTTATACCACAATTCATGAATAATCAAATAGTTTAAGTTTGACTAGTCATATTTTCAATTGCATGTTTTAGAAGTAGAGAATAAAGATCTGACCAAATAGTTTAATCTGAGCCCTTGGATGTCATAAGTGTAGACTTAGATAGCAATTCATATGTAGAAGAAAAGAATGTTTGATAAGGGTTTTCCAGTCTAAGTGCACCCTAATAAAGAAGTGAAAATGCTAGGATAAAGTAGGTAGGGTAAGTAGATGATAGTTGCAAAAAATTATTAAGTACAATGCTTAAATATTTTACTTTCACCACTAAGAAAGGCATGTATCACATGGAAAGGCACATCAACATTCAAAATCAAAACAATTAACTTCCCTACTCAATCCCCTAAAATCTTCAGTAATTCCTTAAGTGCTAAAGGTAATTTCCAAAGTTAAAGGGGCTCGGAGCATTTCTTTGACTTTTGGAGGGACCGGACCCTAGACCGAATAATTGGAAATTCCTAAAGTACTTAAGTCCTTTTCATCAACATTACCCGCAAATAAGATCACTCATTCCTTTGATAAAAAATTTCCTAAGTAAAATCCTATTTTACTTATGGAAATTGAAATAAATCCTCATAAAAACCCTTTTATACACTTTAGCCTAAGTCGATATGTTATATGATGAAATACTTTCAGAAAACATTGGACTTAGCGCTTTCCCATTGATTTGGTCATATTAACTATTTTTTTTTATTATATAATTCCCAAATAAAAGAAAATAACCCATGCATGTATTATTATATTATGCAAAACCCCAAATTATTACATATCCCGCCCCAATGGTTAAGTATAACCATAAAACAAATAATAAATGGGATTAATTAACTAATCTATAGTTGATTAAGAACTTGACCCTGCCACCATTTAATGAGGATTAATTTAGTCATCCAGACTAATTAATAACTCTCCCAACCAATCAAATAACCCCGATATGATTAACTCTTTTAATTAATATCGTGCCCGCCGCTGTTATCCATCAGTTACGTCATTGCCTCTTCTACCGTCCAATCAGATCCTTTAGATCCGACGGCCCTCGCTTGTATTGCCCGAGCCTTTTGGTCGACCTTTAGCGTGCGATGTGAGTGATTTTGTGAACAGTGACGATGCTACGTGTCGAGCGATGTATGGAATTGTGTAGCTCCCCCCAAATACCACTTACCCTCCAAAAGCGGTGCGATGAAATCTTCTTACCACCCCTGCTTCCCACTCTCGGCATATGAAAATTTTACTCGTTTTCAACTGATGGTGCAGTAAAACCCTATGTAACCCATCTATGTCACCTGAAGCCTTGTTAACTGATTTGAGCATGGTTTACCTCTAGAAAAACATTCTGGACTCACTCCACAAACCTTTCAAGCTCAAATGAAACCTTTTCAACCTCCCCTGCAAAATAATTCTTTCTTAATAGTTTGTTTTGTTTTACAAGTGATCAAAAGACCGCAGCCTTGGATAAACAGTCGTAATACTATTCATAAGGCCTGTTTACTCTGAGATTGTTATCAAATCTATTCAAATAGAGATGGAAGATAAAACATACAGTAAAAAGAAAAGCAAAGGAAACATGAAATTAAACGACTTACTGTTGAAACAAACAATAAAAACCTAAACTACACATTGAGTGTAAAAGTACACAGTAAAGAACATTTAAAGTGTATCAGGATTAAAGAGTATCGGATTGAAGACCAAGTCAAGTAAATCAACTAGCATGAAGATAAACAGCAGGAAAGACAGTTACAAAACAGAGCATACAAATTCATGTTAATGTGAAGACAGATGAAAAAATAGAGCGGTAAAAGTAAAAAGTAAATAATAAACAATAAAAGTAAACATGAAGACATTAAGGGTTAAACAAATATGAAAACACTTTAACCAGCTACAATGAAGTTTATCCAAAGTAAAAGTGAAAAATAGTTGAAAGGAATTTAAGGTTAAAAGATGAAATCAGAGCAAAAATAGTACATTCTTCAGAAATTTCCTGTTTAAGTCATAGTTTTGCAGAAAATATTTTTCGCCAATCCAAGAGGTATTTCGAGAAATGGGAGGTTTTTGTTCCTAACAGGCTAGTCTACAAAAGCTATCTCACGTTTTACAAAGGCATTACCCAAAGGGAGATAAGTGCATGTCTTCACAGCCTATTTTTCAGTTTGTGCAAAGTCATGTTTTTGACATCCTTTTGGAGAGGATATTGTGAACAGCTGGAGATACATTTTTGGAAACTGAGAGAGGTTTATCTCAAAAACATTCCTATCTAAAAAAACCTCTTTAACTTTTTACATATCTATCATGGATTGAGATATCCAAGCGTATCATTGGAACCTAAGTTTGTAGAATTTCTGGGGCAGAATGCACAAAGGAAGAATGCAGTTAGTGA
The DNA here is from genome assembly GCA_031772625.1 of Pinus tabuliformis. Taxonomy (NCBI): domain Eukaryota; kingdom Viridiplantae; phylum Streptophyta; class Pinopsida; order Pinales; family Pinaceae; genus Pinus; species Pinus tabuliformis. The sequence continues at coordinate 190,607,917 of CM062808.1, forward strand.
TTGGGATGCCTCATCATCAACTAAGAGTTGTTGTCAAATTCGAATTTTTTTCTTTGTCACCATAAATCCATAGAAATAGTGCCAAATAGATTCATTAGTTTTGAATGTCCTTTATTTCAGTTCTATTAATGTAACCAGTTGGAGATAATTATGAAACTAATCTTGATATTTTTTTCAATACATTTCAGTTTACAATTAGTGTAAATACCTTTTCATTTGAAGTATTTTGGGTGGATTCTTAGAAATTTCTATAGAAACTTTATTTTGGAATAGAAGTGTTGTTGAACAACTATTATATGGCTGGCTAGACAAAGTAATAAAGCAAAGCACTTTTTCAGGATACCTGTGTCAAACGAGAAACAAATAAGTATTCTATATCTTATGTTTCTATAGTTTTCTGGCTTAAATATTCATAGGTGTTTCATATCTGAATGATAAATGAAATATTATATTTCAAAAAGAGCTTCACTGCATTCTGTCTTTAAAATTGTTTATTTTCTTAATGTTTTCTTCCAAGCTATTATAGGTAGGGAATTCTTAATTGCTCTCTGCTTTCATAGTTTATCACTATGACCATTTAACAAAGAATTATTAATTGCTTTTTGTTAATGAGCACCCACTTTCCCACATCTTGAACTTTGTTGAAGGATTGTTAATTGCCCTTCCTCCCTTTTCAAGACCAATTCACCCTTTTAAGCTATCATTTTTCTTTGGTTTAGCTATCTTGCCCATTGAAACACTCCTTTGTTAAATCAACCTGATCTAGTTAAGCCATCTTCAGTTGACTCCATAGCCCAATGGCCTGAAATACCTTGTTCTATCCATCTGCTCCTGAATTCCACCACCAAACAAAATCAAAACCCCCAAGCTTTCATAACTAGCCTAATATCCCATAAACAAAGATAAATCATAAAGAGAGGGCCCTCTCTGAGTACAGATTGGCTAGATTCTGTACTTAAAAGATTGGTTTGTGGTTACCTCGAACCTTTTTCCTTCTTCTAACAACTTTAAGGAAAATCTGAGTGATAACATAGTGGCGACTCCACTGGGGAAGAACAAATCCTTAGTTAAAATAATCCTTTAAGAACCATAAAGTTTAATTTTGAAGCATATTAAAGGATTATTAGAAGTTATTTTGAAAATTCATAAAAAAAAAAGCAAAATAATCATAAATTACTCAAAATTTGGCTTCCTGGAGAATTAACTTTTTCTTCAGAATTGTTTTACAGGTTTAGATCTGATCTATGATGGTGGACAGGGATCAGGCACATAAAGGTTAAAATCGTCCACCTGTCGACTCCAAAAACAATTCTACAATAAAGACTCCACTGGAGGAATGAACATGAAAGAACTATGTGAAAATATCAGGCTTTTAACTTGGATTGTTATTCGAGACATTATGTTCTTTCTCATCAAGAAAATCTTTCAATATATATAGTATTTTAGAGAAGATCGTAGATTAGATTTTAATTATTTTCTTTTGGAAATTATAAATATAAAATATCCTTGCACATTTGAGCATCATTCTTCTGATGCTTTTGATGATCATTTTCCAATCAAGAAGCCCCAAACAATCAAGACTCCATTGTTCAAAGATCCAGAGCTTCAAATTTCAGAGAAATTCCACAACCAAATAATCCATATTCAAAAGCATTAATAGTGAGACAAGATGACAAGGTTTGTGGAAAATCTTTCATTTGATGAAATTTTAAATGAATTCAGGGATGAGTTATCAAAATTTCAGCTTGATGAAGATTTTTTAAGAGTTGTGTTTATAATTGTCAAAATAAGAAAATTCTCTCATGAAACTAAAATGTGTTTTCTTAATTTAGTTATTGAAAAATATGAAAATGAAATTAAACTTTTGCATTCTCAAATTTTGTCATATAATTTCTGAGATCCTAAAGAATTCTTACAAAATCATCCCTCTCTAAATGAAAAGGAAATTGTACTGCCTTTTGATTTGCAGATTGAGGATGATTATGCTTTTGAGAGCAAGACTGAACAAGTAGTTTCAAGATTTAGTATTGAGGATACAACTGATCAATTAGACATTGAAGGCCTAGAAGAAACTATCATATTTGATGCTTTTTTTGATCCTATAGCAGATTATATGGAGGTTCTTCTCAACTCAAGTTCTTTAACATGTTTTCTCTATGAGGACCAAATACATCAGTAGTGGCCTTTATATATCACAATTTTGATTATTTGGTTACATGATCAAATTATGCTTCTGACTTTACTGACAATCAGTCAAGCAGTTCATCTGTTTTGTAGTTGCTTGATTGGCTTCATTGGCATTTTTGTAATTTTTAAATCAGCCTGATTCTCAAACAATATAGAGTAGGTAGGATTTAATTATATTATGAAATAAATCCTAAAAGATTTGAATCCAATCAAAAGACCCTAAATCTTGACAATTTACTAATTTTGTTTGAAGGTTGCAACACCTTTTAGTTTCAGGCCAGATCTCAAAGCTCTGAAGATTCCTACCTAAGTGACAAGATGCTCAAGTGGGATTCAAGAAGGGAGAATAAAGGTTTGGTGTTGATTGTATGGTAATTTTGGAGTTGAAGCCTGAAGAGAAGGCCCTAAGCACGCAAAGCATTACTATCATACATACAAATAAAGCAGCGGGAAAAAGGAGATTTGCAGAGCATAATCACAATTTTTCAAAGGCCACTGATCTACTGTTCTTGAATTTCCCCAGCGAAAGCCATCCCCAAGTGAAGCCACTGTTAGGTTCCGATACAATAGGTGTCACATATCATGATTGACTTTGTTTAGCTCTAAAATATGTTCATACATTTGCTTGCTGCAAATATTTTCCATATTTGTGAAAAATAAAAAATTTAAAAAACTAAAAGAGGGTATGTCCTAGAAAAAGAATAAAAGGACAAAAAGAATAAAGAAAAAGTCAATAAGGGAAATAAAATGAAACCCAACAAAAAGAAAAGACCATGAAAGTGTGCAAGTCTAAATGCAACTATTATTTACCTTATGCATAGTAAAGATTGTGTGCAACTTTTTACTTATGCCACAATTCATGAATAGTCAAATAGTTTAAGCTTGACTAACTCATATTTTCAATTGCATGTTTTAGAAGTAGAGAATAAAGTTTTGACCGAACAGTTTAATCTTGGCCTATAAGTAGATAACTAGAGTGAGAAAGGAGCTCAACAGTTTAATCTAAGCCCTTGGATGTAATAAGTGTAGTCTTAGATATGAATTCATATGTAAAAGAAAAGAAATTTTGATAAGGGTCTTCCAGTCTAAGTGCACCCTAAGAAAGAAGTTAAAATGCTAGGATAAAGTAGGTAGGGTGAGTAGATGATGGTTGTATGAAATGGTTAAGTACAATGCTTAAATATTTTACTTTCACCACTAAGCAAGGCATGTATCACATGGAAAGGCACATCAACATTTAAAGTCAAAACAATTAACTTCCCCACTCATTCCCCTAAAATTTTCACTAATTCCCTAAGTGCTAAAGGTAATTGCCAAAGTTAGAGGGGCTCAGAGCATTTCTCTGTCTTTTGGAGGAAGCGGACCCTCAGCCCAATAATTGGAAATGCCTAAAGTACTTAAGTCCCTTTCATCAACATTACCCCCCCATAAGATCACCAATTCATTTGATAAAACTTTTCCTAAGTAAAATCCTATTTTACATAGGGAAATTGAAATAAACCTTCATAAAAACCCTTTTATACACTTTAGCCTAAGTCAATCTGTTATATGATGAAATACTTTCAGAAAACATTGGACTTAGCGTTTTCCCATTCATTTGGTCATATTAACCATTAATGTTTTATTATATAATTCCAAAATAAAATAAAATTACCCACGCCTGTATTATTATATTATGCAAAACCAAAAATTATTACATATCCTGCCCCGATGGTTAAGTATAACCGTATAACAAATAATAAATGGGATTAATTAACTAATCTGTAGTTGATTAAGAACTCGAAACTGCCACTATTTAATGAGGATTAATTTAGTCATCCAGACTAATTAATAACTCTCCCAACCAATAAAATCGGCCCCGATATAATTAACTCCTTTAATTAATATCGGGCCCACCCCTGTTATCCATCAGTCATGTCATTGCCCGTCTACCGTTCGATCAGATCCTTTAGATCTGATGGCCCTCGCCCGTATCGCATGAGCCTTTTGGTCAACCTTTAGTGTGAAAAGTGAATGGTTTTGTTAATAGTGCCGATGCTACGTGTCGAGCAATGTATGGAATCACACGGCTGCCCCAAAATACCACTTACCCTCCAAAAGCGGTCCGATAAAATCCGATTACCGCCCGTGCTTCCCACTCTCTGCATATGTGAAATTTTCCACTGTTCATTCAAATTTTACCCGCCAATATCAACCATTTACCCGTTTAAACACAAAACCCCAGTTTTACTCGTTTTCACTTGATTATGTAGTAAAACCCTATGTAACCCATCTGCACCACCTGAAGCCTGTGTTAATCGATTCGGGCATGGTTTACCTCTAGAAAAACATTCTAGACTCACTCCACAAACTTTTCAATCTCAAATGAAACCTTTTTTACCTCCCATACAAACTAATTCTTTCTTAACATTTTGTTTGGTTTTACAGCTGATCAAAAGACCGCAGCCTTGGATAAATAGTCTTAATACTAGTCATAAGGGCTATTTATTTCGAGATTGTTATCAAATATATTCAAATAGATGTGGAAGATAAAACATATAGTAAAAATACAAGCAAAGGAAACATGAAATTAAACGATTTAGTGTTGAAACAGACAGTAGAAACCTAAACTACACATTGAAGGTAAAATGACACAATAAAGAACAGTCAAAGTGTATGAAGATTAAAGAGCATCAAATTGAAGACCAAGTCAAGTAAATCAGCTAGCATGAAGATAAACAGTAGGGAAGACAGTTACAAAACAGAGCATACAAATTCATGTCAAAGTGAAAACAGATGAACAGACAGAGTGGTAAAAGTAAAAAGTAAACAATAAACAATAAAAGTAAACATGAAGACATTAAGGGTTAAGCAAAGATGAAAACACTTTCACCAGCTACAATCAAGATTATCCAAAGTAAAAGTGAAAAACAGTTGAAACAAATTTAAGGTTAAAATATGAAATCAGAGCAGAAATGGCACATTATTCAGAAATTTCCTGTTTACGTCATAGTTTTGCAGAAATTATTGTGGCCAATCCAAGAAGTATTTTGAGAAACTGGAAGATTTTTTTGTTCTTGACAGGCCAATCTACAAAAACCTATTTCACGTTTTACACAGGTATTACCAAAAAGGAGAGTAGTGCATGTCTTTACAGCCTATTTTTCAGTTTGTGCAAAGTCTTGTTTTTGACATCTTTTTCCAAAGCATATTGTTAACAACGGGAGATGAATTTTGGAAACTGAGAAAGGTTTATCTCAAAAACTTTCCTATCTACAAAAACCTCTTTCACTATTTATATATCTATCACAAATTGAGATATACAAGCGTATCATTGGACCCTAAGTTTGCAGAATTTCTGGGGCATAATGCACAAAGGAAGGATGTAGTTAGTAACTGGGATGCCTCATCATCAATTAAGAGTTGTTGTCAGATTCAAATTTTTTTTCTTTTTCACCATAAATCCATAGAAATAGTGCCAAATAGATTCATTAGTTTTGAATATCCTTTATTTAAGTTCTATTAATGTAAACAGCTGGAGATATTTGTGAAACTAATCTTGATATTTTTTCAAGATATTTGAATTTACAATTAGCATAAATAATTCTTCATTTGAAGTATTTTGGGTGGATTCTTAGACATTTTTGTAGACACTTTATTTTGGAATAGAAGTGTTGTTGAACAACTATTGTATGGCTAGTTGGACAATGTTAGGCCCCTATACTACTAGTGTAAGCCCTTATTGTTATTAGTACAACCCCTTATTATATTGATGTACCCATGTAGTGCCCATATTGTTACTATTGTGCCCCATAGAAGCCCACTATTGTTATTATTGTACCCTTATATTATTATTGTTATGTCGGCTCTGATTATATTATGACCCTTACACTCCTATATATAGAAAGGAGGTCTTTTCATTTGTATCATCCAAGAATTGTTCATTTATGTAATGTAAAGGAGGTTGCCCCCTCGAAGAGGTTGAATTCTAAGGCGTTGATCTCTCTTTTCTATCTTTTTCTTGAGTTGGTTTCGTAACATTTGGTATCAGAGCTTTGGATTCTAGGGTTTCGCTACTCCAAATAGGTCATCATGGAATTTTTGCTATAACTTTTTTTCTGCGATGTTTCAGAAGTTGAAAAAAAAAACCATTCGAGAAGAAATCGCGTTGAACCTCGAGTCTGAATTTCAGATCTTTTCGCGCTATATTTGGGGAGATATGATCTGAGGAAGTTGGTCTTTTTTGCGGACTCCTGAATTACATTCCAAACAGGTGACCTGGGGAAAATCATCATAACTTTCTCTCCAAGCATCGGATTGAAATTTCATAAGAAGGTATAGAAAGACAACAGACTGTAGTTTCTTGTAGATATTTTTTAGAGCCAAAGGTCAAAACAGGGACACGTGGCACTTCATACAAGTTCTCTCTTCTGGAAAGGTCTATAATCAGGTCATCTTGGGAGATTGTGTATAACTCTTTCTTGGAGAATCCAATTTGGATCAGATTGGTGGCATTGGAAATAGGACACAAAGGGCTACTATAGGTCATAATTTCAGAACTTAAAGATATGAAAGTACAGAGGTACAGTCATTTGAAGATCGAGCTCCTAAAATCAAGAAAAAGCAAGATGAGGAAGTTTGATGGCAAGGATTCAGTAAATTGGATACTTCAGATGGAGCAATATTTTGATCTACATGGTGTACCACTGTTACAAAAGGTATGTATTTCATCTTCATATTTATAACCGGATCAATTTTTATGGTATGAAGGGCTTTGTTCTCATAAACAACTTGTTACATGGTCAATTTTCATGGAGGAAATGATAGCACATTATGAGGATACAAAGAGCAACACCTTCTTTAGAGAAACACCACAACAATTGGAAAGAGTAAAAGGGCTTTGTGACATAGTGGAAAGGAAAATTATGGAAACCAGGAAGCATACCCCTCACAACTATAAAGATGGAATGTTGTTTCTCCTAGTCTTCCACAACCTACAAGGGTTACACCACAACAATTGGAAGAAAAAAGATAAAAAGGGCTATGTTACAATTGTGATAGAAAATGCACTAAAGGTCATAAGTGTGCTGAGAAGAAATTATTTTACATAGAATATGAAGAGGAGGAAAAAAGGGATCAAGAAACATCAAAAGAAGAAGATATACGCCAGGACCCCACTCTGAAGAAAGAAGAAATGAATCAAACCATATCTTGTAAAGCATTGGCAAGAATTACCACTCCTCAAACTCTCAAGATAGAAGGAAATATCAAGAAGAAAAAGGTGCAAGAAGTGAAAGATCACATTGAGAAAGAAGAAATGAATCCAACCATATCTTCTAATTCATTGGTTGAAATTACCACTTATCAAACTATCAAGATAGAAGGACATATCAAGAAGAAAAATGTTCAAGAAGTGAAAGATCACATCGAGCATCGAGAAATGAATCCGACCATATCTTGTAAAGGATTAGAAGAAATTACCACTCCTCAAACTCTAGAGATAGAAGGGCATATCAAGAAGAAAAAGGTTCAAGCAGTGAAATATCACATTGAGCATCAACAACAAGTTCTCCGAATTTTAAAGGATAATGCCACTTTGGTGCAAAATCAAACGAAACAACAGGTAGATCAATGTCATAGTGAAAAATGTTTTGATGTAGGTGATTGGGTATTTTTACTGTTACATATCAAGCAAGATATTTATGAGAAGGAAATGTTGGAAATACTACATGCACTTAAAAAATGGCGACCTTACCGAATGGGAAGACTCTTCAAGGATGAGGATGTGGAAGCATTGTTTTGTAATATTTCTATTATCCAACCAGATTGGATAAACGAAGCAAGGGATGAATGGAAGAAGGATGAAAAATTATGGCCACTTATTCAAAAGTTGCAAAAGATCCCAATTCAAACAATATTGCCAAAAATTGAAGAGGAAGGAAAAATCATATTGGAACCTAGAGCAGTCACATAAACAAGAACCCGACAGCTACGAAATCGATCAATTTTAGAGTATCTCATCAAGTGGAAGAACTTACTTGCTGAAGATTCCACATGGGAGGACAAGAATTTTATAGAGAATCATCAAGAACTACTCAAGCATTCAGGACAACGCTTTTTGAAGGAGAGGGGCATGTTAGGCCCCTATACTACTAGTGTAACCCCTTATTGTTATTAGTACAACCCCCTTATTATATTGATGTACCCATGTAGTGCCCATATTGTTACTATTCTACCCCATAGAAGCCCACTAGTGTTATTATTGTACCCTTACATTATTATTGTTATGTCAGCTCTAATTATATTATGACCCTTAGACTCCTATATATAGAATGGAGGTCTTTTCATTTGTATCATCCAAGAATTGTTCATTTATGTAATGTAAAGGAGGTTGCCCCCTCGAAGAGGTTGAATTCTAAGGCATTGATCTATCTTTTCTATCTTTTTCTTGAGCTGGTTTCATAACAGACAAAGTAATAAAGCAAAGGACTTTTGCAGGATACCTGTGTCAAAGGAGAAACAAATGAGTATTCTGTATCTTATGTTTTTACATTTTTCTGGTTTAAATATTCATATGAGTTTCATATCTCAATGATAATTGAAAAATTATATTTCAGAAAGAGCTTTACTGCATTCTGTCTTTAAAATCGTTTATTTTCTAAATGTTTTCTTCCAAGCTATTATAGGTAGGGAATTCTTAGTTTCTCCCTGCTTTCATAGTTTATCACTGTGACCATTTAAAAAAGAATTCTTAATTCCTTTTTGTTAATGACCACCCACTTTCCCACATCTTGAACTTTGTTGAAGGATTCTTAATTTCCCTTCCTCCCTTTTCAAGACCATTTCACCCTTTTAAGCTATCATTTGTCTTTGGTTTAGCTATCTTCCCCTGTGAAACCCTCCTTTATTAAATCAACTTGATCCAATTATGCCATCTTCAGTTGACTCCATAACCCAATGGCTTGAGATACCTTGTTCTATCCTTCTACTCCTGAATTCCACCACCAAACAAAATCAAAACCCCCCAAAATTTCATAAGTAGCCTAATATCCCATAAACAAAGCTAAATCATAAAGAGAGAGCCCTCTCTGAGTACAGATTGGCTATATTCTGTACTTAAAATATTGGTTTGTGGTGACCTCAGACCCCTTTCCTTCTTCCAACAACTTCAAGGAAAATCTGAGTGTTAACAGTTTGTAGTCGTAAATTTTTTTCTTTGAATTTTGCAAAGACAGTCTTACAAAGCCTTATAGTACATTTTAATGACATTTCTTGTGGGAAAAATTTTGTAGAGGTTTATCAAACCAAGCTGCATTTTTTGGCCCATTTGTGTTTGATTGAAACAATAAGATCACGGACTTTTGATGTTGGCCGTAAAAAAGAGCAATGGAAAGAATGAGAAACACATGGTATTGTTTAGGTCTGGCCATGCTTTTATGTTGTTCCAGATGAGGAATCTGAATCATTAGAAACATTTTGTTTCTCAGAGTTGTTGTTGTAAAAGCCCTTTAATGATATTGATTTAGATATTGGGACCAGAACATAAACAATCATATAGTACCAGAGGAATTTCAAACATAATTTGTTGCATGTTCATTACAATCCTTTGAAAAATGAAATAAATGAAGAAGATGTTGAGCCCATAGTGCAAGAGGAAAATGTTGATTGAGATTCTGAAGAGTGGAAGATTTTATCTCAAATAGTTCCCCCAAACGATGTGCAGATTTCAGATCTTCAAATCCTTCGTAAAAGGTGTTGGGTGTGGAGCCTGATTATCTTCTTTATTTAGAGGTATCGCTACATTGGACCCCACTTCGTAATGTGGTGACAACACCTCCCATAAAATATTCGCTGCAGGGGGGTCCGGGGGGGGCGAATGTGACCTTTGAGAGCCTCCCCTTGTTTGGGGGATAGGGGGCAGTGCCCCTGAAGCTAAAAATAGATGTCAAATTGCCTTGTAAAATGTTGTAATTTCATAGTCAATCTGAGTCGTTCATTAAGCAGTTATTTGATGGTAGAAGTTATGTTTAATTTCGGGTTTTTTGCCCTAGAAGGCAACCCCTCGCTATATATGAGGGAATTGTATTGTGTCTATGTAGATATGTATTCTGAGCAAGAAGAGAGAGGAGATTGAGTGAGAGAGAAGAGGGAATTACAGCAGATCTGTTGTAGGTTCTATCTTTTCAGTTTGTTGTATAATATAAAAGGAATGACTAGCTGTTTCTCTGTGGACGTAGCCCAAATTAGGTCAAGCACATATATCTGTGTCTCTCCTATTTTATGTGTTTTCTGTGTTTGTATTTTTGCAATATATTTTATGTGTTTCGTTGCTCTGTAATATATAATTTTCTAATAGAAGGGACTTTGATATTCACCATAATTGGCAGGAAACATGGTTCTCAGATGAAATTATTTAACAAGCAATCCATTTTATAGAATACACAAAGTGTTCGGATGTTATTATTATAAATTTTATCCAGAAGACAAGTTTATTGCCTTCAAATTTATCGAGGAAAAAACGTGGTGCTTTTGAAATTGTGTTTCGCCACTTTGCAAATGCTCCGGAGGATGATCCTCTGATGTTGATTATTCCAGGAGCTAGTGGAATGGGAAAATATTCTTTCATTCATTGTATCTGTCATGCTCTTTCAGCTGCAACGATCGGTGGAAACAATGCAATATTATTGCTTGTTCCAAATGGTTTGGCTTCTTTTAATATACATGTTAAAACAAGACACTCTACTCTGAAAATTCCTATTAAAGATATGAAACCACTTAATGGTCCAGCTCCATGAAATTTTGAGGAATAAATGAGCCGTGTTTTTTATATTTTAATTAATGAAATGATCTTTCTTGTGCCCAAGTTGTTTCTACAGATAGATTCACATTTGCGGGAGGCCTTTGAGAAAAGAGGGATTCTCCATTTGTTGGCAGGTCAATGATTCTTGTGGGTGATCTTGGGAAATTTCCTTCAGTTAGGGATCAGCCCCTTTATGCAAGGAGAACAATAGTGAAAGTGTATGGGAATGATTCAACCTTGTTTTCACATTGGATAAAATTTATAGGTAAAAGGGAGATGATCTGAGCCAGGCCTCATTTCGTAGACTTTTAACTAATATAAGAAATGTTGAGCCTTTTCTGGATGATTGGGATCTTCTTATGACACATGTAGATAGCTTCTTTGATTCTCGATATAGGGATTTATTTGACTCTTTAGTACATTTGTTTGCAACAAATGACTGCGTTAATTTGCCCAATCATAAAATGCTCAAATCCTTGAATTGCCCAATTGCTAGATGTATTGCAAAATGTGCCAGGGGAGTGGGTATTGTTGACAATGACGATTGTAAGTTGGATCTTGAGGCCTTATTTTGTCATCGTCAGCGTGTCATGCCTATGTGTAATTTGTGGGTGGAAGCTGGTTTGGTAAATGGTCTTGTTGGGTTTGTAGAAGATATATTTTATTGGCGTGCTACACACCCACCTTAACTTCCACAATTTGCAAGCATTATTATCGAGAAGTATAATTGTCTTGCAGTTAACAATGATTGTCCTAATGTTGTGTCGATAAAAATTATTGTAAGAGGGAATCTTAAACAAATTCCATTAACAATGGCTTGGGAATTGACTATACATAAGTCACAAGCGATGACTTTGCAACTAGCCACTATAGATATTGGAGAAAGCCAGAGGCAAGGATTCACCTTTACAACTATATTGAGTGTGATATCAATTGACTGTTTGTGGATTTCACCTCCTTTTTCTTATTAACACTATGCAAAAATGCAAAGAAGTGCTTATGTCACACTCAAGAAAAAAGAGGAGGAGCGATTGAAGTCTATATCATTTTTAGGTTTTTTAATAAAAAAATGAGTTGATGGGTGTGGTAAAGTGGGTGGAAATGCTACAAATCATTAATGATTTTTCCTTGCCATGTGTTTAGTTACTTTTTGAAGGTTCTACCTCTTCTCTTTCTTATGTTAAACGTCTGAAGAAAAAATGGCATACGTGTTGTTGTTCATCCACCTTGGGATTCTTATCTTCATCCGTTGGGTTTAATATATTTCCCTTCAGTTTACAATGTGTTTTGGCTTTTACTATTGATCACTTTTCTTAATTGTTTCATAGCGTTGCTCATATTTTTTTTATTGTTTATGTACCTTTCTTTATCATATCAATTTTTTATGTTTGTTAATGTTTACCACTGACATTTGAAGGGTTTCATATTTTTTGAATGATTTACTATCTATGCATACGTTTCTCAAAAGATCAATACTTCTATATATATCTTGTTGTTTCTTACACATTAAAGATGCAACATGATAATTTCTTTGTCTTTTTTTCAATTTCTTTCTCTTTGTTTCTCATCATTTCAATATATTTGTCCATTGTAAAAGTCAAACAAAAAAATGAGCCTTTTCAAAATATTGCATGCAGCTTTGATTTCTTTCTTTGGTTTTAGTTGTTTCTTTTGTTTAATGTGACCTGATTTTGGTATCTTTTCTCTTGGTTTTTAATGTTGTTACATTTATGCCCATTGTCTTTCTTTTTTGCTACGATAAAACAATATGTGAGGGTTTATATACTTTGCTTCAATAATTTTAATTTTTCTTTTTCCTTATTCTCTCCATAATTTCAATTATATTTGATTTATGTCAAAGAAATTGTTTATTTCCTATTAAAGAAAATAGAAAAAAGAAAAATTTCAGCCCATTTTATGTTTCTTTATATTTATTTCCTTCTTTCTTTGTGCACTTATTTATTTACTACCTTTGTCTGGTTGAAATGAAGATATGGACAAGAATGATGGCATGTATTACATTGAGGCGATTAAATCTATTGCTTGAAGGTTGGGATTTGTTTCATATATTCGTAAAAAACTAGATAAAAAACATGGATTCCATCCTTGTTTCATTGATGATCATATTCGTGTCTTGGGTGTAATGAAATCAGATGTGCAAACGTTGTACATTTGCACATAAGAGAAGCTCAGAGGAAAACTAGAAGGGATTGTTTAGAGAGCATTAAGTATCATGACCATTTTGATGTTGATTTGAGATGGTGTTGTTTTTGTCACTGTCCACGGTGTGTTTTGGAAGAAAATTTCTTTTTTTGGTCAAGTAAGAATGGAGCCTTCTATTAACCATACAGGTACATTACATATGTTACACATCTTTGCAAATGAAAATACCTAAACAAGAACCAACCTGTTGTGGGGATGTGATCAACAGGAAAAACAAAAGCCAGGATCAAACCAATTCTCACGGATTTCTGAAAACCTTTAAATGGGAAGGAGTGTTAAACTCCTAAGGGCTCTCTGTCATCCACTGACAACTTTAGAGCTTCCGCTAAGCTAACAAACCCCTCCATAAGTCGCAGAGTTCCGCTAAACTACTACTAACACAAACCATAGTTTGAAAAGTTTGAAATATGCCCCTCTAAAGAAACTTCAGCACTTCTTCACCATTTATCTATCCAAGATCCAATGGTCACAACTCTTCCCAACTTCAAAAAATTCACCTCGTCTGTCAAACGTCAATATTTCTCCACTAGATCTAATGGCTCACACGTATTTCGGCCTGTTAACTTGTGCACTTCAAATCCGCCCGAAAAGCAGTTTCCCTCTCTCACTTCGTTGATGCGTGTCACTAAGTGAGTGGAATCAGAGCCAACTAGGGAATACCATTTACGGCTTTTCCTCAACCCGTTTCTACTTAATAGGACTCGACGGTAATTCAAACCAAAGTTTAAAAAAGTTTGAAATTCACCCTTCTGAAGAAACATCAACACTTCTACACCATTGATCTATAAAAGATCCAACAGTCACAATAGTTCCCGACTTCGAAACTTGCTCCTCAACTGTCAACCGTCGATCTCACTCCACTAGATCTAACGACTCACACCTATTTCAACTAGTTGACTTGCACACTCCAAAGCTGCCCAAAAAGTGGTTTCCCTCTCTCATCTCAGTGTTGCATGTCATTATGTGTATGGAATCGGAGCCAATGGGGAATTACCCCTTACGGCCCTTCCTCCACCCGAAATCCACTTGTGGGTTTCTCCAACCCACCTCTACTTGTTAAATATCGGGTAACTCCCTCGTCCAAACACTATAGATGTAACTCCATCAAGATCTATCGGTCCAAAATCAATCTCCATGCCACTGCGTCGTTGGTCTTCCTGCGCTGATCTCGACCATCGGTTGAAGTCCATTGGAATATTGATGCCAGTACAATCTGTAGACTACTACCAATCAACAAGAAAACAGTTTAAGCTTCCATGTACTCCAACCTGTCTCCTGAGCCTCATCAATCAAGCCTGTCATGCCATCTTTCCCTATCCTTGGTAGCTTGATAGAGACAATCCTTTAAAAGTTTGCTTCAGGGTATCAACTTTCAAACGTGCTGAGTGTCCATTTCCTTACTAATCACTCCTTCGTTCACCAGATGATCAGCTAACATATTAGCTTTTCTTTTCACATGGACAAAGTTTATATTTTTTAAGGTTTGGAGGTGGGTATAAATACACAGAAAGACCTGCGATAGCCTCCAATGTTTTGACACTTTATCTAGTGTCGTACCATTGCATATTTTTGTGGTCACTCCAATAATTAATTTTGAATCTGCTTCAATGATGACATTATGTGAATTTGAGTCCACCAAGATTTCCAGGCATTGCTCTAAGGCCATGAGTTCTGTCATGTTATTAGTGGCCTTCTCAAGTGGCCGTGAAAGATCTCCTTTATTCGTCCCTGTTCATCTCTTATAACACCCCCAAACCTAGCTAACCCTGGGTTGCCCTTAAACGCTCTGTCTATATTGACTTTTAAGAAACCATGTGGAGGAGCCTTCCAAATATTTATATCTACATTTATTTGGCTCACACCCTTAATTATGCCTTGTGGGCTTATAGACTGGAGACCCAAATGTAGTAGTATACACACATCTTGGGGCAGAGGAGGGTCCTTGGGAAGTTTCCACAAGAAGCTTCTGACTATGTCTTTGAGTTGCCTTAAAATTTGATTAATTATGTGCTAGGGCTTGCTTGCTTTGTTCTTGAAGATCCTACTATTACATTCTTTCCAAACATCCCAGATAACAAAGACTGGAATCAAAGTCCAGGCTTTATTGATGATTTCATTCCCTGAGAAGTTTTTCCTCCAATTCCTCAAAGAGTTGGAGATACTGAGTCTATCCCTATCAGTGTGCCTAAATGTTGAAGCCACCCATTCCCACATGGTAGAGGTGAAAGGGCAGAGGTTGAGAAGGTGATCCATCGTCTCCTTTTGTAAGCCACATAGGTAAGATTTGGATGGGCCAGTGAAGCCTTTTTTCAAGAGATTCTCTCAAGTTAAAATTTTCCTTTGATGAACTAACCAAATGAATAACTTTATTTTCATCCAATGGAGGCTCTGCCAAAGATTCTTCCATACTTGATGAGGGTTTTTGTAGTAAAACCATGTTACTAACTGTTTAGGTTCTTTGAGGTTGAAGTTTTCTTCAATTTTCCTTCCCCATATTAGTTGGTTAGGGAAGGAGGATACCAAAATCCTCCTATGTTCTAGATCCTGAGCAAGAGAGTCTACATGGGCCTTTAGAGGGCTCTCTTCACTGTGGCCTAGATCCTTCCAAATTCTCCATTTTCCATTGTTTCTTACCTAGTCCCAGAATTCATTTACCATGAATAGACCTTTTTTATCGGTATCATTCTTGAGAGTTGCTAATTCATCATTATACACCTTGGGTTCCTGTTGCCAGTTATCCTCCCAAAACCTAGCCAAGCTCCCATCTCAGATCTCCCAGAAACTATGCTGCTCAACAATACCTTTATTTTTGCAAGCAAGGTTCCAAATGTGGGAGCCCTTAATATGCCCTGACATTCGAATGTGATCCTTCTCCTGCCAATTCTTGACATATTTTAGTTTCCAAAGCCTGGCCCAGGGTGTTTCAGATTCCTTGATCCACCTCCACTAGAGTTTAGCCCCCAAAATTCTGTTGAGGGTTTCAGGGTCATGAAGCTCCAAACCACCATGGCTCTTGGGTTTTGATATCTTGTCCCAGGCCACTAGAGCCCATTTCTATTTCCCTTCTCCTCTGCCCCATAGAAAAATCCTTTTATATGCTCCTCATCTGTTACTAAACTCCTTTAGGACTAGGAAGAGATGAGAACATGAAAATGGGAATTGCCTGCAAGACAACCTATGTGAGCACAAGGCACCTCACCAAATTTAAAGACTTTCATGTCCATTTTCTGATCTTGTCATGAACTTTATTTATTAGTGGCTCCCATACTCCCTTGCTTAGAAGCTTATCTGTAAGAGGTATGCCCACATACTTGGAAGGTAACCAGTCCCTTTGAAACCAAAGAATCCTGGTGATGTTTCTCTAAATAGCAATGTCATTTTTAAAGAAAAAAATCTTTTGATTTGTTGAGGCTTACCTCTGTGCCAGCTGCCATAGCAAAGTCATTTAAGATTTGTTTGATCGCTCTGGCTTCCCTGACTATGGGTATGCCCTACAACATTATGTCATCCACAAATTGTTGACGAGTATTTGCCGCTCCATCCAATGTGAGTTTGATACCTTGGATTCTTCCTTCAGCATTTGCCATTTTAATCGCTCTACCTAGCACTTCCATCATGAGAACAAAGAGGAAGGATGAGAGTGGATCCCCTTGTCTTAGACCTTTGGAGGGTGTGGAGGTTCTTGAAGGAGCGCCATTGATTAGGATGGAAAAATTGGTCGTTGTGATTAGTGCCATAACCCATCTTATCCAGTCTTGGTCGAAGCCATATGCTCCTAGAACTGCCCTTATATAAGACCAACTTAGCTTGTTGTAAGCTTTTGCTAGGTCTAGCTGAATGATCATAGCAGCATGTTTGCTGCTTTAAAGAGAGTGTACCACCACGTGAGCTTGGATGATGTTATTAAGGATTTTCCTTCCTTCCACATATCATGTTTTCTCCTCTGAGATGAGATCTGGTAAAAGGGGCTTGAGTCTATTGGCGGTCACCTTGGTAATAATTTTGTACACCACATTACATAAAGCTATGGATTTGAAGCCCTCCGGAGTCATGGATTTTTCCTATTTTGGGATCAAAGCTATGAAGGAAGCATTAAGAGTCTTAAAAACCTTTTTGGATCTTCTTGAGTCTTCCACCACCTAAAGGATATCCTGTTTTATTGTTTTCCATCAGCATTTGAGGAAGTCTACATTGAACCCATCCGGGCCTGGATTTTTTCACTTTGCATTTCATTAATCACTTCATTGACCTCCTCTTCCGACATTGGCCTATTAAGATTGTGGTTGTCCTCTCTGGTGACCAGCTGAGGGATGTACTGATTGAAATTGTTGATGACCCTGGATCTATCCACCAGAGGCTCCTCTACTATACTAAGGAAGTGTTGAACAAGGACATATTCCATATCTTTGTGAGAGATGAGTTCTATCCCTGGAGAATCTTTGAGCTTTGTGATTTTGTTGTGTGCCCTATGATCCATGTGAATTTAGGAAAGAACTTCATGTTTCTTTCTCCCTCTCTAATCCACTGCACCCTTGATTTCTGTCTCCAGAAAATTTCCTCTTGCATGCACCGATATTCCCATTCTTCCTGCAGAGAGACAGCTAGATTTTTTCGCTCCTCGGTAAAGCCATCTGTGATGCTGATCTGATTGATCTCCTGGAGTTTCTGCTCAGCTTCTCTTTTGGCTTTGAAGATATTGCCAAATTCCTTTTTGTTCAGATATTTAAGCCTAGATTTGATATGTTTAACTTTCTGTTGGAGCAAGAACATTCTAGTGCCTTGAATGTTCAGATCCTCACTCCACCATTTGTCTGGAGTAGGAACATTCTAGTGCCTTGAATGTTCAGATCCTTACTCCACCATTTTTCAATATTGCTAGTGAATTTAGGGTGAGAGAGCGAGTCATTTTCAAGTCTGAAGGGTGTGTTTCTTGGTGTACCCATGAAATTGGCTTCCAGTTGTACAGGCCAATGGTCCGAACCTCCAATCGGAAGAATAGAAGCTGACATGGCAGGGCCTGAAAGAAAGAGGTCCTCTGAAATAATAAATCTATTGAGTTTAGAGGTGACTTGTGAAGCCCCTACCCTCTTGTTGTTGTAGGTGAAGGTCCCCTTGATTGTTTCAGTGTCCACTAATACCATGTTGCTTATGAAGTTTTGGAAGGCCATGGAGTCTCTTCCTAGCTGTCTGACACCGCCTTTTCTTTCTATAAGAGATCTTACCATATTGAAATCTCCTGTAATGATCTAGGGCATATTGGGGTGTGTTGCTCTTAGTTCCTCAAGGGAGGTGAGAAGCCTGAGTTTAACTTCTTTCTTTTGAGGTTCATAGACATTTGTGATCATGTATATCTTCTGATCCCCTAAAGGTTAATATACCAAAGAAAGATAGTTCCTCGACGCTTCAACATCCAGGATTCAAAATTTCTGGGGATCCCAAAGCGTGAGAATCCACCCCACCGAGTTATTTGCTTTAACATCTAGATACTCATACTTTATTAGCCATTTATTATGAATTTCTCTAATCTTATCTATCGAGAATTTTGTCTCTTGAATAAAAACCATATCTGGTTTTTCTTCTTTTATTCTGTTACAGTGATTTATTTGCTTCCTTCTATTTCCTACACCTCTAATATTCCAAGTTGTGAGCTTCATTAAGAAAGGTTTCTAAAGGAATAATTGGTGAGATCTTTCATATTACCTTAGTTGATCAAGAGTTTCCCACATTTGTTCAGCAACTCATTCTATCTTTTTCTTCCTCTTTTTGTGCCTGGGTTCTTTGGAGATTGTGCCTGTATCTCCTCCATCATATTGACACCTCTATGCTCTTGGATTTCGTGATTTCTTTTGACTCCAGAGCCATTCAATTGTGATCTCCATAGGAAGAGTTGTTGAACTCTATCATATTCCTCTTTTGGCCGATAGTCCACTCCTTTGGTCATCCCTTGTTCCAGAAATTTCTTTAGATCTTGATTTTCCCTTTCTAGAACCTCCTACAGTTCATGGTCCTCTATTCTCGCCTCACTTTGATTCATCTCATGGTCCCTATTTATCTCCATAATCCTTGGAAAATCCTCATTTTGCTAGCTGTTTTCTATGATATCTTCCATGCTAGCATCCATTTCCTTCTCAGTGATAATGTTCTCTGTTTCCTGGTTTGTTTCTTTATTTCCATCTTCTTCTCCTAGGATCTTAAACCTACTGTGGCATGGTTGTCTATCCTCATTGATCTTTTTTTCTGGCCGCTTCCCGCCTTTCCCTTTGCCCCCAACCTTGGTGAAATCCTTGAGATTTTTATCCACAATGGTTTTCACATTTCTCTCCATATTGTTTGCTAGGTAGTCTCTATATAGATGCCCATGCTCATGGCATTTGTGACACCTAGATGGGATGTGCTCATATTCCATGGCCTGCACCCATTATTCATCATATGCTTCTAAAATTATCGCATCCAGAAGTGCTCCAGATAAGTCCATTTCCACACATATTCGGCAAAGTAGGTGTATTTTCCTTTCAGAGTCACATCTGAGATCTTTAGAAAATTCCCCAAATTGTTGCCTATTATTTTCAGAGATTCTGGTAGCCAGTAATCTAGAGGAAGGGAGTATAGTCTAATCCATACTGGTACCGATGTGAATGTTTCACGTTCTAGGACAAAGTTCATCATCCATGATTGCATGTAGAGGCCTGCAGCCACGTAGAAATATGGTCCTCCTTTTAACACTCTATATTTATCCTCTAGGCTTGTGAACACTACTAAGAAGCCCTTAGATCCCAGATGAAGTTTTATTTTCCCCTTTGCTTTTCAGTGGCTCCTTATCCATACGTGCAGTGCGCTCTCCGTCGGCCATATCCCCATGAATTTGCATATAACCACGTATTCTCCCATATGATCCATATGCGCTTGTAGCGCTAGGATGCTTAAGATGACCCGGGTAATGATGTTTGACTTGGGTTCACATACCCCGGTTGTCCTTGTAGAAGTAGTTTTTTTACTGCTATCACCTTTCTACTTCTCCTTGCTAGCCTCCTGCTGATCCCCTTCCTGTTCATGAGGTTTGTTTCTTCCAAATATTTTTGTGTTACTTGACTCTGTTGTCTTCTCCAAAGGTTTCTTGAAATGCTGCTTTCCAATGTCCTTGCTTATATCTGTGACTAATTGACTGTAGGAGGGAGCAGCACTCCCCCCTATGCCTCTTGCCATGGTACCCAACTTCAAACCCTAACACCAACCCTAGATCAAGTTGCAAAGCCTCCGCCGTCTCCAATCACCTGCAAAATTTGCATCCCCAATTCAACAGTTTAGTATCGACATTTTCACCATTTTATCGTTTTGTTCACGAATTTGAAAATGTTGAGAGATGTGAAATAAATTGACCTCTATATACAGTTTACAATAAAATGTTAATTTTTATTTTATTTTCCGAGTTCAAATGTGAGGATATTCAATTTCCATATGATTGTCATTGCCATATGCTATATATTTTATCAGTTTCATTTGGTTCTTGATTTTGATTTATAGGATAATAAACCAAACTTTTCCTATTGTGAAAGATATTCTTTCAACGACTTGACATTTTGAAATATTGTCAATGATGGTTAATTGTTGCTTTATGTTGATGAATTTATGAAGAGAAAAATAAAGCATGGACAACCATTGTGTGGAGTTGTATTGTTGAAAATCTTGTAGGAGAGTTTTCAACCATACCCGAGCTTTGCATTGTGAAACCTATTCTCTAGTGCAAAATCTTTCATCGTGGACTATTGTGGAAGATGTTTATTAAGCGTTTTAAATATTTATGTCTTCACTTTACGATATTTGGGCATACGTTTACTCTCATTGCCTTACATGTATAATCCCTTTGGTTTTCAGTTTTCATCCCATGGGTTCATTCAGGTAATGGCCATATTCCTAGGGTTTATTAATATTAAAGGGGGTTTTAATATTTCTCCTTGAGTTTAATATAAATATCTTTGGTTTCAATCATGGTCAACCATGGTAAAAATTGGTCCAATGTTGTAATCATGGTCAACCATGGTAAAAAGTGGTCCAATGTTGCAATCATGGTCAACATAGTCAATGAGTCTTCAATGTTGCATTCTAACAAATATTGTCTTTCAATTGTCTACATGTGGAAATAAACCAAGGACAAACACGGTAAACCATGTATATTTAAGGGTTTAAAGTATTTATCTTAGGCATTGTATGCCTTAGGTTTAAAATTTTTGTTGGTTGGGTTAATTATTCCCTTCAGTTCATAATATCAATCTCTTGGGTTTATTAATGTAAGGGTTCATATTTCTAGGGTTTAATAATATTCCCTTGGCTTTAATATTATTCCATTGGTTATATAATCCCATTGATTTTCAATATTGATCCCTTCGGTTTATAATCCCTTCAACTATCATCAACCATGCTCAAACTTTTCCATGTGGAAAGGAACCATGCTAAACCATGGTGAACAATGTATAATTAAGGGTTCACAATATTTATCTTAGGGTTAATATACCTCGGGTTTATAATTTTTGTCCCTTAGGTTTATTATTCACTTTGGTTTATAATATCAATCACTTGGGTATATTAGTTGATTGGGTTTACTCTCCCTTTGTTTTTGAATATTAACCCTTCAGTTTATGATATGAACCATGGTCAACCATATTCCAATGTCGCATTGTCATAAGGATTGTCTCAATATGGAATTCAACCATATTTAAGGATGTTTATTTTAGTGTTTATAATATTTATCTTTGGGTTTATAATATTTGTCCCTTCACTTTTATATTTTTCCCTTTGGTTCGTAATCCCTTGGGACTTTAGTATTTACCCATGGTTTTATTATTCCCTTGGGTTTATAATATCAATCCCTTCGGTCAATCATGTTCAATCATAGCGAGTCATGGTCAACCATTCTTAAATATCGCATTATGATAAAAATTGTCTCCATATGAAAACCATAGCCAATCATGGACAATCATGGTCAACCATGTTTTAACAAAACATGGTCAACCATGGCCCAATGCCGCACTGTGACAAAGAATGTCTCGATATGAAAATCAATCATGGTTAACCATGGTCCGATGTCGTATTGTTACAAAGACTGTCTTGATATGTAAACCAACCATGGTCTCAAATGTCACATCGTGACAAACATTGTCCCAATATGGAAATCAACCAGTGTCAACAATGGTCTTATGTCGCATTATCACAAACATTCTCTTAGTACGTAAATAAACCATGGTCAATGATGGTTAACCATGGTCTAATATTGCGTTGTGTCAAATATTTCCTTGATATGTAGATCAGCCATCGTCAACCATGATCTAACCTCACGTTGTGACAAATATTGCCTCAATATGAAAAACAACCATGGTCGAACGTCGCATTGTGACAAAGATTATCTCGATATTTAAATCAACCATGGCTAAACATGGTCTAAGGTCGCATTGTGATAAGAATTGTCTCAGTATGAAAATAAACCATGTTCAACCATGTGTTTATAATATTTATCTTAGGGTTTATAAGCCTTGGATTTTTCATATTTGTACCTTGGGTTTAATATTATTCCTTTGGTTCACAATCCCTTTAGGTTTTCGTATTAATGCCTTGGGTTTAATATCAATCCCTTGGGTTTATTATTTCCTTGGGCTTATAATTTGGGTTTATAATATCAGTCATGGTTAATCATGGTCAACCATAGCCAGCCATGGTCAACCATGGTCATATGTCGCACTGTGATAAAAATGATCTCCATATCAAAATCATGGACAATCATGGTCAACCATGGTCAGATGTCGTATTGTGACAAAGATTGTCTCGATATGAAAATCCACCATGGTTAACCACAGTCATCCATGCTCCAAGGTCGCATTGTGAAAAAGATTGACTCGATATATAAATCAGTCATGGTCAACCATGGTGCAATGTCACATTTTGATAACCATTGTCTCAATTTGGAAATCAACCATGTTCAAGCATGTTTAGTTTAGTGCTTATAACATTTATCTTAGTGTTTATATAACTTGCATTTATAATAATTGCCCCTTAGATTTAATATTTTTCCCTTGGGTTCATAGTCCCTTAGGGTTTTAGTATTAATTCCTTGGGTTTATTATTACCTTGGGTTTATAATATCAATCTCTTTAGTTTATTATTCCCTTTGGTTTATAATATTATTTATGGTCAACCATGGTCAACCATATCCAACCATGGTCGAATGTCACATTGTGACAAAGGTTGTCTCAAGATGAAAATAAACCATGGTCAACCATAGTCCAACATCACGTTCTAACAAAGATTGTCTCGATATGAAAACCAACCATGGTCAACCATGGTCCAATCATGTTCAAGGATTGTCTCAATATGGAAATTAACTATACTCAACCACACAAAACCATGTTTATTTCAGTGTTTATAATATTTATGTTAGGGTTTATATATCTAGGGTTTATAAATTTTAGCCCTTCAGTTTATAATATTAGTGAATATAATATTATTAAACCCAAGGGATCAACACAATAAACCAAAGTGAATATAAACCCGAGGGCTTTTAGTAATAATTTCTTGGGTTTAATATCCCTTGGTTTATAGTATTCCCTTGGGGTTTATAATGCTTAGGGGTTTTAGTATTAACTCTTTGAGTTTATTATTCTCTTCGGTTTATAATATCAACAAAATGTTTATAGTTATAGTTTTGTAATATTAATAGTTGTAAATTTTTATTTTATAATATTAATTTTTTATATAATAATTTTTTTATTGTTATTATGAGTATTGGCATATATTTTTTAATATGAATTTGAATACTAATATTAATATTAATATTGATATTGATATATGGTAATATATTAATATTAATTAATAATGTCATCTATATATGTCAAACCACGTATTTGTGCTAATTGTACTTGTACCTATGTATGATATCTTTCGAAATTACACATGAATGAAAAATAAAATCATATATTATAATAATTTTATTCTATAATTCAGCCATTTAATTAATGTATATATATATTAAACATCCTATTAAAAGTGTTTTTGTTATTTTCCACCTACTTTAAAGGGGTGCATTTAATCCCGTCAAGATAATGAATCTGTACTCAACCAACAGTAATAATAGTTCACAGCGATACACTGGACATTAAGATCTTGAATTTTCTTTTTCAAGACCAGCATATGCTTATCTTTATGATTATGTGAGCAAATATAGAAATTTTTTTGCTTCCTTTCCATTTCAATCTTCGACAAGAGATGCATGGGCTAACCAACCATATATTGGGTATTTAATGTCTTTAAAGCAGTACGCGACTTAACGCGATAACACGGGAGCGGGCAAATTCAGCATTAAATAATATTTGCCTGCTCCCGTGTTATCGGGCTAAGTGGCATGCTGCTCTAAAAGCATTAAATACCCAATATATGGCTCGTTCATCGTATGACACAGAGATGTACGTCTTCACATTGCTGACGATGATAGTCAATTCGACGGAAGCTTATTATAACGAAAAGGATCGTACAGGAGTTAGTGCAATACAATTTTATACAGGCTGTGAAAGATGTCTAGGTTTATTAGTCCTCGCGTCCGATCAACAGCCCACTTGTCGACATTGTCCTTTGAAACTGGAAGAGAGCGGCAAGTTGCCGTACACTATTAGTGATGATCACGATCCATATCATTCGTTTTAATGGTAGCTGTGCATAGCTGCAGTATCCCACCGCAGTTTCGCCGACCATGAGGAAACAACCAAATATATTAATAACCCTACACGCTGATTGATTTGATAAATTAAACCACCATTCAATATAGTAAATACACATCTAATCAATGAATAGTCTAGTGATATCTTGGCCAGGTTTTTTCGGTTCGCCATGGAAATACAATGCAAAAGTTGAAATGATAGAAATTGAAGCACAATAATCTGAATGACGGGAAACTATTTTGTAAATATTAAGCCCTTGGTGGATACGGAGCAGCTGTTCATAAAACCAAGAGCTTTAAGAAGATTACTGGACATGGATGAGCATTTCCCACAACCATGAACTCTAAGAAGCAGGCAGTTGTGATGACGCAGGAACGTCATCGTACCCATAACTTATTGATTGAGTAGAAGCTGCCAGTGGGATGCTTGGCAATAAGACTATTCGTTGATGCTTCTCCTCCATGTCAAGTAGTTGTCAAGATGTATTGTAGTTTTTTCAAGTAAATAAGATGGTGTGAGCTTAGTAGTCCAAGGATTGAATGTCTTGTGAGAGATTCATGTCGAGTATTTGATATCGTCAAGATTAAAGGTCTTGCGTGAGATTCACGTAGCGTATGAGGGCATCACGAAAGTTGTGTAAAAAAGGTTAATGAGTTGTATTCGTGAGAGGGATTATTTAGTAAAGGTTGGGATGTTGTGCTCGTTAGTCAACAGATTGAACATTTTGTGAGAGATTGATGTCGGTTTTTGTGTGATCAAGATTGAAGGTGCTCTGAGAGATTTTAGTACCGTATTTGATGTCATCAATGAACGAGCGTGTTAGGGAGGTTGTCTCAACGAGCGTGTGCTTTTTTTCCTCCTTTTGCTTCTTTATTGTTATAAAATTATAATTTCTTTCCTCTATTTTTTGATGTTAAGAATATATTTGTTTCCGTTGTAGTCTGGAAAACTATTGTGAGCAGTTAATTAATAGATAACAAGAATGTTGATGATATACTTATTTTTGTAGTGATTTCCACAAGTTTGGCTAAAATAAAGATACAATTTGAATAGGTATTTCAAATGGTAAAGCTATGTAATATTTCATCTGAGTATCCTTCCCAATGTGTAAATATGATCAGTTGGGTGATTAAACTAGATTTTGATTATATTTGACTTCATACTTCACCGTAATACAAATTAATTTGTTAAAAGATAATAATTTAAACTAATAAATAAATATACTTACTTTTGTATTAATTTATAATCAAGGAAAAGTGCATTTCTTAAAAAATAATAATTTAAACTAATAAATAAATATACTTACTTTTATATTAATTTATAATCAAGGAAAAGGGCAAGTGGAGGAGCCCAGAAATATTATTTTGTTTGAGATTATAAGTTTTAGTTGCACAAGTATTAGGTTTATTTTGATTTATAGTATTTTATGTTTTATTTGTTCCAAATTTTATGAATGAATATATATGGTTTAAGTAACTATAGTTGGCATGCAAAGGATTGAAAGAAATTCCTAAACTTTGAGAAAAAATAAATTATCTATCCATTCTTTATAGTTCATGGTTAGGTATGTTATGGCTATAATCCAAGTATGCAAAAATTGTGTATAAGTAATGGTTGAGTTAAAACTGAGATACCCTAGTTTTGACATTATATACCTTTAGCCAACCCACCTGGAGCATTTGCTATTGGTGGGATAGCTTATGAGACTATTTAATAATGAACTATATCTTCTTCCCTATACTCTGGAGGAGGGATTAAGTGGGAAGAAAACGTACCGTAATGAATGGTTGTAGTGAAAGAACTCTGATATTTGTTAATAGGAGAAAATGTTTACATCAAGGTTTTTTTTTTAATTATAGTTATAGCTATTGAATTTACTTTTATATTTGACAAAGGGTGATAACTAGATAGTATTTGTGTTCCCATGTAAGTGTTATTATTTCATATATAACTACAAAATATCCAGTAGATGTTAAATTGGTTAAAATCTGCAATATATATGAGGGTTTATTTTGCAGGTTAAAAGTTGAAAGAATATGATTATTAACAATGTTATATATTAAAATTGAAAAATTCAATTGTAAATGAAATAATATTAAAAATAACAACCTAATGTGTATAAGGTGAAAAGTTAAAAATAACAACCCAACGTGTACAAGTTTGAAAAGTTAAATTATGTTTATAAATTAAAATTTAAAATTGTTAAAAATATGATACACTAAAAACAAAAACTTTTTAAAATAATATGTTAGAAAATTTTATAATTAGTGGGAAAAATAAATGGTAAATGAACACAATGATGAATTCATAAGGGAGAATGTATATTATCTAAGTTATTTTGTTTTTTATTTAATTATAAATTATTATTAAGAAACTTTGAGAATTGAAAATAATTTTTTGGAAAATAGATAAAATTTAAATATATGTTTAGTAATTAGGAAAAGAGATATGAGGAATGAAGATATCTAAATCAGATGGGCGTCATGTACATGGAGATAACATATGAATTTGGTAGAGAAGTGTGTTAAATAAGACATTAAGGAAAAAATGATTACTTTTATTACAAATTTTTTAATAGTGAAATTCAAATATATATATATTTTAAGATGTCTAATGAAGTGTAGAGAAAGGATAATATAGAATAATTTATATTTTTATATAATTTATGCTTTATATGAAGAGATAATATAGAATAATTTATATTTTTATATAATTTATACTTTTATAAAGCATAAAGCAATATCATGAAAATATTGTTTCAATATTTTCATGAAAAAAGAGAGTTTAATTATGAAGAGAATATTTTCAAAGCTATATACAAAGATTTCCAAGTCATTGAAATAAAAGATAACTATTTTTAAAACAAATATTTAAACAAGAAGTTTGAACATGCATAGGAAAGACATATAAAATTTTATGTATATTGATTTTTTTCTTAAAAATTGAATTAAAATTAATTTTATATTCAAATTTAATAATATTTTAATTTTATAATATATAATAAAAATTGATATAAGTGAAAAAATTTAATTAACTTTAAAATTATAATATATATTAATCCTATTCTACGCAATTCTTTACCAATAATTTCCATACTTGTTCTATTGGTAATACTCTAACAATTTGATTAAAGAGTGATTCATAATAAATGAAAAAACAATTAAGCTAAAGAAGAGTGGAAATAAGTTCAGGCTTTCTCTTGAGGAATGCACAGGATGAAGAGGATTATTTGACTAAAGAGTGATTCATAATAAATGAAAAAACAATTAAGCTAAAGAAGAGTGGAAATAACCTCAGGATTTCTTTCGAGGAATGAACAAGATGAAGAGGAATATAGAGTGACGCTGACCTCGTTCTTAAAGTATGTGAAGGAACTAGCGGGCTAAATAAAATTGAGCGGTGATCTTTTTCTTCCTAATTTTTTTTATATTCTTGTATATTTTTAAGAAAACGATAGCATGGGGTAGATAAAGGCAAGGAAAAAGTGGTATAGTTTGGAGAAGAGTAGTAGAGACTTCAAGAGAAGTAGATATAGAAAAACGTTGGGTGATGACTTAGAATGAGATATTGTGTATGTGCTTAGATATTTCATGATAGGTTTTAAATAAGATTTGTTTATATGAACTATTCTATGCAATATATTGTAATTATGATCAAGGTATTTTTTAATGGATTAATAATATTTTATTTCTGGAATTTTAGATGGGGGACATGCTTATCCATTGGTTGAATTTTAATTTTGACGAAATTTTGAAAACATGAGTTCAATTTATTTTGAAGAAGAATTATTTAAACATGACTTCAATTTATTTCCAAAAAGAATTATATAAATAATGGGTTATATAAAATATTTTTATATTTATTGGTATTCATTTTTATTTTAATTATTATGTATTTTATTTTTGTTTATATCTATTTTCTTATTATACTTGATACAAATTTTCTATTATGTTAAATGAAATTTTTTATATATTTTTGTACTATAAAAAATTTAAATTCAAATTGATAATAAAAATGAAATATGGTAAGGAATAGGAAAGTTTGTTTTTTTTCTTTTAATCATTTAATTTTAAAATTAAAGAAGTATAAAAATAGATTTTTATGAGAAGTAGCTGTAAAGATTAAAATGTGAGTTTTAGCTATTTGAGTAAATGTGTTATGAGAAAATGGAAAGAGTATAAAAATTATAGAACATGGAATTTATAAAAAAACTAAAATAATTATATAATCTATCTTTATATCTTACATAGCACATATTTGGATAGGGTTTGCATGGATTTTTCTAGCTTTACATAGCGGTCCTTCATATTCAAAATATATATTTTTGGAAATATAATGTAATTTCTAGGTCGTATTGAGACAATACTATTTTATTTTAATGGTTAATGGATTTTTTAAATGTTCAATAACATGTGATATTTCATTTGAATCATTTCTTTATCTTTTTATGATATTTCTAGGAGTTGAGGAAATTATGGGTTAATAATATTTTAAGGTAATAATCTTAAAAAAAATATGTTGACTAGTTTCATCATCATTTGAAACATTTCAATAAATTTATTTATAAGTGTTAATATATTCATATAATATAGAAATTGGATGATATAAGACAACTAGGGGAAGGGTGGAGAGATTAAGAACAAAATCAGAAATTCCAAATTTTGAGAATCCAAATGAAAAGATGTAAAACAAAATCCTTGTGTTCTTTATACCAATGGTTTTATTAAATGTGTTAAAAATATTCAACCCCTTATCTAGATGGTAATAATTTATAATCTAAATTTATGTGTAAGCTAATTTGAAATTTTATTTACTTAATCTAACTTATCAACCTTAGTTTTTACTAGAAAATGTTTTAGTGAAAATTTACTATACTAAAGCATTATCGATGACAATTATTCTTCCTAAGTAATGTTGTATAACCTTTCATGTGAATGAAGAATACTTACAAAAGAATATAATGCTTCAAAACTAATATTTACTACTAAATGTAATTATTTGAAATTAATAATTTCCAACTTTCAAATTAAAGATTTTTTTCTCTTAAATTAATCACTTTAGATATAAAATTCTAAGCAAAATTAAGATGTGTTTTCCAATTCTTAAGAACATAAGGATATCAACAATGTTATAAAAGAATTGGTTGAAATTAGTTTTCCATAAAAGAGATTTGAAATTTTGAAATAAATAAAAAATGTCATGAGATAATTCCCCATATCATTTTCCTTAGAGAATAAGTTCAAACAATTAAATAACCTGAAATAATTGTTTTATCCTACCACATTCTTAAACATGGTGTTTTCTACCTAATATAATGAAGATTAATTTTAAACATAAGCAAATATTTTTAAAATTGGGTAAACAATAATACTTAATATTCCCTAAAATACCCCGGATGCGGGTGCATAGCCAAGAGATCAGTACGCTAGCGGCGCGAAGGAAGGGCGCATGGCTCATCACAAGTGCCAACCGGCATCGCATGAGAATTTATTTAATGTCACAGTCCGTAAACATAAATGCCGGAATAACGCATCTCACTCCCTCTTGCAAGTGTGTTAGTATATCAGTAATGATGCTCTACTTGTTATTCCTTCCCACTCCTCCCTTCTGCACTTGTCCCCTTAGCAAGGTTGAAGACAGTCCAGGGTATTGTCTGTCTCAGAATCAAGGCAATGACATTCGTATGGGCTTTCATGCTTCAAACGATCCTCATTGCAACTCCCTCGGTCACCCCCTCTTAGTCCCATCCATGGTTATCTGTTTGGTTCCCCCAGATTTCTTCAAGATGCCAAGAGTGTGCACAAAGATGATTAGCAGAAGAGGTAGCTCCCGAGGTTGAGTCTCCCGCTAGCCTTCCTCCACAACCTCGGACCCTTCATCAGAGGCTTCAGATTTCCATTTTGAAAGATACCCTGAGACTAGAAGCGGTCACGATAGAGTCGAGGGCAATTCTTCTCTGAAGAGCGCTCTCTCCATCCCAATTCTCATGCAACTCACTTCCACTTCCCATGAACTCTTGGAAAATCCTCCTTCATCGCATCCGTTACTGTCAAGTTGTGCGAGGCTTTTGCGGGTTTGGAAGCTGACAGTCCAGGACATCCTTTGGCACCAAGGATGGAAGACCAGATTGATACCTAGCAGAATGTGAATGCTCAGAGAAAGACCCAAGGCAGATTTGCAACTCTGGATTTGACCTTCCAAGTCAGTCTGAGCGCTCCTGCAGGCGGGGGTCCTTCAGGAATAGAGGGCCGACCCTCTGAGTGTGAAGAGCCAGACCAATTTGGCTACCGCATTGTTGTAGAATCGCCTCCAACATTGCATGAAGACTGAACAGGTCTGACCTTAAGGTTTTTGTTCAATTGTTGAAAGAAGTTGCTGACTCCCTTCTCGATTCACAACCATTTCATGTTCTCAGCACTCAGAATCAGGTCTTTTCCAATTTCAGATTTGCTGGTTTCCCCTGCGTGGGTAGCTTACTCCTGCTTTTGTTTAATCTGTTAATGGGTCACTGTCTTGGTAGCGGCTGTGCTGTTCCTTTCTTTTTGTCTCGGTACTTCATTACTGTTTTCAGTTATCTTAAATCTTAAAACAAGTCATTATGCTAGTCTTTTGGTCAATTTCTTAAGTGATTTTTGTAAGCATGCCATCTCATAGGCTAGAACTCTCGAGGCCTCTACCTCTCTGTAACCATATTTTTGTATCAATATAACATATTTAGAAAGAAAAAATAAATAAATAAATAATAAATAATATTCCCTAAAATAAAAATTTGTAAACAATAATAACTAATATTTCCTCGAAAAAATAAAATTATACATCATCCTAAGAAATAACTTTTTTTTTTTTATATTCGTTTTGGTAACCTGACTACAAGAATATCCGATGATTTATTATAAACTATGTACATAAATCCGAACAATTTATTAATTTATATTCATAAATCTTAACAATTTATTAAAACAATTTTATAGATAAGTTTTCCGTCTTTTATCGGTTAATATAAAGGATTATTCATTTTCAATGTCCAAAAAAACATTTTATGCTTTATCTTGTCAAGTATGAGGACATTCTGGGATCACTCTTTCTCTCAATCGTAAGGAAATTATAATTAAATTTTGAATCGAACAAAGTAAGAAGCTCATTTTATATTATTGAAACAAATTATATAGTTTTTAATGAATTTCCTTGTTTGTTATAACGAATAGTTCATCCTTAAAATAATATGAGAGTTCATTAAGCGTCATAGATAATCATTAAGAGAAATAGGAAATAAACAATCATTACCCATGAATGATGAAGGTATCATTCGAGCATGGTAATGTCTTGAGTGATTATTGGAGTTGATGAAGGACTTAAACTTGATTATATTTTACAGGGTATTCATATGAAACAATAATTGTAAATCATATTTAATTTTAATTTAGTGAAATTAAATGGATTTAGTTAAGTCTCAAAGTTTTTTATATATTTTATAAGATGTGATTTTTTAAACAACTTTCATCAATTTAAATTTTATTATAATATTCTATTTTAATTTTATGAAATTAATATTATTATTGTTTTTTTTAAAAATACTTAAAATGTTTTACATAGAGGAGGAATGACTTATTCTAGAGTTTTGTGAACCCAATATTTCGAACTGCGAAGTAAATCCATCCTCAGGGAAGAATGCATCAATAGATATTCATGTTTATTATTAATATGTTTCCTGATTAATGGAATTGATGAAAGACTTAAGTTTGATTATGTTTTTATTTAAAATACTAATTATACATCTTATTTAATTTCAATTTGGTGAAACTAAGGTTATCAAATAGATTTCCTTAATGCTTCAAAGCTTTATTTTAATTTATAAGGTGCATTCTTAAATAACTATTATAAATCAATTTTTTATTCAATTTAAAGACGTTAATATTAATATTTTTGCTACTAAAATATTTAAAATAACAATAATGCAAGATTAGGCTCTTTACACATGTAACATCCAAAATTCGGTAAATGTTTTTTGTGCTCTGAAAAAAAGAAGAGTATGTTTTTCTGCATTTATAAGATGTAATGTTTTTTTTTCATGAAAAAATATTATTTATACATATATATGAAGAATTGAAGAAAATGAAAGATAGTGAATTTAACAATTTTAAAAATAAATTAATGAATCAACATCTATTTAAAAACATAAACTTTGCAGTCACATCAATTCTTAAAGATAATGCTCATGAGTAAGGTATGAGTGACCAGGAAAATTGTCACACTCATCACATGTTGTGGGTCCTATAATTTTCACATAAAAGGATGAAAATGAGGTTAAATAAGTATTTTATCAAAGTTTGAGTGTTAAATAAAGGTAAACAAAATATGGCTTATTAATATTTTAATGTACTAATTTGAATAAGAATATGTCAAGTGGTCTGACCACAATTTGAAAAGATTCAATGATGTGATTTATATATATTAAATTTATTTGTATAATATAAGAAAATGATGATATTTGACAATTAATACATAGTATAAATATTATCATAAACATCATAAATTCTAATTTTTAAGAATTGAATAAAAAAAATAATAGTAAAACAAATATCTTTTATTATTATTATTATAGAAATGGTTTTACTAGACTTAAATTAGAAATTTAAAACCCTTTACATAGATTTAATAACACCTAATCTAATATTATTTGGATGTTAGTTTATAATTCTCTTTTCTTAATATAATAACTTATAAATTTTAATTTTTACTATAAAACATTTTATTGAAAAGTGACTATAAAAAAGTCATTGTCAATGCACCTTATTCCTGATTATAATAAGGTAGAAAACCTTAGTTTTCATTATAATAAATCCATTGTCAATAAACCTTAGTCCTCATTATATATAAAATAATGTTTTATGGTCTTTCCAATAAAAAAATATGTACTAACAAATGTATTCCTTTTAAAATAATAAATTTTAACATTAAAAATAAATATTCTTACTTTAAACCTAACATAAAAATTAAAATGATTTTAACATTAAAAATAAATATTCTTATTTTAAACTTAACATAAAAATTAAAATGATTTTATAATTCCTAGGAGTATAAGGATAAAAACAACCCGCTGAAGAAATTATCAAATGTGATATTTCTATAATAAAGATATTTTTTTGAATAAATAAGAAATATAATGAGATATTGCTCCATGTCCTTTTCATCATGAAAGAAGTTAACAAAATTAAATAGAAACAAATCATTGTTATAACTTACCACATATTATTTTTCTCTCATGTTAATCTTGAATGTAATGAACCTGATACTCTCTCTAAATAAAAGGAACACTATTTTAAATACATGTGTTCTTCTCTTATATTACAAAACCAATAATATGTTTGGGTAATATTTCTTACAATATATATATTTTTTATTATTATTTACCTTACATGAAAGAACCAATAGTGAAATAGTGAAATGCGTTCATCTTGAAGAAGTTAATGCCATTTACATGGTCATTAAATATTAATTTCCCTCTCTTGGTTGTTTAATTGGGAGGAAGATTAGAAATAACCTCATGGAACTTCTATATTTTATCTTTCCAAAATATAATAATGCTCAGATTTATTATTATAATAATGTTTAAATATTTTAAAGTAACATTTATTATTATAATAATGTGTATTATTATAAAAAGGAAAGTTGTGGTTTAAAATAAATAAGATTAAGGTTAAATTTATATATTACCAAATTATTTAAGAAACAAATTTATGTTTGATAATTATTTTAGTAACTTGACGCAAGAAAAATCAAGTGATTTGTTAGAGAAACTATATAGGTGAATAAGGAAAATTTGTTATCATTATTGGTGAATAAGCTTTTTTTTTTTTTATGTTTACATAAAAATATTTTCATGTTGAGTTAAAAGGTAGTAAGGGTAATTTAATTGATATTCTTCATCTTATGAAATATTATTTGAATTATGAAATTTAGGTTCAAAATTTTTATGGGTCAAGTAAATAAAAAGAAAGTTTTTTGACCGAAAGGAACAAAGAAAAAAAAAGGATATTATTCATATTATATATATAAAAATAACTTTTAATGTTTCTTTCTTTCTCTCAATTATAAAGACGATATTTAGATTTTTATAATTGAGACAATATTTGGATTGTTTTCGCTAATGCATATGCTATTGATTTTGATTCAATATTCACAAAAATACAAAGATAATCTCATATTTTTTTAAACCAACATTCCTTGGAATGAATTTCATTATTTCCAAGATCAATTGAAAATTTGTGCCATTATATGTTAAACGCACAAGAATAATGAACAACCAAATAAGATAATCGTGAGTTTCATTTACTATTGACAATATATACATTTATAATACATTATTATGACTATTGGTTTTCAAATACCAACTAGTCTCTTGGACTCCAATGACCTTTCACATTCCACACAATAACCCTTAGTGGATTGGGTGTCTAACACTCCCCCGCTTAATCTGAAGGGTTATATACGATTTTAGGAAGAAAATTATGAGAAGAATAAGTTGAATGTGCTCTCTAAGATGACGACATAAGGTGGGAGAACTTGAGGACTCAACCAGTGCTGGTTTAAGGATGATGACAAACACTGGAATCATGAGTGCACTTCCGAGAACTATTCCAAATATTGCAAGAAGCTAAATTCTTCTGCTAGAGGAAGTGCTTCAATTTTTTTGAGAAGGGAGAGCTCTAGGTCTCACCTGGAATGCTTTATGCAGTTCCCAAAAATATTTCAACTCTAGCTAGAAGCTGATGTCTTCTGCTAGAAGAAGTGCTCCTTAATGCTTTGAAGAGAGAGACGATCAAATTCGAAAAGGGAGGTCTTCAACATGCAGAAAAAAAGGAGAACCTAAACCTCAAAAGGGAGGTCACAACTGACGGTGTTTTAAGGAAGGCCACCAATCATATTCATGCTCAAGGGATTTTTTGTCTCTTGATACAACTTTGAATATCAGTATGGTTGTCTCTGTTTGTAGGCATAGATAGCAGCTCGAGGTTATGGTTTAGGCTTAATTTATTTATCATTTAAACTTGTGTATGACCATCAATTCCCCCCTTGTCACATCAAGTTAAGAATATGCAGAGATTTCAACTGAAATAATTTTCAATAGTCCTAAACAAATTACTTTATATGGGCAAAATATATTCTTGGTCATTGAAGCCCATTGGCAAGAAGCAATCCATCGAAGTGAATCTTTGTTCTTGTAGGAGGCTTGTTTTTGAAGCTGAATGATGAGTTTGTTGACCACACTTCTCACATGGATGAGATCAAAACAATGATATTTCACATGGCCAACTCTATCATATATTAGCATTTAACAACTGGTCATTGTGGAGGAAGAGCAAGAATAGATTAAGATGATTTTTCATGAAGCAATCCAACACTCTGAAATTTGTTGGGTTTCGAATAATATGGAATTTAATTGGACACCTCCTTGTCATATCCAAGACATGTTTTATGGTTGTTTTCGAAAAGATCTTCCCAAGGTCTGTTGATGGGCTTGGGAAGAGAAAGTTGAACATCTACATTTGCATGCAACTCTACTCTTTCAATAATTTCATTAATTTCTAGAAACTAATAGGACTTTGTCTCAATATTAAATATATTATTATTCTAAATAAAAGGAATTTTAGAATGATTCTTGCACTACTATAGATCATCCCACTGAAACTGTGACTCAAGCTATAAAAATTCAATTTTTTCTTGTGCATATTATAGATGGGCCTAAATTTCAAAGAGAGATTATTTTCTCATTTTAAGAGTGTTTTCAGAAATATATATGATTAGAGTTCTAAATAACTCTAATAAAGTACCAATTTGATCCATATAAACTTCGGAAGGTTTCTTGCAACTCAATTCATCAGCAACAATCCAAAATTAGCAAAAAAGATCAATCAGTAGCGTGTACAAATCAATATTTACTACAGTCAAATAACAAACCAAACATTATGTTGGCTAGCAATGAGGAAACATCCCAGAAAGTGAATTCATCCACCCATAAGGAAAACTAGTGAGTTAGGCCAAATGCTCTATCACTCTATATTAACATTTTTCTCAATATGCCCTCACAAAGAAGCTCTCAATAGTACCCAATCTCCAAATTACTTAAAATATCCAAAACCCCAGACGTTATGATTCTTCCATTGAACTAAACATTATGTTTATAAATAAGAATAACACCACATAAAATATTGGTTGCACCAATCCTTCCCTCCTCTAGCCCAATTTGTCAGATTTATGTTGATCGAGAATGAGCAATGATCATAGGCTTCTAAGAGACAAAACTATTGATATGTAAAACTTGACAAAAATAGAAAGGGGATAATGCTTTGAACTGTGCATTCAAAATCTCCATCCTTCCATTCATACAACATATATTAAGCAAAACCAATTAAATAAATCACAATTATCTATTGAACACAAAGTGAGATTTAGAAGTAACAAGACTATCAGAGTGAACAATTGTTCGCTCTTCCAATTGGACATCTCATTTTTCCTCAAAGTAATCAACTCAGAGAATATTAATTTATCTACATGGGTTTTAGAGTATAACAAATTGCAGCATCACTACACCAACGAACTTTATTGTCATAGCTCACTAATGTTTAACCAATGCAGGGTTTAATCAACCCACCATTCCAACCACTCAAAGGCTTATGAGACATATGCAATCAACCAACCATGTGAGGTGTTTGAAGGAAACTGAAAGCCATCTCTTTCAATTATAGGGCTCATGACATTCATCTCACAAATTCACGTGAGGTTCACCAATTCAATGCAATCAAACATACATCATTCAAATGCAAATAAGCAACATCATATGTATCAACACATAGACTAGATATTGTAATGCATAGTATTTAAGGCTTCTCTCAAGGCTGCATTCCATGTTTAATTATACATGGAGTAATTATACATGGAGATTAATGCCTCATTCACTATTTCAATGTAACAACATCACTGTAGATGTAATCTGACGTTTGGTATTCCACAGAACCCACTCACACCGCATAATACACTGATACCATACACATATATACAATTTTGAATAAATCTTCTTAGGCCAATGCTCCATTCGAAGGTTCCAGGATGGTATGATCTCAACCATTCAAAATCTCAATGGAAATACTGTAGTGGGAAATAAAATTAACAATGGAATCCTTAGTTCGCACAAAGGAAAAATACACCAAGCACAATGAACAAGACCTAACTTTCTCACATAAACAACCAAAATGACCCATATACCACTATTCCATACATAGAGCACCACATAATCCAACTCACTACTTGCGCTATACATTCAACCAACTATTGGAGAGGTAACCCATGCATAATGCCATGGTTTTCTAACATTCTATTATTAAAATTGATGCTTAACATCTCAACGAAGAGTCCACATTTTCCATTCTAGGTAGATTCTACAAGTTATCTACCTCTCAAATCTGCAATCTAGGGTAGGTGAGTTAGACAAAGCTAGTGGAGCGTTAAGATCCCTATAGACCGCTGCGCAATGAGGAATAGAACACTCAACCTTTGACAAGCAGATAAGGCAGAGCTGACAATCATAGAAGAGGGCCACAAAACTAGTGCCTCATACTTTCAACAATGCAAGAACTCACCTGCTTTGATATAACGTTAAACACATAAGAAAAGTGGAAAACCAAATAAGATAATCGTGAGTTGCATTTACTATTGACAAGATATACATTTCTAATATATTTCTATGACCCTTGGTTTTCATATACCAAATTATTTCTTAGACTCCAATGACCTTTCACATTCCACACAATAACCCTTAGCGAATTAGATATCCAACATTATTTTTTTTTTTTCTCGGTAAAAGCTAAATCTATTAAGAAAGTAAAAATATGTACAGAGAGGTTACATTTCGGGAGGAGGCCTCAGCCAGTCCTCAGCTAGAAAATCATGGATTTTACAATATAACACTTCAGTCACAATTACATTGAGGTCCTGCAGACTAGATGTAGCAAACTTATGAAATTCTGGACCTACATTGACAACCAGTACCAAAAAGTCTCTGATATAGACAAAAACAGATAACAGGGTATGCCAGTAC
Organism: Pinus tabuliformis; assembly: GCA_031772625.1. Classification (NCBI taxonomy): domain Eukaryota; kingdom Viridiplantae; phylum Streptophyta; class Pinopsida; order Pinales; family Pinaceae; genus Pinus; species Pinus tabuliformis. The sequence goes on from CM062808.1 coordinate 190,646,900, forward strand.
TTAACTTTGGACTTGCTATCCAAGACCTTAAGAGCAAAAAAACAAAACATAAGAGCAGGATGGCCACCCGGCCAGAGATTACTGTGCTGAACCGTCATGATTCGGGGATGTTGGCGCTTCCTCCCTTTCCGGACTGGGCGATGCTACCCAGGTAACACACCCTTCTTCATCTAGCACTGGCTCGCCGTTGGGATGAGTAACCAGGTGTAGGACTCCAGAGTACCTATGAGAAGGACCACCAGGTGGAACATCTATCTGAGCTGGAGTTGAATTCGGACTCTGATCCTGAACCATGGCGCTTTCCTTAGCTAGATTCGGAGGCTGAGTTTGTTCAGGAGCCGGAGGGTCTTCTTGCTGACGGCCCGCACGATACACACGCCCTGACAGATCCCCAAGCAGGATACTGTCATCTTGAGAGGGGTCGTTATCAGAGGGAGCAGAGCTGGAGGAATTACCTTCCTCTTCTACCACCGAAACAGTGAAATTGATAGTAATAATAGGCCTATTGACCTCACTCTGGAAAGAAAAGCTGGAAGTCTGAAACGAGCTGTTCGGACGAGCTCCCACAGGTTCCAGCGACGGAGGAGATGGCGGAATTGAAGAAATGGGATTGACAGTCGGGGGTACAGGATGAGCTCGACCTCCCCTATTACCATAGTTGCTGCCCCTCCGAGGAATGCCACGCCTGCGCATTTTGATAGCGGGCACCGAGAACTGATGAAGGCAGATGGAATTACAGTGACACAGAGAGGAGGGAGCTCTGGAAACCTCCTGAATTCTTCCACGCCAAACACACATCGTAATGCTGCAAGACAGGAGCGGCTTGGTATTAAAGAGCAATGTAACATTAATGCCATGAGCCGGTAGCAGTACCCAAAACCCATGCGCCTTCATGTTTGCCATGCGCGAGGTGAAATCAAACCAGTTTCGAGACATCTCCAAAGTTAATGCTACCACCTTGAGCCTATAAATTCCAACTACCTCCTGTACCGTGCGGTACGCCCTGATGCCAGCAATGAAGCGAGCTGGCAGATCAGTGAGGCTTGACATTGTTACCTGGAGGGAGCACCCACATCCGGGTAGATATCCAACATTATTAAATAACATCTAAAAATTAATTAAAAAAACCTATATAAAAATGTGGAGAAATAAAATCTAAACAACCATTTTCCACGAATGATAAAGGTGCCATTGGAATGATAAAGGTGCCATTGAAAAATCTATTGTATTATCAAAGACTTAAACGTTTATTATATTTTATAAGGTATTTGGTGGAAGAAACAATCGTAGATCCCATCCTATTTTAATTTGCTAAAGCTAAAGCTAATGTTATGGAATGCACTTTATTAAGGAGTTAAGAGTGTCCTTTATATTTAAAAATAAATAAAAATTAAACCATTATAAATGCACAGTGGATTTTTTTTCAGAGAAGTCGTTATTAATAATTTTCGTTACAGAGTATTTAAGATTATTTAAGAGATTAATCATAGAAGTTAAATCTTTTCATTAATTATATAAATGAGATGGTAAATTTTCTTTGTATTCGGGGAAAAAGGATAAATATATTTTCCCATATTTATAGAATATGGTTTAACTTAATATTTTATTTTATTTTATTTTATAAATAGATTTAGTAAACATTAAATAACGAGAAATAACCAAATTTATAAATTTAATAGTTTTATAAATATAATATTCGTAATCATCTACTTACAACTATAAACTATGTGATCACATCAAATTTAAAATATATTTCTCACAAGTACAGTATGAATGGAAAACAAGGGAGCCAGTGTCGTAGCGATAGTCTCTACCGGGATTGGGTTGAGAAAGTTTAGGTAGACCAGATTAGTGCTTGCAAGTGTTTCTAGCATACATCAACAGCGAGGCCGTAATTAGACCGAATACCCATTTGTCTCAAAAACAGCTCCGGAGGCCTGTAGTCTATGGTGATGACCTTATGACTCATTCAACGTGCTTGTATTCCAGCAAGACCAAAGTCAGATATCTTTATCGTTTGGTTCTCTGTTATGAGAATGTTTTGGGGCTTCAAATAACGATGTAGCACATTGGCAGAGTGCGGATAGTTAAGGGCTCTCAATAGTTGTGAATCATAACATAATGAATTTGTTAAACCATGCTAAACTCCATCCGATTTTAAGACTTTTAGTTGCAACTCGTTTCTGTGCCATCCGAATGACTTGAACCCCATCCGATTTTAAGACTTTTAGTTGCAACTCGTTTCTGTGCCATCCGAATGACTTGAACCGATTAGAAATGCATTGGTCATCATAAATTCAATTTATTACATGTCTCAAGAAATTTTAATTAAAAACAACTTCAAGATTTCCAAGAAAAACCAGATTTAAGATAACACCGGTTAGATCAAGTTAACAGTGGCTACAATATTTGCAAGAAAAATAAGTTAACAACAACTAGAGGAATTGCGGGAAAATTTAAACTAAGCCTCCACAAATTTTGACCAACGCCTCCCATATTTCAAGAAATTTCCAAACAATGGCTGGAATGCTTCTTAAAAAAATTGAAATGAACAACAGCTATCAGGTTTGAAAATCAAACGAACAATTGTTAACGGTTTCAAGAAGAAAATAGAATTAATTAGGAAACACAGCCTACCTAAAGGAAGTATGGGTTTTGAAGTGCAACATCACTATGTATGCTGGTACAGTTTTAGTATCCTACACTACTATATATGAACTGTGTTAACGTGTTAATTCTATTGGATTCTAAGATATTTACATAGTCTACACTCTAGCAACTAACTAAAAAAGTTGATCCAGAATTCAAGCGGGAAATATCAACATTAAAACGTCAAACGAGTGTATGCATAAACAAAAGCACGTCGATGTCCTTATAGTTCAGAGCAACCATCACGTTTCGAAGTCAAACAAACAATGACGCATTCTTGAGTACGGTATATATCCGTCGGCTTGAAACATGATCCCTTACAGCAGAAGGCTTATTTTCAAGAGGCAACTGAGATTTTCAGAGATTTGGCTTTTTCTCATAACCATATTATGCATTCATTCATTTAATTGATGAGTAAATTAAAGAAATAGCCAAAGAATATATAAAAAGTAAATTATATATATAATAATTAATTCTTTAAAAAGAACGCGTGCAATGTCCTAATTTGCATGCTTTACACTTGTCCAGATCGACTATTTCACCTTGAACCTTTCTCCTGTTGAGTGTTACTCCAACATCTCATAAAAGAGATATACCACTGCGTTGATAACTTGAAATTTTTTATGTCACTTAAGACCACGGACGCTGGATTCACGCCTTTACTGACCTCAGGAGAAGTTCTTTACTTTTCACTAGTTCCCAGGTCTCAAATTGAACCAACGCATGCAATGTCCTAATTTGCATGCTTTACACTTGTCCAAACTCGATCCAACCCTGCCTTCCGCACTTCATTTGCACTGTGTGTTTCGATAAGATTCCTCTCTGAGTATACACTTGGTGATGGAGGGCTTGTAACCCTTCCAATGTTCACCATGGTTAGCTATTGTTAGTTGTTGAGCTACTAGTTTGGCTTTACACTTTTCTAAGGGATTTTCAACACCAGGAGGCCATCCCTTAGGTGAGTGGTGGCACATTTTATGTCTATTGTGTTATTATTGCCGTGATTTGGTTCCCATTTTCTGTGTTTGGGATTCTAATCCACCTTTCATTTGGTTGTTGACAGGTTACAGTTCGACGACCTTCCTCCTTCGCATGCAGGCTCAAACCATTAGGGTTTTGTTAAAGAAAGTTTACGGTGCTCTGAATTTTATAAAGTTAACAACACTCTAATTTATATACACTGTTTTAAATGCTACTCTCTTTTTTTCTGCTTTAAACTTCTGATCTTTGCCCTGAAATAAGATTTAGAGAAAGGTTACGGTGCTTTGAATTTTATGAAGGTTACGGTGCTCTAATTTATTTACACTGCTTTAAATGTAATGGATGCTTTTTGTCTTTTTAATTTCTAGTCCTTGCCCTGAAATAACATTTAAATAAAGGTTCAGGCACAACAAAACTAGATTTTTTCCAAGAATCATCACTCTGCCTATTGCTCTTTTTCCCCAATTTTGATGCCATGGCTGGGCCTGCTCCGAGCATTGCAGAATTTAGTCGAAGAATGAAGTTGGTACACTTCAGTCATGTTCTTATCTTCTGCTCTCTACAAAGTTTGTGCACAAATACAGTGGTTGCTTCAAATGGTAAGAAATTATCCCTTTTCTATGTACAAATCCATTATTTCTCTGATATAAAATTTAAAGAATATTAAAGTTCCATGAAAGGGTTTAGCAATCATATCATACATATGAGTTTAAGGTTTGGTATGTTGCTTCTGAAATTACAGAGGCACCATATTACAACGCTTCCGCTTATACACAGGTATTGATATTCTTCTGCTCGATATCCTCAATGCTTTCATTTCAACCCTGCAGACTGGACCCTTCTAGCTAATTATATTTTGTTTTGCAGTGTGAACCCTATCCTGCAGCGTCGCTTTACGGTGGGGGGATTATTTGAAATCCAGGTTTTGATAATGGAACCAACTGGTGGATTGGTTTCGGGAGCGCCAACGTCGCACTGCAAATACAGAGTCAGGATAATGGCAATAAATATCTTGTGGCATCAAATCGGCAAGAAAGCTTTCATTCGCCCGCTCAAACTTTGGGAAATTTAAGGCAAGATGTCAAGTATGCTTTGTCAGGTAATAAATTGGTTACCAGATACTGTTGTGCAAGATCGATATTCTTTAGAAACCTTTAACATTATTGAGTTTGATATGGCCTGTGTGGGGTTCAATGTGTACAGCGTGGGTGTAGGTCAGATTGGGGAACTCTACTTTAGTTACAGCAATTGTGTTGAAGTGTCATATGGGCAACTTAATAACACAAACAAGGTTTGTATCTTTGTTTTTGTTCTATTTTTAGTATAACTATTTTACCGTAGATTGAATAACTGCTCAAATTTGGAATTTTAAAATACCTTTTAGCGCTTCTTCTACATGTGAGTCTGTAGAAATCCATTGCTTCTTCTACAGATGAGTCCGTAGCTATGAATCCCTATGTACTGTACTTGCAGCACTTGCAACAAGCGAGGGCCAGGGAGAGGGCCAGTGGTTGAAGAGGCAAATTCTTGGTACACTGTTGTCACGGTAGGGTAAGACCACTATTCAGCTGCGCCTCTTCTTCAGAGCTCCTGAGGTTGTCCAACATTGTAAACCTATGGGGATTTTAAGATGGATGAGCATGTGTGGCAGGTGTAAGCAAGTTGTGTGGCAGGTGGCAAGTGTAAATGTCAAGTGGCAGTCGATGCATGAGTTTTTTGAAACTTTGGATAAAACTTTGTTAGTCATTTTTGATACTTTGGATAAAACTTTGTTATTCATTTTTGAAACTTTGGATAAAATCTTGTTAGCCATGTAACATTAGCTCGAGATTCGTGAAGGTTCCAACAAGAATCTCAAATCAAAACTTTGCATAAAATTTGCATGAAGGGAAATTGCAACCTGAGAGTTTGGTTTAATTTTGATAGCGCACAAATTTTTTGGTCAAAGGACTGATTAATGCCTGGTCAACGCCGTATCGATTACTAGAGTCCCTGCATTGCCGAAGGCAACGACTAATAAAAATATAAACCTACCACATGTAATGGGTCTTGCACTTTCCATAAAATGAAGGAAAATATGAGAATAAAATTAAATAAACAATTTATTAAGAAATTGAACACAGAAATCCAATATTAAATATAATAATTTATTTATTTTTTCAAATAAAACTGGAAATATTAGAATTTAAATATTCTTTTAAAAATACACGATTTGTTAGATCACTTAATATCATTTATAACGAAAACAAAATTTTTAAAATTAATAAATATAAATGAAAAATTATATTAAAAAATATTCATTACGTAGGATATAAAATTGTTACATATAACAACATGATATCTTTTGTCACATGGAACTGCTCGTTGGAAGGCCAAACAACTTTGCATTAACCAACATATGATACATTGGAGATCAATGTCATATGGTGCAGATATGATAGTATCATAATATCCTTTCAATAAACTATTAATGGTATGTTCATTACCTTGTAAAAGTGAAGAAAAGAAAAGAGGAGACTTTTGTCTTGCGTGTGGGTTACATGTTAAAGTGTGTAATCAGCACTAGTGCATATTATCAAAGGTAGGGTTTTAAAAGTTTTATTAAGAGTTAAACGATAAGATGGGTATATTATTGGGTTTGATGGTGATGTAATTGATATTTTTTTTTAATTTCAATGTAATATTTTAATTTAAAAAGGTTTTATAGGTTGGATATATAATTTTGAGGGTTAATGATAGGGTTAGTTTGGGTAGTTATTAGAGTTCAAGAAGACTCGAGAACTAATTCAATTGTTTCCTATACAAATTTATATGCAAAATATGTACATAATTATTTGTGATTGACTAATATACATTTGATTTGGTTTCTAGTCTCGTGTGTTTTACAGTGGTATCAGAACACGGTTGATTTGATCTGTTGAATGTGAGCCACTCGTTTTGTGGCCATGGATGTTTGTTCCCTATTGAAAGACCATGTTTTCCCTGCACGTTATTGAAATATTTTGTTTAGAACATTTGGAACCTTTCACACTACCAAACGCTGACTGCATATGTTACTGTAGAAATCGAAGAAATCTCATCAATGTGCACCTGCCGGAAGTCTAGAAAATTGTTGAGAGAACTGCTGCAAGCGTTCAGTAAGTTTGCCTCTTCATTAACTATTTTTTTGTTGAACTTTGGGTGTCCTGGTAAACGTGACTTCCTGTCACTCACTTGAGAGGAAGCTCTAATTCAAGGTCTCTGGGAATAATGAGTCATATAGCATTGACAAGTCTGGAAATTGTATTTTGAAGAAATTATTTTTTAGTTCATAAGTACGTGTGGCTGTAACTATCGTTTACACCAAATATTTTGGCTAATAGAGGTAATGACGACATGCTTAACTCACTCACATGGCCTCTCATGATATAATTTTTTATTTGTCGATTTTTTTATGCATCAGCTATTTGTGTTTTTTGAATCAGTGGCATGATGATGTTTTTTCAATTTTGAAAAATAAAACAATGGTGTGGTCATTATAAATTTGTTGTTTGTACAATTTTATTCTTTTATAAGAAAATCCTTGTAGAAAATTTGATGGAGCCACGCCCTAGCCCCGTTGGATATTTGCGATCTCCCAGCCAGAGGTACGATTTTCAACACATGAGGAATGCTGCTTCTAAATTTTAAAATCCCAACCAGAAACTAAGGAAAGTTGTTGAATGCAGAATTTTAGTTTCCAAAGTGAAGAAAAAAAATGAGCGGAGGAGTAGATAGGTGTTGTGATAGTTGCTTGATATAAAGGAGAAGGAAGTGATTTTTTATCGGTTAGAACATGTCACCATTGAGATGTGATGTTGGCATGTTTGAAGGTGAAAATATTTTCGATTTATTCTAGGAGGTGACCATGTCAATGTAACTCAAGCGGTTGGGACGGGAGAGAACCTATATGGGGCATCTATTTCTCTCTCGACTCTAGATATTAACGTCCAAAGTGTGTCAGTGTGATAGATTAAGTTTACATGCATTTTGTAGAAATCAAAGTAGGTGTAACGTATTTGAGATTCACGGGTTTTTATGAAGTTGTGCACATAAAAAAATGTGATTGATTAACTAGCCACTTATACAATTTGATCCGAAGCTAAGCCATGTTTTTGTCCAAGATAAAAGAATAACTGGAAAGTGTACGAAACTCCAAGTCTGACATATGTGAGTAAGACAGGACACCAGTTTGAAGAATCGATAACACATTTTTTTCGGTTAGGAATTTTTTGACTAAAAGAATTCTTATTGAAGATTGCCCAGCATTAATTTGGAGATAATTTTTGTATTTTCCTTGGTGAGTAGATATTAAAATGATCATCCTACAATTTAGATATTAAAAGAAATATAAAAGAATTTTTTGGTTTGGAGAAAAAAAAAAAATTAACAATCATAGTAAAAAGTTTGAGAGAGTTAATTTAATATTATTTTGCTGAACAAAAGGATTTTTTTTGGGTAACGACATTCCATAGAAAAAAAATTATATATGGTGGAAATAGTGATATTGGCAGTAATATATGTTTGAATTGGATGAGTGGAAGCTTTACAAGAAGATTCTTTTGAATCATAATTACTTTGCTTCATCATAAGGGTTGTTGATTTGAAAGGAGAGAAGCTATGGAAAAAGTTTGGTGAAAGTTTTTAAGAAGCGATTTATAGAGAAGAAAATAGTGGAGTTCAATCCTACTTTTTATTCATATTTTAATTATTACTTGTCAAATTATGTTGTAAATGGGTGCATTTTTTGTTGAACCAGACACTTGGTTAAATCATCATAAATTTATTTGTATTTGGTGCATTTTCGGTGGTAGCCGACACCCTTGTTTTCAAAGTTATTGCTAGAGAACATGGCCAAAATCGATGATTTTCTAAATTTTTTGAACAATTTAATGTCGTCTACTATTAATAAAAGTGAACAAGTGATGAAGGACATGTTCTCTGACATTCAATCATGTTTGCAAAATGTTAGAATCATAATTTTATTCTTGGATCTAGAATCTGAGTTTCAGTGAGAGGAATTACATGAATTACAAAAGAAGAATTTTGAGCCTATTCCTATTTAGAAACATAGTTTGTTTGAGCCCAATCATGAGCTAGAAAACTATTAGAGTAATGAAGTGATATCAAGCACAAATTTGGGTGCAGTGGAAAGTCATGTTCATGAAAATTGATGCAGGAGCATCCAACACCCTTAGTCAAAGGGAGGAATCCAAAAGCAGAGCGAAGAGGAAGACATGGAACAAGGGAGAAAAATAGGGGAAAATCTATTTTAAAACAAATTTAAAGGATGGAATGGATAAGTCTCAAAGACTTTATAAATTATAATCTACCTTGCATGCATTAGCATGCTTTAAGGGCTTTTGTTAGAGGATATGATCGGATCCTTTCAGTGATCCGATCCAGTAATCCAATGTTCTTTATATATATGAACCTGCGTGTTCAAGTTTGGGAGACAGAGCAATAGTTAGATACAATGTAGTCGAAAGGAGAATTTGTCCTAAGGCTGAAATGCCTTAGAATTATAACCGCACAATGTTAATATAATATATGGGTGTTCCAGTGTTGATTGTGTGCTGTATGTATCTCATATATATACATGTGCGTGTGTGTGTGTGTGTGTGTGTGTGTTAAGGGATTGGAAGCCAACATTTATAAGTATGTTCATATGTTGCAAGTTGATCGATCATCGATCACGGAAAGGATTGATGGCGGCACAGAGACACAAATAGAAGTTATGCGTGAATGGCAGAGGTTGTGGCAGAACTGTGTTTAACACAGAATTCCTTCAAATGGCGAAAGATTAAGTTAAGGAGAAAGCAGCAAGAATATATAGGAGCCATTGTTTCTCTCATAGATCAACGGTTCAGATGAAATTGTAGACGAGCGGAGAGCTCATATTGCATCGGTGAAACCATTGTAATGATATCGGGTAGGCACTTTGAAGCGGACAGAGCCTGGCCTGGAGGGGTAGTGAAAATCGATCGTGTGAATAAATATCAAACGTCAGATCATGAATCAGATCAACGGTCGCAATTGCATCACTAAATCACAATCGGAGGAGTTAGGACTAGTGGTCAATGGGAATGCCAATGGCTGATGACTGATAATGTGATATCTCTGATAAGCTGACTGGCGATCGGAGATTGGATTTGTCAGTAGTCGGAGGTCGGCATTACATCAGTGCTGAGGAAAGCGGAAGAACGGACCAGATAACCCTTATAGATGCAGGTGTATGTTTTTTGAAGTCTGACATTTAGGATCAGAGTGGGATTTACATGGTTTTCCCGTGTATTTCATAATATGTGTTGCCGAAGTGTTAAAGCTTTAATGCTTAACTTAAAGCTCCCGATAGTTCAATGGTTAAAGGGGGCTTAAGGCTTAAGGCCATATGTACACTTCCGATATAAAAGTTCAATAAAGTTATATGATCAGGGTCTAATGTAAGTCCACGGTTAAAGGCTTAGGGGCTAAAGAAACGCCTTCAATAGGCTTTGTGGGCCATAACCCATAGGCCTCAAGATTGATTTTGTAAAGGAAAGGGATTTTGATTAACCCCCAAAATCTTCTTTCCATCATTTGGTATCAGAGAAGATGAAGATTCTACGTGCAAAGGAAGATAAAAGAAATTCCTAAGAGAAGGATTCCAGAGAGAAGGAAGAGGAGAAGGAGGTACAATTGATAAAGCTAGAGAGCTTATGGTCTTACTATCACATAAAGAATGAAAACAGAAGGTGAGAAGATTGCAACAAACTTAGAGCATGGAGTGCTCATATGGTTCCAGAGGAGAGAACTTGAAGGATGCCAAAAGACCGAGAGAGGAGAGCTTGGTGAGGTATCATGTAGCAAAAGGAGACTGTTACTACAGGGGTTTGGTTGCAGCTCACAGAAGACCATGAATGCAGTTCCACTGAAGAAGTGAAGTATCAGTGGGTAGAATTGCTAAGAACAAGGAGAATCATATGACTAGGAGGTAATAAATTTTTGTGCCCCAGGAGTCTGATGCAGGAGCATCCAGCACCCTTAGTCAAAGGGAGGAATCCAAAAGCGTAGCGAAGAGGAAGACGTGGACCAAGGGAGGAAAACAGGGAAAAATCTGTTTTAAAACAGATTTAAAGGATGGAATGGATAAGTCTTGAAGACTTTATAAATTGTAATCTGCCATGTATGCATTAGTGTGCTTTAAGGGCTTTTGTTAGAGGATATGATTAGATCCTTTCAGTGATCCAATCCAATAATCCAATGTTCCTTATATATATGAACCTGCGTGTTCAAGTGTGGGAGACAGAGCAATAGTTAGATACAATGTAGTCGAAAGGAGAGTTTATCCTAAGGCTGAAATGCTTTAGAATTATAACCGTGTGGTGTTAATATAATATATGTGTGTTTCAATGTTGATTCTATGTTGTATGTATCTCATATATATATATGCGTGTTAATGTCTTAGAAGCTAGTATTTATAAGTATGTCCATATGTTGTAGGTTGATTGATCATCGATCACGGAAAGGATCGATGGCAGCATAGAGACACGAATAGAAGTTATGCGTGAATGGCAGAGACTATGGCAAAACTGTGTTTAACACAAAATTCCTTCAAATGGTAGAAGATTAAGTTAAGGAGGAAGCAACAGGAATTTACAGGTGTCGTTGGATCTCTTATAGATCAATGGTTCAGATGAAATAGCAAATGAGTAGAGAGCTCATATCACGTCGGTGAAACCATTGTAATGATATCGGGTCGACGCTTTGAAGCGAACAGACCCAGGCTTGGAGGGGTAGCAAAAATTGATCACGCGAATAAATCTCAACCATCGGATCATGAATCAGATCAATAGTTGTGATTTCATTGCTAAATCACAATTGGAAGATTTAGGATTGGCGGTCAATGGGAATGCCAATGGCCGATCAGAGATAATGCAATATTGTCGATAAGACGATCAGCAATCGAAGATCGGAGTTTTCGGTATGTGAAGGTCGGCATCGGATCAGTGTTGAGGAAAGTGGAAGAACGCAGCTGATAACCCTTATAGATGCAGGTATATGTTTTTTGAAGTCTGACATATAGGCTCAAAGCGAGATTTATATGGTTTTCCCATGTATTTCATAATATGTGTTGCTGAAGGGTTAAAGCTTGAATGCTTAACTTAAAGCTCCCGATAGTTGAATGGTTAAAGGGGGCTTAAGGCTTAAGGCCATATGTATGCTTCCGGTATAAAAGCCCAATAAAGTTATATGGTTGGGGTTTAATGTAAGTCCACGGTTAAAGGCTTAGAGCCTAAAGAAACACTTCCGATAGGCTTTGTGGGCAATAACCCACAGGCCTCAAGATCGATTTTGTAAAGGAAAGGGATTTTGATTAACCCCCAAAATCCTCTTTCCATAAAAAATGTATGCAAGAGTCATTTGCATACAGACGTGAAGTCTGTCATCACCAAAACTTTTATAAGAACATGGGAAGAGATTATACATAATAAACACATAATTGGTTTGGGTTACAAGAGGATATTCTAGTTGTATCTTTTCACATTCCATATTCTTCTAAACCAATACAATTCGGAAGTGTTGAATTTTTGTACGGTGTTGTTCCAAAACAAGTTGATAGATGTAAACAGTGTAACAGAGTTAGACATGTGAAGGATTGGTGTTTTGATATTCACCCATGTGAGCATTGTGGAAAATAAAATTATCATACAAATAGATGTTTCAGAAAGAAGTCTAATGCAAGAGAGAAGGTAAATTTCAAATGGATTACCTCTTGGGATTGGACGAGTACAACAAAGAAGATTTACAAGGCATACCAAAGGATATGTTTGAGAGTGATGACCAGCCTTGCAGTGACGAGGAGTAATTCTCACCCTATATCTGACAAGGAGGAATAGTTGATGGTCTACTACAGGGTTGAGTTCGAGATGTCAAGCAATCCTGAGTCAAAGTTTACTTGATCGGGTTTATTGAGCACTTGTATGTTTGGAATTGTTTGAGGAACTGCTGTAATAGTTCCAGAGTTGGTGGTCAACTTAAAACCACATTTTTTATTGATCCAAGAACTGCTATGAAGGATCTAGAGTTGGTGTTGGTTGAGACTTTGAGTTCTCCCAATTTGGTTTGTGGTCATCTTTAAAACGACCATTGAGAGACATTAAGCTCTTGGCTGAGATGTATTTCTGCATTTTGAGCTCTCCTTTTTGGACTTTGGTACATCACTTCGGATTAAGGGGGAATGTTGGACAACTAATCCTGAGGGTTAATGAGAGGGTTAGTTTGGATAGTTATTGGAGTCCAAGAAGACTCGGGAACTAGTTCAGTTATTTCCTATATGTATTTAGATGCACAACACGTACATAATTCTTTATGATTGATTAATATACATTTTATTTGGTTTCCAGTTTTGTGTGTTTTACATTATACACCAATTTGGTGTTTGGTTTGGCCATGACATTAAAATTAGATGATGATGATAATAATAATAATAATAATAATAATAATAAAATTCTCTTTTTTAATAGTTTATAAATACTTGATAAAAAAATTATATAATGATTAAGAAGCATGATCGAGAAGTTAACTCAGATGATGATAATAATAATAATAATAATAATAATAATAATAATAATAATAAAAATTATATAATTATTAAGACGCATGATCGAGAAGTTAACTCAACTAGCATGTATACTGAGGTGAAATAGAAGGAGATATTTTTTTGTTATAGGTGATTGAAATTCTCCTTGTCTTATATTTCTTTGTTAAATGGAAAGTAATTACAAAATAAATTATATATGAATTATGCTTTGTATTAACCTATGATTATACGAAAATACAATTGTGCCTGTATTTTTTATTTTTAGTTGTTTTCATTTGTTTTCTAAGGCAATAAAAATCCCTATTGAATGAACCTTTTCCAAAATATCCATATTCCCCACCTCCTCGATTCTTAGGTTTTACAAGATAATATTAAATTCACTCATTTAATACCCAAGCTATTGCTTACAAGTCACTTTGGATTATGAGACGTACTGACATTCATGTTGAGTTAATTTTTTTCTGGCAAATTAGCTTATGACTTTCAATTGTACATTTGATTATGTTTTCTCTCATAATCGCCATCTCTAATAAATAATCTATCCTTATTAGTGGCCACAATTATAGCATGTGGATACAATATATGGAAATCATAATAAAGATTAAAGTTATTTGTTATTTTACTAAAACATTTTCTCCAATCCCTAAGAATGAAAACAAAAAGTAAACTTTTAGTGAGAAAAACATTGTAGTTCTTGGATTAATGAAAACCTATATCTATATCAAGCTTTGGCTAGATAGAAGTGAGATATATTATGTACATTACGTCTTGAAGAAGCTGAAGATGTTGTTTAAGATGAGAAAAAGAATTTATATGGGAAAGGAGGATTTGATTTCTCTTCCGCCTCTTTCCACTCATAAGATTGAACTATATTTCTCATTGTTCAAAGAAATGCAATGGAGATTTCATGATTCCAGAAAGAATTTTGAAAGGTGTATGGTTAAGTTATCGAATAGATCTTGATCAATTACAGGACATGTGGTGATGTTGTCTATTAAATACTTTGTACAACTTGTGTTTCGAAAAAAAATATGGTAGGTGTTATGCCTTTGTTTCTTTTATCATGATAAATGCCCTTTATCAAATTAATGAGATCATGTAGCAAAAGTGATTAGTAATATTATTATATTTCTAAATAATAATCTCTCGAGTTATATCTTAATTATTATAATCTAGGTTTTAAGAAATAAAATGAAATAAATTAGAAAGAAAATTTCTAAATAATAATCTCTCGAGTTATATCTTAATTATCATAATCTAGGTTTTAAGAAATAAAATGAAATAAATTAGAAAGGAAAATAAAGTAATGACATTATATATATCTTAGATAAGACTTATAAAGATTAAGTAAGCATAAAATGCCTTTTAAATACAAATTATCAGCGAATAGACCGTATAGACCATTAATTGTAGCTTTTAAAAATCATTATAATTCTAAGAAATCAAGAGAATATATAAGTTCATATTAATTTGTTAACTCGTTAACAATGTAAACAATAAGCATATAGAGATCATATAAATAAGATTATTTTTCAAATTTGATTTATTTAGTTAACCATGTAAACAATAAGCATATAGAAATCATATAAATACGATTATTTTTCAAATTTATATTGTTTATAAATAATTAAGAAAATATAGAAGAAAAGAATAGTATAACAGCAACATCTATTTTCTTGTCTATAAACACAATAAATAATTTAGCTAATTTTTTTTTTCTTATTAGCTTCTGTGTTTCATTACTATGGTTTCCCCACTAATGAATCTAGAAAGCTTTAGGTCAAATTCTGCTATGGTCCCACTGTTTCTGTAAACCATGGCATTTTTTGTGATTAAACCTGAATAAAGGCTTTTGAGTTCTATTGTAAGCTACCTCAACCAAGCGACTGGGGAAAAGTGGCCAGGATAAAAGAATAAAGTTGAGATCAACTCCAACTCAGCCATGACATTTTTTTAGCTATTAACTATTGATTAGTTACTTTCGCGAGAAAGTGCGAGATTCTATGAGAGAGATTGTAAAAGTTATATGTTGGAAAATTTGTTTACAAGAGGAAATTATTACAGTTGATTTTATGCCCTTTAGATCTTGTAATAAATCTACATTTGTTATGCTTTATGTTTATGACATCACGGAGTTAATAGAGAATTTTTTGCTCGAATATATTTTGGTGAAGTTGTATTATTATGCAAGGTGAGTAGCAAAGCTAAACGAAATGATATATCGTAGAAAGATTTACGTGGAACGGTAACATTGATAAGCAATCATAGGGATAACGTTGATGTTGATGTTGATGCTTTAGATTTATATTGAACGGTCACATTGATAAGCAATCATAGGGATAACCATGATGTTGATGCTATTGTAAAGAATTTAAATGGTTATTGTATATGAATTGAAATGATGTAAGGTTAGGTGCGTTCCATGATTCTTCTACCCCAAACCCAAGAGTTTTGGGTGAAAAGTTGTAAATCTTTTTTCCCTTGGAAAAAGTCGTAATTTCTATTAATTTTGAAAATTACATTTTGTAGATACCAAAGCATTGCAAAGACAAGGATATGTAGCCTGACAAAAACTGGTTGACACAAGGGTGAAGTACAGCGGAAAAAACTGATAAAATAAACCATGCCTGGAGCACTGAGATGCCAGATAGGGGGAAGATCAAGTTTTCCTCCCCTTTTACTTCTCTACCTCGCACCACTCGCCTTGGGCCGGATGCATGGGAACAAGTTGAAGTGGGTTTTCCTCACCGGGTCAAGGATTTTCCTTGTCAGAGTCCGAGGTCTCTGATTTATGCTGCCTTTTGGTTCCACTGAGTTCCATTGTGTCAAAAGCCTTTTCCGGTTGCGATTCCATGGGCACTTGTGGAGATTGTTTCTGCGGTTCTGCTTGGCTGTTCTCATTTGGGATGGGCAATTCCTCCTCACCTGCTTCCTCTTCCTCAGGGTCTGGTGGGGGGAATGTCCACCCTTTTTTTTTCCCGGATTTCCTCCTTCTTTGGCTGTCTTTTTTGGAATCTGGGCAGGCATTTTGTAGGTGCCCTGTCTGCCGACATATTCTGCATCGGAATGTTATATTTTCATAATCTATTGTTTGCATCCAGCTACGATCTTTATGCTTCAGTACTATGTGGTCTGGTAATCCTTTACTGAGATCAACTTCCACACAGATACGTGCGAAAGTGTAGATTCCATCTTCCACTCGCTGAGTATCCATTTTAATATATCTACCTAAGGAGTTTCCGATGCATGCGAGAGTCTTTTGGTCCCAAAAATTTGCAGGGAGGTTATGTATTCGTACCCATACTAGCATCCTGAAAATGATGAAGGAGTTTGCATCAAACTCTCGGGTCCAAGGTGTAATGAAGAGTCCTGAAGATCACCAGAACCATGGTCCCTCCTGAATTACTAGGGCCCTGACCTCTTCTGAAGGGAGTTTGACTATAAAGAAACCTTTGGAGCAGAGCATGATGTCACAATTAAGAGACCATTTTGTGAAAATCCAGTGAAAAAGGTCCATGGGTTCTGGCCAAAAACAGTTGAAGTGACAGATGAGGGCTTGCTTTTCATAAATGTTACATGCCTCCTCTACTTCTGTTGTATCTATTGTTAGTTTAGGTGTATAGTTCAATTGCTCCACGATATATGGGCTAGGTTCCGTTCAGGCCTACTGTGGAGCTGCAGAAGAAGATTTTCCCCCTTGTAGAATATGCTTGTAAGATGTTCCTTCGCTTCTGTGCTGCTGGTGTGGTTCTAGGCTGTGTTTTGCTTTGGATCCACTACCCCCTTCTGTTTGTTTTCGTGGGCCGCTGGCTGCTACACCTCCACACAGCCTCATGTTGAGTATAATATTAGATCCTGGCTTGATGTTGTAGTCGTCAATTGCTCTGTGATCTTGTAATGATCTTCCCTCAGAGAGCAGATGTTGATATCCTTCCGGGAAGCCAATGTGATTGGCAATGTTTTTCTTCAGATTTGAGACATTGTCTGAAGCTTGAACCCAGATTAGGGTTGATTTCCCAGAGGGGGGCTTTACAATGATTTGGAAGCGAGGATCTGGTAAAGTTTCCGCCACAGAGACCGTGGGAGCTGTTCTCCTCTGTTTTGTATTCAGGCTATCCTCGTGCCATATAGCCCCTTCTGAGATCTGGGGAACCAGATCGGTGAAGAGTGCCTGTGCGAGACCCATCACCACTACCGAACAATGCTTGTTGTAAGCGCAGTGGACCAGGTAGCTGAAGTTTAGCGCGTCCCAGTCCCGATGGCCTTTCGCAAACCAGAGTTCCAGAGTTCTTGGATCTTGGCGTTTCCTTTGATTGTTGTCCGGATCGGGTAGATCCAGGCCAGATCTGGGGTGTTTGTATCTGTTCACGGCTGGAGGGAGCAGATCCGCTTCGTGCGGCCAGCCTCCGTTGATTTCAGCGTTTGATCCGATGGGAAATCCTGCAGATCCAATACCCACAGTGCCCAGGACCCCCTTCCTTTTTCCTCCCGTGGCATTGTTCTGAGCATCCGGCTTTCCTGCGCATTTCTGAGAGTGGCTCGTCCAGATCCCTGTTGCAGTGGGCATGAGCGCTGCATTGTCTTTGTTAATTCTCTGATTCAGAACCCCCCTTCCGCTGTGGCCGAGATATGCCGCCGTTGAGGGCGCATGAAGGTTCCGGGCATAATCCAGAGTTCCGTGTTTCGATTCCACGCTGCCTGGGATGTCTTTCCCAGCTTCTTGTTGTTCGTGGTGAAGGGTTGTAGGGGCGGCCATGGCAGCAGTCCTCTGCAAATCGACCCGATAGTCCCGAAATTGTAAATCTTAGCCTTAGGATGCTTCCAATTTCTGGTATGATAGGAAGACATATATTGTAGCATGATGTTTCAAACCATAGGGTGGTAATTGTATTTTTATGTTACCTTGATGTTGTGAGAAATGTTGAATATTTTATTGCAAAGGGAATGTGTGAAGTAGTCACAAGATATGAGATGGTTTTTACTAATTAATAGTTAACATGACATCTAACGTGTTGAAGAATCATCATAAAGAACTTTCTCAGTGCAAAAGGAATGAGAACACCATATACATCAAAATTAATATTATAATTACTTTTATTAGTGAGTCTAGAAATTTAGAGATATTGTTTACTTACAAGGAATGAGAACACCACACATACATGAGAACTAATATTATAATTAATTCCTCCAATGAGTCGATAAATTTAGAGTTATGTTTTTGGCTAGGGACTAATGAATTAACATGTCGATGGACCATCATACAGAACATTCTGATTGCAAAAAGAACGAGAACACCACATACATCAAAACTAATATTATAATTACTTCAACTAATGAGTATAGAAATTTAAAGATATTGTTTGGTTAGAGACTTATAAGGAATGAGAACGCCACATAACTTAAAACTAATATTATAATTACTTCCACTAATGAGTCTATAAATTTAGAGATATTCTTTGTTTAGAGACTTATACTTTTGATAGCCAACCATAATTTCCCATTATATTTATTATAATTACGAATATGCAAAAAGTTATAAACTCTATTATAATAAGAATGTAAGAATTATTATTTATGATAAGAATAAAAAATAAAAAATAAAAATATTTACCGTTCACTATAAAGGAAACTTTTTTGTACGATAGAAGAAATAGTGATTTTTATTTTTAGTATAGAAGAATTAATAATTTTTATTAATAATTTATCTTTATTATAAGGAATAATTGCTCAGGGAGAAAAATTTTAATTTAATTATTAGTAATTTTTAAGTGGATGTTAAAAATTTAATGTCCATAAAATATTTTAGAATATTTTTAATAGTATTAGAAAATCAAATTATGAAATTTATATTTGAACTAGTTATTTGTTTTTGGATGTTTTAATTAAAATCTTTAATTAAAACAATTGTAAAATGAAATAGTTGCATATGAAACGAATTATAAATTTTTGTGAACATGTTATTTACAAGTCATAGTATTAGTCCATTGTATTGTAAAAATTCTTATTTATAAATTAAGAAACTCCAAATAAAAAGAGTAAATATCTAGGTTAAAAAATCTTGTTACTTGTTTTTTCTAATATTTTTTTTTGACTTAAATATGAATTCTTTTCATCATCAACAACAACAACAACAATAATAATAATAATTTAAAATAAAGTTATGATTTAATTAATTTTTATGATATTTTTTATTTGAACAACTTGAGATGTACACTAAAGAAATGAAGCAATTTTTTTTATGCTTATTATGGATTGATACCTATCGACATTAACTAACTATTTAAATTATATAATTGTGTTAATCATAATTCAATCAATTCCAATTTCAAAAATAAAACACCTAGTTATATTACCATTTTTTATATATATAATTCTAGTTTTTACTATATTTTTTTAAATATTAAAGAAACTAACTAGTTCATATAAATTTATCTTAATTCAAATAATTTAAAAAATTATATATATGGAATGTTAAATATAAAAAATTATAATAAAATTAAATTATAAATGATAATATTATAGTAGATATAAATTTTTTTATTTAAGTAATAATTATTTTCATATAACACTACCCATTTAGTAAAATGTGAATATCAAAGAACTTTAGGGAAAAAAAAACCAATTTTAGTATTAAATATTCATTGTTCAACTAAAATATATTGATAATGTTTTAAAAATTTAAAAATTATTTTTTAGTTATGTAATTAATTGGTTTATATATATATATATAGATATAAATTAAATTATTGTTAAATATTTATAAACACTAATTCTTTATAGGTCTTAAAACACTTATTTCATGATATATTTCATATTGTCAAGATTAGTAAAAAAAATAGATTATCAATTTATTTTATATTATTATTATTATTATCATTATTATTATTAAAAAAAATTATATATGAATTAGCCATATTTATATTTAAAAAGCATGTAACAATATTCTTAACCATGGAAATTCATCCCAATTAGGATTCCTAACTAGTAAATAGGTTTTGTTACAATATCCCGACTCAATAAACTGGCTTATCAATACCACATGTTCAAAAATCTATAAGTAATTTCATAGTAGACTTGTTTATATTGAATTTTTCTTAATTAATAAATTTAATTGAAACAAAGGCATAACCTCTTTTGAGATTATTATCAACCTTTAATATGTGACTACTACTAAAAATATCTTAGGATATTTTGTGAGGTAAAATTTCTACCATACACATTATAATTATTGAAAATTGAATTAAAATTCTAGAATCCCAATTCCAAAATATACATGTTATCCACATCACTAAAAGAAACTTTATAAATACAAATATTCAATTTGTGTGTATGTATGTGTGTGTGTTTCATATTTTATCACTTAAAACTTATAAATTCATTTATAATGTAGTACTTCACCTTGTTGATAGTTTTCATATGTTTTATACAAAACATTTAATAAAAATTAAGCATAACAGTCAAGAGGGATGAAATCTCTAAATATTTACGCCTCATTTTTTCAAATGTAATCCTGCAAAATAGGTTTAAAACTCTAGAGATTTGATCCCTCTAGGATATTGACAGATCCTAATTTAAGAAGGATCTATGTTGGTCCATTGTATATATGCTAATTCAATTTTAAGAATGGAAGGAATTACACATCTCCTTCATTTTGAGCAACATGAGAATATAATGTTTTAGGCATAAGAAAATTTAATATTCAATTGCTTTAGTAGTGTATACATATTTGACTTTTAAAATATTCCACTCATCTTGCACATTGGAAAATTTTATTTATGACCCGCATTTTCCACAATATTAGTATATTATTAAATACATGTATCACTTATATTGAGAAATAGAAAGCATATATACATCGAATATGAACTCTTGGATTTTCACAATTATATTAAGTTGGGGGTTGAATTAATATAATGATAATTTTTACATATTTAAATCCACTAAAATATATAAAAAAAGTGATATCATAAACTAGACAAGTAACATAAAATATATGTGGAAATCCTTATGAGGGAACACCAAAAAAACTATTTAGATAAAATATGATGTAGGCACCAAGATATTAATACATCAATTTTTAGGCATCAATTTATAGGTGATTACCAATCCCGACTTTTGATTTGGAAAAACCAACCTAATGGAGCCACCAATCCACATCCTTTTTAGGTACGAACCTATATGAAACATCTATCCCTTATGTTTCTTGGTAGGCAACGACTTATTTGACACTAATGTTATCTGCTAGTTTGTCGGAAAACTCTATAGTAGACAAATCCCCTCAAATATATAATTCATAATTTGATTATCTTTGGTCCACTGATATTCCTTAGTTTCTTGTAACTATCTCATAAAAAAGTATCCGTTTTAAACTCTTCACTGCCACCACTATGCATACTTCTCTTTATTTCTCACCACTCTCAAACTTCACTGCACACCTTAAACCTTTCCCATACTCCCACACTTCCTTGTGGATCATTATCACTCTCCTCATCACTCTTGGACTTCATTGTAGATCATTCTCACTATTCCTATTGTTCTAAAAACTCCTATCATGATACTCATTGTGGTGCACTTGTTCACATCCCACACTTCCTTTCACGATGATAAAATTTCCCGTTTGAGCTAAATATATTTAAATATGCTTGTTTTTTTGAACCTCATTAAATAAATTGTTGTGAAAATTATCTCAATGTTACAATACGCTCCATGTTGGCACCACCAAATTGAAATTCACCTAAAATTAGGGAAATGTTTGGGATGATTTAACACTAAGCAACCTCAAAAAACCAAAATTCCATTGGACCTTTTATGGGAACATAACTTTGTTAAAAATGTGAAATATTTATGATGAATGGGATCATCATTCGATATGTATTTGGCTATAGCATATTAAGCACATAGTTTTTAATGTCAACAAGCACCTAGAACCCTGTATTATGACCAAAATATTAGGCGTTAGGTCATTAGGAACACTTAAACATGCTTTCCTAAACATTACTCTAATATTCCATTGTCTTATAGGAATTAATCGCTCATGTAATGCATGTCAAACCCTTAGGACCAAACCAAGCGACTACATACCTATGTTATGGCGTGATTGGCTGTTCGATTTAGAAATTCCACCCAAAAAATCTGGGACTTTTAGGGTCTCATGACATGAAAATTTTTGTCACTTGTTGATGATTTATTTCTCCTATCAATATTTCCAAATCATAGATCTTAAGTTAAAAAATAAATAGATATAAAAACCCACTCTGGTATTCTATGTCTTCTGGACCTACTTATCCTACCACATCATTTTTCCAAAACCCAATCATAATCTCACACGTGGCCTAACGTAACATATCCTCTAGCTTGTGGTTCTACTACCACCTTCAATATGTCACTTTCTTATGCATCATTTCCATATCCAAAAATGCCACAATTGGTTGAAATATATCCTCTAAGTAATATGAATTTCTCCGCCTAGCATGCCACATCACTGATCTACAACCAATCATGCCACGCCACTACTATACCCATGTCAAGATGGCATATTTTATGCATCCCAATATGAGGAAAATATTATAACTTTTGCATGGTTGATGTTCTAGGGGACAACACTTATATCTCTTAGACATTAAATATTAAGAACAATGTGAACAAAGGGCTGAAAATGGGCCAACCTCATTGGGTATCAGAAAAATTTATTGGTATTTACACATACAATGCTCTATGGCCCAAAGGATATTATCCCTTAGGCACTGAATCTTAAGAAATTTGTGACTACAATCTCGACCACGGGCTTAATCCTATAGGGTATCGGTGAAAAGAGTGAGTGCTTATATAGCAACAAATCGAAAGTTCAATCATGTAGTTGACAGAACAACATATGACAATAGGTTTTCTTTCCATTTAGTAATGGTAGACTTGTCACACCTGGCGTCACTAGTGCCGCATCACTTAAATTGGTTTCATATTTTCTCGAGAAATTACTTAGGTGGTCTATGGTGGGCATGAAAGGAATGTTGGGTTGTGTTATATTCTTTCCACGACTAGCCCACATAGTTAACCGGGGGGTTAGAGGGGGGGCAGAGTCCCCCCCTTCATTGCACCAATTGCGTAGCAGGGGGGGTAACAGGGGGTTTGAGGGGTGCAAGTAACCACACTCTATGGGGTCCGGGGCAGCACCCCTGAAAATTTTGGCTTTGGACCCTATGTTAGGTTCGACGGACCCACCTATGGTTTTGTGCATGATTTTCGCACATGGTTTTGGACGAGATGGTTTTCAGTCCATGGTTTTGGACGTGATGGTTTTCGGTCCATGGTATTGGATGCTTTGGCATGTATAAATATGTGTTCTAACATTGTAAGGAACATAGTGAAAATCAAGCTGGTAGTCCCGGTTTTGGGATCTAGGGGAAATCTCTATGTATATGTGTTTTATGTGTTATTCTCTCGCATTGTTTATTTTCTTTGTTTTAGAATTCATATGCAGGTAATTTATGTATGGGGTTAAAACCTACATTTGGTACCAGAGTGGTTTTGGCTTCAAGGGGACACCTTTGTTGCTGAGGGGTTTCGCTTGGGCTTGTGGTAGACACTGTTTAGTGGGAGATATGGGAGATCGATTCTAGTGGTGAAAGAAGATGGCGAGTAGTGGAAAGATAGAGATTGAGAAATTTAATGCTTAGAGTTTTGAGTTGTGGAAAATAAAGATGGATGATCTGTTGGTGGATAAAGACCAGCGGATAGCAGTAGATCTAGGTATAAAACCAATGGGAGTCTTCGATGAAGAACGGAAGAAGTTGGATCAGAAGGCAAAGAGCACAATACGATTGTGTGTCTCATATTCAATATTGTTGAATGTATTAGGGGAAGCTGCGGTGAAGGCTTTGTGGGACAAGTTAGGGACTTTGCACAAATCTAAGTCTCTAGTGAATAAACTATTCCTGCAAAAAAAGTTTTATAACCTAAGGATGAAAGATGGAAATTCGGTGACAGAACATCTGAACGCATTTAATACTGTGGTAAGTTAGTTATTATCTGTTGATATTAAAATTTCAGATGAAGATAAATGCATCAGTTTGTTGTGTTCTCTACCAGATTCGTGGGATAGTCTGGTTATTGCAATAGGTAGCAATGCAACTGCCTTGCATTTTGATGAAATAGTCTCATCCTTGCTGATGGAGGAGATGAGATGGAAAAATATGGAGAGCCAGAATGGTGATGCCTTGTCTATACGAGGACGGTCCTAGAATAGAAACAAAAATAAGTAATCGAGTGGGAGATCTAAATCTAGAGGGAGATACAAATCTCCAGGAAAACATGTAAAGGTGGTGTGCTAGAAATGCGGAAAGGAAGGGCACTACAAAAGGGAATGTAAATCTAAAGCTCCTGAAAAAGGAGAGGGATCTGATGATGCTCCTTCTACAGAGGTGAAATCCACCTCAGATGAAGGTGGGGATATGTACTTGGCTTCTTCAAGTACACATGTAGATCATGAGGCATGGTCGATTGACTTAGGTGCATCCTTTCACTTCACTCCTCATAGAAAGTGGTTTTGCAAGTATGAGAAATATGATGGTGGTGATGTCTTCTTAGGGGATGATAAGAAGTGTAGAATCGTTGGTCGTGGAAAAGTAAAGTTAATGTTTCAAGGTGGAAGGGTTAGAACACTTTTGGGTATTCTGCATATTCCTGCATTGGCAAGAAATCTGATTTCCGTAAGCAAGCTGGATGATGCAGGTGTAAAAATAGTGTTCGAGAAGGATACCTACAGAATGGTTTGGGGAGCACTCGTATTGATGCGGAGAGTTTAGATTGGAACTCTGTACAAGCTGCAAGGTAGCATTGTTATTGATGGGTGAAACAGTTCTGTGGTTCCTGAAAGTGGAGCAGAAAATCTATTGGTCTCTGGAGAGAAGACCATGTTGTGGCATCAAAGGCTTGGACATATTGGGGAGAAGGGATTTCGAATACTTCATAGTAAAGGTGTGGTAGAAGGTATGAGTAATAGATCTCTGGATTTTTATTTCTATGAAAATTGTGCACATGGGAAGCAAAATCGGGTGAGTTTCCCCTCTGGTGGTAAGAGGGCGAAATAGATATTAGAACTTGCGCACAGTGATGTGTTTGGACCTATCAAGGCTCCATCATTGGGTAAGTCTGTGTACTATGTATCATTTATAGATGACTTCTAAAGGAATACATGGATATATTTCCTTAAGAAGAAATTTGAATCCTTTGATACATTTAAAGAATTGAAGGCTTTGGTGGAAAACTAGAGAGAGAAGAACATAAAGGTGTTGAGGACAGATAATGGTGGAGAGTTTTGCAGTAAGGAATTTTAAGAATTTTGTAAGAAGTGTGGTATAGCACGAAAGAAGACTACTCCATACACACTTGAGCAAAATGGAGTTGCAGAAAGAATGAACAAGACATTGATGGAAAGGGAAAGAAGCATGCTCAGTGGTGCCAGGTTAGGACAGGAATTCTGGGTAGCGGTGTTGGAGACAGCATGTTACTTGGTCAACAGATCACCTTCATTAGCATTGGCAGATAAGACTGCACAAGAGGTATGGACCGGTGAGAAACCCTCTATTTGACATCTGAGGGTATTTGGATGTGATGCATATGTACATGTTCGAAAGGAGAAAAGAAACAAGTTGGATAGTAAATCTAAAAAGTGCATATTTATTGGGTATAAGGATGGTTTAAAGGGTTATAAGCTTTGGAACCCAGTAACAAGGAAGGTTGTGTATAGCCGAGATGTTGTGTTAAGAGAGGTGAAAGATGTTATTAAACATGGACTCCAACCAAAGCAACCTATGAAGATAGAGTTTGAGCTTAAGGAGGAAGAATCAGACTTTGTAACAGAGGAGGAATTAGAAGATGAAAAGCCACAAACTATGGGTGCGAGAAGATCAGTTCGAGAAAGAAGGCAGTCAGAAAGGTATAGTCCATCTGTTTTCTGTTCAAATTTTGCTTTATCTGTTATTGATGATGATCCCAAAACTGTGAAGGAAGCAGTAGATTTAGAGGATGGAAAACTCTGGAAAGAGCCATGGTTGATGAAATGAAATCTTTGCAGAAAAATGATGCTCGGGATCTGGTGGAGTTGCTGGCTAGAAGGAAACCCATTGGCAGCAAATGGGTGTTCAAGAAGGAGATAAATACAAAAGGAAAGGTGGAGAAATACAAATCTTGGTTGGTAGCAAAAGGTTATTCCGAGGTGTCGGGAATTGATTTTGGTAATATTTTTTCTCCTGTTGCCAAGGTAGCTTCTATTAGATTACTTCTATCTGTTGCTACTGCTTTTGATTTTGAAGTAGAACAAATGGATATGAAGACAACATTTCTACATGGGGATCTGGAAGGGGAGATCTACATGAAGCGACCTGAAGGTTTTGCGGTGAAGGGTAAGAAAGAACTAGTATTCAACTTAAAGAAGTCTTTATATGGGTTAAAATAGTCACCAAGGATGTGGTATCAGAAATTTGATACATTTATACAGGGACTTGGCTTAACCAGAAACAAAGCAGATCACTATGTGTATTTTAAATTAATTGGTGACCGTGTTATTTATTTGGTCTTGTATGTGGATGATATGTTGCTGGTTGGAAATGATAAAGAAATTATCTAGGATTTGAAGACCCAATTGCCCTCCAAATTTGACATGAAAGATCTTGGTGCTGCAAACTATATTTTGGGCATGGAAATTAAAAGAGATCAGGCAAAGAGGAAGCTTTGGTTAAACTAGAGGAAGTATGTCGAGACAATATTGCAGAGATTTAATATATAGGATAGTAAATTAGTGAAGGTTCCTATTCCTGTAGGTGTAAAGTTATCTGCTGAATAGTGTCCCAAGACACAAGAAGAGGAAGAGGACATGTCCCATTTTCCATATGCAAGTGCAGTCGGTATCCTGATGTATGCAATGGTCTGCACTAGACCGGACATTACACATCCGGTGGGAGTATTGAGTAGGTTTATGTCAAAACCAGGGAAGGAGACTGGATAGCAGTGAAGTAGGTTTTTAGGTATTTGCATGGCACTAGTGATTATGGTTGTGCTACCAAGGAAGACCAGGATTGGACAGAACGTTGTATATTCATGGCTTTGTTGATGCAGACTGGGCCAGAGATATGGATCAGAGAAGATCTACAAGTGGGTATGTGTTTAACCTATTTGGAGGTGCAGTTTAGTTGGATGAGTAAGAAACAATTTGTAGTGGCACTATCAACTACAGTGGCATAATACATGGCAGCCACTCATGCAAGCAAGGAATCAGTTTGGTTGCATAGATTGTGTTTAAGTATGGGGTTAGTACAGGGAGCTAAAGGATACACTCTGACAACCAAACTACAATTTTCTTGGCAAAGAACCCTGCATATCGTTCAAAGACAAAGCACATTGATGTTCAATATCACTTTGTTAGGGATATGATAGAGGACAAAAAAGTGTTGCTGGTAAAGGTGGACACTTTGAAGAATACTACAGATGCATTGACAAAATCAATGAGGTCTGAGAGGTTCTATTGGTGTAGAGAAACAATGAGCATTGTAGGGCTAGATAAATGACTAAGCTCTCTTGTGGTCCCTTGTGGAAAGAAAACAACAAGTGGGATAATGTTGGGTTGTGTTATATTCCTTCCACGACTGGCCCACGTATTTAACCAGGGGGTTAGACGGGGGCGGAGCCACCCCCTTCGTTGCACCGATTATGTAGTGGGGTGGTCACAGGGGGTTTGAGGGGTGCAGGTAACCACACTCTATGGGGTTCAGGCAGCGCCCTAGAAAATTTTCGTTTTGCACCCTATGTTAGGTTCAGCGGACCCACCTATGGTTTTGTGCATAATTTTCACACAGGGTTTTGGACGGAATGGTTTTCAGTCCATGGTTTTGGACGCGATGATTTTCAGTCCATGGTATTGGATGGCTCGACATGTATAAATATGTATTGTAACATTGTAAGGAACATAATGAAAAATCAAGCTGGTAGTCCCGATTTTGGGATCTAGGGGAAAATCTTTGTGTATATGTGTTTTATGTGTTATGCTCTCGCATTGTTTATTTTCTGTGTTTTAGAATTCATATGCAAGTAATTTCTGTAGGGGGTTAAAACCTACAGGGGAGAGGGGAGGGAATCCTTTCACCGAATGTCAATTTCCTCATTGATTTTACTACCTGACATTAATTAAGACGCTGCCCTATAGTTGGTATTTAAGCAGGTTAGGACACCCCAAAATGAATAATGTTTGTAAAAAATCTAATATCTGCTAATGCATTGATTTGATCTTCATCAAATTTTATCTTTGTGCGTTTATTCTCCCTTGTGGATCCAACTAATCTTCCATAATATTAACATCATTGGTAATACACATTATACACTTAATTTGGCATTCATTGATTCAATCTATTATATACTAAGCAATTTGTACTTCCACCTTGCACTAAAACAAATGACCACATATTTTCGAGCAATCTCACAATTTTTCATTGATGGAAACTTGTTTAATTATCGTTTTATTATTGAATTCCAAAGGGATCAAAGGCTTGTACAAGTGGAAAATTACACTCCCATGATAAAAACACTATCCTTTTGTTTGCAATTCTTTTGTGACAAAAAAAATTCTTGAATGAAGCACATTATATATGCTATATTTATCAAGAACCCCTAACTATGTGAGAGAAATTCTTCATTTTTCCTGCATTTTTTCTATTATTACAATTTTTCACTATCTATACAAGTATGTTATTTTTTGTAGTTCCTCTAATTACGTCCTGACTCCCCTAGTAGAAACTCATATTACTCTTCCTCTATCCATAAATTCTCTAATTAACTGCAATGGCATCCCTGATCTATTGTCTTTCTTTATGTGTGAAATTGTTTTGTTACTTATGACGATAACTTCATCCTATGAAATGTCAAAAAAAAATAATACTTCCTTTTATTTCATTCTTCTTCTTTTTCTATAGCTAGGCTCCCCCTGTTAAGTATGTATCTATCTTCCCATGCATGAAACATCTATTCTTCTAAATCTCTACTCTTGAGACTATTCTCATTGTATTGGAACATCCTTTTACTTCCCCATTTCTAGATAATTACCCCTAAGCTTGAATTCCATTTTACCTCTTCCTTTTGGGACTACTCTTGCTAAGATTATTCTTTCCTTTATATCTGGAATAACTTATTTGACTACAAATTTATTCTATTTTCCTTCTGTAAATGGATGTTCCTCTTGAACTAATGTTGATCATTATTTTTAGTTTTCATTGTTTGCAACTTATTCTATTTTTTCAAAATGGTTTCCCCTTTTCAATATCAAATGTAAGAATATTCACTCCCCAAATTTATGCATTTGTATTAACTAAAATACATCATTTACATTACTTTCCTCACACATCAACTATTTTCCATTCATATCCCAAAACAATTCCACTTCATCATTTTTCCACTATGGCTCACTCTAAAAAGTTTTAATATTATTAATTTGGTATGAAGTGTTTTAGTCCTCGATTTATTTGTTTTTAATGATATTTCATGGATATTACTCCTCTAGAATAGTCTTTATTTCCTTTAATCTCATTGATAACAAATATTTTGTTTGGACACTTGATCACATTTTGTACTAATGTAAGATAATAGCCTTGATCAACAATTTGGCTTAAAATCAATAAATTATCCTTCAAACATTCCACAAGTAGAACATTCTAAGTCTTCTTCCTTCCACCATGAAGACTAATTGTGTCTTTTCCAATTATCCTTCCCAAATAATTATTTCCAAGGGTGATAATTACTCCTTTTACTTCGTTTAGGGAGTCAAAATTAATTCTCTCTTTTGTCATATGTATTTATAAACAATTATCTATATACCATTAGTGTTAAAGAATGAGACTACGGGCTAATTCCCCCACTTGGAAACGCCTCCTTGATGGCTCATTTACACCTTCGGTTCACCCTTTATAGCATATTTATTGACATAAAAAATCATAATTTTTTCTCACGTACAAACGACATTTTTCAAGGTCATACTCGTCCCCACAAGTTGTTCCCACTTCATGTAGGCTCACTTGGTCAAGAGACATGACTTGTGACCCCATGTCAACCAATATAAATACAGCATAAGGTCACTTCATTTTGTCTTCTCATATCAATGCATGATCTTCTCTCTTCTTACTGGTTTGTACCACATATGATGCAACTTCTCCACATGTGAAAATCATTTTTGGAAACTCTCTTTTCTCTGAATTGATTTTTCTGCAACTAATTTTGACGAGCGTTGACTAAGTTTTTGGAATCTTCTTTCTGCAATTTTCGTGGGTTATTTTCTATTTTGGGAAGAATGTGTATTTTGGCATAGTATCCAAGGTTTTCTAAGAATCTTAATGTGCATTGACTGTAGGGTGTGACTTCCACTTTGGCCAAAATTTAATGGTATTTTCTCTCTATGACAACATAATTCTGGCACTGTTTTGACCCTGCTCTGATCATCTTGGGAGGTCACATTAAATAGATATTTTACCTAATTAGTTGAAGGTTGTTTGACTGGACCTTGACTAAGGTTTATAGACTAGTTAGGGCACAAACAATGTTGTTATCTACTTAATAAATTGCAGACAATGAACAATATTATTATTGATCGGTTTTAAGCTTCTTGTTTATTAACATTGTACTAAATTTGATATTCTCTCTATTGAAAATTTGATATTAATAAATAAGAAGCATTGGTTGGATTTCCCCCCTTGTTTTGATTTTCTTGGCTTGTCTTCTTGTGCATTATTGATGATGTTCTATCTACAATTATTTTCAATGGTTGTCTAATGTGAATGCGAATTAATTTTTATTGAAGTTTATCATAATTTCTATTGAAATCTGAAGTAGAATTATTATTGGGATAATAAGGCATTGAAGTAATTCTTGTAAGCATAGAACATACCATAATTTTTAACATGGAATCAAAGGTAAGGTAATGACAAGCCCATGGAAGAAGTAAGCAATCATTGTTGGAATACTTGTTGATGTTGAACAAGGATTGTTGGACAAGTCTCCATGGTTGTTGCCTCTTATTTCAAGACTGAGGCTAAGCTCGATGAGATGTCATATCATCATTGTATGAAGATGAGTCATGATTTGACCTTGGAGGAACACGGAGTGTTGGATTATGTGCAAGAAACATTAACAATTGGTTTTCTTCATTTTCAATGCATAGAGCTACAGTAAATTTCTCATACTTCTCTTTCTTCCTTCTCCATATCCTTGTTCTCTAATTTCCATTTTTCACAATATCTTATTTTCTAATATTATTTAGAGTCACGAATGTACTTATTATACAATCATATGCTTCATGCCAACAATTATTGCATTGGAAACATTCGACATTATTTAATAAGAGACTGAATGAATTGTAATTTTTGATAGGATCCTCATTCGAACTTTGGGGTTGCTACTCACATGGCCATTCCTTTGGCTATTACCTGATACGCTACTCTTATTCTTCATATAGTCATTTCTCATATACATTCTACAATCTATTGCCTTATGACCAAAATTATGACATGAAAAGTAGTGGCCTAAAAAGATGATGCTTGTATGTAAAAGGCCTTCTTGGGAGACTTGAGCATTTGAATCCATTCTGAGATTGAGTTGGTATTTGTTTTCTTTCCTATTGTTTCTTTCTCTCTTTTGATAATTAGATATATATTGGTCATTTACCTCCTTTCGTATGTTATTTGTATTATTGACGCCTTCATATTTATGCTAACCATTGTCTTCATTTCTTACTTTTCTTACACTACTGTAAGATCTTTTGTAGATGTTAACATAGCTTTTGGGTTCTTCTTTGCATTTCCTTTATAATACCATTAATGCCATTGAACATGTCTCTTCCTTCCATAATAACAAATACCTATTTTAATAAAAAGAGATCTCTCACAACAAAAATATATCATTTAAAATTTCATAACTCTTTTCACACTTTAAATTTTGATTCAACTAATAAATATTTAATATTATAACATTAATAATTTCATAATTATAATTAAATTAATACACACTATATAATTTACTTACTTTTATAAAAGTATTTTAAATTCTTTACATTAATGTTTATATAGATATTATTAATGTAAACTTGTAATTAACACTGGATAATTATGTTATACAAATTTAGTACTTAATGAACATTTATACCTTTAAATTTTATAGATTAAAATTTGTGCTAAATATTTTAATAGCTATAATTATTGATGCTTGTCGTTATAGACACGATTTCTTTAATTCTATGAAAAAACGAGTTAAACGGGAAAATGATTGATTTTAAAATAAATAATATTATAGATTAAAATTTGTAATTAATATTTTATTAATTATTATTATGGATGTTTATTGTTATAAATAATGTTTCTTTAGTTTTATGAAAAAAGACGGTAAAGAAAAAAATGATTATTTATTTATTTATTGGAATGGTTTATCTAAAATAATTTGAAGATTAAAAAATAAATATTATATATCCTATAATTTAAAAAATTTGAAAAAATAAAAAATGGGCTCCAATAAGGTTTTAATTTTTATTTTTAGAATTTTGTCGACGCATCTCTTATTGTTTGACTATGGAGTGTCATATGCATAATCTATTTTGGATCCTTATCCTTTTCCTCGATAATCTATTTTGGATCCTTCTTCTACTTTTATGATTTTTCCTAAGATTCCCTCCATTAACCATGAATTTCGACTATTACATGTATATGGGACCCTTTTTACCGCCTCCACTATCAGCAGATTCCTCTAATGAAGAGGGAGCTGACCTAAGTCCATGGTTGATGTCGCGTTGGTGGTATGAACTTGTAATTAAATTCTTCCACCAAAGGGTTCTACATCCAACGGGGCTTTAATGAAGTGTTAGTGCCTCAAGCACTTTGCCTGTTGAGATTTTCTGTTTGGAGCAAAATAGGAAAAATCTCAGCTAATGACAACAATAGAATTCAGGTCCTAGATTAGCTCCAAGTTGTTGGGAGGGAGTTAATGCCTCCTATATTTGATGTGAGTGAGTTAATGAGGCTGTTAGATTCTCTGTGCTATATAACAGGCAACCATTCGAATGTTTGCTGAGAGTGTGAGAGTTTTGTGAGGATTTCATGATGTAATCTCCTGATTTATTAATAAATTCCTGATGCCTATGTTTGGTGGACGTAGCCCAGATTGGTTGGGTGAACCACGTTAAAAACTGTGTTTATGTGCTTGATATTCTGCTGTGTGTTTATTTATTTTGTTTGCTGTGCCTCTGGATTCCAACAATTGGTATCAGAGGATGTTGGAGGTGCCTAGAGAAGCTAACTGGAGGTGCTGCGTGCGTGACTGCTGATGCTGGCGGACTGTGCTGGTGCGGGCGTGAACCTGCCTGCGTGTGAATGCTGTTAGCGCTGAGACAAGTTCTATACCTGCGTGCTGTTGCGTGGAGGAATGACTCATTACCTTGTGTAAAGCTGTTTTGGAGCGTGCGTGAAGCGCTGTTTCGTGGAGCCTTAACGGTATGTTACTTAGCATACTCCTAGTGCATATTTTAAACAACGTGGGTATGGGTATAGCGTGGAAACAATAATTATTTAAAAACATCGTGGATAGATTATTTCAAAACGGCGAACAGCGTGGTTTTGTTTTTTTTTGTTTTTTTTGGTGCTGCGTGGGTATATATATTGTAAACAGCGTTGATATATATTTATAAAGTGCGTGGCAATGGAATTACATTGAAACCTGCGGGGATGTGTTTTTTAAAAACATGGTGGATATATTATAACCTGCCTAAGCATTTGTTATAATGGTGCGGAGCAGCCGCTGATCCTGAATTTTTTTTTTGAAATCGCTGGTGCGTTTGCTGTGAATGGTATGTTTGTTTTTTATCTGCTGGTGCGCTATCTGATTGCGTGTAATCTCTGTTGCGTGGAAACTAAACCGCTGTTGCATATTTAAACTTCGTGGAAATTAAACCGCTGTTAAATCTAAATCGCTGGTGTCATATTACAGTATTGCTGGTGCGTATTACAGTATTGTTGTTATGTGGTGCGTATTACAGTATTGCGTATTTGAATTGAGGTGAACGCATTTGAATTGAATTGAGTGGTGCATATTTGAATTGAGTTGAACGCATATGGCTGGTGTGCATAATAAGGCTGTAACTTTGTTATGAATAACAATATTACATTGCGCTGGAGAGATATACAAATGTCGTAAATAAGAACGCTTCATTGCAATATATATGCGCTGCAAATAAAGTGCAAACAAGAAACTTTTTTTTTTTTGTGTGAAGTGCCAAAGGACAGTTTTTTTTTTTTCTGTTGTGTAAAAACAAAGGCATAGGCAGAAATTTTTTGTGTGAAGTGCAAACGGAAGATATTTTTTGAGGCATAGGCAGTTTGGTTTTTTAAATGGCTGGTATTTAAACGTTGGTTTTGGAGATTATTGTGTTTTTTGATACAAATGGCGAAAACTCAAAGTGCCTGGTTTGAAATAGAGAAATTTAATGGGAAAAATAATTTCGAGATCTGGAAGGTCAAGATGCACGATTTGCTGGTTCAACAAGGTGTGGCGAAAGCACTGTTGGGCAAAAACAAAAGGCCTCCTTCCATGATGGAGGATGAATGGGATGAGATGGACGATAGAGCTCTGAGCGCAATTCGGTTATGTCTGGCGGACGATGTTCTGTTCAACATTGTGTCAGAGAAAACCGCTGCAGTCCTGTGGTCGAAGCTTGAGAAGCTCTATATGACGAAATCTTTGACAGATCAGATTCTCCTGAAGCGGTAGCTTTATGGTTTGCGGATGAAAGAAGGTACCTCAATTGCTGATCACCTGAATGTTTTTAATACCTTATTGGTGCAATTAGACAGTCTAGATGTGAAATTTGATTCAGAGGATAAGGCAATAACAATATTATGTTCATTGCCTGAATCCTGGGATCACTTTGTTACTTCCATAAGCTTTAGTACATCAGACATCCTTGAGTTTGACGATGTTGTTGGAGCCTTGTTGGCTGAGGAGACGAGGAAGAGGTCGAATGCAGACACCTCTACATCAGAGGTAATGATGGCCAAAGGTCGCTCACGAGAGAGACACTCCGGGGGAAAGCATAGCGACTCTCGTTCGAAGTCCAAAGGAAAGAAGCCCAAGGTGAAGTGCTGGCATTGTGGCAAGGCTGGACATCTGAAAAAGGATTGCTGGAAGCGAAAGCAGGCTGCTAAAGAAGGCTCTTCGACAGAAAAGAAGGAAGCCAACACCACAGATACAGGTTCAGTATCTGGTTCAGGTATGAGTGATGAGGTATTGTTTGTTAATGTTTCAAAACATGATCAACATTGGTTGTTAGATTATGGGGCATCTAACCACATGTGTATTCATAGAGATTGGTTTAAAACATATAGATCAGTTGATGATGGAGTCGTGTACATGGGTAATGATGTCACGTGCAGTATTGTTGGAATAGGAAGTGTACAACTACAAATGTTTGATGGCACAACCAAAATGTTAACTGATGTGAGGCATGTACCAGATTTAAGGAAAAATTTGATTTCATTAGGAGCACTTGATTCAAATGGATATAAAACTGTAATTCAAGGTGGAGTAATGAAAATTTATAAAGGTATCTTACTAGTGATGAACGCTAAGAAAGTAGGAAATCTATTTCAGTTAGAAGGTAGAACTGGGTCAGATCATGTGTCTGTGTCTGAACATGACAATAGTTCCATTCACTTATGGCATCAAAGATTGGGGCATATGAGTGAAAGAGGATTGAAAATTTTGGCTGACGGAAAGTTACTTCCTAATCTAAGATCTGGAAAATTGGATTTCTGTAAACATTGTCTGTTTGGTAAACAAAGTAAACAAAAGTTTAAAACAGGGAAACATACTAGTAAAGGGATACTTGACTATATTCATTCAGATGTTTGGGGTCCAACCCCTACAGCGTCGTATGGTGGCTCGTCGTATTTTGTGTCGTTTATTGATGACTTTTCTCGGAAAGTGTGGGTTTACATGTTGAAACGGAAGTCTGATGTTTTTACAGTTTTCAAGCAGTTTAGAGCATTGGTAGAAAACAACACTGGTAGAACTATAAAATGTTTAAGAACTGACAATGGTGGTGAGTTTTCCTCCAAGGAGTTTGACAGCTATTGCAAGGATGCAGGGATCGAGAGACATAAGACCACGGTTTATACTCCTCAACAGAATGGAGTTGCTGAACGCATGAACAGGACTCTTCTAGAGAGAGCAAGGTGTATGCTAAGTAATGCCGGGTTGCAAAAGGAGTTGTGGACGGAAGCGGTGGCAACAGCTTGTTATGTGATAAACCGATCTCCATCAACGGCGATAGGCTGCAAAGTTCCGCAAGAGGTATGGAAAGGACACCCTTGTGACTATTCTAAACTCAGAGTGTTTGCCTGTGATGCATATGCTCTAGTGCCTAAACATCAGCGAACTAAGTTAGATCCGAAATCGAAAAGGTATGTCTTTGTTGGGTATGGTGATGGAACAAAGGGATATAGATTGTTGGATCCTACTACCCGCAAAATCATCATCAACAGAGATGTAAAGTTTAATGAATCCTCTCTTGTACACTTAGATGTAGATAGAAGATTGAAACAGGATGATGTATCTGATTTCCAGCATATTCAGTTTGACAGCATTTCTAATGATAGTCATAACGACCATAGTTCAGATTCTAGTCATGAACAGGTTTCAGAATCAGATTATGAACAGGGTTCAGATGGAGGACATGAACAGGTCTCAGATGGCGATCATGGAGAAATTCCTACAGTTGATAGACAACCAATTGTGGAAGCACCAAAAACATTCTTAAGGAGGTCTACAAGGATCAAACGCCCTCCGAGAAGGTATGATGATCATGTTACTTCAGTTGCTTTGATCGCTAATGATGATGAACCTTTGTGTTATCAGGAAGTTGTAGAAGGTTCAAATAGTGACAAATGGAAAGCAGCCATGAAGGAAGAAATGATGGCCTTAGGTAAGAATGCCACGTGGGATCTGGTTGAACTTCCCAAAGGCAGGAAAACTGTGGGATGCAAGTGGGTGTTCAAGGTGAAACGGGGTGTGAATGATACGGAAGACAGGTACAAAGCGACGCTGGTTGCAAAAGGATTTTCTCAGAAAGCTGGCATAGACTTTCATGAGATATTTTCACCAGTGGTTAAAATTGTTTCAATTAGAATTGTGTTAGCATTAGTGGCTTTGTTTGATTTAGAGTTGCAGCAATTAGATGTTAAGACTGCATTTCTACATGGAGACTTAGATGAGGAAATATATATGGAACAACCGAAAGGGTTTGTTCAGCATCGCAATGAGAAATTTGTCTGCAGGCTCAAGAAGTCATTATATGGCCTGAAGCAGTCGCCTCGGTAGTGGTATAAGAAGTTTGATTCTTTCATGTTGAGTCAGAAATATGTAAGAAGTGAATATGATCATTGTGTTTACCTTAAGCAGTTAAATAATGGCATGTTCATTATCTTAGTGTTGTATGTTGATGATATGCTTTTAGCAAGCAAAAGCATTGAAGAAATCAACAGGTTGAAGACTCAGATGGCAAGGACGTTTGATATGAAAGATCTAGGAGCGACAAGACAGATTTTGGGCATGGAGATTTTCAGAGACAGGGGCAATGGTAAGCTGTGGCTATCACAACAGAAGTATGTTGAGAAAATACTTTTGAGGTTTGGTATGAACAATGTGAAGCCTGTGTCAGTCCCTTTAGCTTCCCATTTTAAGCTTTCTTCGAGTTTATGTCCTAATACAGATGAAGAAAAGGATTATATGTCTCGAATTCCATATGCCAATGTAGTAGGATGTTTAATGTATGCGATGGTTTGTACTCGACCAGATATTTCACATGCAGTTGGGGTTGTCAGCAGGTACATGGAAAATCCGGGTAAAGAACACTGGTCAGCAGTGAAATGGGTGCTTCGGTACTTGAGAGGCACAAATAGTTATTGTATTTCTTACAATAAGAGTAGTGAATTTGTTTGCAGATATGTTGATTCCGATTTTGCAGGTGATTTGGATAAGAGAAGGTCAACTTCAGGGTACGTCTTTACTCTTGCAGGTGGAGCTATCAGCTGGATGTCAAAGCTACAGAACATTGTTGCTTTGTCCACTACTGAAGCAGAATACATTGCTGCTTCTGATGCTTGCAAAGAGGCAGTTTGGTTGAAAGGTTTGCTTGGTGAGTTTGGTAGGTTACAGGACAACATCAGGTTACTTTGTGATAGTCAAAGTGCAATACATTTGGCTAAGAATCTGGCCTATCATAGTAAATCAAAGCATATTCCAATCAAATATCATTTTGTAAGACAGGTTATCACTGAAAGGGGAGTCTCTCTTGAAAAGGTGCATACAAAGGAGAACTATGCAGACATGTTCACGAAACCAGTTTTGTTGGAGAAGCTACGCTGGTGTTTGGCTTCTCTTGGCTTGCAGAAAAGATAAAATAATAATAACATGGCATCAGGCAAATTGTTGTCAAGGTGGAGATTGTTGAGATTTTCTGTTTGGAGCAAAATAGGAAAAATCTCAGCTGATGACAACAATAGAATTCAGGTCCTAGATTAGCTCCAGGTTGTTGGGAGGGAGTTAATGCCTCCTATATTTGATGTGAGTGAGTTAATGAGGCTGTTAGATTCTCTGTGCTATATAACAGGCAACCATTCGGATGTTTGCTGAGAGTGTGAGAGTTTTGTGAGGATTTCATGATGTAATCTCCTGATTTATTAATAAATTCCTGATGCCTATGTTTGGTGGACGTAGCCCAGATTGGTTGGGTGAACCACGTTAAAAACTGTGTTTATGTGCTTGATATTCTGCTGTGTGTTTATTTATTTTGTTTGTTGTGCCTCTGAATTCCAACATTGCCAACATGGAGGAGTACTGGTGCTTCAGGTGGTTCCAAAGCTATATTTCAGATTGAGCCTTCTAGTTACAGCTTTCATGAACACACCCTTTGGGATATTTAGAACGAAAGATATGATACTTTGTACATAGATGTTATCGTAAGTGTTTCTTCTTGGTTTCTTGAAAATGGAAACTCCAGATATAATTAGAATAATTATTTTCATAGAGTAGACCTGTATTGACATGTCAAGTTCTTGCTAAAGTTTGTTTTGATTCTCGTTGATATAAGACCAACTCAAGCATATATCATGAATCCGTTAGGATTTACATTTGGAGATGGAAAGAAAACTTTCCATGCTAAAGATGGGTTCTCCAACCAACCTCCGAATTCCACGGGTATGCAAGCTCAAGAAATAGCCCATCAACCGCCTCATTTTCTTTACCTGCACGTTAATTTTATAGCTGATATCTGATTTCCTTGGCCTATGGACACAGATTCTAAGGATTTTAAACGCCTCACGTTTTGTCTTTTATTGTTTCTTGCCCCAAGGTACGATAGCGTTATCTTTGTAAAGTTTCAATTTTAAATTTATGATTAAGATCTTCCTGTTTGGTGTCTAAACGAGAGATACTTATCTCAAAATAATCTCTCGTCTCAAATGTAATCATTTGATGTTTTCGATGTCAAACTAGCTGACCAGAAAAATAGCACTTCCAATTTAAATTTGTCATTTGCGTAGTGGCAATATGATTACACTAATTTAGTGTCTCATAGTAATCTGTTGCAATCTTGAGGTGCCGAAGTTATGCATTTAACTTTCGGTTTAGATAC
Organism: Pinus tabuliformis; assembly: GCA_031772625.1. Taxonomy (NCBI): domain Eukaryota; kingdom Viridiplantae; phylum Streptophyta; class Pinopsida; order Pinales; family Pinaceae; genus Pinus; species Pinus tabuliformis. Next base: position 190,686,835 of record CM062808.1, read on the forward strand.
AGTGGTAGGGAAAAAGCATATATCGAGTACTCAGTGCATTTTCTGAGGTCTGGTAAAGTAGGAATCAAGTTTAATACACTCTTTTCAAAAACGAAAATTATATACATTAAATGATTATGCTTTCTAAATTATTCAATTGTTTACCAGGATTTCAGCAAATAGTGATTTACTATGTTCTTAACACACACTCTGAGGTCTGGTAAATTAGGAATTAAGTTTAATACACTCTTTTCAAAAACGAAAATTATATACATTAAATGATTATGTTTTCTAAATTATTCAATTGTTAGGATTTCAGTAAATAGTGATTTACTATGTTCTTCACACACTCTCATGTTAAGATCACTAGTTCAATTTTCTTAAATAATCTATCTTATTTACTATGTTCTTCACACACTCTCCTAGGTTCTTCACACACTCTCATGTTAAGATCACTAGTTCAAAATTCTTAAATAATCTATCTTGCCAAACGAAAAAACATACTTCCCAAATTTTAATTTACTTTTGTCAAAACAGTTTGTCAGATTTGTTTTATTTGCATTGTCTCAACATTAACCTTTCGCATGTTTTCACGTCACCTCTTTGCCATCTTGACAACTATACCGAAAAAGTCAACAGGACATCCTTAAGGCATCAAGGGGCTGTTTGCCCAACTAAAAGCAAAATTTGAAGCGTCCAATCATACACCAAAAAAACAAGAACAAAACATTACATCATTGAAGCCCCACAAAAATTGTTTAAGACTACGAATAATCCATCAAAAAGCACAAACAGAATTTTTTTTTTTATATCTAGCCAGGCAAAGCCAACATATCATCCCAGCAGAACATTTCTCTAACAATGGAGTCAGACTTGTTAATAGGGAGTGAATTCCTAGCTTTAATTCCGTAATAAATTTAATTTGAAAATACTTTTTTCAACCAATATGATTGTGGGAGTATTTAAATCATTTTTTATGGTGGAAATAGATTTAACATAATCAATAAGCATGTAGCACTCAAAATTCAGTATCTTGACAATGGTAACCTCGTTTTTTAAGAATTTCTCTAAATGTTCTCAAAATCATGAGAAATTTCTATTATTTTGTAGGGAAAAATGTGGCGCGTAGCTTGTTTAGCCTACTCTAAAAATTTATCTTCTAAAACTCTTGAGATGATATGATCCCTCTATGCTCCTTAACAATATTTTCAAATATATGACTAATGTTTCACATTTCAGATGTATTTCCAAATATATGACTAATGTTTCACTTTTTAGATGTATTTCCATCAATCGTGTTGTGGGTTACTATGTTAAGTTAAGATTTTGAAATGTAATCAAGGAGCCCTATGCTCAAAAGTGCAATTTTGAAACACTTAGACACTCAGTAGTTTTATATATTTCTGATTTTTTCTTTTTTCTTGGGTCAATAAAAAAAGATTGTATTGTCTACTTAAAAATTTACATATGATTTTCCATTTCTACTGTGCTCTCCTGGCTTCATTTTGACTAGATTTGTTAGCAAGGAGAGTGATGTAAAAACAAAAAATAGAATGCCATAGACTATTTTCAGAACATCTAGCGTAAGCATAAATACGCTAGAAAACATGAAGAATTAAAAGAAAACCAACAATCATAAAAAATTTCATGGGTGTGTCAAGTCTTACCTAGTATCTCCTGGGTATAGGGTTCAAATTCCACCATGAGCATGGAGCTCAAGATGATCAATCCTTCCATCGAAGACCTCCAACCTCTCCACCGTGAATTGTTGGTTTCGATAGATAAAGTTCATCATGTCCGTCATCACCCATTGGTTGTGTCGGATATAGTTCATAAAGGAGATCAACTTATTATGATAATCATGCCTTTGTTGTCTCATCTCGCCCAGGTCTGCCATGATCATCAAAGTTTCCAAACTAAGGATGTTAGAAAAGTATATATTATAGAGAAATGGAACACATAAAATATTGTATAAACACAAACATTGAAAATTAATAAAACAAAAGAGACAGATATATACGTGGTTCACCCAATTTGGGCTACGTCTATGGGGATACAAAAAGTCTTTCCTTTTATATTATCTAGCAAAATGAAGAGATACAATCTGCAACAAATCCACTGCAATTTTCTCCCCGCTCTCACACAATCTCCTCTTTATTCCTTGCTTAGAATGATGATCCCCAATCGCAATACAATTCCGTCATACAAATCGAGGATTTCCTTCTAGGGAAAAATACCCTAAATTAACATAACTTCTATTGCCAGATCATTTGCCTCATGAATGACCCATATTAACTAAAAAATTACATTATCTTACAAGGGAACTTTTCATCTATTTTTAGCTTGAGGGCCATTGGACTCAATCCCCTGCCGGGGGGGGATGATTATTGAATGTGCGGCATTTCCTTTCTGTTAGGAACTCGAATCCAGACACAACTGAAACAAAACCTCTGAATGATCTGAAAATCACTCTTGAGTGATCTCAGTTAAATCATTATTGAATGAAGGTATTTACAGACTCATGTGCTGGTGTGTGTCTATGTCATTTTAGGCAACAGATCGATCAGATTTCAAAATACATAGACACTGGAAAAATGGAAAACAGTAAGAGAAACACAGTAAGAAAGTATAAGAACACAACAAATTAATAAGGAGTTCACCCTATCCTCTAGGGCTACGTCTCCGGTCCAGCTTTCAGTGGTGGCCTTCTTTTATTATGTCTTAAAAGTAGAGATTTTACAATGAGAAGCTCAATTTTGTCGAGATTTTTTCTGTTTTAGACAAAATAGGCAAAAATCCCAGTGTGTGACAACAATAGAAATCTGTTGCTGGATTAGCTCCAGGTTGTTGGGAGAAAATTAATGAATCCTAAATTTGATGTGAGAGGCAGTGAGATTCTCCTTGCTATAAAATAGGTAGTCATACGGATAGCTGGGAGGTGTGGGTGAGAGTTTTATGTAATCTCCTGTTTGATTAATAATATTGCCGATGCCTTAGTTATGTGGATGTAGCCCAGATTGGTTGGGTGAACCACGTTAATTCCTTTGTTGCCTGTGCATGTTTTTGATTGCTGTGTATATATTTTATTGTTTGTTGTGCATCTGATCTCCAACAATTGGTATCAGAGCATGTTGGAGATGCTGAGATCGCGTGCTGGAGGTGCGTATGACTAAGTGTGGAGGGTGTATATCACCGCTGCGTGGAGGTTTTCAATTAACTTGTATACACCAGTGTTAACGTGGCGCTGAGTCTTGAGCAGTTAACGTGGCGCTGAGCCTTGAGCAATTAACGTGGCGCTGAGCCTTGTATACACCAGTTTTCGATCGGCGTGGAGGTGCTGGTGCGTTGATAATTGTTGCCTTTTCATCGCTGGTGTATGAGGATGACTGCGTACTAGAGGAGGAGCGCTGTGAACCAGTGCTGCGTAGATTGACAAACCTGCGTGGAGCGCTATGAACCGTGGCACAAAACATTAGTTTTTTGCGTGGAGGCTTGACATTGAGGCGCTGGAAGGTTTGGTTATTGGCGCTGCCTGACAGAGGAGTCGGTTGACATCGGATAGATATTGGTGCTGCGTGGAGTGGATATTGGTGCGTGGGTATATATTTCAAACAGCGTGGATATATAAACTACGTGGGTATGTATTTCCAACAGCGTGGATATGTTTTTAAAAAAAAACAGCGTGAATATATAATTTAAAAACGGCATAGTGATATTTTAAAAAACTGCATATATGCGGTGTGGTTTTTTTTAATGTATATATGGTGTGCTGCGATTGGCGCGGATTTTCTTAATGACAGTCGCGCCAACAAATAAATTAAGTGCGCCAACCATTGAATTAGCACGAAAATGATTTAACCATGTGCGCCAATGCGCTAATGGGCCGATTGGCGCACATATGAGTGGGATTCTCGCGCCAATTTGTCATTCCTTAAAGCGTTTTTTTAAAGGCGCGGTTCAGGTGCTGATCAGCAAGCGCCATTTGACTTTTACATTGAAATTTGAGCTTGAAAGCACAGGGGGTTGTTGTTTTTTTTTTTAAGGCGAAGATAATCTGAGGCATAGGCATTTATTGACATTCAATTTTGTTTTTTTTTAAATTGAAATTGGAGATTCTTTGTTTTAGACGAGATGGAGAAAACTCAAAGTGCCCGGTTCGAAATCGAGAAATTTAATGGAAAAAATAATTTCGAGATCTGGAAGGTAAAAATGCATGATCTGCTGGTACAGCAGGGCGTGGCAAAGGCGTTGCTGGGCAGGTCCAAACTGCCTTCCCCCGTGACAGATGATGAGTGGAATGAATTGGATGGCAGAGCCTTGAGCGGAATTCAGTTGTGTTTGGCTGATGATGTTTTATTTAACATCGTGTCAGAGAAGACTGCAGCTGGTTTGTGGAAGAAGTTGGAGAAGCTGTATATGACGAAATCCTTGACAAATCGGATTCTCCTGAAACGGAAGCTTTACGGTTTGCGGATGAAAGAAGGTACTTCGATCACTGATCACCTGAATGTTTTTAATACCTTACTGGTGCAATTAGACAGTCTAGATGTGAAATTTGATTCAGAGGATAAGGCAATAACTCTATTGTGTTCATTGCCCGAATCCTGGGATCACTTTGTTACTTCCATAAGTTTTAGTACAGCAGACATTCTTGAGTTTGATGATGTTGTTGGAGCCTTGTTGTCTGAGGAGACAAGGAAGAGGTCGAATACAGACACCTCTACGTCAGAGGTAATGATGGCCAAAGGTCGCTCAAGAGAGAGACACTCCGGGGGAAAGCATAGCGACTCTTGTTCAAAGTCCAAAGGAAAGAAGACAAAGGTGAAGTGTTGGCATTGTGGCAAGGCTGGACATCTGAAAAAGGATTGCTGGAAGCGAAAGCAGGCTGCTAAAGAAGGCTCTTCGATAGAAAACAAGGAAGACAACACCACAGATACAGGTTCAGTATCTGGTTCAGGTATGAGTGATGAGGTATTGTCTGTTAATGTTTCAAAACATGATCAACATTGGTTGTTAGATTCCGAGGCATCTAACCACATGTGTATTCACAAAGGTTGGTTTAAGACATATAGATCAGTTGATGATGGAGTCGTCTACATGGGTAATGATGTCACTTGTAGTATTGTTGGGATAGGAAGTATACAACTGCAAATGTTAGATGGCACAACCAAATTGTTAACTGATGTGAGACATGTACCAGATCTAAGAAAAAATCTAATTTCATTAGGAGCACTGGATATGAATGGATATAAAACTGTAATTCAAGGTGGAGTTATGAAAATCTCTAAAGGTGTTTTACTAGTGATGGAGGCTAAGAAGGTAGGAAATCTTTTTCAATTAGAAGGTAGAACTGGGTCAGATCATGTGTCGATGTCTGAACAAGACAGTAGTTCCATTCGCCTATGGCATCAAAGGTTGGGCCATATGAGCGAACGAGGGTTGAAAATTTTGGCTGGCCGCAAGTTACTTCCTAATCTAAGATCTGGAAAGTTAGATTTCTGTAAACATTGCTTGTTTGGAAAACAAAGTAAACACAAGTTTAAAACAGGCAAACATACTATTAAAGGAATACTTGATTATATCCATTCAGATGTTTGGGGTCCAGCCGCTACAGCGTCATATGGTGGCTCGTCATATTTTGTATCATTTATTGATGACTTTTCTAGAAACGTGTGGGTCTACATGTTGAAAAGGAAGTCTGATGTTTTTACAGTTTTCAAGCAGTTTAGAGCATTGGTAGAAAACAACACTGGTAGAACTATAAAATGTTTAAGAACTGACAATGGTGGTGAGTTTACTTCCAAGGAGTTTGACAGCTATTGCAAGGATGCAGGGATCGAGAGACATAAGACCACGATTTATACTCCTCAGCAAAATGGAGTTGCTGAACGCATGAACAGGACTCTTCTAGAGAGAGCAAGGTGTATGCTGAGTAACGCTGGGTTGCAGAAGGAGTTGTGGACGGAAGCGGTGGCAACAGCTTGTTATGTGATAAACCGATCTCCATCAACGGCAATAGGCTGCAAGATTCCGCAAGAGGTATGGAAAGGACACCCTTGTGACTATTCTAAACTCAGAGTGTTTGGTTGCGATGCATATGCTCTAGTACCTAAACATCAGCGAACTAAATTAGATCCGAAATCGAAAAGGTATGTCTTTGTTGGGTATGGTGATGGAACAAAGGGATTTAGATTGTGGGATCCTATTACCCGAAAAATCATCATCAACAGAGATGTAAAGTTTAATGAATCCTCTCTTGTACAGTTAGATGTAGATAATAAATTGAAACAGGATGATGTATCTGATTTTCAGCACATTCAGTTTGACAGCACTTCTGATGATAGTCATGATGACCATAGTTCAGATTCTAGTCATGAACAAGTTTCAGAGTCAGATTATGAACAGGGTTCAGATGGAGGTCATGAACAGGTCTCAGATGGCGATCATGAAGAAGTTCCTACAGATGATAGACAGCCAATTGTGGAAGCACCAGAAACATTCTTAAGGAGGTTTACAAGGATCAAACGCCCTCCGAGAAGGTATGATGATCATGTTACTTTAGTTGCTTTGATCGCTAATGATGATGAACCTTTGTGTTATCAGGAAGCTGTAGAAGGTTCAAATAGTGACAAGTGGAAATCAGCCATGAAGGACGAAATGATGGCCTTAAGTAAGAATGGTACATGGGATCTGGTTGAGCTTCCGAAAGGCAGGAAAACTGTGGGGTGTAAATGGGTTTTCAAGCTGAAACGGGGTGTGAATGATACGGAAGACAGGTACAAAGCACGGCTAGTTGCAAAAGGGTTTTCTCAGAAAGCCAGTATTGACTTTCATGAGATTTTTTCACCAGTGGTTAAAATTGTTTCAATTAGAATTGTGTTAGCATTAGTGGCTTTGCCTGATTTAGAGTTGCAACAGTTAGATGTTAAGACTGCATTTCTACATGGTGACTTAGATGAGGAAATATATATGGAACAACCGGAAGGGTTTGTTCACCATCGCAATGAGAAATTTGTCTGCAGGCTCAAGAAGTCATTATATGGCCTGAAGCAGTCGCCTCGGCTCAAGAAGTTTGATTCTTTCATGTTGAGTCAGAAATATGTTAGAAGTGAATATGATCATTGTGTTTATTTTAAACAGTTGTATAATGGAATATTCATTATCTTGGTATTGTATGTTGATGATATGCTTTTAGCAAGCAAAAGCATTGAAGAAATCAACAAGTTGAAGACTCAGATGGCAAGGACGTTTGATATGAAAGATCTAGGAGCAGCAAGACAGATTTTGGGAATGGAGATTTTCAGAGACAGGAGTAATGGTAAGCTGTGGCTATCACAACAGAAGTATGTTGAGAAAATACTTTTGAGGTTTGTTACGAATAATGTGAACCCTGTGTCAGTCCCTTTAGCTTCCCATTTCAAGCTTTCTTCCAGTTTATGTCCTAATACAGATGAAGAAAAGGATTATATGTCTTGAATTCCATATGCCAATGTAGTAGGATGTTTGATGTATGCGATGGTGTGTACGCGACCAGATATTTCACATGCAGTTGGGGTTGTCAGCAGGTACATGGAAAATCCGGGTAAAGAGCACTGGTCAGCAGTAAAATGGGTGCTTTGGTATTTGAGAGGCACAAGTAGTTACTGTATAACTTACAATAAGAGTAGTGAATCTGTTTGCGGATATGTTGATTCCGATTTTGCAGGTGATTTGGATAAGAGAAGGTCAACTTCAGGGTATGTCTTTACTCTTGCAGGTGGAGCTATAAGTTGGATTTCAAAGCTACAGAACATTGTCGCGTTATCCACTACTGAAGCAGAATACATTGCTGCTTCGCATGCTTGCAAAGAGGCGGTTTGGTTGAAAGGTTTGCTTGGTGAGTTTGGTAGGTTACAGGACAACATCAGGTTACTTTGTGATAGTCAAAGTGCAATACATTTGGCTAAGAATTCGGCCTATCATAGTAAATCAAAGCATATTCCAATTAAGTACCATTTTTTAAGACAGGTTATCACTGAAAGGGGCGTTCCTCTTGAAAAGGTGTATACAAAGGAAAACTGTGCAGACATGTTCACGAAACCAGTTTTGTTAGAGAAGCTACGTTGGTGTTTGGCTTCTCTTGGCTTGCAGAAAAAACAAAAATAATAAACAAACAGGGCATCAGGCTAATTGTTGTCAAGGTGGAGATTGTTGAGATTTTTTCTGTTTTAGACGAAATAGGCAAAAATCCCAGTGTGTGACAACAATAGAAATCTGTTGCTGGATTATCTCCAGGTATTGGGAGAAAATTAATGCATCCTAAATTTGATGTGAGAGGCAGTTAGATTCTCCTTGCTATAAAATAGGTAGTCATACGGATAGCTGGGAGGTGTGGGTGAGAGTTTTATGTAATCTCCTGTTTGATTAATAATATTGCCGATGCCTTAGTTATGTGGACGTAGCCCAGATTGGTTGGGTGAACCAAGTTAATTCCTGTGTTGCCTGTGCATGTTTTTGATTGCTATGTATATATTTTATTATTTGTTGTGCATCTGATCTCCAACAAATTTGAGTCTCCTGAAACAGAATAATGTTTGGTAGGGTGGTTCTTGGATCCCCCAAGCCACTAGAGTGCATAGACTCTTTCGTTACCATATCTTGACCTCTCTGGTATTTAATGGAAGGAGCCCAATGTGGTGCTCAATTCCCCGACAGATCCTCTCAGGGATGGCTTGAACCTCTCAATCTTCATGTCTGCAAGATGCTGCCTTAAGTCAGCTTGGCTCTCTGTTTTCTGCTTCTCACTTCACTGTCTCTTCTTCGCTCTTGCTCTCTCTGTCTTCACCTAGTTTTTCCCTCGCATTTTGTTCTCTTTCTGTTCATGACTTAAAGCCAATTCCTTTCATGACTGTTCACCTCCTCTTACGCCCCTTTGGATTGCCTGTTGCTATTCATTTGGAGTTCCGTGTCTCTATGTCATCATCAATAGCTCACAGGGAGTGGCCACTTGTCCTCTTATGAACCGTGCCAACTCTTCCTCATTGGTTTGGTTTTTTTAGTTACACTGTGGAATGAGTCATCCTCCATCTTAGCAGTCAAATTGGACTTTAGAATTCTTTATGTCGCGACTTAATCCTATATCAAATCCGGTTCCTCTATCGGGCACGATCTCCACTGTAAGATTTGGAGCCCGCAGATCCTACGATATTCCCTCATTTCGCCCGGTTGACTTGCTCGACCATTGGCTTGTGATGAGCGGCGGTTTTGTCTCTCATCTGCCTGCCACGCATCGGGCGCTGAATGGAATTGCTCGTTTTTCTCCAAATCCACTTACTGCCCAAGGATGCCCCATATATACTGTTGGTTTTAGAGTGCAGGTCTTGCCTTTCGCCTTAGTTCTTTCCCCACAGTTTTCCTGGATTCCATGCGACCGAGTGCTCAGGGCATTTCCTTCTCGAGGGGTCTCGCCTAGCGATCCTAAATGGACTCCTTTTCCCGATCTGAGCTTCCCAAGTGCCAGTTTTGCCTCTTGCGCGGTCTCCACAGGCCTTGGTCAGCGCACTTTGACCAAGGTCCTTGTTGTTCCTCACTGGTTTCAATCTTCCATTCTCTAAAGGTCTTCCTAATCACTCTGTGTTCATAAATTCGAAGTATGTCCTATTTTGATACAGTCATGGTGATTTAATAATCTTCATGGATCCAATTCGGATCACGGCCTTCCCACTGTGGAAGCTTTTGGACCACCAAAATTTGGTTTTCAAGCATCAACTAAGTGAGGGTATGACGTTCTCACTTGTCCAATCTCTATCCACTTTGCACTGCTCGGCTTTGAACCCTTGACCCCAATCCTGGGGTACTCAACAACTCGCCTGCATGTTGTTCTCACCTTCCTGTCCAAAACTGTGTCTTCCTGCAATTCATTAAGATATTCAGGTAGCAGGTCATCAATAGAAGGCAATTGACTCTGCTCTTTGGGATCCTCAATTAGTGAAGGTTCAAATAGCCTCAAGCAATCTGCATTCACGACTGAGTAGATGTGCATGTAAGCTGGTAGACCAAGGCGAAAAGCATTCTCACCAACCTTCTCAAGTATTTTGAAGGGTCTATCCGTGATAGAATTTAGCTTTTTACCTTCACCTTGCATCTTATCATTGCTGATATACAGCCAGATTTGGTCACCAACTTGGAAACTATGCTCCATCCAATGCTTGTCATGCCTTGCCTTGTATTTGTCTTGGCTCTTTTCCAGCTGTTCCTGTACGACCTGGTGGATCTCTTGGATTTGTTCAATGAACCTAGTTTCCCTGTCCACATCACTGTGTCCCTCAACTGTGGTATCTTTACCAAAGACATAATCCAAAGGAGACCTTGGTGTGAAAGCAAAACAGGTCTCAAAAGGAGATCTTTGTGTAGAAGAATTTTTTTCTCTGTTGTAAGCATGCTGCACATAACACAAATGTTCATCCCAAAGCTTAGGATGTTTGCTACAATATCCTCTGAATAATTGAATCATTGCCCTGTTAACTACTTCTATCTGGCCATCAGTTTGTGGATTAAAAGTTGTGCTTTTCTTCAGTTTGGTTTCCATCATTTCCCACAGACTTGACTTAAACTTCCCCACAAATCGGGTGTCTTGATCAAATACAATGGAAGTGGGTAATCCAAAATGAACCCATACATATTCAAAGAACAATTTTGTAGTTTATTAAGCTGTAATCTATTTATTACAAGGTATCAAAATACACATTTTGTTAAACCTATCCACAACAACATATAGATAATCATGACCTTTCCTAGATTTAGGTAGTCCTCCAACAAAATCCATGGAAACACTTTCCTAAGGGTGAGAAGGAACTGGTAATGGAGCGTACAAGCCTAGTTTTCTATTGCTGGGCTTGCTTTTAGCACACATAGTACACCCTCTTACATATCTAGAAACTGTCTCATTCATGTTTGGCCAATAACAAAATCTTTGCAGCTGTGCAACTATTTTACTTACCCCAAAGTGACCAGATATTAGAGAAGTGTGCGCTTCTCAAATTATCTTTACTCTTTCAGTTTGTGGAATGCATAGCTTCCCACAATGGTATAAGAGTCATTCCTTTACATGATAATCCAATTCTTCTACTCTTTTTCCTTGATTGAAAGTTGCATATACATCTTTAAAGTCTATATCTTGAGCATATTGTTCAATGTAGCTCTCATGTAACACAAAATTATGCTTAAGTATAGTAGATGCATTTACAATGGGTCTAGATAACATATATGCAACTTTATTGTGTATGCTCTTTTTATATCTGATGACTAAATGAAACTATTGTAGAAAACCCATCCATCTATAGTGTCTTGATTGTTGCAAATTATTTTGGGAGTGTAGATATTGAAGTGGTTGATGATCAATATGTATTACTCTCTCTTTTCCCATTAAGTAATGTTTCCACTTTTTCACACTCTGTACTAATGCATACAATTCTTTATCATATGTAGGATAGTTAACTACTGTAGGTTTAAAAGTCTCAGAATGATAACATATGGGTTTACTGTGCTATGTCAAAACTTCTCCCATGGCATAGTCATTGGCATCTATTTGGATTTCAAAGGGTCTTTCAAGGTTAGGCAGTGCTAGTACAGGTGTTGTACTAATCTTTTCTTTCAAGGTGTTGAAGGCTTTCTGTTGTTTGCCTCCCCACTGAAACACCTTGTTCAATCCTGTTAAAGCATGTAAGGGAGTTGCAATTGAGGAAAAGTTGGAAATGAACTTTCTCCAATATTGTGCTACTCCTAAGAAACTTCTAACTTCTGTAGTAGATTTGGGTTTTGGCCAGTTTACAATGACTGCCACCTTAGAGGGATTTATCCTCAATTCACCACCCGCTATTATATGACCCAAATAATTGGTAGATGTTTTGCCAAATTCACATTTCGAGAGTTTAACATGAATTTTTTCTCTTTTCAAAACACCTAGTGTCTGCTTAACATGATTTAAGTGTTCTTCCCATGTTTTGCTAAATATCACAATGTCATCCAGATACACAATAACAAAATCATCAAGAAAAGGTCTGAGTACATCATTCATTAATGTCATGAAAGTAGCAGGAGCATTAGTTAATCTAAAAGACATAACCAGCCACTCATACAATCCCTGCTTTGTTTTGAAAGCAGTCTTCCATGCATCTTGTTCCACAACTCTCACTTGATGGGATCCACAGTGCAAGTCTAGCTTGGAGAAATAAACAGCTTCCTTCAATTGATCTAAAAGATCATCTATCCGAGGAAGGGGATAACATTTTTCGATTGTTATCTTATTCATTGCTCGGTAATCAATGCATATTCTCCATGAGCCATCTTTCTTTCTCACCAAAACGATTGGTGACTCACATGGTGATGTTCTAGGTCTGATGAACCTGCTTCTTGATTTCAACATTCTCTAAAGCAGACAACCTTTTATACCTGTGGTTGCAATGGTTGTTTCATCTCCCAAGTCTAATCCCAAATCTTTCTGAATAGCTGCAGCAGTCTTCTTCTTGTTACCCTCAAACTTCTTAGGTCTCAGCTCTGGATGTAGAATCCAACAATGCTCATCATCATGCCCATCCTTTTTACAGTGAGTGCATGAAGCCTTGCTCTTATATGCAGTGCTAGCCATCCTTGCTTTCCATTTTTGCTTCCTTTTCTCCTTATTCTTTCCTGCAGTGGGTTGGAATGATCCCCCAACTTCCGGATTTCCATTCTCTCCTCTAGCTTTTAGATGAGTAGCTTGTACATATACCTCATCTATACTATTGGGATTAAACATGAGGATGGTGTGCCTCATGTAGCTATGTAGACCACCAATGTACTTCAACAAAGTCTCTGGTGAGTCTAATGAGATTTCTAGAATCAATGCTCTCTTTCTAAATTCTTGAGTGTACCCTTGCACACTGTGCCCTTTCAACTATCAAAGAGTTTTCCAACTCATCATGCCTTGCTGCATGTAGGCCAATGGATAGAACTGCTTTTTGATTGCAGAGTCAAATTCACTCCAAAAAGAGACAGTCTTACCATGTCTTTTCATATCAGATTGGGTTTTGCCTTCCCACCAAACCAAGGCAGTGCCTCCAAGGCGTAGGCTTGCCAGCTGAAACTTGCCCTTGTCTGAATCGATATTCTGCACTCTGCAATAAACATCAATTTGTCTAATCCAATTTTCCAGCTTTTTTTCATTCAACTTTCCATCATATATAGGTAAATCAAATTTAACATCTAGTTTGATCAAAGATCATTTCTTTTTGTGTTTAGGGTTGTTAGGAGGTGTGAGAAAGCTTTCCTCTTTCCCTTTTCCCTTTGAGTGGTCATGGAAGTGAGACTCATCTTCTCCCTTTTCTTTCTTGGAGCCTGATGAATCTTCATCCTTATGTTTTTTAAAGTCCCTATACATTTCTTCTACCATGGACTTTATGGCTAGGAAGCTATCTATGAATTAAGGGTCTGGCCCCATAGAACCTTCCTCTGACATTGTCTTCCGAGGATAGACTCTCCCAATTTCAGGACTAGTTTCGACCAACTCTCCTCCTAATTTGAGCTTTGATCTAGTTAGCATTCAACAGCTAAACCAACACAAGCTTGTCGAATGTTAACATCCTAAAGCTCTGATACCACTTAATCTGAAAATCACTCTTGAGTGATCTCAGTTAAATAATGATTGAATGAAGGTATTTACAGACTCATGTGCTGGTGTGTGTCTATGTCATTTTAGGCAACGGATTGATAAAATTGCAAAATACACAGACATTGGAAAAATGGAAAACAGTAAGAGAAAAACAGTAAGCAAGTACAAGAACACAACAAATTAATAAGGAGTTCACCCTATCCTCTAGGGCTATGTCTCTGGTCCAAGTTTCAGCATTGGCCTTCTTTTATTGTGTCTTAAAAGCAGAGAGTTTACAATGAGGAGCTCAATTTGAGTCTCTTGAAATAGAATAATGTTTGGTAGGGTTGTTCTTGGATCCCCCAAGCCATTATAGTGCACAGACTCTGTCCTTACCAAATCTTGACCTCTCCAGTCTTCAATGGAAGGAGCCCAATGTGGTGCTCAATTCCCTTACAGATCCTCTCAGGGATGGCTTGAACCTCTCAAGCTTCCTGTCTGCTCGATGCTGCCTTAGGTCAGCTCGACTCTCTGTTTTCTGCTTCTCTCTTTATTGTCTTTTCTTCGCTCTCAATCTCTCCGTCTTCACCTGGTTTTTCCCCCACGTTCTATTCTCTATCTATTCATGGCTTAAAGCTAACTCCTCTCATGACTATTTGCCTCCTCTTCCACCCCTTCGGATCGCTTGTTGTTGTTCGTTTGGAGTTCCCTATCTCTGCATCATCATCAACGGCTCACAGGGAATGGCAACTTGTCCTCTTACGAACTACACTAGCTCTTCCTCGTCAGTTCGGTTTTTCTTTGTTACACTATGGAATGAGTCATCCAACATCTCAGCGGTCAAATCAGACTTCAGAATTCTTTATGCTGTGACTTAATCCCTTTCAAATCTGGTTCCTCCATTAGGCCGATCACCGCCGTCAGATCTGGAGCCCCGAGATCCTACGATATTCGCTCATTTCGTGCGGTTGACTTGCTCGACCAATAGGGTGCGATGAGCATTGGTTTTCTCTCTCATCTACTTGCCACGTGTTGGGAGCTGAATCGAATCACTCATTTTTCTACAAATCCGCTTACCACCCAAGGGTTGCCCTGATATACCGTCGGTGTTGGAGCGCAGGTCGTGCCTTTCACCTTAGTGCTTTCCCCATGGTTTTCTTCGCTTCCATGCGACCGAGTGCTCGGGGCCTTTCCTTCTCGTGGGGTTTGGCCTAGTGATGCGCGATTAGCATTAAGCGCTACTCACGCATCAGAAATGGCCTCCTTTTCCTGTTTCGTGCTTCCCAAGTGCCAGTTTTTCCTCTTGCACAGTGTCCATGGGCCTCGATCAGCGCGCTTTGACCGAGGTCCTCGTCGTTCCTTGCTAGCTGCAATCTGCCATTGTCTAAAGGTCTTCCTGATCGCTCTGTGTTCATAAATTTGAAGTCTGTCCTGTTTTGATATAGTCATGGTGATTTAGTTATCTTCATGGATCCAATTCGGATCACTAAATGAGGAAGATAACAAGGCTCCACACAGAACAATCTCCCACTTGGATACTAATTATATAAACTCCATCATTGCTTCACTTGCTGGACAATGACTCCCCTTAGACCTGGTTGTTTCTCATCTTCACCATCATACTTGAATACCAATTGAAACTGAGCATACTAATTTTATTTTCTCCTTGGTTACAAATTTTGTTAACATATCTATAGGATTCCAGCTAGTGTGTATCTTTTCCAACTTCAAGTGTCCATCTTCCAACATTGGTTGTATGAAATGCTACTGGAGTTCTATATGTTTAGTCTTGGAATGAAATTTTGAGTTATTTTTAAGATGAATGGCACTTTGGTTGTTAATGTATAACTTTCCCATCTCCTTCTTCTTACCTAATTCATCCATAAATGTTTGTAATCAAATCATTTATTTACTAACTTATCTAGTAGCAACATACTCTGCTTCCATTGTTGAAAGTGCAACAACACTTTGCATTTTTGAAACCCAACCAACAGCTGTTCCACCTACAATAAACACCTACCCTATGGTGCTTCTCCCGTTATCTCTCTCACCTTCCATATTTTCATCAACATATCCCTATAGGGCAATGTTCGAACCACCAAAGAATAATGTTTATTTTGTGGTACCTCTCAAATACCTGAGAATCAACTTCACCGCCATCCAATGTTATTTTCTTGGATTGTTCATGTACCTTCCTAGAACTCCCACTGCATGTGCAATACGAGACCTTGTGTATACCATTGCATACATTAAACTTCAAACTGCTGATGCATATGGAACTTTGGACATATAATCCATCTTTTCTTGGTTCTTGGGAAACATATCCTTACTTAATTTGAAATGGCTAGACAAAGGTGTACTAACTCATCTTTCATTCTTCATATTGAATATTTCCAAAAACTTCTATATGTACTCACTATGAGACAACGTTAATTTATGAGTTTTCATGTCTCTAGTTATTCTCATACCAAGGATTTATTTTGCAACACTCAAATCCTTCATTGCAAATGGGTTTTTCAATTTTCCTTTGAGCACATTTATTTCCTGCATGTTAAACATTAATACGAGCATTTCATCTACATACAATAGTGATATAATATAGCTCCCATCACTTTTCTTTTTAATATAAACACATTGGTTAGAGTGACATCTAGTATAAACTTGTCTAGACATAAACCTGTCAAATTTTACATACCACTGCCTTGGAGACTGTTTTAGGCCATACAAGATTTTATTCAACTTGTACATTAATTTCGCCTTCCATTTAAACTCATACCCTTATGGTTTTTACATATAGATCTCTTCCTCTAAATCCCCATCAAGAAAGGTTGTCTTTACATCTAAATACTCAATATGCAAATCTTACGTTGCCACTAGACAAAAAATAGTTATGATTGGAAATAGTTTAACAATAGGAGAAAAAAATTCATAAAATTCTATACCTTTCTTTTGTTCAAACCCATTCAATAGAAGTCTAGTCTTGTACATCTTTCTACTTCCATATTCTTCCGTCAAACTATAAAGTCATTTATTCTGAAATTATGTTCTACCCGAAGGCAACCTGGCTAAATCCTATGTCTGGTTATCTATCGATTCCATCTCTTCTTTCATGGCTACCTCCCACTTCATCATGGTTTCTACCTGCATTGCTTCCTAATTACATTTTTGTTCACCAGAATCAGTAAAAAATACATGATATAATGAAGGAGAGTATCCTTCAACAGGTCTGCATGTCCTCGTAGATATTATGACACCACTTTCATGTGTTTGAGGTGCCTATTCTTGTTGTGTTAGTTGTTGTTGTCATGGCTATTGATCAGTATGATATTCAGACACCTTTACCTTTTCTATGACCTCATCAAGCACTGTGTATGTTCTGTTTTATTTTTCCTCTTTCTTTTCCTGCATCTGATCCTTATAACTTACCTTTTGATTGAATACGATATCTCTGCTCCTAATGTTTTGCAATTTTCATAATCATATAAGAGATAACCAAACTAATTAACACCATATCCAATAAAGGTACATTTATTTGAATTTGCCTCAAGCTTTGTTCTATTTTCTTTATTAATGTGGATAAAGGGCTCACAACCAAAAGTCTTTAAAAATGAGCACTTTTCCTTTTTAACCATAGATGACTCCTCTGGACCACCACCATCCAAGGAATTTGAAGGCCCTCTATTTGTTAAATAAACAATAGTATCTACAACATATGCCCAAAATTGTAAAGGAAATCCTGCATGCAACTTTATGCACCTTGCATGATCCATGATTGTTTTGTTCATCCATTCTGACACACCATTTTCCTGTGGTGTTCCTCAAACTATCTTCTCTCTATGTATTCGATGCTCTGAATAATACTGATAATACTCTTTGCTTCAGCATTTACCTCCATTATCTAATCTGATACACTTCAATTTCCCTCCTATCTCATTCTCAACCAAATCTTCCCATTTCTTGAAAGTATCAAATACACCAAATTTATTGTGAATGTCTAGGTTTTCCTAGGTGCAACATCAATAAAAACAACATAAGAGAAAGAGCCATTGAAATATGATACCTGAGTATTTCCTCATACATATGTAGGAACGGGCTATAATTTTTCTCTATTCTTTTCTTTCCCAACACTACGAAATATAACTCTCTTATGTTTTCCATAAACACAATTCTCATATAATTCCAAATCAACATGCTTCAAACCTGGCAACAAATTTCTTGAGTGAAAAATTTTCATCCCCTTGTCACTCATGTACCCAAGCCTATGATGACACAATGTTATATATGCTCCTATGGACATTGAATAACTAACAGAATTAGAAATACCATTGCATAAACACAATGTACCAACCTTTTCTCCTTTTTCTATTACCATGGATCCTTTAGTGACCTTCCAGGTTTTATATGTAAAAGTAGTCAAACAGCCTTGACCACCTAACTACCATGTTGAAATCATATTTTTCTTTAGATATAGAATGTACCTTACCTTTGCAAATAGCCTTTGGTTTCCATTATATTGCTTTGTAAAATCCTTACCCATTTCAACGATTTTACAAGTTTATGGTCACCCAAATGAACACGTTCAAAATCTCCTGGAACATAGTCATGAAAACATTTCCTCTCAGGTGTGGCATTGAACGAGGCTCCTCAATCTACCACCAAGACATCAATAATATTTTCTAATTAAAGAATTAATGAATTTTTCAACATAGCATGCTCCAAATTCAATCCATGATTGTTCTATTTTTGTGTATCTCCTTCTTTTCCCTTTTAAGACCTACTGTCTTTCTTTAGGTGTCCTTTCTTCCTTCATTTACAGAACACTATCCTTGATCTAGACTTGTATGTTCCTTTCCTTGACTTACCTCGCTTTCTTAGTCTCTTTCATCTTTCCATTTTTCTTCTCCTAGTCTCTGCATTACTTGATGTCTCACTGAAGCTTTTCCATTGCATTTCCTATCTAAGGATAGCACCAACAACATCATCAAACTTTAAAGTATTAGATATAGAGACATAGTTACTAATGGTCATTACTAAACCATTCCAAATTTGTGGAGATGAGCATAGAAATAACAAATCCATAATTTCATCATCAAAAGTTACCCCTACATAACTTACCTCATTGGTAACCGTATTAATTTCATTTAAATGATCAACAAAAAATCACCTTCTGACATCTTCATGTCAAATAAATGCTTCATAAAAAATACCTGGTTTGAGGTCGAGGGTTTTTCGTATAGTTTAGCCAATGCCATCATTAAACCCTCTATTTTCACTTCCTTTGAAATGTTGAATTCCATTGGTGCTTCCAAACACAATCGTATTGTTTCAAGTGGCTTTGTCTTCCTGCTCAAGGGTAGGTACAGATATTTATGATACAAATAATCTTCCATCTGCATCTCCCATATCTAGTAGTTTTGGCCATTAAATTTGTTGACCCTAAAACTACCATCTTCTTCCATTACTCCCACTTGAATAAGAAACCCTTATTTCCTGCGAGTTTATGAGCCAAATTAACCTTCGGCTCTGATACCAGTTGTTAGAAAATTATATATTACATAGAAATGGAACACATAAAATATTGAAAAAACACAAACATAGAAAAATCATAAATCAAGAGAGACACACATATACATGGCTCACCAAATTTGTGATACGTCCATAGAGAAACAATCACTCCTTCCTTTTATATCATCCAACAAAATCAAGAGATAAAACCTACAACAAATCTAGCATTGTTTCTGAGAAAACTAGTGTCTTTTTGATTTGCTAGTCCCATTAAGACGGGTAGCTATCTTAGAAACAAACAGTAAAAGAAAATTTCTCTTTCCTTTATGTATGATAGATAAGAGAGAAGCAAAGGGGGACCAACTTGGATCTTCCGCTTGGCTCCTCGCTTATTTCCTCTCTCCCTTGATATAGCTTGCCACTCCTCTCCTACTTTTCTTGCTTTAGAGAATACCTATAGAGGAAAAGCAACAAAACACCATCAAAACATCTAGATCTATAATATCATAAGCAATGCAGAATCAGAAATACATTGACCATACAATTGCATTCACAAATAACAAGATTCACAAATACACGATTATATGGAGGAAAACTCAAATAACTTTATTAATAGTAGAAGAGAGGATTACAACTCAATTGTCTGATCCAGCATCATCCTCCCAACATCAAAGCCCTCTTCACCTCATGAAAAGCAAGATCATCCAACAATACAATGTTCCTTATCAAAGAGAAACCAACAGCACTTCCTTATAAATTACAAAATTCCAGCCTCTAGATCTCTCAGATGAGGGATCCATTTATAGATGTCTTGCAAGGGTGTGAGTCAGCTTTGTGTTTCTGATTAGTGTCATTCCACTGATATTTCTTGGTTCCACTTGGAGATTTCTTTGAGCTCTTACTCATCCCTGGGCGAATTTAGAGAGGCAAGTGTCATATGAGAAGTTTCTAGAAGATTCCCTGGGCATCCACTTAGCAAATTGTCTCTGCCATTTGTCTATTTTCACTCATTGCACCCCACAGAAGGCTATTTCAATATGCATAGCACCTGGCTAGTGTAGCAGCTAGTATGCATCGCACCTTGACCATGGAGCAGTCAGTATGGTCCAGTTTTGGCCAGTTCTAAGTGGTTTTTTAGGTGGAACTTCTAGGAAATGATGTAATCAGTTGACCATGATCCTTTAGGGTATTAAACAACACTTTTAGGGGTTAAAGAGCCCTTGGTTGATCGACATATGTGATTGGGGTTGAAGTGCCCAAATATGTCTATAACAGGCATAATTTCCTCTTCTCTCTCACATAATCTCCTGTCTCTTTCTTGCTCAGAATGATGACCCCTAGACGTAATAAAATTCCCTCATATAAATTGAGGGTTTCCTTCTAGGGTAAAAAAATGTAAATTAACATAACTTCTATTGTAAAATCATAGTTACTGCCCCATTAGAAGCTGCAATGGAAAAACGACTGAAACAGAAACTCTGAGTCACGAAGATAATCAAGCTCCACACCCAACAATAGATTCTAGTGTGTGTGTGGAAATTGTTGTCATAGGCATGGGACAAAGTTCTTTGGTGACTTCTCCATTAGAGGTGCTCTCATGCAAATTTCTTCTTCTCTTTCTTGTTACCCTGCCAACTCGGGCCTGCATGTCACATGTTGGGGCCCCTCATCGTTTGGCCTGACGCCTGTGTTGAATCATACTATGCTTACAGCTAAACCATTTGAATTCCCACTAGGTAGCACACCTTTTTTTTTGCCCCTTTTCTCCTCCGCTACTCACTCCGCAGAAAGCCAGCATGCGTAGACTCCAACGAAGGGACACCCTACCCAGAGAATTGAGGCTATAATGTCATAACGTCCCACCAACACAAGAAGCGTAATCTCCCTGCCATTCAACAAGACCACGAGGACTAGGGTCCCTCTCTAAGTCAAGCTCCTAGGCCCTGCAAAACCACCAAGCACAAAATCCCCTTTTATTCGAGGCTTCACACAATTCACCAAGAACAAACTACCAAACCAGACTAGACAACCAAACCGAATAAACATACTAGAAAGGTCTCTAGAAGACACACCTGACCACAAGATGGAATTAGAGATAATGGAGATTAACAATTCACCCATGGAGCCACTTGAGGAAGTGAGGATATCCATAGTAGGGTCATTGTCTAGGTACTCACACCATTGATACAATAGTCAAGAGTTAAGACAATGATCATTCTAGCAGTTGCTTGGATCCCAAACCTATAAAATCTCACCTTCCTTCACAAACACACCTTCAACTATGTTGTTGTACCTAGCTACTCTATGGCACAACCATAAACAAGGGGTAATGCACAACTGACTAGCCTGTGCATACTTCTCAACCTTGCTGCCACCCCCTTGTGGTCCGATAACCATTACAAGACTTTTCTCCTCTGATCCTCATGCACAATTATAACTAAATTGTATGGGCCAAAAAATCCAGATGTCCCACCTTTCTCACACCATCGGCCTTCATTCGACATGCTCATCCGTCATTTCCGTTTTTGGAGTATTAACACCCCTACCACAATCACTTGAGTGCCTAGGGACTGCCACCCCCATCAGGGTATATATTTCTAATCTTTTGTTTTGACACACTCACACGCAAGCTTTAGCATTTACTAAATGAAACAAACAAGAATGAATATTTGTTCATTTTAATTTAAAATAGTAAAGCTATCAATAATTCCATTCTCACTATGTTTTTTCACTTGTTGAATGTGGTAAAAATATTTCCCTCACTATTAACCATAAGTAAAATATGTTGATATCCATAAATAATAAAAAAATTTAAAAATCTTATATTTAGGTTTTTGAGTGTGTGGACAATATATAATTTGTATAATTTTCTAAAAGCTTTCAATAAATAAACTATTTGACTACTCATATTAATCAATATATTTCGATATTGTTTGTTTTTGGTTAGTTTGACCCACTGTAGTTTGAACTTAAAATTTTAGGTTTTCCATGGCTCTATTTCAATATCAACTTTATATAGATAGATAAACGTTAAAAAAAGTATTATTTCAAATTAGATCATAATTTTTTTTTCAAAATAAATAATTATTTCAATACCAACTTCATATAAAGAAACTATATATATATATATATATATATATATATATATATATATATATATATATATATATATATATATATATATATATATATATATATATATATATATATATATATAAACAAAATATTTCACAACCTTATGAAAGCAAGTAATTAAGATTAAAAATAATAATTTTCTTCCTTTCAAAGAATGATAAGTGAGAAACATCAAATCCTTGTCATTTTTAATATAAAATTAATATATTACTTTCAAAAAAATATTATTACTAATCACAAAAATATAATATGAATCATAAATAAAATATTTGAATATGTAATATTAAGTAAACTGTGTTAATGTGAATTATATATATATATATATATATATATATATCAATTAAGAATTTTTTTTATGGATAAAACATTTCAAATAATCTCACTACTATATAATTTGGCTTGGAATTTTGTTTGAAATCTAGCAAAGATTTGTTAGAGTTGCAAGTTTAAGTTGTGTAGTGTACACAATCCAAATACTTAAAGATATTTTGCAGGTATTGAAACCATATGCGCATTAACAAGTACATATATATATATATATATATATATATATATATATATATATATAAACCATGGATTTATCAAAGGGGAAGAGGGCTCAAACATCAATGCAAACTCTTTTCAAATTTTTTCTCTAAAACTGGTTTACACCTTTTTGACGGTGCTGGACCCGCCAACATGTCAGGGGATCTCCTCAGTAAGAAGTCCCAACTACACCTCAAACCGTTTGGTGTAGGAGTCCCAACAGTGGGTCGTACGGTATCGCCTTGACTACGGTCGTTCATAGAGGTAGGTGAGATGTCCCTCTTGGTAGCAAGGGCATGATATGTGTAGCAAGCCAAGGAAGGTGCATGAATGGTTCTAACACATGGAAAGTGGGTTGAGTGTGCCCCTTGGAAACCTTTGAAAGCACGCACTTTGGAAGGGAACACACGAGCGAAGATGCATCACAAACTGGAAAGAAAGTAAGCTAACAATCCAAAGTGATGGTTAAACCAACAACACATTTCAGTAAGATTCATACATACATACACAGAAAGAGTCTATACACACATGCATAAGTAAACAGATACATATATCATTAGAGTAAACAAGTTAGCTGAAATACAATAACAACATTAACGTGGTGGCTCTATTATATTAACAGGTGAATGTTCCAATCATATAGTACAACCATGATGAACCACTAGTCCTGATAGCAGAATGTGACAGTCACTACCACCTACTCCTACACAGAGATGTACTAGCTCTTCACTTTGTAGATGTCAAGGCTCATTACAATACTCTCCCATCTTTCTCTAAGATACTACTATTAGAATCTTGGCTGCCCAAAGCCTATACAATGAGTTATGAGGGGCTATATATAGCAAAGGGTGGGGTGACCCTTGACATTCCCATTTGTGATTGTTCATCTACCCTCAAGATTCTTGAATTACTATATGACTGTTACATTCAACTATTGACACTTTAACTTCCACTTGACAAGACATTACATACAATCTACACATGTACCCATGTGAGACAAAATAGGCTTGAGCAAGCCATGCAAGACATCATTATGACCTAGACAACTGTGGGAAGACCAACTCTTACACATCCTCATTATGGTCAATGGTGGCAAATTGAGACCAAGCTCGGTAGTCTGCGATCGTGTTCGTGTACTTTGTGGTAACATCTTTCAGGAAAGAAACTCTTTCCCTTTTTGCATATGGGTACACTACTTTGGATCCTCTGTCCAACTTGTCTAATAACATGCACATCATTATCTTGAGTATGGTTGGACCAGTGACATATTGATGCGTCATGTCTACACTAATCGCTAAGTCTGCACTGGTGGCTATGTGCGTCAACTTGTTAAAGTACGAGTCAAGCTCCAGTCAAGCTTGTGCCTTTGTCTTTACCTTGGTGAGTGTCCCAATATATGGGATTGCATGTGCATGCACAAGAACATCCATGCTTCTGAACACCCATGCATGGGAAGCTTGCCAACTAGTGATGACTTGCAGGAGTTCTTCATAGTTCTGGATCTGACTCTCGATGTGTGCTTTCAACTCAACCACCATGGGCTTCATCATCTTGGAAAAGTGTAATGGGGACCCCGTGTATCTCATTGTCCATGTTTACATGTGGTCAACAGTAATATGAAAGTTTGACAAGGTACGTGCTCTCCTAGCACATCATTATTGCCAACCATTGAGATGGACAACTGCCTTATGCACGATACCAAATCTAGAACACAATGCTCGCATGACTGTCTCAAGGGACGATACTTCATCCAATACCGCCTTCTTTAACTCTCCTCGAGTGGATGTTGTAACCAGTTCTCCTCCCTACTTGGCTATGTGTAACTCCTTATCCATTCGCTCATTCTCTACTATGAAGAAGTGAAAACTTGAGCTAGTGTCTTCAACATATGCTTTGGTAACATTGGCTAATGTTTTTCGATGATTGCGTACATCAAATACGATCACTTGTTCTTGAAACTATGTAAGACATGTATGGACATCTGTACTAGACACTCTGCGCGATTGCACAACTCTATGATGCAAGTCATCGAATGATATGTTGTTCATATCCTCTTCCAGATTATCTCCAAGGATATTAGTGTCCCCTTGGTCGCTCAAGACTTGCTCTGATTCCGAATCTGGTGAAGCTAGTGGGTTGACCTCTTGATGGTATGGCATGAGGTCAATGTCTTGCTCTAACTCTGTCTATTCCATCTCTGTATCCATCTGCTTAAGAATTTTTCAATCTCTTGAGTGGACTCCTCCTCTTGTGACTACTCACCCTGTCTGCTTTGTGATAGCTACTCTGATGAGTCTACCACCTGTATGGGCGTAGTTTCATCAATGTGTGTATGTTGCACCCCCTACTATATCTATCCTTGTTTCTCTTCCTTCTCCTTTCTATGAAACTCTTATTCCTTTCAAATTTTCTCCTTCAACTGATTCAACTCCTTCATTGTTTCCTCTATCCTCTATTTTTCTCTCTGTCTTTGCATGTTCGTATTGTCACGTTGTTTCCTCTTTGACTTTATTTCCAAATCTACTTTCTGCACAAGTGGGTCTGCTCTGAACTTGCATCTTTTTTTTGCCTCTGCACTTTCGATAATCTTCCTCTTGCCTTTGTCGTGCGCCGATATGTTTACCTCTGTTGCTACTGTTGCTGGTCCTTCCCTAGATGTTGCTTCAACTGCTTCGATAACCATTCGATAATGATGCCAACCAATTCATTAGGCCTGAAGAAGCTATGACAATATCTCCATGGATCTTCCTCAACCCAATGACATGCCCCGTGGATCAACAAAAAATGTACTCTCACGCAGTGATCCTTCACAAAATAATGCGGGTCATATGGATTAAACATTATGGTGCCGAAAGGATATTTCCTTAAATCTTCTGTTTCGGCATCCACGTGCTTGAGATTTTGTATCTTGTAAAACGTAATCCATAGCAGAAGAGTGAGCGAAGGTGCCTTCTTCTTCGGGTGTAGCCTAGCTGAAAGTCCTACTGAGATGTGGTATGATACTTCTTGCATGACGAGCTTGTCCATGGAAAACTTCGACAAAACATGTGGAGGCTCCTCCATGCTATACATCCGTAAGAAGGTGCCAAACAGTGAGGTATACAAATCTGCTATGTTGATCAGTGCCTCCATTTCTGCCTTCAACATGGAAGGTCAATCCTGCTCAAATATCATCATGTACACCGGGGTGACAAAATGATTTGACAGCTGTGTGATGACTCATCAAAAGGTACATTTGCAAAACAATTTACATTAAGTATTGAGAGAGGTTTCCACTGGTGTCCATTCCCACATCAAGCCTGGGAACTCCTGACGGGCACAGATTACCTTCAAGATGTATGCGGGCATGTATATTTCCACTTGCTGACCATTGGGTGGCAACCGAGCTCTGTTACGTGTTGCTTCAGCTTGTGAGCCAACATGTCGGACGAGTTGCATTCCTTGCCTTCACCGGGTAGTTGGTCCAATGTGGTCACCCAACTCCGTGGGAAGGTCTCCGTGCACTCTTGGCCATACAAACAACATGAAAATGTTACCAAGTACTGATATATCTTCCACAGTATCTTCATCTTGTAAATTTGGTTGGGTGTCATCCTGAATTTTGCTGGCTCCTTCACCCCATTCTTCAAGATATCCATGGAGTTGGCATTACTGCTAGGTATGATGAAGGGTGTCTCCATGGTGATCACTCACTTCAAGAAGTGGTACATTTGTTGATAGTCTTGTGCCCTGAAGGTAGTAATCTTTGTCCTGCGCACACTGCTCAATGTCATCATCTCGGGATCAATGATCCAATGTATCATCTACGTGCATGGGAACGAGGGGTATCTACATGCAATCTAGTACAAGCCAGACTTGTGAATGTTCACATAGACTTGGCGGTCTTCAAGATCTTCCCAAAATGTGCCTGAGAATTAATCATTGACCTCTTTCCTTTTCAGCTTGATGTATTTTTCTATGATCATCTTGGTCTCTTTCTATATCGACAAATTCATAGACACTCGCTCGATTGTTTCTCCAGTTGCACTTAAGTCGGTCTCCTTTGACCCTACTCTATTAGAGGCCATTGATCCTGAATTACTAAGAGACAAATGAACACCTGCTATATCTGGAGATATGGCGACATGCATGGTAAGAAATCTGTCAATTAAAACCAAAGAAAAATTGAGGACTGACATGCAACATACCCGGGGAACTGCTAGTAAGGATTGAACAATTTTCACTCGGAGGTTGGGACAGTGACTGTCAGAACTGTCCAAAAGGCATTTTGGACTCTAGGTAGTTTGGTTGACTTCTGGAATTACGCAATGCACAATCCAGACTGACCTACTGGGTGCTGAGATTTCACAATGCGCAATTTTAGCTGCAAGTGATTCAAACCCAGGGACTTGATTGTGCAAATTTCTGGCCTAGTAGACACTACCTCTCAGAATCACAAAAAGCAAGACTAGAGGG
Organism: Pinus tabuliformis; assembly: GCA_031772625.1. NCBI lineage: Eukaryota > Viridiplantae > Streptophyta > Pinopsida > Pinales > Pinaceae > Pinus > Pinus tabuliformis. Next base: position 190,714,040 of record CM062808.1, read on the forward strand.
CATTGACTAGAAAAAATTGTGCATTTTCTGGGAGGAAGGGGGAGCCCTCCTCAGAATTGTGCAATGTTGTCTAGGTAAGGCAGAGTCGAGGCCGAAGTTGCCCAGACCCGTCGACGGGCAAATGAAATCATATGAATATGTGAATCCATGGCGATACTAAGTGTAAGCAGGATTGAACGATCGTGCATACAAATAGTGAATGCAAGAATCAGAAAATGGAACAACATGCATGTGTGTGAAACGAGTCACTAAATCGGGGACCATTCATCCAAAATAGTGTCATACATGTGACAACAATGAGATGCTAAGAAAAACTAAAACAACGATTATACAGGCTAACATGCATGCAAACAATAGAAAGCCTTCACAAAAATCAAGTAGAAAACACTCGCACAAGCAAAAACACAAAAAGCGGCAGAAATGTTGCAAAAGATGAGTAAAGCGGAGTTACCAGGAAGTAGTTGAGCTGGATGTGCCAAAGACTCCTGGATGTGATATGGGATGTTAGAGCTCACAAATTGATGTGAATAATGAGCTATGAACCGTCAAATAATAAGTTTAAGGCTCATGACATGCATGCCACATATCTAGGAAAAGGCAACCCTTGGAGGAAATTTTCTAAAACGATCTTTGCATGTAGCCTCGAGCTACCAAAAATAGATCCCCAAAATCTAGGGATGCTTTTTGCATGTTTCTTTTTATATTTAAGGAAAAAGTGGCCCATGCATGCAAGCCAATCTTTCTCGGTCCCAGGTGGAACCTGTCAACCAGAAGGCACATGCAAGAGCCTGCTTAACTGAGAGGGATTTTTGTGCAATTTTTGGTAGGAGTTGGGCAGGATTTCCAGAGGGATTGCACAATTTTTGGGAGGAGCAGCTAGCTACTGCGCAAAATTGTGCAATTTTTGGGTTGAGCTGCTGTGCTAGGTTGCACAATTTTGCTAAGGAATTTTGTTTGACTGTATTGTGCAATTTCTGGGCCTAACAGGCTACCTAGCAGATTTGTGTAATTTCTCCAGCGAAGATTTGTTCCCCTCCAGAATTGTGTAACCTTCTTATGGCACTGCTCAGCGAGGAGCTGGCCCAAGTCTGAAGTGGTAGCCTATGAGGGCAGTGAAGCAACTAACATGCATAGGCTCAGGCTAGCAAGCTGTAGAAAAATCAATGAAGGTTATGTACTTGATAGTGCAAGACAAGTTTCTATGATGGTTGGTAGGGAGGCTCCAAAACCAAGCTAAGGAAAAATTTTAGAGTGTGGTTATAGCCACTACAACACTTTGCGACACACTGGTAAAACTCGAGCTCTCTGAATGGACCTTATTTCTAAAAAGAAAGTCTAACACCTTCAGAAGTATTGTTCAGTTCTATGTTCGTCTTGGTTTCCACACTTGCTTGATTGTAAGATATAACATCTGCCAAGCTCTCGCTCGATCAAAACACATTCCAATCCAAGCCAAAACAATTGTTTTGATTAGGGATGAGGGGTATATTGGTGCATAAGTAGTATGGTTGTCTGAGTTTTAGTTTCATTTGTGGCATTGCTCCACTGTCAGCAGGGTGGGAGAGTACCTAAGGGGAGTTACGCAGGAACACAAGCATCGCTTTGCTGCCACCTAGCCTAGTCAGTACCCCGGTGGAGTTACTTGCATCACCTCTCTACACAGGAAGCCCTTCTCTTCTTTCACCTTCTTCATTTTTCATTACTTTTGAAATTTTTTACATTTTTCATTTCGCATTTTCATAACTATGCATAAAACTTATTCATTTCAGAGGCAGAAAAGGGATCCCAACTTATTGAGAGTAGAAGTGGATGTTCCTTTAGAGAAGTAGTTTGTATATGTACCTCTGATGTTCTTGTTAAGGTTTTCCCCCTTAGATTACTCTACTTGACCGAGCTGACAAGGGTTAACACAAAAAAAACCAACTAGAGTTGGTGACACAAGTTAGCGTGCAAGCATTTTGTTTTCACCAAAGTTCACTTTGAGCAGTACGTATTTTCCATTGGCATATCATGGAACGAAGATAAAAAGTTCTTCATACAAAGACAAGACAATAGATAACCAAGTATTGAAAACTACACAAGTGCTCTTTGTACTTTACCCAGCTTGTTTCAAGCGTCGCACAAGGTTTCATGCGAAACTAACCTACGAATAGAAACAAGAAAACAAACACAAAACAAAGCAGAAGGAAAAGTAAGTGAGTAAGCAAAGCGACTAAGAAAACAAAAAAACATGCAAAGCAAGAATCAAACACTACTCCTACTCCTAAGCGAATGGTGTATGGGTCTGCTAATGTGATATGATACTTCCAATTAAACCATCGGCTTATTGGTTGACCCATGTTGGTGAAGGCATGGTTCATGAACAACACAGTTGTGTGAACCAGCAAACATGAAAGATATAACAATTACGAAAAACACACTCTGAGTTTAAATGCGTCCACAAAACATAAGTGAGTGCAAGTGAATGACATGCAATCCGTGGACTTACCATGGTTGTTTTTGACACTGTGTACAACTATTAAGCATAAGCATACTCTTAACTATGACATGCAAGGAAACAAAAGAAACAAATACAACTTGCATAGTGCATGTGTGCTTTTATGTAAGATTCCTCCAATGCATTAGTGATGGGATCATGTAGTTTGAGTGGAGGAAGAATAATCTACGTGTGAGACTGATCTTCAATGCATACATATGAGCGATGAGGAGCCTCGGAAGATGCAATAATTTCCTGATTAGAAGTGAAACCAACCTTAGGATAGCGAGGGCCTGACATAACCATCAACTTGGGTTGAAGTACCGCGACAGTCTGTGGGGTTTCGACTTCGTCGGCAGATATAACATCATAAATTGGTGCGTTGGAAAAATCAACTATGATAGAATCATCATTGTGATCAAATATGGGATTAAATAGATCACAACAGCTACGATCAAAAAATTCAAGTATTTCATTGGTATCCTCATGATGTGATGAATCAAACAGAGGGGTAGATGAGAAGCATAAATATTCACCCTCTGTGTTTCCAGAAAAAGCAAATGAAAACTCAAGTGGATTTTCAATGAATGATTTGTCCTCTCCCTTGTCGGATGATGGACTAACATTTGGTGTGTTCTGTGAATGATCAACAATGGGTGCATCTGTAGCAGAGATACACATGCAAAATCATGGATGGAAGAATCACCAAAGATGACAGGGAAAAACAGAGGAGGCTTGGATAGTAGGGAGTCATCCTTCATCGAGGATTGATGCTCAAGCTCCCAGTCATACTCTTCATGAATGACAACACAGGTTAGTGTGCAACACCATCTTTTTCGATTGATTGATCCTCATTCCCAACAAGTGTAGAGCACGGAATGAAAGAACACGAGATAGTGCAATATAGAGGATCATCAGAATACGAAGATGGGGGTTTAGGTACAAAATACACGTGACAACGCATGGGATTCACAAGCATATCTACACAAAAATTGAGTGAAGTGATATTGGGAGGATGTGACAATTAAATAGATGAGTGTGCCTATTCTCCCACATCACTCTGCAGTGGTGGATTTGTTTGATGAGGGGAAGATAGACAGTGACTTGTGACAACAATTCGGTCCATCTATGATTGCATAGCTCCATCACTGAAGTATGCTAAGAAGGGCTTGGGCTTAAAATTCCTTTCAGGATTAATAGAAATTGTAAGACAATACTCAAATCTATCAATGAAATACTGAAATTTAATCTGAATTTTCAGAGCTTGAAATTGCAACACATGAATGCAGTCCCAAAATTCCATAGGCGATTCATGCGAGGCCTTCCATTGTTGTAAGATTTTTTTGTCAAGAGGTTTTGGATCAAAATGATCGAAATTAGATTAAATGAGATCACAAAATTGTTCAAGTGAGTGCACATTGTTGGGAGGCAGACTCTAGCACCACCGTTGTGGGGATTCGTGAAGTGTGTATCCAAGCAACAGGCTGAACTCTTATTCATAAAGCTCATCTGCATCATCAAGGAATGCATAGAACTATTCTAAAGTACTTAGGTGAGGATACTTCGGCTTCACCATCATATGTGAATTCAGAGAATAGATCAAAAAACTCCCTCGTGATGTTGAGAAGTTTGGCATGCAAAAAACATCGCGGAGGGATGACTTTTATAGAATCCATGGTAGATGTGCAAAGGTTGAAATCGTGATGAGAGCAGACAACTTATCATCTCGCCCTCCTTCTAGCACCATAAATGTCGATAGTGTTGGACCCACCAAAATCTCAAGGGATCTCCCCAGTAAGAAATCCCAACTAGACCTCAGATCGTTTGGTGCAGGAGTCCCAGCAGTGGGTCATACAGTATCACCTTGAATTCAGTTGTGCACAAAGGCAAGTAAGATGTCCTTATTCATATCAAGGGTGTGACATGCGTAGCAAGCCAAGGAAGGTGCAAGAACGGATCTAACACACGGAAAGCAGGGTGAGTGCACCCCTTGGAAACCTATGAAAGCATGCTGCTTGGAAGGGAACAATAGAGTAAAGATGCATCACAAATTGGAAAGCAAGTAAGATAGCAATCGAAAGTGATGGTTAAGCAAGTAAGATTCATACATACATATAAAGAAAGAGTCTATACACACATGTTTAAGTAAAAAAATACATCTATCATTAGAGTAAACAGTTAGTTGAAATACAATAACAACATATGCATGAAATGTGTTGGCTCTCTTATATTAAGAAGTGAAGGTTCCAATCATACAGTCCAACCATGACCAACCACTAGTATGATAGTGGAACGTTACAATCACTGTTGACTCCTACTCCAAAGAGATGTATTAGCTTTGCACTATGGAGAAGTCAAGGCTCGTTATAATGCTCTTCAACCTTTCTCTAAGATACTCCTATTGGAAGCTTGGCTGACCAAAAGCCTATACAATGAGTTATGGGGGACTATATATAGCAAAGTGCTAGGTGACGCTTGAAATTCCCCTTTGTGATTATTCATCTACTGTCATGACTCTTCAACTGCTCTATGAATGTTACATTCATCTATTGACACTTGAACTTCCACTTGACAAGACGTTACATATAATCTACACATGTACCCATGTGAGACAAAATAGGCTTGAGAAAGCCATGCAAGACATCACTATGACTCACACAACTGTGGGAATACCAACTCTTCGACATCCTCATGATGGTCGATGGTGGCAAACTGATGCCAAGCTTCATAGTCCGTGATGGTGTTTATGTACTCTGTGGTGACATCTTTCTGGAAACGAACTCTTCCCTTTTTGCATCTAGGTACACTACTTTGGCTCCTCTGTCAAACTTGTGTAATAACATACACATCATTGTCTTAAGTTTGGTTTGACCAACGACATACTGATGCACGATGTCTTGACTGATCTCCAAGTCTGTGATGGTGGTTATGTGCATCAACTCGTCAATGTTCGAGCCAAGCTCTAGTTGAACTTGTGCCTTTGCCTTTGCCTTGGTGAGTATCCCAATAGACGGGACCGCATGTGCGCTCACAATAACATCCATGCTTCTGAATACCTATGCATGGGAACCCTGGCAACTAGTGATAAGTTGTGGGAGTTCTTCATAGCTCCATATCTTCCTCCAGATGCATGCTTTCAACTCAACCACCCTGGGCTTCGTCATCTTGGGCAAGTGTAATGAGGCTCCCTTATTTCTCATTTTCGATGTTTGCATGTGGTCACCAACAATATTCAAGTTTGACAGGGTACGTGCTCTCCTATCACATCGTTGTTTCCAACCGTTGAGATGGACAACTACCTTATGCATTGTACGAAATCTGGAATAAAACACCCACATGACTGTCTCAAGGGATAATACTTTATCCAGTATCATCTTCTTCAAATCTTCTCAGGCAGATGGTGTAATCAGTTCTCCTCCCTACTTGGTCATCTGTAACTCCGTAGCCATTCGCTCGTTCATTGTTATCAATAAGGGAACACTTGAGCAAGTAGCTTCGTCATATGCTCTAGTATCATCGACCAATGTTGTTGGATGCTTGCATACATTAGCTATGATCACTCATTCCTGAAACTGTGCAGGAGATGTGTGGACTCCTCATCTATTATTGATCCCATGTTTAGCTCATAGAATTATTTTTCCCTGTCATCAAAATATCTCTCTGATAGGTAGTTATTATTGAATAACTATTTGAACTTATTCCAAGTGAATTCCTCCTCATGTATACCTATTAAATTCTTTATATCCTCCCACCAAATGTTTTCTTTACCTTTGAGAGTAAATGTAGCTATTTTAGTTTTCATGTTTTTTGAGTAATCATGCAACATGAATAAATTCCTCATGCCAAGCATCCATGCTTGTGCATCTTGCTATTTCTTCATATCTCCACCAAATGTAGGTGCTTTTATTTCTTAAAGTAATCCGTAAAATACTCCCTATCCCTCCTCCTATAACGATGATAACGATGTCGATCCTCATCCCTATCAGAACCAGAACGAGAATAATACCTATGTCTATCACCTCTCCTCTCCGAAGTATCCAACAATATGCCATCTCTAACCATGTCATATCTATATGAATTGTGAAAATGATGTGACCTACTACCATATGCCCCATTATTTTTCTCCTCCTACTCATGCTTGATCTGAAGAGGTCCCTATTGATGCAATTCTAACAAACTCCAAAGTATTGTTGCATTTACCTTTGCTAGTTTCTCTGTGTTTGTATGATTAGGTCATTGTATTTCTTACAACTCCTTATTTATTCCTTTAATATTCTTAGTGTATCCCAAATTGAAAAACTCCCATCACCATGATCCTCATCTGATCCATAGGGAGTGTCTCGGGAAGTGTAGCCTACCATATTTCTAGTCAACTTTGATATTCTTCTTACAAGGTGTATCATGTCTTCTAAATCAAATCAGAAATAAAAAACATATATTAGTATAGCTCGGGGAGGATATCTCATCCACAAGATCAAAAAATCAACGTGATGCATGTATACCATAATCATGATAGAATATAGGAATATAAGACATAAGTATATAACCATACAACCATCATTCTAGCTAGCATCTAGTCATCAATGCATGGCCATTTTAACTACACATACCATAACCTTATGCATGACAACAACCACTACATCATTGTACACATGACCCCATGTCAATATTAACATGCATAAGTAATGCATAATCAACTATACACCCATAACGACACACTCAAAAACAACACCAACAACTTTCCATGGCAACATCATTACAACCGTGACTCATACCACACAAATGAAACAAGCACATGGTCCTACAACACAACAGACACACATGAAACTTCCATGGATGCATGACCAACCACTAGTAAAAAAATTGTGAAATTAGTGACTAGGTGACTTAAAAAGTTAGTCACCACAAATTTTCAAAGTGAAATACTACCAAAAATGAGCAATATTAAGTGACCCAAATAAAAATGACTAACATAAATGACTAATTTAGTCTCTGGTTAAAATATATGACTAGATAATAAGTAATACGACTAAGAATGACTAACATAAATGACCAATTTAGTTTAGGAACAAAAATACAACTACCTAACAAGTACTACAATAATACAAATTAGTCGTTTATGTTCATCATTTTAATTGTGTCACATTAGCAATCTAAACTTCCAGTTGATAGGGGATTCAAAGCCTATTAATATAAATTGGTTTAAAGGTTATACTTCCTTAAACACTTCTTTATTCGATTAGTGGATGACTAGATTTATGGAGATTATAATTAGAATGTTAAGGGTTATATCGTTTGACGACATTCGCAGGGAATTAAATTCAAAGGTTGACAAATTATCCAAAATGAGAGTGGGAATACAGTTGAATCAAATATATTATGAAGAATATCTGCAAGGAGAAGTGTTGATTAATTAGTAGATGACCCATTTCTTTTATTGAAGACTTAACTTTTCATGTGTATCTACATTTTTTATTATTAGGGTCATATCCATTGAACTTAGGAAACTAGTTTTTAACTTAGATACCATGTTGTTTGTCTAGTTTGAACATACATTATGAACATAGGAAACAATGCAAAAATTTAGAGGTAGTGGTTGAATGTGCAATGCACACATAACACAACCCTTTCCCACATATATATGGACCAATGTTGACCCATGGTATCCTCAACACCTGCCAAATGACATAACTCAATACCTTAAAGAATTCCATTGGTACCCTACTAGTGTGTAATGCGCACATAACATTGATTGCAAATAGAAATTTGGATTAAAGCCTACACATGTTATTCTCAAGGCCCACCAAAATTAAGGAGGATTATCATATAATCAATCGGTAATGTCATTATTCTTACATGGGAGATGTGTAAGGTTCAAATCTCCCCCCCATGCTCTTTAGACATTGAAATGATTACTACAACTAAGGCCATAATTATTTGGTGTTAGAAATATTATGGCCACATCCATGGGCCATCAATTTCTTCTATCTAGGACTTACGCCCAACCTTTAACACAAGGAAACAAGAGCATGCACTTTGGGATTGAGACTTGAACCCAAGTCATCATTAAGGTAAGAACTCCAATTTATATGTAGACCACAAATCAACAAATATCCCCTTCCCATATTAAGTGGGTGCTTCCAAAGTCATTTCTCTTGCAAGTGAGAGGCACAAGGTTCAAATTTCTCGTCCCTTCCCATGTTTTCTCTTCACTAAAATGGCAATTTCAACTAAGCCACGATAAAAATATTCATCATGTCCATGCATTGTCAATTTATTTTAGTACTTCCACCTACTGTTGAATATGTCGACATTACAAGAGCATATTTTTTCATGTTGTGACATAAACTTGGGCAATCATTATAATAAGTTTTACAACTTGCTACCAAACCATAACATGACAAACCTCTTCCCCCAATGTTAAATTGAGATTTGATAATGGATTAATGTAGATTATTATTCTTACATTATTAGAGATCAAACCAAAGAGACGATTGAAAATAATGATTTAATTCTTGATATCTATCAAATATTGAGCACTAGCCATTTATGGCATATGTTAAATAACATACAAAATGTAACAATTTATAGCCATGATTTTAGATGGAATCAAATCATGGATTATCATTACATTTGGATCATAGTTTTGCTCATGGCCCTACCATGATTAGAGGTGTTTAAGGATATTTGATTGGATTTAAAACCTCAGAAAAACACGAATAATGTTAGATTACTCAAAATCTTAAAATTATTTTTTCCCAATAAAATTGGATTAAAATATATACATTTTTCCTATTAGATAGACAACATTGTGATTTAATTTTTAACTATTATTTTGATAGCCTATATTTGTAGTTGACCTTCAACATTCTACTGACTAATATTGACCTTAAAATTTCATATATTCAAATATTAAAAAATGAAGCAAAACACTACTAAACCAACATAGAAATGACCCATCATTTTAATAAAAAAATAACTTCAACGCATATTAACATGGTTAATATCCTTGTCATATATATATGTATGTATATATATATATAGATATATATATATATATATATATATATATATATATATATATATATATAGATAGATATATATATATATATATATATATATATATATATATATATATATATATATATATATATATATATATATATATATATATATATATATATATATATATCTTCTAGACAATTATCACAACTACCACATTATCACTATAATTTAGTTTTTCATTATTAAATTTTCACTATAATGTAGTTTTTCATAATTAAATATATGAGCATACATAGACATAGAATGAGAAAGGACGTATAACAATATGCAATAAAGGCTTGCACATAGGAAGTGATCATTTTTTTCTATTAAAATCTTGAACATAGGGAGTTGTCCTTTTTTGCTATTAGCATTTGGCGTTGGTGAAGAGGTAAAAAATCCCTCTTTGTTACAATGCGTTTTATCATGCCTTATTTTTACCTCTTTTAGTGATCACTAAGTTTTTCTATCTATTAATTTAGCGGGAGCTTTAACATTTCAAACTCCTTATATATTTCCCTCCATGCATATATTAATTTGGTGGAAAACTCTTTTTATATTTCCCTCCACGCATTTATTAATTTGTTGGGAATTTAATACTTTTGTTGCTTTTCCTTTCAGAACAAGTAGCCATAGAGAATTTGTCTTGCACTACCCTAATGCAAATATTATCATCCCAAATCTTTGCTTAATGGTGGGTTATGATATGATTAGCCTTCTGAAATAACTCTGTAACCATTGGCATTTTTATTTTTATTTTGACGGAGCATTGTTGTGAAGTGGAGCAGCATGGAAAACTGGGGGCATTGAAGAATGGAACGGGTCTAGTTATGGCATCGAAAAAACCTGATGTCACTCAATCTCCTCAGTCTCAAATATTGAATGCTGGAAGGGTGCATGGAGATTTTGTAGGCGACAATGAGAACTCGAATAGGGCATTTCCTACCTCCTCCGCTTCCTCCTCAACACTTATAAGGTTTCAAGGAAAGGATGTGTTGTCTTATGCAAATATAATGTGATCGATGATTAAATTTTCAAATGCACTTGGTCTCTATGGAATAATTCTGGAAACAGAGCCTACCAATCTGGATCAAAATTTGTCCAAATTCAAGGTCTCATTTTGAAGGCATCTGAATGCTTTCTTGATGTTACTGTGATTGATCCCCAAAATGCTTGTCCTCTCACACACTGTGGATTTTTGTAAAAGGATGAAGGGAACTTGCAAGATGAAACAGAGGTTTGCTTTTGACATCTGACATTTTTTTGTTGAGCAAGCTTTTGTATAATAGTAGTTGTTTGATAATGGAGTGGGTTCAACAAGAGGTGTAACTTCCTAAAAAATTTCAGGGTGAGGAGAGTCTATTTGAATTCCAAGGAAATCACCATATTGTTAGGAGTGCCAATAAGCATGACATGTGAAGGAACGATTGTCAAGTATTGTATATCATTTCGAAACCCCCCAAACCTCATTTGCGTTGTTCACTAGGATTGTCAAGAGTGCCATACTATCATCATGATTTGATGTGCTAGTAGTTTTTGTAGATGGTGAGGGCTTTAGTGTGCTACACTAGATGTTGCAACCTTTAAGTGGATCCTTAGTGAATTCGACCTTGTCCTCAAAAGTTTTTGTGTTCAAGGGTGGGAAAAATAGGGTCGCAATGGAGAGTGATCATGGAGATCTTTAGGCCACAGAACTAGATGTATTGTCCTTGAAGAAATATGATTCTAGCACTTTTCTCATTGTACACAAGTCTTAATGATTTTTTTCATATTTTATAGCATATATATAAGAGAAATCAGAAATATGACGAGCATTGAGTAATCATCTGCATATATCGACCAAATCAAAGCATAGATGGAATTATTTTTTATCTCATTCTCTCTGAGACTTATCACAGTCTCTGCCAAGTGGACGTGTATTGCATAATTGTTTCTATATGAATTTTCTTCCACATATGCATTGTTTCTCTTACACATTGTAACCTTATGCATTAAATGAGTTTGCATTTTTAGTTCACTTCTAACATGCATCAAAGTGAGGGCTTGGATTTTGTTTTGAAAACTCTATTCTCCCTTAACTAGATACTCTACACCGTCCTTAATCTATTGTATTATTCCTTCTTCCCTAACAATACTTTGCTTCCTTCACACACTCTATCTCCTTCACTTATAGCTACTTCAAATTGAAGCTTTCTACACATTGCACTTCACATTATCAAGCTGCTTAGCTTTTGTTTAGCTCAACATTCTACTTCAATTTTATTTTGACCATAGAGAAGAAAAAAATCCACTTTGCATAGGATATTTTCTTTTCATATTGTTTTGATTTTCTTCTGATCTTTATTTTTTTTGTGGTTTTAGCACTTTCCATTGATTAGAAAAACAGTGGACCCCTGATCTGTGGACCCCTGATCTATGCTTCACTTGGAGAAACATCTTCAACACTTGGTGATTTTTCTGGAAAATCACTCTAATGTTCAACACCGAAAAATGATTAACCATTTTACCTTCGGTAAATAAGAGTCTTCAGTCTATTGAGCTATGATAGCTTAGGAGGTATTCTTTTCTAGATTAGTGCCTTAGATTGTGAAGAATATTAATCAGCCTTGTAAATGCTTACTTAAGTGGATAGCAACAATGGAGATGGTTAGGGTATAGGCACGAGGCATATTGGCCCTGCAGAAATCTGATTCTATGACATTTATTTGAGATCTGCTCCAACCCTAGTCACAGAGCTATCACTTTTCTCATTGGCCATAAGTGTTACTGATTTGTTTCATCTTTTATAGCATATATATAAGACAAATCATAAATATGACAAGTATTAGGTAGCTATCTCCAAATATTGACCAAATCAAAGTAGAAATGGAATTATTGTTTATCTCATGCTCTTTGAGGCCTCTCACGGTCTCTGCTAAATGGACATGTATTACATAATTGTTTCCATCTAAATGTTCTTCCATATTTGCATTGTTTCTCTGTTGTGCATTGTAACTTCATATGCTAAATGAGTCTACCTTTTTAGGTTGCTTCTAACAGGCATCAGAGTGAGGACTTGGATTTTTTTTTTAAATCCTTATCCTACCTTAACTAGATACTCTACACCATCCTTAAGTTGTTGGATTCTACCTTCATCCCTTAAAAAACGTTTCTTCTTTCATAGGCTATCTCCTTCGCTTACAACTACTTTGAATTGAAGCTTTATACACACTAGATTTCACCTTCTCAATGTATTTGGATTTTGATCTGCTCAAAACACTACTTCATATTTGTTTTGACCACAGAAAAGGAAAGAATCTACTTTGTGTAGGAGATTTTCTTTTCATATTGTTTTTATTTTCTTCTTCTATCTATTTTTTGTGGGGTTTTAGCACTTCCCTTTGATTAACAAAGAAATGGACTCTTTATCTATGCTTAACTTGGAGAAACATCTCCAACGCTTAGTGATTCTTCTAGAAAATAACTCTATTGTTTAACACTGAAAAATGATTGACTACTTTACCTTCGTAAAATAAGAGTCTTGAGTCTGTTGAGCTATGATAGGTCAGGAGATGTTCTTCACCAGCTTGGTGCTTTAGCTTGTGAAGAATATTTATGCCGTAAGGCTTTCCCCTTGAGAAAAACTCCCCCAACTACCATTGTGTACCAGTCTACACCATCGGATGGAATGTTAGACAATTGAAGATTTTTAGGTCATAGGATTAATATTTAATAGTTAAGAGAAAACTAATAGTTAGGGAACATAATGTGCATGTTCAAAAAGTAATCAAAACAGTTTCTTGATGGCTCCACCCAAAGGCTTTTTCATTGTAGATACAATAGACACCTCTGCTCTCTTTGATGACAATATGTACGCACATTAGAAGTGGGCACGGTTTACTTTGAGTACCTAAATTTGGCCTTCTCGTTTCCTTTCTCTTTCTATGTTACCTGAATTGTCTCCCAGAATTCCATTCAGGCTCTTGGGAAATTCTAATTCTGCTTCCTAACAGTATGGAAAATCCTACGTCATTGCAATAAATCTGCATCTGTTTAAATTTGGTGTATATTTACATAGGTCGGATTGCAATTTCATTCAAATGGCATGGGTCTGTGGTGCATGCATAATGCCTAATATTTTCCTCACAATTTTCCTTCAATATTTTGTATGGATTTTTTTTTTATTGTTGTGCAGATCATTCATTAGCACAGGTTTTTCTCAAGACATTCAAACTTTAACAAGCCTGAAAAATGGTTAATTTAGATAACATGTTCTTGTCTTAGGACAATTAGTTAAAAATTTCATATAAGCTCATTTGTTAGTCTATTTTATAGCCATTATAAATCTCATGAAACATTATGAAACTGACAGTGACTAAAGAAAGAACATAAGAGATAGATGTAGAAGACAAGCCAAGACAAGAGTATACAAGGATATGGCTCAAGCCAGGGAAAAACCCCAAGATGGGGAAAACCCTATATCAATTCTTCTTACTATTAATATTGAATTTTCAATAGAGAGAGAGAGTACAATAATCAAAAGTCAAAATGACTTTGATAATTTGAAGATTCAATATCTTGAACAAGTGTAGGGCTCAAATTATAATACCAATATTCAGTTAACTGTAATCTGGTTAGGGCTGCTTACTGTCAACTCTTATTTCATTCATTTGATCGAAAGTCCCTCTTTTCTACTGTGGCTTCCACTGACATGCATGAAGAATACCGTCCCTGACCGTTAGGGATGATCTAGGACCATGTGTTGTTGGGAAAAGTATCTATTCAGAACGCCCCTATCCCACTCTAAGGTGTGATAGTGCCTTAGCAACAAACAAGGAAAACTATTTTCGTATTCTTCTTTATGAAATGTCAACGAAGAGGAAGGATGTAACTAACCTGTGTCTTTCGCTAGTTTGTTGATCCACTCACTCTCCTCTTTGTTCGCTTCTCGCTGTCTACTCCCTCACTGGTCCAGCTTCACCAAGTTCCTGCAAGATCACAGAAGAGGAAAACTACACAAAAGACATAGATTTACATTCATAACTAGCTTAGGATCAGATTTAAGCTAAACATGCAAATATAACAAAGCATCATTGATATACAAGCATATAGGAGAAACTCAAATAGTTTTATTGATATGATAAGAAAGTCCAAGAGGAGATACAACCAAGTGAGTCCCGATCCAGCATCTACCTCCCAGCAAAGGAATCCCTTCCTCACCTCCAACAAAGCATAAATCACCCAATGCACTAATCTCAATCTCAAACCAACAGCAATTCTCTGCAAAGTACAAAATTCCAGCCTCCGGATCTCTGGGATGAGGGATCCATATATAGATGTAAGTAGAGAGGATGAGTCAGCTTATGTTTTGACTTGTGGCTTCTCTCTGTCAGTTCTTGCTTCCACTTGGAGGCTGAGAGCCTCTTACTCATCCTTGGTCGAATTGAGTGAGGCAAGTGTCATTGAGGAAGATTCTGGAAGCTTCCATTGTCTGTACACCACGCGGAATGACACTGCCATTTGGCATTTCTCACTCAACGCACCCTCGTAGTGCATTTAGGTGCGTTGCAATGCACCTAGCTAGTGTACTGGGGTGCATTGCAACGCAGGCAGCTAGTAGAGCATCTGAATTGATCCTGATTTGACTAGTTTTGAGCAGTTTTTGGTGGAGAACTTCTGGGAGAAGCTGTCATTGGTTGACCTTGTTCCTTTAGGGGCAGGAACAACTCTTTTAGGGACTTTGGATCCCTTGGATTATGGACATTTCATGCTCAAAGCTGTAAGGCACAAAAATGTCTATAACAGTTGCCCCCTAAAGTATGAGGCCGTTTATCGGGTGAAATGATTTATTAGGAGGATCTGAAGTTCTTTCAATGATGGGAGGAGACCTGTAATAAGATACAATACAATACATTATTTTTCATACTGTTTTCATGATCTAGCTGAGGCGGGCATTCCCATGCTCAGCTTTATAAATTCATTTTTATGTACATAGGACAGACAATCGTCTGATGGTAGACTGATGATTCTGATGAAATCATCATCCTTTTGGTAGGATGATTATCTGTGCTGCAATGCTGTACATGTCAATGTCTTCATTTTTCCTGAATATATATCACAGCCCGGATGGAAGAAACTAGATTCGGGGTCTTCAATCTCGTCCGATCTTCACTCTAAGTACAAGTCGATCCATGTGAGAAATGTTCTGAAGTCGAACATGGAAAGACATCGCTTGATTACCAGTCAATGATGTAAACTGTTAACAAGTGCGAGAGGAATCACCGATAATGATAATGACCCTCAAGGTACTGCAGTACAATTTACGTGGTGTGAATAAAGGACTTGGCGTCGAACACCACGCAAAATCTTTCGGTCGAAGGTCATTGATGTATACCTGTAGCCGGAAGTGAGAAACTTGCCATTGAGGCATGCAAGCTTCAAAGTACTGAAGGGGGTGTTCCTAAATCAACTTCTTGGATAATGAGCTGATGTCGACAAGAAGCGATCCGTCAAAGGAGGGCCTTGTTGTATCCCACATCAGTGACATGGAACGGAGCAAATGATTTTGATGGAGGTGAAAACGATCTGATGATATACGGTTCAGGGTGGCGGTCATGAAAGAATGAAGTATAATATATGGTAGTGGATGGGACACGGGTGACTTCTCTGGATGACTTCTCTTGAACATATCGGCGACACTTATATGATGGATTGGTAGCATTTACCCCAAAGGTGGATGGTATGGCGAGACCATGGTGATGTGACCGGTGAATGAAACAACCCAACCCGACTCAGGCACGGAGTGGAAGTCTCATGTTCAAGAGCGACTTGCTACCAATAAAGTTTCTTTGAGTTTCTTCCCAATTTTTCCCCAGTCATTGCTGACCAGTACCTCTTCATTTTTTTCAAGCTTGAGGAGGATAACATATGCTTGTTCTATAATTTGCCCTTCGGGCAAACCCATCGCTATATTTTAACGAGCCTAGCGATAGTGAAACTCGTTCTCGTCTAAAGACAAGTTTGTCGCTATTAATGTTTTTAACGAGTTTAACGACAAAGATAACTCGGTCCTTTTCGTTTTTAGAGAGTCTGAAAAGGTACGTAAAGATAACTCCGGAAGTCCTTTTTCGTCATCTAATCCCTTAAGTCCGAAAAAGTATAAAATAATACAGAAGGGATGAATTTTTGATAGTTTTAACGAGCCGAACAAAACAAGCGCTCGATCTTTTTGTGCAATAATCCCTCAGGTCCAAAAAGATTAAAATCTAGAGGAGGGATAGCACTTCCGGTCGCTTTAACGAGCTGGAAGGCCAAAACTCGGCAATATCTTCATATTTTACGAGTCAGATGAAAAGAGCTTAAAGGAGACTCGTCTTTTGAGGAACGAGTGATAAAACGGGTAGCAGCTGATTCCAGGTAAGGGTTGGAATTTTTCAATGACGGCAGTGTCACAAGGATGGCTAGTGAAATCACTCTTCGCAGCTGTTCCTCAAAATGGGTAAACAATCAAATGGAGGTGAATGATCGGCCAAATGAAAGGTGGAGGTGACGGTGCAAACACGACCAAGGCTTTAATGGCTGATAATGTTACATTCACGGTGGTTATTTACCAGAGGATAGTTCATTTTTTAACAAGCTTAAACGCGGATTGAAACACTTGCTCGGTCTTCTGTTTATTTTTTAACGAGCATGAACTATGTGCTAAAACTGCTCAATTAATCCAGTCATATGATAAGAATGTCTCATTGAAGATGCCATTTTTTATGGAGCTTGCACCTTACAAATCTTTGCCCCGGAATCCTTTCTTTATGCAAGTTTGGAAACGACTAATCCTACAAGTTTAAAGGGTTAGAGGTCCTAAAAATTTAAAAAATAAATAGCCGCCCCTTGCTTGCACTCCAAAAGGTTTGCATGCCCCCAGGTATAAAGTACGATTTCAAGGTTACCCCTCAATTTGCAGATAAAACATTTGTTCTACCAGGAAAGGCCTACCTCTTTCAGGTTACCCAAAGATTGTCTCATTTGCGCAGCAAACAAAACACTTCTTCGGCGATGTCTACCGAGATAGACAAAGGTGAATGACGACGCCCACCGATTCACATAACTTTGACAAAAGAATCTTATTCTAGAACAACCCCTCTTCCAATCACGGACGGGATACGGACTAGTCATATTCTCCCGCGGAAACCTACCCTATACCCAAAGTTTTCTTGCCGAAGCAGACCAAGACGCATGCCCCCTGGGTTCCAGTCATATCCCTCCGAATCACTCGCGCTCATCGGGAGGATGGACCGTGGGTTGAGACATTTCTTGCATGAAGAGACCATTTAGGGATGGTATATGACTATTTGCGATGCGTGATCCGGGAAATGAAAGCTGGTCCACGAGCTTGACCACTCTTCCTTCGTGCGGAAAACACATTACTCTAAAGAGTGAGGAGATGATGGCTCCCATGTAATAAATATAGTCTCGTCCAAGGAGTAGGTTATAATCCAAGGGTCCTTGAACGACCATCACGTTCATTTGAACGGTCTTCCCTTTCAATGTTACGGGCACATTGGGGAGGATCCCTAAAGGTCGACTGGTTCCTTTATCGAAGCCTGTCATATTTCTCATCTCAGGCAAAAGCGATGGCAAACCAAGCGCTTTCCAAGCAATAGAGGAAAGGATACTCACAGACGCCCCCTCATCAATGATGGTGCCAGCCATGATCATTCTGTATATTTGAACGATAATTCAGAATGGTATGCTTGCTGGCAAACGGGGTCTGCCTAGTTGGTTCCAGTCGAAGGACACAACTAGGTTGCTTGGAGGTGGGACCGAGTAGACGGCCGGGTATCGCTCTGACGAACTTCCTTCCTGCGATAAAGGAATGGGTGGATTGCCCCCGTGTTCGTCGGAGTCTGTGTTGATGAAGAGAATTTGGACGGTGTCATCCTTATCCTCTTCAGTGACTGTATCATTTGAAGATAAAACCTCTGAAGGCAAGACCGGGTCAACTGCCGCCTCGACCTTTTGACTTTCATTTGGTATGGATTCAGTTGGTTTATCCTCAATGATAGACGCTTCAGCTGACCACTTGAGTGGGCCAGCTGGATTCTCAACTAACGAAGGACTCGGCAAGAGTTTTTTATATCCAGGAGGGATTCGTAACGGTGAAACCAGACGATCATCCAGAACTCTTTTAGCCTCGTCTAAGAAGGGACAATGGTGGAGGGCATGGTTGCCTTCACACAGTCTACAAGGAGGTCTAGTTCTCCCTTTTTTCCCTGGAACTTCACTTTTGCTAGTTGATGGTGTACTTTCAACATGCCCATCAGAGGTTGACGACACCGGATTGTGCAAATGGGGAGACCAGTCCCTTAGTATCCGAGGGATGCAAGGACAATCTCTGTGAAAGTGGTCTCCCTTGCAAATGACACATGGCGATTTAGGCCTGGTCAGTGTTGTGTGTGGATTTTCATTAGACGACACTTGTTTTCCCTTATTTTCCTTTGGCTCCTTCTTATTTTTCTCTTTCTTCTTCTTTTCCTTTTTCTCCTTAGGAACTTGGTTTTTAGCTTTACCAGTCCCGTCACGTGAAGAGGAAGGAAGAGAAGAAGAATTAGAGGAAGTAGAAGGTTAGTGGGAAATTCTGGACTCATCTAATTGCTGATTCGACTGTTCAGGAATAGTGGTGTTCTGAACGACATTGGTTGAGAAGAGCCAGACCGGCAAGCCATTTGTCAGTCCTGGAAGCGACAATGTGTCCATATGGGGCGCACCAACATCTCCCCAAGAGGAGAAGGGACTAGGATTCCCACCAAGAGGAATTCCTTGGTTGGTAGGCTCCATTTTCTCAACCTAAAGATCAACGCAGGAAAAAGGGTATGAATATTCCGTTTAAAATAAATTTTAACAATGCTTGGACACAACTTGCTTTTTCAATTTTAAAGAGTCGAGAAAAAGCAAAAGATGACTCTAGTCTCCTTCGATTTTTAATGAGCCTAAAGTGACAAGTGCTCAGATGGACCTTTTCTGTTAAGGAGTCTAAAAAGGAACGAACGGGACTGCTCTAGAGTTCTAGGTAGAGGGTGTGCCAAACCAATCGCAAAACCGCAGAATACTTTTTAGGGTACGGGCGGTCAATCTTCCCGAATGCTGTGTTCAGTGCATTGCGATCAGTAGGGCGGCCGATACGGCTTCCTAAGGATAACGGTTTTATGCCTATAGGGGTCTCCCAACATATACTCAACGGTACGTGGGAGCACAATCCGTACTGGCACTTGTCGTCTTTCAGGAGGAATCACCCAACCATCAGTGAGGCCAACAGTTACCAGGTTTTACGACGCCGGAACACGTCTCTAGCCTAGACTTCTATGTTGTGCGTTAAGTTACAAAGCGTTGTTAAGTTCATTCAATTTATTTTAGATTGATCTTTCTTAGAAGTTTGCCTTTTTGGATCACCACGAGATGTAGATACAATTCCTAAATGCAGTCTAAAGATGATAAGCAAGCTTTTATCTCTTTTCAACAATGAAAATCCTAGCTATAAGGGGAAAAGAAAGACACAATCTTTTCTCAAAGAGCATAGAGCACACTGTAAATGCACTTTTCCTAAATCAAACCATACAAACTGTCAAAATGCAAATGCACTTGTGCATGTATTTCTTTTCACTTTCTTAATATTGATGCCTAAAAAGAAAGTTGTTGTACAAATTTGAATTCCATTTCAAGTGAAAACACAAACAAGCTTCTTTTTGAAAACAAAAAGACGATTATGACACTTTATGATTTTGAAGTAAACACTTGTTTCGACACTAGAAATTCATAAATTCAAACCAAAAGACAAAAGTAAAAGCGTAATCAACTGTCAACAACAAAAAAACTTACTCCTAAGATCAAAATGACACTTACGACAGGTTTAGATCTAAGGGCGACAGTATGACTAGTTTACTTTTGTAATGGGAAACTGCAAATGATGTAACAAATACACAAAAACAAATACAGTTTCTTTTATACAACTGAGGTGGAATTAAGGCAAAGAAAAGGGGTTTTCATATAGGTACACACACTGATAACAGGCTGCAAAAATTAGAGATAAAACTGAACAAAAAGAAGCAAAGAACCACAGCTGCACAGGGCAAAGGCTGATCAGCGTACCTGTTGCACAGAGAAACTGAATTGTAGCGCAGGTAGCCCTCTCGGGACCTGCGTTGAAATGCAGAGTCTCTTCACAGAGCCTGCGCTGAAGCAGATACGAGAATTGTCTCTGGGTTCTGGGTCACGGTTTGCAGTTTAATCTAAGCTTTTTGGCCGGATAAAAGCTATCAATAAGGTACAATTAGAGGGATGATTTAAATGAGGACTAAGAGCTATCACAAAGGGCAGTTAGAGCATTTGTGGATCAGCTGTTCAGATCATAAACAGGCCGAGTGAATGGACTAGAGTAGCAGCTCTCTACTTTGCATTTGTAAATGGCAAATGCAGTTCGATTCGCCACTCATAAGTTTATGAGAAGAACAACAATAGAAACACAAATAAACTAACTAGATACGATCCCCAGCGGAGTCGCCAATTTGTTGTTGGGAAAAGTATCTATTCAGAATGCCCCTATCCCACTCTAAGGTGTGATAGTGCCTTAGAAACAAACAAGGAAAACTATTTTCGTATTCTTCTTTATGAAATGTCAACGAAGAGGAAGGATGTAACTAACCTGTGTGTTTCGCTAGTTTGTTGATCCACTCGCTCTCCTCTTTGTTCGCTTCCCGCTGTCTGCTGCCTCACTGGTCCAGCTTCACCAAGTTCCTGCAAGATCACAGAAGAGGAAAACTACACAAAAGACATAGATTTACATTCATAACTAGCTTAGGATCATATTTAAGCTAAACATGCAAATATAACAAAGCATCATTGATATACAAGCATATAGGAGAAACTCAAATAGTTTTATTGATATGATAAGAAAGTCCAAGAGGAGATACAACCAAGTGAGTCCTGATCCAGCATCTACCTCCCAGCAAAGGAATCCCTTCCTCACCTCCAACAAAGCATAAATCACCCAATGCACTAATCTCAATCTCAAACCAACAGCAATTCTCTGCAAAGTACAAAATTCTAGCCTCCGGATCTCTGGGATAAAGGATCCATATATAGATGTAAGCAGAGAGGATGAGTCAGCTTATGTTTTTACTTGTGGCTTCTCTCTGTCAGTTCTTGCTTCCACATAGAGGCTGAGAGCCTCTTACTCATCCTTGGTCGAACTCAGTGAGGCAAGTGTCATTGAGGAAGATTCTGGAAGCTTCCATTGTCTGTACACCTCGCGGAATGACACTGCCATTTGGCATTTCTCACTCAACGCACCCTGGTAGTGCATTTAGGTGCGTTGCAATGCACCTAGCTAGTGTACTGGGGTGCATTGCAACGCAGGCAGCTAGTAGAGCATCTGAATTGATCCTGATTTGACTAGTTTTGAGCAGTTTTTGGTGGAGAACTTCTGGGAGAAGCTGTCATTGGTTGACCTTGTTCCTTTAGGGGCAGGAACAACTCTTTTAGGGACTTTGGATCCCTTGGATTATGGAAATTTCATGCTCAAAGCTGTAAGGCACAAAAATGTCTATAACACCATGATAGTAGTCTCGGTCCCCTTGACTGTGATGATGCAGACCTGCAAGTGCCCTAGAGGGATAGATCTGAAGAGCAGTCTTAAAATGTCCACAAACTAGCCCAGGAGCAGAACATGAATACAACCAGCCTTTCTTCCTATAATTCCACATTGCAAGGACAATTTAACCCACACAAACATTTCAGAAATACCCTCAAAATCTGTGGTTGCCCTTCTGGAAATTCTCGGCCCTACCTGAGAAGAGAGACCCAAAACAATAAGCATTGTGTTCTCCTTCAAGAACTCAGCTACCTTATAAGCATTTTGATGCTAAGATATGTCTAATGAGAATGGAGGACACCTATATATATAATTCCTTTTCCTTCTGGATGTGAAGTCGACCTTAACATTTTGGAGGCAAATTTGAATTTCAAATTTCATTTTTCCCCTTCTTAATAAGGTCATGACTTGTATAATTTATTTTAAGTAATTAAATATTTTTCCCTATGCAAATTTGGTGACCTTAAGGCCGATTTTGGACCTCTCGAAAAAAGGAATTCAATTCCACAATAATCTTCTTCAAAAGAGCATACCAAAGTGGAATCTGGCCCTAGTTACCACTTTTAGCACTCCCTCTCAACTAGGGAGAATTCCACCTGTCAAACCATCAACCACTGTTACTGATCATAAAACCATCCTGACACCATGAACCATCTTTGAATCCCATCACTACTCTACTGAACACTGAGGTCATCATGAAGGAGAATTGATCAAGAGTGAGTCACAAGATTTTACCACTCTTTACTAACAAAAGTCAGTCCAAAGGTAAATCTTCAATCAGACTTGATCCAAGATCAAGTTGAACAACACTATGCATCCTTGTCATAGGGAGTACAATGGTACCCATTGCATCCATCGATAGTGCTATGTTCCCTAACCACTTTTCCCAACTCATTAGCTAGATGAGAGGTACTTCCCATGTGTGCTATACTACATGGGTAGAATGATACTGAGGGAAAGAATATATGACACCCTACTCACAACCATGCATAGGGAAAGGACGAACAACATCCTACAATACAATCACACATAGGGAAAGGACGAACCAAATCATAATCACACGTAGGGAAATGACGAACCAAACCCTACAATCACACATTACAACAATCAATCGTGGGGAAAGGATGAACCGCATCCCATCGACGTGTCAACCAATAATCGTAGGGAATGAGCATCCTACATGTGGGCAAATGATGAACCACGCCCCACTGACTTGACAACATATGTCTATATGCATATATCACTAGCGTATCCACAGGATAAGGTGAACCACTCATCCTACTCATATGTGATAGGAGAAGGTGAACCACTCACCCTACATACATGTGTCCGCAATCATAGGGGAAGGTGAACCACTGACCGTACACACAAATCAGCCACCATGGGGCATCATAGAGGAAGGTGAACCACTCACCTTGTACACAATGCATCAGCAGGGGAAGGTGAACCACTCACCCTATTGTCTCTCATACCCCAAAAAGTAACCCGAGCCCCCAGGAGCTCTCAGAGCTCAATATTCAATCTTAACCCAACATCCCTTTATATATAGGATAGAGCCAGGCTGCTTTTTTATGAAAATCATGACTATATCTGAGTGATGATTTTGCTAACCAAATCATCAATAACTCCATCCAACAGCATATATTCATACATGACTGATCTTACTCCCTCGTATATTAACAAACGAGAGGGTCATAATTCCATTTAAAAACATAATCATTGAGCCACCCGTAACCTGCCCCTTTTCTACTATAGACCCTTGTTCATGAGCCACGGTCATCAAGGCATCATCACAGTCATCTCTGCCAAGAAGAGTCATCAATTTATTCTGTCATAGCTCCCGATGAAGTCTTACTTTAGTTGGTTCTTGATCAATCTGTTCCTCGACTTGTTGCAACTATATCAACGAAACATGCCCTATGAGACTTCCACACATGCTATAACCCTTCAACAGTAAATCATGGATTTAGCAGAATTATACATGAACTTCAAATTATGTGAAGACATCAAGAGACTTGCTCTGAATTCTTCTATGATGCTGTTGAACTGATTGCTACAAATCTGAATGAGCCAACATGTTTTAAGAAATCCTGATTCATGGCCTTTATTGTCACTGATCTGAATATCTTCGTACTTTAGATGGACTACATAACGCTTGGGTCATTTATTGTATTCAAATCCATTGTAATTCTGTCACCATAAACTTCTCTACATCTAGATGGTAGCACATCAATGATACAACCCTGGCTTCGCCAAAATACCAACTTGACAAAATACCAACTTGACAATATATATAAGCTCTATCAGACATAATAATGACAGCTCAATAGCAGCAATGTATTTATGCAAGAAACCCAACCACTGGTCATTAATGCTGAGGCACACAGATCTTCAATCATACCTTATCTCTTCGCATCGATTGACCAACCACTTTGTCACTTACGTATAGCACAACAATTCAGATTTAATAAAGATTAGACAATTTTGTTAGCAGCCAGGGGTTCAATGCTCCTTTCATGGAGAGATCAAGCTCTATAAATCATTGTTTTTCTTGTACATCATGAGAGTGATTTTCTCTTAGGTTAGTTAATTAAGAATCTTGGGCTGACTTCTATATGAGTGTCTGAAGGAACTACATAAGATACTACGATTCCTCCTACGTGCTGCAATGCATAGTGTATCTCAGGTATACATACATAAGTTTCAGTTCTTTATTGTCCATAGCGTACATTCCTTTAAAGTCATATCTCTGATTCCAGATTTCACATTCAAGTCTCTTAGTGTGCTAAAAGTGTTATGTAATCTTAATAATCTAGCTTATAATCCTTAGAATACAACAGGCTTCTAATGATCATATATATAGTCAAGATTCAAAACTACTTTAGACTAGTAGCAATATATACTCTCCATGTAAATCCTTACTGCTATAAGTAACACGAACTCTCAGGGATGACTTCAGAAACTTACCTAGAGTGTTGTAAATTGAGGCTGAAATATTACTGCACAGTGTTAGAATTACTTCTTAGATTTGGAGTATGCAAACCTTATGTCAGTCCACGGATCTTATCACACTAATGTTTTCTAACTTTTATATTTTAGGAAGCATCAAAATGTTGCAAGATGAGCCTCGATCTTCAAGATTGTTAATCTTCTAAGAAGAATACGAATCTTCTAATTTAACAATTCTTCCTCCACTACCAACAAACTGAACATCATTTCAATCATTTTTTTCACTCATGAAATCAACAACCATAGACACAGCATCAGCCATACATCCTGTGGCAATTCTTATGACAAAACAACATAAACACTTACATTCTCTGCTTCATGTGGCATTAGTAATAATGGTAAGACACCCTTTCTTAACCATATGGAATCAACCATTCAATACAAGAACTATACATCACCCAAACGTAGACCTGTTGCTTACAGCTTACACAAAACATATTGTCTCCGCTCTTTTGGAAGCAATTCTCAGCTACAACGATGACCAAAGCCCAACTTTACATGTACAATGAGGTTAAATATTGCTTCTACCTTTAGCTGTTGTTGTCTGTTGCCTCTTCATGTATCTTCTTGCTCCTGGTCTTATTCAAATGCATTTGCAAACCCTAAGGACATTAACTTTACTTTTGTCTTCTTTAACATAGTGGCCCTTGCTGATTCATGACACATATCAGAAAAATTTATTGCATAAGGATACTTGGTTTATCACAAATGGACTGTAATTGTTGATTCACATTCAACTTCAACTACAGAAATGCCAAAATAAGGACGATTGTTCACACAATCACAATCTTAATATTGCTTCCAAGGTGCCCCATAAGGTCATCATTAGATCAATGCCAAGAAATCTTAAAGTTACAGGTTCATGACCTTTACCAGTCCTTCAAATACAGTCATTAATATCAGATAGCATACCTCTAGAACATGTAGTTTTGCAGAACGAATTTTACACAGGCAACCTCAAGAAATGATGCAGATAGGTGCCGGATTGTAGAGCTTAATCATCAAGAAATAAGAGGCTGAAACTCCAACTTTCGCAAAAGTTATTCATGGATTCACTTCAGAAATGACTTCCGGCCTGAATTAGTTTGCAAAATATGCTTAAAAAAATATGAACAAATTCCATCAAATGTCGAGCAAAGAACAATTAGTATACCGAGACTGCCATAGATATTTGACCTAGAATAAGTTTGAACTTTGCACACAAAATTCACTCAGATCCTGGGTTAGACAGTGCCAAGTTTTGTCACACAAACTGCCTCAGATTTGTAAGTCAAAAGAAGAAATCAGATATGTGGTGTTTGTCTGCAACAACCTTCCAATATACCATGATTTTGACAAGACCTCAACAAAGGACTTATCCTCATAATTATGCCAGGAATTTAACCTCAAAATAATGCCAAGAAGTTTCACAGATATGCCTTCCAAATGTCCTTAAGAACATTCAAAATGATACCATTGATTGTGCCCTGTCTGGTGGGATTCTGGTTACGGCATCACAGTTTTGCCTTCAATTCTTGGATTGGCCTTAAGAAATAAGCTTTAAAAACTTGCTTCAGCCACAGATCAGTCAACCAACTTCACCCAAATTTTGGTTTGATTGTTTGAGCTCGATCTGCATAGATCTGTGCCATCGGTCACTGAGATAGGCCGCAGATCATAGATAACCAGCGTATCAATCTCAGACGTGCTCATGAAAAAAGAGTCTGAAATGCTATCAAAAATCCAAACCCAATCATTATATGTGTGAATGCCTAGAATTGTCTCAAAACTCTGCCTATGAATCCACTCTACAAGGCTGCAGAAGGATCACTTAGGTCAGCATTTTGTTCTCTCATAGGCTGAAGAAATACTCTTATAAAACGTCTTCCATTCAACGTCTGCAAATTAGATCCTTATTAGTCATTTGAAAAATATATTTTCTTCTTTGATTTATGATAAAATTCTTGATAAACTTACTGCATTTTTCTTGTTTCAAAGGAGTTGCATCTTTGCTAGTCATTAATGTATTTCCATGCATCTATTATAACCTTAAAAAAAAAAAATCTAATTGGAAGAGAAATTTTAGCTCACAATGTGCATGATTATTACTGCAGGGGTATATAAATGGTGTTGCAGTGAAAAAACCAAAAACGAAAGATGATTTTGAGCTAGAGCCGAAGCTTTCAAAAGAGAGTATGTAGACAAAAAACTTATGGTGACAAAGGGATTGATGGAGAAGAGGAGGTTGCTTTCATTCTTGGTCATATTAAGATTATGAGGAAAAGCTTTCATCTCGGAAGAATCAAATTTAGGTAGAAGGTGAAAACTAGGCAATGTTTCTTAATGTGGAATATGTGAAGAGAAACAAACTTCCAAAGAACTTCTCTTAGTCAACAGAATCAGACAAAGTGGATTATGAAGAATGTGGTATTTCTCTTATGAAATAAGACAGATCCTCAGTGGTTGTACCCAATACAATAGGGAATTTAACTGTGGAGGCTGTAAGAAGCTCTGTTGTGAAAAATGAGGTGGAAATTGAATCTGTTGTTGCCCACAAAGATGATAAGCTAGGAACAAGAGACATTTCTCGCTAAGACTGAAAATCAAGTTTTTTTAGGAGAGGATCATGGAGTAAAAATTGAAGTGGATCCATTACTAAAAGTTCATTATGCGTTGGACCAGATAAAAAATTGTTATGGTGAACATGAGTTTAGTGATATTGACAGAGCAAACATTTTGCATAATCTTCGTAAGCATGATTTTCAATTGGACTGACAAATTGATAATCAAGAATCCTTGTCAAATGCATCATCATAGGCCAATGATGGAAATTCTGATTTAGAAAGTTGGAAAAGGATAATTATTATTGGTGCAGGGCCTTCTAAGCTAGCAGTTGCTAGGAATTTTCAGTGGCTAAAGTGCCATGCAGTTGTTTTGGAAGCATGAGATAGGGTAGGTGGAAGAGTTTATATAGAGTTTTCAACACTTTCAATGCCAATGGATGTAGGTGTTAGCATTATTACTGGTGTTGAGGTATATGTGACAATAGAAAGAAAACTAGATCCATCTGCATTGCTTTGTACACAACTTCTCATTCACATTTCTCTCAATGAGGGGTTAGAACATGGCCTAAAAAAAGTGACGCATTTCTCGATCAAGTTCAACTGGTAAAGTGTTGGCAAGCAGTGAAGGTCTTCTTAACAATTCTGACTCTCAAAGAAAATTTCCAGATTCCTTAGCAGGAGACTTAGAGGACTTGAGTGCAACAACTAATTCTAGCATAAAGGCAGTTTCTGAAAGTAACGTTTTAATAGTTGCAGGTATGGAAAATGGAATTAACATGGAATATCAACCTAATAAACTAAACTTATTTGACAATTCCAGCATGGAATAGTACAGGCTCAATCCACTTTAGAGATGAGTTATGGGTTGGCATTTTGCTAATTTGTAGTATGACTATGCAACAAAAATTAGTTGGGTTTCACTCCCTTACTGGAATGATGATGATAAATATGAAGGTTTTGGAGTAGCTAATGGTATTATTAAAGGAGGTTATAGCAATATTATGGAGGCATAATAGTGCTAGGTCATGTTGTAACAGATATTTCATACTCTACGAAGGACCCAAAGTCAAAAGGTGGAATAGAGAGAGAGGTCAAAGTTTGCACTGAGAATAATTAGGAGTTGTTGGTGATGTAGTTCTAATAATTGTACCCCTTAGTTTCTTGAAAGAAAATACAAAAGAGTTTTCACTAGATTTTCCAGATTGGAAATTAGCCTCCATTCAACAACTTGGATTTGTTGTCTTGAACAAGGTAGTTATGGGATTCCCGAAGGTATTTTTGGATGAGAGTGTGGATTATTTTGGGGCAACTGCAAAGAGAACAGAGTTATGGGGCTGATGTTTTATGTTTTGGAATCTGAAGAAAATAGTTGGTGCACTAGTTCTGATTGCTATTGTTGTTTGAAAGGCTGCAATAGATGGCCAGGATTTAGAAACCTCTGATCATGTTAAACATGCAATCATGATCCTTTGAAAGTTGTTTGGAGAAACTATTATACCAAAACCCATTGCATTTGTTTCTACAAACCGAAATGGTGGCCGATTCAGTAGGGGTGCTTATTCCTATGTTGCCTTTGGTGCTTTTGGAGAGGACTACAATGTTTTTGGTAGGCCTGTAGAAAATTGTTTATTCCTTGTTGGACAGGAAACATGTAAAGAGCATCCTGATACTGTTAGTGTTGCATTGATGAGTGGTATTCCAGAATCTGTCTGAAGTATTGACATTCTAGAAAACATGGAGGACTCCATGGCAGAGGCTAAGGCTATGGTTGTTGTACAAAGGCAGTCTGATAGTAAAAGAAGTGAAGTGAGGGACATGGCTATAAGGCTTGATGCAGGAGAGATTTCTAGTGTTCTTTTAAAATGATCTCTTAAAGGGGAACAAAAGCCTTTTAGAAAATATTATTTACTTCAAGACATGTTTGGAAACACAAAGACAATGACTGGGTGTCTATGTTTAGCAAAGAAGATGTTGTAGCTACCTGTTGCTGCTATGAGGAATTTTGCTGGAACAAAATAAAGGCTTGGCTTTCTCAACATATGCATCCTATTATGCTAAATGCATTTTCCTAAAAAAAATTACAAGTTCATCTAATGGATTTGAAATCAATTATGAAGGATTACCTTGTCTTTTCATTTTACAAGGAGATTGTAATACTATGAATTTATTTCAAATTTCATCAGTGGCATTCCATTATTTATAGATAAATAAATTGTGTGTCTCTTTAGAATTTTTTATGCATCTATTTTATTATAATAAACTCTGTTGGATGGATATTTTCATGTGGCATTAAATTTATCTCATTCCCTCTCCAGAAATTTCCAATTTTCTAATTGAGTTGATAGTTCATATTAAACCAGCATGGCTTGGGAATTTAGGAAGTTTTGATTTATTATCTCTATATTCTTCAAGTGTAATGAAGCCTCGTGCACCTTGTTATTATAAATTTGTTTCCAGTAAGGTGTTGTTGAAAAATATTAGAAAGAGACATGGGTGAAGAATGCAACTTTATGTTACAGTGGACTAAGGGAATATCATCCTTTTGCATCAGGAAAACAAGATTCCATGGGAAAAGAAGGGACACAACTCTTGTGCCACTGTGTACAGTTACTACTAATTGCTTCAACTGATATGATTGCAATACAACAATATAATAAAGACACTGAAACTTCACCACATCTTGTCATTATTTTTTACTTTTCTTTCTTATGCTATTTTTTAATGATATATTTGATCCTATATCCCTTGAATGTTTTAAATGAACAGATCAATTTGTCCATGTTTGAACAATGCTTTTTTGATAAATAACAAAGGAAATTTGCTGCTTGATTTTATAATTAAGAGGAAACTTTGTATTTGATCACTATATATTTGCAAAAGTTGCTAGTCCAATTCAAAAAAGAAGATACTCAGAGTTCTATGGTATGTTTAGTTAGTAATAAGTCCTCTTTTCTAGTTCACCACGTAAGATTTTAATCAAACGTTTCCAGAGTTCACTTCTATTAGGGAGCCATGAAGAATCCATGCTTTTGAAAGCATAATTACGTAGTAGAAATGCATCAGGTGAGAAGGACTCACAGTCTGGAAAATTATCTGACAAGGGAATAAATATTGCTTAACGAGATAACATTCAGAGGCTGATACTTGATACTAAGACTTCCTAACCCATCCTGAAGCCCTACTAGAAGTGTAAATTATGGATTGAGTGTAGATAAAGAAATTCCTAGGAACCATGGGCTTTCTCTTGGAAAGAAAGAAACATAGGATGTCCACTATGGGAAGATAAAAAAATTGAATATTCCTTTTGATGGTAATTCCTCTCGAGAGGTTAATATAGAGGATTGCTAGAGAAATAAAACCAAATCCATAAGTGTTATACCTATTGAGGAGTGCAGTGCAACATTAATGGTGGAAATCGTGAAAAAATGTTGGATAATGTGCAATACAACTCAAATTTTGTCATCAGCCCTTGGTGAAAGGGAAAAGCGAAAGGAAGACTTAGCAGAGCGGACTGTTGAGATAGAAAGAAGAAAATATTGTGAAACTAATGAGAACTCATAAGGTACCAGTGAAGGATTCTCTATCCATTCTCAAGCAAAAATAGTAGCATGGATGAATGTGGGATGAATTTACTGGCAAGCATAGTTGTGACTGAAATCTCAAAAGATGAGAATGCAAATCTCGTAGGCAATTCTATAACAACTTTCTTGGGAACATGAGAGAATTTAGGCCAGGATGGTTTATCAGGTTATGGATCCAAACTCAATTCACCTCGGAGTGATGATGTAGTAGGTCAAAATGTGTTGAATATGAAGAAAGACAAGAATGATCACTATTCCATGGATCATTAAGATGCTTCTATAACTAACTTGGATACATTTCAAAATATGGAATATATTGGTAAAATGGAGGATGCTTTGAATTCCTCTATGAGGGATTTGGAAACAATAAATGTTGCTATTGTAGGGGATGGTCTAAAGGTACTTACTGAAGATAGAATACAAGAGCACCGATGTTCAAAATGGGGTGGGGAACAACCAAGGGATGAGTTATGTTATGATGTCGAAGAACTCTACATCAAAGGAAAAGATGGATTAGATTCAACTGCGAAAAACCGTGAACTAGAGAGAAGAGGCATACAAGAGGTACTTGGTGGACACCAAATACAAGATGTAATTAATTTACAATAGGAAAAGGTACATGTCAAGGGAATTAGTGTACAAGTAGACAACCAAGGAAGTAGTGAACACTGCTTGGAAAAGGAAAAAGAGGTTGGAAATGAAAACCAAGAAAGTCTAAGGATATGTTCCATGCATAGGGGCCTTTGATTCTGATGTTAGGGAGCCAAATAATTATCATGCATGCCTTTTTGAAAATGATTTTGTGCAAATTACACATCAAGTGTAAAACAAGGCTGGCAAAAGAAGAGGGCCATGGCAAGCAATCTAGCCATAATAAGTTGCCTATTAAAGATGTCAAGGTGTTACAGATCAATTTGGGAACATCAATCCCATCATTCAGATAAGTGTTTTAGGGCTCATCAAACCCTAATTTCAGTTGTTGCATGCCATAATAAGTCACCCCTTTGAATGCCTCCTTGCCAAATTGTTTCATGACTTGAAGACATCCATAAATAAACTCTAGAGGGACCAGTGCAGGTTGGTCCATGTAACGATGCACTACAGAGTAGTTAAGTCCATGCCAGGGTGCTTTGCAGAGCATTTAGGCTTCCTTTCACGTGCGTTGGACGAGATTGAGAAAAATTCACATAGGGTTTGGTGAATATTTTTATCTTTTGGAGTCATCTAGAAGGTTCCCTCACTTATCAACTCCTATGAGCTCGAAAATGGATGAGGAATGAGTTAAGATGCATCCTATCTTCTCATCCCTTCCTCCATGGAACTAATTCTAAGTATGTAAGGCCATTCAATGCCACCATTTATAACAAAACCTCCTTCAGCTTCCTATAAATTGACCACTCATCTAAGTGATCAGTGGCTGGATTATGTTGAATTGTAAGGAGATAATGTTTCTATGAGATTTGGCTTTGAAGCAAGTATCGTAATGCTACAAGGTTATCATGCTTTTGATGTTATGTGGATGGGATCCAAGCTGGAGGAATGGATTTGAATCAGACACGGCTGGTTGTATTTCCTTCTTCTATTCAATAAAGTGTTTGAACCTTTCTCCCATATGTTTGTATTGTTTTATAATGCTTATATGTGTGAAATGTATCTAATTCCATTCACTTATTTTCAATAGATCTTTTGCTTTGATCGATTATTTTTTTTATGTTGTGTTTATAGGTACTTCTCAAGCGTACTAAGTACGGGAAGGAGCGACATGATCGATACAAGGGAGACAAGAGGAAAGCGGAACTACAAGTAGGTCTTCTCATCTTCTCATCTTATCTATTTCTTATAGGAAAAGACTAAAAAACTTTAAACTGTTGTTCTAGATATGGCTACTTATCTAGGGAATTAGTATTTATCCGTAGATACAAAATTCTCCAAAACAAATTGGCGACTCTGCTGGGGAAGATCCTCTTTCCTAGTAGTTTATCCACCTCGTAGGACATCCTTGTAGACCTTACTTGTGTTCATAGATTGTAATTCAGCTCTTTGCATTGAAAATTTTGTCAAAACTACGTCAAATTGTCTTCAAATGGCTCACCATCACCAGCGCAGGCTTGTGAGGGACACAGTGCATTGTAGAGAAGCTCTGGCTTAGGGATAGTGCTCTGAAGCATATTTTCTTCCATTTGGGGATGCGTTGATCCTCCTATGGTCAATTTCTCACCTTTGGAAAGTGCTTTTGCTAACTTTTCTCCGCTTGTTTGTTTGCTGATTGATCAATGAATGTTATGTCTTAGAGAAAAAGTTTATATCTCCTTGTCTAGAAATACTTTGAGTTGATTGATTAATGTTTCTTTAATTCTTTCTTTTTCATTATCAATCTATAGTCAAAGTTATAATATAGTTGATTAACCTTCATTTGGAAGAAAGTGTCATAAAGTCTTCCTTTCCTTCGAAATAGAACTGTTGTAAAAGTCTTCGTTCTTATGAAAAATTCATCGATTGTATGTGCATATCTCCTTTTTGTTCATCATAACATTAAGGGAATAAAAAATAAAAACTTGCGTCGTTCATATTGTAGTTTGTGAATGCTTGAAATGAATATCTAGGGAAATTGCATCAGATGCTTTGCTCTTTGTCAAAGATCTGATTGTTTTATCCCTACTAGCTAAGGTTTTCATTGTTTAATTGAAAAAAAATAATGCTTATCATATTAGTTGCATTTTAGGAATTGTAAACATACATCAGATGGTGGACCTTGAAAGGAAAATTCCTAAACAATATCAACTTAAAATTAACATCAATTTACCTAATGGAGCATTGTCATTAATGAAAGCATTTAAAGGTTCTAGGCTAGAGAAGTGTTTCGACATCGTAAAACAAAGCAGCTGCCACTAACTTGTCTATAATACATCGCGAGTGTGATGCCTCATTCCATGTACATAAGTATATTGGTATATTGTAGCCCGCTCATGTACCTTCGGGTATATAGGGCGGTGTTACAGTACATAAAGTATATGGGAATTCTCTCACTGCGCGGTTTCGCATTAGATAATGCTTATACGGATTGGGCCTCCATGTACTTTTGGGTATATATGGGAGGACAACACTAGGTTGCTATCAGTCCTTAGGTAACTGAGTTGACCGCCTTGTACACTGTGATGCACTGAACACAACATTCGGAAAGATTGCCTGCCTGTACTTCTTGGTTCACGAGGAGGTATTTTGTAGTTCACAATTGCTTGGCAAACCTTTTGCCTAGATTATCCCTCTTTTGTTTTGTTATGTTACTTTGACTAAAATAAAATTAAATGACCTCAGATAACATCCTCCACGCTCACTCCTTATTTGATCTTAGGTTGAAACATATGGTGACAAATTCGGAGTCCACCAATCAAGGAATTCCTTTTGATGGGAATCCTAGTCCTTTTCCTCCTTTCGGAAATATTGGTGCTACTTATATGGCTACATTGTCCCTTCTGGGATTTAACATTTTCTTGCCAGTATGGTTTTTTTCAACCTCGGTTCAAAATTTCGTGATTTCTCCGCAATCGAGTACTCCTCCAACTGTCCAAAATCAACATCCAGTTGATCCTAAATTTGACGCTTTGCCTTCTTCCTCAGTTGTTTTTTCCTCCCCGTCTTCCTCTTTGCCAGGTGAAAGTATTGGTACTAGTAACCAGGTGGCTAGGAAGAAGAAGCAAATTCAGCAGAGGGGCAAACAAACAACCATTGCTTTGAATGAAACATCTGATGAGAAACCGTCCATCAAACCTCACGAAGTTCGATATCCATGCAAACTTTGTGTGGGAGACCATCTTCTTTGAAATTGTCCTGATATTCCTCAGATCTTAGAAGAATGGTCTTCTCGTTCATAACATCCTGTGCAATCAATTTCTAGAGATAATGTTGCTGACACACCATGAACTAGTGGTAGTAAAATTTATGGAAAGAAGGGTAAAGTTAAGTTTCCTTATAGGTTATGTGAAGGGAATCACCCCATTCTCCTTCATCCCTATCTGGATGAAGCCAAAAGAGTGTTGGATAACTGTCGTACTTCTCTGGAGTGACTTCCATCTGGTTACAGGAGACTCTCCCTTAATCCTACACTAGTTGATAAAGTGACTGACCAAAATCAACCGTCGGTCAAACCCACTTTCTCTGAATGTGAACCTAATGAGTCTACACCTCACCCATTACAGGTCGAGGAAATAGTTGACCCAATTATACCTTCACTTAATCGTACCTTTTCTGAAGAGAGTGAATATTATAAAACTTAAGTTCTTTTTGTTTCTTCAGATTCAAATGAGCTTGGGGGTAATCCTCTTGTTCCATCACGACAGGAGGAAAATCCTCCCGTTCTCGTAACTCAAGGGGTTAATTCTCCCTTTTCTACAGTACCACTCCAAGTAGTCTGGTCACTTCCTTTGATTAGAATCGACTGATAGGATTCTGTATTCCTTCTTATGTGCCTTTCTAGATCCTAGTGTAGGTTTGTAATATGATTGTATCTGGCACTATTATAGATGAAGGTGCATCTGTGAGTATCATGCCCTCCACTTCTTGGCAAACACTTGGTTCACCGCCACTTGTGCCTATTACCCAGAATATGTTGGATTTTAACAAAGGAACCAGTCAACCATTAGGGATCCTTCCTCAATTTCCTATTACTTTTGGAGAAAAAATATTTATCTGA
Source organism: Pinus tabuliformis (assembly GCA_031772625.1). Lineage (NCBI taxonomy): Eukaryota > Viridiplantae > Streptophyta > Pinopsida > Pinales > Pinaceae > Pinus > Pinus tabuliformis. The sequence continues at coordinate 190,750,005 of CM062808.1, forward strand.
ATGTGATGGTAGTCCCAGGCCCTTTAGATTACAATTTACTTCCAGGGCGCAACTATGTTTATGACATGGGAGCTATTGTTTCAACACTTTTTTGAGTGATTTGTTTCCCGCATGAAGGCTGAATTGTCACCATTGACTAGATTTCATTTCCCAGTCCAAATATGGCTTTCAATCAGCCATCTTCCCTCAGTGGTCCTTTTGTACCAATGGTATCATCCCCACCATGGGTTAATTATGTGGCATCCCCTTCCATGCCTACATCAACTAATGCTCAATTCAGTGGTGTTGTACATTATGTGCTGAGGGCATTGGAACTAGATCTTAGTTTCCTTGATACAGATCCCTTCCAGAGAATTGTTCTACCATCAGATGAGAACCTTTTGGAAGACATGACCTTGTATGGGTCATGATCAACGAATATGAGGATAGTTTTTGGTCTTGTGTCAACCTTGTTAAAAAATGAAATGAGGAATATGAGCATAGTTCCTTGTCATGTGTCAAGCTCATTAACAAATGAAACAAGGAATACAAGGATAGTTCCTTGTCTTGTGTCAACCTCGTTAAAAAATGAAACTAAGGGTATGAGGATAGTTCCTTGTCTTCTGTAAACCTCATTAAAAAATGAAACAAGGAATATGAGGATAGTTCTTTTACTATGTCAACATCATTAAAAAATGAAACAGCTCCCATGAGGATAATTCCTCGTCTTGTGACAACCTCGTTAGAAAATGAAACCAAGGATATGAGGATAGTTCCTAGTCTTGTGTCAACCTCCTTAAAAAATGAAACCAAGGATATGAGGATAGTTCTTGGTCTTGTGTCAACCTCGTTAGAATATGAAACCAAGGATATGAGGATAGTTCCTTGTCTTGTGTCAACCACGCTAAAAAATGAAACCAAGGATATGAGGATAGTTCCTAGTCTTGTGTCAACCTTGTTAAAAATGAAACAGCAAGTATGAGCATAGTTCCTTGTCTTGTGTCAACCTCGTTAAAAAATGAAACAAGGGTCTATGAGGATAGTTCTTTTACTGTTTCAACCTCATTAAAAAATGAAACAAGTTCCAAGAGGATATTTCCTTACCTTGTGTCAACCTCGTTAAAAATGGAAACAAAGGGTAAGACCATAATTCCTTGTCTTGTGTCAAACTCATTAAAAAATGAAATAAGGAATATGGGCATAGTTCATTGTCTTGTGTCAAGCTCGTTAAAAAATGAAGCAAGGAATTTGAGAAGTGTTCCTTGTCTTGTGTCGAGCTCATTAAAAAATGAAACAAGGTCCCAAGTTCCAAGTCGAGTCTTTCACTTGATCTCGTCTGTGAACCTTCATTCCATCCACCTCATAGCCATGAGTAGTCTACTTAGGTGAATGTAATGAAGTTGGGGGGGTATGCGCCTAGTGGTAAAGTTAAGTTTCCTTGTAGATTATGTGAAGGGAATCACCCCATTCACCTTTATCCCTATCTGGATGAAGCCAGGAAGGTGTTGGATAACTGTCCTGCTTCACTGCTGCCACTTCCATCTGGTTATAGGAGACTCTCGCTTTCAACATGCTGGGGGCATGTAAACAAATCTCAAGCATAGTTCTTCATTTCAATCTTGTGTAAAAACGAAACTGAATCCAAGCATAGTTTGTCATTTCAAGCTTGTGTAAACATGAAACTGAATCCTTGAGCATAGTTCCCTATGGTTCAAGCTTGTGTAAAAATGAACCCATCTCCATTTTAACCCTTGTGATTTCCATTCTATTAGCCTTTTCCGTCAGATGAGGCTTGATTTTTCTCCTTCCATCGTCACTATCTACTTGGCCGATCATACACTTTCACTTGGTTGTTTTACCCTTTTCGAGGAGTAGTTGTAATGAGTAGTCTTATTAGCCAGCCTCTTCACATAAATCAACATATTTTGAGAAGTTCCAACATCACTGGAGCCAGTTGCTATCCTAGACACCACTCGTTCCCCAAAGTGGAGTCCTCTTTAAGCTCTTTTCAGACTCTCGAAAAATGAAAAGATTGTCAAGCACTTGTCCTTTTCAGCTCGTTAATGGATTGGAAATGACATCTACTGAGTATAAGTTTAACCCTTTTCTAGGATGAGATATATTACTTACAAAAAAGGGATATGTTGATCGAACATGGTCAATAGGTTCTCTCTCATATTGTTTTATGCTTTTTTGGGCTTGAGAGACAAATCTACGAAAAATAACTCGTGGAGTTTTCTTTTTGTCCCTTTTCAAACTATCTAAACATGAAAAGGACCGAGTTAACTTTGTCGTTAAACTCGTTAAAATATCAAATAGCAGCAAACTTGTCCACCTAGACAAGACTGAGTTTCACTGTAGCTAGACTCATTAAAACATCCAATAGCAATGGATTCACCCAAAGGGTGGAATCATACAACAAGTATATGTTATCCTCCTCAAGCTTAGTAAAAATAAATAGTTACTGGTTAGCAATGACTGGGGAAAATGGGAAAAATGGGAAAACCACTTTATGGTAGTAGGTCGCTCTTGAACATGACACTTTCATTCCATCACCGTGACTATTTAGGTTGGGTTATTAGCTTAATGGTTATCATACTATTGGTATATCATACCATCCATCACTTTATTTTGGGTTAATGCTACCAATTCATTTTAGTGTCGTCGACATGTTCAAGAGAAGTCATCTAGTCAGAATTCATCCTTTGCAATACCATAAAAATTCATTTTCATGACCGCCATTCCTAAACCTTGTATTGTTAGTCAAATTCCATCTCCAAAATCACTACACTCGTTTTGTGTCATTGATGTGGGATACATCAAGGGCCTACTGTGGTGAGTTGCTTCTTATCGACATCAACACATTATCCAAGAAGTTGACTTAGAAACACCCTTCCAGTACCTTGATGCTTCCATGCTGCAATGGCAGGTTTCTCGCTTCCGACGATAGGTTAACATCAATGGCCTTCGACTGAAATACTTTGTATGGCATTTGACATCAAATCATCCATTCACACCATGCAGAATGTATTGTAGTATCTTGAGGATCATTATCATTATCGGTGATTTCTCTCACATTTGTTAACAACTTACATAATTGGCTGGTAATCAGATGGTGTCCTCCCATGTTTGACTTCAGATCATATATTCACATGGTTAGACTCGTACTTGAGTGAATGATTAATCAAGATAGAAGACCTCAGATCTAGTGTCATCCATCCAGGCTGCGATTTCATGAATACTAAATCATATGTACAATAGCTTTACATTGATGAGCATTCTAATCATGGGTCTTTATCTGTAGACATTCGTTTATGTGCATGTAATGAAATTTTATAAACTGAGCATGGGTATGCCTTCCCTCAACAATTCATGTAGAAATAAAAAATCATGATATATGTATTTTAATTGATGCAGTTCACCTTCCACTTCGATACCTCTTCATCACATCGTAAAGCATTTCATTTGACATTGGCATTTTTCCGACTTCATGATTTAGGGGGTAGCTGTTATAGATCTATTTGGGCACACCAATCCCATCATTCAGATCACTGTTTTAAGGCTCATCAAACCCTAATTTCAGTTCCTACATGCCCTAAACAAGTCACCCCTTTGAATGCCTCCTTCCTAGATAGTTTCATGACTTGAAGACATCCAAAAATAGCCTCTAGAGGGACCAATGCAGGTAGGTCCATGTAAGGGTGCATTGTAGAGCATTTAAGTCCATGTAAGGGTGCTTTGCAGAGCACTTAGGCTTCGTTTCACCTGTGCTGGGTGAGATTGAGAAAAATTCACATAGGGTTTGGGGAATATTCTTATCTTTTGGAGTCATCTAGAAGGTTCCCTCACTTAACTCCTATGAGCTCGAAAGTGGATGAGGAATGAATTAAGATGCATCCTATCTTCTCATCCCTTCCTCCATGGAACTAATTCTAAGTATGGAAGGCCATTAAATGCCACCATTTATAACAAAGCCTCCTTCATCTTCCTATAAATTGACCACTCATCTAAGTGATCAAGGGCTGGATTATGTTGAATTTTAAGGAGATAATGTTGCTATGAGATTTTTCTTTGAAGCAAGCTATAAGTTTGTCATGCTTTTGATTTGATGTGGATGGGCTCCAAGCTAGAGGAATGGATTTGAATCAGACACAGATGGTTTTAATTCCTTATTCTATTCAATAAAGTGTTTGAACCTTTCTCCCATATGTTTGTATTGTTTTATAATGTTTATATGTGTGAAATGTATCTAATTCCATTCACTTATATTCAATAGATGTTTTTCTTTGATTAATTCTTTGTTTTCTATTGTGTTTACAGGTACTTCTCAAGTGTATTAAGTATGGGAAGGAGCGATAGGATCGATACAAGGGAGATGAGAGGAAATCAGAACTAAAAGTAGGTCTTCTCATCTTCTCATCTTATCTATTGCTTATAGAAAAATACTAAAATAGTTTAAATTGTTGGTCTAGGTATGGCTACTTATGTAGGGAATTAGTATTTATCTGTAGATACCAAATTCTCTAGAACAAGGGGATATAAGTTTGTCTTGTGAACAAAATAAAAGCACTGACGGGCTTGATGACAAGAATATCATTCCACTTATGGAATTGAATATGAAGACCAAGGAAAGGGTGAAAACAAAGGTAATTAACATCTTCTTGTTGCCAGGAGCATCACATATAAGTCATGAAACTCAGGAAAATCTAATCGAAAGAAGAGAGTGCATGGAACCACAACAGACTGTGGCATCTAGAGAAGTATCAAATAAAGGAATCGGTGTAACTACTAGTTATGACAAGAAAAATGTTACTATAGAAAATGGATCTTGTATTGTTCTTGATATTTGTGACATTGAAAGGAAAGTTCAAATCAAACATAATGAGCTTTCAGAGGTATCTTCTAATATTGGTTATGAAGACCCACAAAGCATTATATTTGTATCTTCAACATTAGTAGAACATCAAGAATTTTGTTTGAAAACAACAATACAAAATGCGTGGTGAGATGAATTGCATTCTTTTGACCAAATTATGGCAACAACCATCCCTCTAGAAAAGTATGATGAAAGCAACGATTCATTAGAAATACTTGCTTTTGACTTAAATGAATCTATTGAACTGGATGAAGCAGGTCATTATGATGCAACACTATCCACATTAGCATCTCATTTGTCATTTTTTCCTTACACAAGTGCTTTTGTTCCCCTTACTTTATCGTGCACTAGCTTAGCAACACCAATTGTAGTGGTTTCTAGGTCAAAGGGTCCTTTCATTCCTTGAATAAATCCAGTGCAAAGCATAGGAGAACTAGGTTAGAAAGGATCTAGAGCAACAAGTGCTTTTCAACCAGCAAATACTAGAGAAATAATTGATCTTCAACATCATGTCTCCAAAATACCAATTTCATATTCTGATGAATTTAATTCAATTGGAAAACGAAATAGAGATTCATTAGATATTGATCTTTGTTGGCCCTCATTTTTGGTCCAGTTTTGCTTAAGAAAAATACTTAGTTTCTATATTTTCCATCCATTTACCATCACATCCACCTCATTTTGATGTATTTATGCATATTCAAGTATTTAAATTTAATTTTACAATTTTTAGAAGTTTTTTTGAAAATTGAATTTCAAGTCCATTTTTGGACATAATCAGAAATTCCCATAATAGCTATATGGACGTCATATTTGCAGGACACCTGGGCATGAGCTGGATAGATTAATGGAAAGATTGGGAAGCAGGACTAAACTAACTCCTATTGGTTCAATCAAACCAAGCTTAATCAGGCCTAGTCAAAGCTGGTCAAATAGGACCAGTCATTCAGAAAATCCCTAGGAAATAGGGCAGTTTTATGATTTCATGGGATTTTCCATATTTTTAGTGATAGGTTGGATGAGTTCAACTTGGATAGGTGGATATGGATAGACACAGTTGATAGAGATACTTTATATCAGTTTTTTCCATAATCTTCTATTTAATCCAAAACTTTGTAGGCTTATGTATGTAGACTTTGTATAATTTTATGTTGAGACATCTGAATATTTTAAGTTAATTTGAGGAACCTGTTCTACCTTCATTTTGATGTTAAATGGTGTGGACAATTGACTGAAGTTGCAGTAGTTGATAATCTCTTCAAGTGTGCAAAGCAATGGTGGAGGGCCCCCACTCCAAGGTAAGTGCACTTCATTGTTAAACTAGCTTTATTTTCATAAACTAGTTGCTTCATATTTGTTTACTTGTTTTGCTTCAGATTTTCTTACTTGATTTGATGTATGATGATTTATGTTTTCCGATGAATCTTGGATTATTTATCATATTTATATCAAGGTACGATTCAGTGTTCAAGTTGAACCCTCCTTCTATTGGATTAATGAATAAAAACTAGAATTCATCTTTCCTGCTTTCAAGTAGTTTTATGCAATTGTAGTTTTCTAATAATAACATTTTGATGAATGAGTTTTTGATGAGGAATATCAAGGATCTCGTAAGTTAGGAGCCTCTTTCATTATTTATTTGTGCATCTTAAGTTGTTGTCAATTAATGGTTTTTGGTTTCTATTCACCAAGTAGTATTGTAGAAGAAGAACACAAATGGATCTCCTAAGTTAGAAGTCACTTCATCTCACATATATTGCATCAGTGAATTAGAAATTATTTAATTAAATTTATATTTATAAAATATATTTCCTTAGTTCTTCATATTTTATCTTCTAATCTTGACTACATCTGATATCCATACATTTCGGACATGCCTCCAAGTTTTACAAACCTGGATTGATAATGAAATACTTGTGCTAATTTGCGTTAATAAATTAGCCAAAAAATATTAATCTGGCTTATGAGAAAAACTCTAAAGATGGGGTAATAAAAACGCATTTATATTATCAAATATGTGAACCATCGATAAGATTTGGATGCACAGATATGAGTAGAAAAGAATTTATATCTTCAATTGTTGAACCATTTGGTCCTACCAGGCCTTGTAGTCCTCCGAAGTCATATTTAGAATTGAATCAAATTGATGATAGTGGGGAGAATGAACTAATCAAAATGCCTCTTGGTATCAGTGCTGGAAATTTTGGATTGACTTTGAAGGCTAACACTAGCGCATTGTGGCTTGGAGCTTCATGTGTTCTGAGAGATTTTGACTTGAATGATGGGCCCACTTTTGATGATGGTGGAGTTGAATTTCTGCCTCGGAATTTCATCTCATCTTCCCAGCCTATTGTTGATCTTAGAGTGAAGGTCGAGCTATTCAATTCATCATCTTGTTTTTCTGCAAGAGATGCCTTTCATTCATTTACAATACCTTTTCATTTTATTGACAAGACAAATCATTAAGTTATCACTACAGTTGCATCTGCATATGAGTATAATTGGAGTTCATTACCTAGTCCTAATTTTTTTAGTGGTGATATACATATATAGGGCAGAAATGATTCACTTAAAATCCTATTATTTCCTTTTAAAATACCACTAATAAATCATAGCCATTTACTAGATTTCATTTTGGGTCAAGTTTTCATCTTAAATCTGCTTCCTTTTCAAGTGTCTCAACTTCCTATCCATAATCATTAGGACCAGGATATTTTCCATGCACTGCTAAACCTCATCGATCCTCTCTATATATATTCACAAACCAGTAGAAAAATGGATAAACCTTGAGATAGTTGTGTCAGAAAGTATTCCAGAAAAGGATTTCATTGAAGTTAAATGATTTCGAGTTCTAACAGAAGGAATGCAGATATTTCTCACTGAGGTGGTGTAGCCAAGTATTCAAAAACAGGGCATGAAATGCAATGTAAGGAGGCTACATAGTATTGGACCCCAAATCCTATCGTGTAAAAATCCCATGCATTCTTGTATTGCAGTGCGGGCACTCTAAATTTCATACGCCTATAGTTTTCTGCATTTACACAAAAACAAAAAAAACCCTGTAAGATTATGACTTTCTAGTGGCAGACCTAGAAGTTACCCATCATTAATGCCCACATCACAGTATTTCTTTTCCATGGAAGGGCTTACTAACATAATTTTTTATTGGAATCGAGTGAGAATTTCAAGGATTGAAACAACTTGATACATATACTCTACATATTTATTATTTGTGAATCCATCTGTAAAATTAAAATAAATAATTTCAATTCATTTTTTACTGCATGTATTATTGGAAAAAGATCCAAAATCCAAGTACCTTGGCATGGTTCAGTCCCAAATTTTTAATCCTCTGAAAAGGACACATAAGTTAATTCATACAACTAAATTATAGTAGACACCCATAAAAATTGTCTCCTTAAATTTAGTTCCAGACGCCATCTCTAATATCTTTTAGATGACAATTGTGATGATAATATCACATGTCAAATATCTAATATCACATGGTTTTGGAGACTGAAACTCTGCAGTTGGGGAAAGGGTTTCCGGATACTTGGATCTATATCATCGAAAAAGGGATTGTTCATGGATCCTTGAGTCTATACCTTCAGAAAATGGATTGTTCACGGATACTTGAATATATGCTGTTGGAAATTCATGGATACTTGAATATATACTGTTGGAAAAGATATTGTCCACTAAACAACTCAAGCTAGATCTACACAACCGGCTATTTATTTTCTTTAACAACCATCTATATATTCAGATAAATGAATATTGTTTTCTTTCAGAAATTGGAAACTACCATCTCTTTAAAAAACATCTATGTATTATTATGTATTCATGTAGATGGATGTTTTCTTTCAAAATCTAGAAACTACCATCTCCTTTGGATTGAGTGCGTTGAGCCTACAAGTTTTTGTTTGTAATGTGGGTGGATGGATAAGATTATTACTAGAAAAACTTCATGGTTGGGGTTTAAAGTAATTTATATTTGAGGGTGTCATGCTCACAGATTGAACAAGCAGAAAAAAAGTCGACATGTGGGTCCTCCTTCTCCGCATGTAGTGATATTCGCATGGCCTGATAATAAGAATAATACAGTGAGGCATTGTCTACATGGATGGAAAGTGAGAGAAGTAGTTAACCTCAGGTTGAGGATTGGCTGATAATCAATATTTAATTATGAAAAGTCCTAATAATTTTCCTTATATATGGATTGAACCAATAATGGCACATTCATTGCACTCTACTATTCTCATTGTAGCTAGGCCAGGGAAACAAATGCTTCAAACGATTCAATGTTAGGTTTTATTAGTGTAGAAGGAAATGGCTCTTTTCCCAAAATTTGGTAGAGATTTCTAAGAATTATAATTTGAAGTTGTTTATTTCATGGAGTTCTAGTATTGCAATAGTTTCTTCTAGTGCCAAATAGATCATTGTTCTCACAGGTTGATTTAGGTTTGAGCACATCCATAGGGAATTGTTCAAATCTCTAGGTTTTTAACAATGACTTGTGTTTTAAGCACAGGAATAAACTGCATTGCTTCAGGAAAAGGCACCTATTGTATGCACCAAGAAAAAATTTTCAGCTTCCATTGGTGTTTAGGGACAAAATTATAGTCGATTTCGTAGCAAAAACAAGCGAGAATGTATTGCGATCATTGACAAGAATGTATGACAGGTGAAGGTATCAAATTTTTATTTTATTTTAATTTAATTTTATATAACCAAAAAAATTCATGCCAAAAGAATGAATTCCTATAAAACACTATGATTTCAGTTGTATGCTTTGAAATTTGAGGAAATTTTAACTTCACCAAAACAAATTGGTAAGGATGGTGACAAAGCATAAGTCCTGAAATGATGTGACCTATCTTTCGTATTTTCTTAAAATCTATACTTGCTCTTAAGTTGTTAAGGCTTGTATTAGTTTGGTTTTTGGGAAGATTCATTTTTTAGATAGATAATTTTAACTAGTTGTACCTTTCACCTCCTTTGGATTGCATTGATTTCAACAAAATTCTGTGATGCTGGAATTCTGGATATTCAACTGTGTACATGTTGTAAAATGTTTGATATTTCGAGAGGACATTACCTCCATCATCATGGACAACAAATCTTCAAATTGCATGTCATTTGCAACAGTGAAGTCTCCTTTGTAAATTAGTTGTATTCTATTTTCTTAGAAGATTCACTTATATCTTTGAATATATATTAAACCATGGTTAGGGTGTAATGATAGAAAAAATGGTACTATAAATGACAGGAATAATCAAAGTGAACTGCGCTTATGATTGCAGGGAGATATTTGCAATAAAGAGGATATAAAGAAGGTTTTTTCATTGGTCAAGTAAGTAGCATATTTGGTTATGCATGTTACATTCTACATTCTAGATACTAAGTCACATGTTATATGTTTATTGTCGTTATTTTGATGTTTTTATTGGGTATAAAATATTCTGAACCATTCCTTTACATATTCCATTTGTATGCTTTTTTTTTTTTTACATTTGTAGCGATCTCTTGTTTCAAGATTGCTTAGGTAATAATTTTTGTTTTGTCATCTACAATTTAATATGTTGATTAGAACCATATATAAATTAGAGATAGTTGCAGACTCTCAAGTATTATCTAGCTTTAGAGTACTTATTCCGATGCTTGAGTTGTTGGTGACTGGTTCTCTGTTCTTGATTTTGTGTACTATACTTCCATTGCTTGCACCAGAACCATTACGAGTAGTAAATTCCCTAATCTAATTAGAAGCTTTTCTTTGTCATGGTGTAGATTTGATGTCATGATACATTTTCTAGATTGAAGTTTGTTGGTAAATGTGTAGCAATTCCATTACGCTATTATAAGAACAATCTAGTTGGCACTTCAAACCTATATGAGATTATGGCCAAACATGGATGCAAAAAGGTAATTCTAAACCTTGCAATTGTTAATGATATTTATAATTGTTTATATTATATAATTGTTCCAATGTAGAGGAATTATAGTAGAGTTATCAAATTATATTAGCATAGTGCTCCTTAAGTTTAGTTTGCATATACCTACCAATTTCTGCAATGTAAATCTTTCAAAACGAACATGTCATAGTGTGGATGCCTTTATGCATTTTAGGATTGATTAGGCCTTTAACATAGTCTAACCTTCCTGGTATGGTATTTGGGGGGAGATGGTGAATTTTGCACTACCCCTTTTCATATTTTTTGTGATTTTATGTCACTCCCTTGATGTACGGCAACATTATTTTTTATATTGCATTCTCTTCTTCTTGTCGTCTTTGGGGTTCATCTTTTCCTTTACGAGAGTGTTGTTATATTGTCTCCCACTGTAGCCATTTATTTTGAATACCTTTTCCAAGTGTTGTAGTTCTTGCTCTGTGCTCATCTTTAAAGATCCTAGTGGCTCATTACTAGAGTGATGATTGCAGCTTGTTTTTGGACTGGATAATGAGGAGAATCTACATGCAAGTATCTAGTGGTATGGGTTTTGTTCTAGTAAACTTGATGGGATAAGACAATAAGGATCCACCTTAAATATTTCTTATGAGAAAATCAATGAGGGGAATGCACCTATTATTTTCCACCTTCATCATGAAGCTCATGCTTTCATTTTGGTTGTTGAGATGGTTGAGAAATTTGTTCATGATTTTCATTCCATGAGAGCATTCGATATTAATACATGTATGAATTGGTCCCTTCGATCTAGTTTTAGTGGAAGGGATCCTAATACCTACTTTTCAAATTAATTGATGTAGATATTAGTGGACATTGATGACAATGGTGATCCCATGGCTATTTCTTCATTCTATTCATATTTGATTCCTTGAAGGATGAAGTATGTGGATTTGAAATATCCTTGATTTTCTTGATTTCTTTTTTAACTTCATTTGTTAGTAGATACTTTCTTATCTTGTAAGAATTGGATAAACTTTAGAAACAATTCCTAAGGAACTACTAAACTTGTGCAACCACAAAATGCAGTGGCTAATAAATTTGCTATCTTTGTGGTTATTCGTGGCGCCAACTCAAGCTAGTTCATGAGTTTGAATGATATTAGAGTTATCAAGGAATTATTTGAGGTATTTTAGTTGATCAAATCATCATTTTGATATTCTGTCTGATTTATTACAATTACATAAATTAGTTCCCAAATATTTTTCAAAGAGGGCATTAGAAAACTAATTTGACTTGAGCAAATTTTTCAAAAATTTACATTGTTTCACCTAGATCTAAATAAGTCATCCATTTGGTTAAAATGGAATCATTTTTGTGATACCTGATTCACTATGATTATAGATATGAAATATTTAATGGTATGGATTTTCAGAATACTTGTGTTTGATAGCATACAAGCACAAAAATTCCCTATTTTAAGCAAATTTGTCCTCTGTTTTGATTGTGTTAAAGTTCCATGTTTAATTTGATATATAATCTCAAAATATATTTTGTTGTTTTTTCTAATTAAGATGGGTATCATGTTGGTGCTTCCAATTCCTCCATAGTGGCATAATAAATGGTTCAATACAGAAAAAATGAAAATTATAATGAAGGATAACATCTTTGTTTAGTGTTGCACTGAGATCAACATATAAAAAAATTTCATTGAAGCTGATGCAAGTGAGTAAGATAGTTGGGGATTATTGTGATCCATTTTAGTATGCCTACAAGGATATGCGTATTGGTGTTGCCTACTGCTCATTTATCGATGATTTTGATCCATTTTAGTATATCCATTGAATACAAGGATATGTGTATCAATGTGTTATGTTGCTCAGTTATGACACTACTAGATGTTAATTTCATAAATTATTTTTAGTAATTTAACTGGAAGCGTAATCAAGTTTTACTCAAATATGTCCATCAAATGGTATTTTCATCATCAACTACGGTTTATGGACAACCCAAGGTGATTCCTTGTGTAGAATACTTCCAACATTATGCAATGAATCCCTATCGATGCACTAAGGTATGTTATTCAACTTAATGTGTGCACCAATAGTTATATCTCCATATTGTATTTTTGAGTTGTTGAGTGCGATTTCTATTTTAATAACTATTAATATTTTCTAAGTAGATTCTTACGTTTTTTCACTTAAAATAATTTCATTATCAGTGGTTAGATGGACCATGTAGCTACAGGAATTAATGCATTTTCCATCTGTTTCTTCAAATCTTCCTTAAAGATATAGCCCATGATATTTATAAGTTAGATCTAGTGTGGAGAATGATTTTACTAAGCTACTTCAACCTAGTTGGAGCTCACACAAGTAGCCATATTAGTGACTATCCGAAGGGAATTCCAAATAAACTCATGCCTTTCATCCAACAAGTGGTTATGGTAGACAATCAATGTTGAATATTTATGGTAATGATTTCCCAACAAAGGATGGCACAGTTGTAGGATAGAATACTATCTTCAATATTTGTTGCTATTGTAAATTTTTATAGAGATGCCAGTTTGTGCTTTAGATAACACAGAAATTTGTGGTTTTGAATCTACACACATGAACTTACTAGTAGAATAAGATCTTCCCGAAAATGTCATATTAGTATGGGGAAAAGTAGGTCTCTTACGATAATTTATGAGATTATTATATATTAGAACATACGGATTTCGAACTTCAATACTTTCTACTTATTGAAAATTGATAGTTGGACAACATTAAGAGACCATTTTATAGGTCATATATCTCTGAACCTATTTCTGTTGAAGCTTGCATATGTTTATGACTCTTGTCAACTCTTTAATATGCTACCTCAACTCCTAACTCATTTATTTGTTTACATATTTTAGATTGTATAGTTGTAACTATTTATTTTTGTTCTACTGTACTTGCAATGGTATTAAGATCGAGACAAATTTATGTGGTAGACTTAGTTGATGGTCATTTATGCTCCATAAGCTATTTAATGCAAGTGACATAGCCAAATTTCCCTCGAGTTTCATGATTGATATTTTTTCCATAAATTTAGATCACATAATAAGGAGATCTGAAAACTGTTCTAAGTGAATGTACCTTTTCTATGCTGGAAAAAGAGGCTTGTACAACTTTTGTGTATTGATTCCTTCTTTTTTTTAATATAGTCCTTAAATTTAGTTGTCTAATATAAAGAATTCATTGATATTTTGACATTTCAATATGTTAGGGGTCTTATCTTAAGAAGACATTATGCCTACATTTCACATTTTCAGTAAATCTATCCCTTTTTTTGCTACAACTACATATTAATATTGTCAATGATCCATTAATATATGGAAAAATTTAAATAGCTTTTTTCATTATTGGATCTAAAATATTCAGATGTTTTTTTATGGTGACGTTTTATTTTCTTTGTTTATGCAGGTCATCTGGCGACATAGTGTATACTATCGCCCAATTGAATAAAACTAGTTTGAGTTTCCCAAGTTTCATGATTGATACTTTTGCCATAAATTTAGATCACATGATAAGAAGATCCCAAAACTATTTTAAGTGACAATGTATCTTTTCAATGCCGGAAAAAGGGCTTGTATATATTTTGTGTATTGATTCTTTAATTTTTTTTTAATATAGTCTTTACATTTTGTTGTCTAATATTCTTGATATTTTGACATTTCAATACGTTAAGGGTCTTATCTTAAGAAAACATTATGCCTACATTTCACATTTTCAGTAAATATATGCCCTTTTCTGCTACAAGTACATATTAGTATTGTCAATGACCAATTAATGTATGGGAAAATTTAAATAATTATTTTCGTTATTGGATGCAGATTTTTCACATGTTCTTTTCTATGTTGGCACTTTATTTGATTTTTTTATGTAGCTCATGTAGCGACATAGTGGTTACTACCATCCAACTAAATAAAACTAGTTTGAGTTTTTTGCGTTTATGGGGAAAAGTGGCATTAACATAGTTTATGTTGAGGTATATGCTGTATAAATACTTTATAGTCTACTTTAGCTTATATTCCAGCATTCATCATCTTTCATATCTTATACTCTACATTGTATCTTCTTTCATTTTCAGAAGAGGAACTAAGTATTGATGGTAAGAAGTAGGAGTTGAAGAAAGAGGAGACCAATAACACTAAAGCGACAAATGCAGAAAGAGAGAGAGAAGAGAACCGGTCTAGTGATACCCTTAAAGCCAATATCTCACATGAGATATACACATAGAGACTAATTGTCAAGCTTTTAGAGTTGGTGAACTCACCTACAATGCCTTGGAAGCACAATGACAATGTTTTGAAGTGAGGAAACAATATTTTATGTATAAATTGTAATCCATCCAATATTAAGTTGGAAACTGATGTTGTAGTATTTGAGATTTCAAATAATATAATTTATGTGGTCAAATTATTTATCATTGTACTTGATATTATTTAGTATTGTAATTAACATATGTAATTTTGTGTTTTCATATTAGATGAACATGCACATTGTATAGCAATTTTTTTTTTTAATTTAGTCGGAAAATCATACTAATTAATTTATGTTGATTAATAATGAACAGATGAATATACGACTAAATTAGTCATTTATAGTTTTATTAATGAAAGTATGTGAAATGAATATAAAACAATAAATTAGTAGTTTATATAATGAATGTGAAACTACAAAAAAAATATAAATGATTATTGTAAATGATGATTTTGTGACTAGAAATGATAGCTAAATTTTGCATATATATGACTATTAGTAGCTAATTTACAGTATCTTATAACAAAACCAAAGTTTAGTCATATATTTTTGGTCTTTAATTAGTTTTAAATGAGGAATAAAATTTGCATATATATGAATATTGGTAGCTAATTTACAGTATCTAATAATGCGACCAACATTTAGGTCATATTTGTTTGGTCATTAATTGGTTTTTTTTGTGATCATATAGTAGTATATTTTGTTGTATATTTGATCATTAATTATGCAAATTAATGCCTAAGTGAATGTCTAAATTTATGACAAAATATACTACTATATGATAAAATCGAGACAACCAATTAATGACTAAGCTAAAAATGACTAAAAGTTAGTCACGTTATAAGATACTGTAAATTATCCACTATTAGTCACTCACTAAAATATGGTCGTTTGTATGCAAATTTTAGTCATTTTTTTAGTAACTAATTAGACATTTTGTACTAGTAAATAAACAACCCATCCAGTCTCAGGGGCTAACCATGCTCTGATACCACTCAGTTTTAGACCACTTGACCGCCAGACGCTCTCATGATATTGGTCTGACAGTGTCGAGGAGACTCTGGATGCTACCATGACAAGGCATGCCAACATACAGGAACTATTTTTCTCAGTTTTGTGCCAACGTACTTGGGAGTTGAACCACTATTAGTCACTGACTAAAAAATGGTCATTTATATTCAAATTTTAGTCATTTTTTTAGTAACTAATTAGCCATTTTGTACTAGTAAATAAACAACCCATCTAGTCTCAGGGGTTAACCATGCTCTGATACCACTCAGTTTTAGACCACTTGACTCCTAGACGCTCTCAAGATATTGGTCTGACAGCGTCGAGGAGGCTCTGGATGCTACCATGACAAGGCATGCCAACATACAAGAACTATTTTTCTCAGTTTTGTGCCAACGTCCTTGGGACTTGAGCCACTTTTTTAGGCCTAGAGCCTAGGTCACTACGAAAAATTCAATGACATCTTCAGAACAGAAAGAGAATAAGGAAACAATGATGCAAATGAAAATACTTGAAGAAGACCCTAACCAGACCCCTAGTAGCCATAACAAGCATTTCTTCAAAAATATCACAAATATGTAATCTACAGGTCTAAACAACAGATTTAGGCATAGGGGTCTCATATTTATCTCAGAATCGCTATAAAGCATTGCTCCCTTATACCCTTTGTTGCATTATCATCTATTAGGTCATAGATGAATTGCTAGCTCATTTACATGTAAAAACATGGTGAGATCCATACATAGTGACTGCCATAAAACATATACATAATCAGCATAATAGCAACAATAATACCAAGGAAATCACAACCATATGATCCACATATAAACCAGTATAATACTCATAGAATTACAAGGAGAATTAGCCTCATATTGTGATGCAGAATCCAAACCTGGGATGGGAATACCATGTTCCACCCGACCATAGAATGGCTTAGCCAAATCTCTCTTCATCCATTCACCCTCGTTCCATATTCCAAGCATGAATGTGGATCGCATAGAACACTTCAATCCAAAACCATCCAGGGCTTCTAGAGGCGAACCACCTCAACCCATCAAACAATGATTCCACCTCATAGTCGTACATCACAAAAACCATCATTATATTGGTCTATACCCAGGCCTTCAAGGGCTCCCAGGGGTATATTGCAACCAGGGCTTCTAGGACTAGTAACCTAACCCACAACTTATCCGGTCTTACAGACCATTTTTCAAACCAGCACTTCCACGATTAGTAACTCAGCCCATGAAGGGCTTCCAAAGCACTTCCAAAGCGTTTTTATAACAAAGGCTTCTAGGACTAGTAACTCAAACCAATCTATTACAGGGCTGCTAGAGAATTTGTCCAACCAAGGCTTCTTGGAACTAGTAACTAAACCCAAGCTAAAGGAAACATGAGAACCAAACAAAAAAACAATGAGATAAACCCACAACGCCATGGTTTTCTAGGAAATGGAAAGGATAGGGAGATTCAATGTCAATCAAGGCAATCCTCCATGTTAGTGATAAATCATGACAGATAAACCACATGCATATGCCATCCATGCTAAAACTAGTGAGGAAAACATAAATGAAACTCTGTTACTGCAACAAACATTCGTTGTAGCTGTTGATCCCGATATCCTGTTGCTCTTTCCTACTCTTCATTTTCCTTCTTTCTCTAAAACTCTAAGTATGCCACACCTTCAAAGAGTGCTCCAAGAAAACGCTAAGTGTCGAACACTATGAGAGAGAGATCCAAAACTAAACTCACAAAAGTCTATGAATTGATCGTCATAAACCTTTTTATCAATGAGGCCTCTATTTTCTTCATTTTCCATTGTTTTCCTTCATTTTCCTCCTCACATGCAACCTATGACGTTTCACCTCCATTTTCTCCTAATTTTCATTATTTTCATAAATAAATGTGCCAAAATGTCATTTTTCCTTTCCAAAGAATTTGCCATTTCCTTTTCCATTTCCCTTATCCATAATAAACCAAATGAACACCCACTAGGATGTTTTACGCAACATTCAACTTAGGATAAGTGTCCCATCAACCATGGTTATTATTTTTCCTTTATTAACTTTTATTACATGGAATTTTCATGAGGGTTGTTACAAAATAATAATAATAATAATTTATATTATAGAATTTAAGTAATTTTATACAAATAAAAATTGAATCTGAATAGAATTTAAATTGCTACCATTACTTTCAATTTTACAACGATTAAATTTGAAATTTCCATACACATAGTGCAAATACCATTACAATTATTTAGTGTTCAATTGTAATAATACTATTATAAGCTTGAGATGTTGAACTTATGCATTGAATTTTAGGATTTTATATTGAATGCTTGGACAAAATATTCATCCTAAAATGAAATGAAGGTATTACTGAATGAATTGCAAGTTAGTTTATGCATTCTTATGCCACAATTTGAAATTGTGAAAATGCATAAACTTAATAAAGATTTGCAACAAAATAAAAGAATGGAGACTGAAAATAGAAGCAAGGAAAAGAAGACAAGTTGATAATGGAGTTCACCCCTCTTCCACTGTCTCTGGGTCTACTTCTAGTGTGAATGCTTTATTTAGCTGCTCAAATGATCATTTACATCTGTTTACAAGCTCCAACTCGGGAAAAAAATGCTTCCAATGAATTCAGAAAGACCAAATACTCTTGTCTAAGCTCTTGAAATTCTTAATTTGGTCTCCAGATGGCCAAAATAGGCCCAAAACTGTCTTTGTCTACAACTTAAAACAAATTCATTCTACAAAATATTCAACAAAACCACCATGGCTCAATGGTTGGGGACTCTGGTTATATAGGTGAAGGTTTGGTTTTTGATCCTCAAATTACTCGTTTTGTTAAGAGATATCAATGCAGACACTTATTAAATGTGATACGCTAATCCAAATATATATTATGGTGGCATGGTCAACCGACCGACCACTCTTTTAGCACATGATATATGTTATAACCCACCATTGTTTTCACTCCAGTAGGTTGTGTTGATTCCAGCACTAACCTAGGTTCATGGATAGCTATGGGGATATGTTGGAGTCGCCAAATATTGTGTGGTCCTACCATATCCTTTCCCCCAACCATGGTGATAATAATATTCAAATAAAATGTTTTAGCCAACATATAATAAGAACCTTTAGTTCCCTATAAGTGAGGCACATGAAGTGTAAGCGGAAGATTAGAGGTTCAACCTTGGCTGAGTGAAATTCTATAAATTTTGGTTCAACCCATAGGTCCACGCTGCCTCATTGGATGGAGCCACATGTCACCATCTGATTGGGCCATGTGGTACCAATACATTGGTCCACATTCCCTCAACCATATAATGTGATTTGTCGAGCTCTGGAACTGCCATGCGTCAGTTGGAATCACGAGCCTAAAACCCTAATTTGATTGTTGACCTTAAGCATTGACGGTTAGCTTTAGCGTGTTTACTTTCAACATTTTTCTCTATTTGGACCTAAACTTTGACTGGTTGTAAATTTGTCATACAATGTCCTTTTTAGCGTGTTCAAGCTACATTGGAATGAGAGTGAAGAGGACTATGCATCGAGTCTGGTTTGAACTTCATCTGAGAATTTTAATATTTTAACAGTTTCTAGAATTTTGAGCATCTTTTGGATCCTCCAAATCACTCCTCTGCACTCAAAGCATTTAGGCCACCAAAATTTTGGTACTGCTCAGAAAATAAGTGAGGATAAATCTCCCTCACTTTCCCAACCTCAATCCATTGTGTTTTTCTTAGATTGGTACCTTCGAACCCCATACGAAGGTACTCCAAATCACCCTTGCATGAAGTCCTTGTCGTCTTGTCATGAATGTTGTCTTCCTGTAACTCATACATATTTTGGAGTAAAGTCTTCTATGGAAGGTAGATGAATACTTTCTCTTGATCCATGATCATAGGAGGCTCATACAATCTCAAATTCTCAACATTTAAAAAAGAATAGATTTGTGTATAAGGAGGAAAATATAATTGAAAAGAGTTATTACCAATCTTTTCTAAGATTCGGAATGGAGCATACCAGATCAGTTTGAGATTTTTAGCTTCTCCTTGCAACCTTTCCTTGTTTATATATAAGAAAACTTGGTCTTCCACCTAAAAATTGTGATCAACATGATTCTTGAAATGTCTCAGCTTGTAGTCAGCTTGGCTCTTTTCAAACTTTTGTTGTACCATTGATGCACTAATTGAATTTGTTCAATGAAGTGCTTGGCTTTGTCCACATCACTATGTCCATTCACTACAGTATCTTTCCCAAAGCTTAAATCTAAAGGATATTTCGGTAAATAACCATAACATGCTTCGAATAGAGATGTTTGAGTCAGTGAATGCATGGCACGATTGTAGGTATGATGAATATAGTGTAATTTCTCATCCTAAATCTTAGGATGTTCACCAAAATATCATCAGATTAGATGTACCACAGTCTTGTTCGTCAACTCTCTCTAGCCATTGGTTTTTGGATGAAATGTTGAACTCTTCTTCAACTTGGTGTCCATCAATTCCCACATATTTGAAAAAAAAATCCCCAGAAATCGACAATCTAAATTAGATACAATAGATGTGGGTAACCAAAAGTGAACCCATCCATTTTGAAAGAACAACTATGTTGTTTGTTCAACAATGACCTATGATTTACAAGGCATTAAGATACACATTTTTTTGAACCTATCCACTACAACATACAAATAATCATGACCTTTCCTAGACATAAGTAATCCAAACTAAAATCTATGGAGACACTTCCTCGAGGACACGAAGGAATAGGAAGTGGAGTATATAAACCCAATTGCCCGTTACTTGGCTTACTAGTAGCACACATAGAATATCCTCTTACATATCGTGATACATTTTCATTCATACGAGGCCCATAACAATGCCTCTACAATTGAGAAATTGTTTTGCCTGCACCAAAATGACGAGCAATAAGAGAAGTATGTGTTTCCCTCACAATATTAAGTATTTCACTTTGTGGAATGCATAAATTGCCAACATAATATAATAGTTTGCCGTGAACATGATAATCCAATTCTTCAATTTGATTTCCTTTACTCAAAGTTGCGTATAGATCTTTAAAATATTCATCTTGAGCATATTGTTCAATGTAATTTTCATGTATGATTTAATATTCTTAAGAATTGTAGAAGCATTGATTATAGGTCTTGACAACATATTCAAGAAAAGGATTTCCAGGAGGGGATTTCACACAATGGGGACCATTTCTTATTAAAGAGGGAGGAATGATCTAAATGGAAAGTGGGATATACCCATGGTATTCATTCACCCATGGTATTTATCCACCCATGGTATTTATCCACCCATGCAATATACCCATGGTATTGTAAGAGGCATCCACCCATTGTATTTATCCACCATGGTATTCATTCACCCATGGAATATACCCATGGTATTGTAAGTGGCATCAAGCAATGGTATTCATGAACCCATGGTATTTACCCACCCATGGAATTTACCGGTTGTATTGTAAACAAAAAAGACTATAAGTAACAAGTCACATTTTCTAAAAGGACAGATTGTCGACCATAATGTAGCTTCTACAATTATTCTATATTTTAATTAAAAGTTTCATGGTAATTTTTTTTACTGTATGTTCTCTTTTTCTTCGTTCTGCCATTTTAACTTTTCAGATATTGGGGGCCTTGGCCCAAGATGCAGATAAAAAACAATCCAAAATACAACCTAAATCCAAGATTACATTGCTCAAAAACCTATTTTTAGGCAATTGCACAACTTATCTAACCATTTCCTATGCAAGGTCTGTTTTGACCATTATGGATTGTGCACTCATGCGCTCAATTTTCCACCAAAAGTTTTGCAAATACATTAACGAGGATAAATATAAAAAAGAAAATTCTAAAAGACTTACTCAAGGAATATTTATTAACCATAAGGCCTCGAAATCCTACATACTTGGACCTCATTCCTTAATTCATGAATCAAAATCCATCTCTTTATGTAACCCTTATACCCATTTTTATGGATCTCATCCCTTGAGAAAGGATCTCAAACCTCCTCCTCTCTACCTATAGATTCAAAATAGACGAGAGGGTGGAAGGGGGACTTCTGAATGTAAGCTTGTATTGTTAGATTAGGGCTAGAGTCTTGTCCCCTAAGGGGAGGATTGGAGACCATTGGGATAATGCCTACATCATCAAGGCTACGATTGTGTTGCTCCTTGTTATTCAAGATTAATATAAACAATTGTTTCTTTCTTATTTTCATCTGTTATAATGCTCTTTGGAAATCTCCTTCATCTCTTCAGTAGTTTATAACTGAATATTAGATTAATATTGTGACGTATGCTATGTTGCCATTTTTATTCATTTTGTATTTCATTACTTATCTATGTTATGTTTTGATTCCTTTTCCCTTTATATTTATGTAGATCTTCTCTCGAGGTAGCAAGGAAGGGCTTTAGAAAGCATAAAAAATATATCCACAAGCATTTCATAGAAAGGTAAGGGGTCCTCTCACATTTCATACATGATATTCAGGTTATAGATTAAGGAATGGTAATAATTACTTGTTTGCTTTTTTCTAGATCTGTCTTTGAATCTAGGGAGATCGTTCTTGTCTACAAGAGTGATTTCTCCACCATAACAAGTTGTGGGATGACAAGGAGCTAGAGGAGAAAAAGAAGCTCAAGTATTATATGGAGGTTAACAACCCAGCTCTTCATATCCAACATAGATCGATCTTAAGAACGTATCTAACATGAGCTGAGAGGGATCAAACTTCTTCACGTGCAGACTTCTTTAGAGTCCAAAATAAAATATGTATTTTTTCATTATTTAAATTATATTTATTAATGTTGAATAGAGTATATGTAGGACCAAACAAATGTTTTAACCATAAAACTTATTTTTTCATGATATATATAGTGTGCATTAGAATATTTTACATAGAATGTCCATAAAGACATTTTACCAACACAAATTAAAAATATTCTTGAAATATTTTTGAAGAGTATAAGATTTAAACATGTTATTCACACATTTTTTATACTTCTAATTAATTTATAAGATATTCACTTTTCTTATTATAGTGTACATTATTTTTCTATTTAGAGCATAATTATTTTTATTTTAAAAGGGCACGTGGAAACTCGATGGACATACAGACAAACAAACTTACACATCCCCATCATACTTTATTGTAGACTAAACCTCTTGGCTCAACAAGAATTAACTTTTTGTCATGATAGGTGGTAAGAGGAAGTTCAACATTACAAAGACAAGAGTTAGCTCTGATGAGTTTCCATGTGAAATAGGTGTTGGTTTATTATGATAACACCTTGGGATGAAAAAAATTGTTACCTTTGATACTAAGAGGGTTGAAGGTGGAAAGTGCTTTCTTTTGTCTTGTTTGACTTTTATTCACATCCTTTCTCACTTCCAAAGGATTTTTGATGCAGGAGCATATGGACTTAGCCAGCAATGTGAAAGGATAAACAAGTTGAATTTCACTGACCTGAGTGGTCAAAAGTCAGTTTTTACCGAGAGGGTTAGATCTCTCAAGAAATGAGTTGTATTTCATTATTGTAATAAGTAGAAATTGTCTTATTTTAGATCCAAAAATAATTTGTTTGCATAGGTGTATGATAGAGATTAAAAATAGAGATTGACTGTTAGAATATTTAAAGATAGAGATTGAGTAGTTAGAGTAGGATTCGATTGATAAAAAAAGAAAAAAATGTAATGTAGAAGCATTGACAAAGAGGAAGAAGGATTGAGAAAGCGAGAGTCGGGTGGTAGAGCAAGGACTTCCATATTGAACAGAGGTCTTTTAAATCATTGTAATTGAGCCGAAGTGCGAGACTCTATAACATTGATAGTATTTATAAATTGATGAGTGTGTGATTATATATCAATTTTGTGTGAAATTTCATTGTGGCCTTTGTTTCTTTGTATTCGGGATAGAGTCGAATATTTCTCTGTCTTCATGCTTATGATATAAAACAGAGAGTTAACATAAATCACAGGTCTTTAGTGTTATTAACATTGTTGATGCCCGCTTAAATCCCAACTGTTGGATCACCCATATCGCATCGCGAAATTTGTTTATAAGGGGCGGACCTCAGGCCTTGAAGAATTGAGATGTGCGATCACCGCAATATCACATTGCAGTAAAAGATTGGCGTGTGGTCGGACCATAAGCCTTAAGAAGTTGTGAAGTACGATCGCTGAAATATCGCATCATGGAAAGCCTTTGTGTGTTATCAAAACCCCGGCCGTGGGACAGTGTGATTTACGATTGCAATAAATCACATCGCAACAATTCAAATGGGAAAGCACCAAACCCGAAACCATTGCGAGTTGCAATAGTGATATAACGTGGACCATCAGATCAAAGGTGAGGTGATCTATGGTATACACCAAGCGGCTCTGATGAATAAAGGAAAGATCTGTTGTCGGACTTATATTAAGGAAACCAAGGCAGAGAAGCGGAAGGCCTGATTATAAAGGGAAAGGAAAACGTGGGGACGATTGTTGATATTTCTCAAAACAATTGATTCATGCATCATTTGTGGTATCAGAGCACAGAGAGATTAAGGTTTATTGCAGTAAATGTGCCATCAAGTAGAGGAAATGGCATTGGTAGAGGAAGACCTAAAGAAAATTCAGTTCTGTTGGAGGAGATCCGAAGTCTGCGTACAAGGATGGAAACAATTGAGACTACTCAAAGAAGAACACCTGATGAAGGGGATGATAGTGATAAAGAAGAATCTTCTGAGGAAGAATAAGAGGAGGAAAATGAAACTACGAGAGTTATTACGATGCTGGTGAAAGTAGGAGGAAAACCAAAGGTGGAAATTCCTATGTATGAAGGAAGTCTCAATGCAGAAGAGCTAATGGATTGGATCAGGTCATCAGACAAATATTTTGACTATGAAGAGGAAGCTGACGACAAGAAGAAGGTGAAATTTGTAGTTACCGGATTAAAGGGCCATGCAACTATTTGGTGGGATGAGCTACAAACATCCAGAAAGAGGAAAGGAAATTCCAATATCAATTAATGGGACAAAATGGTGAGTAAGATGAAAGCCAAATTTATGCCTAAGGATTATCAGTTAAATCTTTTTAAACAGTTGTAGAATTTAAGGCAAAAATGAATGTTTGTTAAAGAATACACAGAAGAGTTTTGTAGATTGAGTATTAGAGCAGGACATGTAGAAGATGACATGGAGAAGGTAGCCAGATATATCAATGGCTTACAATATGACATACAAGGCAAGATTAGCTTGTTAGATCTAAAGACTATTGAGGATGCCTATCAAGCAAGTTTGAATGCAAAGGAGAAGATGTTGAGAAAACAAAATCAGAGGAAGAGAGGAAGGAGATCGGTAAGAGGTAGAGGAACTACCGAACCAAGGGGACATGAACATCATCATGAAGCAAGCAATTCAAATAGCATATCACCATAGAGAAGGGATTTTAATAGAGGAAGATTTGCGCCCATAGGAAGGGGCCGAGGAAGAGATATTCGGTGGTACAGATGTGGAGAATGGGGACATGTATCATGGGACTATCCTCATAATAAACCAGCGAGTCAGAAGAGTGTGAATGTGGCTGAGGAAAAGTGAGAAACACCTCAACTTATGGAAAAGGAAGAACCCCCTGATGTAGGAGAATCCATGTTGTTGAGAAAGACATTGCTTAAGATAGAGAAAGAGATTGAAGAACCAACGCAAAGGAAGAATTTATTCAGAACTACCTATAAATAAAAAGGTAAGTGTTGTAAAGTAATAATTGACAGTGGAAGCACCGATAACCTTGTTTCTACAGAGATGGTGGACAATCTTGGATTAGCAAAGACAGTGCATCCTACCTCTTACAAAGTGTCGTGGTTGCAGAAAGGACATATGATTATTATGATAGAACAATGCAAGATTGAAATATAGATTGGTACATATAAGGATGTAATATTATGTGATGTAATGCCAATGGATGTATGCCGTGTATTGTTGGGAAGACTGTGGAAGTTTGATTGGAAAGCTATTCATGATGGGAGGAGAAACACTTATACTCTGGAGAAAGATGAAAATAAACATGCATTGTTGCCATTGAAGGATGATGCCGACAAAGGAGCACTGGGAAGTAGTGTTATGCTCATGAGCGGAAAGGAGCTATTGCAATAGATTGGGAAAGGTGAAGAAATGCATTTTTTTTCATAGGGAGACCGAAGGTAATTTTAACTTCCACAAACTTAGATGATTTACCTGAAGAAATCAAAAATGTGTTAAATTATTTCGCTGATATTATTGTGGATGAGTTTCCAAATGCATTTCCACCAATCAGGAGTATTATTCATCATATTGATCTAATACTAGGAGCGAGTTAGCCAAATTAAACAACATGCAGATTCAATCCTCAAGAGATGTAGAAGTTGGAATACAAGTGCAAGAACTGATGGATAAGGGACTAATCGTAGAGATTTCTAGTCCATATTTTGTACCAACAATACTCAGTCCAAAGATAGGAGGTGAATGGCGTATGTGCACAGATTCTAGAGCCATAAACAAGATCACAATTAGGTATAGATTTCCTTTGCCACACATGGATGATTTAATGGATTGTTTGAGTGGATCAAATTATTTTACTAAAATAGATCTGAAGAGTGGATACCATCAAACAAGAATTCGAAAAGGAGATGAATGGAAGACTACATTTAAAAAAAACAGTGGGTTGTAGGAGTGGTTAGTGATGCCTTTTGGACTCACTAGTGCACCTAGCACGTTCATGAGATTGATGAACAAAGTCTTGAAGGAATATGCAGGTGAGTTTGTTATTGTTTATCTTAATGATATTCTACTTTTCAGTGAAAGTAAGGAAGAACATTTAGAGAACCTTAAATTGGATTTAAGAACTCTGCATAAAGAGAAACTATGGATAAATCTGAAGAAATGTAGTTTCATGAAAGAAGAATTAATTTACTTGGGATTTGTAGTTTCTAAAGAAGGATTGAAAATTGATCCAGAGAAAGTTCAAGCAATTTGGAACTACCCTATTCCCAGGAATATATTTGAGGTAAGAAGCTTCCATGGTCTTACAAGTTTTTACAGGAAGTTTATCAGAGGTTTTAGTCAGATTTGTGCACCAATTCTTGAAACAATTAAGGATACCAATTAGTTGTTCAAGTGGGCAGAAGCAGCATACAAGAATTTTAAATTGCTGAAGAGGAAAATCGCAGAGGATCCGATTTTAGCTTTGTTCGATTGTGAAAAAGTATTTCAAGATGAAATAGATGCTAGCGAAGTTTCAGTTGGTGCAGTTTTGAGTCAGGAACAAAGACCGATAGCATACTTCAGTGAGAAATTGAATGAATAAAAGAAGAAGTATTCTTCTTAAGATAAAGAGTTTTACGCTATTGTACAAGCCTTGAAAAATGGAGACATTATTTTCTACCATAGGAATTCATATTGTATTCGGACAATCATGCATTACAGTTCATAAGTAACTAATTGAAATTAAACTAGAAACATGCCAATTGGGTTGAATTTTTGTAGAGCTTTACTTTTGCGATAAAGCACACAAGTGATAAGTTGAAAAAATTCACTGATGCGTTGAGTAGAGTAAGTTTTATTATGCAAGAATTCAAAGTTGGTGTTGTAGGATTTGAAGAAATGATTGAAATGCACAAAGATGATGCATATTTCAAAGATATCTATACATCAATTCAAAATCCAATAGTTCATAACAAAATTCAATGGTTAGATTATCTCATCCAAGAAGGCTTATTGTTTAAAGGCAACAAGTTGTGCATTCCCAAATGTTTTATGAGGGAAAACATAATAAAGGAGAAACATAGTGGAGGATTATCTGGTCACTTTGGACAAGATAAAACCTTTGCTCAGGTGAATGTTGTTTATTATTGGCCAAAAATGCAAACTAATGTTAAGAGATTTGTTGAGAAGTGAAGGATATGTCAGCATGCTAAGGGGAGAAGTCAGAACACAGGATTGTATCAGCCATTGCCAATAGCAGACTGACTATGGAATGCAGTTAGCATGGATTTTGTTTTGGGATTACCAAAAACTCAAAGAGGAAATGATTCCATTTATGTTGTGGTAGATATATTTTCCAATATGGCACATTTAATTGCTTGTAAGAAGACTAGTGATGCAACACATATAGCCAATCCATTTTTTTTCAGAAATTGTAAGATTACATGGATTGCCTATAAGTATTGTGTATGATAGAGATACAATGTTTGTAGGAATTTCTGGAGAACTCTTTGGAAGAAAGTAGGAGTTAACCTCAGTTTCAGTTCAACATACCACCCTCAAACAAATGGATAGACCAAAGTAGTAAATAGGAGCTTGGGAAACATATTGAGAGGTTTAGTGTATCAAAATTCTAAGCAGTGGGATTTAGCACTAGCGCAGGCTGAATTTTCTTATAATGACACTCCAAACTGAGGTACTGGAATGAGTCCATTTCATATTGCTTTTGGAATGAATCCAAGAGGGGTATATGAGCTCAGAAATTTGGGTAAGCAGGAGACAAGAAATGCAAAAGTTGAAGAGTTTGCAGAATAGATGCAAAGACTTCAAGAAGATGTCAAAGGTAGATTGCAGGAAAGCAGTGGTAAATACGAACAGAGAGTGGATATGGAAAGAAGAGAGAGAGATTGCAAGTGGGAGATTTAGTGGTGATATATTTGAGAAAAGAAAGATTTCCTACTAAGACTTACAATAGACTGAAAATGAAAAAGATAGGACCATGTAGAATTGTAAGAAAGTTCCGAGCTAATGCATATGAAATTGAATTGCCAGAAGTGATTGGAATATCACATATCTTTAATATTGTGGATTTGTATCCATGCAAAGGGACAAAGAAAAGAGCTACAGGAGGAAACTATAGAAGATGAAGTTCAAACCTTGAACTGGGAAGAACAAATGCCAAGGGCCGTTAAGAAAGAATTGGAAGCTGTTTTGGAGAAAAGAGAATCCAAAAGAACCTTGGGATAGACTTATTTTCAATATCTAGTCAAATGAAAAGGATAGCTAGTGGAGGATGCTAGCTAGTTGACTACAGTAGAGTTACAGAAGTATGGAGTAAGCCCTAAAGGTCTGAAGGATGATTTTTCTTCCCTGGGAGTGTGATGCAGGATCATCTGGATTTAGCGAGCAATGTGAAAGTCTATTCACATGTTGCATCTAAACAAGCTGAATTTCACTGACCTGAGTGGTCAAAAGTTAGTTTTTACAAAGAGGTTTGGATCTCTCAAGAAATGAGTTGTATTTCATTATTATAATAAGTAGAAATTGTCTTATTTAATATCCAAAGAAAGTTGTTAGCATAGGTTTGTGATAGAGCTTGAAAATAGAGATTGACTGTTAGAATATTTAAAGATAGCGATTGAGTAGTTAGAGTGGGATTCGATTGATAAAAAAAAAGAGAAAAATGTAACGTAGAATGATTGGCAAAGAGGAATAAGGATTGAGAAAGCAAGAGTTGGGTGACGGAGTGAGGACTTCCATATTGCACAGAGGTCTTTTAAATCATTGTAATCAAGCCGAAGGTCGAGACTCTATAACATTGATAATATTTATAAATTGATGGGTGTGTGATTATATATCAATTCTGTGTGAAATTTCATTTTGGCCTTTGTTTCTTTGTATTCGGAACAGAGTTGAATATTTCTATGTTTTCATGCTTATGATATAAAACACAAAGTTAACGAAAATCACAAGTCTTTAGTGTGATAAACATTGTCGATGCCCACTTCAATCCCAACCATTGGATCACCCATATCACATCGCAAAATTTGTTTACAAGGAGCGGACCTCAGGCCTTGAAGAATTGCGATGTGCGATCACCGCAATATCGCATCGCAATAAAACATTGGTGTGTGGTCAGACCGCAGGCCTTAAGATGTTACGAAGTGCGATCGCCGAAATAATGCATCGCAAAAATCCTTTGTGTGTTATCAGACCTTGGCTGTGGGACACTCCAATTTGCGATTGTAATAAATCGCATCGCAACAATTCAAAGGGGAAAGCACCAGACCCAAAACCCTTTTGACTTTCGATAGTGATATAACGTGGACCATCAGATCAAAGGTGAGGTGATCTACAGTGTACCACCGAGCGGCTCTGTTAAATAAAGGAAAGATCTGTTGTTGGGCTTACATTAAGGAAACCGAGGCAGAGAAGTGGAAGGATTGATTATAAAGGGAAACACAAACGTCGGGCCATTTGTTAATATTTCTCAAAACTATTGATTCCTGGGTCAATTTTCCATACTGCCAACATGCTTTCAACAAAATGATATTGATCTAGGAATGAGTATTTCCTTTCTTTTTTATCATAGAAATAAAATATTAAAGAGTTTTAGTTGATCTTTTATTGTCTTAAGTTCAGATAGACTACATTGATCTTTCTTCATTTTCTTCATCACCGCCATCATCATCTATTTTTACTACTATAAATTTTACCATAAATATGTATTTTGAAAAATAATTAATATATATATATATATATTATAGTTTGTCAAAATATATAATAACATAACTAATTAAAATTAAATAAATTTTATTCGAAAATTTTGTTTCGAATATTATAATGTCTAAAATATTATAATATTAGTATAACATACTTATTTTACATGGTAAAGTTGTATCATTATTAGTAATTAATAAATATTTAAATAATATTAGTATTGTAAAATTCATTCTTCAATCATTTATATTAATGTAATATATTACATAGCTTATTTACTTTAATATAAATATTAAAAATTCTTAATATTGCTAATTATATTGATTTTTGTGATGTCCGTGATTAATATCCACTCAGGCTTTTATGAAAACTGATTCCTTTCAATTTCATGTTTTACAGATTCTTGTAATCAATATTTTAACAACTATTATTGCTGACACTTGTTTTTATATTTAATAGGTTTTATTTCTCTGAAAATAGAAAGGTGAGCGAGAATCAATTAGAGTTTAAAATAAATTATATAGTTATGTATAAAAGAAATCACATCATCGGTAGTTGTTTTATCTTTAAAAAAAAAAATTAAAAATAATATATATTTTATAGAATTTATATAATCTTATATGAATAAAAATTGAGACCCAATAAAATTTTAAATTTTTAACATTATCTCTAAGTGAACCACGATTGAATTTAAATTTGACATCCACATAGTGGCAATACCATTACACTTATGTACTGTCGAATTGGAATATACTGTTATAAGCTTGAGATGTTGAAGTAATCAATTGAATTTTAGTGTCTTATACGGAACGGTTGGACAAAATCATATATGCAGATTTGTGTGTATTTTCTCTTCGGGAAAACATTCATGTGAAAATGGAACTTATCTACATTAAAGGAACATGTTTTCAAATTGTTGAATTTTTTACCAGAATGTACAATATATAGTGATAGATCATGTTTCTAAGACGTACTTTAACGTTAAAATCACTAATTTAAAATTCCTAAATAATCTTATTTGGCAAACAGAAAGACCGTTCGGAAACTTCTAATTTATTTTGTCAAAGCAGTTCCGTTGGAATTGGTTTATTTGCGCCATTTTACCATGAAGGATTAGCATCTTTGCACGTGACTTCGCAATGGTGTCTCCTTTGCCCCAACTATACGGGAAAGTGAACAGGACTGCGTTAGGGCATCAATGGACTCTTTGCCCAACTAACAGCAAAATTTCGGGCGTCAAGCCACGTATCATCCGAAAAATACAAAAAATTACAAGAAGCGTTACATCTTTGAAGTCCTAAAAAGGTCTTTAAGCCGAGGAATCATCACGAAAAAAAACTTCAAACAGAGAAAAATAAAATAAAATAAACCTATATTGAGGAATGCAAAGGCAACGTTGGGGAATATTTCTCTATCAAAAGCCATACCATACCTCTATGCTCCTCTAAAACATTTTTCTAAGATATGACTATCGTTTCTCTTTCCAAATGTATTTTGAGGTCCACTGTTTCTGGTTAGTATGTTAGGCTAAGCTTTTTAACTGAAATCGAGGGTAGCTCTAATCAAAGAACCCAACAGGAACACTGAACACAAAATACACAACTTGCTCATTTCATTGCCAAGCAAGGATTTTTATACACAATAGAGAAGTTTTTGGATTCTAGTTGTCAGTGGCTTCCTCAGGATGTTATCTAAAGTCTCGAGGCCATCTCCTGAACTCTCAAAATGGTTGAGCATTTAATGAGTTTACTGATTGGAATTAATGTTTCCAACACCCCCCCTTGATTCCACCCATAAGATAAACATACAAAATATCATATAGCATAATACGTATGACATAGTTGTATTCTTAATTGACATGCGCGCTGGTCTAAGTCTCAGCTAGGCTTACAACATAATCTAGATTTTCTACAAAACATAACTTACTTCTACAAAACTCTAAATTTGCCTTCCCAAGAGGCTTGGTGAATATGTTAGCTACATTCTCTCTTACAAAATGATATTGTTTTTCTATATCCTTTGACCTTGCATGACATATAGGAACGTTCCCCAACTTGATGGTGCTTTGATTATCACATCTGATCACTCTAGGTTCTTGTTGACCTTCACCAACATCTTCAAGTATTTTTCTGAGCCATATAGCTTCACAGATGACGCTACATAATGCTTTATACTTTGCTTCAATTGATGACAAGGAAATTGTTGTTTGTTTGTTACTGCTCCATGATATAGCCCCTGATCTTATATTGAAGACGTATCTAGTGGTGGATTTCATGTCATTTGGATTTCTGGCTAGTCCGAATAATAATGACCTGTCAATTCAACATTACAAGCATTAGTATATTCAATACCAAAATTGATAGTTCCCTTTAAATATCAAAGGACCCTTATGGCAGCTAACCAATGGTTTTCATGAGGCTTAGCCATGAATTGACTAAGCATGCTTACTGCATAAGCAATGTCTTGTCTAGTGGTAGTGAGGTAATTCAAACTTCCCACTAATTGTCGATACAATGTTACATTCACCTCTTTTGTTCCATCATCACTTCTCAATTTGATATTTTGTTCTAATGAAGTACTCACTGCTTTACATCCATTCATATAAAATCTCTTTAGGAATTCATTTATATATTTGCTTTGTGTGATTAAGGTTCTTCCATCATCTCTCCATGCTTCAAGACCTAGACAATAGTGCATCTGACCAAGATCTTTCATCTTAAATTCCTATGATATCTTTATTTTTATATCTTTAATCGATTTATCATCACTCTCTGTTATTATTAGATCATCAACGTATATAGAGAGAGTAATAATATATCCCCAATCTGCCTTGACATGCAAATTAGGATATTTTTTTCTTTTGTTAAATCCTTGTTGAAAGAAGAATTTATCGATTTTCTCATACCAAGATATAGGTTTCTATTTTAGTCCATATAAAGCCTTTTTAAACTTACATACAAGATGTACTTGTCCCTGCTTTACAAATCCTTTTGGTTGAACAAGATAAATATCCTCTTTTAAGGCAACATTTAGAAAAATTAATTTCACATCTGATTGATGTAGCTTCCAATCATATTTAGTTGCCAATACTATCATTATTCTGATTGTGTTCATTTTTGCAATCGAAGCAAAGGTATCTCCATAATCTATGCCTTCTTTTTGTGAATAACCTTCCGCAGCTAATCTTGCCTTCTACTTGTCTCTGCTACCATATGCATTAAATTTTGTCTTGTACAACCATTTTGATCCTATAGGAACTTTATTTTCAGGTAATTCTCTTAATTCCTAAGTTTTATTTTTCATTATAGATTTGTATTCTTCTTTCATAACTTCCATCCATTCTTTATGATTTTTAGCTTGTTCATAATTTAAGGGCTCAACAACAGTCATTACTTGAGACATTAAAGAATAATGTTTATACCTGATAGGGGTTTGAATCTATCATGTTGATCTTCTTAGAGGTTCATTACACTGTGGACTACCTTCTCGTCTTCTTCTTTTCTATGGAGTGCCTTCCTCAATTCTTTTTTGACTTTGACTCCTTGACATGTATTCTGGAATGTCCATGTGTTCTTGAGCTTCAGTTGATTCCACAACTTCTTCATCTTCCTTAAAGTTGTCATACATTATGTTCATCTTTTTTTTTTTTTTTATCTAAATTCTCATGAAATATAACATATCTATTTGCAAGTACCTTGTGAGTATTTGGATCATACATATTATATGTTTTTTTAGTAGTACAATATCCAATAAAAATACATTTGATGGCTTTAGCATCTAACTTTATCCTATCCTCTTTAGGAATATGAACAAAGTCCTTGCATCCAGATATCCTTAAATGACTAACTTTAGGTTTAAAACCATAAATGCTTCAAATGGTGTTTTGTGCTCAAGAAAATTAGTAGGGATTCTATTTTTAAGATATACAACTGTATTAATGGCTTCAACCCAGAAACTATTAGAAAGTCCTTTACTTTTTAACATACTATGAGCACATTCAACTAATGTAATATTCTTTCTCTAAGCTACTCCATTTTGCTGAGGTGTATGTGGTATTGTAAATTGTTGTGTAATTCCATTTTTATGAGAGATTTTTTGGCGTAAATCACAAGATCTATCATTTGTCGACGCGTTTCGAACCAGCCAGCTTGGTTCATCGTTAGGAGAAGTTGAAGAACTAGATCCAGCTTTGCATGTTAAATAGCTTGAGCAGAGCCTCCAATGGCTAGCAAGGCCAACGACTAAAATGGACTAGGGTACTAACCTCGAAAATAAATAATATAAATAATATAAATAAATTAATATAATAGGAAGTTAGTTGTAATAAGGGACTAAATAAATATATAAATAATTAAATATAATTGGTTGTTAAAAGGGATTAACAATTAAATAAATACATAGAAGCTATAACTATAAGAAAAACAAAAAAAAACACACCATGAATAACTATTTAAAGAGTTAAAATAAATAAATATTAGGTAATATATATATATATATATATATATATATATATATATATATATATATTAAAAATAAATAAATAAACAAATATTAATTGATTATAAACAGAAGAGACCAGAAACGAGGGGAGGGGAGGAGGAGGGGTGAAAAGGAAGGAAGCGACTAGGAAGAGAGAGATGGGACCCAACATCTACTGATTTTCCAACCATCCTCTCTATTGAGATTTCTCAGCCTGTTTTCAATTTCCAGAGCTTCCCTAAATATCCGATGATGGAACTGAGAAACCCTAGCAATGACACTAGCCTCTTTAATACAATCATGATGATTGGTTTTTTCTGCATGCTCAGCTAAAGCCAAAGACTTTGATCTCCTATGCTTAAGGTTAGTTGCGTGTTCACTAATCCTTTGATTGATGTAACGGCCCATCTCACCAATATACGGGGTCCCACATGAACAAGGGATAATATATACCCTTTTTATATCTTTAGGGTCAATAGGATCCTTTACTGATCTGAGGGACATATGAATGGTGTTAAGGGGCCTAAAGGTTACAGGGATACTATGCATCTTGAGAATCCTTGCAATCTTATCAATGGTCCCCTGAACAAACGGAAGATGGACACCTGGAATACGCTCCTTTGGTTCCCTTTTGGTA
Organism: Pinus tabuliformis; assembly: GCA_031772625.1. Lineage (NCBI taxonomy): Eukaryota > Viridiplantae > Streptophyta > Pinopsida > Pinales > Pinaceae > Pinus > Pinus tabuliformis. The sequence goes on from CM062808.1 coordinate 190,785,659, forward strand.
AGAGAATTCCTACCAGCTTTTATGAAAGCCTTCTGTCCCATGTATCTACTATAACCATTCACAACAAAGACATCAAGGAGATGGGATTTTTCTTTCTCAAAGCTCTTTTTATCTGATATCCTTAGGGCCCTGGTAGCAAGGGTATTGAGAACCCCCATCTTCTGAGCAGGGAAATGGTGGGAACTGGCATGAAGATATTGCTCCATATGCATTTTCTTTCGAAAAACTTGGTGGGAGAGGGAACCATCACTATTCTTAGAAATAAGAATATCAAGGAAAGGGAGACATCCATCAACTTCCCGCTCTTTAGTGAACTTAATGGCCAAGGATTGACTGTTGAGATGATCGAAGAACGGATCTAGTTCCTCTTGGCCATGAGACCAGATAACATTGGTGTCATCCACATACCTTTTCTAAAGCTTGGGAAGGAGATAGGATGAGTTAAGAGCCTTGGACTCAAAATATTCCATAAACATATTAGCAACGACAGGGGATAGGGGTGAGCCCATTGCAACCCCACAGGTTTGCTCAAAGAACTCTCCCTCAAAACAAAAAATGGTGGAAGTGAGGCAGATCTCAACTAACTGAGCCATGTCAAGATCTGTAAGGAGGTTGATAACCTCTAAGACCTCGCTAATAAGGATGCAAGAGTATAGGGAGACAACATCTAAACTAACAAGAATATTCTGAGGGTCAAGCTTAATGTCCTTGAGTTCATTAATAAAGGAACCAGAGTCTTTTACAAAGGACTCCGTATGACCAACTAATGGCTTAAGTCTTAATGTAAGGAACTTAGTAATTCCATTTCGTTTGCAATATTTGATAAAAGCTCTTGAAATGTACTCACCACCTTTATCTGATCGAAGAATTTTAATGTTCTTTCATGTTTGCTTTTCAACCATACTCTTGAATTCTTTGAAGTATTCAAACACATCACTTTAGTTTCTTATAAAGTATGCCCAGGTGTATCTAGTGCTATCATCAATAAATATAAGAAAGTAATATGCTCCACCAAGTGACTTAGTTTGCATTCGACCACATACATCAATATGTACTAGTTCAAGTATTTCATGTTTTCCTCTATTTTCGTGCACATGAAATTCTTCCCTATGTTGTTTTCCTAATGCACAACCTTCATATTAAAAGTGTTCACCATTAATATTTGGAAGAGATTCTACCATCAATTTATTTTGTAGTAATATTAGTTCATTATGATTTAAGTGTCCATGCTTTTGATGCCAAAGCTCTATATTTGACATGCCTATTGATGCCAAAGTTTGATGCCCATTCTTCATTACATCCAACTTGTATAATCCTCCAACTCTCATTCCTATTACAACAAACTTGTAGTTTTCTTGCACGTCCTTTACGAAACAATGTGATTTCACAAATTCAACTTTTAAATGTTGATCTGTAATAGTAGAGACTGAAATCAAGTTCTTCTTTAATCTTGGAACATACACCACATTTTGAATTTGTTTTTCTTGTCCATTAGGCATCATAACACTTATATCACCTTATCCTTTAATTTCATGTGATCTATTATCTCCTAAATAGATGTGTCCACCATTATTAATCTCATGATAAATATCAAACCAATCTCTTTTGCATGACATGTGGACTGATGCACCAGAATCTATAAAATAAGCATATCATCATCCATTTTTGGTGATAAAGCAGCATTGGACACAAAAAATTTAAGATTGCGAATGTCATGACTAATTGCTTCATCTATATCAACATAATTACCTGAATGCCTTCTTTGTTTAAATTGATTAGGCCTTCTTTTCATGTAATTCTTATAAAAATGACCAGGGTTTACACAATAATAACACACATCATCTCTACTTGATTTTACATTTTTCCTTGGTAAAGGTGTACCTTGAAATGATTTTACCTGTGGTTTTTTGCCTTTATTTTTCTCCCACTTGTTTCCTTTGAAGGGTTGCATCACTTTGGCCATCAATGCTAAATCTGAACTGGGAGATTTTTGTTTAAGACTTCTTCTCCTCTCTTCTACCTGCATAAGTATACCTACCAACTCATCAAAAGTAAGAGCCTTCTCTATAGCTGAAAGACCAATGATAAACATTTGATATTCATCAAGAATTCCATTTAATGTCACAGTAACTGAGTCTGTACTAGATATTGTTTCACCAGTGTCACCTAATTTATCCTTTAGATTATTAATTCTAGAAATAAAAGTACTGACACTTTCATTTTCTCCCAGCTTAATTGAAAGAAGCTTACTCTTTAAATACAATATTTGATTTGTAATCTTCATCTCATACAAATTTTTGAGAGTGTCCCATGTCTCCTTGGATGTTTTGCACTCTCTAATGTGTGGAATAATGTTTTCCTTAACGGACATTCAAAAAATCACCTTCGATTCGTTTTCTCATCATTCCCAATCTTGAATTGTAACATCTATGGCTTGAGGGGATACTGGTTTGACTTCAGCTCGAGACACAATCGTCCATATATTATAGCCTTCCATTAAAGTTTGCAACTTAAACTTCCAATTTGCATAATTTTCACCATCTAACTTGTTAGAATCTCATAAATAAGATTCTGCTAATACATTTTCCATTATCAATAGCCTTATAAATCTTTAAATACCAACGACCAAACTTTTCACAACTTCAATAATTTTCTTTTTTGTTTTTTGTTTTTACTCAATCACAAATAATAACGCATCACCTTTTTAAAACTAATTTTTACTTACTCCTTACCCCTCTTTATTATTATTATTATTATTACTTCATAATAAAAAAAGGCACAAAGCATAATTGTACTGTTACTTCAAAGAATGGATCGTCCTTTCCCAAAACAAATTCTTCACCTTAAGGATTTCTTAAAAAAAAGAATCATAGAAGACAGATAGAACAACACACACTTTAGACTTGACCACGACTACCTTTCACAAATGACATTTAAGATTATTTAAACCTTACAAGATTTTTTTTTTTAAATATGTGAGCACCACTAAAGATCGACGGAAACTGTTCACTATATATGCAGCTATCTTCACACAATATACATTTAACTACAGAAATATGCCCCCTCCTTTTTTCTGGCAGGAGAGCTGCAGACTTCTTGTTTTATGATTCTGTGTTCCAAGCTCTTTCAGTGTTCTTTTGTGCACTTTAATCGATCAACACTTCTGTACACTGAAATTGCTCCTTGATATCTTACTTTCACGAAGATCAATCTAACACAACCTTGCCCTCCAACTAGCAACCTTCACCAAAATACACACTACACACAAAGAATCCTCTATAACACGCCCTCAAAAATTTCTCAAACTCATAGTCAGTCAGATCTCTAGTTGCAGTATCTACCAAAAATCCATTCACTGACACACCTTTGCACATTCTCTGTAGCTACAACAACTCTCACGACCGCATCACTTGTAGCAAAAGACTCATAGAATAGTTTCTCACACATTTCTGCACACAACATGCTCAAACTCCTTCAGTAATCTCAAACTCACACTCTCACCATTTTCTGATACCAAATCAAAGAATGCAGCATGAACACTGAACACAAAATACACTACTTGTTCATTTCATTATCTAACCAAAGATTTTTATACACAGCAGAGAAGTTTATGGATTCTGGTTGTCAATAACTTCTTTAGGACACTACGTGAAGTCTCTAGAAATCTTGAAACCATCCCCTGAACTCTCGAGATAATTAAGCATTTAATGAGTTTGGTGGTTGAAATTAATGTTTCCAACAACTCTATGCTCTATAACGCAATTTTGAGATAACACTCGATTTTTCGCATTTCTGATTTTCGGTTGCCACTTTTGGCTGACCCTCTTAATATTTGTCGCTGACATGTATGATATCTTTCCAAATTTCCAAATTACAAATTAATGAAAAGTAAAATGATATATTATAATGATTTTATTATATAGTTCAACTATTAAATTAATGTATACATATTTTAAACATCCTACTAAAAGTGGGTTTTTTTTATTATGAACATATGTTAAAGTGGTGCATTGAATCCCGTCAAGATAATGAATCTGTACTTAACCTATGATATATTTCCAAATCTCCAAATTAGTGAAAAGTAAAATGATATATTATAATGATTTTATTCTATAGTTTAGATATTAAATTAGCGTATATAAATTTTATACATCCTATTAAAAGTGGTTTTGTTACTATGAACATATATTAAAGTGGTGCATTTAGTCCCGGCAAGATAATGAATCTGTACTTACCTAGGATATCTTTCCAAATTTCCAAATTAAAGAAAAGTAAAATGATATATTATAATGATTTTATTGTATAGTTCCGCTATTAAATTAATGTATATATATTTTAAACATCTTATTAGTCCTTGCCTACGGCAGCGCAGGGACTATTAGCGTTCGATCGGCGGTTGACTGACTATTAATTTATGCGTTGACCGTAAATTTGTATCGGTTATTTAGTATTTAACCAAATTTTATGTTGGGCAGTTTCTGTGCAAAAACATTTAGCCAAAGTTTTGTATTTACCCTCTTATTGCCCGCATCACTTGCCCGATGTTAGTTTGGTGTGGGCAACTTAATTTATCCTAAGTTTCAAAATTGGCGTGTGGACCTTGCATGAACGCAACACCCTTATACTTGTCATCGTTCACTGACACGATTGTTTACAGTTGTCGACATGTCTTCATTCCACCGCCCTCTATCTTCATTCAGGTTATCTATCTTCATTCACCACCCTCTATCTTCATTCAGGTTATCTATCTTCATTCAGGTTAGCAAACACATTTTTCATACATGCGCGCATGTTAGCAAATGTTTCAGGGGTTCCTCGCAATTATGGCAGAATACAAAGACTTTGGGCACTATGGGATATTTTTCTCAGGGGAGTTTCTTAATTCAAGCACAGTCATTTCATTTCACGACCACCCGAGTAATCCACATATCTGAGAGGTGATTTTCAATTGCCGAAATTGCAATCTTTTTTCATATTATGGTGCTGAATTTTGTCTTTTAATTACTGCTGCTTGTACATTGTTAATCCCCATGCCCCCAACAATGCAAGAGCCTAGTTTTGGATTCGTTATTCAAGGAAAAAAGATTTCTTCAACTTTGTAATTTACAGGTAGCAGAGCCACAGTTTTAAACTCAATTGTCAATTCTTTTTATCCTCTGTGCATAACCATAGCCAATGCTATTTTTACTGATTAGGCTTAGATTGATACCATGCATACTTAATCAGGAAGTGCCATTTGATTATGCCTGCCAAACGCATTTGGGTGTAAAGGCACGGGCTGTTAAATTGGTTTATACCTATAAATTGTTATTCTTGCAATGTAGCTTCAGTAAGTTTTAAAAGTTGAAGTAAGGTTCCCTAAAAGTCCATAACAGACAAGCTCTACTTTCAGATTATTATCGGTGAAAACCTATCGACCCTAACACAGATTTAATTTTGTAAAAGCAATTTTGGCTGGTGACGGGATATTTATAAATGTTCGCATTCAAACATGGGTTTAGTGTGTGTCCTGTCTAGTTTGGTTGCAGATGCAAGCTGCGCTTCTGGGGAATTTAGTTGTTTACCTTGGCAATTGGCACTGATAGAACGTTCGTGGTATGATGATTTCATTTTACTTCATTGCTTGGTTTAATGCAACATTGATTGTTACCTTCCTATTCCTTTCCTGAAAATTACTGTTCTCTGGCAGTGGAACTAGACTTTAAAAATGTCATCTGGAGGGTTCTTGAATGCTCAGTTATCCAAGAAGACATCCATTTTTGGGATGAAACTCTGGGTCCTCATTGGTTTGGCTGTTGGAACATTCATTTTCTTAATTCTCTTTATGTTATCTCTTTGGCTTGGTTCTCGGAGAAGGCCGAGGAGAATACTAGAAAAGCTGCCCATTAACCAAATCCCAAAAGTTTCAAAGGAGATAAAAGAAGTAACAGTTGATAGAAAAGGGATTAACAATCCTCCCCAAGGTGATGCAATTGGCTTCACTAATCAGGGCAATTCCAGCAAGAAAAATTCAGACAAAGTTTTGGTGCCCGTGGGGGTAAAGGGTTTTTCTGATGCAAAGAAGAGTAGTCCAGGGGCAGCTAGTCTCTGTGAAGAGAGCCTTTACAGTTACTACAGAAATTTTATGTGGATCCTCATGAGTCATATTCAAAGAGGTTGGATCCACATAAAATTTTTGTAGTAACTGTAAAGGCTCTCTTCACAGAGACTAGCTGCCTCGCAGCCATCTTGTTAATCTTGATATAAAGTTCTTACCAGAAAATAAAAGTTCTTACCAGTGAATAATGTTCTGTACAAACTAAAGTTCAAAAGCACCAGTAAATAAAAGTTCTTACCAGTGAATAATGTTCTGTACAAACTAAAAGTTCAAAAGCTACAGGTGTAGGTTGCAACCTGTTTTTCACATACAGATTCCACAATAACCCATTAATTGATTCCAAGAAATAATCATCTATACTTTGGCATTGTATCGCTTTGTCACTGTCTCTGAATTTGCAACGCTTTGTCACTATCTCTGAATTTGCAAAGCTTTTCGGCATTTCCATCGTTCCAAATTTGTAGTTTTAGCCCTTCTAGCGTGTGGAGGTACATATGGTGTAATTCTAGAACTGCTGGAATCAGTTGAAGCTGGGTTGGAACTGCTTCCAAATTGGCCTGAATTATCTTTTCGGCAGCAGTGGACCAAAAGCATCTGGACTGTTTTATTCTTCAGCTGGGTTGTTTTATTCTCTAGCTGAACTCATGGATTTTCTAGATTTTATGCTCGAATTTTCTGGAGTGCTTCTCTAGCATTTTCCATGGACGAAAGGTAAAGTAACCCATCTCCTGTTTCAGGTGACATTTTATTGGGCTCATGGCAACAACAATGAAGTTGTTGATTCAGGCATTGATATCGTATTGTGTATTACAACTGTCAATGGTGGACACAGCTCATGCATGTTCGCCATATGTATAGAGTTACAACTCAGCGACCATCTTCTAAAACTTTTGATAGGATGTGTCCTTTTCACTCACGCAATACTTAACTCATGGGCCTCTGCATGATGGGTAGGGCGTTTGTTCTCCACTTCACAATTTCTTTCTCCACGGAACCAAAAAGTGCCACGCCAACATCAAAGAGGTTGGATCCACGTAAAATTTCTGTAGTAACTGTAAAGGCTCTCTTTCTTTTGTTTCAGGTTGTGATGTTGCTTTAAAAACATATTAAAAGTGCCTCCGGGAGAACGATATCATTTCGAAACATATCATACAAAACTTATTCTCCTTGTTGACATTTATGGAATATAAATTTATTTAAAATATGTACAGTTGCTTAGAACTCTTAGTGAATAATAAATTCATGTACTCCATTAAACCCTTAGTAATGACAACGAGTGAGTGATATTAAATGAATTCTCGTTACTATAATATTATCACGTTGTTTATGCTATGGTACAATGTTGTTTTTTTGGTAATTTTAAAATTATTTTTATTTATTTATCTGTATAAATTTATAAAAGAGATAAATAATTATATATTAAGTATTTTTTACTTTTTTATATAAATTTTTATACTAATTTTTAATTAGATTATTCTCGAGGATATAAGATAGAATATACATTATGTAATAGATTAGCTGCCCCGCTGCCATCTTGCTAGTCTTGATATAAACTTGACTCAACTCCCACCTTTCATGACTTTATACCTCACCCCCTAAAAAAATTCATAATCAAAACTAAACTACTTGGAGTGCATGCAAAATGGAACTACAACTACGTGGAGTGCATGCATAGTCTCTTATAAGCAGGGACTGCCGCTACGCAGTTGCACTTATTAAAAGTGGTTTTGTTATTATGCACATACTTTAAAGTGGCGCATTTAATCCCGTCAAGATAATGAATCTGTACTTAACGAACCGTAATAATAGTTCAGAGCAATACGCTGGACATTAAGATCTTGAATTTTCTTTTTCAAGGCCAGCATATACTTATCGTAAGGATTATGTGACAAATATAGAAAATTTCGTGCTTCCTTTCCGTTCCAATCTTCGACAAGAGATGCATGCATCTTCTCCGTCGTGTGAGACAGAGATGTACGCCTTCACATTGCTTACGATGACAGTCAATTCGACGGAAACTTATTATAGCGAAAGGGATCGTACAATTAAACGGATATGGAGTCCAGGAGTTGGTGCAAAACAATTCTATACAGGTTGTGTAAGTTGTCTAGGTTTATTAGTCATAGCGTCCGATCAACAGCCCCTCTTGTCCACATTGTCCTTTGAAACTGGAAAAGATCGGCAAGTTGCCTACACTATTAGTGATGATCACAATTCATATCATTTGTTTTAATGGTAGCTGTGCATTGCTGCAGTATTTTCCCACCCCAATTTCGCCGACCATGAGGAAACAACCAAATATATTAACAATCTTAGACGCTAACTGATTTGACTATGAGCAATGAATAGTTTAGTGATATCTTGGCCAAGTATTTTCGGTTCGCATGGAAATACAATACAAAAGTTGAAATGATAGAAATTGAAGCACAATAATCTGAATGACGGGAAACTGTTTTGTAAATATTAAGCCCTTGGTGGATACCGATGAGCTTTTCAGAAAACCAAGAGCTTTAAGAAGAAAACTGGACATGGATGAGCATTTCCCATAACCATGAGCTCTAAGAAGGAGGCAGTTGTGATGACGCTGGAACTTGATCATACCCATAACTTATCGATTGAGTAGAAGCTGCCAATGGGATGCCCTCTTCCATGTCAACTAGTTGTCAAGATGTATTCTAGGTTTTTTTAAGTAAATATGATGTTGTTGAGCTTAGTAGTGTAAGGATTAAATGTCTTGTGAGAGATTCATGTCGAGTATTTGATATCGTCAAGATTAAAGCATAGTTACCAAGTTCCCTACCGGCAAAAAGAATTCGGAAATTCGCTGATTCGGTTCGGTACGACGAATAATTCGTCCCTTTCTAATTCGGTACAGCGGTGAACGATTTTGATCAAAGCTATCTATCAGTTTATGTCCAGCATCTACTGTGTTGCTCCTGTTGAGTTGACCAACAGTGTGGTTGTGTAAAACAATGAAGCTCGGGCTCTGTAACCATGGATACATACAAATCATCCCTCAATAAAATCACACAATAAATAAATAAATTGAATTTTTCAAATAAATATTATAAAATAACGCAGCCTGTTCAAATTTTAAAATTGAAATTTTATAAAAATAATGCAACGATCTTTGAATAATGCAATTTTAATAATGCAATTTTAATATTATTTTTGAAAGTTTTAATGCGCGTAATTTTTTAGTTTTTATAAAAAAATTATGGGGTACTTTTTTAGAGGATTAATCAGAAAATTGGAGAAATGTAGAGGATTAATGAAAAATCATAAATGGATTTTTCATTAATCCTCTAGCGTATGAGGACATTATTTGAAAAGATTTGTAACATTTCATCTGAGTATCCTTCCTAATGTGTAAATATGATAAGTTGGGTGATTAGGTTAGTTTTTGATTATATTTGAGTCCATACTTCATCATAATATAAATTAATTTGTTAAAAAATAATAATTTTAACTAATAAATAAATATACTTACGTTTATATTAATTTATAAACAAGGAAAAGGGCAAGAGGAGCGGTGTAAATATTATTTTGTCTGAGATTATAAGTCTTTAGTTGTACCAGTATTAGGTTTATTTCGATTTATGTATTTTATTCTTTTATTTGTTCCGAATTTTATGAATGAGTATATATTGTTTATATAACTATAGTTCGCAGGAGAAGGATTGAAAGAAATGCTTGAACTTTGAGAAAAATAAATTATGTATCCATTCTTTATAGGTCATGGCTACGTATTTTATAGTTGTCATCCATATATGCGAAAAATTCAAGTGTATAAGTAATGGTTGAGTTGAGGATCGAGGACGGAGGACGGAGCCGAATACCATCAGCCATGGCGGACGCTAAGGCCGTTACAGTCAGAACTCGCAAGATCATGACTAACAGGCTTTTATCAAGGAAGCAATTTGTGACTGATGTTCTTCATCCTGGCAGGCCAAATGTATCTAAGGCCGAACTGAAGGAGAAGCTTGCGAAGCTATATGAGGTCAGAGATCCGCAGACAATATTTGTCTTTGGGCTCAGAACCCAATTCAGAGGTGGAAAATCGTCAGGTTTCGGCTTGATTTATGACAGTTTGGAGCATGCCAAGAAATATGAACCCAAGTACAGGCTTATCAGGCACTGGAAGGTGGCCGTTTCCATCGCCAGTCTGCTGTTCATCAGGCGGCTTACGCTCACGCCAACAATTCCATACCTTACGGCATCTCTTCATGTTTGAGAACCAGTACCTCGCCCAGATGAAGCATATTGAGCTCCAGTTTGAGTTAAGGAAGGGGTGTGCCTCCATCTCTCTCGCTACATGACTTGCCTAGATCAGTCGAAGCCTAGAGCAGAACTTGCCTCATGAAAGGATGTGAGTGCGTATAACTACTTGCCTTATGACATTCTCTTTTTTCAGGAAGGCGTAGCCCATACCATACCATCGCATATCACTCCTCCAGCAACATAGCACAACTTAGGGCTTGTTTCCTATCCAACCCTAGAGCAATACTATAGAACTGGATGCCATTCTATCTCTTTAACCATTAGGTGCTCATCCCCCTGCATGGTCACTCTGGAGTCTATTTTAGGCCTTCCTATCATTTATTACCCGATGTGTATATTCAGGCATCCGGCAACTCCATGCATGAGTTACTAATTAGGTTTTTCTCTTTTTTCAGGAAGGCATAGCCCATCGCATCGCTATAACTACATAGCACCGCTATAGGGTATGATTCCCTTAAACCCTAGAGAAATGCTATAGCACTGCTCCGGCAACATCGCTTTCATTACAGTTATCTATCCCAGCGTAGCCTCTCCATAACTGCTCTAGAAGTGCCCCAACCTAATAGCAGTAATTTGGGATTTACGCGTACACATGAGGTCACCACTTGCCTATTAATAAGAAAAAGGAAACCAAGTTCACCCAAAGGTCTGGATTCAGTTTGTGTTCGACTAGTGAATTTGAACAAAGAAAGCCGATCTCAATCTGTGGGTCTTAATTCGCCCAGTCTTTTCAACCCGCCATGACTTCCTCTATTTGACCAAGGATCTCTATCCAGTGTTTATCCTAGGCTGCTCTTTCCACTACTCTACCTAGCCTGGAAAACGACCTCGATATAGTTTCTTTCTTGGATAGAAGAAAGGATAGGGTGAGGGATTTATCGCTCATCCATCATATGGATGAGGGTGAGCCTGTCGAACTCTCGACCTATGGGAGAGGTAACGTGCGAGGAGAGGCCTGGTAGGGTGAGCCTGCTTGCGCATCATGACTGGAAGAAATGCATAATGACATATGCCCATAGCAACATTTTCTGCTAAAGCGTAATGACATATATAATGAATGTCACTATCTCTGGTCTCGAAGTCATAGCAAGTCGATCACAGCCAGGAGTAGCCTTAAGGGCATAGCCAAGTAGGTCCTATTCGATGCTGCCAATCAGAGCCGGCAGTAAATCTTAGTCGATCATTGCTGATAGCCGCTAGTAGCCGGTAGTCCTAACCAGGAGTCATAGACGATAGACAAGAGCTGGTTGCTTGTTGCTTGTTGCCGGTAGCTGGTAGTCCTTTTGCCAGGAGTCCTCGCCGATCATAGACAGAAGGTCATTGCCCCAAAAATAGATAGATGGGGGTCAGCCGAGAGTCAAGCATAGCCAGAAGGTAATTGCCAGCCGGTCTCATTTCCACCCAGCCGATAGCCTCATTGCCAGTCAGAGCCAACCAGTCATTGCCGAGTTGTTATAGCCAATTGTCAGTGGTCATTGTCAGCCGATCATCATCGCTGGGCTGGGATCATGGGCTGGGATGGACGAACAAGGATGAACGCTACGGAACATTTGAATGGACCTACATCCGCTGACCTATACCGCGGAACAATGGAATGTTCCTACCTGGGCTAGATTGAAGGAATGACGATGCTTACTTACATTGATTCACAATTCGAGGATCATATGCTACAGACAAGTGGCTATACAATTTCTTACAGAACTGAAAGCCAAGTCCACTATAATGCAATCAGTGAATTAGTACTGCTTTCATTACTTGCTTCGTTGCTTGCCGTCGGTTCGGGGGGAGCACCGACCTGCCTAGTTTGAACGATCTTTGAACGATCGCCAGATTCAAGAGATTGCCCATGTTCCCAACAGATGAGATTGAGCCATTGGGGCATGCTTGTTTACTTATGAGCATATCGATATTGATTGGATTGATTGCCTACCAGATTCGGCATTGAACAACTTCTAATTGCCCATTTTGGTCTAATAACAACTCGTTTTGATCGGGTCGGATGGAATATCTATTATTCTCATCGGGGCACATAAATGCATTTTCTTATTTAGTCAGAATGCCATTTCAGTAACTTGACCTAATGGATTGTCTTTGGAGCCATCCATGTTGGTTACTTAACGAGCATAACTACAGCAGGGCAGTCCATGCAGCTTCATGCTTGGACTAAGATAGTCTCTTAAGGCTGCCATTGACTAATCGAGAAGAAATCTATACATCAATACATAGAGATACATATGATACTCGCATATCTACGTGATACTCGATCCCGTGAAATCCATAAACGAGAAAGAAACATATGCTTTTAGGTTATGCGCCTTTGTTTGGCCCAGGCAATAAGTTGAGTTGGAACAAATTGACAACAACAAAACCTTCTCATTTGCTGGTTTTTTCTATTCAAATCTCCTCTTTGACAAGATTGAACCTGTATCCGCTTAGACCTAATCAATGGGATACATACTAGCTTAGATCTTTATACTAATGTAAGCATATCCCTAATTATAACAATGCAGTTACTACGAATATACATATACCTCAGTGTTCTGGAATATGATTAGGGTAATAGAAATGCTTATGATGATACTGGTTACGTATTATCCCTATCTAATAACATGTATTCTATCTCTATCAGTACTTGCTTACAGTTATGGTATCTCTCTAATCAATTCAGCTTATCCTATGCTTGTAAGTTGATCAGTACACGTGTTATCCCTAATCAATGATCTCTAAGCTTGGTTATGTTCAAGCTCTTCCCTAACTAGTTACACTCATTCAATATGGTAAGGCTTCTACATGATCTATGTTTACAGTGATATAAAGATTACAGTCTTATTCCCATAATGATTATATGGATAACTACCCTTATCAAGCTAAGCTCTAGTTCTACATACAATATGGAGTTCAACTTAGATAAGCACATATGAGCTATAAGTAGTTGCCTAATTATCACTATTGAGATAACTAAGCTGCTTGTATCACTAGCTTTCATGAACTTAGAAGATACAGGTAATTGCATAATTGATTACAGTGAATACATGTAACTAATGTAACAGTACGGGCTTAGATAGAACCAATAAGCATATACATAATAATAAGAGGTTAGTATAAGTTATCCCCATATAATCTATTATGGAGAAAGCTAGAGTGACACATCTTAATAATGTCATAACTCTAATAAGCTAGTGCTAGATTAGAGAATACGATAGGTTACATACTCAATCTATGTGTTATAAGTAAGCTCTAAGGTCCATAGATTAGGGATAGACTGTTTATACAGGAGCTCTAGCTTCTCTACTCATATTGTACAGGTAAGCATTCCATACAAACAAGCTTAACTAGAAACCAAGCACAAACAGCTTAAGTGTTATAGCTATATTATGGATTAGCTTAGACCCTATGTGTTTATGAAGCTATGATGGATAAGCATTACCCTATGACTAAGCATGATGTTCCAGTGTTCACTCTTATTCTACAATAGTAATCAATGGTAATAGATAATGTTCATCTCTTGTGTAAGCTGGTAAAGATAGTACAAGCTCGAACTCACATAGTGAACCAATGCTATGATTGATACTACGAGTAAGCTCTCTACTATTGCCTGTACTCATGATACTTAACCATGCTAACCCTTATTCAGCTCATTACATGGTATTCCAATATCTGTTTTATATACGTAATAGTTATGAAAGCTCTTCTATCTCATATCTATACTGTTACCTCTTGATTACTGGCATGTGAATCTTATGGAGATAAGGTACCATGTTTATAGAGATACTCTCTATGATATAAGCTCTTAGTTCTTAATCTAACTAAGCCACCTATTACTACCATTGCTTTACTAATCACGATATGGACTGTAATAAGAGGCTAATCCGTAATATTGATCTAACTAGTAATGACTAGAATACTAGTACCTATGAATGAGCTAGTGTGATTACTGTAATCAAAGCAGTGAAAGCTTAGTAGTAATGTAAGAGTAATGAAACCCATATAGAATGATTCACTATGTACTGCTGTAGAAAGTACGTGTATATTTTAGATAAGTAATGGTGATGATACTAGTATCCATGTTACATAAGAGCTTACTAAACAGATCAGTGTAATCGATTGTATTACTAGTATAAGGTGAATACGGGTCAATGGTTACCATTATCACTATCATTTCCCTTTGATTTCCATAGGTCTTGATATTCCAAACATTACAGTAATGCTATATCACACATTAAGGTATATAAGCTTATCACATACAGCTTACCTGTACTAACTAAGCTCAAGATTACTACCCTTTTGTTACTGTATACCCATATTGAATCAAACCACATTACCTTTATATCATAGGGCATAAGTATCACCAAGCTGGTTATAAGGGTTAAGCTTTACTCGGCTTAATATGTAACACTAGTAGTAATACCATGATTAAGCTCTATGTAATATGATGCTATCTGTATAAGTAATGCCGAGTGTAACCAATACAGTAATGAATATGATGGATCTATTACTCTTATTACGTATTACTAACACCTCTTGTTACACGTTACAGAGCTATAACTAGTATAGGATGTTTATAAAATGAAGCTATGTTGAACTATGAATACCATTGGTCTCTATTCCAATACAGTACTGTTTCCATTCACTTGATATGATGTAATAACAGGAATAGCTGTAATATTGATACAAGCTAACCATATTTGCATAATTAGAGTGACTCTGGTTCATCATGCTTTATTCATTACAAAGAGAAGCTGGTTATAGCTTAAGAGTGATAAGCCATGTTGTATACATGATCCTTGGATACTAGTAAGCTTACCTTATATTCATAACAGCTTAAACACATGAACTCAGTAGTTCCAGTATAGGAAAGACTTGAATTTCTCAAATTTATGCTGTTGAGATACAATGAAAGACTAATCTATCACCCTTGTTCACTGCTTCTTCCATCCCAGCTGTCAATTTTTCTGATTACCAGTTTCTACCCTCCACAACGGCCATCCACAGAGGGTTTTCCTATCTACAACATTCCAAAGAGATCAAATATTTAAGGGTGTGCGCCTGCATAGAATCACTAGATAGCTAGCCCCCATATAGTTAGTAACAAATAGTGATAAAACGCGATAGCATGCATCTCAAGAATGGACTAAATAGCATGCATCTTGTTGAAACGAGCATCGGAAATATTAGAATAGTTAGAATAACGGTCGAGGAGTATAGTATTATATAAGATGTTCAATCTATAGCTTTTACTTATATAAGGTTCAGTCACCTGCATTTCTCATAGTGACTAATAGGCCCTACTATAAATGAAAGGCAAGCACACGATTCGTCAATAGACGCGGCCTTGCTCTCTTACTTGATAAGGTATGGGGGTGTGGAAACATTGGTAAACCTGTTACCAGTACGCCCTCTTTATTATATAAGCGTGGTATTATTCTTATTTGGGCTCTCCCCCTGCTACTATACTATATAAAAAGATGTTCTCTTACTCTTTTCATAATCGGGTCCAGCCAACCGCCGATCCACTCTCATTTCAACATAGCCCGCATCTTTATTTATTCCTTCATTGGGATTTTCCAACGTTTCCCCCCTCTTTCTTATATAAGCATGGTGAAGTTCCGGTTCATCCTCGTTTGGCCTTTAGGAAGAACGGGCCTTTCTATTCGTTCACATTCTCTTATTCACGTAATAAAGTGGTGGGTAGAAGGGCGTATCCATCTGATATATTGAAAACACTATCTATATAAAATAGATTTCTTTTTTGGGTTTTTTTTATTATCTTCTTAGATTCGCTTAGATAATAATACCGCAGGGTGGGTGGGATAGAAGATGGAAACTCCGGCTTCCGAAGATGGCTCGCCTAAGAATGAATGGGTTGCATGTGGGCCCTATTATTATGAAAGCCACCCTACTCTTATTATTTCAGGTGGGAATTAGTTTGTGGGATCGGGTCGAAGGGTGGTGGGATCATATTGACTATCAACAGAGTGGGCAGCAAGCATTATAGAAGTAAGAGTTCGTGCGCCCATACCACCTTAGATAATAATAGGGGCCTCTTTGGAAATGCCATCGAAGTGCGGATAGTAACCAAGGGACTCTTATTTAAGCCCGGGGCCTTAAAAGTCAATAATAAGGGGGGGCACGCATGAGCTCGGGCGGACCCAGCCCTCCCATTCCACATTTCTAATAAATAAGGGCCCCCAAAGAGAAATATCCCACCCATTTATCCCAGTTGACTCTATTCCCTGCGACCCGTTTCACCTGCTCCTACTAGAAACAGAAGGCCGGGCACACATTCCTATATATGATTAAGGGGGATTCAAGCAAAAAACCACTAAGAAGAGTAGGGGGGCCAGCGGAGACAACTACAACGGCCGGCCTGTTCAGTGCTATCAGTTAAGTGCTATCAGTGGCCTTATCAGTGCTTTCAGTTAAGTTAAGTGCTATCAGTAGCCAAGGAAATACATATCAGTTACATATAAGTATCCAAGGTGCGAAGCTGCTTGTCCCTCCGGGGGGCAAGGAAATCACCATCGAGGAAACCTACATTCAGGGGACGATTACACCTCCATATACACCTCCATATGGAAAGAAGGCGAAGCCCTACCTCCATTCTCTGATTTCACCATAATGAGTCAAAGTCTATCTCCTGTTATCCGGGATCGTCGGAAACCATATTCGGGGATCACCTTTTGATATGCATCTTTTCATATGGATATTCATGAAAAGGAAAAACCCGAAACGAGCGAGTGTGTGTATGTGTTTAGAGGGAAGTAAAAGGTTTGACCTTATATTTGTATGGTTATGGTTTGTAATGGAGGCACCGCGCCTCTTTTTTTTATCCGGTCTTTCCAAGTCCTGTTTTGGGTGGTGAATCACACGTCTCCGAAATAAGTAAGATAAGAGGGGGGGAACTAGGATTATGTTCGGGGAAAAACACCATGCATAGGCGAAAAAAGCATACATATAGCCCTTTCAATCTTGCTTGGTATCACGGGCATTGAATGCCCAAGCGTTAGGACCCATTATGGAAGATCGTCTAAATAGTGGAGTGGGTGAACAAGGTCGACTTCGTCCATCGATTTGGTTGGCATATATGAGCAAGCGGGTTTATGGTTGATGTGACATGTCCTCAGGGGCAGTGTGCTCGTCTCACAGCGGGGTAATGGAGTGCTGGGTAAGTGGATAGTATCGGTAACTGAAGGTAGTACAAATTCAGGCAAGCAATTGGAACTCCATCCATCGATAAGTAGTAAGTGATTCCGAGTACATTTCGAGTGCGAGGAGGGACTACTCGCCTGACAGAAGGAGGGCGAGGAGTGCGTGAGTGAAGTGATAGGATGCATCATGTATGTACCGGGCGGGAGGAAGTAGAGGTAGAATATTCATACCGGAATTGGCTAAGCCTCCAGTTATGCTTTTAAGAGCATAGATGGTTTGCTTGATGGCTTTTCACTCACGTGCTATTATTATTGATCCCGGTGGATCGATCTACTTAATTGATGAATGGAATTCATCTACCGGGTAAGCCGAATCAATCACAGAGAGAGTTGGTTCACTGAATCTATCTTTTTTTTTGGGGGGGGGAAGGGAACCCTCTCGATAACGAAGCCGCCCCCCCTTTTTTTTCTACCTGCCCTATTAGCGTAGCGAGCGGGCACCGTTTTCAGGATTACAAGGTCGCCTTCCCCTTGGGCGGGAAACCCCAAGCTGCGCCCGGTCAAGCACCTCGGAAAGCCTTGTTATAGCCTCTTGTAGCTGCGCACTTCAGGCCGGCCTTGCTATAACTTCACCAAAGAATTTCACACCGATGTATCGCCCTCGACCGGGTCATCATGACACTCTATAGGCCTTATCGATCGAACTGGGAGGTTCACTATATGTAAGTCAATCCGTTTTCCCCACCAGACAGATAAGGAAAAACCTTTCCCGAGCCGAGCGAGCAGGGGAAAAAAGTGAAACCTTTTACTTCAAGGGGCATAGCGAGGGGAAGGTGAAACCCCGCTTAGCTTAACTTCAACCCGCTTAACGGGGAAGGGGGGGGGGGGGGGGGGGGGCGGTCGCCCGCCGGCCGATCAGATCTCTGAGATTGACCAGCCAGCTACCCTATCTATTCATCTCTATTGAAGAGGAGTCAGCTACCTGCGCGAGTCACCTTCTTACTTATAACTCCGAGTAACCCTCCTCTAGGCTCCGCTGGACGACATCGACGTTCCTCCCGTCGTCTGACCGTCCTTGTGATGGTTCCCTGGGATCAAATATTCCCACCTAAGTTTACGTTCCCAAGATCGATATTGGCCCGGTGTTTATGTACTATCGTATGTAATGCGTGTCGCAGGGGGCACTATAGTATAGGGATTTCCCTTTCTAACGCATATTCTGTCGTACTGGCTGGCATATAGCTGTCTCCCTACCTGCAGGCAGATGATAGTGCCGCACACCTAATATGTGAAAGCGTCAAGCAGCGCAACCTGGTTCTACGTCCGAAGTGCTCGTCCAAGGAGGGAGTTTGCCCGACCCCCCGAAACCCAACTTGAATCACCAACATAAACCCCACCCACAAATTCATTAGTTTCGAATATAGTGAATCGATGGCGGCCCGATGGTTCTTCAAGTTTCTCTCCTTATCAGTCGACCCCCTCTCCTCTCGATGGCGGCGATGGCGGCCCTCTCCCTTATGGTCGAGCGATAAATCCCTCACCATATGAATAGTGAGTCCCTACCGGGCCTATGGTCAAGCGATAAATCGATGGCGGCGATGGCGGCCCTCTCCTTAACAGTCGAGCACCTCTGGACCTTATGGTCGAGCAATAAATCGAAGGCAGCCAGTCGAGCCCCTACCAGTCCTCACCATATGAATAGTGAGTGACTCCGTCCCTTATGGTCGAGCGGCCTAACGGCACCTCTCCCTCTCCTCTCCTTAACAGTCGAGCACCTAAAGGTTCAATTTACTTATTGGGTGGGGGCTATGGTCGAGCCTGCTTACGCATCCTTAACAGTCAAGCATGCTTACGCATCCTTATGGTCGAGCCTGCTTGCGCATCCTCTCCTCTCCTTATCAGTCGAGCCCCCTAAAGGGTCCTCTCCTTAATAGTCAAGCCTGCTTACGCATCCTTATCAGTCGAGCCCCTTACGGACCTTATGGTCGAGCAACTAAAGTTTCAATTTACTTATTGGGTGTCCCCTCTCAAATAACTCAAAAAAAGGGCGATGGCGGCCGTTTAGTCGAGCGTTCATTACCTCTCCCATAGGTCGAGAGTTCGACAGGCTCACCCTCATCCATATGATGGATGAGCGATAAATCCCTCACCCTGCCGGACCTCTCCTTATCAGTCGAGCCCCGTTGCCGGTCCTTGACAGTCGAGTGTGCTTACGCACCCTGTCGGTCCTCTCTTTTGGGGCCCCTCCCCCTCACCATATGAATAGTGAGTGACCCCTATGAAGAAGTAAGGGCCCTTCTTTGGTCGGGAGAGTGGGTTCGTATGGGGTGCTTATTTGGTGAGGGGCCCAAAAGAGAGTTGCTCGTCTTAGTGACTTATTTGAGAGGGGCCACGTTACCTCACCCTATTGATTATGCAAATTGAGGGGTTTTCTATTTTGGGGTTTGTTTTCCGAAGAAAAGAATCACCCCGCTAACAGCCTCTTCCTCTTCTTCCCTGGCTGGATCGATAAAGATTTGGAGGTTGGGAAAGACCCTCACCCATATGAATGAGTGAGCAACTCCGTCCCTTGTTTCAGTCAGAATTAGTCCCCCGGATCCTGGGACATTGGCTTTCGCCAATAGTGAACTCCTAAGGATCGCATCCCGCGCATATTCTGCATTATAGCCTGCAACTGATTCAGCTTCCACTTCTGGGGGATCAGGAGGAGCTCGATTAGTTTCTGCTGGACGAGAAATAAAAAACATAACCAATACGGGGAACAAGGGAATACCAAACCATATCTGCCTTTGCGCCATGACAATCTCACTCAAATTACGGGGACCTACACATATTGGTACAGTATACCGGGGTCCCCGATCAGGGCCACACGTGCAAGTTTCCCTACATGTGGCTCGTCCGTGCTTTGCTTTCCAAGGGCGTGCCCCCGGCCCCTTGAATGAAATGAATAGATGGAGGGGAACTTCACCGTGTTCAGAGACTATGGCAGGCATTCGCCATATCCATCCCTAGCTAGCTGATCGAGGTGCATAGGCCTACCGACCAAGAGCTTGCTTCAGCTTTTTGCCCTTAAGCAGGTTGTTGGAAGTATCGGTGTTGGGGCATATAGGTTGTGTTGCTCTATCTCGACATCCGGAGGGAGGCAAGCAATTGGTTGGGTCTTGGAGCGAACTACTCATGTGGTTGGTTGCCCCCTTTCACTGTGAATAAAAGCATTTTCTGCAAAAGGGTTACGGGGTTGGTTGTTCGGCAGATCCCCAGATATTCCCGGAGCTACGGTCCCTCCGCAAGGTTCTAAATTGGGCACTATCTAGAATTCATTTGTGAATTTGTTACGGCAACTACGATCGATCCATAGTGCCGTAATTATGTAACTATAGATCTTGCCTTTCCTTTGCTACATCTAGGTCTTACGCATAGCGAAGGTAAGGTCCCTCAATTTACTTCTTTGGTGAGGGGCCGGTCTTCGAGTTCCTCCATTTTCACCCACCCAAGATCTAATAGCAAGAAAACGGAGCTGCTCCTATCCTCGCATGCTTACTCACCCTCTCCCGTACGGTCGAGCAACTTAAGTTCCTCTCCTTTAATAGTCAAGCCGTCTCCTTTTAGTCGAGCGTTCGTTACCTCACCCTGCCGGACCTATATTTCTTCCCCTCAAAGCCTGAATGCGAAGGTATAGTCTCTGAATTGACGAATGTCGGCTAAGGCCCCCCACCAGATAAGTGACTCGCTCGACCTAAGAAGGGCGAGGTACTATAAGAGGCACTCACCCATTATGGGTGAGGGTGCGTAAGCACACTCGACTGTCCAAGGAGAGGGACGGAGTCACTCACTATTCATATGGTGAGGGTGCATAAGCACACTCGACTGTCCAGGAGAGGGTGCGTTAGCACACTCACTATTCATATGGTGAGGGTGAGGTAACGAACGCTCGACCCCCAGGCCCCCATCGTTTTCACACTCGACCGACAAAGGTGATTTATTGCTCACCCATAAGCCCCCCACCCAATAAGCAAACCAAAAAGGTACAAGGGACGAGTCGCTCGGTCGTTATGGCCGAGGTACGTGAAGTGATTCGCACTACTGTAGAGGGCGAGGAATGAATGCGAGCCCTCCGAAGGCGAGGGCCTTGAAGGATGCGAAAGCAGGCTCGACCATAAGCCTCCCCACCCAATAAGTAAATTGAACCTTTTGATTAAGAATTAAGGTTATCCCTATCGCACCGATACCTACCCCTCGCTACTATCTCTCTATAGATAGGTAGATAGATAGGTAGATAGATAGGGGGGGGTATAACCTTGCGGCACCCACCGGATTTTACCAGGACCTGCTACCTATGAAATAAATAAGAGAGAAAGAAATAGGTGCCCAGCGATTCCTTCATCAATAGGGGCATCATCATCACCTACAGCCCCTTCCTCTGTCGAGCACTTCCACGAAATGGAAACGGGCGGCATCGTCGACCGACATTTGTTGCCCTGGTGTATATTCCAGAGTACATTTATGGCTGATCTGTCACCCATACATTCCTAGCCCCTATTCATATTAGTCCCTTAGGTTCCGAATATATATTGTCGTAGTTCAGATTCAGCCTATTACTATTCATCATTAAGGTTCCCACTTCTCCATCCAAAAGCATGGTTCCTGTCGCTGTAGAGTCCATTCGTTGGGTGATCCCTCGCTCTCACGTTCGAGTGTTTGCTCGTCGTTTAGGCCGATGAGTGGCATCTCTACCCATTGCAGCCACCCCCGGGGGTTATTCGCACCTGGATAGTACCAGGACCCTTGGTGCCACCGGATTGCCTTTTCCGGAAGGGGCCTCAACCCTGTTGTTGCAACTCAAAATTAGCCTTGCGGCGAGATGCGGACATTACCCATGCTGCGGTTCCCTCCGGTCCGTTCCCGGGTCGGGTTAGGGTAACATCCGACCGAGTGCTGTAGCGGATCCAAACGCGCTCACGAGGCGCACAATAATAATAAGACCAATAGATACTTCGTAAGAGACCATTTGAGCTGCAGATCGTAATGCTCCTGGAAAAGCATATTTCGGATATGGGGGAGTTCCAGTTTCCAATAATCAACGAGAGGATCATACCCCCCACCCGGTCCTCTATGGACCGTACGAGCACGTCCGTCACCACCGCGCTTACGGCTCTCTACCCCAACTTGCTTGTTGCTCTGGCCGGGGTCTTCCCCCCCCCCCTTTGATTCCTCGGGAAACCCCCCTTTTGATTCAGAATGAAGTGGCGGGGCATGGCCTCCCCCCCCCCCCCCCTTCCTTATCTAACAGATATGATCTCAGTTTATATAACTGTGTTCAATGAAGAGTTGGCCTTTACTTTATGGTAAGGAGCGAAGCCGCTTGTCCTTGCTCTCGGAAGAGCAAGCGACTACGTTCCTTCCTCAGGAAAGGTCAATCCAATCCTTCAACAATGCTGCTATTATATACGTAATTACACTTTAGCGTAGACAGACACAACTCCGTTTCTTATCGTACTTCTCTTTTTTCCCCTCAAATAGTGTCACTTTCTTCCTATTGGACATAATACTCTTCAATTGTTATAAATTGTTGTGCAATGTATTAGATTGGAATGGAACAAATTCTTTAGTTCTTTTTACTGTTCTGAATAATTCCACCAAATGATCAAATATTCATTTTTTTTCTTGAAGTAAAAAAATTTCAATATGTTCCTTAAGAGCCTCTTCCAGAAGGGCTTTTGCTTCTTTTGTAAATGTACTAGTAGAACGTATAATTTCTCCGAACTGAGGTTTATTTTTTATCAAATAAAAACGTAACCCAACGAGAAATTTCTCACCTGTGCTATTTCGAATATATCCAGGTATCCGTTTGTTCCGGTATAAATAGTAGCTATTTGTTCTTCTACAGTCAAAGGAGCCGACTGAGATTGTTTGAGCAACTCACGTAGTCGTTGACCCCTCGCCAATTGATCTTGAGTAGCTTTATCAAGATCGGAAGCAAATTGTGCAAAAGCTTCCAACTCTGCAAATTGAGCTAACTCTAATTTCAACTTTCGAGCTACCTTTTTCATAGCTTTTATCTGAGCCGCAGATCCTACTCTAGAGACGGAAATACCCATATTAATAGCAGGTCGGATCCCGGCATTGAATAGATCGGCCGATGAAAATATTTGTCCATCAGTAATGGAAATTGCATTAGTGGGAATATAGGCTGAAACATCTCCAGCTTGAGTCTCAACTATTGGTAGAGCAGTAACACTCCCCTCACCTAACTGGGAACTTAATTTAGCTGCTCTTTCCAAGAGACGGGAATGCAAATAGAAAACATCTCCCGGATAAGCTTCTCGGCCAGGTGGTCTTCTTAATAGAAGAGACATTTGTCGATAATCTTGTGCCTGTTTGGAGAGATCATCATAAATGATTGATGTGTGTTGTTTTTTATACATGAAGTATTAAGCCAAAGTTGCTCCTGTATAAGGGGTGAGATATTGTAATGTAGCGGGAGAATCCGCAGTTTCTGCTACCACAATGGTATATGCGATTGTGCCACGTTCTCGGAATGTATTAACTACTTGAGCCATGGAAGAAGCTCTTTGACCAATTGCTACATAGACACAGATTACATTTTGACTCTTTTGATTAAGAATAGTATCTGTAGCTACTGTTGTCTTGCCAGTCTATCTGTCCCCAATAATTAATTCTCGCTGACCACGCCCTATAGGAATCATAGAATCAATAGCAATAAGCCTCGTTTAAAGGGTTTCATATACAGAACGTCTTGATATAATACCTGGAGCGGGAGATTCAATCAGTCGAAATTCGGAAGCTGAAATTTTACCCTTACCATCAATGGGTTGGGCTAGAGCATTTACAACACGACCCAAATACGCATCACTTACTGGTACCTGAGCAATTTTTCCTGTTTCTCTCACGGAACTACCTTCTTGTATCATCAAGCCATCGCCCATTAATACAGCTCCAACATTATCCGATCCCAAATTTAGGGCAATGCCTACTGTACCATCTCCAAATTCCACTAATTCCCCTGCCATTACTTCATCAAGACCATGAATACGAGCAATGCCATCTCCTACTTGAAGTACGGTGCCAAGATTACCAACTCTTACTTCGTTGTTATATTGTTCGATCTGTTTCCGTATAATACTACTAATTTCGTCGAGTCTAATACTTCCCATTAGCACTTATTAATTATCTGTTCAGAAATAGGACCTATAACAACTAATCATTTGTGTTCATCATGGTTCTAAGCAGGCCAATATTGTGATTGATTGTACGTATTCAAACGACTATTCAAAGTTCCTATAGCTCTTCGTAAAGCTTGGCGATAAGCTTGTTGTCGGATCTGGTCAAATGCTCTTTGTTGTTCGGAGTAAATCGTCTCATTCTTGGGATCCTCTAATTGTTCCAAATTCTCAGAAGCAGTATTGAGGAGATCCTCTTTCTCTCGTTCTATTTGGGAGTTTCCATTTACCTGGATTTCGTCCGCTATCATTTCCACATTCCTTAAGCAAGCCCGAGCTTTCTCGAGCTAATCGATAGCTCCTTTACATAGTTCTTTCGAATTCCGAATAGTCTCCAATATTTTCTGTTTACGGTTATCTAATAGATTACTTAATGAAAGTAGATTATCTATTCACAAATTTCACGAATTCATAATCTCTTCCCAAACTGAACACGAATCTTTCGATTCATTCGGCTCTCCTGCTCAGTTCTTTTTTATTCCCCAGGAACGTATACGTTCCCTTCACACGAAGCTTACCCTTTCCGTTCTGTTTACGGAAGATTAGAATCAATTTATAAAAGACCGAGATCTCCGAAGGGCTCTTCCAGCAAAAGGGATTTGCAATTATCAAGAAAGTTTTATGTTGTTTTTGTTTCCCCTTTTCTCTCCTCTTCTTCCCTCATGAAAATTGAATCGTTCCATTCAATCAATTAATTTTTGCCTCCTCCTTTTTGTTCTATCGAATAAATTCCCTTCTGTTTAGGTCGTCAGTTCAGCATTGGAACTAAAATTGGATAGGAGATTGGGACTATTTTTCAGTAAATAGATCAAATTATTCCATTGATATGAATGTTATATATCGGATCAATCTCCAACTATGCCTTTGAATCCATCTCATCTTGACACAGCGGTGGAAATAATTCCCAGTTAGTTGTGCTTAGACTTCAAACAGTTCAGCTTTAACCATTCTAGTGGTCCTCCCTCATTGGTTGTTATAAACTAAGAGTTCATTTCCCAATCAATTACGAAATGCTATAGTTCTTCGCTATTCCCCATTCGGAAGTAATTCGTTGAGATGATGCACTTTTCTATCTCCAAAGTGCAGCTGGTTGGGCCCAGCCATATTATTCGAATATACAACTCGCACACACTCCCTTTCCAAAATAGATCAGTACACTAAGCACCACACTTGAATTTATTATATTTGTTTCTAAAATATTGGTATTTGATCCGAAACCCCCAGCGGAAGGCCAATAACTCAAGGAAATGAAAGGATCAATTACAATTTTCATACACTCTCCCCTCTTAGATAAGGATATGTTCTACAGAATTTTGTTATTTTCTTATTTGATCCTATCTAGTTCTGGATAATAATATTTGGGATACTTAACTTAGTCCCAGGTCTTTTATAAGGATAAAAAGAATTTGCTTGCCCTATCCACTCCCTTCCCTGCCGCACGCGTCATGAATCTTTCCGACCGAAGTATAGTTATAGGAAGAATAATTCATTTGCTAATTATTCAAATCAGCCTCTCCCGCAGTTTAACAAGTAAATTATTGGAGAAATACTAATGTAATGACGAGGTGTAGGGATCTTTTTTTTCAGGATTAAACAAAGGGATTCGCAAATAGAAGCGCTAGGGCCACAACTAGTCCATAAATAGTTAAAGCTTCCATAAAAGCTAAACTTAGCAGTAATGTACCTCGTATTTTACCTTCTGCTTCTGGTTGTCTCGCAATACCTTCTACAGCTTGGCCCACAGCAGTGCCCTGGCCAACGCCAGGTCCAATGGAAGCAAGCCCTACAGATAATCCAGCACCAATAACGGAAGCAACAGAAATTAAGGGATCCATGGTAATCTCCTCTTACTAAGGTTGGGAAATAGTTGATAATACGACAGTTTCATCTATTGAGTGTTCACCAATGGTAAAATTATGGAACGATTTCTTCCGAACAACTAAGAACAAAAATATTTATTGATGATATCAAAGTGATAATATCAATGAATAGGGTATCCCTTATGCAAATATTTCATCATAAAAAGATTTATTCTTCATAATATTCGAAATAAAGATTCCATTTTATTGGGCATATGAATTCTTATCACGGAGAGAGAATAGACTGCGTAAGAGCCTATAAGTCATTATATATCACATATATAGATGTGATATTAATCCATATAATCTATAAGGCTTATAATCAATATAAATGGATTAATATATGAAACGAACTATATACAAAGTAAACACGTTCGAAAAAATCCTCCCCTTAATGGGAACAAAAATTTAATCGTTCTACGTCGGTACATTCTTTACTCAAACAACTCCGATTAGTGAACCTGTTCGATCCTATTATCATATTTCTATATAAATGGACCAATCAGATCCACTCTATCTGGAGATCTAATGGACAGAAGTAGTTAATTGATCTTAAATCTTGTTACCAAGCTCTTTTTAATAAGAAATCTGATTTGCTTCTACCATACATATCAAGTCATGCGTTGGTACAATACTTAGAAAATATTCTGTCTGATTGGACAGTGATTTAATGATAACCCTCCATGGATTCACCTATATAAGCTGTAGCTAGAGTTGCAAAGATCAGAGCTTGAATACCGCTCGTAAATAATCCCAGGAACATTACAGGTATAGGAACTATTAAAGGTACCGGAGAAACAAGAACAACAACTACCAATTCGTTAGCTAATATATTTCCAAAAAGTCGAAAACTAAGTGATAAAGGTTTTGTAAAATCTTCTCAGATGTTAATTGGTAAAAGTATTGGGGTTGGTTGAATATATTTACCAAAATAACCTAACCCCTTCTTTGTAAGACCTGCAGAGAAATATGCTACTGACGTAAGTAAAGCTAGAGCAACCGTAGTATTAATATCATTTGTAGGTGCAGCTAACTCCCCCTGAGGTAATTTTAGAATTCCCTAAGGAAGAAGAGCACCTGACCAGTTAGAAAGAAAGATAAATAGAAACATAGTTCCAATAAAGGGAACCTAGGGACCATATTCTTCCTCCCCAATCTGAGTTCTGGTCAAGTCCCGAAACAATTCGAGCATATATTCAACAAAATTTTGACCACCGGTAGGAATGGTTTGTGGATCTCGAACAGCTATGGTAGCTGAACCTAATAAGACATCAATTACAACCCAAGAAGTTATAAGTACCTGTCCATGAACTTGAAACCCCCCTATTTTCCAATAAAAATGTTGACCCACCTCCACACCGGATATCTCATAGATATGATTCAGTGTGCTAATAGGAGATCGTACGATATCCGTATCCATATTACCCCCTTGTAAAGATGAACTTAAAGAAGAAAATAAATTATTTTTGTCAAATGAGAGATTCCTCAATTATTTCACTCTCATCAGAATTTTTGATGTCACGAGATAATAAAAAGGGTATTCCATTAAGAATATTTTTCAATTTGGAGCAGCCAACCAAATCAATAAATGAAATTCCCTCTTACGAGATCTTGGATGGAATAGCAGCCAACTCAGTAAATCCTCAGGTCCTCCCCCCCCCATTTTTTTTATTTTTTTTATTACTTTCTATTAGCCCTTCATATAGCTATAATGACCTTAATGCCCTTCCTTCACAAATTGCTGATGTTAATCTATTCACGATCAATTGGATTGAAGCTATACCATCATCATTGGCTGGAATTGGGATATCCACGAGATCTGGATCACAATCTGTATCAACCAAGCAAATTGTCGGAATACCCAAAGTTCTACATTCCCCAAGAGCAATGGATTCTTCTCGTTGATTGGTAATTATAGCAATATCAGGTAAGCTTGTCATATATCTAATCCCACCTAGATATTTCTGTAATTGGTCTAATTGTCTCTTGAGCATAGCTGCTTCTTTTTTTGGAAGTTGATTGAATCGTCCCGTATCTTGTTCTTTTTTTAAATCCTTGAACTTCTGAAGTCTCGTCTCTGTAGTAGACCAATTAGTGAACATACCACCAAGCCATTTTCTATTTACATAATGACAATGAGCTTTTGTAGCAGCTGATGCTACTAAATCAGTTGCTTGATATTTCGTACCGACTATCAGGAATTGTTTTCCTCTACCTGCTATATCAAACAACAATTCACAAGCTTCTGATAAAGAACGAGCAGGTTTATCCAGATTTATAATATGAGTATCTTTACGCTCTGTAAAAATGTAGGGTGCCATCTTAGGGTTCCATTTCCTAGTTTTATGCCCTAAATGAACTCTTTCTTCCATCATCTCTTCCAAATCAATGTTCCAATATCTTTTGCTCATTCTCGTTCGCTTTCCTCCCCAAAATAGCGAAATAAAATGTATCGTAATATCTAATTATTCCAACGGAATCAATTACATCTCAAAGATTGCCTGTCTGTCTAGTACGTGATAGAAACGTTCTCACTCATAGAATATTTGATATTCTTCCTATTATAGAAGAGATATTCATGAACATAACAAGAAATCTATTTCTCAAGACTATTTCTCAAGACTATTTTAATTGTTGTTTTAATATATTGTGATATTTGTAAGAATTGTCTTGAAAGGAAAAAAAATCTACTTTGTCATGATGAAATAAAATGTCCTTCACTTTGTTGCTAAATAGATTCCTATTCCCTATTCTTGGATCTATTCCGTTTCTTTTCCCTGAACGGTGAATATGTTGCCCAGTACAGGAAGGTATCATCCCCCCGAGAATAACATTTTCCTTCAAGCCTTTCAACCAATCGATGCGACCTTGTAGAGCAGCTTTAGCTAAGACCTGAGCAGTTTCTTGGAAACTCGCTTCGGATATAAAACTTTGAGTATTCAGAGATGCCCTTGTTATTCCTAATAACATGGTTTGATAGTAGATTGCCTCTTCCAGAGCACGATCCATTCTCTGTGCTCGTGATAATACAATGAGTTCCCCCGGTGAAAAAACATTAGCCGTTCCATCTTCTGAAATTAAGACTTTCGATGTCATTTGGTGTACAATAACCTCTATATGCTTATCACCAATTCGTACCCCTTGGGATCGGTAAACTCTTTGAATCTGATTGACCAAATGAATCTGACTTTGTTCCATAGTTATCCTAGCGCTTATGAATAACCCCCAAAGACTTCCAAGAAATCTTGTCATATCTCCGGTCCAATTTTCAAAACTTTCTTTCAGATTCATCGATATTGAATTATTCAAACAGGCTTCTGACAATTGTTCAACTTTAGGAAGACCTTGAATTATATCACTGGATTTGAACCTTTCATATATCAATGTTATCAATGTATCTCCTTTGTCAAGAATTTCTCCATAATGACTATGGACAGTCGCTTTTCGAGTAGCCAAATAAGGTTTAGCTAATCTAATGAGTAAAGATTCCTCATCAACTGCTATAATTTGACCAGATTCGGGGAGTGGTTCATCCTCGGATATCCATACACTTTTAGGAATCAATTGTCCAAGACTAACTACTGGAAATGTTTTTTCGCAGAATTCGGATTCGGATGAGGAAGAGCACCAATTTGGACCCAATAGATTGGAAATGATGTTCCTGCATGGATCGAAATGATAAGTTATCATATTTTCGTCCATGAAATAATATTTAGGTACTTGGAAAGTATTGAAAGAATTGTGGAAAATGGAATGTTTCTTTGATAATACTTTTTTATAAGTTAGAAAATGGGAGGATGGAAAACGGTTGGTTATACTATGTAAATTACCCAAGAGACCTGAAAATTCAATGATTTTTCTCATAGGATCCTTTCTATTTGATTGATTTCCCGTATCATAACATTTAGAATCATTGAATAGAACGATTCGAAAATAGTCGGATGGTGATAGAACCATAAAAGATCCACTGTCTTCTTCCCCATTAGATAATGAACAAATAGTTCCTTGATGCTTACTAATTAATTGACTTGCCCCATTGGAAGATAAAAGATTAGTGTGGTCCAAATTGTTATGGAACATCAAATTTGAACTTGTTTTATTGTCCCTTCTCCCCATGAAAAAAGGGGGGTATTTCATCAAGCTAATTTGAACCATATTGTTAACGATCTTATTTGTTCTTACTGAAATAAGAGAAACATAAGCCTCAGATTCTATAGAATCTATTTGTTCCCAATCAAATCCTATACAAGTTCGAACCAATGGAATACTTATATCACTCATTACTTGGATTCGTTCACCGTCTTCATACGAAATAGAATAGCTAATTTGAATCTGCAAGTTGTCCCCTTCCCTCGATAAATCTAGGGAAAACGGTGTTGTCATATTCGACCCATCAGGTATTCCATGTTCTACGTTAGAATATCCAAAAATGGAATTTCTCTATAGAATACCACTTTTGGGTATTCTAAGAATCGCATCAGGACAAGGTATTATTCTTTTTTCCCATTCTTTATCACACTGCAATGAGACGATGAATCGATTCATTTGCTTTTTCCCCTTAATATTGTAATTATTAGGGTAAAAGACATAAATAGAGTCTCGATGCTTGTTGGATATGGTCCGATCAGTTTCAGTTTCTGAATAACTGAAGATTTGTTCTTCCTTCTCATAGCAATTTGAGTCACCTGATCTATGTTCCACTTGATCCACGTAAGAATCGGAAAGTGATTGATGTTTGGCAACAAAAGGTTGAACATATACTTGATCCTGATACTTATGAAATGGAAAGGGTACTACACGGGATCCGTATATACCTCCCAATAATATCCATAGATAACCCGTCCTGAGTATAGGATGAACATTACCCTGTACATATTCAGGTGCATGACACACATTGGTACTCCAGTGCATTTCTCCTTCTAAGTCAGAATATATATTTTTGTGAACTTTTTCCTTGAAGGAAGATGTTCTAGCACAAACCTCGGCAATAAGCTGTTCTGATTCCACATATTGATCATTCTGAACCAAAAGCAAACTTTGTGGCGGAATGGTTAAGTTCTGTACTTGATCCTAACCATCAATAGTAATGGATAAGTTATTATGACATAGATAAGCAGGATGTCCATTACGTGTACGTGTGGGATAAACCAAATTTTCATTGAATTCAATCTTTCCATTGAAAGGGGCTCGTATATGTTCTGCAATATCACCAGTAAATACCCCCCCAGTATGAAAAGTCCTTAGTGTTAGTTGAGTTCCTGGTTCTCCAATGGATTGGCCCGCAATAATACCTACTGCTTCTCCTAATTCAATCAAGTGACTGTGAGTAGTACTCCGACCATAACATAATTGACAAATCCGAGATATACTCTTGCAAGTAAAGGGGGCTCGTATATATATTGGTTGTGTTCGAAGGTTTATTAATTGATTGGCAAGTCCAACTCCAATATCCTGATTGCGGTCTACCCCCGCCTCCTGCATACAAAGATGGGGGACTGCATGTTGCAGATCTGCTCCATCACACAATAGCATGGCCCAAACTCTGCAGATCTGGGCCGGATCTATCCGATCTGATCAAGATTCAAGAATACCCAGAACCCAGACAGCAGATCGGTGGAAATATGCATCGATTGAGTAGAGGGTACGCAGACTGTGACATGCAAATGGAAGAACGACCCAATAAGAGGTCAGATCTCGAAGATTGCTTATAGCCAAAACACATGGCAATCAGCAGTGACACTGGTTTAGGCAGATCAGGAACTCAGCCAAAACGCAGACATCAGGTAACAACAACTCGATTTCAGATTTTCATTAAAACCCCTGAGGGGAAAACCTTTTTAGTATGGGTACATGTAGAAAGCACTATTTTGCAGCTAAAACAGTAAATTTGGGCATTGACCGGATATCCTGGTCAGATCCAACATTTAGTTAGTGGCAGGTGGTCTCTCCAGGACAACAGAACCTTAGGAAGTTATGAGATTAGTCCATGAAAAACCATTGTTTTAGACCTCAGGCTGAGAGGAGGGGCCCTACCTCAGGGATAGCCAAGCAGGTCAGGGGGAGACAAGGGGAAAAAGACAACACCTCAGCATCAACCCAAGGGAGGTTCCTCCTACAAAAACATTCTTCAAGGTAACAGAGATTCAGGGTCCTTTTCAAATCAAGGTGGATATACACCCAGGCCATACATAGTAGATCAGCTAGGGAAAACTCCAGCCCTTAACTTTGACTCTACAGGGCTCGATGATATTGTTAAGTCCTATGAAATGCAGGCCCTAATATGTCGTTTCAACAGTTTTTGGCCAAAACCAATGGATCTATTTCATTGGATTTTCACCACTTGGACCATGGAATGTGATATACATTTATGCTCCAAAGGGTTTTTCATAGTTAGATTTGCATCCAGGGAAGTTAGAGATACAATCATCAGTGCTGGGCCTTGGTTCTGGGGAACGTCGGGGTTGTTCATGACTCCATGGTTTCCAGATTTCGATCCAAACAAAATGACTGTATCCAAAGTGCCGGTCTGGGTTCGTCTATATAACCTTCCCCTTCACTTTTGGAGTGAACGAGTCTTGGAAGGAATTGGGAACAACATAGGGAAATACATCAAAACAGATCTAGAAAGGATTGATGAAAGGGTCTGTAGACACTTTTGCACGAATTTGTGTGGAAGTAGATCTAAGTAAAGGGCTTCCAGACAACATAAGGCTGATCTACAAACAACAAAATTGGTTGCAAGCACTAGACTATGAAAATACTGCTTTCAGATGTAGGCTCTGTAGACAAACATGACACTTGCAAAGCACATGTCCAGAAGCCAAGAAAGCAAATAGTAAAAGAAAGCAGAAAGGGAAGCAGAGGAAAGGATGGCAATTCCCCCCTCCGAACTCAGAGGATGAAGAATCAGAAGCAGAAGAGGAAGATACCCCCACAGAGAATGCTGTGGTATCCCAAGAAATGGGGACCTAGAAGGAAACCACATCAGACAACAAGGCTTCACAACTTCACCCAAATCAGGCAGAGAAGACAAATGAGGATCAGAGCATGGGAGGGATCAAACGGCACCACCAATCAGATACTTCAGATTCATACAAGGAAATAGGCTTGCAGAAAGCAGAAACACAGTTAGTCATAGTTACCGATTTTTCCACTGGAAAAAAAAAGTAATAGTTGAGTTAAAACTGAGATACCCTAGTTTTTACATTATATACCTTTAACCAACCTACATGGAGCATTTGCTATTGGTGGGATAGCTTATGGGACTATTTAATAATGAACTAGATCTTCTTCCCTATACTTTGGAGGAGGGTAAGTGGGAAGAAAACGTACCGTAATGAATGGTTATAGTGAAAGAACTGTATGATCTATGATATTTGATATTTGTTAAGAGGACAAAATGTTTACATAAAGGGTTCTTTGAAAAATTATAGTTATAGTTATTGAATTTATTTTTATATTTGACAAAGGGTGATAATTACGTAGTATTTGTATTCCCATGTAATTGTTATTATTTCGTATATAACTATACGAAATATCAATTATATGTTAAATTGGTTAAAATCTGTAATATATATGACGGTTTATTTTGGTTAAAATCTCTAATATATATGACGGTTTATTTTGCATGTTTAAAGTTGAAAGGATATAATCTAGTAAGAATTTTATATATTACAACTGGAAAAGTCATTTTCACATCAAATAATATTGGAAGTAACCAGCCAACGTGTACAAGATGAAAAGTTAAACTATGTTTATAGATTAAAATTTGAATTTGTTAAAAATGTGATACACTAAAAAATCAAAATCTAGATAAAATAATATGTTAAAGAATTTTATATTTAGTGGGAAAGACGAATAGTAAATTAACACAATGGTGGGTGAATGCATATTATCTAAGTTATTCTGTTTTTTATTTCATTATAAATTCTTATTAAGAAATTTTGAGAATTGAAAATAAATTCTTGGAAAAGAGCTAAAATTTAAATGCATGTTTAGTAATTAGGAAAAGAAATACAAGGAGGAATGAAGACATCTAAATAAGGTTGGCTTCATGTACAATACTATGGAGATAAGCTATGAATTTGGTTAAGGAATATGTTAAATAAGATATTGAGGAAAAAGTGATTACTTTTGTTATTATAATTTTTTAATACTGGAATTCAAATATATATATTATGATGTCTAGTAAAGTGTAAAATGTAGAAAAAAGATGGAATTCAAATATCCATTGGTTGAATTTTAATTTTGGCACATTATATTTTGGGGAAATTTTCAAAATATGAGTTTAATTTATTTTGAAGAAGAATTATTTAAGCATGAGTTTAATTTATTTCCAAAAAGAATTATATAGATAATGGGTTGTATAAAATATTTTTATATTTGTTTATATTCATTTTTATTTTAATTATTATGTATTTTTTTTTCTTTATCGCTTTTCTTGTTCTGTTTAATACACATTTTGTATTGTGCTAAATGAAAATTTTTAAATATTTTTGTACTATAAAAAAACTTTAAATTGAACTTGATAATATTAAAATGTAAGATGATGAGGAATACAAAAATACATTTTCTTCTTTCTTAATTATTTAATTTTTAAATTAAAGAAGTCTAAAAATAGATTTTTATGACAAGTAGTTGTAAAGATTAAAATATGATTTTTAGCTATTTAGTCAAATATGTTATGAGAAAATGGAAAGAGTATAAAAAATTATGGAACATGGAATTTATAAAAAAAACTAAAATAATTATATAATCTATATGCATATTTTACTTAGCACATATTTGGATAGGGTTTGTATGGATTTGTCTAGCTTTACATAGGGGTCTTTCATATTCAAAATATATATTTTTGGAAATATAATTTAATTCTTAGGTCATATTGAGATAATACTATTTTATCCTAATGTTTAATGGATTTTTTAAAAGTTCAATAACATGTGATATTTTATTTCAACCATTTCTTCAATTTTTCATGATATTTTTAGGAGTTAATAAAATTATGGGTTAATAATATTTTAATGTAATGACCTTAAAAAAATATGTTGACTAGTTTCATCACAATTTGAGACACTCCAATGAATTTATTTTTAAGTATTAATACACTCATATAATATAGAAATTGTATAGATGTTGTATGATATAAGACAATTGGGGGAAGGGTGGAAATATTAAGAATAAAATCACAAATTCTAAATTTTGAGAATCCAAATGAAAAGACTTTAAAAAATGACCGTGTTCTTTACACCAATGGTTTTATTAGATGTGTTAAAAATATAAAACCAGTTATCTAGATGGTAATAATTTATAATCTAAATTTATGTGTTGAAATTTTATTTACTTAATCTAATTTATCTTTTTTATCGGTAAAGACTAAATCTATTAAGTAAAATATAGTACAGTCAGGAATAGCAAAATACCGGCAGACCGGAAATGATGGATTCATCAACCTCGGTTCCGGATGAAAGATACAATCTCAGAGCTACAGGAAAAGCAAATAACCGACAGACCGGAAAAGATGGATTCATCAATCTCGGCCTCGGAGGAAAGATACAATCTAGAGCTACATCAGAAGAGTCGAGAGCAGAGACTAGCTGTCATGCTATTACCCCAGCGGGACAGTAACTACACCACAATGTTTTTTCCCTTTCTTTTTGTTGACTTTTGTCCAGCCATCATGGTGCGAGTGGGCTAGAACTACTTGAAGACTGGAGTTCTCTATCTTCGGGGACTCCTTCTCTGATTCAGAGGATGAAGTCTCATGGGGACGTTTCTGGGAGCTTGCTGAGACATGGGTGTGCTCCATATTTTCCGAGGGCGGGTCCATCGGCTGAGGCGTCTGATCTGGTTCTGACTCGCTTTCCTCCTTTTCCATACTTGGGGAGCTTGAGCTACCAGCTGGCGGCGGTGGACAGGGAGCCCAACGCTTGGGCTTGGAATGTGCGAAGAAGCTCTTTTTCGTGCTTGCTGTCAGCGATGGGCAGGAGCTATGCAGGTGCCCTGTTAGGTGACAATGGCGGCATCGGAAGGCAGTGTTTTCGTACTCTAGAAACTGGGTCCAGACAAAGTCCTTGATCTTGAGATTGATGTACTCCGGCAGTCCCTTGCTTAAATCAAGCTCCACACAAACTCTGGCGTATGTATAGAGACCCTGCCGCTCTCTCTTGCAATCTCCTATTAAAAAGCAACCCAAGGCATTGCCTATTTCCCTGTATACTTCTGTGCGCCATAGGTGAACTGGGAGATTTGGAAGTCTGATCCATACAGGGGCTTTAGTGATGACTGCTGAAGCTGGGTCAAAGTCTGGAAACCATGGAGTTAGGAAGAGGCCAGCTGAACCCATGAACCAAGGGCCTTCGTCAAGGGCATTGTAGCAGTGCTCGAGGTCATCGAACAGTACTATGAAGTATCCCTTTGCACAGAAGTAAACCTTGCAGCGGTCAGTCCAGTTGTCCTTGATCCAGTCATACAGATCCTTTGAGCGCGGCCAGAGCCCATTGAATCTGCAGATGATGGCCCTTTCAGCAAATTTTTGGGTGTCGTCTTCAAGATCAGGGTAAGAGATCTCAACAGAGGGAACTTCCTCCAATTTGTCAACCATAAAAGGCTTGGGTTTGGGAGGTTCCGGGGTTGCGGGCTTCTCAGGGCGAACAACAGCTTTGTAGGAGTTTGGAGGAGCAGAAGAGGATTGCCCTGCTGCTCCTCCTCTCAAACGAAAGGAAAACACTAGAGAGCTATTGCTCTTTATACTGTAAGAAGAGAGAGGAAGAGGATCTTCGAGTTGTTTACCTTGGAAGATAAGTCTTTGAAGGGCTGAGGGGATCCCAAGCCTGTGCTCCAGGTTTGCTTTGAGATTTTAAACCAGATCTGTAGGGTTTACCCATTGCATGACAGTTTTGCCAGAGATCTGTGTTATTTGAATCTGAAAGGGGGAAGAGGACTCTTCAGAAGATTTCTGGAGCAGCTTGGGGCCTGAGTCTTTTGAGTCTTCCGCTTCTTGACACAGGGGGGGCTGCAGGAGAGCAGAAGTCTTCTGCCTGAAATATTTTTTACCCCAACTCGGATCTGCCGTAAAGGGATCTGTGGATCCTCTGTAAAAGCGCTGCGTCAGGGTGAAAGAAGACCAGATCTGCGCAGCCGAGAGCAGAGAAATCCTTGAACATCGCGGATCCAGGTCCATATTCCCTCCACAAACTTGATCTTCGACCCTGTCATTTGAAATCAACCCTGGCTCATGAGATCGGATCCTTTCCTTGCTAAAATGGGGCATGGCCACCATGCGTCTCTGTTTTCCATAGATGCAGACGGATCTGCCAGGCTTGTGCAATGCGTTCGCAGAGGGGAGCGCATCAAGACAGGTCTGGGTGAGGATCGGTTGTTTTATATTGAGAACCTCTGGATTAAAGGCTGGTGCCGCCTTGAGGGATTCGATCTGCGCCCAGAAGAAAGGGTAGCACGGCGAGCTCTTCTTGCTGTATCTTGAAACGTTTGAATCCTTTCCCTTAGCGAATCCGTCCCAAGGCGAGAGGGAAGATTCAAGCATAGAGTGGCCAGCGTTCAGGCTTCTGGCCGTTCGTGAGCAGGGCAGACCTTCAAGAGCTGCGGCGGCGCTGACTGTGGAAACCCTAATGCCGTGAGACGCATCCATCGCTCCGCCACTTAATCTAATTTATCAACCTTAGTTTTTAGTAGAAATTGTTTTAGTGAAAATTTACTATACTAAGGCATTTTGGATGACCATTATTCTTCTTAATATGTCAAATAATGTTGTATAACTTTTCACGTGAATGAAGAATATTTACAAAAAAAAATTAATGCT
Source organism: Pinus tabuliformis (assembly GCA_031772625.1). Classification (NCBI taxonomy): domain Eukaryota; kingdom Viridiplantae; phylum Streptophyta; class Pinopsida; order Pinales; family Pinaceae; genus Pinus; species Pinus tabuliformis. Next base: position 190,824,103 of record CM062808.1, read on the forward strand.
TCAAAACTAATATTTACCAGTAAATGTAATTATTTAAAAATAATAATTTCTAACTTTCAAATTAAATATTTTTTCTCTTAAATTAATCAGTTGAGATATAAAATTGTAAACAAAATTAAGATGTGTTTACCAACTCCTAAGAACATAAGAATGTCAACAATGTTGTAAAAGAGTTGGTTAACATGAGTTTTCATTCAAAAAAATTAAATTTTAAAATAAATAAAAAATATCAAAAATAAATAAAACATATCATGAAATAATTTCCCATATTATTTTTGCAATAGAATAAGTTCAAGAAATTGAATAACCTCCAATAATGATTATATCCTTTCAACATTCTTATTTTTGCAATAGAATAAGTTCAAGAAATTGAATAACCTCCAATAATGATTATATCCTTTCAACATTCTTAAACATGGTGTTTTCTGCTCAATATAATGAACAATAAACAACTATTTTTAAAATTGTGTAAACAATAATACTTAATATTCGCTAAAATAAATTGTGTAAACAATAATACTTAATATTCCCTTAAGAAGATAAAATTATACCTGATCCTAAAAAATATTTTTTTAATATTCATTTTGATAACGTGACTAAAGGAATATCCCATGATTTATTATGAACTATATACATAAATCTGAACAATTTATTAATTTATATTCATAAATCATAACCATTTATTAAAACTATTTTATAGATAAGTTTCCCGTCTTTTATCAGTTAACATAAAGGATTATTCATTTTCTAGGTCCAAAAAACCATTTTATGCTTTTTCATGTCAAGTATGAGGACATTCTGGGATCACTCTTTCTCTCGCTCATAAGGAGATTTTGAATTGAGCAAAGTACATAGCTCATTTTAAATTATTGAAACAAATTAAATAGTTTTTAATGAATTTCCTTGTTTGTACAATAAATTGAAATTTGGTTCATCTTTAAAATAATATGAGGATTCATTAAGCGTCGTATATAATCATTAAGAGAAATAGGAAAGAAATAATCATTACCCATGAATACTGAAGGTATCATTTGAGCATGGAGTGTTTGGAGTTGATGAAGGATTTAAACTTGATTATATTTTACAGGCTATTTATTTGAAACAATAATTGTAAATCATTCTCAATTTTAATTTGGTGAAAATAAATAGATTTAGTTAAATTTCAAGTTTTTATATATTTTATAAGATGTTTATCATAAATATAAATTTTATTATAACATTCTATTCTAGTTTTATGAAATTATTATTATTATTATTATTTAAAAATAGTTAAAATGTTATAGGTATTGATGTTTATTATTAATATATTCCGTGATTAATGGACGACTTAAATTTGATTATATTTTACAAGGTTTTTATTTAAAAAACTAATTATAAATCTTATTTAATTTCAATTGGGTGAAACTAAGGTTATCAAATAGATTTCTTAAGGCTTCAAAGCTTTTATTTTAATTTGTAGGCACTTTCTTAAACGACTCTTATAGATCAGTTTTTTATTCCAATTTAAAGATATTAATATTATTATTTTTGTTGCTAAAATATTTAAAACCAATAATACAGGATTAAGCTCCTTACATAGGTAAGATCAAATAATTGGTAAATGTTCTAGGTACTCTCAAAAGAAGAAGAGTAAGTTTTTTTGCATTTATAAAATGTAATATTTTTTTCGTAATTATATATATAGAGAGAGATAGAGAGATATTGTAAATTTAACAATTTTACTAATAAATTAGTGAATCAACATATAATTTAAAAATAAAAACTTTGCAATCACATCCACCCTTATAATAAAAAAAATATGGTAAATTTAACAATTTTACTAATAAATTAATGAATAGAAACTTTGCAATCACATCCACTCTTAAAGATAATGCTCATGAGTAGGGTATGAGTGACCAAGAAAATTTTCACACCCATCACATGTTGTAGGTCCTATACTTTTCACATAAAAGTATGAAAGTGAGATTAAATATGTATTTTATAAAAGTTTGAGTATTAAATAAAGGTAAAGAAAATATGGCTTATTAATATTTTGATGTAGTGATTTGAATAAGAATATGTTAAGTGGTTAGACCATAATTTGAGAAGATTCAATGATGTGATTTTTATATATTAAATTCATTTATACAATATAAGAAAATAATGATATTTGATAATTAAGAGATAATATAAATATTAATATAAACATTATAAATTTGAATTGTTAAGAATTGATTAGAAAAATATTAGTAAAACAAATGGCTTGTTTCTTTTTTTTATATACAAATAGTTTTACTGACATAAGTTAGAAATTTAAAATCTTTTACATAGATACAGTAACACCTAATTTAATATTATTTGAATATTAGTTTATAATTCTCTTTTCTTAATATAGTTACTTATAAATTTCAGTTTTTATTATAAAACATTTTATTGAAAAGTGACTACAGTAAAACCATTGTGAGTGCCCCTTAATATTCATTATAGTAAGGTCATTATCAATACACCTTAATCTTCATTATAATAAATCCATTGTCAATAAGCCTTAGTCCTCATTATATATAACATAATGCTTTATGGCCTTTTGTAATATCCCCTGTGAAAAGTTAATGTTGGTAAATGGTAAAAGTAATTATTGAACAGAGACTTTATTTGAAATTATATATATTCCTGTTATTAATTTTATGTTAATGAAAAACAATTGTGTTGGTACTATTGGAACTGAGTTTATGATTAATCTTGGTTAGTAACTGAGGAATCAGTTACAATGGAACCCTAACTACCTTGAGGTAGTTGAGACCCTAGAGGAAAAGGGGGAATTGCCAAGTCTGGTTGGGGATCAGATGGCAGAGAAAGGAAAATAATGCTATGTCTGGTTAGGATCAGATGGCATAAGGGAAAAGAGTTTTCCTGTGTACGCTATGTCTGGTTAGGATCAGATAGCGTTACTGGCGAGGCCAGTGTAATTGCGGTCGAGTAGGACCTGCAAGTGCTTGGGGGTGGAAGAATAAAGAGGAACTCTTCCTACGGACGGGTGGATTGACAAGCATTACAAGTAGGTTTGCAGAGTAGCAGGTATGGCCTACTATGAGACTGTTTATTTACTGAGTTGTCTCTTATACTGTTCTGTGCCAAATTAATATGTTGTTCTGTGAGAAAAAGGGAAACAGTAGAGATTATTGATTATTATTTTTAACTGAGAATGAAAAAGAAAGAAACAAAACATTATTTGCTGTAATATAGACAGACCGAAATGCATTCGTATTTGAAGAGAAAAAAAAAACAAAATATCAAACCCTTGCATTTTATCTGGAAATAACAGTAAGACACAATCAGAATCATCAAGTCCTTGATATCCAAGTAATGACTAGAAATACGAAAGAGGTAGGGCCGTAAACCCTCTGTTATTTACATGTCATGAAAACGAAATATACATTCTATACAAAAAGCATCGAAAGAACAAGAACATGCATTCTTGACAGGAGGTAGTAATACGCATCTACAGCATGGTATCAAATCATAAGGCGAACTGGTAAGTCTCGCAGTTAAACGAATAAATATAAACTATGTCATTTTTTGCATATGGTAAAGAAACCTAAATGCAGATTAAACCCCGGCCCGGAGAGCTGTAGCTGGAGAGCCGAAGAATCTCATAAAGTGAGAATCGAACCCCTGTACCTTTGCATGCACGGGTTACATATTTAACAAAACGCATTTTCAACTATTATATAAATAGACAATATTAGCATCCAGGATTGCATGATAACTATGGTTATACGCATTCTTAGACTGACTCTTAAGTAAACCCTCACCTATAAAGCTGGGCTGAGACTTATCCAAGCCCGCAATGTGTCATAATCGAGCACATCAAAACGAAGTTCATCATAAAACAGAAGTATCATAACAAGTGCCGCAATATCATAACAGTAGTAAATCTCATAACAATAATGCGATATTATAAAAGTAAGGAAACTTCATAACAGTGTAACAAATATTCTGTGGTATAAACTTCGCATGTTAACTCGGAAACAGTAGATAACTCCGCCCGAGAGGACGGGTAAAACAGAAGAAAATGAACAAGTGGGACATGAAGGGTTACCCTCATCTTTATACGAGAAATATTAAACAGTTATGACAGAGTCAAAACTATAGCATGTTCACAACCAATGTCTGCAGGTAAAACAAGCCGAATGGCTTAGGATTAAAATATACATGTTAAATAGATCCAGATCTAAATAAATTCAAAGCTCAGTGTGCTGTGCTCCCGACGTTGGTGTTCTGCCTGAGCGTGGCAAGAAACCAAACTTTTGCCAGAGAGAACCCTGGATGGTGCGGGGACCGAACCGAAATGAACTATAACAGTCATCCCTGTTCAAGGGAAGAAGGTTTCAGCCATGGCCCGAATGAAGTAAATGTGGAAAAAGGCCGTCAGTATTGTCGCATACCTGGTTAAGGGTAGCCGGCAATATGTAAGGACTCACTTTGCTTCAATAAGCGACGATAGCCATTACCTGAAACTTCAACCAATAAACGAGTTAGAATCCAAGAATGAAATGAGAGAACTGTAATAGACTGCAAATAAAAACTAACACAGTATATAAACGAGCTAGAAATCGCTGAGATGACGAGACTGTAACCGCTTAGAAATATAAGTACAACATTGTAATACCAGCTAAAGATCATTGTAGCGTCGTAAGCCATAACCAGACGCATACCTGAGTCACCGCATAGCCATGATAGCAGCTGGAAGGTGTATGAATACGCACAGGGTTACAGAGCTGCAGCAATTTCATTCCATGCCCAAATGGAAAACTAGACTCCGACAGAAAGGGAACCGGCTTTTAAACATGCCATAACTCTTACCGTTTCGTGGCAAGTTGTCATCCTTTGATCTGCCATAATCCCTGCTGACCGTCCGATAGCCGGTGGGCATTGGAAACCCTTTGGCGCGAAATCAACACTACCGAGGTGCCAGACCATAAAAGCTTCGAACTCCGGGCGCACATGGCCAAACACCATCACACCATCCATCATACCAAATGGACGACGCTAAGTGAGACATCTGGTGTCCGAAGCAGATGCCGGACGGGTGTATTAAACACAGGTAACTGCGGGATAAGGAAATCCGGACGGGTAGCTGTTGCCATTAACGTTAATTGAACTCTGTGCAATGTATATGAACTGAAGGTATTCAAAGTGGCGGAGACATTTAAAAAGGGTTTGTTTCAAAGAGCGCCATTTGTAATCTTATAACCTTAGACAAGAAATATCTCATGCATTGTTATCATGGGAACGTGAAATTGTATACATGCCCATGTATGTGAGGAATCAACCTTAATTCATACCCCTACAATGTATGTACACGAATTATTACATAGAAGTTTGAACAGTCCGCTGTATGGTAATTATATGTTTGTTACCTTATTATTATCAAAGTAACGTTGACACCCATGTTTTATTATCAAGGTAAAGATTGCCATGTAATGATTTTTAAAAAAAAAAAAATTACTTAGTATGAGAGTGTGACAAATTGGTATCAGAGCCCAAGGTTTACAACTCTGTGACCTTTGGGAAAATTTCAAAATTACAGTAACATGAATATAAATGGTATCATGATAAAAGTTCAGAATACGCCAAGATGAATTATATCTGTTTAATGAGTTATTCTGTAGCAGGTAGTAGCAGAATGAGGAGAGCAAATAGTGCTCCTTATGGAAATCCGGAACCACCGGATAACATGGAACAACCTCAGGGAAATCCTGAGCTTTGGGTACAATTGGGAGCAGCAGGCCGCAATGCTGACTCGACACTGTTGAGGACAGTGCAGGAGCTAAAGGATGAAATGGCCCGGCTGCGTGCGGATAACGAAAGATTAAATGTTGAACATGAGAGGATCCTGAAAAGCCTATCTGATAAGCAACATCAACAGCAGTCACATCCGAGACCTGAACAGCCAAGAATAACAGATGAACAGAGCTATCATACTGAACCAGAAGAAGATAGGGCAGAGACGCGAGGAGAAAAGTCTGTCAATGCTTTCGAATATCAAACCCCAAAAAGACCCCGGATGGAACTACAAGGGGAGTTTCGGAAAATTAAACCACCTCATTTCGATGGGGAATCCAAAGAGGCTGCAGAGGCATGGCTAATTAATATGAATAAGTATTTTCAAGTGTATGAATATGATCATCATCTTAAGGCAAGGCTGGCTATATTCCAGCTGCAGGCCAAAGCCACGCTATGGTGGGAGGAGGTCAAGATGGTGCGGGGAGTGAGTGATCAAGATGTGACATGGGAAACGTTTCAAAGATATTTCAAGGAGAAGTATCTAACAGAACGCTTTTATGATGAAAAAGCGCGGGAATTTCATGATCTGCGGCTGGGGCAGCAGACCATTGACGAGTTCGTAACTAAATTCACTTCCCTGCTTCGTTACGTACCCTATATTCGTGAAGAGAAGGCTAAGGTACAAAGATTTGTTAGTAGCTTACCTCTGACAATGCGAGAAAGGATAGAGTTCGATAATCCGAAGACCATGGATGAAGCAATTCGGAAGGCAAGACTGTGTTATCAGCAGAACAAATCAAAAGGAGAAAATTCTGGTAAGCGATGGACAGATAAGCGGGGCAGTAAAATGCCTATGGGAAGTAAGGTAGCACGCAGCAGTTTTCAAAAAGGATTCCCGAAAGAAGCCAGCACTAAGAATCCAACGAAGAATCAGAACAGATTCAAGCCTCCTGCAGAATCCAGATATAGTGAATAGCAAGTTAAATTGGACAATGAAGGCTCAGCTCGGCCACCTGTTCAGTGTTGGGGTTGTGGCGGACCCCATTATATTAGAAACTACCCTCATCGGAAGGACAGCGACCAGCTGTCCCAGATTTATGAAGCTTCAACAGTAGGAGATGTGGCTCAATCCATGCCCAGAATAAATGCAGCACTGGAAGATCGACAAGCTGATTATCAGCCAACAATGATAGAGTTTGAAGGTAAGATCTTTGATCGAACTGTTTCTGTTTTAGTAGATCCAGGAGCTACTTTAAGCTACATAAGCCCCAAAGTTGTGGAAAGTTGTGGTTTGCAGACTTCTAAATTTAAAAGTCCTTGGCTAGTACAGCTGGCCACTGGGACCAAAAGACGAGTACTAACCAAAGTCAGCAACTGACCGTTAAGGTTAGCTAGCCAAAAAATAACAACTGAATTAAATGTACTCCCTCTTGGTTCCTATGACGTGCTGATAGGAATGGACTGGTTGGAACGACGGTGGTCTGTAATTAATTGTAAAACAAAAACAGTCTCTTACCGAGATGAGCTGGGTGTGGGAAAAGAGATTCAAGGCATCCAGAAACCAGTGCAGATTCGGCCGATCACAGCCTCACAGCTGGTTAAGTGTATCTGGAATAAGTGCCAGATTTATGCAATACAAGTGGGGTTTGCAGATTCTATGGATAAGGTTGCAACTGTTAAAGATATACCAGTAGTGCAGGATTTTGCAGATGTATTTCCTGATGAAATTCCAGGGCTGCCGCCCAAAAGGGATTTGGACTTCACCATTGAGCTGATACCCGGAGCAGCCCCAGTGTCCCGAGCACCCTATCGGATGAGTGTGCCGGAGTTAAGTGAGTTAAAAATGCAGCTGCAAGAGCTGTTAGAAAAGAAGTACATCCGCCCCAGTGTCTCTCCTTGGGGAGCTCCTGTGCTATTTGTGAGGAAAAAGGATGGGACTCTGTGAATGTGCATAGACTATAGACAGCTGAATAAACTGACAGTTAAAAACAAATATCCACTACCCCGCATTGACGAGCTGTTTGATCAGGTGAAGGGGGCGACCATCTTCTCAAAGATCGATTTAAGATCAGGTTACCACCAAATCAGAATCAAAGATGAGGACATAGCCAAGACAGCTTTTCGTACTCGTTACAGACATTACGAGTTTGTGGTACTGCCTTTTGGATTAACTAACGCACCTGCAACATTCATGTGTTTGATGAATAGTGTATTTCATCAATACCTAGACAAATTTGTATTGATCTTCATTGATGATATACTTATCTACTCCCGGAATAAGAGAGAGCATGAGGAACATTTAAGAATAGTGTTATAGACTTTACGGGAGCATCAGTTATATGGAAAATTCAGCAAATGTGATTTTTATAAAGAACAGATCCAGTATTTGGGTCACATTATTACAAAGGAAGGTATAGTTGTAGACCCCGAAAAGATTAAAACTATAATGGAATGGCCTACACCCAAGGATGTAGCAGATATTCGATCTTTCATTGGGCTGGCTGGATACTACCGGCGGTTTGTAGAAGGTTTTTCTAGAGTTGCCTACCCCATTACCTCCTTGCAAAAGAAGGGAAAAGTGTTTAAATGGACATCAGACTGTCAGCGGAGTTTCGAACAGCTCAAGCATTTACTTACCACAGCACCTGTGTTGTGTGTGGCAGATCCCGAAAAGGAGTATGTAGTTTGTACAGACGCCAGTAAGGAGGGCGTGGGTGGAGTGCTAATGCAGGAAGGTAAGGTGATTGCCTATGAATCCAGGAAGTTGAAGGAGCATGAGCAGAAATATTCTGCCTATGATCTGGAATTAACCGCTGTGATCCATGCTTTGAAGATGTGGCGCCATTATTTGGTAGGGAGGAAATTTTTGTTAATGACGGATCACCACAGCTTGACTAGCTACTTTAGTCAACCCACTTTAAACACAAGACAAGCAAGATGGGTGGACTTTTTGGGAAATTTCGATTTCGAAATCAAACACCTAAAGGGAAAGGAGAATAGAGTAGCTGATGCACTAAGCCGAAAAGTGCATTGCATTTATGAGATTGGTATCAGTCAAGGATGGTCCACTCTTGACAAAGAGATTGAGGAGGCTGCGGCGCAAGATCAGACTTATTTGCAAAAGAAGCATTTAGTGCAGAATTCAGATACCCGTTCCATACAACAATGTTACACCTTGAATACAGCCGGAATTTTGTGCTATCAGAAGAAGATTTATATACCCAATCAAAGCAGTATTAAAGAAAAGATTCTGGATGAAAATCATAGAAGTCCTTATGCAGGACATCCTGGTTACTAGAAATTAATCACCTCACTAAGAAAGGAGTATTACTGGCCAGGCATGAAGAAGGATGTTGTAGAATACCTGGCGCGCTGTTTGGAGTGTCAACAGGTGAAGGCTGAACATCAGCATCCTGCAGGACTACTACAGCCAATACCCATACCAGAATGGAAATGAGAGACCATAACCATGGACTTTATTACCGGTTTGCCGAGATCCAAAAAGAGTAATGATTCTATAATGGTGGTAGTGGATAAACTCAGCAAGTCAGCTCACTTTATACCGGTTCAATCCACTTATCGTGCAGCTCAAATCGCAAACATTTTTATGCAAAATATATTTAAACTTCATGGGCTGCCAAAAGTAATAATATCTGACCGTGATGTTAAATTTACCTCAGCTTTTTGGAGGACTTTTTTTGAAGGTCTAGGAACACAATTGAGCTTCAGCACCACATATCATCCACAAACTGACGAACAGACTGAGCGAGTGAATCAAGTGTTGGAGGACATGCTGCGGTCTTATGTGATGCAGCAACCTACGAGATGGGAGGAGTATCTACATCTGGTGGAATTCGCCTATAACAATGGTTATCACTCATCCTTGAAGATGAGCCCATTCGAGGTACTTTACGGCCGGAAATGCCGTACACCCTCCAGTTGGGGTGGACCAGAGGATAAATTCTTGCTGGGTCCTGAGATGTTGGAAGAAATGGAAGTTATGGTGAAAAAAGTTCGAGCTAATCTAAAGATGGCTCAAGACAGACAGAAGAATTTTGCAGATCGGAAGAGGACGTTTAAAGAGTACCAAGTGGGTGAACATGTGTACATCAGAATTCGAGCTAGGAAAAGCACCCTCCAATGGAATGCCTGTGCCAAATTGGCACCGCGTTTTTGTGGACCATTCCAAATACTGGCACGAGTAGGGCCGGTAGCTTACCAGCTCGCCCTACCCAGCCATATTCGGGTCCATAATGTTTTCCATGTATCAGTTTTAAAATGATATGTGTATGATCCTAGGCATATAATAAGTTGGCAGGACATTCAGGTAAGGGAAGACTGTTATATAATGTAAACTGAAATAGAATACTAGTAAGCAGCTGATTTAATTGTTGTGTGTTTCAGGTGGAACTGGAAGGAGAGTTCCTGGTCGAACCAGTGAACATATTAGATCGGAGAAGAGTCGAGCTGCGGAAAAAGGTCATCAGCCAGGTTAAAGTGCAGTGGTAGCACTTTGGGCCTGAAGAGGCCACCTGGGAAGATGAACAAATGATGAGGGATACTTATCCCAGACTGTTTTTGGATAAACAGCAACATCGGGACGATGTAGACTTTCAGGAGGGGGAGATGTAATATCCCCTGTGAAAAGTTAATGTTGGTAAATGGTAAAAGTAATTATTGAACAGAGACTTTATTTGAAATTATATATATTCCTGTTATTAATTTTATGTTAATGAAAAACAATTGTGTTGGTACTATTGGAACTGAGTTTATGATTAATCTTGGTTAGTAACTGAGGAATCAGTTACAATGGAACCCTAACTACCTTGAGGTAGTTGAGACCCCAGAGGAAAAGGGGGAATTGCCAAGTCTGGTTGGGATCAGATGGCAGAGAAAGGAAAATAATGCTATGTCTGGTTAGGATCAGATGGCATAAGGGAAAAGAGTTTTCCTGTGTACGCTATGTCTGGTTAGGATCAGATAGCGTTACTGGCGAGGCCAGTGTAATTGCGGTCGAGTAGGACCTGCAAGTGCTTGGGGGTGGAAGAATAAAGAGGAACTCTTCCTACGGACGGGTGGATTGACAAGCATTACAAGTAGGTTTGCAGAGTAGCAGGTATGGCCTACTATGAGACTGTTTATTTACTGAGTTGTCTCTTATACTGTTCTGTGCCAAATTAATATGTTGTTCTGTGAGAAAAAGAAACAGTAGAGATTATTGACTACTATTCTTAACTGAGAATGAAAAAGAAAGAAACAAAACATTATTTGCTGTAATATAGACAGACCGAAATGCATTCGTATTTGAAGAGAAAAAAAACAAAATATCAAACCCTTGCATTTTATCTGGAAATAACAGTAAGACACAATCAGAATCATCAAGTCCTTGATATCCAAGTAATGACTAGAAATACGAAAGAGGTAGGGCCGTAAACCCTCTGTTATTTACATGTCATGAAAACGAAATATACATTCTATACAAAAAGCATCGAAAGAACAAGAACATGCATTCTTGACAGGAGGTAGTAATACGCATCTACAGCATGGTATCAAATCATAAGGCGAACTGGTAAGTCTCGCAGTTAAACGAATAAATATAAACTATGTCATTTTTTGCATATGGTAAAGAAACCTAAATGCAGATTAAACCCCGGCCCGGAGAGCCGTAGCTGGAGAGCCGAAGAATCTCATAAAGTGAGAATCGAACACCTGTACCTTTGCATGCACGAGTTACATATTTAACAACACGCATTTTCAACTATTATATAAATAGACAATATTAGCATCCAGGATTGCATGATAACTATGGTTATACGCATTCTTAGACTGACTCTTAAGTAAACCCTCACCTATAAAGCTGGGCTGAGACTTATCCAAACCCGCAATGTGTCATAATCGAGCACATCAAAACGAAGTTCATCATAAAACAGAAGTATCATAACAAGTGCCGCACTATCATAACAGTAGTAAATCTCATAACAATAATGCGATATTATAAAAGTAAGGAAACTTCATAACAGTGTAACAAATATTCTGTGGTATAAACTTCGCATGTTAACTCGGAAACAGTAGATAACTCCGCCCGAGAGGACAGGTAAAACAGAAGAAAATGAACAAGTGGGACATGAAGGGTTACCCTCATCTTTATACGAGAAATATTAAACAGTTATGACAGAGTCAAAACTATAGCATGTTCACTACCAATGTCTGCAGGTAAAACAAGCCGAATGGCTTAGGATTAAAATATACATGTTAAATAGATCCAGATCTAAATAATCAAAGCTCAGTGTGCTGTGCTCCCGACGTTGGTGTTCTGCCTGAGCACGGCAAGAAAACCCGAGCTTTCGCCAGAGAGAACCCTGGACCGTGCAGGGATCGAACCGAAATGAAATATACACAGTCATCCCTGTTCAAGGGAAGAGGGTTTCAGGCATGGTCTCGAATGAAGTAAATATGGAGAAGGCCGTCAGTATTGTCGCATACCTGTTAAGGGCAGCCGGCAATATGTAAGGACTCACTTGCTTCAATAAGCGACGATAGCCATTACCTGAAACTTCAACCAATAAACGAGTTAGAATCCAAGAATGAAATGAGAGAACTGTAATAGACTGCAAAATAAAAAAAACTAACACAGTATATAAACGAGCTAGAAATCGCTGAGATGATGAGACTGTAACCGCTTAGAAATATAAGTACAACATTGTAATACCAGCTAAAGATCATTGTAGCGTCGTAAGCCATAACCAGACGCATACCTGAGTCACCGCATAGCCATGACAGCAGCTGGAAGATGTATGAATACGCACAGGGTTACAGAGCTGCAGCAATTTCATTCCATGCCCAAATGGAAAACTAGACTCCGACAGAAAGGGAACCGGCTTTTAAACATGCCATAACTCTTACCGTTTCGTGGCAAGTTGTCATCCTTTGATCTGCCATAATCCCTGATGACCGTCCGATAGCCGGTGGGCATTGGAAACCCTTTGGCGCGAAATCAACACTACCGAGGTGCCAGACCGTAAAAGCTTCGAACTCCGGGCGCACATGGCCAAACACCATCACACCATCCATCATACCAAATGGACGACGCTGAGTGAGACATCTGGTGTCCGAAGCAAAAGCCGGACGGGTGTATTAAACACAGGTAACTTCGGGATAAGGAAATCCGGACGGGTAGCTGTTGCCATTAACGTTAATTGAACTCTGTGCAATGTATATGAACTGAAGGTATTCAAAGTGGCGGAGACATTTAAAAAGGGTTTGTTTCAAAGAGCGCCATTTGTAATCTTATAACCTTCGACAAGAAATATCTCATGCATTGTTATCATGGGAACGTGAAATTGTATACATGCCCATGTGTGTGAGGAATCAACCTTAATTCATACCCCTACAATGTATGTACACGAATTATTACATAGAAGTTTGAACAGTCCGCTGTATGGTAATTATATGTTTGTTACCTTATTATTATCAAAGTAACGTTGACACCCATGTTTTATTATCAAGGTAAAGATTGCCATGTAATGATTTTTTTTTTTTAAAATTTTACTAAGTATGAGAGTGTGACACCTTTCCAATGAAAAAAACATGTACTAACAAATATAGTCCTTGAGTTTTAACTTTAAAAATAAATATTTTTATTTTAAAATTAACATAAAAATTAAAATAATTTTATAATTCCTAAGAGTATAAGGATAAAAAACATGTGACGCAGAAATTATCAAAATTGTTATTTCTACAACAAAATTACCTTTTTAGGAAAATACTTTTTTAAAAATAAATAAGAAATATAATGAGATAATGCCGCCTGTCCTTCTCATCATGAAAGAAGTTAACGAAATTAAATAAAAATAAATCATTGTTACAACTTACCACATGTTATTTTTCTCTCATCATAATATTGAATATAATGAACCAGATACTCGCTCTAAATAAAAAGAACACTATTTTAAATACATGTCACCTTCTCCTATATTAATAAAAGAATAATATGTTTAGGTAATATTTCCTGCAATAATTGTTTTCCTCTTCTTATGATTATTTACTTTACCTGAAAGAACCAATAGCGGAATAGTGAAATGCGTTGATCCTGAAGAAGCTAATTCCATTTACATGGTCATCCAATATTTAATTTCTCTCTATTGATTGTTTAATTGGGAGGAAGAAGATTAGGAATAACCTCATGGAACTTCTATATTTTAACTTTCCAAAATATAATAATACTGAGGTTTATTATTATAATAATGTGTATTATTATAAAAATAAAGTTGTGGTTTTAAATAAATAAGGTTTAGGTTAAATTTATATAATATTAAAGTATTTTAGAAAAAGAAAAATCAATTGATTTGTTAGATAAATTATATATCTAAATAAGGGAAATTTGTTATGATTATATGGTGAATAAATTTTTTATTTTTTATATTCATATAAAAATATTTTTATGTTGAGTCAAAAGGGCAGTTTAATTGATATCTCTCATGTTATGAAATATTATGTGAACCATGAAATTTTAGGATTAAAATCTTTATGGGTCAAGCAAATTAAAAGAAGGATTTTTTGGTTGAAGGAAATAAAAAAAGTGAAAAGGATGTTATTCATATTCTATATATAAAAATAACTTTTAATATTTTTATTTCTCTCAATTATAAAAATGATATTCAGAATTTTATAATTGAGACAATATTTAGATTGTTTTCGCTAAAGCATATGCTATTGAGTTTGATTCTAAATTCATGGAAATAAAAAGATAATCTCATTTTCTTTTAAATTAATATTCCTTTGAAATTTCCAATATCAATTGAAAATTTGTGCCATTATATGTCAAACACACAAGAATAATGGGCAACCAAATAAGATAATTGTGAGTTTCAATTATTATTGACAATATATACATTTTTAATACATTGTTATGACCATTGGTTTTGATATACCAACTAGTCTCTTGGACTCCAATGACCTTTCACATTTCACACCATAACCCTTAGTGGATTAGGTGTCCAACATTCCCCCACTTAATCTGAAGGGTTATATATGATTTCAGGAAGAGAATTACTGCTATCTCTTTCTCTTTGCTTCAATTTGTTGTTGTTGTCCACTAGCTCTTCAAATTGTTGTTCTTCTCTTTGAAGTTGTAAGATTCTTACTCTTACATTTTCTATTACACTTATTCTTGCTCATGTTGCCTCCCTTTCATCCTTACCCTCTTTCATGATTATCTCTTTTTGCATTGGATCCTAGCTTTCCAATATTCTTTCCAGCAATTGAACATCTATGTTCCATGGATTAAACTTTTCCATAGCATCCTCTTCTACTGTCTTTACTTGGCTACTCATCTGTGCCAAACTTCCTCCAGCATCTGCAGCTAAACCTGCACTCACAAAAAAATATTAAAATAAAAAACATAAGGTCTTTGTGCCTCTTCTTCCTGTGGCAACACATTAATATGCTGCCCCAATTTCTCCTCTTCTATCGGCACATCAGTATGCTGGTTTGAATTCTCAAAAGAATTCATGAGACTGTCAGTTATTCTCTCGTTTGCACCATCTGCTTCAATTGTTTCTTCCTGCTCTTGTCCATTGTAGTGAACTCCTTCCTCTATAGTCATACTGTCATACTCTAAATTTCCCAGGAAATACTCCAACAATTCAATTTCTCTGTGAGCCTTCATAAGTGTTTCATCACCACTTATGATTCCTGCATTTATACTTAAATTATTAATTCGAAAATTATAGAGTTCAACATTCTCAATTGTTACTTCACATATGAATTCTTCAGACTGAATCTCTTCTCCTTCTTTCACATGAAATTGTTCTTATCTTGTAACAACTTCAAAAATCAATGTCTTACTAAAGTATTTCTGTTGTTCCAAGTCCCCTACATGAATTAGAAATATTTTTATGGTCTTCTCTTCAGCCTCTTCAAGCCCTCCACCTGGTTTCTTGATAACCTTCTCCACTTCTTTCTTTTGGCCATCATCGTGAGTCAAACTTCCTCTGCTTCCAGTCCTTGCAATATGCTGAAAAGTAAAACTTTTCCCCAACTGTGTACAGGCATTTATATGATACCTATCTATCTCACCTTCTTTCAGAATATAATTTAGATTATGCCTGTCTTCTTCCTCCTTTATGAAAATATCAGCAAATTGTCCTTCTTTACATGTTTCACCTGTAAACATACACAAATTATCAGATTTAAAATCACGTGACCTTTTGGTCTCACTTGAAGTTTCAGTCTTCAAGTCTTCATCTTCACCCATAACTTCACCATGTTCTACTTCACAAATGGAAACTTCCATTTCCAACTCAGCTTCTCTGAGTTTTTCAACCAGCCACTTCACTTGCCTCTCTTATAGTCTTCTCTGTAACTTAGACCACTTCAGTAGCTTTTTATTCAAGACCCAATGTAGTCTTTGGTTGTCCTCAAGTATCATCCTTAATATTTCAAGTTGTTCCTTTATCTCAACAATCTCCTTGTCAAGGTCCTCTTGACTCATTCTCTTGTCATTTGTCTTATCATCCTCTTTCTTCACTTTGTTCATTTTCTCTGAATCGCTACAATGACTATCAATAGTCATCTTCTTCTCCATATCTATGAGTTCTTCACTCACTATGAGCCACACAATTCTCTGCAACAGCAAGTCCTCCTTGTTGCATGATACCTCACTAAGCTTCTCTCCCTGAGCTCACTCTTTTGTCATCTCTCTAGTTCTCTCCTCTAGAACCATCTCAGCACTCCAGGCTCTAGATTTCAACTCAACTACACTTTTGAGAACAGAATTGTCCTCTTGTATTCCAAACACAAATGAAATACAAGGTTCTTCCACTCTCTCTCAGAAACCTTTATTGGCTTCATTCATCACTGCTCTTCAGGCTATGATCTTCTTGCTAAGATGCTTCACTAAATTTTGTTACCTGCATATCAATGTTATTCAAACCAAAGATCATTCCCAAACTTTCAAAAGCTTGCTTCTCAACATCCTTCTGAGAACACCCTTATCCTCTCTGTCCAACCTTTAATTGGATTCATTAGGTTCACCGCCACTTTTCATTCACTTTGTTCTTTAAAACACATACAACTTTCCTTATCTATCTACTTCTATCAATCTTTACTCTATCTTAAACCTAAAAAACTCAAACTAGAGTTAAATAAAACAATACCTACATGGATTCACAAGCAGTCTCCATCCATTCTTCTCGTTTGAGTGAACCTCCACTTTCCTCAAGAAAACAAACATCATTGTGCTTTTCTTATGCTTCTGCAATATCTTCGTAAGAATATCATTTACTCTCATCTTATGTCATGACTTCTACTTATCAGATTCAAATAACCTGATCTCCTCTTTCTTTTGCAATCACACATATATTCTACACAATTCTGTTTTAACTAAAAGGAGCTTTAATTAGCTCTGATACCACTTTGACGCAAGAAAATCCTGCGATACCCACAGTCTACATATAAAATGCATAATCTCATTAATCCCAGGAATTACAATGACCTGCCTGGTCAAACCTTCATAAGTTAAGGCTCAAGGCCCCTTAACTAAATCTTAGCGAAATGATTTGTTAACTAACCCAGTTTGTCCCTTAATCAATCCTTTCATTGGGATTCTATACTCCACCTTCATTAAACTTTGATTAATCTTAATGCCCACACATATAACCAACCCCCACACTTTACTTTGGTTATATTTGGACTTACCCATAAAACCTTCTTATTGCCTTACTTCTATTATAAACCTTATATAATAGAAATCTTTCACAAACATACGTGAACTTACGTCTTATCACATTTCCTCACCTCTGCAAATTTATCAATGCATACCTTTATCGCTATCACGGGATTCAAAGACTCTTAACAACTTGGCATTCGAGACTTTGGATCTGTGATATATGATTTCCCTGTCCATCATTGATTTCATCCACCAGATGAACGACTGTCACAATATCGCATCCCACTGACCTGTGACTCCATCGCCTCTCGCATGTGATATGCAATAACACAACCGGACATCAAATAACATGAACACACACCTATAATCTTCTAGGGTCCAGCTTCAATCTCGACCGTTGATCTTACCTTCAATCCGAAAGCTGATATTTCCCGTAGATAAAAGCTAATTCGATCCAATGGTCTGTAGTGATATCACATTGGAAACTTGCATGACATTTAACTGCCTCACGAAGCTGATATGAATTATAAGTCTACTGCACTAAAAATTGTCACCTTGACATTCTGCTATCTGTGTGAGTCCATTACCACTCATACGTTCCTCCTTTGCAAGTTTAAAGCCTCAATTCTTTATATCAAGCCTTGAAAGTAAGAGAAAAGCCCTAAAAATCTCTAAAACTCTGGTTCCGCAATTTCTCTTTACATTACCTGCGGTCCCCCACCTAACGGCCATGTCCCCTGTGCACCTGACTGCTCTGTCCTTGTGTTATGGGTGCGGACCCCTATAAAAGTTAAAAAGGCACGAGTACATTCTAAAAAACTCACTTTTAGTGATTTCTATAAGCTTCTGGAAGAAATCTTGAGGTGGCAAGTTCGCTCTCTTAGGGTTCATGTACTCCATACCTTAAGGAGCTAACCCCTTGATGTGAGGAGCTTATCCCTTTGAAGGAGGATTCTATCCCTTCATAGATGGACCTGTAACCTCCTCCTCTACACTATAAAATGAAGCATTGGGCTGGTTACTTGAGAGGTTGGAAGCTGAATATTTTTGAGGTGAAATGCTGTTGGAACTTAGTCTTCTTTAGTTGATCTTTTATGAGGATAGATTACATACCTCTAAGATCTCATTTGGAAGAGTGCAAGGCTTGTCAAAGTAAAGGAATTTCCTGTTTCCGATCCCAGGATGAGCTTGTTCAACACCAAAGCTGAAAAGGTTGTAAGGTTCTTCTACTTCAAAGTTAATAAAAATAAATTTGTTTTTCTCAATAAGTTGTTCATTTATGGTTTATTTTATGGATTCCTTGATCACCATAATAGACATGATTTATGATATTTACTATGCAGGTGCTATTTAATGTGTGCTTGTTTTTTATTAGAGGTCCTTGAAGATAACTCTTTTGGACGATTGAGGGATAACTACAACAAAAAAGAATTGGATCTAAGGTAGGATCTTAACACCTTTATGGCATTTACTTATAAATCTCATATGTCTAGAGAAAGATAGGTTTGTTTCTCCATTTGTTGCTAGACTATCTTCTAATACTAGGGAGATCGGCCTTGTCCGCAAGATCGATTTATCCGGCCAAAAAATTGGCAACTCTGCTGTGGAAGGATTTTATTTTGGTTTTCCTTTGTTTTGACTTGAGAAAAGTGTTTTCATTTCTTGTTTTTAATTGATGTATACTGGCTTGGGTAGTTTTTAAATCTGGTAGTATTTTTTGATTTTTTTTTAAGTTTTCAGGGGACCGCACTTTCTTTTTACAGACAGTGTGGGCATGTTCGCACTTTTCATTTAGTAAACAGAGTGGGACCGCACCTGTTACTTCTGGAGCCTGCGGACCCTATAAATTGTTTTGAGAAACCTAAAATAGCTTTTTACAGCTAGGTTTAGGTTTGATTTAGAAGTTTTATTGTCTACCCAAATCTGTATTTTTCCTATAAAAAACCTCTTGTGAGTGAGTTCCGATAGTAATTTTGTTTTAGATGATTTTCTAGAAGTTTTGCATGCTTGCAGTGGTTTTCTCTTGGTCTCTATAGTGACTCAAAGATCAGAAGCTTAAGAAACCTTAGATCACCCTGGTGTCTTTTCGTCTCCTTGATGAGTCTGACTTCGTTGTTAAATCTATCCTTTGTGAGAAATAGATTCAGTTTTCTTGTTGCAAATCTTTGAACAAACTTTGTTATAAGTTCTGAATTTCATTTTTACAAAAGAAAACATATCTGGATGTTTTTTGATTGGCTTGTTATTCTTAACAAATGAATCCTTAGTTTACTGAACAACTAAGTAAAATTTACTCTAAAATAATTGAAGCTTTTATTTAAATAAAATTTTTAAAACTTTTTTAGATCTCAAAATTAGTTTTTGTAGTTTTGAGTGCTTTTCTAGAACTTGTAGATCTCTTTTGAAAGGAAAATTGTTTTCGTTGTAGTTTCGAGTTTTGAAAAGTGAAAGGGATTTATTGTGAGCATTAATTATTTTTTTTTTTCCAGGGAAAAAATCACGACTTTTTATTAAGGCAATAAAAAGTTTTACAAGCTATTGTAACATATTCCACCATCTTTGGCTCATAAGACTGCTGCTCTGCTCAACATTTAAGGAGTTGTTCTGCTGTTCTGCTCAACAATTAAGGAGCTGTTCTGTTGTTCTGTGAGACACAGAACCTTTACAATCAACCTCCCAAAAACGAAGGTGCTATATCAACTGTGTATCGTAAATGTGAAAACAAAAAATACTGGGGCCTCCTTTTATAAGCAGGAAAACAGCCCCCCATAACAAAAAACTAAAATGTCTCATAGCCCGAGGGCAGTTCCAAAACGGATATCAAGGACATACACTGTTTGCTGTGTAAATATAAAACTGCTACTGAAAAACATGGTCACTAAGAAAAAAACAGTGCTGGAAAATACAAGGAAAAAACATATATATTATATAGTGCCGCTGCAAAAACTGTTTTCAAAAAGAAGCTGGACGGCCAAATCATAGAGACTGTGCATAGGGAGGCATATTTGATCTGACTGTATGCCCCTGTCTGAACTCTTCTATGATCCAGTTGCCCATATCCTGTTGTACACCAGCTTTAGATAGCTGGTCTGCTTCTTCATTCTTGTCCCTGTAAATGTGGCAGATAGAAAAAGTGTTAAAAGATGCCTTTAATAATAAAATTTCTTCCACAAGAGTTTTCAATATCTGATTATGACAAGATGCTTTTCCATTGACCCAATTAATGACATTGAGGGAGTCCCCAAAGATCTGTATCTTGTTTATGTTTCTGTGAAGAAGCCAACATAGAAGGTAACGAAGAGCTGATAATTCCGCAAAGTTATTAGTGCCAGAGCCCAGCCCAACAGAAGCTTTTAATGAATGATCAGGATCGATATGAAAGTACAATCCAGCTCCTGCCCTGTTATTTTGTGAGGCTCCATCAAAAAAACCCCAAGGAATGCCTTCTTGTATGGTGATTGGTTTTTGCTTTTGTTTTTGTTCTTTTTGTTCAGGAGGTGGTAATGCAGAATAAATGGCCGCAATGTTAGTGGCAGTGACGAAAGAAGGAGTATCCTTGTCTTGAAAAGTGCTTTTATTCCTGGCAAGCCATATTCCCCAGCAGTATATGAGTGGCAAGTTTCTTAGGTTTCCATCAGGGAATTCTTGCCACCAATTTCTCCAAGCTGACTCCAAAGAATCGAGGCCCCATCTAGCATTTACCTTAAGCAGCGCAGTAGCTTCCTCCCAAATCTGTCTAGAGATAGCACAAGATATGAAGAGGTGGTTTATGGATTCTTCCTCCGACTTGCACAGTGGGCATCTACCAGGCCCAACAAAGAATCTTAACTGTAGAATTTCCCAAGTTGGGATCTTCCTTTTTAAGATACACCAAAGAAATAGTCTGGCCTTGGCTGGGCTTTTGAGTTTCCACAAATTTTTGGCCCACCACTCCGGGATGCCCCAGCCTTTTTTTCCCATCAAGAAAAGGTATCCATCTTTAGGCGAGTAATCCCCATTTTTGCTCTGGGCCCACAACAGGCTATCAGGTTCTTCTTTTATCCTGACATTAGAACGTTGAAGTTCTTTTATAAAGACCTCCCATTCAGCCTTCCACCTGATATTGATTCCCATCTCGACATCATCCTTCCAGGCCTGACCCCAGATTGAAGCTTGTCCCACCTTCTCCACTTGATTTAGAGATGTAATACCTTTGTTATCCAGATGTCTGAGGAGTCCAGGTGAGAGGGCATAATCTTCATTGCATCCTACCCAAGGGTCTCTGCCAATCCTGATTTGTCTACCGTCACCGACTTTCCAAGCTAAACCTTGTTCGATCACGAAGAAAGCTTCCACCGTGGCCTTCCAAATGGCAAAAACGTTTTTTATCTTCTTGTTTTGACTCCGGATCCAATCCTCCAGGGGAATAGGGTCGATGTATTTCCTTTTCACCACTTTTGTCCATAAATTTTCCATGGTTATTAGCCTCCATCCCGATTTTGCAGCTAAAGATAGACTGAAATCTGGGAGTCTTTTAATGCCCCATCCACCCCATTCTTTTGGTCTGGCCACTTTGTCCCAAGATACCCAAGGCAGAACAAAAGATTCCTTAGTGCCGGCCCACAGAAATCTGCTACATATTTTCCTGATTTTCTCCATCACTCCTTTGGGGATCCAAGTCAGGGCTGCCCAATATACCGGAATAGCTAGGAGAACAGATTTTATAAGAGTCAGCCTCCCAGCTCTGGAAAGCCACCTGAAGCTCCAATGTGATATTCTAGCTTCAATTTTGGCTATGAGCCAGTTCCAATCCTCATTTTTGTAGCCTACAGGCTTTAGCCAAAAGCCCAAGTATTTGAAAGGAGTATCCAAAGGCTGAATAGGGAAGGGGAATAAATTAGCCAGACTGTTCCTTTCCCTTCTTTCAAATGCTGCAACACAAACTTGAGACTTCCCTGAATTAATCTGCATTCCAGTGGCTTTAAGGAAGAGATCAAATATACATTTTAATTCCTTCAGTTCATCAGCGGAGCCATTAGTGAAAATCAAAATATCATCAACAAAAAGGAGATGTGTGATGAAGAGATTGATTGCTACCTCTATACCTTTTACCTTACCCGTCCTTCTGGCTTTATGGATTAGTCTACTTAGACCTTCTGCCACAAGAAGGAACAGAAGGGGAGATAATGGGCACCCCTGCCTTAATCCCCTCTGACTGTTGAAAAAAGAGGAGGCCGCACCGTTAACCAGAACAGCAAAACTGACATTTGTGATGCACCCCATAACCCAACTAACAAAGGAATAGTTGAAGCCGAGATGTGTAAGCAACATCCGCAAATATAGCCAGCTGATCCGGTCATATGCTTTAGATAAATCAATTTTGAGCACAGCACCCTTCTTATTCTTCAGCCGAATACTATGAATAACCTCCTGGGCAACCCCGATGGCTTCATGAATTTGTCTTCCATCCAGAAAACCAAATTGTTCCATCGAAATGTTTTGTGATAGAATTGGTGCAATTCTGAGAGCAATAACCTTTGCAATAATCTTATAGATGCAATTACACAAGGATATTGGCCTGAAGTCTTCGAAACTATCCGGATCATCCTTTTTTGGAATAAGAGCTATGAAAGTAGAATTGAAGGGTCTATAGATTTCTCCTTTCTGTCTTGACTCTTCAACTACTTCAGTTATTTCTGTTCCCAATTGTTCAAAAAAATGAAGGAACAACTCTATAGTCCAGCCATCTGGGCCTGGGCTCTTGTCTTTGCCCATGAGTTTCATAGCTGCTTCCACCTCCTCCTTTGAGACCGGGGAGGACAGTTCTTCTGACTCATCTTCCTCTATGAACCTAGGAAAGCTTTGGGCCGTTTGAATGACTTCTGCTATCGTAGCCTCCCCAGAATCAGAGAAAATGTTCTGAAAGTGTCTTTTCCCTAGCCCAGAAAGCTCTGTGAAGGAATTGACCATCCTCCCTTCTTCATTTTTAAGGCGCCATATAGTATTTGCAGCTTTCCTACCTTTAGCAAAGTTATGAAAAAACTTAGTATTCTCATCCCCCGACTTTATCCAGACAGCCCTGCTTTTTATCCTCCATTCTTCTTCCTTATCCAGTAGGATTTTATTTTGTTGTTTCTCCAAATGGAGGATTCTGTCTTTGGTTGACTGGGAGGAGTAACCATCAACCTCCATACTTTCCAACTGCTTCAGTTCCTCCCTAATATTTCCCAGCTCCTCACTTTGTTTCAGCTTTTTTTCATGAGCATTAATTATTAGTATCATTTTCAGTTCTTATTTAAAAAGAAAAAAAGATTTTCTTTTCATTTCCATGTTGAAAGAAAGAATTGTTTCTTTAAAGAATTGCATTCTCCAACTCTTTCTTTTAGCTAGAATTTCATTGAAAGAGAAATGAATTGCCTATCATTTTAGGTGCATTTTTAAGTGTTTGGAGTCGAGTCTTCACACCATCAAAGTTTAGTTCCAATACCTATTGACTTAAGGAACAACCCATAAAAGCAATGCTTAATTGAAATTGATCTAGTAATCTCTTTTATTGGGTAAAAGCCATGGAAGAAGAAATGACCCAAATTGAGAAGAACAAGACATGGGAGCTGGTACCTCGTCCATAGGACAAAAACATAATAGGAACCAAATGGGTGTTCAAAAATAAAATGAATGAGGAAGGATAGGTTATCAGAAATAAGGCAAGACTTGTCTAAAAAGGCTATTCACAAATTGAAAGGAATTGACTTCGAAGAGACATTTGCACGAGTGGCCTGTATGGAAGCAATCAGGATGTTCTTGGCATTTGCTTGCTCAAAAGGATTCAAAATCTATCAAATGGACGTGAAATCAGAATTTCTAAATGGGGAACTCAAGGAGGAAGTCTACATGGAGCAGCCAGATGGTTTTGATCTAACAGCAGGAAAGGACTTAGTTTGTAAGTTGAAAAAGGCTTTATATGGGTTGAAACAAGCTCCTAGAGGTTGGTATGCAAGACTGGATCACTATCTACAACATCAAGGTTTCAAAAAGGGAGAGACTGGAAGCAATCTATACATAAAGACAGATCAAGGTAAGTTACTAGTTGCTCTTATTTATGTCGATGATATGATTTTTGCTAGTAATAATGATGAAATGAGCCATGAATTTTCTCAAAACATGTCAAATAGTTTGAGATGTCAATGATAGGAGAGCTGTCCCACTTCCTTAGACTTCAAATATCTCAAACTAGAGCAGGATTGTGTATATCTCAAACCAAATATCTAAAAGACATGCTCAAAAAATATGGAATGGAGGATTGTGCACCCATGAGCACACCTATGACCACAAACTGCAAACTGAGCAAAGATGATGACTCCCCTCTAGTATATGCAACTCATTACAAGTCAATGATTAGAGCCCTTATATACTTAACAGCTACACGACCAGACATAATGCAAGCAGCAGGAATGGTGGGAAGATTTCAATCTGCTCCCAAACAATCCCATTTATTAGATGTAAAAATAATTGTTAGATATCTGAAGGGAACTCCTGATTTTGGTCTTTGGTACCCAAAGGACTCAACACTGACTGTAACTACATACACTGATGTTGATTTGGCTGGAAGTATAGATGATCTGAAAATCACCAGTGGAAATGCATTCTTCCTAGGAGACTGTTTGGTATCTTGGCTCAGCAAAAAATAGTCATCCATATCATTATCCACAACCGAAGCTGAGTATTGTTGTAGTAGACTGTTGTTCTCAAATACTCTGGATGAAGGAAGCTCTCAGCAAAAATCCAGTCTCAGCAAAAATTCAGTGATGCACTTAAGAAATAAATACATACCAAACAAGTATCATTTCCTTCGTGAGAAAGTAGCTGAACAAAACATCGTCCTAGCATATATTCACAGATAGCTAATAGCTAATAGCTAATATTAGCAGATAGCTAATATTTTCACAAAACCTCTTCCTCGAGAATCATTCAAACATCTGCGTCAAAAGATGGGGGTCATTTCTTTATCATCACTTAAGTTCATTCATAAAGATGTAGCAGGACAGGGGGGGTAGTTTGACAGGGGGAGTCTGTATGCATTCCTTTGCCATTGATGTCAAAGGGGGAGAGAGCGGAAGAATATTGCCATCAATAATAAAGGGGGAGATTGTTGGACACGCATTGTCATTGATGTCAATATGGAAATATTCAAGGAGTAGACAGAGCCACCAGATGGAGATGAGAGGAGCAGATAGAGAAGAGAATGCCCAAAAGGAAGATAAAAATGAAGATGCAACCCTCAACCAAATCATGAGCAGGTTATCATGCCTTAGCTATCTAGAGTTTGGTGATTTTGATTTGCTTGTGTGCATGTATCCACGCTACAACATATTGTGCATATAGGCCACATGAGACTGTGGCTATTTCATATAAATAGCGGGATCCATAGGTTTCCCAACAATGACTCCACGAGGCACATAGTGCTGGTTGGGTAGATAATAAAAAGGGAAAGAATTAGCACCACACAGAGCCAAAGAAGAGGAGCACACAGAGCCATTGGAGCCATAGAGGAAGTAGACAACATTATGAGGAGCTATCGGAGGAGCAGTGGATGCGTTTAACAACAAACAAACATGAGCCGTCAGATTTCCAGTGAAACGATCTGACGGCTAATGGACGATGAAGATGCATTCAGGTTAACGAGTGGGAGGGCCATACTAAAAGGCGGTAAGTGGCTTCCCCACACCGCTCACGGGAAAAGGTGGCTTACGTATGAGATGGCGCAATCATGTAATAAAGCACCGCGTGGCAAATGGGACAAAGGGGAAATAGCTTTCCCCGTGGGCTATCGTGTGCACAAGTTCGTGTAGCGAGAGCTGGGAATGCCGTCGGATCTCGATCCGATGATTGAACTTTGCAGGTTCAATCGCACGGGTTTTTGATTGATGTGACAGGAGAACAACGAAGTAGTTTAATGTTGTTGGATCGCCTGATGAATGATCGGATGACAGGTTTATCTTCACGTTTTTTTTTACTGATATGACGTGGCATGTGGGACCTCTATATGGCTATAGCCTCATTTATATGGTTTCCATGAAGTAATAAGTTTGTGAATAATGATTGGAAAAATGAACGCTGTTACGGTGTAACATGTAACAATGATTTCTCTGTGTTTTTTCCCTTCGGAATTCTCTTATGAAATTACGTATCCATGGAGTATCAATGAACTCGAATAGCTCATAGGAAGCCACAATGACTGTGGAGGGAAACCAAAGGATCAAGCGAGGCAGAGGAATCTATAGTGACCAAAGAGGAAGCCAAAAAGGTGGTGGAAAGTGGAAACGATCAGTCAGAGGTGCTTGAAACTCATGAAAACAGTAAAACAAGGTGAAGTAAAAAAAAAAAGGGTATGCATAATCTGTATAAGAGGAAGTCCAAGAACAGGCAAGAGGTAGGAGAGATCAGAGAAGCAGGAGAACTAGAGAAAGGCAGAAGCTCAGCAGGGTTGGGTGGAGAAAACTGCAGCAAAACAGTTAATACTAAGATTGGGTTGGAGCCTCAGAACTGAATAGGACTAAAGTCATTAGGGGTTGGTGCTCCTATGTGTAGAACCACTGCTAAACAAAGTTGGTGCTATGGAGGTTGGAGCCTCACTGAAGTCCAAGTTCGAGCTTGGCAACTATTCACAGATAGATATATACTTATATTGCTTTTATTTCATTATATTGTCTTGAGTTTTAATAAAAGCATTTATTCCAACTATTGGTTTGTGTGTTCTGTGTATACATATACATATCTATATATGCTTTGGCAATCACTAGAATAATTTTTTTTGATAAGAAATACTTATTCACGCCCCCTCTCAGTATTTCCAACAATTGGTATCAGAGCAGGCTTCTTCATACTAGCCTAACAGCTTGAAGAAGGATCCACAGCCATGATGAGAAACCATGAAGCATCAGAAGACCTCCTTTGTTCGATGGCACTAAATTTGGTTTCTGGAAGAAAAGAATGAATTACTACTTAATGTCCCTTGGACCTAAAGTCTAGAATTTTGTTCAAAAATGAATACAAAACTACTTCCACTCTTCCAACAGACCAAGACGAGATGAAAGCCTACATCACAAACGCAAAGGCCATGAACTCCATCACTAGTGAATCACTAATTTTGAGTTTACAAAAATCATGCATTGTACCTCGGCCAAAGAAATGTGGGAGAATCTAATTGGCTTGAATGATGGAGGCTCAAAAGTCAAAAAGGCAAAGCTTCAAACTCACAGAAGACAATTTGAACGTTTGAGGATGGAAGATGAAGAAGATATTGCAGCATACCTCCTCCAAGTAGCTGAAGTGGTAAACTCCCTGAAAGGATTGGAAGAAAAAGTTGAAGAAAGTACCATTGTTCAAAAGGTATTAAGGTCTCTTGCAAACAGGTTTGACGCCAAAATAAGTGCTATAGAAGAAACAAAGGATCTAGATACCCTCGAAATGGATGAAATCCATGGAATTCTCACTACCTATGAAATGAGGAAAGGTGGCTCAAGTTCCAAAGATGCAGAATTCAAGGCCTCAAGGTCAAGGAAGGGGAAAGAAAGGAATGACAGTAGTGATGAGTCAGATATGGAATCCGAATTCGCTCGATTTATATGAAAGTTTAAGAAAGGATCTAAGCTTAAAGGCAAGTATCCTCTTATCTGTTTTAGATGTGGTAAAATGGGTCATTATGCAGCAAAGTGTCCTCATAAACATTACAGCGATGATGAAGGAAATTCTAAAAGAATGGCACATAAAAAGAAAGGGATCAATAAGAAGAACTTCTTCTCCAAACAAGATGAGTCTGATGAGGATGATTTTATGGTCATCAAAAGGAAATCAGATGAGGAAAGCGATCATGATGATAGCCAAGAAGCATTATTCATGGCACTCGTGGATGACGATGACTCAGGGCTGGAAGGAAATGTAGATGAACTGTTAATAAGCACCATTGAAGAAAATGAGAAACTACGGAACAAAATCATTTCTCTCAAAGTGGAAAATGAGGAAATAAGGAGAGAAGATCTCTTGGAAGTAAAGCTTAAGAAAAAGGAAGAGACTTGTGAAGAGCACGAGACCGAAATAGTGTCTTTGAGAAAGGAGTTGGAGAAAATTAGAAAGGGCTATAAAAGCTCTCAAATACTTGAGACTATTCTGGAAAATCAAAAACCTCAACATGACAAGTCTGTAATAGGTTTCAAAGGATAATCCTCAAGCACTAAGAATAATGCGAAAAGCTATGCCGATGCACTTTTCGACAATCCAAAAGATGAAAATTGCACCCTAGATCTAAAGAATGAAGAGAGAATTACTCCAAAGAAGAATGTGGAGTCAAATCATGGACACTATAGCAAATACAAACCTATACTCCACCAAGGGCCCATTGCAAATCCAAAGAATGAGGGAGGAGTAATTCCCAGGAAGAAAATCGACTCAAATCGCGGTTGCTTCAACAAGTACAAAACCATCTTTCTTGGACTTTTCTTTCACCGTAAAAACTTTGGTCATCAAGCCAGACATTGTATGGCTGCAGAAGTGAAAAGACAAAGCTAAAGGATAGAATAATCAACTCATATGCCCCCAAAAGGTAGGGACAAATCAAAACCTTTAATTCATTTGATCCCTTGACCAAATTTGCTCTGATTTCCTCTTTCTGCTATAATAATGGACACCATGAACAAGATCGCCCACTCAAGGAAGAAAGACGAGTAGCAAGAACTCCAGCATGGACAAATGCGGCCTGGCTCTATATGCTCAAAATAATGGTAACCAATGGTTTATAGATAGTGGGTGCTCCAGACACGTGACAAGAGTCAGAAGGAAGTTTGTCTCACTGAGAAAAAAGGAAGGGAATGTGTCCTTTGGAAGCAGATCTGGCAGAATTGCAGGAAAAGGAATAGTTACTATGACCAATGGAAAAGGAAAAGCTCAAGATGCTCTGCTGGTTGATGGACTCAAACACAACCTCTTGGGTGTCAGCCAAATCTGTGATCAAGGACATAAGGTTGTTTTCAGCACCAAAGACTATGAAATAAGGAACTCTGCGTCAGGGAAAGTTGTGGAAAAAGGGGTGAGGACACCAGACAACATTTACATTCTGAACAAGATTCAAGAAAATAAATGCTACCTGAGTCAGATAGATGAGAGTTGGCTGTGGCACAAGTGACTTGGACATACAAGCTTCGAAAATCTGATCAATATCAGCAAGATCAAAACTGTACGAGACATCCCAAGGCTGTTCGAACCAAATCAAGCAGTATGTGGTCTATGCCAACATGGAAAGCAGGCTAGAATCAGCCACAAGACAAACGAACACTCAACATCGAACCCCTTAGAGATCATCCATGCTGATGTATGTGGGCCGACTAGAAATCAAGGAATCAAAGGAGAAGGGTACTTTGTGTTATTTTTTTGATGATTATACTAGAATGATGTGGATATATTTCATAAAGTATAAATCTAAAACTTTTGACAGTTTCATGAATCTAAAATCCCTTATAGAAAATGAAAAAGATTCAAAAATTAAGTGGCTCAGAACAGACAAAGGAGTAGAATTCACATCAAACGCATTTAGTGAGTTCTGTAATATTTGTGGAATTACAAGGGAGTTCTCAGCTGCCAGAACACCTCAACAAAATGGGGTAGTTGAAAGAAGAAAGAACAGTCCAGGAAATGGCAAGAACTATGCTATTAGCAGCAGACTTACAGCCTAGATTTTGGAGAGAAGCAGTAGGGACAATTGTCTACACACTGAATCAAACTCAATTAAGACCAAATTGTGATAAAACTCCTTATGAGATATGGAAAGGAAGACCTGCTTCGGTGAAGTACCTCAAGATCTTTGGAAGCAAGTGCTTCATAAAAATAAACGATGGTTCACCGGGAAAGTTTGATTCTCGAGTTGATGAAGGGATATTTCTTGGATACTCTACACGGAGCAAGGCTTACAAGTGCTACAATTATCAACTGAAGAAAATAGTGGAAAGCATTGATGTAAAGGTTGATGAAGATCTTCTAGTAAAGGAGATTGAAGAACATGAAGATGACTCTCTCAATGAAGAAGAAGAACCTAAAGAAGAAGAAATAGATGAGGAAGAAGAAGAAGAAGAAGAGGAATGAGAACCACCTAATATCCCTTCTAAGACGAAGTATGTCGAAAGACACCATATAGAAGAGCACACCATTGGTGATAAAGATGAAGGTGTGCAGACCCGAAGAAGGATAACAATTGAACCAAGAGAAAATTCATTGCCCTCCTATCTATGATAGAACCAGAAACATTTGCAGAAGCAAGTAAGGATCCTCATTGGGTAAAAGCCATGGAAGAAGAAATGACCCAAATTGAGAAGAACAAGACATGGGAGCCGGTACCTCGTCCAAAGGACAAAAACATAATAGGAACCAAATGGGTGTCCAACAATAAAATGAATGAGGAAGGACAGGTTATCAGAAATAAGGCAAGACTTGTCTGCAAAGGCTATTCACAAATTGAAGGAATTGACTTTGAAGAGACATTTGCACGAGTGGCCCGTATGGAAGATATCAGGATGTTCTTGGCATTTTCTTGCTCAAAAGGATTCAAAATCTATCAAATGGACGTGAAATCAGCATTTCTAAATGGGGAAGTCAAGGAGGAAGTCTACATGGAGCAGTGAGAAGGATTGATCTAACAACAGGAAATGACTTAGTTTGTAAGTTGAAAAAGGCTTTATATGGGTTGAATCAAGCTCCTAGAGCTTGGTATGCAAGACTAGATCACTATCTACAGCAACAAGGCTTCAAAAAGGGAGTGGCTGGAAGCAATCTGTACATAAAGACAGATCAAGGTAAGTTACTAGTCGCTCTTGTTTATGTCGTTGATCTAATTTTTGCTAGTAATAATGATGAAATGAGCCATGAATTTTCTCAAAACATGTCAAAGGAGTTTGAGATGTCAATGATAGGAGAGCTGTCCCACTTCCTTGGAGTTAAAATATCTCAAACTAGAGCAGAATTGTGTATATCTCAAACCAAATATCTAAAAGACATGATAAAAAAATATGGAATGGAGGATTGTTCACCCATGAGCACACCTATGACCACAAACTCCAAACTGAGCAAAGATGATGACTATCCTCTAGTAGATGCAACTCATTAGAGGTCAATGATTGGAGCCCTTCTATACTTAATAGCTACACGACCAGACATACTGCAAGTAGTAGGAATGGTGGGAAGATTTCAATCTCCTCCCAAACAATCCCATTTATTAGCTGTAAAATGAATTCTCAGATATCTGAAGGGAACTTCTGATTTCGGTCTTTGGTACCCAAAGGACTCAACACTAACTGTAACTGCGTACACTGATGCTGATTGGGCTAGAAGTATAGATGATCGGAAAAACACTAGTGGAAATGCATTCTTCCTAGGAGACTGTTCGGTATCCTAGCTCAGCAAAAAACAATCATCCATATCATTATCCACAACCGAAGCTGAGTATATTACTGCAACAGGCTGTTGTTCTCAGATACTATGGATGAAGGAAGCTCTAAAAGATCTCAACATATGTAAAGATCAACCAATTTCTTTTTATTGTGACAACACGAGTGCTATTAGTCTCAGAAAAAATCCAGTGATGCACTCAAGAACCAAACACATACCAATCAAGTATCATTTCCTTCATGAGCGAGTTGCTGAACAAGACATCGTCCTGGAATATATCAGTACAAAGGAGCAGAGAGCTGATATTTTCACAAAACCTTTTCCTTGAGAAGCATTCAAACATCTGCGTGAAAAGATTGGGGTTATTTATTTATCATCACTCAACTTCATTCATAAATATGCAATAAGACAGGGGGAGCAGTTTGAGAGGGGGAGTCCATATGCATTCCTTTTCCATTGATGTCAAAGGGGGAGATAACAGAAGAATTTTGCCATCAATAACAAAGGGGGAGATTTTTGTACACGCATTGTCATTGATGTCAATATGGAAATATTCAAGTAGTAGACAGAGCCACCAAATGGAGACGAGAGGAGCAGAGAGAGAAGAGAAAGCCCAAGAGGAAGATAAAAATGAAGATTTAGCCCTCAACCAAATTATGATAAGGTCATCATGCCTTATCTATCCAGAGTTGGTTGCTTTTGATTCGCCTATGTGCATGTATCCACGCTGCAACATATTGTGCATATAGGCCACAGGAGACTGTGGCTGTTGCATATAAATAGCGGGATCCATAGGTTTCCCAACAATGACTCCAGAGGGTGCAGAATGATGGTTGGATAGATAATAAAAAGGGAAAGAATTAGCACCACACAGAGCCAAAGAAGAGGAGCACATAGAGCCATCAGAGCCATAGAGCTAGCAGACAAAGTTATCAGGAGCTATCGGAGGAGCAATGGACGCGTTTAACAGCAAACAAACATGAGCCGTCAGATTTCCAACGAAAAGATCTAATGGCTACCGGACAGTGAAGATGCACGCAGGTTAATGAGTAGGAGGGCTGTACTAAAAGGCGGTAAGCGGTTTCCCGTACAGCTCATGGGAAAAGGTGGCTTATGTACGAGATGGTGCGATCCTGTAATAAAGTGCTGCGTGGCAAATGGGACGGTAGGGAAACAACTTTCCCTGCAGGCTATCACGTGTGCAAGTTCGCGGGGCGGCATCTGCGAATGCCATCGAATCTCGATGCGATAATCGAACGGTGCGAGTTCAATCGCACAGGCTTCCGATTAATCTCACAGGAGAATGATGAAGTAGTTTAATGTCACCGGATCACCTGATGATGATCAGATGACAGGTTTATCTTCACGTTTTTTTTCACTGATATGACATGGCATGTGAGACCTCTATATGGCTATAGCCTCATTTATATTGTTTCCGTGAAGTAATAAGTCTGTGAATAATGATTGGAAAAATGAATGTTGTTACGGTATAACGTGTAATAATGATTTCTCTGAGTTTTTTCCCTTTGGACTTCTCTTATGAATTTATGTATCCATGGAGTATCAATGAACTTGAATAGCTCAGAGGAAGCCACAACTACTTTGGAGGGAAACCGAAGGATCAAGGGAGGCATAGAAATCTATAGCGACCAAGGAGGAAGCCAAAAAGGCAGTGGAAAGTGGAAACGATCAGTCAGAGGTGCCTGAAACGCATAAAAACAGAAAAACAAGGTGAAGTAAAAAAAAAGGTATGCATAATCTATAAGAGAGGAAATCGAAGAACAGGCAAGAGGCAGGAAAGACAAGAGAAGCAGGAGAACTAGAGAAAGGCAGAAGCTCAATAGGGTTGGGTGCAGAAAACTACAGCAAAACAGTTGATACTAAGATTGGGTTGGAGCCCAAGAGGTTGGAGCCTCAGAACTGAACAAGACTAAAGTCATTAGGGGTAGGTGCCCCTAAGTGCAGAACCACTGCTAAACGGAGTTGGTGCTCTGGAGGTTGGAGCCTCACTGAAGTCCAAGTTGGAGCTTGGAAACTATTCACAGTTAGATATATACTTATATTGTGTTTATTTCATTATACTGTCTTGAGTTCTAATAAAAGAATTTATTCCAGCTGCTGGTTTCTGTGTTCTATGTATACAATACATATCTATATATGCTTATGCAATCACTAGAATAAAAAAAAAATTGTAAGAAATACTGATTCACCCCCCGTCTCAGTATTTCCAACACATTAGGCATCATAACACTTATATTACCATATCCTTTAATTTCATGTGATCTATTATCTCCTAAACAGATGTGTCCACCATTATTAATCTCATGATAAATATCAAACCAATCTCTTTTGAATGACATGTGGACTGATGCACCAGAATCTATAAAATAAGCATATCATCATCCATCATTGGTGATAAAGTAGCATTGGACACAAACAATTTAAGATTGCGAAATTCATGACTAATTGCTTCATCTATATCAACATAATTCGCTGAATGCCTTCATTGTTTAAATTGATCAGGCCTTCTTTTCATGCAATTATTATAAAATGACCAAGGTTTCCACAGTAATAACACACATCATCTCTACTTGATTTTGCATTTTTCCTTAGTAAAGGTGTACCTTGAAATGATTTTACCTGTGGTTTTTTTCCTTTATTTTTCTCCCACTATTTGCCTTTGAAGGGTTGCATCACTTTGGCCATCAATGCTAAATCTGAACTGGGAGATTTTTGTTTAGGACTTCTTCTCTGCTCTTCTACCTGCATAAGTATACCTACAAACTCATCAAAAGTAAGAGCCTTCTCTGTAGCTGAAGACCAATGATAAACATTTGATATTCATCAAGAATTCCATTTAATGTCACAGTAACCGAGTTTGTACTAGATATTGTTTCACCAATGTCACCTAATTTATCCTTTAGATCCTTAATACTAGAAATAAAAGTACTAACACTTTCATTTTCTTCCATCTTAATTGAAAGAATCTTACTCTTTAAATGCAATATTAGATTTGTAATCTTCGTCTCATACAAATTTTTGAGAGTGTCCCATGTCTCCTTGGATGTTTTGCACTCTCTAATGTGTGCAATAATTTTGTCCTTAATGGACATTCGCAAAATCACCTTCCATTCGTTTTCTCATCATTCACAATCTTGAATTGTAATATCTATGGCTTGAGCGGAGACTAGTTTGACTTCAGCTCGAGACACAATTGTCCATACATTATAGCCTTCCATTAAAGTTTCCAACTTAAACTTCCAATTTGCATAATTTTCATCATCTAACTTGTTAGAATCTCATAAATAAGATTCTGCTAATACATTTTCCATTATCAATAGCCTTATGAATCTTTAAATTGCAACCACTAAACTTTTCACAAATTCAATAATTTTCTTTTTTGTTTTTTGTTTTTACTCAATCACTAATAATAACGCCTCACCTTTTTAGAACTAATTTTTACTTACTCCTTACCCCTCTTTATTATTATTATTATTATTATTATTTCATAATAAAAAAAATCACCAAGCATAATTGAACTGTTACTTCGAAGAATGGATCGTCCCTTCCCAAAACGAATTCTTTCCCTTAAGGATTTCTTAAAAAAACAGAATCATAGAAGGCAGAATAACACACACTTTAGACTTGATGACAACTACTTTTCACAAACGACATTTAAGATTATTTAACCCTTAGAAGATTTTTTTTTTAATATGTGAGCACCACTAAAGATCGACGGATACTGTTCACTATATATGCAGCTATCTTCAAAGGAAATACACAACCATACACAACTATCTTCACACAATATACATTTAACTACATAAATATGCCCCCTCCTTTTTTCTGGAAGGAGAGCTGCAGACTTCTTGTTTTATGATTCTATGTTTCAATCTCTTTCAGTGTTCTTTTGTGCACTTTAATTGACCAACACTTCTGTACACTCAAATTGCTCCTTGAGATCTTACTTTCACGAAGATCAATCTAACACAACCTTGCCCTCCAACTAGAAACCTTCACCAAAATACACACTACACACAGAATCCTCTGCAACACGCCCTCAACCATTTCTCAAACTCACAGTCAGTAAGATCTTTGGTTGCAGTATCTACCAAACAACCATTCACCGACACACCTTTGCACATTCTCTGTAGCTAAAACAACTCTCACGACTGCATCACTTGTAGCAAAAGACTCACAGAACAGTTTCTCACACACTTCTTCACGCAACATGCTCAAACACCTTCAGCGATCTCAGACTCACACTCTCACCATTTTCTAATACTAAATCAAAGAACGCAGCAGGAACACTGAACACAAAATACACTACTTGTTCATTTCATTATCAACCAAAGACTTTTATACACAGCAGAGAAGTTTATGGATTCTAGTTGTCGATGGCTTCTTCAGGACACTACGTGAAGTCTCCAAAAATCTCGAAACCATCACCTAAATGCTCGAGATAATTAAGCATTTCTTCAGGACACTACGTGAAGTCTCCAAAAATCTCGAAACCATCACCTAAATTCTCGAGATAATTAAGCATTTAATGAGTTTGGTGGTTGAAATTAATGCTTCCAACGACGTTATCCTCTATAACGCAATTTTGACATAACACTCGATTTTCCACATTTCTGATTTTTGGCTGCCACTTTTGGCTGACCCTCTTAATATTTGTCGCTGACATGTATGATATCTTTCCAAATTTCCAAATTACAAATTAATGAAAAGTAAAATGATATATTATAATGATTTTGTTATATAGTTCAGCTATTAAATTAATGTATATATATTTTAAACACCCTATTAAAAGTGGTTTTTTTATTATTATGAACATATATCAAAGTGGTAAATTGAATCCCGTCAAGATAATGAATCTGTACTTAACCTATGATATATTTCCAAATCTCCAAATTAATGAAAAGCAAAATGATATAGTATAATGATTTTATTCTATAGTTCAGATATTAATTTAGCGTATATAAATTTTAAACATCCTATTAAAAGTGGTTTTGCTATTATGAACATATATTAAAGTGGTGCATTTAGTCCCGGCAAGATAATGAATCTGTACTTACCTAGGATATCTTTCCAAATTAAAGAAAAGTAAAATGATATATTATAATGATTTTATTCTATTGTTCAGCTATTAAATTAATGTATATATATTTTAAACATCTTATTAAAAGTTGTTTTGTTATTATGCACATACTTTAAAGTGGTGCATTTAATCCCGTCAAGATAATGAATCTGTACTTAACCAACATTAATAATAGTTCAGAGCAATACGCTCGAGATTAAGATCTTGAATTTTCTTTTTCAAGGCCAGCATATACTTATCGTAATGATTATGTGACAAATATAGGAAATTTCGTGCTTCCTTTCCGTTTCAATCTTCGACAAGAGATGCATGCATCTTGTTCATCGTGTGAGACAGAGATGTACGCCTTCACATTGCTTACGATGACAGTCAATTCGACGGAAACTTATTATAGCGAAAGGGATCGTACAATTAAACGGATATGGAGTCGAGGAGTTGGTGCATAACAATTCTGTACAGGTTGTGTAAGTTGTCTAGGTTTATTAGTCATAGCGTCCAATCAACAGGCCCTATTGTCCACATTGTCCTTTGAAACTGGAAAAGATCGGCAAGTTGCCTACACTATTAGTGATGATCACGATCCATATCATTTGTTTTAACGGTAGCTGTGCATTGCTGCAGTATTTTCCCACCCCAATTTCGCCGACCATTAGGAAACAACCAAATATATTAACAATCTTAGACGCTGACTGATTTGATCAATTAAACCACATTTAATATAGAAAATATGAATCTGATCAATGAATAGTTTAGTGATATCTTGGCCAAGTTTTTTCGGTTCCCATGGAAATACAATACAAAAGTTGAAATGATAGAAATTGAAGCACAATAATCTGAATGACGAGAAACTATTTTGTAAATATTAAGCCCTTGGTGGATACCGATGAGCTTTTCAGAAAACCAAGAGCTGTAAGAAGAAAACTGGACATGGATGAGCATTTCCCACAACCATGAGCTCTAAGAAGGAGGCAGTTGTGATGATGCTGGAACCTTATCATACCCATAACTTATCGATTGAGTAGAAGCTGCCAATGGGATGCCCTCTTCCATGTCAAGTAGTTGTCAAGATGTATTCTAGGTTTTTTTAAGTAAATATGATGTTGTTGAGCTTAGTAGTGTAAGGATTAAATGTCTTGCGAGAGATTCATGTCGAGTATTTGATATCGTCAAGATTAAAGGTGTTGCGAGATATTCATGTAGCGTATGAGGATATCAGGA
The DNA here is from genome assembly GCA_031772625.1 of Pinus tabuliformis. NCBI lineage: Eukaryota > Viridiplantae > Streptophyta > Pinopsida > Pinales > Pinaceae > Pinus > Pinus tabuliformis. The sequence continues at coordinate 190,862,265 of CM062808.1, forward strand.
AAGTTGTGTAAAAAAAGTTAATGAGTTGTCGTGAGAGGGATTATTTAGTAAAGATTGTGATGTTGTACTGGGTAGTCTACAGACTGAATATTTTGTGAGAGATTGATGTCGGTATTTTGTGTGATCAAGACGCTGTGAGAGATTCAAGGACCGTATTTGATGCCATCAATGAAGGAGCGTGTGGTTTTTTTTCCTCTTTTTGCTTCTTTATTGTTATAAAATTATAATTTCTTTCTTCTCTTTTTTAATTTTAAGAATATATTTGTTTCCGTTGTAGCTTGGAAAACTCTTGTGAGTAGTTAATTAATACATAACAAGAGTGTTGACGATATACATATTTTTGAAGTGATTGCCACAAGTTGGGCGAAAATACAGATACAATTTGAATCGGTATTTCAAAGGGTAAAGATATGTAATATTTAGGTAATGTTTCCTACAATAATTGTTTTCCTCTTTTTATGATTATTTACTTTACTTGAAAGAACCAATAGTGGAATAGTGAAATGCGTTGATCCTGAAGAAGCTAATTCCATTTACATGGTCATCAAATATTAATTTCTCTCTATTGATTGTTTAATTGGGAGGAAAAAGGTTATTCAGGAAGAAGATTAGGAATAACCTCAGGGAACTTCTATATTTTAACTTTCCAAAATATAATAATAATCAGATTTATTATTATAATAATGTGTATTATTATAAAAGGAAAGTTGTGGTTTCAAATAAATAAGGTTTAGTTTAAATTCATATAATATTAAATTATTTTAGAAACAAATTTATGTTTGATAATTATTTTGGTAACATGATAGAAGAAAAATCAACTGATTTGTTAGATAAACTATATATGATTGGTTAGATAAACTATATATGTAAATAAGGGAAATTTGTTATGATTATATGGTGAATAAGTTTCTTATTCTTTATATTGATATAAAAATATTTTTACGTTGAGTCAAAAGGGGCAGTGTAATTGATATCTCTCATGTTATGAAATATTATGTGAACCATGAAATTCTAGGATTAAAATCTTTATAGGTCAAGCAAATTAAAAGAAGGTTTTTTTGGTAGAAGGCAATAAAAAAAAGAAAAGGATGTTATTCATATTCTATATATAAAAATATCGTTTAATATTTTTTATTTCTCTCAATTATAAAAATGATATTCAGAATTTTATAATTGAGACAATATTTAGATTGTTTTTGCTAGTGCATATGCTATTGAGTTTGATTCTAAACTCATGGGAATATAAATATAATCTCATTTTCTTTTAAACTAATATTCTTTTGAATGAATTTCATTATTTCCAATATCAATTGAAAATTTGTGTCATTATATGTCAAACACACAAGAATAATGGGCAACCAGATAAGATAATCATGAGTTTCATTTACTATTGACAATATATACATTTTTAATACATTGTTATGACCTTTGGTTTTCATATACCAACTAGTCTCTTGGACTCCAATGACCTTTCACATTTCACACCATAACCCTTAGTGGATTAGGTGTCCAACATTCCCCCGCTTAATCTGAAGGGTTATATATGATTTCAGGAAGAGAATCACTGCTACCTCTTTCTCTTTGCTTGAGTTTGTTGTTGTTGTCCACTAGCTCTTCAAACTGTTGTTCTTCTCTTTGAAGTTATCAGATTCTTACTCTTACACTTATTCTTGCTCATGTTGCCTCCCTTTCATCCTTACCCTCTTTCATGATTATCTCCTTTTGCATTTAATCCTGACTTTCCAATATTCTTTCCAGCAATTGAACATCTTTGTTCCATGGATTAAAATTTTCCATAGAATCCTCTTCTACCGTCTTTACTTGGCTACTCATCTGTGCTGAATTTCCTCCAGCATCTGCAGCTAAATCTGCACTCACAAAAAAATTATTAAAATAAAAAACATAAGGCCTTTGTGCCTCTTCTTCTTGTGGCAGCGCATTAGTATGCTGCCTTGATTTCTCCTCTTCTATCAGCACATGAGCACGCTGGTTTGAATTCTCAAAAGAATTCATGAGACTGTCAGTTATTCTCTCGTCTACACCATCTGCTTCAATGGTTTCTTCCTGCTCTTGTCCATTGTAGTGAACTCCTTCCTCTACAATCATACTATCATACTCTAAATTTCCCAGTAAATACTACGGCAATTCAATTTCTTTGTGAGTCTTCATAAGTGTTTCATCACCACTTATGATTCCTGCATTTATACTTAAATTATTAATTCAAAAATTATAGAGTTCAACAGTCTCAATTGTTACTTCACATATCAATTCCTCAGACTGAATCTCTTCTCCTTCCTTCACATTAAATTGTTCTTGTCTTGTAACAGCTTCAAAAATCAATGTCTTACTAAAGTATTTCTATTGTTCCAAGTCCCCTACATGAATCAGAAATATTTTGATGGTCTTCTCTTCAGCCTCTTCAAGCCCTCCACCTGGTTGCTTGATATCCTTCTCCACTTCTTGCTTTTGGCCATCATCATGAGTCAAACTTCCTTTGCCTCCAGTCCTTGCAATATGCTGAAAAGTAAAACTTTTCCCCGACTATCTACAGGCTTTTACATGATACCTATCTATCTCACCTTCTTTCAGAACAGAATTTAGACTCTTCTTGTCTTCTTCCACCTTTATGAAAATATCAGCAAATTTTCCTTCTTTAGATGTTTCACCTTTCAACATACACAAATTATCATATTTAAAATCATGTGACCTTTTGGTCTCACTTGAAGTTTCATTCTTCAAGTCTTCATCTTCATCCATAACTTCACCATGTTCTACTTCACAAATGGAAACTTCCATTTCCAACTCAGCTTCTCTGAGTTTTTCCACCAGCCACTTCACTTGCCTCTATTGTAGTCTTCTCTGTAATTTAGACCACTTCACTATCTTTTTCTTCAAGACCCAACCTAGTCTTTGGTTTTCCTCAAGTATCATCCTTAATATATCAAGTCGTTCCTTTATCTCAGCAATCTCCTCGTCAAGCTCCTCTTGACTCATTCACTTTGTGCATTTTCTCTGAACCTCTACAATGACTATCATTAGTCATCTTCTTCTCCATCTCTATGAGTTCTTCACTCACTATGAGCCACACAAGTCTCTGCAATAGCGAGTCCTCCCTGTTGCATGATTCCTCACTAAGCTTCTCTCCCTGAGCTCACTCTTTTGGCATCTCTCTAGTTCTCTCCTCTAGAACAATCTGAGCACTCCATGCTCTAGATTTCAACTCACCTACACTTTTGAGAACATAATTGTCCTCTTGTATTCCAAAAACAAATGAAATACAACGTTCTTCCACTCTCTCTCAGAAACCTTTATTGGCTTCCTTCATCACTGCTCTTCAGGCTGTGATCTTCTTGCTGAGATGCTTCACTAACTGTTGTTACCTGCATATCAATGTTATTCAAACCAAAGATCATTCCCAATCTTTCAAAAGCTTGCTTCTCAGCTTCCTTCTGAGAACACTCTTATCCTCTCTATACAACCTTTAGTTGGACTCATTAGCTTCACTGCCACTTTTCATTCACTTTGTTCTTTAAAACACATAGAACTTTCCTTGTCTATCTGCTTCTATCAATCTTTACTCTATCTTAAACCTACAAAACTCAAACTAGAGTTAAATAAAACAATACCTGCATGGATTCACAAGCAGTCTCCATCCATTCTTCACATTTGAGTGAACCTCCACTTTCCTCAAGAAAACAAACATCACTGTGCTTTGCTTATGATTCTGCAATATCTTCTTAAGAATATCACTTACTCTCATCTTATGTCATGTCTTCTACATATCAGATTCAAATAACCTGATCTCCTCTTTCTTTTGCAATCACACATGTATTCTACACAATTATGTTTTAATTAAAAAGAGCTTTAACTAGCTATGGTACCACTTTGACGCAAGAAAATCTTGCGATGCCCACAGTATGCATATAAAATGCATAATCTCATCAATCCCAGGAATTACAATGACCTGCCTGTTCAAACATTCATAAGTTAAGGTTCAAGGCCCCTTAATTAAATCTCGCCGGAATGATTTGTTAACTAACCCAGTCTGTCCCTTAATCAATCCTTTCATTGGTAATCTATACTCCACCTTCATTAAACTTTGATTAATCTTAATGCCCACACATATAACCAACCCCCACACTTTACTTTGGTTATATTTGGACTTACCCATAAAACCTTCTTATTGCTTGATTTCTATTATAAACCTTATATAATAGAAATCTTTCACAAACATACGCTAACTTACATTTTATCTCATTTCCTCACCTTTGCACATTTATCAATGCATACCTTTATCGCAATAACAAGATTCAAAGACTCTTAACAACTTGGCATTCGGGACTTTGGATCTGTGATATATGATTTCCCTGTCGATCATTGATTTCGTCCACTAGATGAACGACTGTCACAATATTGCATCCCATTGACCTGTGACTCCATCGCCTCTCGCATGTGATATGTGATAACACAACCAGACTTCAAATAACATGAACCCACACCTATAATCTTCTTGGGTCCACCTTCAATCTCGATTGTTGATCTTACCTTCAATCCAACGGCTGATATTTCTCGTAGATCAAAGCTCATTCGATCCAATGGTATGTAGTGATATCAAATTGGAAACTTGCATGAAGTTTAACTACCTCACGAAGCCGATATGAATTATAAGTCTGTTGCACTAAAACTTGTCACCTTGACATTCTGCAATCTGTGTGAGTCCATTACCACTCATACTTTCCTCCTTTGCAATTCTAAAGCCTCGATTCTTCATATCAAGCCTTGAAAAAAAGAGAAAAGCCCTAAAAGTCTCTAAAACTTTGGTTCCAAACTTTCTCTTTGCATTACCTGTGGCCCCACACCTAATGGTCATGTCCCCTGTGCACCTCACCGCTCTGTCCTTGTGTTATGGGTGCGGACCCCTGTAAAATTTAAAAAGGCATGAGTACATTCTAAAAAAATCACTTTTAGTCATTTCTAGAAGCTTCTGGAAGAAATCTTGAGGTGGAAAGTTCGATCTCTTAAGGTTCATGTACTCCATACCTTAAGGAGCTAACCCCTTGATGTGAGGAGCATATCCATTTGAAAGAGGATTCTATCCCTTCATAGATGGACCTGTAACCTCCTCCTCTACACTATAAAATGAAGCATTGGGCTGGTTACTTGAGAGGTTGGAAGCTGAATATTTTTGAGCTGAAATGCTGTTGGAACTTAGTATTCTTTAGTTGAGCTTTTATGAGGAGAGATTACATACCTCTAAGATCTCATTTGGAAGAGTGCAAGGCTTGTCAAAGTAAAGGAAATTTCTGTTTCGGACCCCAGGATGAGCTTGTTCAACATCAAGGCTGAAAAGGTTGTAAGGTTCTTCTACTTCAAAGTTAATACAAATAAGTCTGTTTTTCTCAATAAGATGTTCATTTATGGTTTATTTTATGGATTCCTTGATCACCATAATAGACATGATTTATGATATTTACTATGCAGGTGCTATTTAATGTGTGCTTTTTTGTGATTGCAGGTCCTTGAAGATAACTCTTTTTGACGATTGAGGGATAACTACAACGAACAAGCATTGGATCTAAGGTAGGATCTTATCACCTTTGTAGTATTTACTTATAAATCGCATATGTCTAGAGAAAGATAGGTTTGTTTGTCTGTTTGTTTCTAGACTATCTTCTAATACTAGGGAGATCGGCCTTGTCTACAAGATCGATTTATTCGGCCAACAAATTGGCAACTCTGCTGGCGAAGGATTTCATTTTGCTTTTCCTTTGTTTTGACTTGAGAAAAGTGTTTTCATTTCTTGTTTTTGATTGATGTATACTGGCTTGGGTAGTTTTTAAATCTGGTAGTATTTTTTGTTTTTTTGGAAGTTTTCAGGGGATCGCACTTTCTCTTTACATACGGTGTGGGCATGTTCCCAATTTTCCATTAGTAAACAGGGTCGGACAACACCTATTACTTCTGGAGCCTGCGGACCCTATAATTGTTTTTGAAAAACCTAAAATACCTTTCTACAGTTAGGTTTAGGTTTGATTTAGAAGTTTTAGTGTCTACCCAGATCTGTATTTTTCCTGTCAAAAACCTCTTGTGAGTGAGTTCTGATAGTAATTTTGTTTTAGATGATTTTCTAGAAGTTTTGCATGCTTACAGTGGTTTTCACTTGGTCTCTTTAGTGACTCAAAGATCAAAATATTAGGAGACCTTAGATCACCCTGGTGTCTTTTTGTCTTCTTGATGAGTCTGACTTGGTTGTGAAATCTATCCTTTGTGAGAAATAGATTCAGTTTTCTTGTTGCAAATCTTTGAACAAACTTTGTTATAAGTTCTTAGTTTCATTTTTACAAAAGAAAACATATCTGAATGTTTTTTGATTGGTTTTTATTCTGAACAAATGAATCCTTAGTTTACTGAACAACTAAGTAAAACATACTAAAAAAGAATTGAATCTTTTATTTAAATAGATTTTTAAAAAAAAATTTAGATCTCAAAATTAGTTTTTTTTAGTTTTGAGTGCTTTTCTAGAACTTGTAGATCTCTTTTGAAAGGAAAATTGTTTTTCTTGTAGTTTTGAGTTTTTAAAAGTGAAAGGGATTTATTGTGAGCATTAATTATTAGTCTCGTTTTGAGTTCTTATGAAAAAGACAAAAAGATTTTCTTTTCATTTCCATGTTGAAAGAAAGAATTGTTTCTTAAAAGAATTGCATCCTTGAACTCTTTCTTTTAGCTATCATTTCATTGAAAGAAAAACGGATTGCTTATCATTTTAGGTGCATTTTTTAGTGTTTGGAGTCGAGTCTTCACACCATCAAAGTTTCATTTCCATACCTATTGACTTAAGGAACTACCCATAAAAGCAACGCTTAATTAAAATTGATATACTAATCTTTTTTATTGGGTAAAATCCATGGAAGAAGAAATGACCCAAATTGAGAAGAACAAGACATGGGAGCTGGTACCTCGTCCAAAGGACAAAAACATAATAAGAACCAAATGGGTGTTCAATAATAAAATGAATGAGGAAGGACATGTTATCAGAAACAAGGCAAGACTTGTCTACAAAGGTTATTCACAAATTGAAGGAATTGACTTCGAATAGACATTTGCACTAGTGGCCCGTATGGAAGTTATCAGGATATTCTTGGTATTTGCTTGCTCAAAAGGATTCAAAATCTATCAAATGGACGTGAAATCAGCATTTCTAAATGGGGAACTCAAGGAGGAAGTCTACATGGAGCAGCCAGAAGGTTTTGATCTAACAGCAGGAAAGGACTTAGTTTGTAAGTTGAAAAAGGATTTATATGGGTTGAAACAAGCTCCTAGAGCTTGGTATTCAAGACTTGATCACTATCTACAACAACAAGGCTTAAAAAAGGGAGTGGCTGGAAGAAATATATACATAAAGACAGATCAAGGTAAGTTACTAGTCGCTCTTCTTTATGTCGATGATCTGATTTTTGCTAGTAATAATGATGAAATGAGCCATGAATTTTCTCAAAACATGTCAAAAGAGTTTGATATGTCAATGATAGGAGAGTTTTCCCACTTCTTTCAACTTCAAATATCTTAAAATAGAGTAGGACTGTGTATATCTCAAACCAAATATCTAAAAGACATGCTCAAAAAATATGGAATGGAGGATTCTGCACCAATGAGCACACCTATGACCACAAACTGCAAATTGAGCAAAGTTGATGACTCCCCTCTAGTAGATGCAACTCATTATAGGTTAATGACTAGAGCCATTCTATACTTAACAGCTACCCGACCAGACATAATGCAAGCAGTAGGAATGGTGGGAAGATTATCAATCTGCTCCCAAACAATCCCATTTATTAGTTGTAAAAAGAATTCTCTGATATCTGAAGGGAACTTCTGATTTCGGTCTTTGGTACCCAAGGGACTCAACACTGACTGTAACTACATACACTGATGCTGATTGGGTTGGAAGTATAGATGATCAGAAAAGCACTAGTGGAAATGCATTCTTCCTAGGAGACTATTTGGTATCTTGGCCCAGCAAAAAACAGTCATCCATATCATTATCCAGAGCCGAAGCTGAGTATATTGCTGCAGCAGACTGTTGTTCTCAGATACTATGGATGAAGGAAGCTCTAAAAGATCTCGACATCTGTACAGATCAACCAATTTTCGTTTATTATGACAACACAAGTGCTATCAGTCTCAGCAAAAATCCAGTGATGCACTGAAGAACTAAACACATACGAATCAAGTATCATTTCCTTCGTGAGCAAGTAGCTGAACAAAACATCGTCCTGGAATATATCAGTACAAAGGAGCAGATAGCTGATATTTTCACAAAACCTCTTCCTCGAGAACCATTCGAACATCTAGGTCAAAAGATGGGGGTTATTTCTTTATCATCACTCAAGTTCATTCATAAAGATGCAGTAGGATAGGGGGGGCAGATTGACAGGGGGAGTCTGTATGCATTCCTTTGCCATTGATGCCAAAGGGGGAGAGAGCAGAAGAATATTGCCATCAATAACAAAGGGGGAGATTCTTGGACACACATTGTCATTGATGTCAATATGGCAATATTCAAGGAGTAGACAGAGCCACTAGATGGAGACGAGAGGACCAGATAGAGAAGAGAAAGCCCAAAAGGAAGATAAAAATGAAGATGAAACCCTTAACCAAATCATGATCAGGTTATCATGCCTTAGCTATCCAGAGTTGGGTGATTCTGATTTGCCTGTGTGCATGTATCCACACTGCAACATATTGTGCATATAGCCACAGGAGACCGTGGTTGGGATCCATAGGTTTCCCAACAATGACTCCACGGGGTGCAGAATACTGGGTAGATAATAAAAAGGGAAAGATTTAGCACCACACAGAGCCATCAGAGCCATAGAGGAAGCAGACAAAGTTATCAAGCGCTATCAGAGGAGCAGTGGACGCATTTAACAGCAAACAAACATGAGCTGTCAGATTTCCAGTGAGAAGATCTGACAGCTACCGGACAATGAAGATGCACACAGGTTAACGAGCAGGAGGGCCGTACTAAAAGGCAGTAAGCGGTTTCCCCGCACCGCTCACGGGAAAAGGTGGCTTACGTACGAGATGGCACAATCCTGTAATAAAGCATCACGTGGGAGATGGGACAGTGGGGAAACAGCTTTCCCCGTGGGCTATCGTGTGCGAAAGTTCACGGAGCCGGACCTGTGAACGCCATCGGATCTCGATGCGATGATTGAACTTTGCGGGTTCAATCATACGGGTTTCCGATTGATGTGACAGGAGAATGGCTGAGTAGTTTAAAGTTGTTGGATTGCCTAATGAATGATCGAACGACAGTTTTATCTTCATGTTCTTTTTTTACTGATATGACGTGGCATGTGGGACCTATATATGGCTATAGCCTCGTTTATATGGTTTTCGTGAAGTAATAAGTTTGTGAATAATGATTGGAGAAATGAACGTTGTTATGGTGTAACATGTCACAGTGATTTCTTTGAGTTTTTTCCCTTTGGACTTCTCTTATGAATTTACGTGTCCATGGAGTATCAGTGAACTCGAACATCTCAGAGGAAGCCACAATGACTTTGGAGGTAAACCGAAGGATCCAGCAAGGCAGAGGAATCTATGGCGACCAAAGAGGAAGCCAAAAAGGCGACGAAAAGTGGAAAAGATCAGTTAGAGGTGCCTGAAACAAATAAAAACAGAAAAACAAGGTGAAGTGAAAAAAAAAAGGGCATGCATAATCTATAAGAGAGGAAGTCGAAGAACAGGCAAGAGGCAAGATAGACCAGAGAAGTAGGAGCACTGGAGAAAGGTAGAAGCTCAGTAGGGTTGGGTGCAGAAAACTACAACAAAATAGTTAATACTAAGATTGGGTTGGAGCCTCAGAACTGAATAGGACTAAAGTCATTAGGGGTAGGTGCTCCTAAGTGCAGAACCACTGCTAAACAGAGTTGGTGCTCTAGAGGTTGGAGCCTCACTGAAGTCCAAGTTGGAGCTTGGAAACTATTCACAGTTAGATATATGCTTATATTGCGTTTATTTCATTATGCTATCTTGAGTTTTAATAAAAGCTTTTATTCCAGCTGTTGGTTTGTGTGTTCTTTGTATACATATACATATCTATATATGCTTTGGCAATCACTAGAATAAAACAGAAAATTGTAAGAAATACTTATTCACCCCCCCTATCAGTATTTCCAACAATTGGTATCAGAGCAAGCTTCTTCATACTAGCCTAACAGCTTGAAGAAGGATCTGCAGCCATGATGAGGAACCACGAAGCATCAGAAGACCTCCTTTGCTCGATGGCACTAACTTTGGTTTCTGGAAGAAAAGAATGACTTACTACTTAATGTCCCTTCGACCTGAAGTCTGGAATTTGGTTCAAAATGAATAAAACTACTTCCACTCTTCTAACAGACCAAGACGAAATGAAAGCCTACATCTCAAGTGAAAAGGCCATGAACTCCATCACTAGTGGAATCACTGATTCCGAGTTTACAAAAATCATGCATTGTACCTCGGCCAAAGAAATGTGGGAGAAGCTAGTTGGCTTGTATGATGGAGACTCAAAAGTAAGAAAGGCAAAGCTTCAAACTCACATAAGACAATTTGAAAGTTTGAGGATGGAAGATGAAGAAGATATTGCAGCATACCTCCTCCGAGTAGCTGAAGTGGTACATTCCCTGAAAGGATTGGACAAAAAAGTTGAAGAAAGTACCATTGTTCAAAAGGTATTAAGGTCTCTTCCAGACAGGTTTGACTCCAAAATAAGCGCTATAGAAGAAGCAAAGGATCTAGATACCCTCAAAATGGATGAACTCCATGGAATTCTCGCTGCCTATGAAATGAGGAAAGGTGGCCCAAGCTCCAAAGATGCAACATTCAAGGCCTCAAGGTAAAAGAAGGGGAAGGAAAGGAATGACTGTAGTGATGAGTCATATGTGGAATCCGAATTGGCTCAATTTGTACGAAAGATGAAGAAAGGATCTAAGCTTAAAGGAAAGTATCCTCTTATCTATTTTAAATGTGGTAAAATAGGTCATTATGCAGCAAAATGTCCTCATAAACATGACAATGATGATGAAGGAAATTCTAAAAGAATGGCACATAAAAAGAAAGGGTTCAATAAAAAACTTCTTCTCCAAGAAAGATGAGTATGATGAGGATGATTTTATGGTCATCAAAAGGAAATCAAATGAGGAAAGCGATCATGATGAAATCCACGAAGCATTATTCATGGCACTCGCAGATGATGATGACTCAGGGATAGAAGGAAATGTAGATGAACTGTTAATAAGTGCCATTGAAGAAAATGAGAAACTACGGAACAAAATCATTTCTCTCAAAGTGGAAAATGAGGAAATAAGAAGGAGAGAAGATCTCTTGGAAGCAAAGCTTAAAGAAAAGGAAGAGACTTGTGAAGAACGTGAGACCGAAATAGTGTCTCTGAGAAAGGAGTTGGAGCAAATTAAAAAGGGCTATAAAAGCTCTCAAATACTTGAGACTATTTTGAAAAATCAAAAACTTCAACATGACAAGTCTGGAATAGGTTTCAAAGGAGAATCCTCAAGCACTAAGAATAATGCGAAAAGCTATGCCGATGCACTTTCCTGCAATCCAAAAGATGAAAAGTGCACCCCAGATCCCAAGAATGAAGAGAGGATTACTCCAAAGAAGAATGTGGAGTCGAATCATGGACACTACAGCAAATACAAACCTGTACTCCACCAAGGGCCCATTGCAAATCCAAAGAAAGAGGGAGGAGTAATTCCAATGAAGAAAATCGACTCAAACCGTGGTTGCTTCATCAAGTACAAAACCATCTTTCTTGGACACTGCTTTCATTGCAAAAACTTCGATCATCAAGCCAAACATTGTATGGCTCGCATAAGTGAAAAGACAAAGCTAAAGATAGAATAATAAACTCATATGCCCCCAAACGGTAGGGACAAATCAAAAAATTTAATTCATTTGATCCCTTAACCAAATTTGATCTGATTTTCTCTTTCTGCTACAATAATGGAAACTATGAACAAGACTGCCCACTCAAAGGAAGAAGACGAGTAGCAAGAACTCTAGCATGGACAAATGCGGCCTGGCTCTATATGTTCAAAATAATGGAAACCAATGGTTAATAGATAGTGGGTGCTCCAGACACATGATAGGAGACAAAAGGAAGTTTGTCTGACTGAGAAAAAAGGAAGGGAATGTGTCCTTTGGAAGCGGATCTGGAAAATTGCAGGAAAAGGAACAATTACTCTAACCAATGGAAAAGGAAAAGCTCAAGATGGTCTGCTGGTTGATGGACTCAAACACAACCTCTTTAGTGTCAGCCAAATCTATGATCAACAACATAAGGTTGTTTTCAGCACCAAAGACTGTGAAATAAGGCACGCTGCCTCAGGGAAACTTGTGGCAAAAGGGGCGAGGACACCAGACAACATTTATATTCTGAACAAGATTCAAGGAAATAAATGCTACCCGAATTAGATAGATGAGAGTTGGCTGTGGCACAAGTGACTTGGACATACAAGCTTTGAAAATCTGATCAATATCAACAAGATCAAAGCTGTACGAGACATCCCAAGGCTGTTCAAACCAAATCAAGCAGTATGTGGTCCATGTCAACATCAAAAGCAGACCAGAATCAGCCACAAGACAAAGGAACACTCTATATCGAAGCCCTTAGAGATCATCCATGTTGATGTATGTGGGCCAACTAGAAATCAAGGACTCCAAGGAGAAAGGTACTTTGTGTTATTTGTTGATGATTATACTAGAATGATGTGGATATATTTCATAAAGTATAAATCTGAAACTTTTGAGTGTTTCAAGAATCTAAAAGCCCTTTGTAGAAAATGAAAAAGATTCAAAAATTAAGTGGCTCAGAATAGATAAAGGAGGAGAATTCACATCAAACGAGTTTAGTGAGTTCTATAATATTCATGGAATTAAAAGGTAATTCTCGGCTGCCATAACACCTCAGCAAAATGGGGTAGTTGAAAGAAGAAAATGAACAGTCCAAGAAACGGCAAGAACTATGCTATTAGCAGCAAACTTACAACCTAGATTCTGGAGAGAAGCAGTAGGGAGAGTTGTGTACACACTGAATCGAACTCAATTAAGACCAAATTGTGATAAAACTCCTTATGAGCTATGGAAAGGAAGACCTGGTTCAGTGAAGTACTTCAAGATCTTTGGAAGCAAGTGCTTCATAAAAATAAACGATGGTTCACTAGTAAAGTTTGATTCTCGGGTTGATGAAGGGATATTTCTTGGATACTCTACATGGAGCAAGGCTTACAAGTGCTACAATTATCGACTAAAGAAAATAGTGGAAAGCATTGATGTAAAGGTTGATGAAGATCTTCCGGTAAAGGAAGTTGAAGAACATGAAGATGACTCTCTCATTGAAGAAGAAGAAACTAAAGAAGAAGAAATAGATGAGGAAGAAGAAGAAGAAGAAGAAGAGGAAAGAGAACCACCTAATACCCCTTCTAAGATGAAGTATGTCCAAAGACACCATCCAGAAGAGAAGATAAATGGTGATTAGGATGAAGGTGTGCAGACCCATAGAAGGATAACAATTACACCCAAGAGAAAAGTCATTGCCCTCGTATCTATGATAGAACTAGAAACATTTGCAGAAGAAAGTAAGGATCCTCATTGGGTAAAAGCCATGGAAGAAGAAACGATGGAAATTGAGAAGAATAAGACATGGGATCCGGTACCCCGTCCAATGGACAGAAACATAATAGGTACCAAATGGGTGTTCAAAAATAAAATGAATGAGGAAGAACAGGTTATCAGAAATAAGGCAAGACTTGTCTACAAAGGCTATTCACAAACTGGAGGAATTGACTTTGAAGAGACATTTGCACCAATGGCCCGTATGGAAGTTATCAAGATGTTCTTGGCATTTTCTTGCTCAAAAGGATTCAAAATCTATCAAATGGACGTGAAATCAGCATTTCTAAATGGGGAACTCAAGGAGGAAGTCTACATGGCGCAGCCAGAAGGTTTTGATCTAACAACAGGAAAGGACTTAGTTTGTAAGTTGAAAAAGACGTTATATGGGTTGAAACAAGCTCCTAGAGCTTGGTATGCAAGACTAGATCACTATCTACAACAGCAAGGCTTCAAAAAGGGAGTGGCTGGAAGCAATCTATACATAAGGATAGATCAAATGTAAGTTACTAGTTGCTCTTGTTTATGTCGATGATCTAATTTTTGGTAGCAATAATGATAAAATGAGCCATGAATTTTCTCAAAACATGTCAAAAGAGTTTGAGATGTCAATGATAGGGGAGCTGTCCCACTTCCTTGGACTTCAAATATCTCAAACTAGAGCAGGATTGTGTATATCTCAAACCAAATATCTAAAAGACATGCTCAAAAATTATGGAATGGAGGATTGTGCACCCATGAGCACACCTATGACCACAAACTGCAAACTGAGCAAAGATGATGACTCCCCTCTAGTAGACGCAACTCATTACAGTTCAATGATTGGAGCCCTTCTATACTTAACAGCTACACGACTAGACATAATGGAAGCAGTAGGAATGGTGGGAAGATTTCAATATGCTCCCAAACAATCCCATTTATTAGATGTAAAAAGAATTCTCAGATACCTAAAGGGAACTTCTGATGTCGGTCTTTGGTATCCAAAGGACTCAACACTGACTGTAACTGCATACACTGATACTGATTGGGCTGGAACTATAGATGATCAGAAAATCACTAGTGAAAATGCATTCTTCCTAGGAGACTGTTTGGTATCCTAGCTTAGCAAAAAACAGTCATCCATATCATTATCCACAACTAAAGCTGAGTATATTACTGCAGCATACTATTGTTCTCAGATACAATGGATGAAGGAAGCTCTAAAACATCTCGACATATGTACAGATCAACCAATTTCTGTTTATTGTGACAACACAAGTGCTACCAGTCTCAGCAAAAATCCAGTGATGCACTGAAGAACCAAACACATACCAATCAAGTATCATTTCCTTCATGAGCAAGTAGTTGAACAAAACATCGTCCTGGAATATATCAGTAAAAAGGAGTAGATAGTTGATATTTTCACAAAACCTCTTCCTTGAGAAGCAGTTGAACATCTGCGTCAAATGATGGGGGTTATTTCTTTATCATCACTCTAGTTCATTCATAAAGATTTATCAGGACAAGGGGAGCAGTTTGATAGGGGGAGTCTATATGCATTCCTTTGCCATTGATGTCAAAGGGGGAGAGAGCAGAAGAATATTGCCATCAATAACAAAGGGGGAGATTGTTGTACACGCATTGTCATTGATGTCAATATGGAAATATTCAAGGAGTAGACAGAGCCACCAGATGGAGACGAGAGGAGCAGATAGAGAAGAGAAAGCTAAAAAGGAAGATAAAAATGAAGATGTAGCCCTCAACCAAATCATAATCAAGTCATCATGCCTTAGCTATCCAGAGTTGGGTGATTTTGATTCGCCTTTGTGCATGTATCCACGCTACAACATATTGTGCATATAGGCCACAGGAGACCATGGCCGTTGCATATAAATAGCGGGATCCATAGGTTTCCCAACAATGACTCTAGGGGCACCGAATTCTGGTTAGGTAGATAATAAAAAGGGAAAGAATTAGCACCACATAGAGCCAAAGAAGAGGAGCACATAGATCCATCAGAGCCATAGAGGAAGTAGACAGAGTTATCAAGAGCTATCGGAGGAGCAGTGGACGCCTTTAACAGCAAACAAACATGAGCCGCCAGATTTCTGGTGAAAAGATCCGACGACTACCTTACGATGAAGATGCACACAGGTTAATGAGCAGGAGGGCCATACTAAAAGGCGGTAAGTGGTTTCCTCTCACCGCTCACGGGAAAATGTGGCTTACGTACGAGATGGCGCGATCCTGTAATAAAGCGCCGCATGGAAGATGGGACGACGGGGAAACAACTTTCCCCGCGGGCTATCGCGTGCGCAAGTTCGCGGGGCGGGAGCTACAAACGCCATCGGATCTCGATGCGATGATCGAACGGTGCTGGTTCAATCACACGGGTTTCCAATTGATGTGACAGGAGAACGGCAGAGTAGTTTAATGTCGTTGGATCACCTGATGAATGATCGGACGACAGATTTATCTTCATGTTTTTTTTTTACTGATATAACGTGGCATGTGGGACCTCTATATGGCTATAGCCTCGTTTATATGGTTTCTGTGAAGTAATAAGTCTGTGAATAATGATTGGAAAAATGAACGTTGTTACAGTGTAACGTGTAACAATGATTTCTCTGAGTTTTTTCCCTTTGGACTTCTCTTATGAATTTACGTATCCATGGAGTATCAATGAACTCAAACAGCTCAAAGGAGGCCACAACAACTGTGGAGGGAAGCCGAAGGATCAAACGAGGCAAAGGAATCTATAGCGACCAAGGAGGAAGCCAAAAAGGCGGTGGAAAGTGGAAACGACCAGTCAGAGGTGCCTAAAATGCATAAAAACAGAAAAACAAGGTGAAGTAAAAAAAAAAAAGGTTTGCATAATCTGTAAGAGAGGAAGCTGAAGAACATGCAAGAGGTAGGAGAGACTAGAGAAGTAGGAGAACTGGAGAAAGGTAGAAGCTCAGTAGGGTTTGGTGCAGATAACTGCAGCAAAACAGTTGATACTAAGATTGGGTTGGAGCCCAAGAGGTTGGAGCCTCGAAATTGAACAAGACTAAAGTCATTAGGGGTAGGTGCTCCTAAGTGCAGAACCACTACTAAACAAAGTTGGTGCTCTGGAGGTTGGAGCCTCACTGAAGTCCAAGTTAGAGCTTGGCAACTATTAACAATTAGATATATACTTATATTGTGTTTATTTCATTATACTTTCTTGAGTTTTAATAAAAGCACTTATTCCAGCTGTTGGTTTCTGTGTTCTATGTATACATATACATATCTATATATGCTTTGGAAATCACTAGAATAATAATAAAAAAAAAGGTAAGAAATATTGATTCACCCCCCTCTTAGTATTTCCAACACATTAGGCATCATAACACTTATATCACCATATCCTTTAATTTCATGTGATCTATTATCTCCTAAATAGATGTGTCCAACATTATTAATATCATGATAAATATCAAACCAATCTCTTTTGCATGACATGTGGACTGATGCACCAGAATCTATAAAATAAGCATATCATCATCCATTTTTGGTGATAAAGCAGCATTGGACACAAACAATTTAAGATTGCGAAAGTCATGACTAATTGCTTCATCTATATCAACATAATTCCTTGAATTCCTTCTTTGTTTAAATTGATCAAGCCTTCTTTTCATGCAATTCTTATAAAAATTACTAGGGTTTCTACAGTAATAACACACATCATCTCTACTTGATTTCGCATTTTTCCTTCGTAAAGGTGTACCTTGAAATGATTTTACCTGTGGTTTTTGCCTTTATTTTTCTTGCATTGTTTGCCTTTGAAGGGTTGCATCACTTTGGCCATCAATGCTAAATCTGAACTGGGATATTTTTGTTTAAGACTTCTTCTCCTCTCTTCTACCTACATAAGTAAACCTACCAACTCATTAAAAGTAAGAGCCTTCTCTCTAGCTGAAAGACCAATGATAAACATTTGATATTCATCAAGAATTCCATTTAATGTCACAATAACCGAGTTTGTACTAGATATTGTTTCACCAATGTCACCTAATTTATCCTTTAGATTCTTAATTCTAGAAATAAAAGTACTGACACTTTCATTTTCTTCCTTCTTAAATGAAAGAAGCTTACTCTTTAAATACAATATTCGATTTGTAATCTTCGTCTCATACAAATTTTTGAGAGTGTCCCATGTCTCCTTGGATGTTTTGCACTCTCTAATGTGTGGAATAATGTTGTCCTTAACGGGCATTCGCAAAATAACCTTCGATTCATTTTCTCATCATTCCCAATCTCGAATTGTAACATCTATGGCTTGAGGGGATACTGGTTTGAATTGTAACATCTATGGCTTGAGGGGATACTGGTTTGACTTCAGCTCGAGACACAATCGTCCATATATTATAGCCTTCCATTAAAGTCTGCAACTTAAACTTCCAATTTGCATAATTTTCACCATCTAACTTGTTAGAATCTTATAAATAAGATTCTTCTAATACATTTTCCATTATCAATATCCTTATGAATCTTTAAATACCAACCACCAAACTTTTCACAACTTCAATAATTTTCTTTTTTGTTTTTTGTTTTTACTCAATCACAAATAATAACGCCTCACCCTTTTAAAACTAACTTTTACTTACTCCTTACCCCTCTTTATTTATTATTATTATTATTATTATTTCATAATAAAAAAAAAGGCACAAAGCATAATTGTAATGTTACTTCGAAGAATGGATCATCCCTTCCCAAAACGAATTATTCGCCTTAAGGATTTCTTAGAAAAAAAGAATCATAGAAGGTAGATAGAGCAACACACACTTTAGACTTGACCACAACTACTTTTCACAAAGGACATATAAGATTATTTAAATCTTACAAGATTTTTTTTTTATAAATATGTGAGCAGCACTAAAGATCAACGGAAACTGTTCACTATATATGCAGCTATCTTCAAAGGAAATACACAACCATACACAACTATCTTCACACAATATACATTTAACTATAGAAATATGCCCCCTCCTTTTTTCTAGAAGGAGAGCTGCACACTTCTTGTTTTATGATTCTATGTTCCAAGCTCTTTGAGTGTTATTTTGTGCAGTTTAATCGACCAACACTTCTGTACACTCAAATTGCTCCTTGAGATCTTACTTTCACGAAGATCAATCTAACACAACCTTGCCCTCCAACTAGCAACCTTCACCAAAATACACATTGCACACAGAAAATCCTCTGCAACACGCTCTCAACCATTTCTCAAACTCACAGTCGGTCAGATCTCTGGTTGCAGTATCTACCAAACAACCATTCACCGACAAACCTTTGCACATTCTCTGTAGCTACAACAACTCTCACGACCGCATCATTTGTAGCAAAATATTCACAGAACAGTTTCTCACACAGTTCTGCACACAACACGCTCAAACACCTTTAGCGATCTCAGACTCACACTCTCACCATTGTCTGATACCAAATCAAAGAACGCAGCAGGAACACTAAACACAAAATACACTACGTGTTCATTTCATTATCAACCAAAGATTTTTATACACAGCAGAGAAGTTTATGGATTCTGGTTGTTGATAGCTTCTTCAAGACACTATGTAAAGTCTCCAGAAATCTCGAAACCATCCCCTAAACTCTCAAGATAATTAAGCATTTAATGAGTTTGGTGGTTGAAATTAATGTTTCCAACAAATCTATGCTCTATAACGCAATTTTGACATAACACTCGATTTTTCACATTTCTAATTTTTGGCTGCCACTTTTTGCTGGCCCTCTTAATATTTGTGGCTGACATGTATGATATCTTTCCAAATTTCCAAATTACAAATTAATGAAAAGTAAAATGATATATTATAATGATTTTATTATATAGTTCAGCTATTAAATTAATGTATATATATATATATAGATATATATAAAACATCCTATTAAAAGTGGGTTTGTTTTTTATTAGGAACATATATTAAAGTGGTGCATTGAATCCCGTCAAGATAATGAATCTGTACTTAACCTATGATATATTTCCAAATCTCCAAATTAATGAAAAGTAAAATGATATATTATAATGATTTTATTCTATAGTTCAGATATTAAATTAGCGTATATAAATTTTAAACATCCTATTAAAAGTGGTTTTGTTGTTATGAACATATATTAAAGTGGTGCATTTAGTCCCGTCAAGATAATGAATCTGTACTTACCTATTACCTAGGATATCTTTCCAAATTTCCAAATTAAAGAAACGTAAAATGATATATTATAATGATTTTATTCTATAGTTGAGCTATTAAATTAATGTAGATATATATTAAACATCCTATTAAAAGTGGTTTTGTTATTATGCACATACTTTAAAGTGGTGCATGTAATCCCGTCAAGATAATGAATCTGTACTTAACCAACAGTAATAATAGTTCAGAGCAATACGCTGGACATTAAGATCTTGAATTTTCTTTTTCAAGGCCAGCATATACTTATCGTAATGATTATGTGACAAATATAGAAAATTTCGTGCTTCCTTTCCGTTTCAATCTTCGACAAGAGATGCATGCATCTTGTTCATCGTGTGAGACAGAGATGTACGCCTTCACATTGCTTACGATGACAGTCAATTCGACGGAAACTTATTATAGCGAAAGGGATCGTACAATTAAACGGATATGGAGTCCAGGAGTTGGTGCATAACAATTCTATACAGGTTGTGTAAGTTGTCTAGGTTTATTAGTCATAGCGTCCAATCAACAGGCCCTCTTGTCCACATTGTCCTTTGAAACTGGAAAAGATCGGCAAGTTGCCTACACTATTAGTGATGATCACGATCCATATCATTTGTTTTAATGGTAGCTGTGCATTGCTGCAGTATTTTCCCACCCCAATTTCGCCGACCATGAGGAAACAACCAAATATATTAACAATCTTAGGCGCTGATTGATTTGATCAATTAAACAACCATTTAATATAGAAAATATGAATCTGATCAATGAATAGTTTAGTGATATCTTGGCCAAGTATTTTCGGTTCGCATGGAAATACAATACAAAAGTTGAAATGATAGAAATTGAAGCACAATAATCTGAATGACGGGAAACTATTTTGTAAATATTAAGCCCTTGGTGGATACCGATGAGCTTTTCAGAAAACCAAGAGCTTTAAGAAGAAAACTGGACATGGATGAGCATTTCCCATAACCATGAGCTCTAAGAAGGAGGCAGTTGTGATGACGCTGGAACCTTATCATACCCATACCTTATCGATTGAGTAGAAGCTGCTAATGGGATGCCCTCTTCCATGTCAAGTAGTTGTCAAGATGTATTCTAGGTTTTTTTAAGTAAATATGATGGTGTTGAGCTTAGTAGTGTAAGGATTAAATGTCATGTGAGAGATTCATGTCGAGTATTTGATATCGTCAAGATTAAAGGTCTTGCGAGAGATTCATGTAGCGTATGAGGACATCAGGAAAGTTGTGTAAAAAAAGGTTAATGAGTTGTCGTGAGAGGGATTATTTAGTAAAGATTGTGATGTTGTACTCGGTAGCAGGGTTGGAATAATCGTACACTTTTTTTTTTACGTTTTGGGTTTTCATGTTCCCCGTCAAGAAACGTTATGTTTAAAATTTTGCCCTTCAAGAGTAATGTTCTTAGAATAAATCAACGCTTTACCAATAAATGTTTGATTATAAAATTACCCTTCAATAACATAATTATGTTAAATTTTCACATATTTATCATAAGAGAAAAAAAACAAAATGTCCATAACACACAAATGACTTATTATTTCTCGACTTTTGGTTTCAAATTGCATGGAACACTCACAATAAAGTCTTTGGAACTTGAAATCAAATGTCCTTGCCCCAGACATGATGACTAAGGATATCTTATGGTACATATAAGATGGCCACCATAGTAAAACTATTGAATGTTATCAATAAAAACTCAAAAGTAGATTATTTAATATGGTTTATGTTACTATTTACTTAATCTAATATATACTAGTGGATTTAAAGATAAAGTACATTTTACCATATATATTTTAGCACTGCTTTGGATAATGAGATATACACTAATGTTAACAAGAATGAATACTTAGTACTTGAACCTTTTTTTAAAAAGACTAAAATTATAATAAATGGAAATTGTAGATCTCCTAACATCATGTTATAGGATTTTGTTATGATTTCCTCCACTATTACATTTTTAGAGAGAAAATACTTATAAGTATTAAATGTGGTAAAAGCATGCCCAATCAAATATTTCCTTGTATTTATCACCAAACTAGTAGTAAAATCAATATATATATATATAAACAAAAAAACCATTCTGTATTAAAGTAACATTGAATAAAACCATAAGAAACTCACTCTAAAAGGGCTCTATATAGTATCTAACTATTTTATTTTTTAGACAAAACAATTTAATTGAAAAATCAAAATAATTTTCACCTTGATGTCTTATTTAGAGACTATACCCTTTAATATGACATGTGAATTAAAATTAAATATATTTAAATTATAATAGTTTGACAACTACAATTGTGGACGTTTCGACAAAAAGATGTTGAACATTTGAAACATGTTTATTTTTCTTATTGAAAGCATATAATCGATCCTAGGTAGATTACTTGATGGCAAATTATCTAATATAAGGTTTGATATAAAAAATAAATATATGAAACCCTAAAAGGGCACAGGAACATACTATCAACATATAGTTTTCAAATCCCTCTAATAAGAGAAATTCATTTTACAACAAATTATTAGTTGTTTCAATCTAATGTCACAACTTACAAGTGTCCAAATTATATTTCTCCAATGATATTGCAAGCAAAGAAATGCCTCAAGTTGCATGGAAGCTATGCATTAAATCCAAGTAAAAATGGATACTGGATATATGTGCAAAGGAATCTCCTCATATTTAAATGCATCTTGAG
This sequence comes from Pinus tabuliformis, assembly GCA_031772625.1. NCBI lineage: Eukaryota > Viridiplantae > Streptophyta > Pinopsida > Pinales > Pinaceae > Pinus > Pinus tabuliformis. Next base: position 190,884,837 of record CM062808.1, read on the forward strand.
AAACACAAAGGGAAAGATGATATGCCATAGTAGCAAAATGCTACAATCTAAATGTGTCACTTCTTTTACTAAATTTTTAAAAAGGTTGGTAAGATGTGGGCCACCTACCTATATGAAATGTAAATGGACAAAAAATATAATCAACATCTCATCCTCCAATATGTGGTGTAGTGGGGACTTCAATATTATAGATTTTTATTCTTTTAAGATTAATTTGAGATACAAATGCAATACTTTAATTTTAATTATACTGGATAAAATATATCACGTTGGACTTCAAATTTGTTTTGTCACAAACATGATTATGCTTTCTGTTCTTTATATTTTTAATCTTTATCTATGTTTAATAGGTTTGGGATTAAAATAAATATATACTTTTTAAAATAATGGGGAGATCAGATTTGAAAAGAATTGTCTACTCTTGTTTGCACCTAAACAAAGTAAGGTGCACTCTACAATATACTCAAATTTGGATTAAGGATAATGTGAATAAGTTAAATTAAGTAACATTATTAAACTTAAAAAATTATAAATTAAGTTTACATTAAAACAAATATATCAAAATAATAAATAATTATTTTTTTCTATAATTGAAGTATTTTCCTATAAATATTTTAATAAAAATAATTCATATTTGATTTTTGCCACTTGGTAGATCCAAGATGGATCTAAGTTGCTTTAATTATTAATTATAATTATTAACTTTATTTTTTTTATTTTTTGTTTTTAATTTTATCTATTTATTTTTCTAATTTTATTTTGACTAAGGAAAATGTTATAAAAAATATTACAATATTTGTACCTTATTGGAGAGAAATTTGCTCACAAATATTTTAGAAAAGAAGGAAATCTTCGTCGTCTAAAAATATACATTGTAACAAAAAAATAGAATTTACATCAAAACAAATTTATTAAATGAAAAATTCATTACTGAAATACAATATTAAAAAGATATCCTATTTAATTGAGGTATGTTTTTTAATTTGATTATTTTATTTAGGGACATCTAAGTCTATTTAAATGTGTTAGAATGATTATTATTATTAATTAAATTATTTCTTATCCATTAAATGATTTTTCTTATGGTTAATTTTAATCAAAATCTACGAGAGATTTTTAATTTTTAGAGTTTTAAATTCACTTATGCATTCAAAAATTATTTTAAATAACAAAAAATCACAAACTTGATTGAAATTCTAATTAAAAAACACTAATTCTCATAATCATTCATGTAAATATTTTAATTTAAGTATAATCAAAATTAGCTTATGCTCCAAATCTTACCTAGCAACACAAAAATGAAAATCTTACTTGAAATACAACTCCACACAATCAATTATTCATTACTTTTTGAAAATACCAATGTTCAAATAAATCACATTCCTTTTAAACCCAATCTCCACTAAAACCCATCCACTAATTTGCATTACATATGCCAAAAACAATAAAACATAAACCAAAAATCCACCAAAATCCTCTTGTGCAATTTGAATGACAAAATAATGTGCGAAAACAAAGATAAAAGCAAGTGAGATTTACTTTAGGTTTTCCTGGACGCCTTTCCCACAAGAATTACTGTAACACTTACAATAGGACCATGACAAAAACATACACCAAACGGAACTCATGGAAAGGTGAGATACGAACGTTACAGGATGGCTTGCTGGAGGCCAGACAAGTGGCCATATCGAGGAGAACAAACACCTGGAAACTCAATCTACTACCTTTGCTTCCGATTTTTTCATTGGGTATTAATGACGTTTTGAGCAAAATGTTAACTGTCAAAAATACGTTTTGAACCTTTCCAAACACGTTTAAAAAAACGGTCTTTAAAAATTCCTAACTGTCAAATACGTTCAAAAGGCTTTATGACGGGCAAAATGCCCGTCAAATTCCATCCCTGCTCGGTAGTCTACAGATTGAATATTTTGTGAGAGATTGATGTCGGTATTTTGTGTGATCAAGATGCTGTGAGAGATTCAAGGACCGTATTTGATGCCATCAATGAAGGAGCGTGTTAGGGAGGTTGTCTGAAGGGGCGTGTGTTTTTTTTTCCTCCTTTTGCTTCTTTATAGTTATAAAATTATAATTTCTTTCTTCTCTTTTTTAATTTTAAGAATATATTTGTTTCCGTTGTAGCCTGGAAAACTCTTGTGAGCAGTTAATTAATACATTACAAGAATGTTGATGACATACATATTTTTGAAGTGATTGCCACAAGTTGGGCGAAAAGATATGTAATATTTCATCTGAGTATCCTTCTTAATGTGTAAATATGGTAAGTTGGGTGATTAGGTTAGCTTCTGATTATATTTGAGTTCATACTTCATCATAATACAAGTTAATTGGTTAAAAAATAATAATTTTAACTAATAAATAAATATACTTACTTTTATATTAATTTATAAACAAGGAAAAGGGCAAGAGGAGCGGTGTAAATATTATTTTGTCTGAGATTATAAGTATTTAGTTGTACAAGTATTAGGTTTATTTCGATTTATGTATTTTATTCTTTTATTTGTTCCCAATTTTATGAATGAATATATATTGTTTAGGTAACTATAGTTCGGATGAGAAGGATGGAAAGAAATGCCTAAACTTTGAGAAAAGCAAATTATGTATCCATTCTTTATAGGTCATGGCTGCGTATTTTATAGTTGTCCTCCATATATGCGAAAATTGCGAGTGTATAAGTAATGGTTGAGTTAAAACTGAGATACCCTAGTTTTGACATTATATAGATTTAGCCAACCTACATGGAGCCTTTGCTATTGGTGGGATAGCTTATGGGACTATTTAATAATGAATTAGATCTTCTTCCCTATACTTTGGAGGAGGGATTAAGTGGGAAGAAAACGTACCGTAATCAATGGTTATAGTGAAAGAACTCTATGATATTTGATATATGATCTATGATATTTGATATTTGTTAAGAAGACAAAATGTTTACATAAAGGGCTCTTTGAAAAATTATAGTTATAGTTATTGAATTTATTTTATATTTGACAAAGGGTGATAATTAGGTAGTATTTGTATTCTTGTATTCCCATGTAGTTGTTGTTATTTCGTATATAACTACAAAATATTAATTATATGTTAAATTGCTTAAAATCTGTAATATATATGAGGGTTTACTTTGCATTTTTAAAGTTGAAAGGATATGATCAGTAACAATGTGTGGAAAATTCATTTTCACATCAAATAATATTAGAAGTAACCCGCCAACGTGTACAAGTTGAAAAGTTAAACTATGTTTATAGATTAAAATTTGAATTTGTTAAAAATGTGATACACTAAAAAATCAAAATCTATATAAAATAATATGTTAAAGAATTTTATATTTAGTGGGAAAGATGAATAGTAATTTAACATAATGATGAATTTATAAGGGAAAATGTATATTATTTAAGTTATTTTATTTTTATTTCATTATAAATTCTTATTAAGAAATTTTTAGAATTGAAGATAAATTCTTGGAAAAGAGCTAAAATTTAAATGCATGTTTAGTAATTAGGAAAAGAAATACAAGGAGGAATGAAGACATCTAAATAAGCTTGGCGTCATGTACAATACTATGGAGATAAGCTATGAATAATGTTAAGAAATGTGTTAAATAAGATATTGAGGAAAAAGTAATGAATTTGGTTAAGGAATGTGTTAAATAAGATATTGAGGAAAAAGTGATTACTTTTGTTATAAATTTTTTAATAGTGGAATTCAAATATATATATTTTATGATGTCTAGTAAAGTGTAAAGTGCATAGAATGGATGGAATTCAAATATCCATTGGTTGAATTTTAACTTTGACTCATTATAATTTGGGGAAATATTTGAAATATGAGTTCAATTTATTTTGAGGAAGAATTATTTAAACATGAGTTTAATTTATTTCCAAAAAGAATTATATAGATAATGGGTTATATAAAATATTTTTGTGTTTGCTTATATTCATTTTTATTTTAATTATTATGGTTTTTGTTTTGTTTGTATCGATTTTCTTGTTCTGTTTAATACACATTTTGTATTGTGCTAAATGAAAATTTTTAAATATTTTTGTATTATAAAAAACTTTAAATTGAACTTGATAATATTAAAATGTAAGATGATGAGGAATACAAAAATACATTTTCTTCTTTTTTAATCATTTAATTTTAAAATTGAAAAAGTATAAAGATAGATTTTTATGAGAAGTAGTTGTAAAAATTAAAATATGAGTTTTAGCTATTTAGTCAAAGATGTTATGAGAAAATGGAAAGAGTATAAAAAATTATGGAACATGGAATTTATAAAAAAACTAAAATAATTATATAATTTATCTGCATATTTTACTTAGCACATATTTGAATAGGGTTTGCATGGATTTGTCTAGCTTTACATAGGGGTCTTTCATATTCAAAATATATATTTTTGGAAATATAATTTAACTCCTAGGTCATATTGAGATAATACTATTTTATTCTAATGTTTAATGAATTTTTTAAAAGTTCAATAACATGTGATATTTCATTTCAAGCATTTCTTCAACTTTTCATGATATTTTTAGGTGTTCAGAAAATTATGGGTTAATAATATTTTAATGTAATGATCTTAAAAAAAATATGTTGACTAGTTTCATCACAATTTGAGACACTTCAATGAATTTATTTTTAAGTATTAATATATTTATATAATATAGAAATTCTATAGAAATTGTATGACATAAGACAACTAGGGGAAGGGTGGAGATATTAAGAACAAAATCACAAATTCCAAATTTTAAGAATCCAAATGGAAAGACCTAAAAAAAATGATTTTGTTGTTTACACCAATGGTTTTATTAGATGTGTTAAAAATATAAAGCCCGTTATCTAGATAGTAATAATTTATAATCTAGATTTATGTGTAAGCTAATTTGAAATTTTATTTACTTAATCTAATTTATCAACTTTAGTTTTTAGTAGAAATTGTTTTAGTGAAAATTTATCATATTAAGGCATTTTGGATGACCATTATTCTTCTTAATATGTCAAATAATGTTGTATAACTTTTCACATGAATGAAGAATATTTATAAAAAAAAATTAATACTTCAAAACTAATATTTACCAATAAATGTAATTATTTGAAAATAATAATTTCTAACTTTCAAATTAAATATTTTGTTCTCTTAACTTTCAAATTAAATTTTTTTTTCTCTTAAATTAATCACTTTAGATATAAAATTGTAAACAAAATTAAGATGTGTTTACCAACTCCTAAGAACATAAGAATATCAACAATGTTGTAAAAGAATTGGTTAACATGAGTTTTCCATAAAAAAAATATTTTAAATTTTGAAATAAATAAATAAAATCATGAGATAATTTCCCATATTATTTTAGCAATAGAATAAGTTCAAGAAATTAAATAACCTAGAATAATTATTGTATCCTTTCAACGTTCTTAAGCATGATGTTTTCTACTCCATATAATGAATATTATTTTTAAATATAAACCACTATTTTAAAATTGTGTAAACAATAATACTTAATATTCCCTAAAATAAATTGTGTAAACAATATTAAGTAAATTGTGTAAACAATAATACTTAATATTCCCTGGAGAAGATAAAATTATACATGATCCTAAGAAATACTTTTTTTTAATATTCATTTTGATAACGTGACTAAAGGAATATCCAATGATTTATTATGAACTATATACATAAATCTGAACAATTTCGTGATTTATATTCATAAATCATAACAATTTATTAAAACTATTTTATAGATAAGTTTCCCGTCTTTTATCAGTCAACATAAAGGATTATTCATTTTCTAGGTCCAAAAAACCATTTTATGCTTTTTCTTGTCAAGTATGAGGACATTTTGGGATCACTCTTTCTCTCGGTCATAAGGAGATTCTGAATTGAGCAAAGTACATTGCTCATTTAAAATTATTGAAACAAATTAAGTAGTTTTTAATGAATTTCCTTGTTTGTAAAATAAATTGAAAATTGGTTCATCTTTAAAATAATATGAGGATTCATTAAGCGTCACTTATAATCATTAAGAGAAATAGGAAAGAAATAATCATTACCCATGAATGATGAAGGTTTCATTCGAGCATGGTAATGTCTTGAGTGATTTTTGAGTGATTTTTGGAGTTGATGAAGGACTTAAACTTGATTATATTTTACAGGGTATTTATTTAAAACAATAATTGTAAATCATATTCCATTTTAATTTGGTGAAATTAAATGGATTTAGTTAAATTTTAAAGTTTTTATATATTTTATAACATGTCTATCATAAATATAAATTTTATTATAATATTTTATTCTAATTTTATGAAATTATTATTATTATTATTTTTTAAAAATAGTTAAAATATTATAGGTATTGATGTTTATTATTAATATATTCCGTGATTAATGGAGGACTTAAATTTTATTATATTTTACAAGGTTTTTATTTAAAACACTAATTATAAATCTTATTTAATTTCAATTGGGTGAAACTAAGGTTATCAAATAGATTTTCTCAAGGCTTCAAAGCTTTTATTTTAATTTGTAGGCACTTTCTTAAACCATCTTTATAGATCCGTTTTTTATTCCAATTTAAAGACATTAATATTATTATTTTTGTTGCCAAAATATTTAAAACAAATAATACAAGATTAAGCTCTTTACATATGTAAGATCAAATAATTGGTAAATGTTCTATGTACTCTAAAAAGAAGAAGAGTAAGTTCTTTTGCATTTATAAAATGTAATATTTTTTCATGAAAATATATATAGAATACAGAGAAATATGGTAAATTTAACAATTTTACTAATAAATTAATGAATCAACATCTAATTTAAAAATAGAAATGTTGCAATCACATCCACTTTTAAAGATAATGCTAATGAGTAGGGTATGAGTGACCAAGAAAATTATCACACCCATCAAATGTTGTAGGTCCTATACTTTTCACATAAAAGTATGAAAGTGAGATTAAATAAGTATTTTATCAAAGTTTGACTATTAAATAAAGGTAAAGAAAATATGGCTTATTAATATTTTGATGTAGTGATTTGAATAAGAATATGTTAAGTGGTTTGACCATAATTTGAAAAGATTCAATGATGTGATTTTTATATATTAAATTTATTTATACAATATCAGAAAATGATGATATTTGATAACTAAGAGATAGCATAAATATTAATATAAACATTATAAATTTGAATTTTTAAAAATTGACTAGAGAAATATTAGTAAAACAAATGGCTTGTTTTTTTTTATATATAGAAATAGTTTTACCCACATAAGTTAGAAATTTAAAATATTTTACATAGATATAGTAACACCTAATTTAATATTATTTGAATATTAGTTTGTAATTCTCTTTTCTTAATATAGTTACTTATAAATTTTAGCTTTTAATATAAAACATTTTATTGAAAAATGGCTATAGTAAGACCATTGTCACCGCCCCTTAATCTTCATTATAGTAAAGTCATTATCAATACACCTTAATCTTCATTATAATAAATCCATTGTCAATAAGCCTTAGTCCTCATTATATATAAAATAATGCTTTGTGATCTTTCCAATGAAAAAAATATGCACTAACCAATATATTCCTTGAATTTTAACTTTAAAAATAAATATTTTTATTTTAAACTGAACATAAAAATTAAAATAAGATAAAAACAACGTGACGAAGAAATGATCAAAATTGGTATTTCCATAACAAAAATACTTTTTTACTAGAATATTTTTTTAAATAAATAAGAAATATGATGAGATAATGCCCCATGTCCTTTTCATCATGAAAGAAGTTAACGAAATTAAATAAAAACAAATCATTGTTACAACTTACCACATGGTATTTTTCTCGCATCATAATATTCAATATAATGAATCAGATACTCGCTCTAAATAAAAAGAACACTATTTTAAATACATGTCACCTTCTCTTATATTACAAAAACAATAATATGTTTAGGTAATGTTTCCTACAATAATTGTTTTCGTCTTTTTATGATTATTTACTTTACCTGAAGAACCAATAGTGGAATAGTGAAATGCGTTGATCCTGAAGAAGTCAATTCCATTTACATGGTCATCAAATATTAATTTCTCTCTATTGGTTGTTTAATTGGGGGGAAGAAGATTAGGAATAACCTCATGGAACTTCTATATTTTAACTTTCCAAAATATAATAATACTCAGATCTATTATTATAATAATGTGTATTATTATAAAAAGAAAGTTGTGGTTTCAAACAAATAAGGTTTAGGTTAAATTTATATAATATTAAATTATTTTAGAAACAAATTTATGTTTGATAATTATTTTGGTAACCTGATAGAAGAAAAATCAATTGATTTGTTAGATAAACTATATATGTAAATAAGGGAAATTTGTTATGATTATATGGTGAATAAGTTTCTTATTTTTATATTCATATAAAAATATTTTTATGTTGAGTCAAAAGGATAGCTTAATTGATATTTTTCATGTTATGAAATATTATGTGAACCATGAAATTCTAGGTTTAGAATCTTTATGGGTCAAGCAAACTAAAAGAAGATATTTTTGTTTGAAGGCAATAAAAAAAAGAAAAGGATGTCATTCATATTTTATATATAAAAATAACTTTTAATATTTTTTATTTCTCTCAATTATAAAAATGATATTCATAATTTTATAATTGAGACAATATTTAGATTGTTTTTTCTAATGCATATGCTCTTGAGTTTGATTCTAAATTCATGGGAATACAAAGATAATCTCATTTTCTTTTAAACTAATATTCCTTTGAATGAATTTCATTATTTCCAATATCAATTGAAAATTTGTTCCATTATATGTCAAACACAACAGAGTAATGGGAAACCAAATAAGATAATCATGAGTTTCATTTACTATTGACAATATATACATTTTTATTACATTGTTATGACCATTGGTTTTCATATACCAACTAGTCTCTTGGACTCCAATGACCTTTCACATTTCACACCATAACTCTTAGTGGATTAGTTGTCCAACATTCCCCCGCTTAATCTGAAGGGTTATATAAGATTTCAGGAAGAGAATTACTGGTATCTCTTTCTCTTTGCTTCAGTTTGTTGTTTTTGTCCACTAGCTCTTCAAACTGTTGTTCTTCTCTTTGAAGTTGTCGGATTCTTACTCTTACTTTTTCTCTTACACTTATTCTTGCTCATGTTGCCTCTGTTTCATCCTTACCCTCTTTCATGATTATTTCTTTTTGCATTGAATCCTGACTTTCCAATATTCTTTCCAGCAATTGAACATCTTTGTTCCATGGATTAAACTTTTCCATAGAATCCTCTTCTACTGTCTTTACTTGGCTACTCATCTGTGCCAAATTTCCTCCAGCATCTGCAGCTAGATTTGCACCCACAAAAAAATTATTAAAATAAAAAACATAAGGCCTTTGTGCCTCTTCTTCCTATGGCAGCACATTAGTATGCTGCCCCGATCTCTCCTCTTCTCTCAGCACATCAGTATGCTGGTTTGAGTTCTCAAAAGAATTCATGAGACTGTCAGTTATTCTCTCATCTACACCATCTGCTTCAATGGTTTCTTCCTACTCTTGTCCATTGTAGTGAACTCCTTCCTCTACAATCATACTGTCATACTCTAAATTTCCCAAGAAATACTCCGGCAATTCAATTTCTCTGTGAGGCTTCATAAGTGTTTCATCACCACTTATGATTCCTGCATTTATACTTAAATTATTAATTTGAAAATTATAGAGTTCAACAGTATCAATTGTTACTTCACATATCAATTCTTCAAACTGAATCTCTTCTGCTTCCTTCACATGAAATTGTTCTTGTCTTGTAACAGCTTCAAAAATGAATGTCTTACTAAAGTATTTCTGTTGATCCAAGTCCCCTACATGAATCAAAATATTTTGATGGTATTCTCTTCAACCTCTTCAAGACCTCCACCTGGTTGCTTGATATCCTTCTCCAATTCTTCTTGCTTTTGGCCATCATCATCAGTCAAACTTCCTCTGCTTCCAGTCCTTGCAATATGCTGAAAAGTAAAAAAAATTCCCAACTGAGTACATGAATTTACATCATACCTATCTATCTCAAATTCTTTCATAACAGAATTTAGATTCTTCCTGTCTTCTTCCTCCATTGTAAAAATATCAGCAAATTTTCCTTTTTTACGTGTTTCACTTGTAAACATACACAAATTATCAGATTTAAAATCCTATGACCTTTTGGTCTCACTTGAAGGTTCAGTCATTAAGTCTTCATCTTCACCCATAACTTCACCATGTTGTGCTTCACAAATGGAAACTTCCATTTCCAACTCAGCTTTTCCACCAGCCACTTCACTTGCCTCTGTTGTAGTCTTATTTGTAACTTAGACCACTTCACTAGCTTTTTCTTCAAGACTCAACCTAGTCTTTGGTTTTCCTCAAGTATCATCCTTAATATATCAAGTTGTTCCTTTATCTTAGCAATCTCCTTGTCAATCTCCTCTTGACTCATTCTCTTGCCATTTGTCTTGGCATCCTCTTTCTTCACTTTGTGGATTTTCTATGAACCTCTACAATGACTATCAATAGTCATCCTCTTCTCCATCTCTATGATTTCTTCACTCACTATGAGCCACACAAGTCTCTGCAACAGCAAGTCCTCCCTGTTGCATGATACCTCACTAAGCGTTTCTCCCTGAGCTCACTCTTTTGGCATCTATCTGGTTCTCTCCTCTAGAACCATCTGAGCACTCCATGCTCTAGACTTCAACTCACCTACACTTTTGAGAACAGAACTCTTCTCTTGTATTCCAAACATAAATGAAATACAAGGTTCTTCCACTCTCTCTCAGAAACCTTTATTTGCTTCCTTCATCACTACTCTTCAGGCTGTGATCTTACTGAGATGCTTCACTAACTGTTGTTACCTGCATATCAATGTTATTCAAACCAAAGATCATTCCCAAGCTTTCAAAATCTTTCTTCTCAGCTTCCTTCTGAGAACACTCTTATCCTCTCTGTCCAACCTTTAGTTGGATTCATTAGGTTCACTACGACTTTTCATTCACTTTGTTCTTTAAAACACATACAACTTTCCTTGTCTATCTGCTTCTATCAATCTTTACTCTATCTTAAACCTACAAAACTCAAACCAAAGTTAAATAAAACAATACTTGCATGGATTCACAGGAAATCTCCATCCATTCTTCACATTTGAGTGAACATCCACTTTCCTCAAGAAAACAAACATCACTATGCTTTCCTTATGCTTCTACAATATCTTCTTAAGAATATCACTTACTCTCATCTTATGTCATGTCTTCTACGTATCAGATTCAAATAACCTGATCTCCTCTTTCTTTTGCAATCACACATGTATTCTACACAATTCTGTTTTAATTAAAAAGAGCTTTAACTAGCTCTGATACCACTTTGATGAAAGAAAATCCTGCGATACCCACAGTATGCATATTAAATGCATAATCTCATCAATCCCAGGAATTACAATGACCTGCCTAGTCAAACCTTCATAAGTTAAGGTTCGAGGCCCCTTAATTAAATCTCAATGGAACGATTTGTTAACTAACCCAGTCTATCCCTTAATCAATCCTTTCATCTGGACTCTATACTCCACCTTCATTAAACATTGGTTAATCTTAATGCCCACACATATAACCAACCCCCACACTTTACTTTTCTTATATTTGTACTTACCCATAAAACCTTCTTATTGCTTTATTTCTATTATAAACCTTATATAATAGAAATCTTTCACAAACATACGTGAAGTTACATTTTATCGCATTTCCCCACCTTTGCACATTTATCAATGCATACCTTTATCGCAATCGCGGGATTCAAAGACTCTTAACAACTTGGAATTTGGGACATTAGATCTGTGATATATGATTTCCCTATCCATCATTGATTTCATCCACTAGATGAACGGCTGTCACAATATCGCATCCCACTAACCTGTGACTCCATTGCCTCTCGCATGTGATATCCAATAACACAACCAGACTTCAAATAACATGAACACACACCTATAATGTTCTTGGGTCCGGCTTCAATCTCGACCATTTATCTTACCTTCAATCCGACGGCTGATATTTCCCATAGATCAAAGCTCATTCCATCTAATAGTCTATAGTGATATCACATTGGAAACTTGCACGACGTTTAACTGCCTCATGAAGCCGATATGGATTATAAGTCTGTTGCACTAAAAATTGTCACCTTGACATTCTACAATCTTTGTGAGTCCATTACCACTCATACTTTCCTCCTTTGCAAGTCTAAAGCCTCAATTCTTCATGTCAAGCCTTGAAAGTAAGAGAAAAGCCCTAAAACTCTCTAAAAATCTAGTTATGCACTTTCTCTTTGCATTACCTGTGGTCCCGCACCTAATGGTCATGTCCCCTGTGCACCTGACCGCTCTGTCATTGTGTTATGGGTGCGAAACCTTGTAAAAGTTAAAAAGGCACGAGTACATTCTAAAAAACTCACTTTCAGTCATTTCTAGAAGCTTCTGGAAGGAATCTTGAGGTGGCAAGTTCGCTGTCATAAGGTTCATGTACTCCATACCTTAAGGAGCTAACCCCTTGATGTGAGGAGCTTATCCCTTTGAAGGAGGATTCTATCCCTTCATAGATGGACCTATAACCTCCTCCTCTAGACTATAAAATGAAGCATTGGGTTGGTTACTTGAGAGGTTGGAAGCTGAATATTTTTTAGGTGAAATGTTGCTGGAGCTTAGTCTTCTTTAGTTGAGATTTTTTGGGGAGAGATATACCTCTAAGATCTCATTTGGAAGAGTGCAAGGCTTGTCAAAGTAAAGGAAATTTCTATTTCGGACCCCAGGATGAGCTTGTTCAACATCAAGGCTGAAAAGGTTGTAAGGTTCTTCTACTTCAAAGTTAATACAAATAAGTTTGTTTTTCTCAATAATCTGTTCATTTATGGTTTATTTTATGGATTCCTTGATCACCATAATAGACATGATTTATGATATTTACTATGCAAGTGGTATTTAATTTGTGCTTGTTTTTTATTGCAGGTCCTTGAAGATATCTCTTTTGGACAATTGAGGGATAACTACAACGAACAAGCATTGGATCTAAGGTAGGATCTTAACACCTCTGTAGTGTTTACTTATAAATCACATATGTCTAGAGAAAGGTATGTTTGTTTGTCTGTTTGTTGCTAGACTATCTTTTAATACTAGGGAGATCGGCCTTGTCCGCAAGATCGATTTATCTGGCCAACAAATTGGCGACTTCGTTGGGGAAGGATTTCGTTTTGGTTTTCCTTTGTTTTGACTTGAGAAAAGCGTTTTCATTTCTTATTTTTGATTAATGTATACTGGCTTGGGTAGTTTTTAAATCTGGTAGTATTTTTTGTTTTTTTCAAAGTTTTCAGGGGACCGCACTTTCTCTTTACACACAGTGCGGGCATGTTCACACTTTTCCTTTAGTAAACAGAGTGGGACCGCACCTTTTACTTCTGGAGCCTACGGACCCTATAATTTTTTTTGAAAAACCTAAAATACCTTTTTCCAATTAGGTTTAGTTTTGATTTAGAAGTTTTAGTGTCTACCTAGATCTGTATTTTTGCTGTCAAAAACCTCTTGTGAGTGAGTTCCGATAGTAATTTTGTTTTAAATGATTTTCTAGAAGTTTTGCATGCTTGGAGTGGTTTTCACTTGGTCTCTATAGTGACTCAAAGATCAGAAGCTTAAGAAACCTTAGATCACCCTAGTGTCTTTTCATCTTCTTGATGAGTCTGACTTGGTTGTGAAATCTATCCTTTGTGAGAAATAGATTCAGTTTTCTCGTTGCAAATCTTTGAACAAACTTTGTTATAAGTTCTGAACTTCATTACTACAAAAGAAAACATATTTGGATTTTGATTGGTTTGTTATTCTGAACAAATGAATCCTTAGTTTACTGAACAACTAAGTAAAATGTACTCAAAAAGAATTGAAGCTTTTATTTAAATAGATTTTTTAAAAGTTTTTTAGATCTCAATTTTAGTTTTTGTAGTTTTGAGTGCTTTTCTAGAACTTGTAGATCTCTTTTAAAAGGAAAATTGTTTTTCTTGTAGTTTCAAGTTTTGAAAAGTGAAAGGGATTTATTGTGAGCATTAATTATTAGTCTTGTTTTGAGTTCTTATTGAAAAAGACAAAAAGTTTTTCTTTTCATTTCCATGTTGAAAGAAAGAATTGTTTCTTAAAAGAATTGCATTCTTGAACTCTTTCTTTTAGCTAGAATTTCATTGAAAGAAAAATGAATTGCTTATCATTTTAGGTGCATTTTTTAGTGTTTGGAGTCGAGTATTCATACCATCAAAGTTTCATTTCCATATCTATTGACTTAAGGAACAACCCATAAAAGCAACGCTTAATTAAAATTGATCTAGTAATCTTTTTTATTTCTAGGGCTCTTATCACCAATATAGCTTAAGCTAATATCTTGGAGTAGGGAGTAATTAACTATCCAAGATAGTTAAAACAAACAAGTAGATATATCTTGTGGTAGGAAATAAATCCAATTGTAATTGATACATTCTAAGAAGCTTCTCTTAAAGGAGTTAATCACGAGATCATGTCCAAACCTTTGAGACAATGAAGTCTGTTTCATTGGGAAAGATAGAAGATGTGCGCATATTATAAACAGTAAACCTCGGACTAACTGTTTTCGAGGAGCCTGGGGTCACTTGTTGGTAAACCTCAGATTGATCATGTCGAGGAGCCTTCAAGGGGATTGAGCTTTGTTACTCTGCCCTTGTGTGTAGATCATATCGTAGAATGTTCCCCCAATTGTATTTGTTGTTGTTGGTAACCTTAGTGTCCATAAACTTAAGATTATTTCCTAAGGTGACGGTGAAGGACATGTCTCACTGTACCTGGAGCAGACATCGACTAGACTCACTTGGAATCTCTGGGCGGTTCTCTTCACTCGAGATGGTTTTGTGAAGAAACTTGTGCCAGTCTGTTTTATTAAGCAGGTTGTGGGGGTAACTGTTCCAACTGCCCTTTATATATTAAACTTCTACTAAGTTGGATTTCATCACACACTAGTGCTTTTAGTACGGGAAGTTATTATTTGTGTGTGGTTTGAACTCATAGATTTTTTAGGCATGTGATTGAATTATTTGTTTCTTTAGAGACTTTAGGTGGTTTTAATCAACCCACCATTCCAACCACTCAAGTCACTAATGTTAAACCAATGTAGGTTTTAATCAACCCACCATTCCAACCACTCAAAGCCTCATGAGATGTATGCAATAAACCAACCATATGAGGTGTTTGAAGGAAATTAAAAGCCACCTCTTTCAATTATAGGGGTCATGACATTAATCTCGCCAATTCACGTCGAGTTCACCAATTCAATGCAATCAACCATACATCATTCAAATGTAAATAAGCAACATGATATGTATCAACACATAGACCTGATATTTTAGTGCATAGTATTTAAGGCTTCTCTCAAAGCTGCATTCCATGTTGAATTATACATAGGGATTAATGCCTCATTCACTATTTCAATGTAACAACATCATCACAGATGTAATCTGACATTTGGTATTCCACATAATCCATTCTCACAACACAATACACTGTTAGCATACACATGTATACAATGTTCAACAAACTTTCTTATGCCAAAACTCCATTCGAAGTTTTCAACTATTTTGTTCGCACAAATATTCAATCTAGGTTCCAAGGTGGTATGATCTCAATCGTTCAAATTCTCAATTGAAATATTGTAGTGGGAAATAAAATTCTCAATGGAATCCTTAGTTCGCATAGAGGAACAATACACCAAGCACAACAAACAAGACCTAACTTGCTCATATACACAACCACAATGACCCATATACCACCATTATACGTAAAGAGCACCACACAATCCAACTCACTACTTGTGCTACACATTTAGCCGACTATTAGAGAGGTAAGCCATGCACAATGCCATTGTTTTCTAGCATCATATTATTCAAATTGATGATTAACATCTCAACGAACAGTCCATAATTTTCATTCTAGGCAGATTCTACAAGTTCTCTACCTCTCAGATTTCCAATCTAGTGTAGGTGAGTTAGACAAAACTAGTGGAGAGAGACCGGTGCGCATTTAGGAATAGAACACTCAACGTTTGACAAGCAGATAAGGAAGAACTAACAATCATAGAAGAGGACCACAAAACTAGTGCCTCACATGTTGAGAAATGCAAGAACTCACTCGCTTTGATATAATGTTAAACACATAAGATCACATGGAACTGCTCGTTGGAAGGCCAAACAACTTTGCATCAACCAACATATGATACACTGGAGATCAATGTCATATGGTGCAAATATGGTAGTATCATAATATCTTTTCAATAAAATGTTAATGGTATGTTGATTACCTTGTAAAAGTGAAAAAAAGAAAAGAGGAGCCTTTTGTCTTACCTGTGGGTTACATGTTAAATTGTCTAATCAACAATAATGCATCTTATCAAAGGTAGGGTTTTCAAAGTTTTATTAAGAGGTAAATGATAAGATGGTATATTATTGGGTTCTAATTTCAGTGACTAATTTTTTAATTTAAGTAGGTTTTTTTTTTTTTATGTTGGATAATTAATTCTCATGATTAATAATAGGGTTAGTTTGGGTAGTTATTAGAGTCCATAAATATTCGGGAATTAATTCAATTGTTTCCCATATAAATTTATATGCACATGTACATAATTATGTGAGATTAATTAATATACATTTGATTTGGTTTCTAGTCTCCTGTGTTTTACAGTGGTATCAGAGCACAATTGATTTGCTCTGTTGAATGTGAGCCACTAGTTTTGTGGCCATGGATGTTTGTGCCCTATTGAAAGACTGTGTTTTCCCTGCACGTTATTGAAATATTTTGTTTTGAACATTTGGAACCCTGCACACTGTCAAATGCTCACTGCATATGTTACTGGAGAAATCGAAGAAATCTCATCGATGTGCACCTACCTGAAGTCTAGAAAATTGTTGAGAGAACCGTTGCAAGCGTTGAGTAAGTTTGCCTCTTCATTAACTATTTTTTTTATTAAAGTTTGGGTGTCCTGGCAAATGTGACTGCATGTCCCTTACTTGAGCATAAGTTGTAATTCAAGGTCTCAGGGAAGAATGGGTCAGATAGCATTGACAGGTTTGGAAGTTGTATTTTGAAGAAATTATTTTTGAGTTCATAAGTACGTGTGGCTATAACTATTGTTTACATTGAAGATTTTGGTTCATAGAGTGTATGAGGGCATGATTAACTCACTCACAAGGTCTCTCATGATATATATTTTTATTTGTCAAATTTTTTATGCATCGTCTATTTGTCTTGTTTGAATCGGTGGCATGATGATATTTTTTTAATTTTGAAAAACAAAATAGTGGCGTGGTCAGTATAAATTTCTTGTTTGTACAATTTTAATTTTTGATAATAAAATCATTGTGAAATTTTTGAGGGAGCCACACCCTAGCCCAGTTGGATATTTGCGATATCCTAGCGAGAGGTGCGATTTTCCACACATGCAGAATGTTGCTTCTAAATTTTAAAATCCTGACCAGAAACTAGGGAACGTTGTTGAATGCAGAACTTTAGTTTTGAAAGAGAAGAAAAACAAAAATTAGCGGAGGAGTAGGTAAATGTTGTGGTAGGTGCTTGATATAAAGGAGAAGGAAGTGATTTTTTCTCTGTTCGAACATGTCGTCGTTGAGATGTGATGTTGGCATGCTTGAAGGTGAAGATATTTTCGGTTTATTTCAACCGCTGACCATATCAATGTAAATCTGAACCAGTTGGGATGGGAGAGAAAACCTATATAGGGCATCTATTTCTCTCTCGACTCTAGATACTAGCGCTTGAATTGGGTCGACGCGATAGATTAAGTCTACATGCATTTTGTAGAACTAAAAGTAGGTGTAACGTATTCAAGATTCACAGGTTTTAATGAAGCTCTACAAAAAAAAAATTGTAATTGATTAACTAACCACTTATACAATTTGATCAAAAGCTAAGCCATGTTTTTGTCCAAGATAAAAAAAGAACTGGAAAGTGTACGAAACTCCAAGTGTGACGTATGTGAGTAAGATCGGACATCAGTTTGAAGAACCGATAACACATATTTTTTGGTTGGGCATTTTTTTAGTAAAATAATTCAAATTGAATATTACCAAGCATTATTTTGGAGATATTTTTTGTTTTTTTCTTGGCGAGTAGATATTTTTTAGAGAGTTAATTTAATATTATTTTAATGAACCAAAGGAATTTTTTTTGGGTAATGACATTTCATAGAAAAAATTATATATGGTGGAAATAGTGATATTGGTAGTAAGATATGTCTGACTTGGATGAGTGGAAGCTTTACAAGAAAATTCTTTGGAATCATACTTTATGTGCTTCATCATAAGGGTTGTTGATTTGAAAAGAGAGAAGCTGCAAAAAAAGTTTAGTGAATGTTTTTAGGAAGCGATTTATAGAGAATAAAATAGTGGAGTTCAATCCTAATTTTTATTCATCCTTTAATTATTACTTGTCAAATTATGTTGTAAATAGGTCCATTTATGGTTCAACCCGACACCTTGTTAATTCATCATAAATTTATTTGTATTAGGTGCATTTTCGGTGGTGGCCGACACCATTTTTTTCAAAGGTATTGCTAGATAACATGGCCAAAATGGATGATTTTTTACAGTTATTGAATAATTTAATGTCATCTACCATTCATAAAAGTTTCCAAGTTAGCAAGGACATGCTCTCTGACATTCAGCCATGTTTGTAAAATGCTACAAACAAAATTTATTTCTTGGAGCTAGAATCTCAATTTTAGTGAGACGAATTACATGAATTACAAAAGAAGAATTTTGAACCTATTCCTGTTTAGAAAAATAGTTTGTTTGAGCCCAATCATGAGTTAGAAATTTATCAGAGTAATGAAGTGAAATCAAGCACAAATTTGGGTGCAGTGGAAAGTCATGTTCGGGAAAATGTACGCGAGAGTCATTTTCATACGGATGTGAAGCCTGTCATCACCAAAACTTTTATAAGACCATGGGAAGAGATTGCACACAGTAAAAACATAATTGGTTTGGGTTACAAGAGAATATTCTAGATGTATCTTTCCACATTCTAGATTTTGCTAAACCAATACAATTCAGAACTGTTGGACTTTTGGACGGTGTTGTTCCAAAACAAGTTGATAGATGCCAATAGTGTAACAGAGTTGGACATGTGAAGGATTGGTGTTTTGATATTCACCCATATGAGCATTGTGGAAAGGGAAATCATCATACAAATAAATGTTTCAAAAAGAAGTCTAATGCAAGAGAGAAGGTAAATTTCGGATGGATTACTTCTTGGGATTGGACGAATACAACCAAGAAGATTCACAAGGCATACCAAAGGATATGCTTGAGAGTGATGACCAGCCTTGCAGTGACGAGGAGTACTTCTCACCCTGTATCTGACAAGGGGGAAGATTTGATGGTCTACTATAGGGTCGAGTTCGAGATGTCAAGCAAGCCTGAGTCAAAGTTGAGTTGATTGAGTTGATTGAGCACTTACATTTTTGGGATTGTTCGAGCAACTGTTTTATTAGTTCTGGAGTTGGTGGTCACCTTAAAACCACATTTTTTTATTGATATGAGAACTTCTATGAAGGTTTCAGAGTTAGTGTTGGTTGACACTTTGAGTTCTCCCAATTTGGTTTGTGGTCATCCTTAAAAACCATTTTTGAGAGACATTCAGCTCTTGGCTGAGATGCATTTCTGCATTTTGAGCTCTCCTTTCTAGACTTTGGTATATCCCTTCAGATTAAGGGGACAATGTTGGACAACTAATCCTTAGGGTTAATGATAGGGTTAGTTTGGGTAGTTATTGGAGTGCAAAAAGACTTAAGAACTAGTTCAACTATTTTCAATATGTTTTTATATGCACAACATGTACATAATTCTTTGAGATTGATCAATATACATCTGATTTGGGTTCGTGTTTCATGTGTTTTATATTATACACCAATTTGGTGTTTGGTTTGGTCGTGACTTTAAAATTGGATGATAATAATAATAATGAAATTCTCATTTTTTTAATAGTTTATAAACATTTGATAAAAAATTATATAATGATTAAGAAGCTTGATCGAAAAGCTAACTCAACTAGCATGTATACTGCGCTAAAATAGAAGGAGATATTTTTTTGTTAAAGGTGATTGAAATTCACTATCCTTTTTCTTATATTTCTTGTTTAAATGGATAGTAATTACAAAATAAATTATATATAAATTATTCTTTGTATTCACCTATGATTATACGAAAATACAATTGTGCATGTATTTTTTTTATTTGTAGTTGTTTTCATTTGTTTTCTAAGACAATAATAATCCCTATTGAAGGAACCTCTTCCAAAATATCCATATTCCCCACCTGCTTGATTCTTAGGTTTTGCAAGATAGTATTAAATTCGCTCATTTAATACCCAAGCTATTTCTTACAAGTCACCTTGAATTATGAGACGTGTTGACATTCATGTTGAGTTAAATGTTTTTGGTGAATTAGCTTATGAATTTAAATTGTACATTTGATGATGTTTTCTATCATGATTGTGATCTCTAAGTAATAATCTATCATTATTAGTGGCCACAATTATGGCATGTGGGTACAATATATGGAAATTATAATAAAGATGAAAGTTATTTGTTATTTTACTAAAGCATTTGCTCCAATCCCTAAGAATGAACACAAAAAGTAAACTTTTAGTGAGAAAAACATTGTACTTCTTAGGTTAATGAAAACCTATATCTATATCAAGCTTTGGTTAAATGGAAGTCAGATATATTATCTATATTATGTCTTGAAGAAGCTAAAGATGTTGTTTAAGATAAGAAAAATAATTAGGTTATATGGGAAAGGAGGTTTCAATTTCTCTTCAGCCTCTCTCCACTCATAAGATTGAACTATATTTTTCATTGTTCAAATAAATGCAATGGAGATTTGATGATTCTAGGAATAATTTTGAATGGTGTGTGGTTAAGTTATCAAATAGGTCTTGATCAATTACTAAATATGTGGTGAAGTTGTCTATTCAATACTTTGTACAACTTATGTTTCAAAAAAAAAAAGATGGTAGGTATTATGCCTTTTTTTTTATCATGATAAATGCCCTTCATCAAATTAATGAGATCATCTAGTGAAAGTGATTAGTAATATTATTAAATTTCTTAATAATAATCTCTCGAGTCATATCCTAATTATCCTAATCTAGGTTTTAAGAAATAAAATGAAATAAAGTAGGAAGAAAAATAAAGTAATGACATTCTATATATCTTAGATAAGAGTTATAAGAATTAAGTAGGCATAAAACGTCTTTTAATCACAAATTATCAGGGAATAGACCATATAGACCATTAACTGTAGCTTTTAAAAATCGATATAAATCTAAGAAAACAAGAGAAATATATAAGTTGATACTAATTTTTTAACTTGTTAACCATGTAAATGATAAGCATACGGAAACCATATAAATAAGAATATTTTTCAAATTTGTATGTTCTATAAATAGTTAAGAAAATATAGAAAAAAAGAATAGTATAAAAGAAACATATATTTTCTTGTCTATAAACACAATAAATAATTTAACTATTTTTTTTCTATTATTAGCTTATGTGTTTCATTACTATGGTTTTCCCACTAATGAATTTGGAAAGATTTAGGTCAAATTCTGCTATGGGCCCACTGTTTCTATAAACCATGGCATTTTTTGTGATTAAACCTGCATAAAGGCTTTTGATTTCTATTGTAAGCTACCTCACACTACGAGACTAGGGAAAAGTGGTCAAAGATAAAAGAAAAAAGTTGAGATCAACTCGAGCTCATCCATGACATTTTTTTAGCTATTAGCTATTCATTTGTTACTTTCACGAGAAAGCACCAAATTCTATGAGAGAGATTGTAAGATTTATATGTTGGAAAATTTGTTTACAAGACGAAATTATTACAGGTGATTTTATGCCCTCTAGATATTGTAATAAATCTACATTTGTTATGGTTTATGTTTATGACACCATGGAGTTAATAGAGAATTTTGTGCTCAAATATATTCTGGTGAAGTTGTATTATATGCAAGGTGTGTAGCAAAGCTAAATGAAATGATATATCGTCGAAAGATTTATATTGAACAATAAAGTTGATAAGAAATCATAGGGATAACCTTGATGTCGATGCTATTGTAAAGCATTTAAATAGTTATTGTATATAAATTGAAATGATGTAATGTTTGGTGCGTTGCATGATTCTTCTACCCCAAACCTAAGAGTTTCCAGTGAAAAGTTGTAAATATTAGCCCTAGGATGGTTCCAATTTGTTGAATGATAGGAAGCCATATATTGTAGCATGATGTATCAAACCATATGTTGATAATTGTAGTTTTATGCTACCTTGATGTTGTGGGAAATGTTGAATATTTTATTGTAAAGGGTATGTGTGAAGTAATCCCAAGATATGAAATGGTTTTCACTAATTAATAGTTAACATGACATCTAACGTGTTGAAGAATCATCATAAAGAACTTTTTGAGTGCAAAAGGAATGAGAACACCACATACATCAAAACCAATATTATAATTACTTCCATTAATGAGTCTAGAAATTTCGAGATATTGTTTGGTTAGAGACTTATAAGGAATGAGAACACTACATACATCAAAACTAATATTATAATTACTTCCTCTAATGAGTCTAGAAATTTATAGATATTCTTTGGCATCAAAACTAACATTATAATTACTTCCACTAATGAGTCTAGAAATGTAGAGATATTGTTTGGCTAGGGACTTATGGAATTAACATGTTGATGAACCATCATAGAGAACATTTTGAGTTTATAACCTTTTAGATGATGATGCAAACATATCCCTTAATGGGTTTTCCTCATCTTGTTCTTCAGCTTCAAGCTCTCTAAAGGAGACTGATCTTCTAGAACTATCCATTTTATAGAGTTATAGATTTTGAGTACTAACCAAAATGAGGCAAACATTACTGTCTCTAATACTAATTTGTTACAGGGACTTTAGACACGAACCTTGCTATTTATGAGTCTCTTCTCTATGATCAATACACGAACCTTTACATGAGAGTTCTAGTAGGATTATGCACTAGCATGAACGTAAATAAATCACTGCAAAAATTGTCAAAACTACCAGATAGTAAATCCATCTATAGTAAATATGGCCTATCTATAGATGACCCCATAGTAAGAAAAATAAAAGACAAAAGGAAGGCTAAAAGAGTAAGAAGACAAGGGCACGAAGAATATCCAAAAAAGAAAAGAAAAGGAACCAGGAAATGGCACTATAAGTATGCCCCAAAGCACACTTTTATGAACCTAAGGATATTCATCTACAAACACAAAAAAAGGATCAATGGAACAAACTGACTTGTTGGCTTTGTGGAAAACCAGGACACACTTCAAATCACTGCCCCCTCGCAGATGAAAGTAAGAAAAACATAGGGAAGAAATCTTTCGAAGCAACAAAAAAGAAAAAAGCAGTAAATATAGAAAGCATGGTGGCAATCATGTGTTACAAATGTTGTTCTAAAAACCACAAGTCTAAAAATTTCCCTAGCCTCTCACATAGAGAACAAATACAACAACAACAAATATGCTCAACTTCAGAACCCTTTCAATATTCTTCCTCCAAATCCTCTGATGAAGAATTGAATATGCACATGAATGAATGCAATTGTACTGATTCAGAAAACTGCCAATTTGAATCAAGCACTGAATCAGAAAGCTCTTCTGATGAAGACTTTGTATCTAAGACAAAACAAAATGTTCTCATGGCACATACCATAAATGATGTTGAGGAAAAGTTACTTTCTAAAATCAGAGCATTAGAAGAAGGAGAAATGAAAGAAAAGTTACTTAAAACTTTTTTGAGTACCATGCACGAAAACCAGGGAAGCAGTAGTAAAATTGCTTCAAAAACTGAATCCAAGGCATTATTCATTTATGCCTCTTTTGAAAGAAATATAAGAGCCTTCCAAAGTGGACAACAACAATCTAAGGCTAGATCCTTAACATTTGGAGAAGTCCGCCAAGAAATTCATCATATTCAGAAAGAAATTGCCTCCCTAAAAACAAAGATCTCTGAGCTAGAAAAAGGAAAGGCACCTCCAGAAGAAAATAATGAATATTCTACCAACCCAAATGTTGAAATATTTGAAGGAAAAATTGATGACTTTATGGATTTTAGAAATATGAGAGTCATGACCATCCAATATCAACAACATCAAGTTATGTTGGATATCTATATAAATGGTGAAATGTTTTCCCTAAAGACCCTTATTAACTCAGGAGCATATGTCAGTATACTAAATTCAAAGATAATACCTACAAAATACTTGGTAAAGTCATTCAGATCGGTAATTGGGTTAGTGAACAAAGATTTATTGTACGAAGTTCCTCGGGCTTTTATTTGCTTCAAAGAACATTGTATAAAACTAAAATTTGTTGTTGCTAACATTCCTATTGATTTCATCTTAGGAAATGTATTTTTGGTTGCTGTAGAGCCACATGGATCAGCTAGACTAAAAAATGGAAAGGCTGGCTACTTTATATCTCTACCAAGCTCAAATGGTAAGTTTCAAACAATAAAGCTACCTTTTATTTCTACTCTGAGGGTTTTACTATGGTACAGGTAACACAACAAATTGAGAAAGATAGAAATAAACTAGAAGAGATCAAAGAGCTAAAGACTACCATGAAAAAAGGAGACTATCTTTAGACATTTATAATCAAGCGAAGGATCTCAAGCTTCAAATCACAAATAGAAAAAGAATGTTGTGCTGAAGAGCCAAATTCCTTCTGGCATAGGAAACAACATTGTGTGGAATTACCATATAAGGAAGAATATGAAGGAAAATCTTTCAAGAGTAGAGCAATTCTCATGAGCAAGGAATATAGAGATCTCTGTCAAAAAGAAATAGAAAACCTGTTAGAAATAAGACTAATCAGAGAATCCAACAATCTTTGGAACTGTTATGGCTTCTTTGTCAATAAACTTTTAGAATAGCTAAGGGGAGTTCCAAGATTAGTCATAAACTACATACCTTTAAATATTGTTCTTTTAGATGGTAATTACACTATTCCCCATAATGGGAGTCTGCTAGCAAGGACTGTAGGGGCTAAAGTATTTTCCAAATTTGATATTAGATCTAGTTTTTGGCAAGTGACAATCCGAGAAGCCGATAAATTTAAAACAACTTTTAGTGTCCCAACAGGACACTGTGAATGGAATGTGATGCCTTTTGGGCTAAAGCATGCTCCCTAAAAATTCCAAAAGGTCATGGACATGATTTTTAAACCATATTTTGATTGGTTATTGGTATATATTGATGATGTGCTTATATTATCCAAAAATGTCCATGAACACTTCAAGCATGTTCAGAAATTTTTACAATTGGTAAAAGATAATGGGTTGGTTATGAGCAAGATAAATATTGAACTTTTTCAGACAAGTATCAAATTCTTACGCCACACAAGTAAAAATGGGCAGATCACAATGCAAAAGCATGCTATAGAATTTTCTGATAAATTTCTAGATATTATCACTGACAAAGCTCAGATGTAGAAATTTTTAGGATGCTTGAACTATGTGAGAATTTTTTATAAAATTTGTACCAAAGATAGAATATTAATTAATCAAAGGTTACAAAAACATCCACAACCATGTTCTCGGGCACATACAGAGGCCATCAAAAGAATAAAAAATAAGGTAAAAACTCTCCCTATTCTTCATATTGTTGATGAAGATTATTTCAAAATTGTTGAAACAAATGCCACTGACGTGGGCTGGGGAGGAATTCCAAAGTGGAAGAAGTAAGGAGAAGAGAATGTAGTCCACTTCATTGTAGGAACCTAGAGCCCATTTGAAAAGAACTACTCTACTATAGAAAATGAAGTCAAAAGCAACATGGAACTGCATTGACAAATTTGATGTCCACCTAATCCAAAAAACGTTTCTTTTAAGACTTGATGCCTCTGCACTAAAAAAGATCCTCAACAAGGACATAAAGAAACCTGGAGAAGCTAAGTTTGAAAGGTGGCAAGCTCTATTTGAAAATTTTGACTTTGAAGTCGAACACATTAAAGGAGGAAAGAATTGTTTACCTGACTTTATGAGTAAAGAATACCTCAGTCAGAAAAATAATGTCATGTTAATAGTAACAGAATGGGATCCTTCCCAGCATACAGAAACTCTAAGAAGCATTCCTGATACACAATGTTGGGAAGAATACTGTACAAGGTGGAAACCTACATGGTAGCTAAGAAATACAAAGATACTAGACGTAAACCTACAATCTCATGCAGATATACAACATCTAGTACCAGAAAGAGAGATCTACCCCCAAGGTAGCAAGTGGATACATGACATGGTGTATCAATAGAGTATGTTAGCTACTCATTTGGCCAAAGAATCCCTAAGCAACAATTTTCGGGATATCAATGTAATCTGGACAGAAGGACGCAGTCAAAAATGAGTCTTCAATAATTTTTTTGCTATCAATCGAACTAGATGGCCAAGATGGTATGATATGTTTAGAATGTGGCCACAAGGTGATCGAGCCACTCTCTTCCCAAATACTATTTATAATTTCTTAGACTACAGGAAGTTATGATGGGATATTATGAATGTAGATGGGAAGGATGAAACTCATTATACCAGAGTAAAATTTGGAGCTACATGGACTACACAAAGACAGATATAGTGTGAATTGTTTCAACAATGGTGGGCTGATTTTGGTATTAAAAAAATGGCTATGGACCCTCTCTTCTTCCAAAAACATTTCCAAATAGAATGTAATGATTGTGGATTCTTAACTGAGTATTGGCACACTCCTTGTAAAAAGGGTGGGCATTTAAAAAATTACCCAAACAATGGAATTCTTTATTACTTTATGAAAAGGAACCACAAATTGTTTGTCATGACCAAGATAAAACACCAAATTGTTCTAAGAAAGCCAATGATTGTATGAAGAATATATAAAAAGGCTTGTGACTCATGTAGATATTCGAAGATCAGGTTTCTAGGGACCACACCCTTGGGAGACTAATAAAGGTTCTCGTGGGTTTATCCTAAAAGGAATACACTATGTAATAATGATTTCTAGTCACAGGACTGCACGTGACAAGTTTTCTCATGGGATTTACTGTTTAAAAGTCTCCACTATGTAGATATGTTATCTTCTACAGTTTAAAGTAATCAACAGTGTAAAATTTTCCATGGGACTTGTTCAAATCATCCATTGTGTAAACCTGTACCAAGATCCTTTCTAGTCACGAAACTCAGAGCACTTCTCTGACTTTTTGTGGGATTTGATCGACATCTCAATGACTGATGGACAACGGTACCCAGTCTATCTCCTAGATTGTTGGATGCTAGTCTCATCAATCTCATATATAAGGAGAGAGCTAAGCTCATTTAAGTAATTCAGAGTAGAGTGTGAGTGGGAGTTTTGGTGTTTTCTTTTTAGTCCGAGAAAAAATTTCTTTCTTTCATCTCCTTAGAGTTCAGATCTGAGAAGCCTATGCATGAGAGTGAGAGCTCTGGTGAGAACCTAAAGTGGCCAGATTCTTAGGATTGGAGCCTATCAAGTGTGTTCTAGAGATTAAAGTTCTGAGAGAGAGTCTGCGAAAGGCTAGGAAGCCTTCTAATAGCTTCTTGCTTATCAAGTGGCAACATATGATAAAAGCCTAACCAGTGTATCTCTAGGAAAGAGCTATATAATCTCCCTAAAAAAATTGTAAGCAAAATCTTCATAATAATATGAGTATTCATTTCTGAGTTGAACTTTCATTTGAGTAATTTTCTATTTTCCGCCTATGTTATATTTTATGTTGAGGTAGTATCTGTGAGACAAGTGGTTCACTTGAGGTTCACCGAAGGTTCGCCAAGGTCTAAGGAACACCAGTCCATTAAAGGCAGGAGGCTGTGTGAAAGAAGCTAGAGTGTGAAAGATCAGAGGTTCGCGTCTGAAGCCCCTATAGCAAATTGGTATCAGATCCAGTAACCTTTGGTTCATTGTGGTTAGTACTCAGAATATATGTCTATAAAATGGATAGTTCTATAAAGTCAATCTCTTTTAGTGAGATTGGAGCTGAAGAACAAGCTAAGGAAAACCCATTAAGAGATTTGCATCATCATCTAAAACAGTTATAAATTTTGTAGAACTTGAATATTTAGAGAGTCAACCTTCACCTAAGTGGTGTTTGCCTAGTATCTCCTCTATAGAAGTATATGTTGATCCAACTATGTTCCATCTTCAATATGTAACTAGAATATATATCAAATAGAGTATTAGACAGATACAAGAAAAATTTGATTCTGTATCAACAATTTCTCTCCTTGATACCAAAAAAATTCAGAATGAAGCCAAGTGATTAGGAACCAAATATCTACACTTTGGATGTATAAGAATAGGGATCAATCCCCTAGTACATAGAGGGCTGAATAATTTAGTTCCTTCCACAGTCAGATATTTGACACATAATAAGTATTCAGATTCATTAATAGGAGGGATGGTTGCTCCATTATCAAATGGATTGGTCTACTTTCACTGTTATTGAAATTTTTCCATCTATATATTTACGAACATATCAAAGATATTTTGCAACTCTAGATCCAATAAATGGGGTTTGATATGAAGAAGAAAAGAAATAATATAGCCATCCAAACTCGTGGTTGTTTTATACATACCAATTCCCTCTATCCTCTTGTCGTCCATGCTCCCAGTAAAGAAACAAAATCCAGTGTGGTTGTTCTAATAGATGCCCAAAACCAAAAGTTAGAACACCAAATTATCAAACGGGAAGACTTACGTTTCCCAGAACATTGGGTTGTAGATAATCCAAAACCCCCTACAATGCAAAAAATCACTTCTCCTGATATAAAAGAAGGACCATCATCTCCTATAGTGTCTTTTCCTAGAATATCTACCACAGATCCTTGAAGACTTGATTTAGCCTTCAAAGCTTCATCTATATACATAGATCCACAATATATTGGTACTGCTAGCTCTCATCCACCATCAGTAAATTTCCAGCATATTGATTTATTTGGATATGCGTAGATTGTAAAATTCGCCTCTCTGCAGGTTATGTGTCAAAACTCCAATCAGAAAGTAAATCTCGGTAGTCTTGCCAACTTTGTTATACATTAGAACCATCACCCCGAAACGGGGAATCCCCATCGACAACTTCTGTACCTCCCTGTCCTAATCCGAAATGTTCTGATATTCCATTCCCACAAGATTTTGATCATGTGATGATGATTCATGAACTTCCTCGCTTGGAAAATGAAGATCCCCGCCTTAAAGAAATGTTTAGCAAAATGCATCCCTCTGGTATGCCTCAATACAGTCTAGGATATCTACAACAACTAGTTGACTTGATCCCTCAGTCCAGATTTAATAATTTTATGCCTCCTGATTGTAATAATCCTTCAAAACTAGAAATCCCTAAATTCTTCTTAGTTATGGAAAGATTTAAAAAGCATACGATTGGTAATTAATTCATAAAAGATATGCTAAATTGGGATCTATAAACCCATCCTAAGGCTGAAAGTTTTGACCTTAGTACTCCATATTCTAAAAAGATCAGACTATCATATGTTAGGCACCTATACTACAAGTGTAACCCCTTATTGTTATTAGTACAACCCCCTTATTATATTGCTGTACCCATGTAGTCCCCATATTGTTATTATTGTGCCCCATATAAGCCCACTATTGTTATTATTGTTCCCTTACATTATTATTGTTATGTCGGCTCTGATTATATTATGACCCCTTAGACTCATATATAAAGAAAGGAGGTCTTGTCATTTGTATCATCTAAGAATTGTTCATTTGTGTAATGTAAAGGAGCTTTCCCCCTTGAAGAGACTGAATTCTAAGGCGTTGATCTTTCTTTTCTATCTTTTTGTGAGCTGGTTTCCTAACATTTGGTATCAGAGCTGTGGATTCTATGGTTTTGCTACCCAAAATAGGTCATCGTGGAATTTTCGCTATAACTTTTTCGCTAAGAAGTTTTAGAAGCTAAAAAAAAAACCATTTGATAAAAAATCGTCCTGAACCTTGCGTCCAAATTTCAAGATTCTTTCCGTGCTATAGTTTTAGAGATATGATCTAAGGAAGTTAGGGTTTTTGCAAGCTCCAGAATTTCATCTAAAAAATGTCATTGTGGAATTTGCGCTATAATTCTTTCGCTACAAAGTTTCAAAAGCTAAAAAAAAAACCCATTTGAGACAAAATTGGTCTGAACCTCGGCTCAGAATTTTAGATCCTATCTTGCTATATTTTTAGAGATATAATCTGAGGAAGTTAGGGTTTTTGCAGACCCCTGAATTACATTCCAAATAGGTGACTTTGGGAAAATCGTCATAAATTCCTCTCTGAGCATCAAATTGAAATTTCGTAAGAAGTTTAAAAAAGAAAAGGGACTATAGTTTTCTATGTATCGGTTTCAGGTTCTGAGGTTCAAACAATGACACGTGGCACTTCGTACAAGTTCAATCTACTGAACCAGTCTATAATTGGGTCATCGTGGGAGATTTGACATAACACTTCCTTACATAATCCAATCTTGATCAGAATTTTGGGGTTAGAAAGAGGACTCAGAGGGCTACTACAGGATGAAATTCTAGAACTTAAAGATCTGAAAGTACAAAGTTACAGCCATTTCATGATCGAGCTCCTAAAATCAAGAAAAATCGAGATGGGGAAGTTTGATGGCAAGGATTCGGTAAATTGGATACTACAGATGGAGAAATATTTTGATCTACATGGTGTACCAATGTTACAAAAGGTATGAATTGCATCTTCATATTTAGAACAAGATAATTGTTTATGGTATAAAGGGCTTTGTTATCTTAAACCACTTGTTACATGGTCAATTTTCATGGAGGAAATTATAGCACATTACGAGGATACAAAGAGAAACACCTTCTTTAGAGCAACATCATGACAATTGGAAGAAAAAAGAGAAAAAGGGATTTGTTACAAAGTGGAAAGAAAAATTATGGTAACAAAGAAGTCTACGCCTCACAACTATAAAGATGGAAGTGTTGTTTCTTCTATCCTTCCACAACCTATAAGGGTTACACCACAACAATTGGAAAAAAAGAAAGAGAAAAAGGGCTTTGTTACAATTGTGATAACAAATGCACTAAAGGTCATAAGTGTGCTGAGAAGAAATTACTTTACATACAGTATGAAGAGGAGGAAGAAAAGGATCAAGAAGCATCAAAAGAAGAGGATATATGCCAGGACCCAACCACAGAGAAAGAAGAAATGAATCCGACGATATCTTGTAAAGCATTAGAAAGAATTACCACTCCTCAAACTCTCAAGATAGAGGGACATATCAAGAAGAAAAAGGTTCAAGAAGTGAAAGATCGCATCGAGAAAGAAGAAATGTATCCAGCCATATCTTGTAATGCATTGGCCAGAATTACCACTCCTCAAACTATCAAGATAGAAGGACAGATCAAGAAGAAAAATGTTCAAGTGAAAGATCACATCGAGCATCAAGAAATGAATCTGACCATATCTTGTAAAGCATTGGAAGAAATTACCACTCCTCAAAGTATCAAGATAGAAGGACATATCAAGAAGAAAAAGCTTCAAGCAGTGAAAGATCACATCGAGCATCAATAACAAGTTTTCCAACTTTTAAAGGATAACGCCACTTTGGCGCAGAATCGAATGGAACAGCATGTAGATCAATATCGCAGTGAAATTTTTTTTGATGTAGCTGATTGGGTATTTTTATGGCTACATCTCAAGCAAGCTATTTATGAGAAGGAAATGTTGGCAATACAACATGCACTTAAGAAATGGTGACCTTACCCAATGAGAAGACACTTCAAGGTAAAAATTGATCATGATAGTCTTAAACAGTTTTTAGAACAAATATTATCTTTAGAATAACAGAAAAAATGGGTCACAAATATGTTGGGTTATGACTTTGACATCATCTACAGAAAAGGGAAGAAAAGTTTTGTTGCAGATGCACTCTCAAGAAAGGATGAGGATGCAGTAGCATTGTTTTGTGTTATTATCCAACTAGATTGGATAAACGAAGCAAGGGATGAATGGAAGAAGGACAAAGAAGTGTGGTCACTCATTCAAAAGCTGCAGAATATCCCAATTCAAAAAATATTGCCAGAACTTGAAGAGGAAGGAAAATTCGTATTGGAACTTGGAGCAGCCACACGAAGAAGAACCCGATAGCTACAAAATCATTCAATTTTAGAGTATCTCATCAAGTGGAAGAACTTACCCACTGAAGAGTCTAGTTGGGAGGACAAAAAATTTATAAAGAAGCATCAAGAATTACTCAAATGTTGAGGACAACAATTTTTGAAGGAGAGGGGCATGTTAGGTCCCTCTACTACTAGTGTAACCCCTTGTTGTTATTATTACAACCCCCTTATTATATTGTTGTGCTGATGTAGTCCCCATATTGTTATTATTGTGCCCCATAGAAGCACACTATTGTTATTATAGTGCCCTTACATTATTATTGTTATGTTGGCTCTGATTATATTATGACCCCTTAGACTCTTATATATAGAAAGGAGGTCTTGTCATTTGTATCATCTAAGAATTGTTCATTTGTGTAATGTAAAGGAGGTTTCCCCCTCGAAGAGGCTTATTTATAAGGCGTTGATCTGTATTTTATATCCTTTTTTGAGATGGTTTCATAACATCATATGAATGGAAGACATAAATGAAAAAGGCAAACATTTGGTTATCCTTTTAGGAATGGATAGGAAAATTGGAAAGCACAGATGTGCATATGGCAGATGCTCAAGCATCTTCAGTAAAACATGCTTGGACTACTATAGATGGTAGCAAAATTGAAACTCCTACCACGTTTCCTCCTTATGAAGGAAATATATTTCGAGAAGCACAAAGAATTCATAAAGCCATTGCCTTGGTCTTAAAGATGATAATGCTCTTGGAATTGATGGTAGGATACAAAAATCCAGTGAATAGATAAATTGGACCAACATGGAAGTAAAAGGGTTGGAAATGAGTTGTGCAAAGACTACATAAGTAAAGGAAATTTTTGATAGCCTACAAGTTTCTAT
This sequence comes from Pinus tabuliformis, assembly GCA_031772625.1. NCBI lineage: Eukaryota > Viridiplantae > Streptophyta > Pinopsida > Pinales > Pinaceae > Pinus > Pinus tabuliformis. Next base: position 190,917,979 of record CM062808.1, read on the forward strand.
AAATAGCATCAACATAAATTTGAATGATGTAAATTACTATACTATAGTGTTAAAAGGCTTTTACAAATAATATTTAACAAGAATTGAAGATGTTGAAAAGAAAATCGATATAGGGAAACAATCTACTCAAGAATCCATTGAAGAATTATCTGAAATTTTTGATAGATTGCATATAGCCTCCAAACAAAAGCCTATTCCTGTTTCTTCTCTATTTGAGAGAACTGTAAATATCCATCATCCTATCAAACAGGTTAATAAATTTCCTTTTCTTCTCCCAAAAGAAACAACGGAAGAAAAATCTAAGCCCATAACTCTTTCTTCTCTGTTCAATGAAATAGAACAGCCTGAGAGCTAAGAATCCCATATGTTCCCCATCTATCAGCCTCTCCAAAGTAAGTATACCAGGTATCCTACACCAGATCTCAATGGAAAAGGGAAACTCCCTGAAACACATAGTTTCCATCCTGAATCACATAAAGAGTGGAATATTGACAATCTGAGTATTCATCAGATAAGAAAAATGATAGACCTAATGTTTACTGAATATAATCTTATGTTCCTTAAAGAGAAGAATGAAATAGAAGCTTGTAAATCTATCATTTAATGTTTTACTGGAACCTTATTAAGATGGTGGGAAAAAGAGTCATCACCAGCATTGGTAATAAAAATGGAAAACGAAATATTGATGGATTAAGGGGGCGATATCATCCATAATGTTGATGGTGACCCACAAAGCAACATGATTGGGGCATTAACCTCATTCATTCTAGAACATTGGTGTGGAGGAGAAATTGAAATTGCAAATAATCATGAAATGATTCTCATGAACATTAAATGCAACAAAATGTCCCAGTATGAAGACATTCATAGGGACTAGATTCAAAGAATATATGAGGTCAAAGATAGTAAAAACATCTTATGGAAACAAGTCTACTTAGTAGCTCTGATTCAAAATTTGTTGATTATCTTAGACAGCAAGATCTTTTTCAAATGGGTTTTGAATCCTTCACTTGGGGAGAAATATACAGTATCATAACTAGAGTTCTGGTAGGATTATGCATGAGCATGAGAGTAAATAAATCACTACACAAATTGTCAAAACTACCAGATAGTAAATCCATCTGGTTATGATACTGTATATCTCTCCACAAGTGAAGGATTCAAAAGGCATTTGAAAAACATCTTGCTGTATGAGATAATCAACAAATTTTGAAGGAAGAGCTACTAAGTAGACTTGTTTCCATAAGATGTTTTTACTATCTTTGACCTCATGTATTCTTTGAATCCAGTCCCTATGAAAGTCTTCATATTGGGACATTTTGTTGCATTTAATGTTCATGAGAATCATTTCATGCTTATTTGCAATTTCAATTTCTCCTCCACACCAATGTTCTAGAATGAATGAGGTTAATTCCCCAATCATGTTACTTTGTAGGTCACCGTCAACATTATGGATGATATCTCCTCCTTCATCATTCAAGATTTCGTTTTCCATTTTTATTACCAATGCTGGTGATTTCTTTGTTTCCCACAATCTTAATAAGGATCCAGTAAAACACTGAATGATATATTTACAAGCTTCTATTTCATGCTTCCCTTTAAGGCACATAAGCTTATATTTAGTAAACATTACGTATATCATTTTCTTTATCTGAGAAATACTCAAATTGTCAATATTCCACTATCTGTGTGATTCAGGATGGAAAATTTGTGTTTCATGGAGTTTCCATTTTCCATTGAGATCTGGTGCAGGGTACCTAGTATACTAGCTTTGGAGAGGTTCATAGATGGGGAACAGATGGGATTCTGAGCTTTTAGGAACAGAAGAAAAAGTTATGGCCTCGGATTTTTTTTTCCGTTGTTTCTTTTGGGAGAAGAAAAGGAAATTTATCAGTAGGTTTAATAGGATGTTGGATATTTACAGTTCTCTTAACTAGAGAAGAAACATGAATAGGCTTGTCTTTGGAGGCTATATGCAATCTGTCAAATTTTTCATATAATTCTTCAATGGATTCTTGAGTAGATTGTTTCCCTATATCCATTTTCTTTTGAACATATTCAATTCTTGTTAAATATTCTTTGACAAAGCCTTTTAACAATGTAGTAGAGTAATTTACATCATTCAAAGTTCTATTGAAGCTATTTACAAAAACTTGTAGGCTATCAGAATTTTCTTTTACTTCTGTAGTCTTTGCACAACTCATTTCGAACCCTTTTACTGTCATGTTGGTCCAGTTTATATTTTCACTAGCTTTTTGTATCCTACCATCAATGCCAATATCATTATCATCCTTTAGGACCAAGGCAATGGCTTTAGCATTGTTTTGTGCTTCTCCTAACATAATTCCTTTGTAAGGAGAAAAAGTGGTAGGAGTTTCAATTTTTCTACCATCTATAGTAGTCCAGGCATGTTCTGTTAAAGATGATTCAGCATCTGCCATATGTACATTTGTGCTTTCCAATTTTCTTTTCCATTCATAAAAGGATAATCAAATGTTTTCCCTTTTCATGTATGTCCTCGATTCTTATGATACTCTCATCTTTTCAGGATATGGAGTACTAAGGTCAAAACTTTCAGCCTCAGGATGGGTATATAGATCCCCATTTAGCATATTTTTTATCCACTGATTATCAATCGTATGATTTTTAAATCCTTCCATAAATGAGAGGAATTTGTGGATTTCTGGTTTTGAAGGCTTCTTACAATCGGGGGGCACAAAACTATTAAATCTGGACTAAGGGATCAGGTCATCTAGTTTTTCTAGATATCCTAGACCATATCGAGGTGTACTAGAGGGACACTTTTTTCTGAACATTTCTTTAAGGTGGGGATCTTCATTTTCCAAGGAAGGAAGTTCATGAATCATCATCACATGATCAGAATCATGTGGGAATGGAATGTCAGAACATTTTGGATTAGGACAGGGAGTTACATAAGTTGTGTGTGGGGATTCTCACATTCTGGGGTGATGGTTCTGATGTATAACAAAGTCAACAAGACTACTAAGATTTACCTTTTGATTGCAGTTTGGACACATAACTTGTAGAGAGGCAAAGTTTACAATATGGGCATATTCAAATAAATCTGTATGTTGGAAATTTACAGATGGTGGATGAGAGCTCGCATTATCAATATATTGTGGATCTATGTACATAGATGAAGCTTTGCAAGACAAATAAATTCTTCTGCGATATATGGTAGATCTTCTAAGAAAAGTCACTACATTAGATGATGGTCCTTCTTTTATATCAGCAGAAGTGATTTTTTGCATTGTAGGGGGTTTTGGATTATCTACAACCCAATGTTCTAGGAAACTTAAGTCTTCTTGTTTGATACCTTGGTGTTCTGACTTTTGGTTTTGGGCATCTGTTACAACAACCACATTGGATTTTGATTCTTTATTGGGAGCATGGAGGACACATGATAGAGGGTTTTGGGATGTCCAAAACAACCACAAGTTTGGATGGCAATAATATTTCATTTCTTCTTGATATCAAACCCCATTGTTTAGATCTCGAGTTGCAAAATATATTTGATATGTTCATCAAAGGTATAGACAAGAAAATTTGGATAAAAATCAAAGTATATAGGTCCATTTGATAATGGAGCAACCATCCCTCCTATTAATGAATATGAGTACTTATTATGTGTCAAATCTTTGACTGTGGTAAGAAAAAAAGTATTCTTATCATATTTTTTATCTTAACAACTTGAAATGTACTTTTTTGCAAAAGATAGCGAGGAAAGAAGCTGAGGATTGCATGCAGCCCTAGCTGCTGCTCTAGCTCCCAGTGCGAAGTACCATTCATTGCGCCTCAGTGGCCCTTGCTGCTGAGGTCAGAACAACAAAAAGTGGAAGGCAAGATCGCAGTTGTAGTTTTCGACAAGAAGATACTACCCTAGATCATATTGGCCCTCAGTGGCCTCCTGCTGCTGGGGTTTGAGCAATATGGATCCACCGGAAGAGGAAGATAATCATCATACAGATCACCAGCAAGAATAAGAAGTAACAAAAAAATCTTTTTCTTCCCTCATCTCTACAATGGGTCAAGCAATGAACAGACCGTGAGTTTCAAAGTTTGTTAAAAGAATGGAAGAAATACCAGAAATATCTCTCCCTCCAGCACTCCCAAGAAAAGAAACACTCTCCCTGGAAAAAAAAGGGTTAGTAGCGCAATTTACTGGGTTGTGGCCATCACCCAAGACTATGCAAAAGTGGGTAGAAAGAAACTGGGCCGCAACAATATTTGGGAAGATCTCAATCAGATTCTGTGGTAGAGGTTACTACACCTTCCACTTCGAAACCAAAGAGGATCGTGATCTGCTATTCAGGAACGGTCCATATTTCATGGATACAAGGGGACAATATTTGAATAGATGACACCAGATTTTGATCCAGAAATGGACGTCTCAAATGTTGTTCCAGTATGGGTAAGATTGTTGCTTTTGCCTCTCCACTACTGGGGAGATGATTCAGTTAAAGCAATAGGAAACATAATTGGGAAATACATAGATAGATGTGAGCCTAAAGAAAGCATGCACACATGCGCCTGAATTTGCATGGAAGTTGATCTAGGCAAAGGTCTCCCTGAAGCTATCAAAATAAAAGTTGATCAGTGGACGCACATATAACAACTGGAATATGAGAAAATCCCCTTCAAATGAAAGGTATGTCATGAATACGGTCATTTTGAAAATAGATGTACAAAAAATAGAGAAAATGAATGTGAAAAGATAGAGGATCCAGAAAATAAATGGGAACAGGTCAAACGAAAGAAGACAACCAACAAACAACTAGTCCAGCTCTCCTCCTAGCCCACACAATCTGATGAAGCCCACCCGCTCTCGCAAAAGAAAACTTAGCTAGCCAAAACCCCTTTGATTCTCTGCCCACATCAAATCCCCCATCCCCTGGAGCCAAATATAGATCTAGATCTAGATCTAGAACCATGCACTCTCCAATCACCCAGCGGTCCCCCCTCTCCCCTAGATACTCAAGTCACCTCTCTCCCCCTCCCTTAATAGATAGGATATTAACCAGAAAACAAGCTAAAGAAGCATTCCCAAATGTAGAAAACCAAAAAAAAGTGGGAAGAAAGACAAATAAAGAAGTAAGGGATGAAGCAACAGCAAGAGAAATGGCCTTGGGAACACAACAGCCCATGGACACTTATCTAGGGAAAAGTACAGGAAATATGGATAAAATCCAGCATAAGGGGAAAGGACCCATGCACCACCCAACAAGTAAATAATGATAATAGTCTTCCGAAACTGTAGAGGAATGGGCACACCTGTTAAGGAAAATGCAACAAGAGACATTTTGACAAAAGAGATCCCAGATATCCTTATGATCGAGGAGACAAAAGTAAACAACCAAGAATTGGAAAATCTTGAAAAAAAGTTTTGGCAATATGAAGGGGAAGTAGTCTAGGCAACTGGAGCATCTGGAGGCATATGCACAATCTGGAAAAAAGGAAGGTGGGAATTAATGGGGAAAAATAAGGTAGCACTAGATTTTAAAGGATCTTAGGAGGATCAACACAGAAGAGAAATACGGGGTGATAAATATATATGCCCCCAACCACTATAAGGAGAAAGAACAGTGTTGGATAGCAATAAAGGAAGTATTACAAGAAACACAAGCTGTTGGGAGGAGATTTAAATCTGGTTAGAAGTATAGAGGAAAAGTTTGAAGGAAACTTTCAAGTGGATCCATCCAGGAACTCTTTAGAAGAAAGAATGGAACAGTATATCCTTCTAGATATTCCTCCAAACAATGGAAAATATACTTGGAATAACAAGAGAGTGGGTAAAAGTAACATAAAAGAAATATTGGATAGAATCCTGATCCAAGACAACATAGTAGCATTGTACAACTCTATCAAATCCAAAATCATTCACACCACAGTGTCTGATCATAAGCTAGTTATAATAGCAATGGGAAAAATGGAAAACCAAGGCCCACTCCCGTTCAGGTATAGCTCAATCTGGGACATCAACACAGAAATCAGCGAATTAGTTAAATCAACATGGGCACCAAGAATATCAGGCTCACCACAGTACATATGGGAGACAAAATTAAAAAATGTAAGAACCAAGCTAAAGGAATGGGCAAGGTTAAACGAAATTAAAAAAAGGAAAAGAAAAAAGAGCTACAATAGAAAATAGGCAGCATGTAGGCTGAAAAAGAATCTAAAGAAGAAAGCAAGAAAGACTACATTAAAGAGAAAGAAATTTTCTGGGAGATATACAAGGAAAAAAGGAAAGAGGAGGAAAAGGCAAGACTGAAATCTAGAATCCTCTGGCTCAAGGTAGGGGATAAGAATACGTCCCTTTTTCATAACAGTATGAAAATCATAAGAGCTAGAAACCAGATAGAAAAAATACAAGTGGAAAATCAAGAAATCAAAGGAGCAGAAGAAATAAAAAAGCAACCCACAAGCACTTCAAAAACTTACTGTCAACAATGGAGGAAACGACTAAATATGATGAAATTTTGCAGCACAAAAAGAAGAAAATAAAAAAAGAACAAAACAAAGACATGTGTAAGGACCTGACAGAAGAAGAAATTATGGAGGCCATTTGGAGCCCGCATCCAGACAAAGCGCTCAGGCTAGACAGATTCACAATAGCCTTCTACAGAAATCATTGGTATACAATTAGAAAGGATTTCTTAAGAATGGAAAAGAATGTTTAAAAAAAATGGTAGGCCACACAAGATCTTCCTATCTTTCTTTGGTTCCAAAGGAAGAAAACCCATCCACCTTCAATAGGCTCTGACCCATATCTATGTGCAACTCCTACAAGATAATAACAAAAATAGTGGCAAACAGAATAAAGAAAGTGTTTCACATAGTCATCTCAGAAAATCAAGGAGGGCTTGTCCCAAATAGACAAATCATTGAGAATGTCATCATATTTTAGGAAGTAGTTCACTCCAGTATCTTAAAGCAAGAAAAAGGTATGATAATCAAACTAGATATGAAACACTTTTGATAGAGTCAGCCACTCATATCTACTGGCTATACTTTAGAAACTGGGTTTCTCAAAAGAAATAATAGAAGTGATACAAGAATGCATGTCCACTCCCTGGATAGCCCCCCTCATTAATGGAAGACCCAATGAATTTTTTCAAAGAATAAGAGGCCTTAGGCAAGGTTGCCCTCTATCACCATTTCTCTACATAATAATGGTAGAAACTCTTAGTAGAGAATTGGAAACTCTGAGGAAAGAAAGAACTATCACAGGAATGAGAATAGCAAAAGGAATAAAGACCATAAATCACTCCTTGTTTGCAGATGATACATTATTGATGGGAGGAGCATCAACGAAAATAGCAAGAGGATTCAAAAAAATAATGGATGCATTTCTATAGGTGTCAGGTGGACTTTTGTATAATACAAAATGCACGATCTATGGGTAGAACATTCCACCGTGACCTATGCAAAGAATTTCCCAAATCATGGAAATCCCAGCACATAAAAATTGGAATCACTTTCTCTATTTGGTATTACTAATATCAAAAGAGATCATGAAGGTAGAAATATGCACAATACAAATTGGGAAAATTCAAGACATGATAAAGAACTGGGGAATGATGTGTTTAAATATGGCTGGAAGGGTGATATTAATTAAGGCTCTTCTTATTGCATTACCAATATATCAATATGCACTAATCATGGCACCAACAAGTGCCCACAAACAGTTGGAATTAATTCTAAGAAGTTTTCTCTGGCAGGGGGGAAGCAGGAGAGAAAAGAGTTTACTTTGGTAAGGTGGGAACAAGTAGTGCTACCATATGAACAAGGAGAACTATCCATTTGGCTACCTGGGCTCATGAATGTCATCCTGGGAATGAAAATTATCTAGAGACTCATAACAGGTAATGAGAGATGGTGGAAAAAAGCCCTCATAAACAAATATCTAAATGGTTCCAAGGAGAATCTATTGAATGGGAACATCCCAATAAGACAAAACACCCAAGTATGGAAGCTAGTCAAAAGCGTCATCCCAATAATGGGCAACCACATTTCCAAAACTCCTGGGAATGGAAAAAAACATCTCGATATGGGATGAGAGAATCATGGGAAAAGACAGATTACAGGATCACACGGAAATGGATGGCATTCAAGAGTGGATGAGAGGGAAAGGCTTTAATACCTTACATTCAATCTCCCTGTGGAATCAAAAGGAATGGAAGAAATGGAAAAGGCCAAGAATCGTAGCTAACATGTAAGGACAATGGAATAAATGCAAGCAACATCTAAAGGCGGCAACACCAATTCATCGTGACGAGGAAGACAATTACCTCTGGGACCCAAGTAATGGGCAATATACAGTCAAAACTGGATATAAAATTCTTCAAGATCAAACTAATCAGCAAGAATGGGAACCATGGAAAATAGCATGGAAATCAGAAAGTTTGCCTAAGATAAAAATCTTCATTCGGACCCTATTAAAAGGAAAGATCCCGAGTGGCGAAAACCTTAAAAAAAGAGGATTCCATGGGGCATCAAGATGCCCATTATGCCAGCAGGTAGAAGAAACTATTCAACACTTATTTCAGGACTATAAATTCTCAAGACAATGTTGGGAGAAGCTCTTGAGCCCGCTGGAAGTAAATATAGACTATGGTAAACCATTGTCGGAATTCCTCAAAATTCTGGAGAGAGCCTACCCATATGCAACAAAGAAAAAAGTCACAATTATAAGATTATGGAAATGCATTCCAATAGTCCTATGCTAGCAAATTTGGCTCACTCTGAACAGGTGCATCTTTAAAAACCAAAATCCTAGAATTGGAAAAACATTATCAAAAGCATGGGGATTAACTTCAAAAATATTCACTGAAAAAGGCACTACCCCAACAGATTATAGTATCCTTCAACGAGAAGAAAGAGAATGGATTAGCAAAGCCATAATAGACAACAATGGTAAAAAGGAACAGAGAAAAGAAAGCTCAGGGAAAAACTAGATATTGAGAATGAATGAAGAAGAAATTCAAAGTTGGAAAGGACTAGAAAATAGATATTGTTTGAAATTTGATGGAGCCCCCAAGAATAATCCTGGAAAGGCAGGAGCAGGCCCGATAATTTTTTATCCAAGTGGGAAAAAAATTGTCACATGTGAATGGGGATTGGGACAAATTTCAAATAATAAGGTTGAAGCTTATAGCTTGTACATGGGGACAAAAATAATTAAAAAAAGAGGAATCCAAAATCCAATAATACTGGGAGATTCAACCATCATAATTGAGGCAATGACCTGAACCAAAATTCCAAGCAATGAGTTTATGAGTAGAATTATCAAAAGAATAATAAGGAATTTAGAAGTCTCTGGTAGTGTAAGTTTTAAACATATACTAAGGAGATACAATCAATAGGCGGATTTCCATGCAAATAAAGCAGTGAAGATGAATGAAGGAAGAGTCCGAAAAACAATGAGGAACACCATCAATCTATGCCATAAGATCAAAATGAATTTGAAAAGATTAATGTACTGGGAGAAAAGGGGACAAAGCAAGACAAATCATGGAAAAAATAAAAAAACAAAAAACTCAGAAAATCAAAAAACATACAGCCAATAGAAACCTCAAAAAATCATGGAAAGGCAAAAGAAAAATCGAGGAAAAAAGGAGAAACAAATATTCATTGCTAGAAACAACAATATAATTCAAAAGGATTATGAGCAAGTAAAGCACTGCTCAGAAGAAAAGTGGGCCATAGAAGGAAAAAGCGTGGAAAAAATAGCTCACAACTCCAACGCATGGGGAGATAGTTTCAACAATAGATTCAGAGGTAAGCTGGCAGCACAGAAGCATCACCGCCTTAAAGAAGAGTGCATAGAGGAGCGATTTATGATTTTCAGTGTAATTTGTAATTTCTCAAGGCCCGTGACTGGCCATCGATCCTCCATAGCGCCTCCAGGCCTTCACACTGGAAGCCCAGCTCTTGGGATAGCAAGAGCATTAGCTCTCTGCGCAGTCCAATTCCTCACGCAGGCTCCCACGTGGTTTAATGCTCAGCTTGCCTCTCTCTTTCAACCCGGTTCAATTCCACCCTCTGTACATCAACCTCCAGCATCTGTGCTTCAACTGGTAGCCAATTAGGTTGTTTGTAGTTGCTCAAGGCCCGTGAGTGGCCATCGACCATCCATCGCACCTCCAAGCCTTCACTCTAGAAACCCAACTCTTGGGACAGCAAGAGCATCAAATATCTGTGTAGTCCTCTTTAAAAAGCTCACTTAGGTCTCTTCTCTCCTTCCAGCTAGTCCAACTCCACCCTCTGCTCTTCGACCGCCAGCATCTATGCTTCATTTGGCAACCAATTCATTACCCAGCCCTCTGTTTATGCGTGGCTCTGCCCATAAGTCAATGGCCCATCCTCTCTCTGCTCCTTCAGTCATAACCTTACCTCTTTGAATTTCTATATTCCCTCTTCACATCTGTAGGCCCTCTCTTATACTATCTGTTTCAGAGGCAATATCCACAAAAAAAAAAAAAAAATCACAACAGAGGCCACCAAATTGGAGCAACGAGGGATCAAGGGAGCACAGGAAACGACAACAATACAAGGGGAAAAAGCGGTCAGATGGAGTCTAACCCCATTCAGAAGGCAACCAAGAACGACCCATGCCCAACATGAAAAGGAAACAAGGTCATGATACATTGGCTGCAATAGTCTCTCAAAGATCTAAGAAGATAGATGAGAATGGAGTACAGTTTTCAGAAGCAAAATATGGCATCACAACATCATGAGATAAAGGATCTGAAAACCCAGTGCAAGCGTCTGTAAGAAGCAGTAAAATACTATAGGAGAAACGCAGTGAGCAGTGAAGGAGAAAACTCAGCCAACAACAACAACAGAACTGAAGCAACCCAGGAACACTCAGTCAACAAGCCATAAACCCAAAGAGAATTTATGTTATGTAAATTTTTTTTCTTAGTAGGTCAATACGTCGACAGTATTCTAGAATAATTAAAAGAATCTATGAAGTTTGTAAATGAAGCACAGGAGAATGGACTACGCGCTCATCTCGTTGCTTAGTCTACCATTGCAATATAGCTAAATTATATATGAGCGAAAACAAGGCGGGCGTCTACAACCTAGGGTTCTAGATTGCCTCTGGAACGGTGCAATCTGATCTTTCTCTCTGACTCCGCTCAACATTTGTACACCAAACTGTGACAGTAGCATGTTGTTATACTCTGCACCATAATGGCTTTCCCCCGGGGGGGTTTCAATGCCTTCCCCCTCTTATGAAAGTGATCCTCAAGCGATGAATACAACCGAGCCTCTGGGGCCTAAATAGGATGACAAGGACAAACGGTACCCTTGGATGCAGGAAATGACAAAAGACTCCTCTGTGCAGCTTGACAGAAACAATGAAAACAAGAAGGAAAGTTCAAGCAACAGGAAACGGCAAAGTTAACCTCATCGACTCGTAGACCCGTAGTCACTGAAAGACCCAAAATAGAACTTCCCAGCCACAAAATCAATGGTTGGATCCAATACATGAAGGACCATGTGCTCATCGGAAAATTTATTGGATTCTGGCCAACGGAAAAGGCTTTGCAAGGATGGATCTCAGCCAAATGGAAACCCAAGGGACAGGTTACCTTGCAGCTAGGACCAAAAGGGTTTCTCACAATGATTTTTATTTGCATCGAAGATTGAAATAGGGTCATGGATGAAGGTCCCTACTTCTTCAACTTTGTTGGTCTATATTTAAGAGCTTGGAGAAAGAGATTCAACCCTGACAAGGAGGATCTCAGATGGGTGCCAGTATGGATCAGGCTGTACTCGCTCCCAACGGAATACTGGGATGAAGAATCACTCAGAGACATAGGTAAGGGGCTAGGAGAGTTTGTCAAAATTGCTAAAGAAACGAAGATGAGTAGATATACCTCCTACACTTGCATCTGTGTCTTCATGTGCGTGGACAAAGCCCTTCCGAAATTGGTAAGTCTCTTCCATGATGACTATGAATGGATTCAACCCTTAGATTTTGAAGATGTTCCCTTTCGTTGTCGTAAGTGCCATGCCCTTGGGCATCTATTTAGGGACTTCCCTCTAAATGCTAATCCCCAAGCCTCTGAACCCTGAGGCAAGGTGGACCACGAGGGTTTCATTAAGGTTGCAAGCCGTAAAAGATCGCACAAAAAACCCTCCTCTGGGAAAAAACCCCACCATGATGTTGCTTCCATCCATTCCATGAGCAACATCTTCGAGGTTCTAGCAAAAACTTCGGAAGACCCACCCCAGAACTCTGTGCCAATCCCTCAGCCGATCATCCCGTCCCCCCCGATCCCCCATTCAACTTCCTCTCCCAATCCCCTGCCTCCAAAAATATTCAGTGGCACTCCCAAAGCATCTCCAAAAAACTCTGATTGGAAGTCCAAGGAAATGGATGTTGATGGTTGGAAAAGCCAATCTATGCATTTAGCTCTCATCTCAGAGGAAAGCAGTCAAGCGCAACACATGGATGAAGAACCAAAAAGCATAGATTTGGGTGGACTAGACATTTTTGAGCTCGAACAAGTATGCAGAAAGAAGGAATATGATAAGATCCAAGTGCATCAGCTTAGTACTCTGGAAGCTATCATATCCAAAACCTATCAGCAACAACAACTGGAATATAGTCGTGAATTCAATGGGATGGTTGCTTCCTTCCTAAAGACTACAAAAAATGCGGAAGAAAGATAGATCTCCAGTGAACTATTTCCATAGGGAAAATCTTGGTTGACTCATGCAAATATGCTAAAATGACAAAGTATTACAAGCCCACTACTAACAGTGAATCATGAAGCTCGCTTCATGGAATCTAGGAGGGATCAATAGCCCCGGGAAACTTAGAATGATTAAAAATATGATAAAGCAAGAACATCCCGAGATATCCTTTCTGCAGGAAACAAAATGCAACACTAACACTCTGGGAAACATCCTTTCAAAACCATGGCCAGGTTGTCACTTGGTCACACTGGATGTGTCAGATGCATCTGGAGGATTGGCAATTGCCTAGAATACACAAGAAATATCACTTTCAAACTTCCATGCCTCCCATCACATTAATCAAGCAATGTTTCATATAATCGGCACTAACATTCATGGTCATCTCACTAATGTTTATTTTCCATAGGAAGCAGCCAACAAAATTGCTCTTCTAGACACCATAGAAGCACTTAACTCCAATAGAGACCATCCTCTATGGATCATTGGAGGAGACTTCAATATGATCACCAAGTTAGAGGAAAAGAAGGGAGGTTGAGCAAGGCTGGAACAGGAAAATGATCACTTCAAATATTTTATCCACAACAATATGTTAATAGATATGCAAACCTCCAATGGAATGCACACTTGGAGCAATCTCAGGGCTGGGCGGCAAAAAATTGCTTCAAAACTTGATAGATTTCTCATCTCGGATAATGCAGTGCATCTCGACGATGACCTCTCAGCATCCATTCTTCCATACTCTGGATCCGACCATTGGCCTATCTCTCTCCAATGGCAACGGCCAGGCAACTCAACCAGACGTCCATTCAGATTTGAAGCATTTTGGCTTTCCCATCCCGCCTTCAACGACTTCATCATATCCACTTGGAACAACTTCCCTGCACTAGAGGGATAAAAAATGTTCTAGTTTCAACAGAAACTCAAATTCCTGAAAGCCCAAATCAAACACTGGAATAAAGAGACTTTTGGCAACATCTTTCAGGCTCAACAAGAACTAAACAAAGAAATGAGAGATCTCCAGCAATAGATAATCACAGAGGGATACAAGGACGGGACTTTGGAACTGGAAAGGCACATTCACAATCAATTAGAGGAGAGAAGAAAGAAGGAAGAAGAAACCTAAGATTAGATGGCTGAAAGAAGGTGAAAGAAACACTAAATTCTTCCACAAAACTACTATTCAAAGAAGAATGCACAATATCATCTCTTTTATACAAAAGCAAGGAGGGGAAAGAGTGGAAAACCATGCAGAGATTTAACAGGAATTCATCAATCACTTCCAGGACATCCTACAAGAACCCCAGATTGATAGACATCCTGCTATAGAAAAGATCACTCAAAATGTGCCAAAAATTATCACAGAAGAACACAACCAACTCCTTCTTTGACCTGTAGCGCCTCAGGAGGTGGATCTGGCCATGAATTAGCTTAAGGAGGACAAAGCACCTAGACCAGATGGCTTCACCACTACTTTCTTCCACTCTTTCTCGGAGCTTATAAAAGAGGAAGTCTGGCAAGTGGTGGACGAATCACGCGCTCTACATTGGCTACTGCCCTCACTGAATTCATCTATTATTGCCCTCACTCCCAAATAAGAAAGTACCCTCTCTCTGGAAAAATTTCATCCAATCGCTCTTTGCAATGCTATACACAAGGTTATATCCAAGGTCATTGCCAACGAGTTGAAGTCGCTTCTGCCCCTGCTCATATCACCTGAACAATTCGGTTACATTGGAGGACGTCAAATTCTAGACGGCATCATCCTTACTCATAAAATCATGCACTCCCTCAAGAACTCCAAACAGGCAGGTATGATACTCAAGATTGACCTTTCCAAAGCTTTTGATAAGATAAGTTGGACTTACATACAAAAAATGTTACATGCCTTTGGTTTCTCACCAATGTGGGTTCGATGGATTTAGAGTTTAATCTCCACTACCTTCTTTTCAATCCTCATAAATGGCGGCTCTTGGTCCTTCTGAAACTAATTCTGCTCATGCTAGGGATGAAATTGATGCTGCTAGTGCAAGGGCTCTGACTGAGTTTAGTTGGTGCAGAATTGTGGAAGAGCCTCCACATGTGTAGTTCTTTCTATGTTGCCTCTATTACTTCTCACGTGGCCCATAATAGAGGGAAAATTTTGGTTCATGCTGCTAAGTGGGTTCACATCTGCAAGATATGGTTCAATTTGCATATTTCTTTGAATTTTTGCAAGCTCGGTAAGAAGGTCAATACCTGTTCCCCTGTGTGGGATTTGAATATTAGTTCTTGGCTAAGTTCTCTATCATGGATAATGTTTCTGATATTCTTTGCCTCTCCTACAGGGTAGTTGTTTTTGACTACGGTCTAGATGTAATTTTACCCCTTTAATGTTAATAGAGTAATTTTATTTAGAAAGAAAGAAAAAGAAATTATATATGAATTAGCCATATTTATATTTAAAAAGCATGTAACAATATTCTTAACCATGGAAATTCACCTCCATTAGGATTCCTCACTAGTAAATGGGTTTTGTTACAATATCCCGACTCAATAAAGTGGCTTATCAATACCACATGCTCAAAAGTCTATAAGCAAATTCATAGGAGACTTGCTTGCATGGAATTTTTCTTAATTAATAAATTTAATTGAAAGAAAGGGCATAACTTATTTTGATATTATTATCAACCTTTAATATGTGACTACTACTAAAAATATCCTAGGATATTTTGTGAGGTAAACTTTCTACAATACACATAATAATTATTCAAAATTGAATAAAAATTCTAGAATCCCTATTCCAAAATATACATGTTATACACATCACTAAAACATTATAAATACAAATCTTCAATTTGTATGTATGTATGTATGTGTGTGTGTGTTTGTGTTTCATATTTTATCACTTAAAACTTATAAATTCATTTATAATGTAGTACTTCACCTTGTTGATAGTTTTCATATGTTTTATACAAAACATTTAATAAATATTAAGCATAATAGTCAAGAGGGATGAAATCTCTAAATGTTTAAGCCTCATTTTTTCAAATGTAATCATGTAAAAGAGGATTAAACCTCTAGATATTTAATCCCTCTAGGATATTGCAAATCCTAAGTTAAGAAGGATCTATGTTGGTTCATTGTATATATGCTAATTCGATTTTAAGAATGGAATGAATTACACATCTCCTTCATTTTGAGAAACATGACAATATAATGTTTTAGGCATAAGAAAATTTAATATTCGATTTGTTTAGTAGTGTATACATATTTTACTTTTGAAATATTCTACTCAACTTGCACATTGGAAAATTTTATTTATGACATACATTTTCCCCAAAATTATTATATTATTAAATACATGTATCACTTATATTGGGAAACAAAAAGCATATATACATCGAATATGAACTCTTGGATTTTTACAATTATATTAAGTTGGGGGGTGAATTAATATAATGATAATCTTTACATATTTAAATCCAGTAAAAGATATATATATATATATATATATATATATATATATATATATATATATATATATATATATAATGATATCATAAACTAGACAAGCAACATAAGATATATGTGGAAATCCTTATGAGGCAACACCAAAAAAACTATTTAGAGAAAATATAATTTAGGCACCAAACTATTATTACATCAACTTGTAGGCCTCAATTTATAGGTGATTACCAACCTAGTGTTTTTCTTTGGAAACACCAACCTACTAGAGCCACCAATCCACATTCCTTTTTAGATACGAACCTATAGGAGACAACAATCCCTTATGTTTCTTGGTAGGCACCAACTTATTTGACACTAATGTTATATGCTAGTTTGTAGGAAAATTATATAGGAGACAAATGCCCTCAATTATATAATTCATAATTTGATCATCTTTGGTTCACTAATCTTCCTTAGTTTCTTGTAGCTACCTCATAAACAAAATATTTTTTTTAAACACTTCACTCCCTCCACTATGAAAACTTCTCTTTGTTGCTCACCACTCTCAAACTTCACTATAGACCTTAAACCTTTCTCATAATCTCACACTTCTTTGTGGATCATTACCACTTTTCTCATCATTCTTCGACTTAATAGTGGATCATTCTCATTATTCCTATTGTTCTAAAAACGCCTATCATGATACTCATTTTGGTGCACATGTTCACATCCCCACACTTCCTTTCACGATCATAAAATTTTCGCTTTGAGCTAAATAAATTTAAATATGTTTCCTTTTATTGAACCTCATTCAATAAATTGTTGTGAAAATTATGTCCATGTTATATGAAGCTCCATGTTGGCACAACCAAATTGAAATTTACCTAAAATATAGGAAAGGTTTGGGATGATTTAACACTAAGCAACCTCAAAGAACCAAAATTCCTTTGGACCTTTGATGGGAGGATAAATTTGTTAAAAATGTGAAATATTTATGACAAATGGGATCATCATTCGATATATATTGGGCTATAGTGTGTCAAGCACATAGTTTTTAATGTCAACAATTGCCTAGAACCATGCATTGTGACCAAGATATTAGGTGTTAGGGCATTGGAAACACTTAAACATGCTTTTCTAAACATTACTCTAATATTCTATGGGCTTATAGGAATTAATCCCTCATGTAATGCATGTCAAACACTTAGGACCAAACCAAGTCACTACATACCAATGTTATGGGGTGATTGGGTGTTCAATTTCAAAATTCCACCCAAATATTCTAGGACTTTTAGGGTCTCATAACATGAAAATTTTTGTCACTTGTTGATGATTTACTTCTACTATCAATATTTCCAAATCATAGATCTTGAGTTAAAAAAATAATAGATAGAAAAACCCACTCTAATATTCTATGTCTTCAGGGCCTGCTTATCCTACCACATCACTCTTCCAAAAGCCAATCATAATCTCACACGTGACCTAATGTAACATAGCCTCTACCTTGTGGTTCTACTTCCACCTTCAATATGTCACTCTCTTCTGCATCATTTCCATATCCAAAAATGCCACAGTTGGTTGAAATGCATCCTCTAAGTAATATGAATTGCTCCACCTAACATGCCACATCACTGATCTATAGCCTATCATGCCACGCCACTAATATACCCATGTCTATATGGAATATCTTATGCATCCCAGTATGAGGAAAATATTTTAACTTTTCCATACTTGATGTTCTAGGGGACAACACTTATATCTCTTAGAAATTAAATGTTAAGAACAATGTGAACAAAGGCCTGAAAATGGGCCAACCTCATAGGGTATAAGAAAAGTTTATTTATATTTACACATACAATGCTCTATGTCTGAAAGGATATTAGCCCTTAGGCAGTGAATCTTAAGCACTTTCTGACTAAAATCTTGACCACGGGCTTAATCATATAGGGTATCGCTGAAAAGAGTTAGCGCTTATACTGAAACAAATCTAATGTTAAACCATCTAGTTGATAGAACAACATGTGACAATAAGATTTCTTTCCATTAAGTAATGGTAGACTTGTCACATTTGGCCCCACTAGTGCCACATCCGCTAAATTGGTTTCATATTTCCTCGAGAAATTACTTAGGTGGTCTATGGTGGCCATGAAAGGAGGGGATAGGGGAGGGAATCCTTTCACCAAATTTCAATTTCCTTATTGGTTTTACTACCTAAAATTATTTAAGATGTGACCCTATAGTTTGTAGTAAAGCAAGTTAGGACACCCCAAAATGAATAATGTTCATAAAAAATCTAATATGCTCTAATGCATTGATTCGATCTTCATCAATTTTTGTCTTTGTGTGTTTATTCTCCCTTCTGGATCCAACTAAACTTCCATAATATTAACATCATTGTTAATACAGATTATGCACTTAATTTGGCATTGATTGATTCAATCTATTCTATACTAAGTGATTTGTACTTCCACCTTGCACTAAAATAAATGACCACATATTTTCCAGCAATCTCCCCATTTTTCATTCATGGAAACCTATTTAATTTTATTTTTACTATTGAATGCCAAAGGGATCACCCTAGATTCCCCTATTGTAATATGTCCTCCTTTTGAATTGATGTCAAGGGTTGTACAAGTGGATAATTACACTCCCATGACAAAAAACCTACCCTTTTATTTACAAATATTTTGTGATAAAATAAATTCCTGAATGAGGCACATTATATATGCAAGTATTATCAAAAACCCCTAACTATGTGAGAGTAATTCTTCATTTTTCCTGCATTTTTTTTATTATTACAATTCTTCATTATGTCTACAAGTATGTTACTGTTTGTAGTTCCTTTGATTACGTCTTGACTCCCCCTATTAGAAACTCATATTACTCTTCCTCTATTTATAAATTCTCTCATTAATTTTAATGGCGTCCCTTATCTACTATCTTTCTTTATGTGTGGAATTGTTTTGTTACTTATGGCGATAACTTCATCCTATGATATGTCAACAAAAAATAATATTCCATTTGATTTCATTCTTCCTCTTTTTCTATAGCTAGGCTTCCCCCATTAAGTATGTATCTATCTTCCCATGCATGAAACATTTATTATTCTAAATATCTACTCTTGAGACTACTCCCATTGTACTTGAACATCCTTTTACTTCCCCATTTCTAGACAATTACCCTTGAGCTTGAATTTCATTTTACCTCTTCCTTTTGGGACTTCTCTTGCTAAGGTTATGCTTTCCTTTATATCTAGAATAACTTATTTAACTACAACTTTATTCTATTTTCCTTTTGTAAATGGATGTTCCTCTTGAACTAATGTTGATCACTATTTTTAATTTTCATTGTTTGCGGCTTATTCCTCGTTTTCAGAATTGTTTCCCCTTTTCAATATCGAAGTTAAGAATATTCTCTCCCAAAACTTATGCATTTATATTAACTAAAATACATCATTTACATTACTTTCTTCACACATTATCTATTTTCCATTCATATCCCAAAACAATTCCACTTCATCATTTTTCTACTATGGCTCTCTCTAAAAAGTTTTAATATTATTAATGTGGTATGAAGTGTGTTTGTCCTTAATTTATTTGTTTTTTATGATATTTTACAGACATTACTCCCATATAATAGTATTTATTTCATTTAATCTCATTGATAACAAATACATTGTTTGGACACTTGATCACATTTTGTACTAATGTTCCCAAATTTCCTTTTGTTTTTTGACATCCTTTAGAATATAATATAAGATACTGGCCTTGATGAACAATTTGGCTTAAAATAGATAGATTTTCCTTCAAACGTTCCATAAGTAGAACATTCAGAGTCTTTTTCCTTCCATCATGAAGACTAATTGTGTCTTTTCCAGATATCCTTCCCAAATAATTATTTCCAAGGGTGATAATTACTCCTTTGACTTCCTTTAGGCAGTCAAAATTAATTTTCTCTTCTGTTATATGACTTTAAAAACAATTTTATATACCATTGGTGTTAAAGAATGTAACTAGGGGCTAATTCCCAACTTGGAAACACCTCCTTGATGGCTCATTTACACTTTCGGTTCACCCTTGATAGCATATTTCTTGACATAAAAAATCATAATTTTTTCTCACCTACAAATGGCATTTTTCAAGGTCATCGTTGTCCCCACAAGTTGGCCCCACTTCATGTAGGCTCACTTGATCAAGAGACATGAATCGTGACCCAATGTCCACCAATATAAATACAACATAAGATAACTTCATTTTGACTTCTCATATCAACCCATCATCTTCTCTCTTCTTACTTTTTTGTACAACTTCTTCTCCACATTTGAAAATGGTTTTTGGCAACTTTCTTTTCTCTCAATTGATTTTTTTGTAGGTAATTTTTACCATTGTCGACTACAAAGTTTTCAGAATCTTCTTTCTGCAATTTTTGTGGGATATTTCATGTTTTCAGAAGTTCACATCTTTTGGCATAGTATCCAAGGTTTTCTAAGAAGCTTAACGTGCATTGACTGTAGGGTCTGACTTCCATTTTAACCACAACTTTAATGGTATTTTCTCTCTCTGACAACATAATTTTGGCATTGTTTTGACCCTCCTTTGATCATCTTGGGATGTCGCATTGAGTAGATATTTGAACGAATTATTTGAAGGTTGTTTGACTGGACCTTGACTAAGGTTGACTTGACTAGTTAGAGACTGCTGCTATCTACTTATGAAATTGCAAACAAGGAACAATATTATTTTTGATCAGTTTTGAGCTTCTCTATTGAAAATTTGATATTAATAAATAAGAAGCATTGGCTGGGTTTCCTGTTATGAAACCAGCTCAAGAAAAGATAGAAAAGATAAATCCACGCCTTAGAATTCAGCCTCTTCGAGGGGTCAACCTCCTTTACATTACATAAATGAACAATTCTTGGATGATACAAATGAAAAAACCTCCTTTCTATATATAGGAGTCTAAGGAGTCACAATATAATCCAGCCGACCTAACAATAATAATATAAAGCCACAAAAATAACAATAGAGGGATTCTATGGGGCACAGAAATAACAATATGGGGGTCATAGGGGCACAACAATATAAATAAGGGGTATAACTACAATAGTAATGGGGTAATCACTAGTATTATAGGGACCCAACATGCCCCTCTCCTTCAAAAAAGTGTTGTCCTCAACGCTTGAGTAGTTCTGGATACTTCTGCATAAAATTCTCATCCTCCCATGTGGAATCTTCAGCGGATAAGTTATTCCACTTGATAAGATACTCTGAAATTGATCGATTTCGTAGCTGTCGAGTTCTTATTTCTGTGACTGCTTCTGGTTCCAATATAATTTTTCCTTCCTCGTCAAGTTCTGGCAATATTGTTTGAACTAGGAGCTTGTCGCCTATAACCTTCTTTAAACATGAAACATGGAAAACTGGGTGCAATCGAGAAGCTGCAGGAAGCTCCAATTTGTATGCCATAGTACCAATCATTTCCAACACCTTGTACGGACCATAATACTTTGGTGATAAATTATTATCCTTCTTAGCTTTCTTTAGGGACATTTGCTTATATGGTTGTAGCCGTAGGAATACCCAATCACCTACATCAAAACTTCTTTCACTGCGATGTTGATCTGCCTGTTGTTTCATTCTATTTTGTGCCAACACGAGGTTATCCTTTAAGAGTTGGAGGACTTGTTGTTGATGTTCAATGTGATGTTCCACTGCCTGAACCTTAGAATTTTCTCTTAAATATGATGTGATTGATGGTGGTTGGTACCCATAAAGTGCCATAAATGGGGTCATTTTTGTTGCTGTATGGAAGGAAGTGTTATACCACCATTAAGCCAGAGGCAACCGTTTGACCCATTGTGTTTGTTTATCAGATACAAAGCAACGAAGATATCCTTCCAAACATTTGTTTACTATCTCAGTTTTCCCATCAGATTGAGGATGATAAGATGAGCTATGAGCTAACTGAGTACCAAGACAAGAAAATAATTTTGTCCAAAAATTTCCAGTGAAAATGGGATCTATGTCACTTACAATAATCTTTGGGTTTCCATGTAGCTTTTGAACTGTTTCGATAAATGCAGTAGAAACTATATTGGCTTTAAATGGATGTGATAATGCACAAAAGTGTGCATACTTGGTAAGTCTGTCAACTACCACCATGATGACACTCTTTCCCTCAGACTTGGGTAAACCTGTGATAAAATCCATTGAAGCCTCCTCCCAACGTTGGCTTGGAATGGATAAAGGTTGTAATAGACCTAGTGTCTTAATTGTTTCAACTTTATTTTGTTGGCAAACCAAACATTCCGCCACAAACTTTTGAATATCTGATTTAAGGCCATCCCAAAAAAATTCCTTCTTAACCCTGTGGTAAGTTTTTAAAAATCTCGAGTTCCCTCCTAAGGGAGAAGTGTGCAATTCCATAAGAATCTTTTGTTTTAGCTGGGAATTCTTACAGAGGTATAAGTGATCTTTGTACCATAACAAATCATTTTTCCAGCTAAATGTATCAGAAGTACTGGAATCTTGTTGTAGCTTTCGAATAAGTGCCCACACTTCTTCGTCATTCTTCCATTCCTCCTTTGCTTCGTTTATCCATTCTGGTTGGATAATAGAGATGGCACACAACAATGCTTCCATATCCTCATCCTTTCTTGAGAGTGCATCTGCCACCACATTTTGCTTCCCTTTTTTGTATATGATTTCAAAGTCGTAACCCAACATCTTTGTGACACACTTTTGTTGCTCTTCAAAGGATAATCTTTGTTCTAAAAAGTATTTAAGTCATCATGATCCGTTTTTACCTTGAAGTGTCTTCCCATTAGGTAGGGTTGCCATTTCTTAAGTGCATGGAGTATTGCCAACATTTCCTTCTCATAAATAGCTTTGCTTAAAAACTTTCCCTTGATTGGATGACTTGCAAAAGCAATGGGTCTTTCATCTTGCATTAGAACAGCACCAATTCCATTTCCTGAAGCATCACATTCCACAATAAAGGTTTTTGTGAAGTCCGGTGTAGCTAAGACCGGTGCTTGGCACATTGCCTCTTTAAGATGTTTAAAGGCCTTTGTTGCTTCCGGAGTCCATGAAAATGAATCTTTCTTCAATAATGTTGTTAGAGGTGCTGCTATTCTCCCATAATTCTTAACGAACTTGCTATAATACCCTGTCAACCCAAGAAATCCTCGCAGATGCTTTATGGATGTGGGAATTTTCCATTCCTTAATGGCTTTAATTTTGCTAGGGTCTACCTTAACTCCTTCATGGGATACAATATGACCCAAATATTCCACCTCCTGGACTCCAAAGAAACATTTGGATCTTTTTGCATATAATTGTTTCTCCTCCAATAGTTGTAGCACCTTGTCAACATGTTCAACATGATCCTTCCAAGACTTGTTGTAGATTAGTATATCATCAAAAAATACTAACACAAATTTTCTAAGGAATGGTTTGAAAATTGAATTCATCAAACCTTGAAATGTTGAAGGTGCATTGGTAAGGCCAAAAGGCATGACCAAAAATTCATAATGGCCCTCATGAGTTCTAAATGCCATTTTCGAAATGTCTTCAATCTTCATTCTGATTTGATGATATCCCGAACGAAGATCCAACTTGGTGAAGTAAATTGATCCATGCAATTCATCCAGTAATTCATCAATGACAGGAATGGGGAACTTATCTTTAATAGTGAGCTTGTTGAGCTCCCTATAATCTGGACACATGCGCCATAATCCATCCTTCTTGTGCACCAATACTACTGGAGCTGAGAAAGAACTTTGACTCGGTTGAACTATACCAGCCTCTAGCATTTCTGCAACCATACGTTCAATTTCACTTTTTTGGACATATGGATATCTGTACGGCCTGATGTTTGGAGGAACACTTCTTGGAATCAGATGAATAGCATGATCATGATCACGCATAGGTGGGAGACCTTTGGGAGTCTCAAATACCTTGGAATGATTGTCCAGTACTTTTTGGAGATCTGGAGAAATAGATGATTCCAATGTGGAAACATCTAGCGAACATAATTGTTCAATTACACCTCTTTGCTCCTTTTTTAGAAGCTTTGTTATGCCATTAGAGCTGATTATC
This sequence comes from Pinus tabuliformis, assembly GCA_031772625.1. Classification (NCBI taxonomy): domain Eukaryota; kingdom Viridiplantae; phylum Streptophyta; class Pinopsida; order Pinales; family Pinaceae; genus Pinus; species Pinus tabuliformis. The sequence continues at coordinate 190,942,236 of CM062808.1, forward strand.
TTTCCTGGTTTCCCTGCAATACCCCTTAATTCAACTTCCTTTCCTTCCACAGAAAATTTCATGAAAAGTTCTTGAAAATTAAAATCTATTGTACCCAAGGATTGTAGCCATTGGACTCCTAGTACAACATCAGCACCTCCCATTGGAATGGAAAGCATTGGGCTAGTCAATACATATTCTCCCATGGATAGCTTGATATTATGGCACTTTCCAGAACAATTTATTGTTCCTCCATTTGCAATCATCACTTGACACTCTGGTGCTGGATATAGGAAGCAATTCAATTCTTTTGCTACCCTACAATGAATAAAATTGTGGGTGCTTCCTGAATCAATCAACACTATTACCTTTTTCTTCTTGATTTGTCCTTCTATCTTGATGGTTTGAAGAGTGGTAATTCCCGCCAATGCATTACAAGATATGGTCGGATTTATTTGTTCTTCATCTAGGCTTTGTTCCTGGAATATATCCTCTTCTTTTGACCTTTCTTGCTCCTTTTCTTCTTCCTCTTCACAATCTATGTAGAATAATTTCTTCTCAACACACTTATGACCTTTTGTGTATTTTCTATCACAATTGTAACAAAGCCCTTTTGCTCTTTTTTCTTCCAATTGTTGTGGGGTCAACCTTGTAGGTTGTGGAAGACTATGGGCAACAACACTTCCATCTTTATAGTTGTGAATGGTATGCTTCCTAGTTGCCATAATTTTGCTTTCCATTTTACTTGCTAACCTGAATGCCTTCTCTAATGAATCAGGTTCCCAAAGGCGCACATCATGTTGGATATTATCCTTTAAAGACCCTATGAATACATCAATCCTATGCTCCTCTGGAATATCTTTTACCCTTATGTTTAATTTTTGGAACTCCTCAATGTGCTCCATTATTGAACCCTTTTGTTTGAGACTTATCAATTGGCTAAAAAAGTGTTGCTTTTTGTATCCTCATAATGTGCTATCAATTCTTCCGTAAAAATTGCCCAAGTGATAAACTGTTTACGAGAACAAAGCCATTGATACCATACAAACTGATTTGGTTCCAAATATAAAGTTTCCATACGTACCTTTTTTGTGTTTTGCACATTATTGAGATCGAAGAATTGCTCCATCTGTAATATCCATGTGGTGGGATCCTTGCCATCAAACTTCCTCATATCGATTTTTGGAACATGGTGAGTCTTTGATCCAACATTAGAGTCTATGGAATCATGATTAACATTTATTTTGTTCTCATCATGAGTTTCCTTTAGTACTCTTTCACCCTTAGTGACCATTTCCTGTAGCAACTTATTCATATTTATCTTCAATTCTTCCATCTTATCATCCATGCCATCAATTTTAGCGTCCATGCCATTCACCTTAGCTTCCATGCCATCCATCTTAGCTTCTACGCCTTTATTTAAACAGTCCATCTTAGCTTCTACACCTTTCTTTAAACCATCCATCTTAGCTTCTACATCTTTCTTTAAACCATCCATCTTAGATTCTGTTCCTTTTTGTGCAAGGGACAATTGTTGCACTTGGTCTTGTAATTTTGATATATCATGTTGCATTTCTTCCTCTTCTTCATGAGTCATGCTAGAGCTTTCAGGTTCCTTACTAGGTGTTTGCATTTTCTTTCCTCGGGGCATCAGTTACCGATAATAATGCTCTACTATGCCCTTTGAATTCCTTCAAAATAAATTTTCAAACCAAGATTAAGAATTTTTTTTTAAAAATCTACACACATTTTTTCACTTTGTAGGAGCTTGATATTGCCTCTGATGTATCTCTGTACTTTCCAATCATCTAGTTCTGAATTTGTGACCTGTAGTAGCTCTCTGTGTCCTCTTTCCAATGCCACCAGTCTAATCCAAATTGGATTCTCCAAGAAAGAGTTATGCACAATCTCCCAAGATGACCTGATAATAGACCTCTCCAGAAGAGTGAACTTGTATGAAGTGCCACGTGTACAATTTTCGACCTTTGGTTCTAAAAATGATATAAAAGAAACTGTAGTCCGTCCCCTTTCTGTACCTTCTTACGAAATTTCAATCCGATCCCTAGAGAGAAGGTTATGACGATTTTCCCTAGGTCACCTGTTTTGAATGTAATTCAGGAGTCTGTAAAAAGACCAACTTCCTCAGAGCACATGTCCGCAAATATGGCGCGAAAAGATCTGAAATTCGGACCCAAGGTTCAGTGCGATTTATTCTCAAATGGGTTTTTTTTGCGACTTCTGAAACGTCACATAAAAAACGTTATAGCAAAAATGCCACGATGACCTGTTTGGAGCAGCGAAACCCTAGAATCCAAAGCTCTGATACCAAATGTTATGAAACCAGCTCAAGAAAAGATAGAAAAGATAAATCCACGCCTTAGAATTCAGCCTCTTCGAGGGGGCAACCTCCTTTACATTACATAAATGAACAATTCTTGGATGATACAAATGACAAAACCTCATTTCTATATATAGGAGTCTAAGGAGTCACAATATAATCCAGCCGACCTAACAATAATAATATAAAGCCACAAAAATAACAATAGAGGGATTCTATGGGGCACAGAAATAACAATATGGGGGTAATAGGGGCACAACAATATAAATAAGGGGTATAACTACAATAGTAATGGGGTAATCACTAGTAATATAGGGACCCAACATTTCCCCCCTTGTGGGATTTTCCCATAACAATAGCCTAGATCACTGTGTTCATTTTCTTGGCTTGTCTTCTTGTGCACTATTGATGATGTTTTATCTACAATTATTGTCAATGGTTATCTAAAGTGAATGTTAATTATATTTTATTGAATTTTATGATGATTGTTATTGAAATTTGAAGTAGAATTATTATTGGGCTAATAAGGCATTGAAGTAATTCTTTCAAGCATAGAACATACCATAAAATTTAACACAGAACCAAAGCTAAGGTAAAGACAAGCCCAAGGAAGAGGTAAGCAATCATTGTTGGAATACTTGCTGATGTTGAAGAAGGATTGTTGGAGAAGTCTCCATGGTTGTTGCCTCTTATTTCAAGACTAAGGATAAGCTCGATGAGAGGTCATATTATCGTTCTATGAATATGAATCATGATTTGACCTTGGAGGAACAAAGAGTGTTGGATTATGTGAAAGAAACATTAACAATTGGTTTTCTTCATTTTCAGGACATAGAGATAGAGTAAATTTCTCATACTTGTCTTTCTTGCTTCTCCATATCTTTGTTGTCTTATTTCCATTTCTCACAATATCTTATTTTGTAATTTGATTTAGAATCACGAATGTACTTATTATACAATCATACACTTCATTCCAAAAATTATTGCATTGGAAACATTCGACATTATTTTATAAGAGACTGAATGAGGTGTAGTTTTTGATAGGATTCTCATTAGAACTTTGGGGTTGCTACTTATATGTCCATTCCTTTGGATATTACATGATATGCTACCCTTATTCTTCATATATTCATTTCTCATATATCCTCTACAATCTATTGCCTTACGATTAAAATTATGACATGAAAAGTAATGGCCTAAAAAAATGATGCTTGTATGTAAAAGGCCTTCTTGGGGGAATTGAGCCTTTGAATCCATTCCTGAGATTGAGTTAGTATTTTCTTGCTTTCCTATTGTTTTTTCCCCTCTTTTGTGAATTAGATATGTATAGGTCCTTTACCTCCTTTCTTATGCTATTTGTATTGTTGATGGCTTCGTATTTATGCTAATCATTGTCTTCATTTCTTACTGTTATTACACTATTGTAAGATCTTTTGTAGACATTAACGTAGCTTTTGAGTTCTTTGCATTTCCTCTATAATGTCATTAAACACGTCTCTTCCTTCATAATTTCATGATAACAAATACCTATTTTAATAAAAAAAGATCTCTCACAACAGGAAAAATATCATTTAAAATTTCATAACTATTTTCACACTTGAAATTTTGATTCAGCTAAAAAATATCTTAATATTATAAAATTAATAATTTCAAAAATATAATTAAATTAATACATACTATATAATTTATTTACTTTATTTTAAATTCTTAACATTGATGTTTATGTAGATATGATTAATGTAAACTTCTAATTAACACTTGATAATTATGTTATAAAAATTCAATACTTAATGAACATTTATACTTTTGATGTTTATATAGATATTATTAATGTAAACTTCTAATTAACAGTTGATAATTATGTTATATAAAAATTTAATAGTTAATGAACATTTATACTTTTAAATTTTATAGATTGAAATTTGTCATTAATATTTTAATAATTTCATAATTATAATTAAGTTAATACATACTATATAATTTACTTAATTTTATAAAAATATTTAAATATTTTAAATTCTTAACATTGATCTTTATATAAATATATTAATGTACACTTGTAATTAACACTAGATATTTATGTTATAAAAATTTAATACTTAATGAATATTTATGCTTTTAAATTTTATAGATTGAAATTTGTGATCACTATTTTAATAGCTATGATTATTGATGCTTGTGGTTATAGAAATTGTTTCTTTAATTCTATGAAAAAAACGAGTTAAACGCAAAAATGGTCGATTTCAAAATAGATTACAATTTGTAATTAATCTTTTAATACTTATGATTATTGATGTTTATCATTTCTTTAGTTTTATGAAAAAAAACAATGTAACAAGAAAATGGTTGATTTTTTATTTTTTTTGTAAACTTAGGCATTCCTCTTTCTATATTACGATAACAGAAACTTATAGCAAACTAATGATCAGGTGGCAAATCTGCCCGCAGGAAACCAGACCGCCACCTATCAGCGTTATAACCAGACCAAAATTTAAATATGTTTTTCTCCTTCATACTGTCATAACCAAATTGTTGAGTACTGCTATCTAAACTAACTACACAACCATAACATAGTAACCAGGCACAGTTCATTTTTAACATCATTTTAAACAAAACCAGAGACTCATCTCTGTCATTCCTCATCTGACGAGTTGACCGGGGCGGGCGCCGTGGCACTGCACCCAGGTTTCACCTACTTCTGTTCCATTGCCCATTTCATTTCCTGCAACATTTGTTCCATCTTCCATAGCATCACGTGGTTTCTCACTGTCTGGACTTGGACAGCCGCAATCTCTTTCAGGAGGGTTACCTTTAGCTTATCTGTTTCCTCCCTTGTCTGTCTTTTTTCCTGTTCCTCTCTCTACTTCCTGTCTTCCTCCTCTTCTTCTCTGATAGCCTGGTTCATTTCCATAGCCCGGGCGACCACATGTTTCATTATCCAATACTGTTGTAACGTCTTATTAAACAGAGAATTTCTGCTCCTAGTATTTCCGGGGTCGGGAATCAGCTCCTCCCATTCCCCTCTGGGAATTTCCTTATTCTCGCTAATGGCCCTCAGCTCCCGTTCCCACCCATGGATTTGAGCACGTGTTTCCGGGGAGTTCCCAGCCATATACGCATTTATCAGGAACATGCTTTTCTCTGCGTCTGGCTGCCTTCCTCTCCGCTTTGGATTGCTGTTGGTGCCTTCTTCCCTGATTCGTGCTTGTTTTACCTTCTTTGGAGCTATCTTGCTGCAGTCCTGAAACCTTGTATTTATTGAGGCTAGTCTACCACCTTTCTTCGCCACGACCTGAGATTAGGGCTGGATGTTAAGCCTTGCTGCCACCGTTCACCGATCCTTCATTCTTCGTGCTATGTTGCATGAACGTTCTAATGGCCACCTCAAGCCTTTTCTTATAGACTATCCTTTGTCTTTTCATCCTAACCTCCACTTGGCCACGTAATTGCCTGGCTCTCATCCCCGCATCACTTCCTCAGGATTTGGTGATACCTGTCTGGCCTCCTTTATTCTTCATTACTCTTGCATGCTCCCAGTTGCTCCTGCCGTACCCTTTCTGTACTCCCGATGCCACCTGTCGTCCTTCCTCTTCCATTTATCCCGACTTCCCACACTCCCTCCAGATCTTTCCTTAATGATCCCACGGTTCTCTCTACTTCCCTATTAAGCGGCCCTTGCCCCATCATTTTCCCTACTTCGTCACTTATGTCTCTCCTTTCCTTTCTTACGGATATGCTATCTGTTCCTGCCCGCTGCAATCTTTCCCCGCAACTGTTACGTCCTATCTGATTCTGGTCGTTTGCCTCGATATTTCCATTACCACCCTTATCGTTGTCCAGTAATTGTTGTAATCTGTCGCGCTCCTCCGGTAGCAGCATATCCATTCCTTCATTGTCAATCGACTTTCCTCTATTCCGACTACCCCAATTCGCCAACCAGTCAGCTGGTTTGTTGCCCGAGCGCCTCACATGGGAAGGGATGAGATAGTCTATTTTGGTCAGGAGTTTCCCTATTTCGCCGATGAGCCACACCGTGCGCCAGCTCTTACTGATTTTTTCCACTGGTTTTTGCTATTGTAATTTCCTTACCATGTCCACCACCAATTTAGAGTCTCCCTCAATTTGGAGACTCTTAATTTTTACCTGTATCGCAATTTCCAGGCCCCGCTTCAGAGCATGCAGTTCCGCTTCATTATTTGTCAACTCCTCACAGTCCATTGCAAATATTCTCAGGGTGTTACCATAGTCATTTCTAAAGACTCCCCCAATACTTGCATCTCCCGGATTGTGTTTGGAAACCCCATTAAAATTTAGTTTTATGAATCCCTATGGGGGCTGTCTGAACTTTGTTATTTCTGCCATGTCTCTTACTTGGGCTTTTCTTTACACACTCCCGCTTATAATACTTTGGTTTACCTCTAATCTCTTCAGTATTTTCTCCTCCAGTGGTGACACCTGCCAGTACTCGTCTTTTCAACTTTCCATTAAAATTGTTTCTCTCATATTTCTGAGGGTTTGCTCCGATATGTTTGCTGGAGCTCTGTTTTCTGCCTTGAAAATGACACTATTATGTGCCTTCCATATGTTCCAGATCAAGAACCCAATGGAGAGCAGCCATGCACGATTAACCACTAGATTTTGGTAAGGTTTCATCGGCTAGTTTTCTATGGAATTAGTGATGTTTTGATAATTTCTATGATAGCACTCAAACAGTTTGCCATGGCTTTCCCATAGTATGTTGCTGACTATGCACCGGTTCATCAGGTGCTCCATAGTCTCCTCCTATGAATTACAGAGCGCGCAACAAGATGGTCCTTACCACCCCTTCCTCTGTATATGGTCCTAGTTAAGCGCCCTTCCATGTAGCATAGTCCAAACAAAGAAGGACACTTTCGACCGATGTTAATTTTCCATAGATTTTTCCATTTTTTGTCTCTACCTGTTGATTTTATTTAGTTGTGTGATAATATCCTTTTGTTATTGAGAAAGTGCCTTGAATCTGGGTGCCCCATCTTAGAATATCTGACCCAGTTTTCCTCGCCAATTTTCGAGATGCCATCTCTTTGTAATAATCTTGCCATCTGTCTGTGTCAGGGGCCCTTTCCCAATCTTCTTTCTGCTTCCAGTTACGCCAATATCCTCCTACCCCTGGTTTCCAGAATTTGCCTACAACCTTCCCCTCTGTCTGGGACGTGAAATCATGGATGGCTTGGAGGTTTTCTTTGAGGATGATGCTTTCACGTTGCTGCCATGATTCCTCCCAAAACCTGGCTTTATATCCAACTCTTATCTCCCAAAAACTATAATCTCTTATTAATTCTTTGTTACCCCTTGCCAGGTTCCAAATTGTGGAGCCTCTACCCTCTGTCTGGCTTCTCATTTTGTCTTTGGGTTCCCCTGTTACCTCATATTTCCTTTTCCATATCACTTTCCACAAATCTTGGTCGCCTTGGGACGACCTCCACCAAAGCTTCGCCCCCATCACTTGATTAAGAATGAAGGGGTCCCTTAGTCTTAGACCTCCATCTTTGGTTAGCCTGCTTAGCCATGCCCACGAAATTAGGGCCCATTTCCTAGTCTTACTGGTTCCCTCCCAAAAAATTTCTTGAACATGGCGACCATATTTTGACTAATGGACTTGGGGATAGCTTGACACGAAATCTGGGAGATAGGGATAGCCTGTAGAATAGCCTTTAATAGAATTAGCCGCTAGGGGCATTCAACGAGCGAAAGGTCCAATTTTCCATCTTGTTCTTGATTTTTTAATTAAGGGTTCCCAGTTAACGACCCTGTATTGGTGCTCATTCAACATAATGCCCAGGTATTTTGTCGGGAAGGTTCCAATTCTAAACCCCATGGTGTGTGCCAAGAATCTTTGGCTCGCAAGCAGGGTGTTAAAGAAGAAAACCGCAGTTTTCTCCTTATTAATATTTGTCCCGGAAGCTTGGTTAAATTTAGATAATGTTTTAACAAGCCTCTGGGCCTCCTTCAGCGTGGCCTGACCATATAACATGACATCGTCCACGAATTGCTGGTGCAAAACAGGGAGATCATTCCCACATATTCGCAGCCCCTTTATCTGATCCCTGGCGACTTCGGCTTTGACCAGCCTACCCAGACCTTCCACGACCAAGATAAATATGAAAGGAGACAAGGGATCTCCCTGCCTTAATCTGTGTGATGGGTTGAAGGCTTTGGAGTGGGTACCGTTCAACAAGACTGACATAATGAGGGTACTTACCATTGATAGGATCTAATTTACCCACCTTTGATCAAATCCGTGGGCCTTGAGAATGATTTCCAAAAATCTCCAGCTAATGCGGCCATACGCCTTTGCCAAGTCTAATTTGATAAGCATACTTGGGTTTCTAAATTTTTGAGGGAATGAATCACTTTCTGGGATACTATAATTCCATCCGTTATCTGCCTCCATTTGATGAAACCTATTTTTTCTTGCGCTATGAGCTCCAACAGAATCTGCTTGAGTCTATTTACCATAATTGAAGCTAAGATTTTATATACCACATTACACAGGGATATGGGCCTAAATCCCCGCGGTTCGTCCGAACTGCCGTTCTTAGGGATCAATGCCAAGAGAGTGGCATTTAGTCCCTGGTGCATTCTTTTAGAACGCCTTGATTCCTCCACCAAGTCCAGCAAGTAATTTCCTATAAAACTCCAGGCTTCTTGGTAAAACTCTATGGTAAATCCATCGAGGCCCGGCGCCTTATTCTTTGCCATTTTGTTAACCGCTTCCTCTAATTCATCCTTGGAGATTACCCTGAGCGAAGCCATGTTTTGTTCTTTGGTAACTTTCTTCGGGATATGTTAGCAGACCCTTTCTATGTCCTCTGTTATGTTAATGTTTGGTTGTGTTAGGACTCCTTTGAAATTCTCCACCAGGATTCGTTCCATATCTTTCTGCTTCATCACTCTGTTTCCTTGACTATCTTTCAAGGAAAAGATTCTGTTGTGATGTCGGTGATTCAACATCGCTTTGTGGAAGAATTTGGAATTCTTTTCTCCCTCTCTTAGCCATTGGACACGGGATTTCTGTTTCCACAGAATTTCTTCCTGTTTTCATCTTTCCTCCAGTTGATTGATTACCCTGCCTTCCTCCTCAACTACCTCCTCATTCCTTCCATCTGTAATGATTTGTTGTTGTATTTCTTCCAGTCTAGTCTGGAGTTTACCTTTCTCCTGCTGTATATTGTCGAATTCTTCCCTATTCCATTTCTTGATTTTTCTCTTTATTTCCTTAAGTCTAAGCTGGAATGAATGCATTTTGTTCCGGCCTTCCATTCCCATCTTACTCTCCTGCCACCAGTTCTTTACTTTGTCCAAGAAATCTAGGGCTCTGAGCCAAAAGGATTCAAAATGAAAGGGTCTCTTTTTATTCTGATCATTCAAAGCTATTTCTAGCTTGATTGGCCAGTGATCGGACCCTATAGAGGGTAGGATAGAGGCTTCATAGAAGATATCCAACCCTATTATGTGCTCCGAGACTAGGAATCTATCTAGTCTTGACGCGATTTGTTTGGCCCCCCTCTTCTATTGTTCCAGGTGAATTTCCCATTTATAGTGGGAATATCTACCAACCTTAATTATGTTTGGACATCTCTGAATCTTTCCATCTCTGGATCTTCTCTACTTATTCCTCCTTTTTTCTCTTCTCTTGACGTTATCAGGTTAAAGTCCCCTGCGATAATCCATCTATGTTCCTGGTGCATGTTTTTAATTTTTTCTAAATGGGTCAGGAATAGGCCTCTCTCAGCCTAGGTATGGGGCCCATAGACAGCCGACACCGCCACCCATTCACTTTGCCCAATGAGTCTGAATCTTCCAGTCAGGATTCTTGGCATTCCTATCCACCAATCTGATAGGACTTCTGCTGGATTCCAAATAACTACTATCCCAATTGCACTTCCTTTGGCATCAATGGTAACTTGTTCGTAATGTCGTGTTATTTTGTTAAGAATCTCCTCCATCTTTTGACCTGAAATTTTTGTTTCTTGAATAAGCATGATTTGGGGTTTGTCCTTCCTCAGTCTTGCTGCTAAATGTCTTTGTTTCCCTCTGTTGTTTAGGCCTCTAATATTCCATGATGTCAACATCGTTGATTAATTTGGGATAAGTTTTGGAACACTGCTGACAGTGGTACCACTCTCCCTGTATTCACCAGCATTTCTCCCATTAATTGGATGGAATCCTTAAGATTTTTCCTTCCTCTTCTTTTCTCCGATTTCCTTCTGGCTCTCTCAATATTCTTCTGGCATAGCTTTACCTTTTTCCAGTTTGGCCTTATACTATTGAAAGGTTTCCGCGTACAACCTCTCATCCAAATTCCTCCACTCATTCAGTAGTTTTCGTAGGACTTCTTCCTCTTGGCTTAAATATTCCCTGTTTGTTTCCAAGTCCATCTCCATCTATTCTGTTGGTTCTTGCTGTTCCTTACCTTTGTCCATGGTCTCGCTTAGGGCTTTCCTTTCTGTGTGGATTCTTTCACTACTCGCACTATTGTCTGACTCCTTATCCTCTTGATTTTCCATAGTTTGGTCCTCCTCTTCGCCCTCCTCCTGTAATATTTCAAAGCTGTTTGATTTCTCTCGGGTTGATTGTTTTTCCTTCCTATCTTCCCTGGAGATTTCTTTGTTCATTTTCCATTTAATTTTCACCTCTTGGAATCCTTCTTGGTCAACTGGCCCTCTCTTTTGCAGGTTACTTCTCCTTTCTTCTTCTTCCCATGTAATCGAACATTCCTTAGCCAAATGGCCATGTTCATGGCACCTACGGCATCTAAAAGGTATGTGCTCGTAGTCTAAGTTTTTCTGCCAGACTTCTTCATGATACTCTATTTCCAAAGAGTCTGAGATGGGGTTTGCTAAGTTCATATAGACAGATATCCTAGTGAACGAGACGTACCTTCCCTTCTTTGTGGATTCTGCTATTTTCACAAATCTTCCTATTGAGTTTCCTATCCCCTCCAATATTTCCGGATCTGAGAAATCTATAGGTAGCCCAAATAATCGAACCCAGATTGGCGCTGCTAGAAATTTTTCCCTATCAGGGTTGTAACATTCCTCCCAATAACACATAAATAGACCAACATTATAATAGAAATAGGGGCCATTTTCAAAAACTTTTTCCTTATCTTTTAGGTTTGAGAAGATTACGATGAAAAAGCCTTTTGCTCCCAGCTTGAGCTAAATGTGGCCTTGTGGCTGCCATTTTTGCTGAATCCACTTGGTAAGTTCTTCTTCTGACGGCTAGACTCCCACGAACTTGCAGATAAGAGCATGATCCTTCATATAACTTCTATACCCTTCCAGTTTATTCGATGGAATCACGAACCTGGGTCTCTCCTCTGCACATGGCAGGCATCTGCCCCTTCAGCCGGCCTACCAGGTTGCTCCCAGCACCGATCTAGCATTCTGTTTCTCCTTAGGAAGGGATCTCTCCCCTCGTGACGTCTTCTGTCATGCATTTTGTCTCTGAGATGTCAGCGTTTTCTTCTGCTATATCCCTCTGGTGTCTGCACCCGGGCTGATCCTTCTCTCCTCCCAAGGGTTTTACAGCCTTGCCACCATTAGGGTTTTGGTTGCAGAGCGATTTTCCAATCTATTTTTTGTAAGATACCTTAAGGTATTGCAAACTCTTAGAAAATGGTTGGATTTTAAAATAAATATATATATATATATATATATATATATATATAATTTTTCTCCATTATATTGGAATGGTTTATCTAAAATGATTTTAAAATTAAAAAAAAAAAAATATTATATATTATATAATTTAATAATTTTTGAAAAAATAAAAAAAATATACACAATAAGGTTTTGATTTTTGTTTTTAGAATTTTGTTCAAGCATCTCTTATTGTTTGACGGAGTGTCATATGCATGGTTTAGTAGGTTTCTTTTCCTTCTCCTTCTCTTTCTTCTCGATAATTTATTTCGGATCCTTTTCCTTCTCCTCAATAATCTATTTTGAATCCTTCTGCTACTTTGATACTTTTTCCTAAGATTCCCTCCATTAACCATGAATTTGGACTATTGCATGGTTACATGTGTATGGGACCCTCTTTATCCCCCTACGCCATCAGCAGATTTCTCTAACAAAGAGGGAGTTGACCTAAGTCCATGGTTGATGCAGCCTTCGTGGTATGAACTTCTAATTAAATTCTTCCACCAAAGGGATCTGCATCCAACGGGAGATACCTATCTGAAAATAATCTATCATCTCAAATATAATCATTTGATGTTTTCGATGTCAAATTAGCTGAGCAGAAAAAGAGCACTTGAATTTAAATTTGTCATTTGCGTAGTGGCAATATGATTACACTAATTTAGTGCCTCATTGGAATCTGTTGTTGCAATCTTGAGATGCGGAAGTGATGCATTTAACTTTCGGTTTAAATAAAGTGGTCGGAAAAAAGCATATATCGAGTACTCAGTGCATTTTCTGAGGTCTGGTTAATTAGGAATTAAGTTTAATACACTCTTTTCAAAAACGAAAATTATCTACATTAAATGATTATGTTTTCTAAATTATTCAATTGTTTACCAGGATTTCACTAAATAGTGATTTACTATATTCCTAAGACACACTCTAATGTTAAGATCACTAATTTAAAATTCTTAAATAATCTATTTAAAATTTATTTTTGTCAAACCAGTTTGTCAGATTTTTTTTATTTGCATTGTCTCAACATTAACCTTTCGCATCTTTTCATGTGACCTCTTTGCCAGCTGGACAACTATACAGGAAAAGTCAGCAGGACTTAAGGCATCAAGTGGCTCTTTGCCCAACTACCTCTTTGTCAGCTGGACAACTATACTGGAAAACTCAACAGGACTTCCTTAAGGCATCAAGTGGCTCTTCGCCCAACTAAAAGCAAAATTTGAGGCGTATTCACATGAATCGTCCAAAACAGAAAAAAAAAAAAAAAAAAAACAAAAAACAAAAACATCACATCACATCAGTGAAGCCCCACAAAAATTGTTTAAGACGACGAATCATCCATCAAAAAGCGCAAAAAAAAAAAAAATTATATCTAGCCATGCAAAGCCAACATATCATCCCAGCATATCATTTCAACCAATATAATTGTGGGAGTGCTTAGTTGGTTTTATAATGGTTGAAACGGATTTAATATAATCAATAACCGTGTAGCACTCAAAATCCAGTATTTTGACAACCGTAACCTCGATTTTTAAGAATTTTTCTACATTTTCTCAAAATCATGCGGATTTTCTATTATTTTGGAGGGAAAAATGTGGCGTGTAGTGTGTTTAGCCTACTCTACAAATTTATCTTCTAAAACTCTTGAGATGATACGATCCCTCTATGCTCCTCAACAACATTTTCAAAGATATGACTAATGTTTCACTTTTCAAATGTATTTCCATTTATCGTGTTGTCGATTACTATGTTAAGTTTTTGAAATGTAATCAAGGAGCACTATGCTCAAAAGCGCAATTTTGAAACACTTGACATTCACTAGTTTTATATATTTCTGATTTTTCCTTTTTTCTTGGGTGAACAAAAAAGTTTTTATTGTCTACTTAAAAATTTACATATGATTTTCCATTTTTGCTCTGCTCTCTCAGGTTCATTTTGACTGGATTTGTTAGCAACGAGTGATGTGAAAACAAAAAATAGAGTGTCATACACTCTCTCTGGAACATCTAACGTAAACATAAATACACTAGAAAACATGAAGAATTAAAAGAAAACCCACAATCATAAAAAATTTCCTGGGTGCGTAAGGGCTTACCTAGTATCTCGCAGGTACAAGGTTCAAATTCCATCATGAGCATGGAGCTCAAGATGATCAATCCTTCCATCAAAGACGTCCAACCTCTCCACCATGTATTCTTGGTTGTGATAGATAAAGTTCATCATGTCCATCATCATTCATTGGTTGTGTTGGATATAGTTCATAAAGAAGATCAAATTATTATGATCATCATGCCTCTGTTGTCTCATCTCACCTACGGCTGCCATGATCATCAAAGCTGCCAAACTATGGATGTGAGAAAATTATATATTATAGAGAAATGGAACACAAAATATTGTCAAAACACAAACACAAAAAATTGATAAAACAAGAGAGACACAGATATACGTGGTTCACTCAATTTGGGCTACATCAACGGAGAAACAAGAAGTCCTTTCTTTTATATTATCTAGAAAAATGAAGAGATACAACCTACAACAAATCTCACACAATCTCCTCTCTATTTCTCGCTCAAAATGATGATCCCCAGTCACAATAAAATTTCCTCATATAAATCTAGGGTTTGCTTCTAGGGAAAAAAACCCTAAATTAACATAACTTTTATTGCCAAATGAGTCGTCTGATGAACAACCCATATGCACTACGAAATTACAATATCTTACAAGGGAACTTTTCATCTATTTTTAGCTTCAGGCCCATTGCCATTGATCTCCTGCAAGGGGGGATGATTATTGAATGTGCGGCATTGCTTCCCTGTTAGGAATTCGTATCGAGACAAGGCTGAAGCAAAACCTCTGAGTGAGGAAGATAAGCAAGCTCCACACCCAACAATCTCCCACCTGGATAATAATTATATAAACTCCATCATTGCTTCAATTGCTAGATAATGACTCCACTTAGGCCTGGTTGTTTCTCATCTTCAGCATCATACTTGAATACCAATTGAAACTGAGCATAATCTTATTTTCTCCTTGGTTACAAATTTTGTTAACATATCTGTAGGATTCTGGCTAATGTGTATCTTTTCCAGCTTCAATTGTCCTTCTTCCAACATTGGTTGTATGAAATGCTACTCGAGTTGTATATGTTTAGTCTTGGAATGATATTTTGAGTTATTTGTAAGATGAATGGCACTTTGGTTGTCAATGTATAACTTTCTCATCTCCTTCTTCTTACCAAGTTCATCCATAAACCTTTGTAATCAAATCATTTATTTACTAACTTATCTAGGAGAAACATACTCTACTTCCATTGTTGAAAGTGCAACAACACTTTGCATTTTTGAAACCCAACTAATAGTTGGACCACCTACAATAAACACCTACCCTATGGTGCTTCTCCCATTATCTATATCACCTTCCATATTTTCATCAACATATCCCTATAGGGTGATATTCGAACCGCCAAAGTATAACGTTTAATTTCTGGTACCTCTCAAATACCTAAGAATCCACTTCACTATCATCTAAGTGTCTTTTCTTGGATTGTTCATGTATCTTCTTACAACTCCCATTGAATGTGCAATATGAGACCTTGTGCAGACCATTGCATACATTAAACTTCAAACTACTGATGCATATGGAACTTTGGACATATAATCCATTGTTTCTTAGTTCTTGGGACACATATCCTTACTTAGTTTGAAATGGCTAGACAAAGGTGTACTAACTAATTTTACATTATTCATATTAAATCTTTCCAACACATTTTGTATGTACTCACTATGAGACAAGGTTAATTTATGAGTTTTCATGTCTCTAGTTATTCTCATACCAAGGATTTCTTTTGCAATGCTCAAATCCTTCATTGCAAATGGATTTTCAATTTTCCTTTGAGCAAATTTATTTCGTGCATGTTAAACCCTATGACAAGCATTTCATGTACATAGAATAGTGATATAATATAGCTCTTGTCACTTTTATTTTTAAGATAAACACATTGGTTAGAGTGACATCTAGTATAAACTTGTCTAGACATAAACCTGTCAAATTTTACATACCACTACCTTGGAGACTATTTTAGGCCATACAAGCTTTTCTTCAAATTGTACACCAATTTTGCCTTCCATTTGAACTCACACCCTTGTGGTTTATATATAGATATCTTCCCCAAAATCCCCATCAAGAAAGGTTGTCTTTACATCTAACTACTCAAGATGTAAATCTTATGTTGCCACTAGACTAAAAATAATTTTGATTGAAATCATTTTAACAATAGGAGAAAAAAAATCATAAAAGTCTATACCTTTCTTTTGTGAAAACCCATTCAAAAAAAGTCTAGCCTTGTACCTCTTTCTAATTCCATATTCTTCCTTCAACCTGTAAAGTCATTTATTTTGAAATGTTCTACCCAAAGGCAACCTGGTTAAATCCCATGTTTGGTTATCTATCGATTCCATCACTTCTTTCATGGATATCTCCCACTTCTTCATGGTTTCTACCTGCATTTCTTTGTAATTACATTTTTCTTCACCAGAATGAGTCAACAATACATAATATAATGGAGTATTGTTCAAGGGATCTGAATGTCTTGGTATATATTATGACACTGCTTTCATGTGTTTGACCTGCCTATTCTTGTTGTGTTAGCTGTTGTTGTTGTGGTCGTTGATCAATATCATATTCAGGCACCTTTACCTTTTCTATGATCTCATCAAGCATTGTGTATTCTCTATTTTATTTTTCTTGTTTCTTTTCCTACATCTCATCCTTATAACTTACCTTTTGATAGAATATGATATCTATGATGCTAATGATTTTGTTATTTTCATAATCGTAAAAGAGATAACCAAACTAATTAACACCATATCGAATAAAGGTACATTTATTTGACTTTGCCTCAAGATTTGTTCTATTTTCTTTATTAATGCGAATAAAGGCTTAATAACCAGAAGTCTTTAAAAATGATTACTTTTCCTTTTTAACCATAGATGCCTCCCGTAGAACACCACCATCCAAGGAATTTGAAGGCCCTTTATTTTTTAAATAAACAATAGTATCTACAATATCTACCCAAAATTGTAAAGGAAATCCTGCATGCAATTTTATGCAGCTTGCATGCTCCACGATTGTTTTGTTCATCCTTTCTGACATAACATTTTCCTTTGGTGCTCCTCAAATTGTCTTATCTTTATGTATTCCATGCTATGAATAATACTTATCAAACTCTTTGCTTCAGTTTTCACAGAGGGCCTGTCACATTCGATTCATGATTGTTTTCTTTTTATGTATCTCCTTCTTTTCCCTTCCGAGACTTACGGTCTTTCTTTAGGTTTGCTTTATTCCTTCATTTCCAAAACACTATCCCTGGCTTGGACTTGCATGTGCCTTTTCCTGACTTACTCCGCTTTCTTAGTCTCTTTCATCTTTCCATTTTTCTTCCCCTAGTCTCTGCATTACTCCATTTCTCACCAAAGATTTTCCATTGCATTTCCTCGCTAAGGATAGCACAAACAACATCATCAAACTTTAAAGTATTAGATCTAGAGACATAGTTACTAATGGTCATAACTAATCCATTCAAACTTTTTGGAGATGAGCATAGAAATAACAAAGCCATAATTTCGTCCTCAAAATTTACCCCTACGTAAGTTACCTGACTGGTAACCGTATTAAGTTCATTTAAATGAACAACAACAAATCACCTTCTGACATCTTCATACCAAATAAATGGTTCATAAAAGATACCTTGTTTGAGGCAGGGGATTTTTCATATAGATTGGCCAATGTCATCATTAAACCCTCTATTGTCGCTTCCTTTGAAATGTTGAATTCCATTGACGCTACCAAACACAATCATATTGTTCCAAGTGCCTTTCTCTCAAGAATCTCTCATTCTTCATCCGACATACCCATAGAATTCTTTGTCTTACTATTCAAGGGTAGGTATAGATACTTATGATATAGATAATGTTCCATCTGCATCTTCCATAGCTAGTAGTTTTGGCCATTAAATTTCTTGACCCTAAACCTATCATCTTCTGCCATTGCTCCCACTTGAATAAAGAACCCTTCTTTCCTGTGAGTTTATGAGTCAAATTGACCTTCGACTCTGATACCACTTGTTAGGAAATTATATATTACAAAAAAATGGAACACATAAAATATTTAAAAAGAAAAAACATAGAAAAATCATAAAACAAGAGAGACACACATATATATGGTTCACCCAATTTGGGATACGTCCATAATGAAAAATTAATGCTTCCTTTTATATTATCCAGCCAAATGAAGAGATAAAACCTACAAAAAATGTAGCATAATTTCCTCTTCACTCTCACACAATCTCATCTCTCTTTCTCGCTCAAAATGATGATCCCTAGCCACAATACAATTCCCTCATATAAATTGAGGGTTGCCTTCTAGGGAAAAAAAACCTAAATTAACATAACTTCTATCATAAAATCATAGTTACTACCCCATTAGGAGCTAGGATGGAAAAATGGCTGAAACAAAAACTCCGAGTCAGGAAGATAACCAGGCTCTACACCCAAGAATAAATTCTAGTGTGAGTGGGGAAGTTTTTTGCATATGCATCAGACAAAATTCTTTGGCCACTTCTCTATTAGAGGCACCCTCATGCACATTTCCTCTTTGTTTTCTTGTTACCCTGCCAACTCAGGCCTACCTGTCACATCTCGAGGCCCCTCATCGCCTGACCTAATGCCTATGGTGAATCATACTATGCTTAGAGTTAAATCAATTGAATTCCCATCAGGCACCACACCTTCTCTTTTACCCCTTTTCTCGTCCCCTACTCACTGACAAGAAAGCCTACATTCATAGATGCCACTGGAGAGACACCCTGCCGAGCGAATTGAGGCTATAATGTTGTAACGTCCCACCAGCACAAGAAACATACTCCCCCCGCCATTCAACGAGACCACAAGGATTAGGGTTCCTCTCAAAGTCGAGCTCCTAGGCCCTGCAAAACCACCAAGAACAAAATCCCCTTTTATTCGAGACTCCGCACAATTCACCAAAAACAAACCACCAAACTAGACTAGGCAACCAAACCAAGTAAACATACTAGAAAGGTCATTAGAAGACACACCTGACCACAACATGGATTTGGAGATAATTGAGATTAACAATTCACCCAGGGAGCCACTCGAGCAAGTGAGGATATCCATAGTAGGGTCATTTTCCAAGTACTCACGCCATTACTGTAATATTCAAGAGTTAAGAGAATGATCATTCTCGCAGTCGCTTGGATTCCAAACCTAGAAAATCTCACCTTCCTTCACAACCACACCTTCAACTATGTTGTTGTAGCTAGCTATGCTATGACACAACCATAAAGAAGAGGGGATGCACAACCAACTACCCTGTGCATACTTCTTAACCTTGCTTCCACCCTCTTGCTTCTCCTCCGATCCTCATGCAAAATTATAACTAAATTGTAAGGGTCAAACATTCTAGACGTCCCACCTTTCTCGCACCATCGACCTTCATGTCACATGCTCATTTGACATCTCTATTTTTAGAGTATTAACACCCCTTCCACAATCACTTTAGTTCCTAGGGACTGCCACCGACATCAGGGTATATATTTCTAATTTTTTGTTTTGACACACTTACACGCAAGTTTTAGCATTTACTAAACAAAACAAACAAAAATGAATGTTTGTTAATTTTAATTTTAAACAATAAAACTATCAATAATTCCACTCTCACTATGTTTTGTTACTTTTTGAATATGGAAAAATATTTCACTCTCACTATTAACCATAAGTAAAATATTTTGATATCCATAAACAATAAAAAGTTAAAAAAATGTTATATTTAGGTTTTCGAGTGTGTGGAAAATATATAATATGTATAATTTTTTAAAACCTTTCAATATATAAACTATTTGACTACTCATATTAATCAATATATTTCAATATTGTTTGTTTTTGGTTAGTTTTACCCATTGTGGTTTGAACTTAAAATTTTAGGCTTCCCATGGGTGTATTTCAATAACAACTTTATATAGATAGATAAACCTAAAAAAAAAAAAATTAAATCATAAAAAGATATTTCAAAATAAATAATTATTTCAATTCCAACTTCATATAAAGAGTATATATATATCTATATAAACAAAATATTTCACAACCTTATAAAAGCAAGTAATTGAGAGTAAAAAAAATAATTTTCTTCCTTTCAAAGAATGATAAGTGTGAAGCGTCAAATCCTTGTCATTTTTAATATAAAATTAATATATTACTTTCAAAAAAACCATTATTACTAATCACAAAAATATAATATGAATCATAAATAAAATATTTCAATATGTAATATAAAGTAAAATTTGTTAATGTGAATTATATATATATATAGATATAGATATATATAAATATATATATATATATATATATATATATATATATATATATATATATATATATATTCAATTAACAATTTTTTAATGCATAAGACATTTCAAATAATCTCACTACTATATAATTTGGCTGGGAATTTTGTTTGAAATCTAGCAAAGATTTGTTAGAACTGCAAATTTGACTTGTGTGGTGTACACAATCAAGATACTTAAAGAGGATTTATCAAAGTGGAAGAGGGGTCAAATCTCAGTGCAAATTCTTTTCGAAATTTTCCACTCTAAAAATAGTTTACACCTTCTTGACAGTGTTGGACCCACCAACATGTCAAGGGATCTCCCTGGTAAGAAGTCCCAACTAGACCTTAGACCATTTGGTGTAGGAGTCGCAGCAGTGGGTCATACATATCGCCTTGACTGTGGTTGTGCGTAGAGGCAAGTAAGATGTCCCTCTTGGTAGCAAGGGTGTGACATACATAGCAAGCCAAGGAAGGTGCATGAATGGTTCTAACACAAGGAAAGTGGGGTGAGTGCGCCTCTTGGAAATATATGAAAGCACGCAACTTAAAAGGGATCATACAAGCGAATATGCATCACAAACTGGAAAGCAAGTAAGCTAACAACCGAAAGTGATAGTTAAACCAACAACACATTTCATTATGATTCATACATACATATACAGAAAGAGTCTATACACACATGCATAAGTAAACAAATACATATATCATTAGAGTAAAAATGTTAGTTCGAATACAACAACAACATATGCATGAAACATGTTGTCTCTATTATACTAAGATGTGAATGTTCCAATCATATAGTACAACCGTGATGAACAACTAGTCCCGATAGTGGAACGTTACTATCACTATTGCCTAATCCCCCATAGAGAGGTACTAGCTCTTCGTTGTGGAGAATCCAAGGCTCGTTACAATACTCTCCATGCTTTCCCTAAGATACTCCTATCAGAAGCTTGGCTAACCAAAAGCCTATACAATGAGTTATGAGGGACTATATATAGCAAAGGATGCGGTGACCCTTGAGATTCCCATTTCTGACTGTTCATCTACCCTCAACACTCTTCAATTATTCTAGGACTATTACATTCAACTATTGACACTTGAACTTGCACTTGACAAGATGTTACATACAATCTACACATGTACCCATGTGAGACAAAATAGGCTTGAGCAAGCCATGCAATACATCACTATGATTCAGACAACTGTGGGAAGACCAACTGTTCAACATCCTCATGATGGTCGATGGTGGAAAACTGATACCAAGCTCAGTAGTTCACGATGGTGTTCGTGTACTCTGTGGTAACATCTTTCTAGAAACAAATTATTGCCTTTATTTCATCTGGGTACACTTCTTTGGCTCCTCTTTCCAACACATCTAATCAAATGTGCATCATTGTCTTCAGTGCGTCCAGACCAGTGACATATTGATGCATGATGTCTCCACTGATCCCCAAGTCTGCACTGGTGGCTATGCACATCAACTCGTCAAAGTATGAGTCAAGCTCTAGTCAGACTTTGTCTTTGCCTCAGTGAGTGTCCCAATAGATGGGATCACATGTCCGCGCACAAAAACATCCATGAGTCCGAATACCCATGCGTGGGAAGCCTACCAACTAGTGATGAGTTGGGGAGTTCTTCATAGTTCCAGATCTAACTCCCTTGGGGTTTATCATCTTGGGAAAGTGTAACAGGGCTCACTTGTATCTCATTTTCCATGTGCATGTGGTCAACAACAATATGCAATTTTGACAAGATACGTGCTCTCCTAGCACATCGTTGCTGGAAATCGTTTAGATGGAAAACTACCTTATGCACAGTACCAAATCTGTAATACAACACCCGCATGAATGTCTCAAGGGATGATAACTCATCTAGTATCACCTTCTTCATCTCTTCTCGGGTGGATGATGTAATCTGTTCTCCTCCCTGCTTGGTTGTCTGTAACTCCTTATCCATTGGCATATTCTCTACTATGAAGAAGCAAACACTCGAACTAGTGGCTTCAACATATGCTTTGGTAGCATTGGCCAATGTTGTTGGATGCTTGCGTATATTAGATACGATCACTCGTTCCTCAAATTGCACAGGAGATGTGTGGACATCGAGAGTATACACTCTGCACGATTGCACAACTCTATGATGTGACTCATCTAATAATATGTTGTGTATCTCTTCTTCTAGATTGCCTCAAGGATATTAGTGTCCCCTTCATTTCTCAGTTCTTTCTCTACTTCCGGATCTGATGAAGCCGGTGGGTTGACCTCTTAATTGTATGACATGAGGTCGATTTCTTTCTCTAACTCTAGTTGTTCCATCTCTGTATCCATCTACTCAAGTACTTGTTCAATCTCTTGAGCGAATCCCTTCTCCTACAACTACTCACCCTATCTGCTTTGTGTCAGCTGCTCATATGATTCTACCACATATACGGGCGCAGTTTCATCAACCTGTATGTTGCACCCCCTGCACTATCTTTCCTTGTTTCTCTTCCTTCTTCTATATGTGCAAATCCAGTTCCTTTCATGGTTTCCCCTTCAAATCATGCAACTCCTTGATTGTTTCCTCCATCCTCAATTTTTCTCTCTTCCTTTGCGCATTCCTCTTGTCGCATTGTTTCCTCTTTGCCTTTATTTCTAAAGCTTCTTTCTGCACAAGTGGGTCTACTCTAAACTTGGATCTTTGTTCTGCCTCAGCGCTGTCAACAATCTTCCTCTTGCCTTTTTCATGCACTGGTATGTTTACCTTTGCTACTGCTATTGTTGGTGCTCTCCTGGATGCTTCTTCATGCTTCTTTGCTAACCATTCCACAATGATGCCGATCAGTTCATTGGACCTGTTGAAGTTGTGAAAATATGTCCATGGGTCTTCCTCAACCCAATGAAATGCCCCGTGGATCCACAGAAATTGTACTCTCGTGCAGTGATCCTTCACAAAACAATGCAGGTCGTATGGATTAAAGCTTCTGGTTCTGAAAGGATATTTCTTTAAATTTTCTATTTCGGCATCCGCATTCTTGAGATTTCGTATCTCGTACAACCCAATCCACATGCTTACTCATTTGAGAGTTCGAGTGATTCAACAATTTCCTTATTGGAAGTGAAACCAACCTCACGATAGCGAGGGCCTGACATAACCATCAGCTCGAGTTGAAGTGCCTCTACAGTTTATGGGGTTTCGACTTCATTGGTAGATAGATCATCACAAATAGGTGGGTTGGAAAAATCAACTATGATAGAATCATCATCGTGATTGAATATGGGATTAAATAGATCACGACAGCTACGATCAACAGATTCAATGATTTCATCGACATCCTCATGATATGATGAATCAAATAGAGGGGTAGATGGCAAGAAAAAAAATTCACACTCTGTGTTTCTGAAAAACACAGCTAAAAAATCAAGTGGATTTTCAATGAATGATTTCCCCTCTCCGTTGTCGGATGATGGACTGACATCCAGTGTGTTTTGTGAATGATCAATAGTGGGTGCATCCATAGATGGAGATACACATGCGAAATCATGGATGACAGAATCACCAAAGATGATAGGAAAAAATAGAGGAGGCTTAGACAAAAGGGAGTCATCCTTCGCTAAGGATTGATGCTCAAGCTCCTAGTCATACTCTTCATGAATGACAACGCAGGTTAGTTTTGCAACACCAACTCCATCGATAAATTGATCCTCGTTCACAACAAGTGTAGAGTGCGACACGAAAGAACACAAGACAATGCAATCCGGAGGATCATCAAAATACAAAGACGGAGGTTGAGGTACAAAATACACGTGACAACCCACGAGATTTGTAACCAGATCTACGCAAACATTGAGAGAAGTGACGTTGGTAAGATGTGACAGTAGAACGAGTGTGTGTGCCTATTCTACCACATCACTCTACGGTGGTAGAGTTGTTTGATGATGGGACGGCAAACAGTCACTTGTGACAGCAACTGGGTATCTCTATGATTGTGCAGATCCATCACCAAGTATGTTAAGTGGGGCTTGGGCTTAACCTTCCTTTTAGGATTAATAGATTTTGTAAGATAATACTCAAATATATCCATGAGATACTGAAGTTTAATCTAAATTTTCAGAGCTTGAAATTGTAACACACGAATGTGGTCCCGAAATTCCATAGGCAATTCATGCAGGGCCTTCCATTATTATAACAGTTTTTTGTCCATGGGTTCTCGATCAAAATGATGGAAAGTAGATTCAATGAGATCCAAAAACTGTTCAAGTGAGTGCATGTTGTTTGGATGCAGACTCTAGAACCACTATTGTGGGGATTCGTGAAGTGTGTATCCAAGCAGCAGGCTAACCTCTTCTGCATAAAACTCATCTGCATCATCAAGGAATGCATAAAAGTCTTCTAAAATACTCAGGCCAGGCTACTTCGCCTTCACCATCATACGTGAATTCACACAATAGATCAAAAAACTCCCTCGTGATGTTGAGAGATTCGGCATGCGAGAAACATCGCGGAGGGATGAGTGTTATAGAATCCATGGTAGATGTCCAAAGATTCGAATCAGGATTAGAGGACACAACTTGTCATCTCGCCCTCCTTCTAGTACCATAAATGTTAACGTTTCTGGACCCACCAAACTTTCAAGGGATCTCCTCGGTAAGAATTCTCAACTACACCTCATATCATTTGGTGCAGGAGTCCTAACAGTGGGTCGTATGGTATCACCTTGACTTCGGTTGTGCACAGAGGGAAGTAAGATGTCCCTGTTGGTGGCAAGGGTGTGAAATGCATAGCAAGCCAAGGAAGGTGCATGAATGGTTCTAACACATGGAAAGTGGGGTGAGTGCACCCCTTGGAAACTTGTGAAAGCACACGGCTTGGAAGGGAACACACGAGAGAAGATGCATCAAAAACTGGAAAGCAAGAAAGCTAAAAATCCAAAGTGATGGTTAAACCAACAACACATTTCAGTAAGATTCATACATACATATACAGAAAGAGTCTATACACACATGTGTAAGTAAACAAATACATATATCATTAGAGTAAACAAGTTAGCTAAAATACAATAGCAACATATGCATGAAATGTGTTGGCTCTGTTATATTAAGAAGCGAAACTTCCAATCATACAGTACAACCATG
This sequence comes from Pinus tabuliformis, assembly GCA_031772625.1. Classification (NCBI taxonomy): domain Eukaryota; kingdom Viridiplantae; phylum Streptophyta; class Pinopsida; order Pinales; family Pinaceae; genus Pinus; species Pinus tabuliformis. The sequence continues at coordinate 190,967,753 of CM062808.1, forward strand.
ACCAACCACTAGTCCTGATAGCGGAACATTACAGTCAATGACAATTTCTCCTCGAAAGAGATGTATTAGCTTTGCACTATGGACAAGCCAAGGCTCGTTACAATACTCTCCAAGCTTTCTCTAAGATACTCCTATTGGAAGCTTGGCTGACCAAAATCCTATAAAATGAGTAAGAAGGGACTATATATAGCAAAGGGTGGGGTGACCCTTGAAATTCCACTTTGTGACTATTCATCTACCCTCATGACTCTTCAACTACTCTATGATTGTTACATTCAGCTATTGACACTTGAACTTCCACTTGAAAAGACGTTACATACAATCTACACATGTACCCATGTGAGAAAAAATAGGCTTGAGAAATCCATGCAAGACATCACTATGACTTGGAAAACTATGGGAAGACCAACTCTTTTACATCCTCATGATGGTCGACGGTGGCGAATAGATGCCAAGCTCGGTAGTCTGCAATGGTGTTCACGTAGTCTGTGGTGACATCTTTCGGGAAACAAAGTCTTCCCTTTTCTACATCTGGGTGCACTGCTTTGGCTCCTCTTTCCAACTCATCTAATAACATGAACATCGTTTCCTTAAGTGCGATTGGACCAGTGACATACTGATGCATGACATCTCCACTGATCGCCAAGTTTGTGCTGGTGGTTATGCGCATCAACTCGTCAAAGTACGAGTCAAGCTCCAGTCGGACTTATGCCTTTGCCTTTGCCCTTGTCAGTGTCCCAATAGATGGGATCACATGTGCGCGCACAATAACATCCATGCTTTTGAATACCCATGCATGGGAACCTTGCCAACTAGTGATGAGTTGTGGGAGTTCTTCATAGTTCCAGACCTAACTCTAGATGCATGCTTTCAACTTAACCGCCTTATGCTTCATCATCTTGGACAAGTGTAATGGGGCTACCTTGTATATCATTGTCCATGTTTTCATGTGGTCAACAACAGTATGCAAGTTTTACAAGGTACGTGCTCTCCTAGCACATCATTGCTACCAACCGTTGAGATGGACAACTGCCTTATGCATGGTACTAAATCTAGAATACAACGCCCGCATTACTATCTGAAGGGATGATACTTCATCCAGTATTTCCTTCTTCGACTCTTCTTAGGTAGATATTGTAACCAGTTCTCGTCCTTGTTTGGTTGTCTGTAACTCCTTAGCCGTTCGCTCCTTCTCTGTTATCAATAAGGGAACACTCATGCTAGTAGCTTCGACATATGCTCTGGTAGCATTAGTTAAAGCTGTTGGATGCTCGCGTACATCAGATACGATCAATCATTCCTCAAACTGCACAAGAGATGTGTGCACTCCTCATCTGTTATTGATCCCATGTTTAGCTCATAAGATTATTTTTCCCTGTCATCAAAGTATCTCTCTAATAGGTAGCTATTTTTGAATAACTATTCAAACTCATTCCAACTCAAGTCCTCCTCATGTATACCTATGACATTCTTCACATTCTCGAACCAAATCTTTTCTTTCTTCTTGTGCATCCTGCTATTTCTTCATCTCTCCATCAAATGTAGGTGACTTTTCTTTCTTAAACTAATCTGGAAAATACTCCCTATCCATCCTCCTATAAGGATGATAATGATGTTGATCCTCATCCTTGTCAAAACCAGAACTAGAATAGTACCTATGTCTACCTCTCCTCTCTGGAGTATCCAACAATATGCCATCTGTAACCATGTCATATCTATCTAAATTTTGAAAACGATGAGACCTACTACCATATTCCCCATTATTTTTCTCCTCCTACTCATGCTTGATCTGAAGCTGTCCCTACTGATGCAATTCTGACAAACTCCAAAGTATTGTTGCATTTACCTCTGCTAATTTCTCACGTGCTTGTATGATTTAGTCATTGTATTCATTACAAATCCTTATTTCTTCCTTTATGATTCTTAGTGTATGCGAAATCGAAAGAATTCCCAACACCATGATGCACATATGATCCATAGGGAGAGTCTCGGGAAGTGTATCCTACCATCTTTCTAGTCATCTTTAATATTCTTCCTACAAGGTGTATCATGTTAGCTAAACCAAATCAAAATAAAACAACATATCTTAGTATAGTTCGGGGATGATATCTTGTCTAAAATATCAAAAAATCAATGTGACACATGTATACCATAATCATGGCAGAATATAGGAATATAACACATAAGTAGATAACCATACAACCATCATTCTAGCTAGAGTGTAGTCATCAATGCATGACCATGTAAACTACACATACCATAACATCATGCATTACAACAACGATTACATCATTGTACACATGACTAAATATGAAAATTAACATGCATAAGAAATTCATAATCAACCAGACACTCATAACGACACACTCAAAAACGACACCATCAACTTTCCATGGAAACATCATTACAACTGTGACTCATACCACACAAATGAAATAAGCACATGGTCCTACAACACAAGAGACACACATGCAGCTGTCATGGATACATGACCAACAAACAAACCATCTAATCTTAGGGATTAACGATGCTCTGATACCTCTCTATAACATCGTGCACCCACATCTATACAAGTAACCGACCAACCAGGGTAAACATTTGACAAGAAGTTATTATGATATGATTTGACCTCCAAATTCATGTTAAGGAAGTTGAACTAATAGAAACACACCATACAGAGATTTAACATGAGTAACAAGACTCGTAACAACCATCCCAACATTTTTGGTAACCAACCAATAGGTTCCATTGATGTTTTAGACTACTTGACCGCTAGATTCTCTCATGATATGGGTGTGATAGCATCGAGGAGGATCTGGATGCTACCATGAAAAGGCATTCCAACATACAGGGACTATCTTTCTCAGTGTTGTGTCAGTGCCCTTGGGATTTGAGCCACTTTTTTAGGCACAGAGCCCAAGTCACTACCCAGAATTGAGTGACATCTTCAGAACAGAAAGATAACAAGCAAACAATGATGCAAATGAAAATATGTGAACAAGATCTTAACCAGACCCCTACTAGCCATGACAGGCCTTTCTTCAAACATATCATAAACATGTAATCTACAAGTCTAAACAACATATTTAAGCATACGGTTCTCATACTTATCTGAGAATCACTATGAAGCATTGTTCCCTTATATCATTTGTTACATTATCATCTATTAGGTCAGAGATGAATTTTTCATTCATTCACAAGTAAAAACATGATGAGATCCATACATAGTGACTTCCATAAAACATATACATAACGCGCATAATAGAAACCAAAATACCAAGGAAACCACAACCATATGATCCACATATAAACCAGTATAGTACTCATAGAATTACAAGGAGAATTAACCTCATATTGATGATGCAAAATACAAACCCGGGAGGGGCATAACATGTTCCACCTGACCATAGAATGGCTTAGCCAAATCTCCATCCATTCATCCCCATTCCATATTCTAGGCATGAATGTGGGATCACATAGAACACATCAATCCAAAACTATCAAGGGCTTACACAGGCCAACCACCTTAACCCATCAAATAATGATTCCACCTCATAGTTGAACATCACAAAATCGATCATTAATTTGGTCTCTACCCATGCCTTACAGGGCTCCAGGGTGTTTATTCCAACCAAGGCTTCTAGGAGTATTAGCTCAACCCACAACTTATCCGATCTTCCAGACCATCTTTCCAACCAAGGCTTCTAGGATTAGTAACTCAACCCACGAAGGGTTTCCAAAGTGTTTTTCTAACAAAGGCTTCTATTACTAGTAAATCTACCCAAGCAATTACAGGTCTTCTAGAGTGTTTGTCCAACCAAGTCTTCTTGGAACTAGTAACTAAACCCAAGCTAAAGGAAACATGAGAACCAACCAAAAAATCAAAGAGATAAACCCACAACACCATGGTTATCCAGGAAATGGAAAGGATAGGGAAATTCAAGGTCAATCAAGGTAATCCTCCATGCTAGTGACAAGTCATGACCAATAAACCACATGCATATGCCATGCATGCTAAAACTAGTGAGGAAAACATACATCAAACTCAGTAATTCCAAGAAAAAATTGTTGTAGATGTTGATCCTGATGTCCTGTTGCACTTTCCTACTCTTACTTTTCCTTCTTGCTCCAAAACTCCAAGTATGCCACACCCTCCAAGAGCTCCAAGAAAAAACAGTGTTCAAGAGTTTGAGAGAGAGATGATAGAGAGATAGATCCAAAACTAAACTGGCAAAAGTCTGTGAATTGATCGTCATATTTCTTTTTATCAACGAGGCCTCTATTTTCTTCATTTTGCATTATTGTCCTTCATTTTCCTCCTCACATGCAACATGTGACCTTTCACCTCCCTTTTCTCCTAATTTCCATTATTTTCATAAATAAATGTGCCAAAATGCCATTTTTACTTTCCAAATACTTTGTCATTTGCTTTTCCATTTTCCTTATCCATAATAAGCCAAGAACACCCACTAGGATGTTTTACCCAACATTTAACTCGGGATAAGTGTTCCATTAACCATGGTTATTATTTTTCCTTTACTAACTTTTATTACATGGAATTTTCACGACAGATGTTACAAAATAATAATAATAATAACAACAACATATATTATAGAATGTAAGTAATTTTATAGAAATAAAAATTGAATCTGAATAGAATTTAAATTTTTACCATTACTTTCAATTTTACCATGATTAAACCTAAGATTTCCATACTCATACTGGCAATACCATTAAAATTATTCAGTGTTTAATTGTAATAGTACTATTATAAGCTTGAGATGTTGAACTAATGGGTTGAATTTTAGAATTTTATATTGAATTGTTGGACAAAATCATTCATCCTAAAATGAAATGAAGGTATTACTAAACAAATTGCAAGTTAGTCTATGAATTCTTATGCAACGGTTTGAAATTGTGAAAACACATAAACTTAATAAAGATTTGTAGCAAAAGAAAAGAATGTAGACTTAAAATAGATGCAAGGAAAAGAATGCAAGTGTATAACGGAGTTCACCCCTCTTCGACTGTCTCTGGGTCTACTTCTAGTGTGAATGCTTTATTTAGCTACTGAAATGATTATTTACATCTGTTTACAAGCTCCAACTCGAGAAAACAATCATTCCAATGCTTTCAGAAAGACCAAGTACCCTTGTCTAAGCTCTTGAAACACTCAATTTGGTCTCCAAATGGCCACAATAGTCCCAAAATTGTGTCTCTCTACAACTTAAAACAAATTCGTTCTACAAAATATTCAACAAAACACCATGGATCGATGGTTGGGGGCTCTGGTTATATAGGTGAAGGTTTGGTGTTTGATCCTCAACTTGCACATTTTATTGAGAGATATTAGGGCGGATAATTATTCAATGTGATATGGTAATCCAAATATATATTATGGTGGCATGGGCCACGGACCCACCGCTATTTTAGCACATGATATATGTTATAACCCGCCACTATTTTGACTTTGGTTGGCTATGTTGACGCCACCACTAACCTAGGTTCATGGATAACTATGGGGATATGGTGGAGTCACCAAATATGGTGTTGTCTCGCCATATCCCTTCCCCCAACCATGGTGATAATAATCTTCAAATAAAATGTTTTAGGCAACATATAATAAGAACCTTTAATTCCCTAGTAGTGAGGCAAATGAATTATAAGCAAACGATCTAAGGTTCCGCCTCGGTCGAGTGAAATTCTATAAATTTTGGTTTGACCCATAGGTCCACGTGGCCTCATTGGATGGAATCACATGTCACCCTATGATTGGGCCATGTGGTACCAATACATTGGTCCACATTCCCTCAACCATATAATGTGATTTGTCAAGCTCTGGAAGTGCCACATGTCATTAGGAATTGTGAGCCTAAAACCTTGATTTGACTATTGACCTTCAGAATTGATGATTAACTTTGACGTGTTGACTTTAGAATTTTTTCCTGGTTTGGACCTAAACTTTGACAGGTTGTAAATTTGTCATACAATGTCCTTTTTTCTTCTTCAAGTTGCGTTGGAATTAGAGCAAAGAGAACTATGCATTGAGTCTGCTTTCAACTGCATGTGAGAAATTTGATCTTTTAATATTTTCTAGAATTTTGAGCAACTTTTGGATCCTCCAAAACACTCCTCTACACTAGAAGCTTTTAGACCACCAAAATTTTGGTACTACTCAGAAGATAAGTGAGGATAAATCTCCTTCACTTTCCCAATCTCAATCCATTGTGTTTTTCTTCGATTGGTACCTTTGAGCCCCACACGAAGGTACTCCAAATCACCCCTGCATGAAGTCCTTGTCATCTTGTCAGGAATGGTGTCTTCCTGTAACTCATACATGTATTTTGGATTAAATTCTTGTATGAAAGGTAGATGAATACTTTCCTCTTGATCTATTTGATGTAGGAGCATTCAACAAAAGGAAAATCATTGTATTTTAGTAAACATAGGGGGGTCATGTGTTTTAAGGAAGTTGGTTTCCTAAGTATCAAATTAATGTAATATTTAGGCTTTAAGTGATTAGAATAGGAATAAATTAGATGTGTGAGGATGTTTGTAAATGCTCTCGAATAAAGGAGAACATGAGTGGTTAATAATGACAAGAGAGTTAGATGTCAATTATAACTCTAAAGGTAGTTTCATGATTCGAGGAACTAGAGAGAGGTTTTAGGAATTAATTGAAGTTAGAAGTGGAAATAGAAAACATTTAGGAGTCAATTCAGTAGATATAGGATTTGAACCAGAATTAGTTCAACATAACCTTTCTGGTAAATGTAAGCCTATAGGCAGAGTAAAAAAGGGAGGCCACTGATATCAAAGATCAGGCCTAAGAGATAAAGTGTCTCGACATGTACTCAGTGTTCATATTTATGTAAGGTTTATTCCCAAACTTTATATGTGTGTGTGGAGTGAATATTGAACGATTGAATTACATGTAAATTGCATATTCTATAACAAAGGTTGCAAGCAGAGTTCTGTAGAACACGCATAGGAGAAGAATGATTCGGAGGAATCGCAATTGATCATTGAATCCACTTGAAGGATCAAGAAATGCTCTGAAGTGACATCGATCAAAGGAGCATGCGGAGTTAAGCTCAAGCGAGAATGAATTAAGCAGCAGAAGAGTGTAAGGCGAAACCTTTGGAAATCCCGGAAACCATAGGAACCTAAAGAAATAGCTTCAAAACATAAGTAAACAGAGTAGCAGAGAAGTGAAGTATGGTTGCAAAGTAGCTGTTGGATCTTTAAGAACAATGCCCAGGATTAAATTGCATTGGCGAAACCATTGGAACGATGTCGGAATGACTGAAGGGATGTGGCGATAATGATTTTATGATTGAATGAGGACCGTCGGATTAGAGTTGGGATCGATGGTCGCGATCAAATCGCTGATCACTAATTGCAGAGATCAAAGCGATGGATGATGGATTACCGATAGCTGATATGCGATTACGCGATATCGCTGATCGAAGATCGGAGATATCGGCTTATCAAAATTTGGAGGAGCAGCGATGTGGAGTGACTAAAGGTGTGGACCCAACAATTTTATAGAAGCGGGTGTATACGATTTGAGATCTACTTACGTGCTTCAGAGCGAAGTTTCATGTAATTCCCGTGTATTCCTCCATTGCGTTAAAGTGTTGTGCCCAAGTCTTTTAAGGCTTAAGGTTATTCAAATGCTTTTGATAGTCGCATATCGGAGGGGAAGTGGTGATGAGGCATATATGTGGTGTGCCTTTGAAGGAGTGATACCCGATTGCGATAAAGGTAACCTTGGGATCTGTGGAGAGGCTGTAACAAGGCAGAAAAGGTGTGTTTGTGTATATTTCCTTTGTAAATGAATTATAAAGGATTAGGTGCAGGATGGAAGGTTTTATGTGTTAAAATATATGTAACCAATGTTAAGAGGGGAAGGTTATATATATATATATGTGTGTGTGTGTGTGTGTTTAAAGGGTTAGCGAAGGGTTAATAAGGGTTAATGAAGGGGGAATGAGTCTCGATAAGATGAATTACGATGAAAGGTTAAATAAAGTCATATATGAAGGCTTGAGGGGTGATTAAGTCTTGATAAGTGTATATGGACTGGGTGTTAGCCTATGTTGGCCATCAGGAAATCATTTCGCATAGGGATTGATTAATGGGGCCTAAAACCTTATTAGCTACAGATTTGACTTCTTAGAGAGTTAAAATACTTGGGACTAATGTGCTTATGCATTTTACATGCATATTGTGGGTCTAAGCAGGGGTAACCCTGGCATCACTATTATTATAGGAGGCTCATACAATCTCAAATTTTCAACATTTATAATGGAATATATTTGTATATAAGGAGGAAAATATAATCGAAAAGAATTATTACCAATCTTTTCTAAGATTTGGAATGGAGCATACCAGATCGTTTTGAGATTTTTAGCTTCTCCTTGCAACGTTTCCTTGTTGATGTATAAGAAAACTTAGTCTTCCACCTAAAAATTGTGATCAACACAATGCTTATCATGTCTCACCTTCTAGTTAGCTTGGCTCTTCTCGACTATTTATGTACCATTGATGCACAAACTAAATCTATTCAATGAATTTCTTGGCTTTGTAGACATCACTATGTCCATTCACTTCAATATCTTTCCCAAAGCTTAAATCTAAAGGAGATTTGGGTAAATAACCATAACATGCTTCGAATGGAGATGTTTGGGTTGGTGAATGAGTGGCACGATTGAAGGTATGATGAATGTAGTGTGAGTTCTCATCCTAATTCCTAGGATATTTACCACAATATCCTCATATTAGATGTACCACATTCCTATTCATCAACTCCCTCTAGACATTGGTTTGTGGATGAAATGTTGAGCTCTTCTTTAACTTGGTGTCCATCAATTCCCACATATTTGAAAAAAAATTCCAGAGAAATTGAAAATATCAATTAGATATAATAGATGTTGGTAACCCAAGCGAACCCATACATTTTGAAAGAACAACTGTGTTGTTTGTTTAAAAATGGCGTCTGATTTACAAGGCATTAAGATACACATTTTTCTTAACCTATTGACTACAACATACAAATAATCACGACCTTTCGTAGACATAGGTAATCCCAACTAAAATCTATGGACACACTTTCCCAAGGACATGAAGGAATAGGAAGTGGAGTATATAAACCCAATTGCTTGTTACTTGGCTTACTAGTAGCACACATAGAATATCCTCTTACATATCGTGATAATTTTTCATTCATATGAGGCCCACAACAATACCTCTCCAATTGAGAAATTGTTTTGCCTACACCAAAATGACAAGCAATAAGAGAAGTATGTGTTTCCCTCATAATATTAAGTGTTTTACTTTGTGGAATCCATAACTTGCCAAGATGATATAATAGTTTGGCGTGAACATGATAATCCAATTCTTCAATTTGATTTTTTTTACTCAAAGTTGCATACATATCTTTAAAATATTCATCTTGAGCATATTGTTCAATGTAGCTTTCATGTATGATTAAATATGGTTAAGAATTGTAGAAGCATTGATTATAGGTCTTGATAACATATTGAAGAAAAGGATTTTCAGGAAGGAATTTCACACAATGGCGACCATTGTTTCTTAAGGACGAAGGAATGATCTGAATGGAAAGTGGCATATACCCATGGTATTTATCCACCCATGGTATTCATCCACCCATCCAATATACCCATGGTATTGTAATAGGCATCCACCCATGGTATTTATCAACCCATGGTATTCATTCAGCCATGGAATATACCCATGGTATTGCAAGTGGCATCTAGAAATGGTATTCATGCACCCATCATATTTACCCACCCATGGAATTTACCCGTTGTATTAAAAAAATAAAGACTATAACTAACAAGTCACATTTTGTAAAAGGACAAATTGTCCATCACAGTGTAGCTTCTACTATTATTCTCCATTTTAATAAAAAGTTTCTTGTTATTTTGTTTACTGTATGTTCTCCCTTTTTTTCTTCTGGAATTTTAACTTTTGAGATATTGGGGGCCTTGCCCCAAGATACAATAAAAAAAAATCCCAGATACAACCAAAATCGAAGATTACATTGCTCAAAAACCTTTTTTTATGTAGTTGCACAACTTATCTAACCATTTCCTATGCAAGAGTTGCTTTGACCATTATGGACTGTGCACTCATGCGCTCAAAATACCTTAACGAGGATAAATATAAAAAAGAAAATTCTAAAAGACTTACTTGAGGAATATTTATCAACCATAAGGCCTCGAAATCCTACAATATACTTGGACCTCATTCCTTAAATCATGAATCAAACTACTTCTCTTTATCGAACCCTTATACCCCTTTTTATGGATCTCATCCCTTGAGAAGAGGACCTCAAACCTCCTCCTCTTGGCCTATAAATTCAACACAAACTAGAGGGTAGAAGGGGGACTTCTGAATGTAAGCTTACATTGTTATATTAGGGCTACAAGCTTCTCACCTAAGGGGAGGATTGGAGAACATTGGGAGAAGGCTTACATCATCAAGGCTACGATTGTACTGCTCCTTGTTATTCAAGATTAATATAATCAATTGTTTCTTTCTTATTTTCATCTTTTATAATGCTCTTTAGAAAGATCCTTCATCTCTTGGGTAGTTTATAACTAAATGGTAAATTAATATTATGATGTATGCTATATTGCAATTTTTATTCATTTTGTATTTCACTATTTATATATGTTATGTTTTTACTCTTCCATTTCTATTTATGCAAATCTTCTCTTGAAGTAGCGAGGAATGACTTTAGAAAGCATCGAAAAGATATGCATAAGTCATTTCATAGAAAGGTAAGAGGTCCTTTCACATTTCATACATGATATTCAGGTTATAGATTAAGGAAGGGTAAGAGTTACTTGTATGCTTGTTTCTATATTTGTCTTTGAATCTAGGGAAATCGTTCTTGTCTGCAATAACGATTTCCCTGCCATAACAAGTTGTGGGATGACAAGGAGCTAGAGGTGAAGAGGAAGCTCAGGTATTATATGGAGGTGAAGGACCTAGCTCTTCATATCCAACATAGATCCTTCTTAAGTACATATCTAACATGAGCCGAGAGGGATCAAACTTATTCACGTGCAGACTTCTTTAGAGTCCAAAATACAATATGTAATTTTTCATTCTTTAAATTATATTTTTTAATGCTAAATAGAATATATGTAGGACCAAACAAATGTTTTAACTATAAAAACTTATTTTTTCATGATATATATAGTGTACATTAAAATATTTTACATAACATGTAAATAAATACATTTTGGCAACTCAAATTAAAATCTTATTGAAATATTTTTGAAGAGTATAAGGTTTAAACATCTTACTCACACATTTTTTTTATTTCTAATTACTTTATAAGATATTCATTTTTTTATTACAGCCTACATTATTTTTCTCTTCAGAGCATAATTATTTTTATTTTAAAAGGGCACATGTCAACTTGATGGACATACGGACAAACAAACTTACACATCCCCCTGATACTTGGTTGTAGACTGAACCTCTTGGCTCAACCAGAATTATATTTTTGTCATGACAGGTGCTAAGAAGATGTTTAGCATTACAAAGACAAGCATTAGCTCTCATGTGTTTCTATGTGAAATAGGTGTTGGTTTTCTCTCATGAGTTTCTATGTGAAATAGGTGTTGGTTTATTACAATAATTCCTTGGGATGAAAAAAATTGTTACCTTTGTGATACTAAGAGGGATGAAGGTGGAAAGTACCTTCTTTTGCCTTGTTTGACTTTTACTCACATCCTTTCTCATTTCCAAAGGATTTTCCACACTACCAACGTGCTTTCAACAAAACTATATTGATCTAGGAACGGGTCTTTCCTTTCTCTTTTATTATAGAAATAAAATATTATTAAAGAGTTTTAGTTCATCTTTTATTGTCTTAAGGTCAGATAGACTACATTGGTCTTTCTTCCTTTTCTTCATCACCATCACCATCAGCGCTATCATCATCTATTTTTACTATTATAAATTTTATAATAAATATATATTTTGAAAAATAATATATATATAGCTATAGATATAAATATAGATATAAATATATTATAGTTTCTTAAAATATATAATAAGATAAATTATTAAAATTAAATAATTGTTATTCTAAATTTTTGTTTCGAATATTATAATGTATAAAATATTAGTATAAGATATTTATCTTACATTGTAAAGTTTTATCGTTATAAGTAGTTAATAAATATTTAAATAATATTAGTATTGTAAAATTCACTGTTCAATCATTTATATTAATGTAATATATTAAATAGCTTATTTACTTTAATATAAATATTCAAAATTCTTAATATTGCTAATTTTTATGACGTCCGTGATTAATATCCACTCAGGGTTTTATGAAAACTGATTCCTTTCAATTTTATGTTTTACAGATTCTTGTAATCAATATTTTAACAACTATTATTGTTAACACTTGCTTTTATATTTAGTAGGTTTTAATTCTCTTAAAAAAAAAAGGGTAAACGAGAATCAATTAGATTTTGAAATAAATTATATAGCTATGTATAAAAGAAATCACATCATCACGGAGTTGCTTTATCTTTAAAAAATTAAAATAATATATATTTTATAAAATTTAATTAATTAATTTATTTGTTTTCTTGAAAAAAGTTAGATTGTATTAATATCATATGAGTGCCAATATATATCTCTATAGACTGAAATATCAACCTAATGCCTAGACTTGAGATAGTAAAAATATCCTCCTAATACTTTTACACCTGAAAGCCTAGAGGGAGAAAAAGCTACCAGAACATAATATGATTTGTCTATGTAGTAAGCTTGAAACACAAAAAAAATGACCAAATAAATTGGCCAAAGATAGATAAGTCCTCATTTTCTAAGCATCTTCAGTCAGAAAGTGAGAACATGCACTATGGTGGTAAAATAGTTGCAATATACATACCAAGGGATAGAGATAGACAACAAGATAGATTATGTACCAGGAAGAGAAAAATGCTCAATCTGGTAGGTTGTAGCAGCTAGTTGTATATCCATTTTCCATTTTCCCATTTGGGATAGGATCCCTTTCTTTGACAAAACGTCTGCATGAGTATTTTTTGATCTCTTCACATAATGAATAGAATAATACTTTCTCCTCCTCCAGAAAGAATCAATTATCTTCATCCATCCTATTAGCTTGTGATTTTTTATGGAAATTTTGTGAGTGGCATGATCAATTATAACTTTACAATCACCATAGATCTACAGAGACTGAATATTTAGAAAAATGCTAAAATTAAGAAGCCCTGATAGAGCCATTGCTTCAACTTTGTTGTTTGTTCCCTTTCCACCATTCTAGTAAATGGCAAACCACTGTGCTTCATTCATGACAATATAGATACCATAGGCACACTTACCATTTTGTGCAACCCCATCAAAAAAGACTCTACGAAAGCTCATCTCGCTAATCTTAATATCCTTGGTTTTTATATTTTTATGCTGTATAATCTTGGGAGGAAGAGAGTTATAAAGAGAGATAATATTCTAAAAAACGGACCTATAATCTTCCTTTATGTTTTGGAAAAAATATTTGTTCTTACACTTCTAGATAGACCAGAAAACAAGTTGTGGGATGGGTCTCCATATTGCTTTCTGAGTACTCCACCATTCGAGTGATTCTTTCAGTGAGGAATATATCACAAAACTAAAACCAAAATAGGACGCAAGGTTCCTCCATAGCTGAAGGGTGAAACTGCATTCCAGGAACATGTGATATTTATTTCTCCCTCCGCTTTACATATAAGGCATATTCCCGGTCCAGTCCATTTCCTATTCTACAAACTTTCCATGTAAGATTTTCATTGTGCAAAACTAACCAGGAGAAGATGATGATTTTGTAGGGGCTCCCAGTTTTCCATAATGACAGAGGGAAGATATTGACTGATTGAGAAAGGTGGTTCCTGGTCAGGGTAGAATAGATATCTTTTACACTTACATTTCCCTTCCAACTTTTTCCCTTCCAGGAGAGAAAGTCCTGTGCTTCAGTACGACATATACCCGTGTTCCTCAAGGTCATTGAAATCTTTGTCCATTGAACAACAAAACTTCCTTTTAGGCCCATTTGATAAGCATTTTTCCAAATGGGAAGGGACTCCATGTAAAGATCCACATACGATGGAGAATTTTTATGATTTGAGGTGGTATATTGATATCCTCACCCACTCCAAATATAGGGTCAAAACCTATAAACAACTTGATTTCATTTTGAAGGCTCCAAGAACGGTTTTGGAGAAAAAAAAACTCAATTTTGCGAAAGCTCATCCAGATGGCAAAGCCATGGGAAAACCCTATAGTCCCTTTCTTGTAAAAAAATGTGATATCTTTATTGCCCATATACTTCTTCCTTATGGATCTGCTCCATAAGGAAGAACCACAATTGAATTTAAATTTGCCATCCACGCAGTGGCAATACCATTACACTTATTTAATGTCGAATTGGAATATATTGTTATAAGCTTGAGATGTTGAAGTAATCAATTGAATTTTAGTGTCTTATACTGAGCGGTTGGACAAAATCATATATGCAGATTTGTGTGTATTTTCTTTGAGGGAATACGTTCATGTGAAAATGGAAATTATATACACTAAAGGAAAATGTATTCAAATTGTTCAATTGTTTACGAGAATCTACAATATATAGTGATCGATTATGTTTTTAAGATGCACTTTAATGTTAAAATCACTAATTTAAAATTCCTAAATAATCTTACTTGCCCAACAGAAAGATCATTCGGAAACTTCTAATTTATTTTGTCAAAGTAGTTCCGTTGGAATTAGTTATTTGCACCATTTTACCATGAACGCTTAGCATCTTTGCAATAGTGTCTCCCTTTGCCCCAACTATATAGGAAACTGAACAGTACTGGGTTGAGGCATCAATGGATTCTTTGCCCAAGTAACAACAAAATTTGAGGTGTCAAGCCACGTATCATCCAAAAACTATAAAAAATTACAAGAAGTTTTACGTCTTTGAAGTCCTAAAAAGGTCTTTAAGACGAGGAGTCATCAAGAAAAAAAACTTCAAATAGAGAAAAAAAAAAAAAAAAAAAAAAACTTATATTGAGCAATGCAAAGCCAACGTTGGGGAAAATTTCTGTATTAAAAGCCATACCATACCTCTATGCTCGTCTAAAACATTTTCTAAGATATGACTATCCTTTCTCTTTCCAAATGTATTTTCAGGTGTAGTGTTTTGGGTTAGTAAGTTAGGCTAAGCTTTTCACTTGAAATCGAGGGTAGCTCTAATCAAAGAACCCATCAAGAACACTGAACACAAAATACACAGCTTGGTCATTTCATTATCAAGCAAGGATTTTTATACACAGCGGAGAAGTTTCTAGACTCTAGTTGTCAGTGGCTTCTTCAAGATGTTATCTGAAGTCGCCAGAAGTCTCGAAGCCATCTCCTCAACCCTCGAAATGGTTGAGAATTTAATGAGTTTGGTGATTGGAATTAATGTTTCCAACACTCCCCCTTCATTCCAACCATAAGATAAACATAAAAAATATCCTATAGCACAATACATATGACATAGTTGTATTCTTAATTGACATCCGTGCTGGTATAAGTCTCAACCAAGCTTACAACATAATCTCGATTTTCTACAACACATAACTTACTTCTACAAAACTCAAATTTTTCCTTCCCAAGAGGCTTAGTGAATATGTGAGCTACATTCTCATTTTTATTACAATATATTAGGGCAATTTCTTTTGATTTGATCTTTTCTCTTACAAAATGATATTGTTTGTTTATATGCTTTGACCTTGCATGAAATATAGGATTGTTCCCCAATTTGATGGTGCTTTGATTATCACGTCTAATCATTGTAGGTTCTTGTTGACCTTCACCAACATCTTCAAGTATTTTTCTGAGCCATATAGCTTCATAGGTGGCACTACATAATTCTTTATACTTTGCTTCAATTGATGACAAGGAAACTGTTGCATGTTTCTTACTGCTCCATGATATAGATCCTAATCCTATATTGAAGATGTATCCAATGGTGGATTTCCTGTCATCTGGATTTCCGGCCTAGTCAGAATCATAATGACCTGTCAATTCAACATTAAAAGCATTAGTATATTCAATACCAAAGTTGATAGTTCTCTTTAAATATCGATGGACTCTTTTTGCAACTAACCAATGGTTTTCATGACGCTTAGCCATGAATTGACTAATTATGTTTACTGCATAAGCAATGCCTTGTCTACTGGTAGTGAAATAATTCAAACTTCCCACTAATTGTGGATACAATGTTACGTTCACCTCTTTTGTTCCATCATCACTTCTCAATTTGATATTTTGTTCCAATGGAGTACTCACTACTTTATATCCATTCATATGAAATCTCTTTAGTACTTCATTTATATATTTGCTTTGTGTGATTAAGGTTCTTCCATCATCTCTCCATACGTCAAGACCTAGGCAATAGGGCATCTAACCAAGATCCTTCATCTCAAATTCCTGTGATAACTTCATTTTTATATCTATAATCAATTTATCTTCACTCCCTGTTATTATTAGATCATCAACATATATAGAGAGTAATACTATATCCCCATTCATATCTACCTTCACATACAAATTAGGATAATTTTTTCTTTTGTTAAATCCTTGTTGAAAGGAGAATTTATCGATTTTCTCATACCAAGATATAGGTGCCTGTTTTAGTCCATATAAAGCCTTTTCTAACTTACATACAAGATGTACTTGTCCCTTCTTTACAAATCCTTCTGGTTGAACAAGATAAATATTCTCTTTTAAGTCACCATTTAGAAAAACTAACTTCACATCTAGTTGATGTAGCTTCCAATCATATTTAGTTCCCAATGCTATCATTATTCTAATTGTATTCATTTTTGCAAATGGAGCAAAGGTATCTTCATAATCTATACCATCTTTTTATGAATAACCTTTTGCAACCAATCTTCCCTTGTAATTTGCTATGCTACCATCTGTATTAAATTTTGTCTTATACAAATATTTTGATCCTATAGGAACTTTATTTTCAAGTAATTCTATTAATTCCCGAGTTTAATTTTTCATTATAGACTCGTATTCTTCTTTCATAGCTTCCATCCATTCTTTATGATTTTTATCTTGTTCATAATTTAAGGGCTCAAAAACAATCATTACTTGAGACATTAAAGAATAATGTTTATACCTGATAGGTTTCTGAATCTGTCGTGTTGATCTTCTTAGAGGTTCATTACACTATGGAGTACCTTGTCCTCTTCTTATTCTCTGTGGAGCGCCTTCATCAATTCTTTGTGGAGTTTGACTCCTTGACATGTATTCTGAAATTTCCATGTGTTCTTGAGCTTGAGTTGATTCCACAACTTCTTCTTCTTCCTTAAAGTTGTCATACATTATGTTCATCTTCATTTGTTTGTTTATCTGAATGCTCATGAAATATAACATCTCTACTTGCAAATACCTTGTGAGTATTTGGATTATACATTTTACGTGCTTTTTTATCAGTGCAATATCCAATAAAAATACATTTGATGGCTTTGACATCTAACTTTCTCCTATCCTCTTCAAGAATGTGAGCAAATTCCTTGCATCTAGATATCCTTAAATGACTAACTTTAGGTTTAGAACCATAAAATTCTTGAAACAATGTTTTATGCTCAAGTTACTTAGTAGGGCTTCTATTTTTAAGATATACAACTGTATTAATGGCTTCAACCGAAAAACTATTACAAAGTCCTTTATTTTTTAACATACTATGAGCACATTCAATTAATGTTCTATTCTTTCTCTCAGCTATTCCATTTTGCTGAGGTGTATGTGGTACTGTAAATTGTTGTGTAATTTCATTTTGTTTGCAGTATTTGATAAAAGCTCTTGAAGTGTACTCACCACCGTTATCTGATTGAAGAATTTTAATGTGCTTTCATGTTTTCTTTTCAACCATACTCTTGAATTATTTAAAGTATTCAAACACATCACTTTTGTTTCTTATAAAGTACACCCAAGTGTATCTAGTGCTATCATCAATAAATATAAGAAAGTAATATGCTCCACCAAGTGACTTAGTTTGCATTCAACCACATACATCAGTATGCACTAGTTCAAGTATTTCACTTTTGCTTCTATTTTCATGCATAGGAAATTCTTCCCTATGTTGTTTTCCTAATGCACAACCTTCACATTCAAATTTTTCACCATTTATATTTGGAAGACCTTCTACCATCAATTTCTTTTGTAGTAATATTAGGTCATTATGACTTAAGTTTCCATACCTTTGATGCCAATGCTCTATATTTGAGATGCCTGTTGATGCCAAAGCTTGATGCCCATTTGTCATTACATCCAACTTGTATAATCCTCCAACTCTCATTCATTTTGCAACAAACTTGTACTTGTCTTGCACGTTCTATACCAAACAATGTGATTTCAGAAACTCAACTTTTAAATGTTGATCTATAATAGTAAAGACTGAAATTAATTTCTTCTTTAATCCTGGAACATACACCACATTTTGAATTTGTTTTTCTTGTCCATTAGGCATCATAACACTTATATCACCATATCCTTTAATTTCATGTGATCTATTATCTCCTAGATATCAAACCAATCTCTTTTGCATGAAGTGTGTATAGATGCACCAGAATCTATAAACTAGGCATTATCATCATCTGTTTCTGCTGATAAAGCAGCATTGGACACAAACAATTTAAGATTGCGAAAGTCATGACTAGTTGCTTCATCTATATCAACATAATTTCCCGAATTCCTTCTTTGTTTAAATTTATCAGGCCTTCTTTTCATGCAATTCTTAGCAAAATGACCAGGTTTTCCATGGTAATAACACACGTCTTCTCTACTTGATTTGGCCTTTGTCCTTGGTAAAGGTGTACCTTGAAATTATTTTACCCGTGGCTTTTTGCCTTTATTTTTCTCCCACTGTTTGCCTTTGAAGGGTTGCATCCCTTTGGCCATCAATGCTAAATATTAACTGGGAGATTTTTGTTTAAGACTTCTTTTCCGCTCTTCTACCTGCATAAGTACACCTACCAACTCATAAAGAGTAGGAGCCTTCCCTCTAGTTAAAAGACCAGTGATAAAGATTTGATATTCATAAAGAATTCCATTTATTGTCAGAGTAACCAAGTTTGTACTAGATATTGTTTCACCAATGTCACTTAATTTATCCTTTAGATCCTTAATTCTAGAAATAAAATTACTGACACTTTCGTTTTCTTCCATCTTAATTGAAAGAAGCTTACTCTTTAAATACACTATTCGATTTTTAATGTTCGTCTCATACAAATTTTTGAGAGTTTCCCATGTCTCCTTGGATGTTTTGCACTCTCTAATGTGTGGAATAGCGTTGTCCTTAAGGGACATTTGCAAAAGCACCTTCGATTTTTTTCCTGTCGCTCTTAATCTTGAATTGTAGCATCTGTTGCTTGAGGGGATACTGGTTTGACTTCATCTCCAACACAATAATCGATATATTATAGCCTTCCATTAGAGTCTGCAACTTAAACTTCTAATTTTAATAATTTTCACCATCTAACTTGTTAGAATCTCATAAATAAGATTCTGCTAATACATTTTCCATTATCAATAACCTTATGAATCTTTAAATACCAACGACCAAATTTTTCATAAGTTTAATAATTTTTTTTTTTGTTTTTTTTTACTCAATCACAAACACTAACACCTCACCTTTGCAAAACTAATTTTTACTTACTCCTTACCCCTCTATTATTATTATTATTATTATTTCATAATCACAAAAAAGCACAAAGCATAATTGTACGGTTACATCAAGGAATGGATCGTTCCTTCCAAAAACAAATTCTTCGCCTTAAGGATTTCTGAAGAAAAAAAATCATAGAAGGCAGATAGCACAACACACACTTTAGACTTGACCACAACTACTTTTCACAAACGGCATTTAAGATTATTTAACCCTTACAAGAATTTTTTTTATTTTTAAATATGTGAGCACCACTAAAGATCAACGGAAACCGTTCACTATATATGCAACTATCTTCAAAGGAAATATACAACCATATATAGCTATCTTCCCAACGATATAGATCTAACTACAGAAATATACCCCCTCCCTTTTTTCCTAGCATGAGACATGAGCCGCAGACTTCTTGTTTTATGATTCTCTCTTCCAAGCTCTTTCAGTGTTCTGCTGGGCACTTTAATCGACCAACACTTCTGTACATTCAAATCGCTCCTTGAGATCTTACTTTTACAAAGATCAATCTGAGACAACCTTGCCCTCCAACTAGCAACCTTCACCAAAATACACACTGCACACAAAGACTTCTCTGTAACACGCCCTCAACAATTTCTCAAACTCACAGTGAGTTAGATCTCTGGTTGTAGTCTCTACCCAACATCGATTCACTGACACACCTTTGCACGTTCTCTGCAGCTAGAACTCTCATAGTCGCACCACTTGTAGCAAAAGACACACACTTCTGCACACAACACGCTCAAACACCTTCAGTGATCTCAAACTCACACTCTCACCTTTCTCTGATACCAAATCAGAGAACGCAGCAAGAACACTAAACACAAAATACACAGCTTCTTCATTTCATTACCAAGCAAGAATTTTTACACAACGGAAAAGTTTCTGGATTCTGGTTGTCGATGGCATCTTCAAGACACTACCTGAAGTCTCCAGACCATCTCCTAAACTCTCGAGATAATTAAGAATTTAATAAGTTTGGTGATTAAAATTAATGTTTCCAACAACTCTATGCTCTATAACGCAATTTTAACATAACACTATAACGCAATTTTAACATAACACTAGATTTTTCACATTTTTTATTTTTGGCGGCCACTTTTAGCTAACCCTCTTAATATTTGTCGCTGACATGTATGATATCTTTCCAAACTTCCAAATTACAAATTAATCAAAAGTAAAATGATATATTATAATAATTTTATTCTATAGTTCAACTATTAAATTAATGTATATATATTTTAAACAACCTATTAAAAGTGGTTTTGTTATTATGAACATATATTAAAGTGGTGCATTTAATCCCGTCAAGATAATGAATCTGTATTTAACCTATGATATATTTCCAAATTTCCAAATTAATGAAAAGTAAAATGATATATTACAACGATTTTATTCTATAGTTCAGATATTAAATTAATGTATATATATTTTAAACATCCTAGTAAAAGTGGTTTTGTTATTATGAACATATATTAAAGTCGTACATTTAATCCCATCAAGATAATGAATCTGTACACAACCAACAATAATAATAGTTCAGAGCAATACGCTGGACATTAACATCTTGAATTTTCTTTTTCAAGGCTAGCATATACTTATCGTTATGATTATGTGACAAATATAGAAAATTTCTTGCTGTTAGAACTTTGGACACCACATATCTCCACAATGGTATGATATTGTCCACTTTGGGCCTAAGCCCTTATGGATTTGCTTTTGGACTTACCCCAAAAGGCCTCATACCAATGGAGATATTTGTCCATCCTTATATACCCATGATCCTCCCCACTTCTAGTCAATGTGGGACTATTTGGTCATATACCCAACAATCCTCCCCTCGAACAAAGGACCATCGAGCCTCCCCTCAAACGATTATCCATCCGTCCACTCCCAACCAGGATTCTCTGTTCCAATGCGTTGGAAGCACACGCCTTACATGGAGCACCACCTACCTCGAGAGCTTGCTCTATCCCAGGTCAACTCCTCTTCACCGTGTTGGGGCCAGGACACGTCCATGAAGAATCCGGAGCACACCGCCTGTCTAACCGAGCTCATCCACGGATCCCATCGTGATATTACCGGGGCCCACCACCTTCGTTCAACATTCCGAGCATTCATCCACTTGGCTAACTTCGGGGCATGGCTCCGATACCACTTGTTAGAACTCTGGACACCAGATATCTCCACAATGGTATGATATTGTCCACTTTGGGCCTAAGCCCTCATGGATTTGCTTTTGGACTTACCCAAAAGGCCTCATACCAATGGAGATATTTGTCCATCCTTATATACCCATGATCCTCCCCACTTCTAGTCAATGTGGGACTATTTAGTCGTATACCCAACACTTGCTTCCTTTCTGTTTCAATCTTCGACAAGAGATGCATGTATCTCGTTCATCGTGTGAGACAGAGATGTACGCCTTCACATTGCTTACGATGACAGTCAATTCGACGGAAACTTATTATAGCGAAAGCGATCGTACAATTAAACGTATATGGAGTCCAGGATTTAGTGCATAACAATGCTATACAGGCTGTGAAAGTTGTCTAGGTTGCCCTAAACTATTAGTGATGATCACGATCCATATCTTTCGTTTTAATGGTAGCTGTGCATTGCTGCAGTATTTTCCCACCCCAATTTCGCCGACCATGAGGAAACAACCAAATATATTAACAATCCTATAGGCTGATTGATTTGATCAATTAAACCAACATTCAATATAGAAAATACGAATCTAATCAATGAATATTTCAGTGATATCTTGCCCAGATATTTTCGGTTCGCCATGGAAATACAATGCAAAAGTTGAAATGATAGAAATTGAAGTACAATAATCCGAATGATGGGAAACTATTTTGTAAATATTAAGCCCCTGGTGGATACGGATGAGCTTTTCAGAAAACCAAGAGCTTTAAGAAGATTAATGGACATGGATGAGCATTTCCCCGAACCATGAGCTCTAAGAAGGAGGCAGTTGTGAACCTTATCATACCCATAACTTATCGATTGAGTAGAAGCTGCCAGTGGGATGCCCCTCCTCCATGTCAAGTAGTTGTCAAGATGTATTGTAGGTTTTTTTAAGTAAATATGATGGTGTTGAGCTTAGTAGTGTAAGGATTGAATGTCGTGTGAAAGATTCATGTTGAGTATTTGATATCGTCAAGATTAAAAGTCTTGCCAGAGATTCACGTAGCGTATGAGGGCATCAGGAAAGTTTTATGTAAAAAAGGTTATTTAGTTGTCGTGAGAAGGATAATTTAGTAAAGATTGTGATGTTGTACTCGGTAGTCTACATATCGAATATTTTGTGAGAGATTGATGACGATATTTTGTGTGACCAAGATGCTGTGAGAGATTCAAAGACCGTATTTGATGCCATCAATGAAGGAGCACGTTAGGGAGGTTGTCTCAAGGAGCGTGTGTTTTTTTTCCTCCTTTCGCTTCTTTATTGTTATAAAATTAAAATTTCTTTCCTCTCTTTTTTAATTTTACGAATATATTTGTTTCCGTCGTAGTTTGGATAACTCTTGTGAGCAGTTAATTAATACATAACAACAATGTTGGTGACATGCATATTTTGGTAGTGACATACAATTTGAATAGGTATTTCAAAGGGTAAAGATATGTAATATTTCATCTGAGTATCCTTCCTAATGTGTAAATATGATAAGTTGGGTGATTAGGTTTGCTTTTGATAATATTTGAGTTCATACTTCATCATAATATAAATTAATTGGTTAAAAAATAATAATCTTAACTAATAAATAAATATACTTACTTTTATATTAATTTATAATCAAGGAAAAGGGCAAGAGGAGCCGAGTAAATATTATTTTGTCTCAGACTATAAGTCTTTAGTTGTACAAGTATTAGGTTTATTTCGATTTATGTATTTTATGTTTTATTTATTCCAAATTTTATAAATGAAAAAATATTGTTTAGGTGACTATAGTTGGCATGAGAATGATCGAAAGAAATGCCTAAACTTTGACAAAAATAAGTTATCTATCCATTCTTTATAGCTCATGGCTGGGTATGTTATAGTTGTCATCCATATATGCGAAAATTGCGAAAGTATAAGTAATGGTCGAGTTAAAATTGAGATACCTTAGTTTTGACATTATATACCTTTAGCCAACCCACATGGAGCATTTGCTATTGGTGGGATAGCGAATGGGACTATTTAATATTGAACTATATCTTCCCCCTATATTCTGGAGGAGGGATTAAGTGGGAAGAAAACGTACCGTATTGAATGGTTATAGTGAAAGAATTCTATGATATTTGTTAAGAGGAAAAAATGTTTACATAAAGGGTTTTTCGAAAAATTATAGTTATAGCTATTGAATTTATTTTTATATTTGACAAAGGGTGATAGCGAGGTAGTATTTGTATTCTCATGTAATTGTTATTATTAGTCCATGCTGTCTCGACATGGGACTATAGTAATCGAAAATGGGAGGTTAGTATTAGTTGAGCAGTTTTTTAGTACCAGCGAATCGAATATAATCAAAGTTTTTAGTGACAAAGTGATTTCCTATCTTATTTGGCCTCTTCCCAAGGCGGGGAGGCAAAAACATAGGTTATAATGATTTGTTTCTTTCACATTTTGAAACTATTGTGAAACTACCTAATTCACAACCTAAACTAATGTTGGCATTAGTCGAGGGCATTAAAGGCTAGCTTGGAAAATTGGAAAATGCAGGGACATGAATATTGTGTCTGATAACTATGAAAACTTTCAAGAATATACTATGTTTGATAAGAGAAATATTTGCATTGGCTAGAGCACATGGCAGTTGGCGGTTGCAAAGCACATGCTCCCAGACCACATGGTGGTTGCATGGTTGCATAGCACATGTTGCTAGACCACACGGCGGCTGCATGTACTAGCCATGTTGTATGCAGGGAAGCAACATATCCATAGCCTGATTCTATGCATATCCATAGCCTGTAGAGAGGCTGAATAAATTGCATAAAAGCCAGCAAACATATCACAGCCAGCTCTTGCTCCTCTTGCTTCTCTTGCTACTGTACCTAGAGGAGCTGCTTGTGAAATTTAGATATCCCTGGAGCCTAGAACCAGTATTTGTTCCAGCTAATATAAATTGAATCCATTCCAACGGATATTGATGGTTCTCGTTCTCGCTTTCTCCTTGGCTGCTAGCAAAAAAACTCAAAGGAAGATAGAAAGAATAGCTGCAGACCTGCTTTCTCCTTGGCCGCTGGCAAAAAAACTCAAAGGAAGATAGAAAGAATAGCTGCAGAGCCATAGAGAGCTGAAACTTCTGTGTTGGATCTATGTACTAAGCTATGCTTATACGGAAATCAAATGGAGTAGGAATTAAGGTAGAACAAAGTAAAACATATGAGAAAGAAGGTCAAACCCTGAAGAATTAACTTCGAGAATGTGTAGTTAGACAATTTGTCTTTTCTTCGTAGGTTCCTTGCTCAGAGTCTCATCTCTTTTAAGAAATTTTCTGATTTTTTTTGTGAAATACACAAGATCTACTTCTCCCACTGCAGAAATATTTCCCTTTTACACGTCCACTACCATAGAGTCAAAAGAAACATCACATCATTAGTAAACCGAGACAACACAAAATTTATATATGAAATTACATGCAGGGAATTTATTGGCATCATATGCAATAACCGTAATGGAGATTGATGCGTCCAGACTTTGGAAGAGCCTTCAAGGCCCTTATCTTGCTTTGATTATCGCCCATATCCATTTTAAGCACCATTTTCTGCACACCCATTTTCCCCTAGATGCTCACTTTGTTGGGGCTCCCAATGGAGAGAACTCCTATTTTCCATCCCAACTCTACTCCAGCAAACGCAGTGACTTTGTCCCTCTTTCTTCCAGCAAATGAACCATGAGATTAGAGTCTGATAGGACTTTCTTGAGAGCTCAGGTATGCACTAGAAATGAGGGTTATCGACCAACAGTTTGGGGAGATTATTTTTGATCCTCTGCTCTTTAAAAAACTTGGCCCAATATGTACAGGGCTTGGCCCTCCAAAAGATGAATAAACTCGACCACTTCAGGAAAAACTTCGACCCACAAAATCTGAGGTAAATTATGGCTCTTCCCCGCTAGCATTTTGTTTTTCTTCTGTTTGTATAAGCTGTGACCATGTAACAATTTAATAATTCGACATATAATATCTAAAAAATATAAGGTAAATTATTGCTCTTCCACTCTAGCATTTTCTTTTTCTTCTGTTTGTATCACCTGGATTTTTGTTTTTCTTCTGTTTGTTTAAGCTGTGACCATGTAACAATTTAATAATTCAACACATAACCTCTGAAAAATGAAAATGTAACCATTGTTGATTCGACACATAACGCCATGGGGACCCACCATGAGGGGCATGTGTCTCATCTTCCATTCTCTAGAACATACCATGGGTCATCTTACTATACCAATATACCTTTTTTCATTAACTAGTCCATATTTGACTCGTTAACTCCATGCAAGCTTCATAATCTATGTATTACAGAATCTAGGAGTCATCTAGATTGAATTACGCAGTAGTATTAATAACACAGAAATCAAATGACATATTCTCCAGATTACAGGAAAAGAATAGTGGTTCAGTGAAGTTAAGTACAAGGTATGAAATCTTAATGGCAGTTCAACAATGTACTAACCCGTTCCTGTATATGAATGAAATATAAAGCTTAATAACTAACATGGCCTTGAACAAGGGCACTTGGGATAGATAGTTCAATGCCTAAGAGTCATCTTACCCAGATCATGATAGACTAGTTAAATACAAATACAGGATTTAGCAACTAGAAAAGGAAGAATTAATGGCTTACTATTGTAAGCCCATGGCAACCATTGAACAGGGTCACTGTGGCCCAGACAACTACTACTCTCTTTACTGCATTTCCATTTGTTGCTTACCTTCTAATACTAACATATCGCTTAGGGCTACGTTCGGCAAAGGGTCAAGGAGTTCAATAAAGTCAAATGTGGGAAGGTCTTCACCCGGCTAGCCTGGAGTCAGGGTGTAGACAACCAGTCTACATTTTATGCACAAAGATAATATAATTTCTTGTTCCTTCTTGAAAAAGAAACCCAAAGCAACGAAGAGACGGAGGAAAACATAAATCTTAGTATGGAAGATGCAATGGAGAAAGATGAGGTTTGTTTTGTAGCTTTGATAGTTATCAAGAAATCAACAATTCAAGTGATATATATTGTGGCCTCATGCTGCAATGTTTTTGACCCAACCATCTGTTTTGTTTCTTAAATATGATCTCGCCTACACAAATTGTGGAATCACTTTCCCAAACATACCCTCGCGAAGAGATCCATGGAGTTTCAGGAACAAAGCCTAGAAAACTATTGATTTCCTTGTTTATTTGATCCTCTCCCAAAGGGAGAGAGTGGCTATCTATATAGAATGATCCATAAGCTATATAAACATCGAGTTTCTTGCATCCACTTGTAAATTATTCATGTAAGACTTGTGGATTATTGGTGTAATAATTTCCCTGCGAACCGATCAGGTGAAATTTACGATGAAACTAAGGAATCTATTGCAGAGACAGGGCATGAGCAATGCAAAGATTGGTATACTCAAAATAACAATGAGAAAGTTGGGGAGACGGGAGAACCAACAGATTATTTGAGCAAGAGGGAAAAGGAGGATGTGGATAAACAAATGCTGGAGGGAGCTGCCAAAAAAGTTGTGGAAGATTCAATGGATCAGATAGTAGATGGATCTGGTAGGTGGAATGCATTTCAATAAAATTGAAATGGGTTCTGTAACTCGATATATCTGCTCTTTTTAAGTTGCTAGTGGGGATTCACTTATTTTCCTTAATTTCTTTTGTTTCAATGCATATTTATTGTTTCTGTCATTTCTTGTGCTTTATAAACAGATTTAGCTTTATTTCCTTCCATGACAACCAAAACAGAAAGTAGCACTACAAGTCTACCACTATTTGTTTCTTTGAGTGTCACTGGCTAACCTGGCGGGGTTCCTTCATTAGGGCATTTGCACAAAACTTTGTTTCCTCTTTAGTGTATAGAGAAATTTTGATATGGTGCATCAATGGAGGGTATATTCACATTTTACTTGAAATCTTTGGGAGGTATCACTCACTTGCCATAGAGGCTAGTATAGGTGCTTCCTGTTTATCTCCAGTTTCTGTAATGGCAACAAGCACAACAGGAGAAAAGAGTACATTAACACCCATGGTAACACCATTTATATATGCTTTATGCTTTTAGACTTATTCTATTTCAAATATATTCTTTATTGCAAAATATGATTTCATTAACAGTAAACTACGGCTATATTAAGGGTCATTTTTCTCCAACCATGTGAAGTGCATGTTATTTTGTTGCTAAGACACTTCATTTTATATTTTATTTTTCTTGGGAAAAAAAATATGTCAAGTTTTAAAAGGGTATCTATTACTACCGCGTTACAGCTCAAAAGGCCAATAAAGTAATTGTGTTTAGAACTGTATTTATTC
Organism: Pinus tabuliformis; assembly: GCA_031772625.1. Lineage (NCBI taxonomy): Eukaryota > Viridiplantae > Streptophyta > Pinopsida > Pinales > Pinaceae > Pinus > Pinus tabuliformis. Next base: position 190,996,032 of record CM062808.1, read on the forward strand.
CATGAAGATCAGTCACGACAGGTTCTTGGCATCAACCAGATGTCAGCCAAAGGGATTTGCCTAGACTTGTGCCCATTACTGTAGGATAATGCTCAATCCTTGTTAATAATTTAACTATTTCCGTCAGTATGTCTACTATGTAGGATGGCTTAGACATTGTTACAAGGCATGATCACTACTGATTTCAAACCATAAACATGACATACATTACAACTTGGCTATCAATAATCAAGATCATGGCCTTAAAAGGATAAAATCATATGGATCTGCCCACCTTTTCATGTCAAGAATATCATTCCTCTTGAAGCCTCCTTGTTCAGGTATATGCTCATTCACTTGAATTTTTGAATGAAATATTTCCTTTTATATTTGTTGGTTCATTGTATTGTAAAAGTTCTCTTGAATATCTAGAGGATTCTATTGCACATGGAACCTTACCTACATGACCTCCTCCTTGAGAACTTAGCACACAAATCATCTCTACTCTTATGGTTCCACAACTCGTTGTAATATAATTTGAGCAACTGTGATATTTTGTAGGTTTTTTTGTTTGTGTTATGCTGTATTATATGTCGTTGTTATAATATATTGAAACCAAAGTACATAATGCCATAGCACCTAGCTAGAGTAGTTGAATATATAGTTTCCCATAACTTTGTCAATTCTTTAGAAGTGCTTGGTTCCTTGAGGCAATCCCAAGTGTTCAAGTTAGTTTGGTGGTATTAGACGAGGGAAGGTCCTAATTTTAGTTGGTTTAGAATTTTATTCTGATATGATGAGGTTTTGTTACTATTGTAGGTGTCAAGGCTTGTATTTTAGGTGGTTTGAGAGATCGTGATACACACAGTTGTAATACTTTGAAGGAGTGTTTCGCCTGGAGCTGTCTTTTGATAATTTCAATCCAGCGTGGGGAGTCATCACAACCATTGGAGGAATGACTGAAGAAAACTAGTTGGGTTGCTACTGACTAGTTTTTGAATGAATTTTATCCAAAATGAAATTGTTTTTAACTGTAGCGAAGATCTTGATCCACAACTTGGAAATATTGGTGTGGATGGCGATTCAAAGGGCTATGCATTTAGTGTATGATCCCTAAAGGCAAGAATGGTGTAGGAGTGTTACAGAAAATACATACTTCTCAAACGTGGGTGGCAATTCAAAGAGCTATGCATGTAGCCTATGGTCCGTAAAGACAACAAAGGTGTAGGTGCGTTGGGGAACAAATATGCTTCTCCAAGTCAATCAAGAGAATACTTTAAACTGCATCGTCTGATTAGAAAATTAAAGGCTTTATCATTCAGCATCACTTATTTAAGACAACTATGTAATAGTCTTTGATGGTTATCGCAATCGAATATATGTGTCTTAACTTTTGGATTTGACAATAAATACCTAATACGAGACGATAACTACTTTCCTTAGGAGTAGAGAAAAGTTGTTAAGTCCCTATACTACTAGTGTAACTCCTTATTATTATTAGTACAACCCCCTTATTATATTTTATGCCCATGTAGTCCCCATATTGTTATTATTGTGCCCCATAGTAGCCCACTATTGTTATTATTGTGCCCTTACATTATTATTGTTATGTCAGCTCTGATTATATTATGACCCCTTAGACTCCTATATATAGAAAGGAAGTCTTTTCATTTGTATCATTGAATAATTGTTCATTTGTGTAATGTAAAGGAGTTTTCCCCCTCGAAGAGCCTTATTTCTAAGTCCTTGATCTATCTTTTATATCTTTTTGTGAGTTGGTTTCATAACATTTGGTATCAGAGCTTTGCATTCTACGGTTTCACTGCTCCAAACAGTTCATCATGGAATTTGCGCATTAAATTTTATTTTGCAACGTTTCAGAAGAAAAAAAAAAACCCATTTGAGAAGAAATCGCACTGAACCTCCAGTCCAAATTTTAGATTTTGTCTCGCTATATTTTCGTAGATATGATCTGAGGAAGTTAGAGATTTTGCAGACTCCTGAATTACATTCAAAACAGGTGGCTGGGGGAAATCATCATAACGTTTGTTCTGAGCATCAGATTGAAATTTCGTAAGAAGTTTCAGAAAAATGACTTCTTGTAGTTTTATGTATATCAGTTTCAGGTACTAAGGTCGAAACAACGAGATGTGGCACATAATACAAGTTCGCTCTACTGAACTAGTCTATAATTAGGTCACCGTGGTAGATTTGGCATAATTCTTCCTTGGATAATCAAATTATGATCAGACTTGCTGGGTTAGAAAGATAACTTAGAGAGCTACCGCAGGAAGAAATTTCAGAACTTGGAGATCTGAAATTACAAAGCTACAGTCATTTCAAGATCGAGCTCCTAAAATCAAGAAAAATCAAGATGATAAAGTTTGACGACAACGATCTCGTAAATTGGATACTACAGATGAAGAAATATTTTGATGTACATGGTGTACCAATGTTACAAAAGGTATGTATTACATCTTCATATTTAGAACAAGATCAATTTTATAAAGGGCTTTGTTCTCGTAAACCACTTGTTACGTGGTCAATTTTCAGAGAGGAAATTATAGCACATTATGAGGATACAAAGAGCAACACCTTCTTTTGAGAAACACTACAACAATTGGAAGAAAAAAGAGAAAAAGGGCTTTTTTACAAAGTGGGAATAAAAATTATGGCAACAAGGAAGTCTACCCCTCACAACTATAAATATGGAAGTGTTGTTTCTCCTAGCCTTCCACAACCTACAAGGGTTACGCCACAACAATTGGAAGAAAAACGAGAAAATGGGCTTTGTTACAATTGTGATAAAAAATACATTAAAGTCATAAGTGTGTGGGGAAGGAATTATTTTACATTGATTGTGGAGAGGAGAAAGAAAAGGATCAAGAAATGTCAAAAGAAGATTATATACATCAGGAAGAAACCTTGGACAAAGAAGAAATGAATCTGACCACATGTTGTAAAGAATTGGAAGTAATTACTACTCCTCAAACTCTTAAGATAGAACAACATATCAAGAAGAAAAAGGTTGAAGAAGTGGAAGACCACATTAAGAAAGAAGAAATGAATCCGAACATATCTTGTAATGCAATGGCTGGATTTACCACTCCTCAAACTATCAAGATAGAAGGAAATATCAAGAAGAAAAATGTTCAAGAAGTAAAAGATTACATATAGCATCAAGAAATGAATTTGACCATATCTTGTAATGCACTGGAATAAATGACCACCCATCAAACTCTAAATATAGAAGTACATATCAAGAAGAAAAATATTTGGGCAGTGAAAGATCACATCGAGCATCAACAACAAGTTCTCCAACTTTTAAATGATAATTCCACTTTGGTGCAGAATCGAACGAAAAAAAAAGTTGATCGACATCGAAATAAAAGAAGTTTTGATGTAGGTGATTGGGTATTTTTATGGTTACATACATACAAAAAAATTTCCTTCAAGAAGGCTATTTATGAGAATGAAATGTTGGCAATACTACATGCACTTAAGAAATGGTGACCTTACCTAATGGGAAGACACTTCAAGGTAAAAACCGATCATGATAGTATTAAATACTTTTCAAAACAAAGATTATCCTTTCAAGAGCAACAAAAATGGGTCACAAAGATGTTGGGTTATGACTTTGAAATCATCTACAAAAAATGGAAGCAAAATGTTGTGGCAGATGCACTCTCAAGAAAGGATGAGGATGTGGAAGCATAGTTGTGCACCATTTCTATTACCCAACTAGATTGGATACATGAAAGAAGGTATGAATGCAAGAAGGATTAAGAAGTCTGGCCACTCATTCAAAAGTTGCAGAAGATCCTAGTTCAAACAATATTGCCAGAACTTGACGAGGAAGGAAAAATCATATTGGAGCCTGGAGCAATCACAAAAACAAGAACCCGATAGTTACAAAATCAATCAATTTCAGAGTATCTCATCAAGTGGAAGAACTTACTACCTAAAGATTCCACATGGGAGGATAAGAATTTTATACAAGAGCATCAAGAACTACTCAAGCATTGAGGACAACACTTTTTGAATGAGAGGGGCATGTTAGGTCCATATACTACTAGTGTAACCCCTTATTCTTATTAGTACAACCCCCTTATTATATTATTGTGCCCATGTAGTCCCCATATTGTTATTATTCTGTCCAATAGAAGCCCACTATTTCTATTATTATGTCCTTACATTATTATTGTTATGTCGGCTCTGATTATATTATGACCCCTTAGACTCCTATATATAGAAAGGAAGTCTTCTCATTTGTATGATCGAAGAATTTTTCATTTGTGTAATGTAAAGGAGGTTTCCCCCTCAAAGAGACTTATTTCTAAGGCATTGATCTATCTTTTATATCTTTTTGTGAGTTGGTTTCATAACAAAAGCTTAGAACCTGTAATATTGATCTAAAAATCACTTATGTATGATCTTAGTTAATTAATGTAGGTATTACAGACTCATGTGCTGGTGATATGCCTATGTTATTTAAAGCAATGGATCAATAAGATTGCGAAATACACAGGCAAATGGGAAAATAGTAAGAGAAACACAGCAAGCAAAATGCAAAAACACAACTATTTAATAAGGAGTTCACCCAATCCTCTTGGGCTACGTCTCCAGGTCCAACTTTCATTGGTGGCCTTCCTTTTATTGTGTTTTTAAGCAGAGTTTTTACAATGAGGAACTCAAATTGAGTCTCCTAGAACAAATGATTCTTAGTAGGGTGGTACATGGATTCCCCAAGCCACTAGAGTACACAGACTCCCCCTTAGAAGTCTCGACCTCATCTGGTCTTAATTGGATGAGTCCAATTTGGTACTCAGTTCCCGACTGATATCCTCACAGGGATTGCTTGAACCTCTCAAGCCTTCTCGATACTATCTGCCCGATGCTGCCTTAGCTCTGCTGGTCAGCTCGACTTCTCTATTCTCTGCTTCTGTCTCATTGTTTCCCTTGTGACCATGCGATCAGGGCTTTTCCTTCTCGAGGGGTTTGCCCAGTGACTCGGGATTAGCGCTTTGTGCATAAAAAATGGCTTTGTTTTCTGATATGGTCTTCCCAATTGCTAGTTTGCACCACTACGCGGTCTCCATGGGCCAACGATCAGCGCGCTTTGATCAAGGTCCTCGTTGTTCCGTGCTGGCTACAAACTGCCACTGTCTAGAGGTCCTTCCTGATAGCTTGTTCTTTGAAGTCTGTCATGATTTGAAACAGTCATAGAACTCTGATAATTTTCATGGATCCAATTCGGATCAAATACTCTAACATATGCATATTATTTTAGGATGTCGAAAGCTTAACTAAGAATTAGAATACAAGCTTTTTATCTACGTCCATATTGCTATATATGGTTCATGATTTGATAGATTCGAAGAGCAATAGACCTAGGAAGAAGGCAAACACTAATAGCTAATGAATTTATCATGTTACATAGATGCGTTGACTCGAAGTAGTTAATTAACTCTTCATGTAGCATACCACAAGAGTCGAAATTCTTAATAGTAAATTAAGCTTGCTTGTATCTTCATGTTAGGCATATTCATGCATGTCGTGCTAGGCATTAAACCTTAACAAGGCTGTATTAATAGTTTCTCACAGGCTTAGTTGTATTTGGGCCATCATAATCATGCTAGCAATATCTGCAAGCCTATGTAGCCTGGCAGAGTTGTTAAGGCTTCCTCTGTGGAAATATAGGGGCTGGTTTTTGTCGTCGGTGGGTGAGGAAACCCAGGCAAACCTCTGCAAAGGATACCTCATAGTGTCACAGGGCTTCATGGAGACATTCTTTTACCTGTCTGAACTATTTCTAGTTCATGGGTCACTGTAGAATGACTCCTTTGTCCCACGGAAAAAGGGGCTTGGTAGAGCTATTAAGGCTTCCTCTGTTGAAATATAGGTGCTGGTTTTTTTTGTTGGTGGGTGACTAAACCCAGGCAAACGTATGCAAAGGCTACTTGATAGTGTCACAGGGCTTCATGCAGCCATTCTTTTACCTGTCTGAACTATTTCTAGTTCATGGGTCACTGCAAAACGGCTCATTTCACCCAAGGAAGAAGGGAAGTGGCTGGGCGGTCCTTAACATTCTGGTTTTTTGCTTGCCAATGCTTTTCGAGAAAGAATTCTCCCAAACAAATGTTTCCTCGGGAACCCTTTCACTCTCTATTTGGATGTTTCTCCTTCCATCGGGGATTACACTCTACGATAATGTCACTTTTCAGATGCTTTGATCCTACCATCATGCTCCAAAGAAGAGCTAATCCCAGCTATAAAGGAAGGGAAATCACTGTCCTTTAAACGCCAAGCCATGCTTTTCTCCTGCAATCATGCTCTTGAGCAGGGAATAGTTGCTCTGTAACTCTCCTTGTTTCATATATAATTACAAAATATCAATTTTATGTTAAATTGGTTAAAATCTGTAATATATATGAGGGTTTATTTTGCATGTTTAAAGTTAAAAGGATATGCTTAGTAACAATGTTATATATTACAATTGGAAAAATCAATTTCACATCAAATAATATTAGAAATAACAACTCAACCTATACAAGTTGAAAAGTTAAACTATGTTTATAGATTAAAATTTGAATTTGTTAAAAATATGATACACTAAAAAAAATCAAAATCTATATAAAATAATATGTTAAATAATTTTATATTTAGTGGGAAATATGAATAGTAAATGGACACAATAATGAATTTATAAGGCAGAATGTATATTATCTAAGTTATTATGTTTTTTATTTCATTATAAATTCTTATTAAGAAATTTCGAGAATTGAAGATAATTCTCGGAAAAGAGCTCAAATTTAAATACATGTTTCGTAATTAGGAAAAGAAATACAAGGAGGAACGAATACATCTAAATAAGATTGGCATCATCTACAATACTATGACATCATCTACAATACTATGGAGATAAGATATGAATTTGGTTAAGTAATGTGTTTAATAGTGAAATTCAAATATATATATTTTATGATGTCTAATAAAGTGTAAAGAAGGGATGATATAAAATAATCAATATTTTTATATAATTTATATTTTTATAAAGCATAAAGCACTATCATTTATATTTTTATAAAGCATAAGGCAAAATGGTGAAAATATTGTTTCAATATTTCTAGAACAAAAAAAGTTTAATTATAAGGAGAATATTTTCAAATCTATATACAAAGATTTCCAAGTTATTGAAATAGGGGATAACTATTTTTAGAACAAATATTTAAACATGAAGTTTGAACATTCATAGGAAACACACATAGGAAACACACATAGAATCTGATGTATATTGAATTTTTCAAAAATTAAGTTAAAATTAATTTTACATTCACATTAAAAATATTTTAATTTTACACTATATAATAAAAATTGATATAAGTGAAAAAATTTAATTAACTTTAAAATTATAATATATATTGATCATATTCTATGTAATTCTTTACCAATAATTTCCATGCTCTGTCGGTAATACTATAACAATTTGATTAAAGAATGATTCATAATAAATGAAAAACAATTAAACTAAACGAGAGTGGAAATAACTTCAGCCTTTCTTTTGAGGAATGAACAAGATGAAGAGGAATATAGAGCGACGCTGAGCTCATTCTTAAAATATGTGAAGGAAGTAGCGGGCTAAATAAAATTCGAGCGGAACATATGTGATCATTTTATCCCTAAATATATTCCTGTATATTTTTAAGAAAACGATATCATGGGGTAGATGAAGGCAAGGAAAAAGTGGTATAGTTTGGAGAAGAGTGGTAGGGTCTTCCATAAAGGAGGAAGAGAAGTAGCTGTAGAAAAATGTTGGGTGATGACTTAGAATGAGATATTGTGTATGTGCTCCCACTACTTATAAAGATGGTTATATATTTGATAGGTTTTAGTGAAAAAGGATTTGTTTATATTAACTATTTTATGCAATATATTGTACTTATGATGATCAAGGTATTTTTTAACGGATTAATAATATTTTATTTGGGCAGATGTTTATCCATGGGTTGAATTTTAATTTTGACACTTTATATTTGGGGGAAATTTTCAAAATATGACTTCAATTCATTTTGAAGAAGAATTATTTAAACATGAGTTTAATTTATTTCCAAAATGAATTATATAGATAATGGATTATATAAAATCTTTTTATATTTATTTATATTTTAATTATTGTGTATTTTATTTCTGTTTTTATTTATTTTTTTGCTCTAGTAATATGAATTTTGTAGTGTGCTAAATGATTATTTTTATATATTTTTGTACTATAAAAAATTTGAATTTTGTATTATGCTAAATGATTTTTTTTATATATTTTTGTAGTATAAAAAATTTAAATTCAAATTGATAATATAAAAATGTAATATGGTGAGGAATACAAAAATACATTTTCTTCCTTTTTAATCATTTAATTTTAAAATTCAAGAAGTATAAAAGAATATTTTTATGGGAAGTAGTTGTAAAGATTAAAATATGATTTTTAGCCATTTTACTAATGTGTTATGAGAAAATGAAAAGAGTACAAATTTATGGAACATGGAATTTATGAAAAGAAAACTAAAATAATTATATAATCCATTTTCATATTTTACTTAGAACATATTTGGATAGGGTTTGCATGGATTTGTTTAGCTCTACATAGGGTTTCTTTATATTGAAAATAAATATTTTTTGAAATATAATTTAATTCCTAGGTCCTATTGAGATAATACTATTTTATTCTAATGGTTAATGGATTTTTTAAAAGTTCAATAACATGTGATATTTGATTTGAAGCATTTTTTCAACTTTTCATGATATTTCTAGGAGTTCAAAAAATTATGGGTTAATAATATTTAAATGTAATGATCTTAAAAAAATATGGTGACTACTTTGATCATAATTTGACACACTTCAATGAATTTCTTTTTATCATAATTTGACACACTTCAATGAATTTATTTTTAGGTATTAATATACTCATATAATATACACATTGGATGATATAGGACAACTAGGGGAAGGGTGGAGAGATTAAGAACAAAATCACAAATTCCAAATTTTGAGAATCCAAATGAAAAGACTTTAAAAAAAAAATCATTGTGTTCTTTATACCAAAGGTTTTATTAGATGTGTTAGAAATATACAACCCCTTATCTAGATGGTAATAATTTATAATCTAAATTTATGTGTAAGCTAATTTGAATATTTATTTACTTAATATAACTTATCAACCTTAGTTTTTAGTACAAAATGATTTAGTGAAAATTTACTATACTAAGGCATTATTGATGACCATTATTGTTACTAGTATGTCAAATAATTTTGTATAACCTCACGTGATTAAAGAATATTTACAAAAAATTTAATCTTTCAAAACTAATATTTACTAGTAAATGTAATTATTTTAAACTAATAATTTCTAACTTTCAAATTAATTTTTTTTTTCCCTCTTAATTTTCAAATTAAAAGTTTTTTTCTCTTAAATTAATCACTTTAAATATAAAATTGTAAACAAAATTAAAATGAATTTACCAATTCCTAAGGACATAAACATATGAACAATATTGTAAACAAAATTAAGATGTGTATACCAATTCCTAAGAATAGAAAGATATCAACAATGTTGTAAAAAAATTAGTTAAGATGAGTTTCCCATTAAAAAAAAAACTTTGAAATAAATAGAAAATATCATAAAATAATTCCCCATATTATTTTCGTCATACAATAAGTTCAAAAAATTAAACAACCTAGAATAATTGTGGTATCCTGCCAACATTCTTAAACATGGTGTTTTCCACTTAATATAATGAACATTATTTTTAAATATGAACAATTATGGTGTTTTCTACTTAATATAATGAACATTATTTTTAAATATGAACAATTATTTTTAAAATCCTGTAAACAATACTACTTAATATTCCGTTAAAAAAAATTGTGTAAACAATAATACTTAATATACGCTAAAGAAGATAAAATTATACATCGTCGTCAGAAATACCTATTTTTAATATTCATTTTGTTAACCTAACTAAAGGAATATCCAATGATTTATTATAAACTATATACATAAATCCGAACAATTTATTAATTTATATTCATAAATCTTAACGATTTATTAAACTATTTTATAGTTAAGTTTCGCGTATTTTATCGGTTAATATAAAGGATTATTCATTTTCTATGTCAAAAAAACAATTTACGCTTTTTCTTGTCAAGCATGAGGACATTCTGGGATCACTCTTCCTCTCAATAATATGGAAATTTTGAATTGAGAAAAGTACAAAGCTCATTTTATATTTTGAAACAAATTATATAGTTTTTAATGAATTTCCTTGTTTATACAATAAATTGAAAATTGGTTCATCCTTAAAATAATATGAGGATTCATAAGCATCATATATAATCATTAAGAAAAATAGGAAAGAAACAATCATTACCCATGAATGATGAAGGTACCATTCGAGCATGGTAATGTCTTGAGTGATTATTGGAGTTGATGAAGGACTTAAACTTGTCCATATTTTACAGGGAATTTATATGAAACAATAATTGTAAATCATATTTAATTTTAATTTGGTGAAATTAAATGGATTTAGTTAACTTTTAAAGTTTTTTATATATTTTATATGGTGTGATTTTTTAAACAATTATTATAAATCTAATTTTTATTATAACATTCTATTCTAATTTTATGAAATTAATATTATTATTATTTTTGTAAAAATAATTAAAATGTTATAAGTATTTAGGTTTATTATTAATATATTTTGAGATTAATGGAGGACTTAAAATTGATTATATTTTAGAAATTTTTTATTTAAAACCCTAATTATAGATCTTATTTAATTTCAATTTGATGAAACTAAAGTTATCAAATAGATTTCGTTAAGGCTTCAAAGCTTTTAATTTTAATTTATAGGGTGTTTTCTTAAGCCACTATTATAGATCAGCTTTTTATTCCAATTTAAAGACGTTAGTATTATTATTTTTGTTGCCAAAATATTTAAAATACCAATAATACAAGATTAAGCTCTTTAGATATGTAATATCAAATAATTGGTAAATGTTGAGAGTAAGTTTTTTTGCCTTTATTAAAATGTAATGTTTTTTTTCATATATATATATATATATATATATTGTATTGAAGAAAAATAAATATGGTAAATTTAACAATATTACAAATAAATTAATGAATCAACATATATTTAAAAATATAAAATTTGCAATCACATCAATTCTTAAAGATAATGGTCATGAGTAGGGTATCAGTGACCAAGAAAATTGTCACACCCATCACATGCTATAGGTCCTATACTTTTCACATAAAAGGATGAAAGTGAGGTTAAATAAGTATTTTATCAAAGTTTGAGTATTAATAAAGGTAAAGAAAATATGGCTTATCAATATTGTGATGTAGTGATTTGAATAGTAACATGTTAAATGGTTTGACTATAATTTGAAAATATTTAATGATGTGATTTCTATATATTAAATTTATTTATACAATATAAGAAAATGATGATATTTGACAACTAAGAGATGGTATAAATATAACATAAACATCATAAATTTGAACTTTTAAAAAAAAAATATTAGTAAAACAAATGGCTTGTTTTTTTGTTTTAACTATAGAAATGGTTTTACAGACATAAGTTAGAAATTTGAAATCTTTTACATACATTTAGTAATGCCTAATTTAATATTATTTGAATGTTAACTTTTAATTTTCTTTTCTTAATATAGGTACTTATAAATTTTAGTTTTTACTATAAAACATTTTATTGAAAAGTAGCTATAGTAGGGCCATTGTTAGTGGCCCTTAGTCCTCTTTATAGTGGGGTTGTTATCAATACACCTTATTCTTCATTATAATAAATCCATTGTCAATAGGCCTTAGTCCTGATTATATATAAAATAATGCCTTATAGTCTTTCCAATGAAGAAAATATGTACTCACAAATGTAATCTTTTTAAATTAATGAATTTTAATTTTAAAAACAAATATTTTTATTTTGAACTTAAGATAAAAATTAAAATAATTTTATAATTCTGAAGAGTATAAGGATAAAAACAACGTGATAAGAAATTATCAAAATTGATATTTCTATAACAAAAATAATTTTTAAATAATTAATTGTTTAAATAAATAAGGAATATGATGAGATAATGCTCCATGTCCTTTCCATCATAAAAGAAGTTCACGAAATTAAATAAAAGCAAATCATTGTTACCACTTACCACGTGTTATTTTTCTCTCATCATACTCTTGAATATAATGAACCAGATACACTCTCTAAATAAAAGGGACACTGTTTTAAATACATGTGAGCTTCTCTTATATTACAAAAACAATAACATGTTTAGGTAATGTTTCTTACAACAATTGTTTTCCTTTTTTTATGATTATTTACTTTACCTGAAAGAACCAATAGTGGAAAAGTGAATTGCGTTGATCTTGAAGAAGCTAATTCCATTTACATGGTCATTAAATATTAATTTCTCTCTATTGATTGTTTAATTGGGAGGAGGGAGGAAGAAGATTAGGAATAACCTCATGGAACTTCTATATTTTAACTTTCCAAAATATAATAATACTCAGATTTATTATTATAATAATACTTATTATTATAATAATACTTATTATTATAAAAAGAAAGTTGCGGTTTAAAATAAATAAGGTTTATGTTAAATTTATATAATATCAAATTATTTTTGAAACAAATTTATGTTTGATAACTATTTTGGTAACTTGATAGAAGAAAAATCAATTGATTTGTTAGATAAACTATATATGTGAATAAGGAAAATTTGCTACGATTATATAGGTGAATAAGTTTTTTATTTTTTGTGTTCATATAAAATTATTTTCATCTTGAATCAAAAGGGTAGTTTAATTGATATCTCTAACGTTATGAAATATTATATGAACCATAAAATTATAGGCTTAAAATCTTCATGGGTCAAGCAAATAAAAAGAAGGTTTTTTTAGTTGAAGGCAATAAGAAAAATAAAAGGATATTATTCCTATTCTATATATAAAAATAAATTTTAATGTTTTTTATTTCCCTCAATAATAAAAACGACAGATTTTAATAATTGAGACAGTATTCAAATTGTTTTCCATAATGCATATGCTATTGATTTTGATTCAAAATTCACAGAAATACAAATATAATCTTATTTTTTTAAACCAATATTCCTTCAAATGAATTTCATTATTTCCAATATCAATTGAAAATTTGTGCCATTATATGTCAAACACACAAGAATATTGGGAAACCAAATAAGATAATCATGAGTTTCATTTATTATTGACAATATATACATTTATAATACATTGTTATGACCATTGGTTTTCATATACCAGCTAGTCTCTTGGACTCCAATGACCTTTCGCACTCCACACCATAACCTTTAGTGGATTAGGTGTCCAACATTACCCCGCTTAATCTGAAAGGTTATATACGATTTCAGGAAGAGAATTATAATACACAAATACAATAATTCATGACAAGAATAAATTGAATTTTCTCTCTAAGATGACCACATAAGGTTGGAGAACTTGAGGCCTAAACTAGGGGTGGTTTCATGATGACCACAAACACTGGAATGCTGAGTGCATTTCCGAGAACTCTTCCAAATATTTCAAGAAGCTAAATTATTATGCTAGAGGAAGTGATTCAATTTTCTTTTTGAGAACGAAGAGCTTTGGGTCTCAACTTGGAACTCTTTGTGAAGTTCCCAGAAACATTTTAAATCTACCTAGAAGCTTTAGTATTCTTCTAGAAGAAGTGCTCCTTAATCCTTTGAAGAGAGAGAACATCAATCTCGAAAAGGAAGGTCTTCAATCTACGGGAAAAATGGAGAACTTTAATGTCAAAAGGGAGGTCTCAACCTACAGTGTTTTAAGGAAGGCCACCAACCATAGTCATGCTCAATGGATTTTTTGTCTCTTGATACAACTCTGAATTTGGGTATGGTTGTCTCTATCTCTAGGCGTAGGTAGAAACTTGAGGTTATGGCTCAAGATTGATTTATTTATCTTTGAAACTTGTGCATGACCATCAATTCCCGCCTTGTCACATCAAGTTAAGAATATGAAGAGATTTCAACTACAATACTTTTCAATACTCCTGAACAAATTATGTAATATGAGAAAAATATATTCTTGGTCATTGAAGCTCATTGCCAAGAATTGATCCATCCAAATGAATCTTTGTTCTTGTAGGAGGCTTATTTTTGAAGTTGAATGATGAGTTTGTTGACCACAATTCTAACATGGATGAAGATAAAAACAATTATATTTCACATGGCCGACTCTATTGTAATATTAGCAATTAACAAGCAGTCATTGTGGAGGAAGAGAAAGAATAGATTAAGATGATTTTTCATGAATAAATCCAACACTCTGAAATTTGTTGGGTTTTGAATAATATGGAATATGATTGGCCACCTCCTTGTCATATCCAAGAACTATTTTATGCTTGTTGTCGAAAATATCTTCCCAAGGTTTGATGATGGTCTTGCAAAGAGAAAACTCAACATCTACATTTTCATGCAACTCTTCTCTTTCAATAACTTGATTAATTTCTATCAAATAATATGATTTTGTCTCAACCTTAAATATAAGATTGTTCTGAATAAAAAAAAAATAGAATGATTCTAAAACTACAATAAATCATCCTACTGAAACTGTGGCTCAAGCTATAAAAAATCAATTTTTGCTTGTGCATATTGTAGACAAGCCTAAATTTTATAGAGAGATTATTTGCTCATTTTAAGTGTGTTTTCAGAAATAGATATGATTAGAGTTCTCAATAACTCTAATAAATTACCAATTTGATCCATTTAGACTTCAGAAGTTTTCTTGCAACACAATTCATCAACAACAATCCAAAATTAACAAAAAAAATCAATAATTAGCCTGCGCAAATCAATATTTAGTGTAGTCAAATAACAAACCAAAGATTAAGTTGGATAGCAATGAGGAAACGTCCAATAAAGTGAATTCATCCACCCTCAGGGAAAATGAGTGAGTTAGACAAAATGCTCTATCACTCTATATTAAGATTGTTCTCAATATGCCAAGACAAGGAAGCTCTTAATAGTCTCCAATCTCCAAATTACATAAAATATACAAAACCCTAGACGTTATGATTCTTCCAGTGAACTAAAAATTATGTTTATATATGAGAATTTCACCACATAAAATATTGGTTGCACCAATCCTTACCTCTAGCCCAATTTGTCAGAGTTATGTTGATTGAGAATGAGAAACGATCACAGGCTTCTAAGAGACAAAATTATTGATATATAAAACTTGACAAAAATAGAAAGGGGACAATCCTTTGAACCATGGATTCAAAACCTCCATCCTTCCATTCATACAACATATATAAAGCAGCACCAATTAAATAAATCAGTATTATCCACTGAACACAAAGTGAGATTTAGAAGTAACAAGACTATGAGAGTGAACAATTGTTCGATCATTTAATTGGACATCTCATTTTTCCTCAAACTAATCAACTCAGAGAATATTAATTTATCCAAATGGGTTTTAGAGTATAACAAATTGAAGCATCACTACACCAATGAACTTTATTGTCACAAGTCACTAATGTTTAACCAATGCATGTTTTAATCAACCACCATTCCAACCACTCAAAGGCTCATGAGATGTATGCAATCAAACAAACATATGAGTTGTTTGAAAGAAATTAAAAGCCACCTCTTTCAATTATAGAGGTTGTGACATTCATATTGCCAATTCGTGTATGGTTCACCAATTCAATGCAATCAAGCATACATCATTCAAACGCAAATAAGAAACATCATATGTATCAACAAATAGACCATATATTTTAATGCATACTATTTAAGGCTTCTCTCAAAGTTGCATTCCATGTTGAATTATACATGGTGATTAACGCCTCATTTACTATTTCAATGTAACAACATCACCACAGATGTAATCTGGAATTTGGTATTCCACATAACCCACTCTCACCACACAATACATTATTACCATACACATGTATACAATGTCCAACAAACCTTCTTAGGCCAACGCTCCATTCGAACGCTTCAGCTGTTTTGTTCACAAGAATATTCAATCTAGGTTCCAAGATGGTATGATCCCAATCGTTTAAATTGTCAATGGAAAGACTGTAGTTGGAAATAAAATTTTCAATAGAATCCTTATTTCGAATAGAGGAACAATAAATCAAGCACAATGATCAAGACCTAACTTTATCATATACACAACCACAATGACCCAGATAACACTATTCTACATAAAGAGCACCACACAATCAAACTTGCTACCTGTGCTACACATTCAGCCAAATACTGGAGAGCTAATCCATGCACAATGCCATGGTTTTCTAGCGTTCTATTATTCAAATTGATGCCTAACGTCTCTATGAAGAGTCCATATTTTTCATTGTAGGCAAATTATACAAGCTGTCTACCTCTCAGATGTGCAATCTAGGGTAGGTGAGTTAGACAAAACTAGTGGAGACAAAGCGGTGTGCAATGAGGAATAGAACACTCAACTTTTGATGAGGAGATAAGGAAGAATTGACAATCATAGAAGAGGGCCACAAACCTAGTGCCTCATACTTTGAGCAATGTAGGAACTCACCCGCTTTGATATAATGTTAAACACATAAAAAAATAGACAACCAAATAAAATAATCATGAGTTGCATTTACTATTAAGAAGATATACATTTACAATATATTCCTATGACCCTTGATTTTCATATACCAAATTATCTCTTAGACTCTAATGACCTTTCACATTCTACACCATACCCTTAGCAAATTAAACATCCAACATTATCAAATAGCATCTAAAATATTAATGAAAAAAACCTATATAAAAATGTACATAAATAAAAATTAAACAATCATTTTCACGGATGATAAAGGTGCCATTCAAAAAATCTATTGTATTATCAAAAACTTAAACGTTTATTATATTTTATAAGGTATTTGGTGGAAGAAATAATCGTAGATCACATCATATTTTAATTTGGTCAAGCTAAAGCTAATGTTATGGAACGAACTTTATTAAGGAGTTAAGAGTGTCTTTTATATTAAAAATAAAAATAAAAATTAAACTATTATTGATGCACGTTCTATTTTTATTTAGAGAAATTATTATTAATAATTTTCGTTCAAAATTATTTAAGAGATTAATCATAGAAATTTTTTTTTATTAAGAATATAAATGAGTTGGTAAATTTTCTTTGTATTCGAGAAAGAAATGTAATATATTTTTTCAATTTTCGTTCCAAAGTATTTAAGAGATTAATCATAGAAGTTAAATTTTTCATTAAGTATATAAATGAGTTGGTAAATTTCCTTTGTATTCGGGAAAGAAATGTAATATATTTTCTCATATTTATAAGATGTGGTTTAAATTAATATTTTATTTTATTATATATATATATATATATATATATATATATATATAAACCTATTTAATAAACATTAGATAATGAAAAAGGACCAAATTTATAAATTTATTACTTTTATAAACATAGTATTCGTCATCATTTACTTAAAACTATAAACTATGCAATCACATCAAATTTAAAATATATTTCTCACAAGTACAATATGAATGGAAAATAAAAATATTAAAACTATCTCATGTTATGGGTCTTGTACTTTCCATAGAAGGGAGGAAAGGATGAGAATGTGATTAAATAAACAATTTAGCAAGAAGTTTAAAACAAAAATCCAATATTAAATATAATAATTTATTTTTTTTTAAATAAAATTTGAAATATTGGAATTTAAAATTCTTTTAAAAATATCTGGTTTGTTGCATCACAAAATAAATTTTTAAAAGCTAATTAATATAAATGAAATATCATAATTAAAAATATTCATTTAGCAGGATATAAATTTGTTACATAGAACAACATGATATAGAAAAGATACAACAAGGTCACATGGATATTGATTACCTTGTAAAAATGAAGAAAAGAAAAGAGGAGCCTTTTGTCTTGTGTGTGAGTTACATGTTAAAGTGTCTAATCAACAATAGTGCATCTTAGAAAAGGTAGGGTTTTCAAAGTTTTACTAATAGGTAAATGATAAGATGGGTATATTACTCGGTTCGACGGTGATGTAATTGATTTTTTTTTTTTCTAATTTCAGTGTAATATTTTAGTGTAATTTTTTAATTTAAGAAGTTTTTTTTATGTTGGATAGTTAATTCTTAGAGTTAATGATAGGGTTAGTTTGGGTAGTTATTGGAGTTCAAGAATATTCGGGAACTAATTCAATTATTTCCTATATCAATTTATATGCATAACATGTACATAATTCTTTGAGATTGATTAATATACATTTGATTTGATTTCAAGTCTCCTGTGTTTTACAGTAGTATCAGAGCATGGTTGATTTGCTTTGTTGAATGTGAGCCACTAGTTTTGTGGCCATTGATGTTTGTGCCCTGTTGAGAGACTTTGTTTTCCTTGCATTCTATTGAAATATTTTGATTTGAACATTTGGAACCCTACACACTGTCAAACGTTGACTGCATATGTTACTGTAGAAATCGAAGAAATCACATTAATGTGCACGTGCCGGAAGTCTAGAAAATTGTTGAGAGAACCGCTGCAACCATTGAGTAAGTTTGCCTCTTCATTAATTAATTTTTTTATTAAAGTCTGGGTGTCCTGGTAAATGTGACTACATGTCACTCACTTGAGCAGAAGTCCTAATTGAAGGTCTAAGGGAAGAACCAGTCAGATAGCATTGATAGGTTTGGAAATTTTGTTTTGAAGAAATTATTTTGGAGTTCATAAGTACGTGTGGTCATAACTATTGTTTACACCCAAGATTTTCATTCATAGAGTGTATGAGGGCATGGTTAACTCACTTGTAGGGTATCTCATGATATCTTTTTTTATTTGTCGATTTTTTTATGCATTGGCTATTTGTGTTGTTTGAATCGATGACATGATGATATTTTTTCAATTTAAAAAGAAAAAATAGTTGTGTGGGCAGTATACATATGTTGTTTGTACAATTTTTATTTTTGATAAGCAAATCATTGTGAAAATTTTGAGGGAGCCACTCCCTCACCCAGTTGGATATTTGTGATCTCCTAGCCAGAGGTGCATTTTCCACACATGCAGAATGTTGCTTCTAAATTTTAAAATCTTGACCAGAGACTAAGGAACAGGGAAAACTTTAAGAACCCCACCTAAATTTACATGTATAATAAATGGAAAAATCTCCATGGTATATAGGAAAAATGGAAGGCGATTTTATCAATAATATGATATGTATATATAATTTTTTGGCGAATCTCTCACCAGGCATGGCGAATATTTTACTCAATTATAAAATCTTGTGTTTATTGAATACAGAAATGAAATCATTGCATTTCCTTAAAATATATTTTGAAATCAAAATTACCAAAATTAGTGGGTGTAGGATAAAATTCACCTGTGCCATTCATAGAAAGCATGAGAAAAACCTAATATTATATATAAAACCAAGAAAAATTCAAATTCATCACTTCTAGGGACCTCATATCCACCCTGCCAATACACAAGTATGTTCCTGTTTGCAATTAGAAAAATTATCCAAATTACAATATGTTTACTCCAGCATATGTTGGAAATTTATATAAGGATGACTAGTGCAATCAATCCATTCCGTTTAGCCCTGGATTTGTTTCAGTTTAAAACAGAAGTATACAAGTATACTTGTCCAATGTTTATGCTTTAACCATTCACCTTAAGATGTTTTTACAATATAATTTCCTAAGTCTATTTAATATCTTCATTATCATAAAAGCAACCTATATCCATCTTAACTCCACATCTACCACTCTTGGGGGGATGAAATCTATTTATTCCTCTGAGCACTTGGTAGACCTAGAATTAAGATGGATCTAAGATGATAGAATTTCCCCTTTAAATAGTCTATGCTCAAATGAATACCATGGTATTACCATGGGTCAATACCATGGGTTATAATAAACCTAGAGCTCAAAAATTACTATTAGTAACTTATAAAAATTAATAAAATTAATAGTTGATGTTTATTTTATTTTTTATTTTAACCAAGCTAAAAAGTTTAACATATATTAAATTACAACATCCATTTTTACTCTTGATCGGATCAAATATTTTTCACTCTATGCTAGTTTGCATATCACGATATTTGATGCCTCTCGGGGGTTAGTAGATCCAGAGTAAAGATGGATCTATGCTGGTTTAATTCCCTCATTTGAATAGGCTACATTCCAGGTGAATACCATGGGTCAATACCATGTGCCATTTTGGTGAATACCATGGGTCAATACCATGTGCCATTTTTATTTTTATTAATACTAATATTAGGGTTAATAATGTTTTTTGCATGGTATTAATAACAATCTAGTCCATGGTATTTGTCCCATAGGTTTCACCTAAATATAACGCATTTTTTGAGTGTTCATAAATATAAGGTGACTTATGGAGTAAATATAAAAAGATGTTTTATTTGTTTATGATACCTCTCGTTTATTTATATTTTTAGTAATTTACCATACCTCTTTTACAAATATGGTATTTGGCCCATATGATTCACTTAAATAAAACCTCTTTCTTGAGCCTTCATAAATAGAACGAGGGTTATGGACTAAATATAAAAAGAGGTTTTATTTATTTACCATGTGTCTAGTTTATTTATATTTTTATTTATTTACCATACCTTTTGAGTAAGTATAAAAAGACGTATTTATTTATTTACCATACCTCCACTTTAGTTATATTTTTATTTGTTTACACCATTGCATGTATATAAGGTGACTTATGGAGTAAATATAAAAAATGTTTTATTTATTTACCATACCTATCATTTATTTATATTTTTATTAATTTACCATACCTCTTTTATAAATATGGTATTTGGGCCTTTGGCCCATAGCATTCACTTAAATAAAACCTATTCTTGGAAATGGGCGAATGGAAGGTTGTAATTCCTAATTTCAAGGGCTAAATTTACCCTTTTTACCCTCTCCCTTAAAATAAGGTGGGCTATTTGAGGTGATTTGTAAAAGTGTACTATGATACAAAATATTTGCCCACTAAAAATTTAAAACCCCTTAATTTCGCCAAAGGGCGAACATTCGCCCCTAAAATTTTCTATGCTAAGAAAGTTGTTGAATGTAGAATTTTGGTTTCCAAAGTGAAGAAAAAAAATGAGTGATGGAGTAGGTAAACGTTGTGATAGATTCTTGATATAAATAAGTGGGAAGTGAATTTTTATCAGTTTGAACATCTCGTCGTCGAGATGTGATGTTGACATGTTTGAAGGTGAAGATATTTTCGGTTTATTCGAGCAGTTGACCATATCAATGTAACTTTGAAGTGGTTGGGATGGAAGATAAAACCTATAAAGGGCATCTATTTCTCTCTCGACCCTACATATTAGCACCCAAAGTAGAAATCAAAGTATTGAAGATTCATAGATTTTTATGAAGCTCGGCAAATAAGAAAATGTGATTGATTAACTAATCACTTATACAATTTGATCAGAAGCTAAGCCATGTTTTTGTCCAAGATAAAAAGAGAACAGGAAAGTGTACGAAATCCAAGTCTAATGTATGTGAGTAAGATCGGACATTAGTTAGAAGACATATAAAAGAATTTGGTTTGGTTGAAAAAAAAAAAAATTAACCATAATAATTAAAAGTTTGAGAGAGTTAATTTAATATTATTTTAATGAACAAAAGGAATTTTTTTGGGTAATGAAATTTCATAGAAAATAAATATATATGGTGGAAATAGTGATATTGGAAGTATGATATGTTTGAACTGGATGAGTGGAAGTTTTACAAGTATATTCTTTTGAATCATAATTTTTGTGCTTCATCATAAGGGTTGTTGATTTTGAAAGGAGAGAAGCTATAGAAAATTTTGGTGAAAGTTTTTAAGAAGCAATTTATAGAGAAGAAAATAGTGGAGTTCAATCTTACTTTTTATTCATCTTTTAATTATTACTTCTCAAATTATGTTGTAAATGGGTGCATTTTTTGTTGAACCCAACACCTGGTTAAATCATCATAAATTTATTTGTGTTGGGTGCATCTTCAGTGGTAGCTGACACCCTTTTTTTCAAAGTTATTGCTAGATATCATGGCTAAAATTAATCATTTTCTACAGTTATTGAAGAATTTAATGTCGTCTACTATTCATAAAAGTGTCTAAGTCAGCAAGGACATGCTCTCTAACATGGAGTCATGTTTTCAAAATGCTACAAACAAAATTTAATTCATGGAGCTAGCATCTCAGTTTCAGTGAGACGAATTACATGAATTACAAAAGAAGAATTTTGAACCTATTCCTATGTAGAAAAATAGTTTGTTTGAGCCCAATCATGAGTCAGAAATTTATTAGAGTAATGAAGTGATATCAAGCACAAATTTGGGTGCAGTGGAAAGTCATGTTCATCAAAATGTATGCGAGAGTCATTTGCATACAGATGTGAATCCTGTCATCACTCAAACTTTTATAAGACCATGGGAAGATATTTCACACAATAAATACATAATTGGTTTGGGTTACAAAATAATATTCTAGATGTTTCTTTTCACATTCCAAATTTTGCTAAACCGATACAATTCAGAAGTATTGGATTTCTGGACAGTGTTGTTCCAAAACAAGTTGATAGATACCAACAGTGTAATAGAGTTGGAAATGTGAAGGATTGGTGTCTTTATGTTCACCCATGTGAGAATTGTGGAAAGAGATATCATCATACAAATAGATGTTTCAAAAAGAAGTCTAATGAAAGAGAGAAGGTAAATTTCGGATGGATTACTTCTTGGGATTGGATGAATACAGCCAAGAAGATTCACAAGGCATACCAAATGATATGTTTGAGAGTGATGACTAGCCTTGAAGTGACTGCGAGTACTTCCTACCTTGTATCTAACAAGGGGGAATATTTGATGGTCTGCTACAAGGTCGAGTTGGAGATGTCAAGTGAGGCTGAGTCAAAGTTGAGTTAATCGAGTTGATTGAGAAATTGCATGTTTGGAATTGTTCGAGGAACTGTTGTAATAGTTCTAGAGTTTGTGGTCACCTTAAAACCACATTTTCTATTGATTTGAGAACTTCTATGAAGGTTCCAGAGTTGGTGTTGGTTGAGAATTTGAGTTCTCCCAATTTGGTTTGTGGTCATCCTTAAAAACCATTTTTGAGAGACATTTAGCTCTTGGCTGAGATGCATTCTTGCATTTTGAGCTCTCCTTTTTGGACTATGGTACATCCCTTCTGGTTAACAGGTGAATGATGGACATCTAATCCTTAGGGTTAATGATAGGGTTAGTTTGGGTAGTTATTGGAGTCCAAGAAGACTCAGGAACTAGTTCCACTATTTCCTATATGTATTTATATGCACAACATGTACATAATTCTTTGAGATTGATTAATGTACATTTGATTTAGTTTCCAGTTTCTTGTGTTTTATATTATACACCAATTTTGTGTTTGGTTTGGTCATGACTTTAAAATTGGCTAATAATAATAATATTCTCATTTTTTTAATAGTTTATAAATATTTGATAAAAATATGATTAAGAACCTTGATCGAGAAGTTAACTCAACTAACATGTATACTGAGCTGAAATAGGTGATATTTTTTGGTTAAAGGTGATTGAAATTCACTATCCTTTTTCTTATATTTCTTTTTTAAATGGAAAGTAATTAAAAAATAAATTATATATGAATTATTCTCTGTATTAACCTATGATTATACAAAAATACAATTGTGCGTGTATTTTTTTATTTTTTGTTTTTTCATTTGTTTAATAAGACAATAGTAATCCCTATTGAAAGAACCTCTTCCAAAATATCCATATTTCCCACCTCCTCGTTTCTTAGGTTTGACAAGATAGTATTAAATTCACTCATTTAATAACAAAGCTATTGCTTACAAGTCACTTTGGATTATGAGATGTGGTAACATTCATGTTGACTTAAATGTTTTTGGTGAATTAGCTTATGACCTTAAATTGTACATTTGATTATGTTTTCTCTCATGATCATGATCTTGAAGAAATAATCTATCATTATTAGTGGCCACAATTATGGCATGTGGGTACGATATATGGAAATCATAATAAAGATGAAAGTTATTTGTTATTTTACTAAAACATTTGCTCCAATCCCTAAGAATGAACACAAAAAGTAAACTTTTAGTCAGAAAAACATTGTAGTTCTTAGATTAATGAAAAACTACATCTATATCAAGCTTTGGTTAGATATAAGTGAGATATATTATCTTGTCTTGAATAAGATGAAGATGTTGTTTAAGATGAGAAAAAGAATTAGGATATTTGGGAAAGGAGGATTCCATTTCTCTTCACCCTCTCTCCACACATAAGAATGAACTATATTTTTCATTGTTCAAAGAAATGCAATCGATATTTGATGATTCTAGAAACAATTTCGAAAGGTCTATGGTAAAGTTATCAAATAGATCTTTATCAATTACTGAGCATGTGGTGATGTTGTCTATTCAATACTTTGTACAGCTTGTGTTTTGAAAAAAGTAAGATGGTAGGTATTATACCTTTGTTTTTTTATCATGATAAATTCCCTTTATGAACTTAATGAGATCATGTAGTGAAAATGATTAGTAATATCATTAAATTTATAAATAACAATCTCTCGAGTTATATCCTAATTATCATAATCTAGGTTTTCAGAAATAAAATGAAATAAAGAAGGAGGAAAAATAAAGTAATGACATTCTATATATCTTAGATAAGAGTTATAAGAATTAAGTAGGCACAAAATGTCTTTTAAACACAAATTATCAGGGAATAGACCATATAGACCATCAACTGAATCTTTTAAAAATCACTATAAATCTAAGAAATCAAGAGAAATATATAAGTTGATACTAATTTTTTAACTTGTTATCCATGTAAACAGTAAGCATACAGAAACCATATAAATAAGATTATTTTTCAAATTTGTATTGTCTATAGATAATTAAGAAAATATAGAAGAAAATAATAGTATAAAAGCAACATATATTTTCTTATCTATAAACACAATAAATAATTTAACTATTTTTTTTCTCTTATTAGCTTGTGTGTCTCATTACTATGGTTTCCCCACTAATGAATTTAGAAAGATGTAGGTCGAATTCTACTATGGGCCCACTGTTTCTAAAAACCATGGAATTTTTTATGATTAAACATGCATAAATGCTTTTGAGTTCTATTGTAAGCTACCTCATACTAAGAGACTAGGGAAAAGTGGCCAAAGATAAAAGAATAAAGTTGAGATCAACTCCAACTCAATCTCAACTCCAAATCATCCATGACAATTTTTTAGCTATTAGTTATTTATTTGTTACTTTCGCCAGGAAGTGCGAGATTCTATGAGAGATATTGTAAAAGTTATATGTTGGAAAATTTGTTTACAAGAGGAAATTATTACAGGTGATTTTATGCCCTCTAGATCTTGTAATAAATCTGCATTTGTTATGCTTTATGTTTTTGACATCATGGAGGAAATAGAGAATTTTGTGCTCCAATATATTTTGGTGAAGTTGTATTATTATGCAAGGTGAGTAGGAAAGCTAAATGAAATGATATATCATAGAAAGATTTATATTGAATAGTAACGTTGATAAGCAATCATAGGGATAACCTTGATGTCGATTCTATTGTAAAAAATTTAAATAGTTATTGTATATAAATTGAAATGATGTAACATTTGGTGCATTGCATGATTCTTCTACCACAAACCCAAGAGTTTCTGGTGAAAACTTGTAAATCTTAGCCTTAGGATGGTTCCAATTTGTTGTATGATAGGAAGACATATATTATAACATGATGTATCAAACCATATGGTGGTAAATGTATTTTTATGCTACCTTGATGTTGTGGGAAATGTTGAATATTTTATTGCAAAGGGAATGTATGAAGTAATCAAGGATAATTTTAGGGGCGAATGTTCGCCCTTTGACGAAATTAAGGGGTTTTAAATTTTTAGTGGGTGAATATTTTGTATCATAGTACATTTTTACAAATCACCTCAAATAGCCCACCTTATTTTAAGGGAGAGGGTAAAAAAGGTAAATTTAACCCTTGAAAGTAGGACTTACAACCTTCCATTCGCCCATTTTCAAGAATAGGTTTTATTTGAGTGAATCCATTTGCCCATTTTCAAGAATAGGTTTTATTTAAGTGAATCCTATGGGCCAAATACCATATTTATAAAAGAGGTATGGTAAATTAATAAAAATATAAATAAATGAGAGGTATGGTAAATAAATAAAACATTTTTTATGTTTACTCCATAAGTCACCTTATAGACATGTAAGGGTGTAAACAAATAAAAATATAAGTAAAGTGGAGGTATGGTAAATAAATAAAACGTCTTTTTATACTTACTCAAAAGGTATGGTAAATAAATAAAAATATAAATAAACTAGACGTATCGTAAATAAATAAAAACTCTTTTTCTATTTAGTCCATAACCCTCGTTCTATTTATGAAGGCTCAAGAAAGAGGTTTTATTTAAGTGAATCCTATGGGCCAAATACCATATTTGTAAAAGAGGTACGGTAAATTAATAAAAATATAAATAAACGAGAGGTATGGTAAACAAATAAAACATTTTTTTATATTTACTCCATAAGTCACCTTCTATTTACGAACACTCAAAAAATGGGTTATATTTAGGTGAAACCTATGGCCAAAATACTATGGGACAAATACCATGGACTAGATTGTTATTAATACCATGCAAAAAACCATTATTAACCCTAATATTAGAATTAATAAAAATAAAAATGGCACATGGTATTGACCCATGGTATTCACCTGGAATGTAGCCTATTTAAATGGGGGAATTAAACCAGCATGTAGCCTATGCTAAGATTCACTAAGACTTTACAAAGTTTTATTATTTAGTGAAAGACTCGCCAAGATCTTACAAGATTTTATAATTGAGTAAAATATTCGCCATGCCTGGTAAGAGATTTGCCAAAAAATTATATATACATATTATATTATTGATAAAATCGCCTTCCATTTTTCCTATATACCATGGAGATTCGCCCATTTATTATATTTATAAATTTAGGGGGGGTTCTTAAAATTTTCCCTGGAATTAATCACAAGATATGAGATGGTTTTTACTAATTAATGGTTAACATGACATCTAACGTGTTGATGAATCATCATAAAGAACTTTTTGAGTGCAAAATGAATGAGAACACCATATACATCAAAACTATTATTATAATTACTTCCATTAATGAGTCTACAAATTTAGAGATATTGTTTGGTTACAGACTTCTAAGGAATGAGAACACCACATACATCAAAATTAATATTATAATTACTTCCTCTAATGAGTCTAGAAATTTATAGATATTCTTTGGCATCAAAACTAATATTATAATTACTTCCACTAATGAGTCTAGAAATTTAGAGATATTTTTCAGGTAGGGGTTTATGGAATTAACATGTTGATGAACCATCATAGAGATCATTCTAAGTTTATAACCATTTTAGATGATGATGCAAACATATATCTTAATTTGTTTTCTTCATCTTGTTCTTCAGCCTCAAGCTCTTTGAGAGAGATTGATTTTCTAGAACTATCCATTTTATAGAGTTATAGATTTTGAGTACTAACCACAATGAACCAAACGTTATTGGCTCTGATACCAATTTGTTGCAGGGGCTTTAGACACGAAGCTTGCAATTATTGAGTCTCTTCTCTGTGATCAATACACGAACCTTTACATGAGAGTTCTGGTAGGACTACGCACGAGCATGAAAGTAAATAAATCATTGCAAAATTTATCAAAAATACCAGATAGTAAATCCATAGGTAGTAAATATGGACTATCTATGAATGACCCCATAGTAAGAAAAGGAAAAGACAAAAGAAGGCTAAAAAAGTAAGAATACAAGGGCAAAGAGAATATCTACAAAAGAAAAGAAAAGGAACTAGGAAAGGGTACTATAAGTATGTCCCAAAACACACTTTTATGAACCTAAGCATATTCATCTATAATCATAGAAAAATGATCAGTGGAATAAACTCACTTGCTAGTTCTCTGGCCAACCAAGACACTTCAAATCACTACCCCCTGGTAGATGAATGTAAGAAAGACATAGGGAAGAAATCTTTCGAAGTAGAAAAGAAGAAAAAAGTGGTAAATATAGAAAGCATGGTGTCAATCGTGTGTTACAAATGTTGTTCTAAAAACCACAAGTATGAAAATTTCCCCAGCCTCTCACATAGAGAAAAAATACAACAACAAAAAATATACTCAATTTCAGAACCCTTTCAATTCTTCCTCAGAATCCTTTGATGAAGAATTGAATATGAAAAGAACTACTCAACTATAGAAAATGAAGTCAAAGCAGCATGGAACTGCATTGACAAATTTGGTGTCCACCTAATCCATAAAACGTTTATTTTAAGGCCTAATGCCTCTGCACTAAAAAAGGTCCTCAACAAAGACATAAATAAGCCTGAAGAAGCTATGTTTGAAAGGTGGGAGGCTCTATTTGGAAATTTTGACTTTGAAGTCGAACACATTAAAGGAGAAAAGAACTGTTTACCTGACTTTTTGAGTAGAGAATACCTAGTCAGAAAAATAATGTCATGTTAATAGTAATAGAGCGTGATCCTTCCCAGCATTCCTAATACACAGATTTGGGAAGAATACTATACAAGGTGGAAACCTACATGGAAGCTAAGAAATAAAAAGATACTAGATGTAAACCTACAATCTCATCCAGATATACAATATTTAATACTAGAAAGAAAGATCTACCCAAAGGTAGCAAGTGGATACATGACATGGTGCATCAATAGAGTATGTTAGCTGCTCATTTAGCAGAAGAATCCCTAGGTAAGGATTTTTAGGATATCAATGTAATCTTGACAGAAGGACGTAGTCAAGAAATAGTCTTCAATAAGTTTTTTGCTATCAATTGAACCACATGGCCAAGATGGTATGATATGTTTGGAATGTGGCCACAAGGTGATATAGGCATTCTCTTCCTAGATACAATTCATAATTTCTTAGACTATAAGAAACTATGGTGGGATATTATGAATGTAGATGGGAAGGATGAAACTCATTTTACCAAAGTAAAATTTTGAACCACAAGGACTACACAAAGACAGATATAGTGTGAATGGTTTCAACAATGATGGGCTGGTTTTGGTATTAAAAAAATAGCTATAGACCCTCTCTTCTTCCAAAAGATTTTCAAACAGAATGTAATTATTGTGGATTCTTAACTGAGTGTTGGCACACTCATAAAAATATAGGGGATTTAAAAAACTACCCAGACAGTGGAATTCTTTATTACTTTATCAAAAGACACCACGAATGCTTAGTCATCACCAAGATAAAACACCAAATTGATCTAAGAAAGCGAATGATTGTTCGCAGAATATATACAAAGGCTTGGGACTCATGTATATATTCGAAGATAAGATTTCCATGGACCACACCCTAGGGAGACTAATAAAGGTTCTCGTAGGCTTATCCTAAAAAGCATACACTATGTAATAATGATTTCTAGTCACATGACTGCACATGAGAAATTTTCTTGTGGGATTTACAATTTAAAAGTCTCCACTATGTAAATATCTTATCTTATACAGTTTAAAGTAATCAACAATGTAAAGTTTTATGTTGGATTTGTTCAAATCATCCACTGTGTAAACCTGTACCAAAATCCTTTCCAGTCACGAGACTCGGAGCACTTCTCTGACTTTTGGTGGGATTTCACCCACATCTCAATGACTGATGGAGAATAGTACTAAATATGTCTGCTAGATTGTCGAATGTTGGTCTCCTCAATCTCATATATAAGGAGAAAGCTAGGCTCATTTAAGGAATTCAGAGTAGGGTGTGAGTTTGAGTTTTGGTGTTTTTTTTAGTCCAAGAAGAAAGTTCTTTCTTTCATCTCCTTAGAGTTCGGATCTGAGAAGCCTGTGCATAAGAGTGATAGCTCTGGTGAGAACCTAAAGTGGCTAGATTTTTAGGATTGGAGTCCGTCAAGTGTGTTTTAGAGATTAAAGTTCTGAGACAAAGTCTATGAAAGGGTAGGAAGCCTTCAGATAGCTTCTTTCTTGTCAAGTCGCAACATCGAATAAAAGCCTAATCAGTTTATCTCTGGGAATGAGCTATAAAATCTCCCAAAAAAAATTGTAAGTAAAATCTTCATAATAATATGAGTATCCATTTCTGAGTTGACCTTTCATCGTAGTACTTTCCTATTTTCCGCATATGTTATATTGTATGTTGAGGTAGTATCTGTGAGACAAGAGGTTCACTTGAGATTCCCGGGAGGTTCGCCGAGGTATGAGGAACACCAATCCGTTAAAGGCAGGAGGTTGTGTGAAAGATGCTAGAGTGTGAAAGATCATAGGTTCGTTTACAGGTTCATGTAAAGGTTTGTGTATTGATCACAAACCTTTACATGAAGCCCCTACAGCAAATTGGTATCAGAGCTAGTAACGTTTGGTTCATTGCGGTTAGTACTCAAAATATATGTCTATAAAATGGATAGTTCTACAAGACTAGTGTCTTTCAGTGAGATTGAAGTTGAAGAACAAGCTGAGGAAAACCCATTAATGGATACGTTTGCATCATAATCTAAAAGGGTTATAAATTTTGTAGAAATTGAATATTTAGAGAGTCAACATTCACCTAAGAGGTGTTTCCGTAGTATCTCCTCTACATAAGTATATGGTGATCTATCTATGTTCCATCTTAAAGTTGTACCTACAATATGTATCAAAGAGAGTATTAGTCAGATACAAGAAAACTTTGATTCTATACAAACAATTTACCTGCTTAATACTAAAAAACTTCAGAATGAAACCAAGCGATCAGGAACCAAATATCTACACTTGGGATGTATAAGAATAGAGATCAATTCCCTAGTAAATAGAGGGCTAAATACTTTTCTTACTTCCACAGTCAGAGATTTGACACATAATAAGTATTCAGATTCATTAATAGGAGGGATGGTTTCTCCATTATCAAATGGACCAGTCTACTTTCACTGTTATCCAAAATTTTCCGTCTAAACCTTTGACGAAAATATCAAAGATATTTTGCAATTCTAAATCCACACAATGGGGTTTGATATGAAGAAGAAAAGAAATAATATATCCATCCAAACTTGTGGTTGTTTTAGACATAACAATAGCGTCTATCCTGCTATCCTCCATGCTCCTAGTAAAGAATCAAAATCGAGTGTGGTTGTTCTAACAGATGCCAAAAATCAAAAGTTAGAACACCAAATTATCAAATGGGAAGACTTAAGTTTCCTAGAACATTGGGTTGTAGATAATCCAAAACTCCCTACAATGCAAAAAATCACTTCTGCTGATATAAAAGAAGGATCATCATCTGCTACAGTGCCTTTTCCTAGAATATCTACCATAGATAACAGAAGAATTTATTTAGCTTGCAAAGCTTCATCTATATACATAGATCCACAATATATTGATACTTCCAGCACTCATCCACCATCTATAAATTGCTATCATATGGATTTACTTGAATATGCCCAGATCATAAACTTCGCCTCTCTACAAGTTATGTGTCCAAAGTGCAATAAAAAATTAAACCTCAGTAGTCTTGCTGACTTTGTTATACATCAGAACCATCACCAGAGAATGGGGGAATCCCCACTGACAACTTCTGTAACTCCTTGTCCTAATCCGAAATGTTCTAATATTCCATTCCCACAAGATTATGATCATGTGATGATGATTCATGAACTTCCTTCCATGGAAAATGAAGATCCCCGCCTTAAATAAATGTTCAACAAAATGCATCCCTCTGGTATGCCTTGATACGGTCTAGGATATCTAAAACAACTAGATGACCTGGTCCCTTAGTCCGGATTTAATAATTTTGTGCCTCCAGATTTTAAGAACCCTTCAAAACCAAAAATGCACAAACTCTTCTCAGTTATGGAAGGAGTTAAAAATCATACGATTGATAATTAGTGCATAAACTATATGCTAAATTTGGATCTATATACCCATCCTGAGGTTGAAAGTTTTGACCTTACTACTCCATATCCTGAAAAGATCAGACTATCATATGAATGGAAGGAAAACATTAAAAAGGAAAACATTTGGTTATCCTTTTATGAATGGAAAGAAAAATTGGAAAGCACAAATGTACATATGGTAGACATTGAATCATCTTCAGGAAAACATGCATGGACTACTATAGATGGTAGCAAAATTGAAACTCTTACAACTTTTCTTCCTTACAAAGGCATTCTGTTTGGAGAAGCACAAAATAGTGTTAAAGACATTTCCTTGGTCTTAAAGGATGATAATTCTCTTGGAATTAATGGTAGGATATAAAAAGCCAGTGAACAGATAAACTGGACCAAGATGGTAGTAAAAGGGTTGGAAATGAGTTGTGCAAAGACTAAAGAAGTAAAAGAAATTTTTGATAGCCTACAATTTTCGGTAAATAGAATCAACATAATTTTGAATGATGTCAATTACTCTACTACAGTTTTAAAAGGCTTTGTCAAATGATCTTTAACAAGAATTGAATATGTTGAAAAGAAAATGGATATAGGGAAACAATCTACTCAAGAATCCATTGAAGAATTATCTGAAAAATTTGACAGATTGCATATAGCCTCCAAAGAAAATCCTATTCTTGTTTCTCCTCTGTTTAATAGAACTATAAATATCTGGCATCCTATAAAACCTATTGATAAATTTTCTTTTCTTCTCCCAAAAGAAACAACAGAAGAAAAATTTGAGCCCATAACTCTTTCTTCTCTGTTCAAAGAAATAGAACATCCTGGAAGCTCAGAATCCCATCTGTTCCCCATCAATGAGCCTCTCCAAAGGTAGTATACCATGTACCCTGCAGTAGATCTCATTGGAAAAGGGAAACTCGTTGAAACACACAGTTTCCATCCTGAATCACATAGAGAGTGGAATATTGACAATCTGAGTATTGCTCAAATAGGGAAAATAATAGACCTAATGTTTACTCAATATAAGTGTACGTACCTTAAAGAGAATAACGAAATAGAAGCTTGTAAATCTATCATTCATTGTTTTACTGGAACCTTATTAATATGGTGGGAAATAGAGTCATCATCAACATTGGTAATAAAGATGGAAAATGGAATCTTGAAAGATGAAGGGGGAGATATCATCGATAATGTTGATGGTGACCCACAAAGAAACATAATTGTTGCATTAAACTCATTCATTCTAAAACATTGGTGTGGAGAAGAAATTGAAATTGCAAATAAGCATGAAATGATTCTCATGAAAATTAAATGCAACAAAATGTCCCAGTATGAAGACTTTCATAGGGACTAGATTTGAAGAATATATGAGGTCAAAGATAGTAAAAACATATTATGGAAACAAGTTTACTTAGTAGCTCTTCCTTCAAAATTTGTTGATTATCTCAGACAACAAGATCTTTTTCAAATGCCTTTTCAATCCCTCACTTGGGGAGAAAAATATAGTATGATAACTAGAGTTTTGGTAGGATTATGCACAAGCATGAAAGTAAATAAATCAGTACAAAATTTGTCAAAACTACCAGAGAGTAAATCCATATGGTTATGATACTGTATATTTATCCCCAAGTGAAGGATTCAAAAGGAATTTGAAAAAAATATTGCTATCTGAGATAATCAACAAATTTTGAAGGAAGAATTGCCAAGTAGACTTGTTTCCATAAGATATTTTTACTATCTTTGACCTCATATATTATTTGAATCCGTTCCATACGAAAGCTTTCATACTGGGAAATTTTGTTGCATTGAATGTTCATGATAATCATTTCATGCTTATTTGCAATTTCAATTTCTCCTCCACATCAATGTTCTAGAATGAATGAGGTTAATGCCCCAATCATATTGCTTTGTGGGTCCCCATCAACATTATGGATGAGATCTCCTCCTTCATCCTTCAATATTTTGTTTTCCATTTTTATTACCAATGATGGTGATTTCTCTGTTTCCCACCACTTAATAAGGTTCCAGTAAAACACTGAATGATAGATTTACAAGCCTCTATTTCATTCTTCCCTTTAAGGAACATAAGCTTATATTTAGCAAACGTTAGGTATATGATGCAGGAAACCTTGCTTTCACCCACAGTATGCATATTGAAATGCATAAACCATTTTTCCCAGGAATTATTATGACCTTCTGGGTCAAATCTTCATGGGATAATGGTTAAGGCCCATTTATTAAAAATCAGTGGAATGATTTATCAAACTAACCACAGATCAACCCTTAATCAATCCTTTCATCATCAGAACCTAATGACTCTTATAATCCTTTTTTCTTTTAATCTTTAATATCGGTGCTCTTTATACATCCACTATCATTAAGATTTCATTACACCTTCGTTAATCTTAATGCGCGCACATATAACTAAACCCCATGAACCTTTATTAACTTTGGGTTATACACAGGCTTAACCCATAAATCAGCTAGCGGCACTTAAATACTATTATAAACCTTTTATAATAGAATCCACATAAACCATGCGTAAACATACCTTTTCGTGTTCCTTCATTACTTAGCACATTTCTCAAGACTTCCTTTCTCAGAATTGCAATCACAATTCTCTGCGGTCACACTAACACATGACTTCCTCCATCGCATCTGATATGCGATAACACATCAGATTGCAAACTACAATAAACCCAAGTCCATTACCTTCTCAAGTCTGCTCTATATCGCACTACTGGGTCAAATATTCATTGAATAATGGTTAAGTCCCTTTTATTAAAACTCGGTGGAATGATTTATCAAACTAACCACGGATCAACCCTTAATCAATCATTTCATCATTAAAACTTAATGACTCTTATAATCCTTTTTTTTTAATCTTTAATATCGGTGCTCTTTATAAATCCACTATCATTAAGATTTCATTAAGCCTTCATTAATCTTAATGCTTGCACATATAACTAAACCCCATGAACCTTTGTTAACTTTGGGTTATACACAGGCTTAACCCACAAATCAGATATTGGCGCTTAAATACTATTATAAAACTTTTCTAATACATCCACATAAACCATGCGTAAACATACCTTTTCATGTTCCTTCATTACTTAGCACATTTCTCAAGGCTTCCTTTATCGCAATCACAATCACAATTCTGCATGGTCACACTAACACATGACTTCCTCCATCGTATCTGATATGTGATAACACATTAGATTCCAAAATACAATAAACCCGAGTCCATTACCTTCTCGAGTCCACTCTATATCGCATATCACAAATCCTCTCGCTCGATCAATACCACTCATTGCAATGTCGCATATCGCAAGAGTTAAGGGTCATGACATATCTACTATGGAATACTTGCGATGTGATCAAATCTCCAATCGCATCGGAAATCACAATCACCCATCGCATTTCACATGTTGCAAGACTTGTGGCACAAGGTTAAGTCCTCCCTTTGGAATATTGCGATGCGAGATTTAACGATAGTCCTCCACCGTTGACCTAAGCGCCCGATCCAATGGTTAACAATAATATCACATTTCGCAATCGCAACTTGCTTGTGGCCGAGGTTTACCTACTTTTTATAATATGTTGCGATGTGACACAACTTCCTCCCTTCATTACGACTTAATCTTGGCAAGTGATATTCCAGATCCGACGGCTCTTGTACACTAACACTTCATTTCTTTGTTCATCTCTTTATTTGGGTTATATGCCATTCTTTAGTGGTTCACTGTGGTTTCTATTATTTCAATGGTTCTCATCCTTCCACTATTCCATTGGGTGACTCCTCCTGAGCTTCACTCTATGTGTTTCTTTGATCAAGATTGCTCCAAATCATTACTTAATTTATTCAAATGGATTCAACGATCCATTACGTTCCTTTATGTATTCGCTTGGACTCTACCTGCACGCACATGTTATACATAATACTCTGATTCATACATAACTTATCCTTCAATACTCGAATTGCAAACTTATACTATTTTAGCATCAATCTGTGTATATATAAACAAACATTTACGCAATTTCTCTCTCACGCCTAATCTTCTAATGTCAATGGCCTCTGTGTACAACATGCCCATAAGATTACAATCACACTCTAACTGGCTATCATATCCAACCTGTCACTCTCTATGCCTTTTTGGCTTGCATTTATACAAAAGGATTCTAAAACCAATTCCTAGTTTAGATCCATAAGCTTCTCAACAAAATCCTAAAATCTCTTCCTCATCCCTAAGGATTCTCTCAAATCTACAAAATCATGAACTAACTCGTAGTATGAGTTTTACAATTATTCTCAAATTCCTCAGTTCTCTCAACTCTCCCAAATCTCTCATATTCTCCCATATTTGAGAATATTTACAAATATGCCTCACTATATTCAATTAAATCCTATTCTAGATTCTCTCATTAAAATCACCCAAAACTTTTAATAATTACATTAATTCAATACTTAGGAAACCAACTTCCCTGAAACATAAGGCCCCCTATGTCTACTAATGATAATGTTGAGCTAAATGCTCCTGCATCAGTGTATCATTTACCTTATCTTAGCAATACTCAACTTGTCAATATTCCACTCTCTGTGTGATTCGGGATGGAAATTGTGTGTTTCATGGAGTTTTCCTTTTCCACTAAGATCTGGTGCAGGGTACCTGGTATATTGGCTTTGGAGAGGCTAATAGATGGGGAACAAATAGGATTATGAGCTTTCAGGTTCTTCTGTTTCTTTTAACAGAGATGAACGAGTTATGGGCTCATATTTTTCTTCTGTTGTTTCTTTTGGTAGAAGAAAAGGAAATTTATCAATAG
Organism: Pinus tabuliformis; assembly: GCA_031772625.1. Lineage (NCBI taxonomy): Eukaryota > Viridiplantae > Streptophyta > Pinopsida > Pinales > Pinaceae > Pinus > Pinus tabuliformis. Next base: position 191,032,866 of record CM062808.1, read on the forward strand.
GTTTGATAGGATGTTGCATATTTACAATTCTCTTAGACAGAGAAGAAACATGAATAGGCTTGTCTTTAGAGCCTATATGCAATTCATCAAATTTTTCAGATAATTCTTCAATGGATTCTTGAGTAGATTATTTCCCTATATCCATTTTCTTTTCAACATATTCAATTCTTGTTAAAGATTCTTTGACAATGCCTTTTAACACTGTAGTAGAGTGACTTACATCATTCAAAGTTTTGTTGATGCTATTTACAAAATTTTATAGGCTATCAAAATTTTCTTTTACTTCTGCAGTCTTTGCACAAGTCATTTCCAACCCTTTTACTATCGTGTTGGTCTAGTTTACCTTTTAATTGGCTTTTTGTATCCTACCATCAATGCCAATATCATTATCATCCTTTAAGACCAAGGGAATGGATTTAGCACTGTTTTGTGCTTCTCCTAACAGAATTCCTTTGTAAGGAGAAAAAGTGGTATGAGTTTCAATTTTGCTACCATATATAGCAGTCTAGGCATGTTTTGCTAAATATGATCTAACATTTGCCATATGTACATCTATGCTTTCCAATTTCCTTTTCCATTCATAAAAGGATAACCAAATGTTTTCCTTTTTCATGTATGTCCTCCATTCATATGATACTCTGATCTTTTCAGGAAATGGAGTACTAAGGTCAAAACTTTTAGCCTCAGGATGGGTATATAGATCCTAATTTAGCATATTTTTTATCCACTGATTATCAATCGTGTGATTTTTACATCCTTCCATAACTGAGAAGAATTTGTGCATTTCTGGTTTTGAAGGCTTCTTACAATCAGGAGCCACAAAATTATTAAATCTGAACTAACGGATTAGGTAACCTATTTGTTCTAGATATCCTAGATTGTATCGAGGCATACCAGAGGGAGGCATTTTGATCAACATTTATTTAAGGCGGGAATCTTCATTTTCCAAGGAAGGAAGTTCATGAATCATCATCACATGATCAAAATCATGTGGGAATGGAATATCAGAACATTTCGGATTAGGACAGGGAGTTACAGAAGTTGTCTGTGGGGATTCTCACGTTCTGGGATGATGGTTCTGATGTATGACAAAGAGAGCAAGACTACTGGGATTTACTTTCTAATTGCAGTTTGCACACATAACTTGCAAAGAGGCAAAGTTTACAATCTGGGCATATTCAAATAAATCCATATGCTAGCAATTTACAAATGGTGGATGAGAGCTGGCAATATCAATATATTGTGGATCTATGTACATAGATGAAGCTTTGTAGGCTAAATAAATTCTTCTATGATATATGAAAGATCTTTTAGGAAAATACACTACAATAGATGATGGTCCTTCTTTTATATCAATAGAAGTAATTTTTTGAATTGTAGGGGGTTTTGGATTATCTACAACCCAATGTTCTAGGAAACGTAATTCTTCCGATTTCATAATTTGGTGTTCTAACTTTTGGTTTTTGGCATCTGTTAGAACAACCACATTGGATTTTGATTCTTTACTGGGAGCATGGAGGATAGCAGGATAAAGGGTTTTCGTATGTCTAAAACAACCATGAGTTTGGATGGCTATAATGTTTCTTTTCTTCTTGATATCAAACACCGTTGTTTGGATCTAGAGTTGCAAAATATATTTGATATGTTCATCAAAGGTATAGACATAAAATTTGGATAATAGTCAAAGTATACCTGCCCATTTGATAATGGAGCAACCATCCCTCCTATTAATAAATCTGAATATGTATTCTGTGTCAAATCTCTCACTGTGGAAAGAACAAGAGTATTCAACCCTCTATGTACTAGGGGATTGATCCCTATTTTTATACATCCCAAGTCTAGATATTTGGTTCCTAATCGCTTGGCTTCATTCTGATGTTTTTTAGTATTAAGCAGAGAAATTGATTCTACAGAATCAGAGTTTTCTTGTATTTGACTAATAATCTTATTGATAGATATTTTAGTTACAGCTTTAAGATGGAACATAGATAGATCAACATATACTTAGGTAGAGGAGATACTAGGCAAACACCACTTAGGTGAAGGTTGACTCTCTAAATATTCAACTTCTGCAGAATTTATAGCCCCTTTAGATGATGATGCAAACATATCTCTTAATTGGTTTTCTTTAGCTTGTTCTTTAGCTTCAAGCTCTCTGAAAGAGACTAGTCTTCTAGAACTATCCATTTTATAGACTTGTAGATTTTGGGTACTAACCGCAATGAACCAAACATTACCGGCTCTGATACCAATTTGCTATAGAGGCTTCAGACACGAAGCTTTCTATTGCTCGGTATTTTATTTGTGATCAATGCATGAACCTTTACACGAACCTCCGATCTTTCACTCTATAGCGTCCTTCACATGGCCTCCTGCCTCTAACGGACTGGTGTTCCTCAAACCTCGGAGAACCTCCAAAGAACGTCAACTGAACCTCTTGTCTCATAGAGACTACCTCAAAATAAAATATAACATAGGCAGAAAATATGAAAGTACTCAAAAGAAAGTTCAACTCAGAAATGGATACTCATATTATTTATGAAGATTTTGCTTAGAATTTTTTTAGAGAAATGCTATAGCTCTTTCCCAGAGATAGATTTCTTAGGCTTTTATCAAGTGTTGCGACTTGACAAGCAAGAAGATATCTAAAGCCTTCATGGCCTTTCACAGACTCTGTCTCAGAACTTTAATCTCTAAAACACTCTTGACAGACTTCAATCCTAATAATCTGGCCACTCTAGGTTCTCACCATATCTCTCACTCTGATGCGTAGGATTATCGGGTCTAAACTTTAAGTAGATGAAAGCAAGAACTTTCTTCTGGGACTAAAAAAAATACCAAAAATCCCACTCACACTCTACTACGCATGCCTTAAATGAGCCTAACTCTCTCTTTATATAGGAGATTGAGGAGACCAACATCAAACAATCCAGCAGACAAATCGAGTAACATTCTCCATCAAACATTGAGATGTGGGTCAAATCCCAACAAAAGTTAGAGAAGTGCTATGAGTCTCATGATTTGAAAGGATCTTGGTACAGGTTTACAAAGTGGATGATTTGAACAAATCCCATGGAAACATTTACACTCTTGATTACTTTAAATTTTAGAAGATAAGATATTTACATAGTGGAGACTTTGAAACAGTAAAGCCAACACGAAAATTGGTCACGTGCAGTCCTGTGACTGGACATCATTATTACATAGTGGATGTTTTTGAGGATAATCCCACAAGAACCTTTATTAGTCTCCCAAGGGTGTGGTCAAGGGAAACCTTATCATGGAATATCTATATGAGTTCCAAGCCTTTGTATATATTCTTCGTATAATCATTGGCTTTCTTAGAACAATTTGGTGTTTTATCTTGGTCATGACTAATTAATTCCACTAATGAGTCTAGAAATTTAAAAATATTGTTTGATTAGAAACTTATAAGGAATGAGAATGCCACATACATCAAAACTAATATTATAATTACTTCCACTAATAATTCTAGAAATTTAGAGATATTCTTTGTTTAGAGACGTATACTTTTGATATCCAACCATAATTTCCCATTATATTTATTATAATTAAGAATACGCAAAAAGTTATCAACTCTATTATAATAAGAATGTAACAATTATTATTCGTATAAGAATAAAAAATAATTACTATTAAAAAAATATATATTAAATCCTTACCATTCACTACTAAAAAAAATTATGCTTGGGAGAGAAGAAACAATAATTTTTACTCTTAAGAGAGAAGAATTTTAATTTAATTTTAAATAATTTTTAAGTGGATGTTAGATTTAATTTCCATAAAATATTTTAGAATATTTTTAATAATATTAGAAAATCAAAGTATGAAATGTATATTTGAACTAGTTATCTATTTTTGGATGTTTTAATTAAACACTTTAATTAAAAAAATTGTAAAATAAAAAAATTGCATATGAAATGAATTATAACTTTTTGTGAACATGGTATTGATAAGTCATAGTATTAGCCCATGGTATTGTAAAAAATCTTATTTATAAATTAAGAAACTCCAAATAAAAGGAGTTAATATCTAGGTTAAAAAATCTTGTTAGGTGTTTTTTATTATTATTTATTTTTAACTTAAATATTAATTCTTTTCATCATCATCAATAATAATAATAATTTAAAATAAAGTTATAATATAATTAATTCTTATGATATTTTTTATTTTAGCAACTTGAAATGTACACTAGAGAAATGAAATTTTTTTATGCTTATTATGGATTGATACCTATCCACATTAACCAATTATTTAAATTATATAATTGTGTTAATCATAATTCAATCAATTTCAGTTTCTTAAATAAAGCACCTACTTATATTACCAAAATATATATATATATATATATATATATATATATATATATATATATAATGTTTTTTTAATTAGATTTTTTTTTATTAGTTTCTTTAGTTCATATCAATTTATCTAAATTAAAATAATTTATAAAATTATATATATGAAATGTTAAATATAAAAAATTATAATAAAATTAAATTTTAAATGACAATATTATAAGAGATATAAAAATAATTATTTTCATATAACGCTACCCATTTAGTAAAATATGAATATTAAACAACTAAAAAAACGAATTTTAATATTAAATATTGATTTTTCATATAAAATAACAATAGATTGATAATATTTTAAATATTTTTATATTATTTTAAATATTTCTATATTATTTTTTAGTTACGTTATTAATTGGTTATATATATATATATATATATATATATATATATATTAGTCTAGAGATATAAATTAAATTATTGTTAGCTATTTATCAACTTTAATCTTTGATAAGTACCAAGAGATTTATTTCACGATATATTTCACATTGCCAAGATTAAAAGGTTAGGGAAAAAAAGAAAAGATTATGAATTTATTTTATATTATTATTATTATTATTAAAAGAAAATTATATATGAATTAGCCATATTTATATTTAAAAAACATGTAACAATATTCTTAATGATGGAAATTCATCCCAATTAGGATTCCTAACTAGTAAATAGGTTTTGCGACTCAATAAAGTGACTTATCAATACCACATGCTCAAAAATCTATAATTAATTTCATAGGAGACTTGCTTACATGGAATTTTTCTTAATTAATAAATTTAATTGAAACAAAGCGCATAACTTGTTTTGAGATTATTATCAACCTTTAATATGTGACTACTACTAAAAATATCGTAGGATATTTTGTGAGATAAAATTTCTACGATACACATAATAATTATTGAAAATTGAATTAAAATTCTAGAATCCCTATTCCAAAATATACATGTTATCCACATCACTAAAACTTTATAAATACAAATCTTCAATTTGTGTTTATGTATGTGTGTGTGTGTGCTTGTCTTTCATATTTTATCACTTAAAACTTATAAATTCATTTATAATGTACTACTTCACCTTGTTGATAGTTTTCATATGTTTTATACAAAACATTTAATAAATATTAAGCCTAATAGTCAAGAGGGATGAAATCTCTAAATGTTTAAGCCTCATTTTTTCAAATGTAATCATGTAAAAGATGTTTAAACCTCTAGAGATTTGATCCCTCTAGGATATTGAAAGATCCTAAGTTAAGAAGGATCTATGTTGGTTCATTGTATATATGCTAATTCAATTTTAAGAATGGAAGGAATTACGCATCTCCTTCATTTTGAGAAATATGACAATATAATGTTTTAGGCATAAGAAAATTTAATATTCGATTGCTTTAGTAGTGTATACATATTTTACTTTTGAAATATTCTACTCAACATATTTTACTTTTGATTATCTTTGTTCACTGTTCTTCCTTAGTTTCCTATAGCTACCTCATAAACAAAATATTTTTTTTAAACACTTCGCTCCCTCCACTATGCACACTTCCCTTTGTTGCTCACCACTCTCAAACTTCACTCTAGACCTTAAACCTTTCCCATAATCCCACACTTCTTTCTGGATCATTATCACTCTTCTCATCACTCTTGGACTTCATAGTAGATAATTCTCACTATTCCTATTGTTCTAAAAACTCCTATCATGATACTCATTGTGGTGCACATGTTCACATCCCCACAATTCCTTTCACGATCATAAAATTTCCACTTTGAGCTAAATAAATTTAAAAATGTTTCCTTTTATTGAACCTCATTCAATAAATTGTTGTGAAAATTATGTCCATGTTACATGAAGCTCCATGTTGGCACAACCAAATTGAAATTTACCTAAAATCTGGGAAATGCTTGGGACGATTTAACACTAAGCAACCTCAAAGAACAAAAATTCCTTTGGACCTTTTATGGGAGCATAAATTTGTTGAAAATGTGAAATATTTATGGCGAATAGGATCATCATTCGATATATATTTGGATATAATGTGTTAAGAACATAGTTTTTAATGTCAACGAGCACCTATAACCATGCATTGTGACCAAGATATTAGGTGTTAGGGAATTGGAAAAACGTAAACATGCTTTCCTAAACATTACTCTAATATTCTATGGGCTTCTAGGAATTAATCCCTCATGTAATGCATGTCAAGCACTTAGGACCAAACCAAGTGACTACATACCTATGTTATGCGGTGATTGGGTGTTTAATTTCAAAATTCCACCCAAAAATTCTGGGACTTTTAGGGTCTCATAACATGAACATTTTTGTCACTTGTGTATGATTTATTTCTCCTATCAATATTTCCAAATCATATATCTTGAGTTAAAAAAATTAATAGATGGAAAAACCCACTCTAATATTCTATGTATTCAGGGCCTACTTATCCTACCACATCATTCTTCCAAAATCCAATCATAATCTCACACGTATTCTAATGTAACATAACCTCTAGCTTGTGGTTCTACTGCCACCTTCCATATCTCACTTTCTTCTGCATCATTTCCATATCCAAAAATGCCACAATTGGTTGAAATGTATCCTCTAAGTAATATGAATTGCTCCACCTAGCATGCCACATCACTGATCTATAAACTATCATGCCATGCCACTACTATACCTATGTCTAAATGGCATATCTTAGGCATCCCAATATGAGGAAAATATTAAATCTTTTGCATACTTGATGTTCTGGGGGACAACACTTATATCTCTTAGACATTAAATATTAAGAACAATGTGAACAAAGGCCTAAAAATGGACCAACCTCATTGGGTATAAGAAACATATATTGGTATTTACACATACAATGCTCTATGACCCAATGGATATTAGCCCTTAGGCTGTAAATCTTAAGCACTTTGTGACTAAAATCTTAACCACAAGCTTAATCATATAGGGTATCGGTGAAAAGAGTGAGCGCTTATATTGAAAAAAAACTAAAGTTCAATCATCTAGTTGATAGAACAACATATGACAATAGGCTTTCTTTCCATTAAGTAATGGTAGACTTGTCACATCTGGCCCCACTAGTGCCACATCAGCTAAATTGGTTTCATATTTCCTCGAGAAATTACTTAGGTGGTCTATGGTGGCCATGAAAGGAGGGGAGAGGGAAGGGAATTATTTCACCGAGTGTCAATTTCCTCATTGGTTTTACTACCTAACATTATTTAAGATGCCACCCTATAGTTAGTATTCAAGTAGGTTAGGACACCCTAACTTGAATAATGTTTATCAAAATTCTAATATGTTCTAATGCGTTGATTTGATCTTCATTAATTTTTGTCTTTGTGTGTTTATTCTCCCTTATGGATCCAACTAAACTTCCATAATATTAACATCATTGATAGTACACATTATATACTTAAGTTGGCATTTACTGATGCAATCTATTCCATACTAAGCGATTTGTACTTCCACCTTGCACTAAAACAAATGACCACATATTTTCCAACAATCTCTCCATTTTTCATTGATGGAAACCTGTTTAATTTTAGTTTTACTATTGAATGCCAAAGGGATCACCCTAGATTCTCCTATTGTAATATCTCCCTCTTTTGAATTGATGTTAAAGGGTTGTACAAGTGGAGAATTACACTCCCATGATAAAAATCCTACCCTTTTATTTGCAATTCTTTTGTGATAAAAAAAATTCTTAAATGAAGCACAATATATATGCAAGTATTATAAAAAACCCTAACTATGTGAGAGAAATGATTCATTTTTCTTGCATTTTTTCTATTATTACAATTCTTCACTATGTCTACAAGTATGTTATTCTTTGTAGTTCCTTTTGTTACGTACTGACTCCCCCTATTAAGAACTCATATTACTCTTCCTCTATCTATAAATTCTCTCATTAACTGCAATAGTGTCCCTTATCTATTGTCTTTCTTTATGTGTGAAATTGTTTTGTTACTTATGGTGATAACTTCATCCTATGATATGTCAACAAAAAAATACTTCCTTTGATTTCATTCTTCTTCTTTTTCTATACCTAGGCTCCCCCTGTTAAGTATGTATCTATCTTCCCATGCATGAAACAACTATTCTTACAAATCTCTACTCTTGAGACTACTCCCATTGTACTTGGACATCCTTTTACTTACCCTTTTCTAGATAGTTACCCTTGATCTTGAATTTCATTTTACCTCTTCCTTTTGGGACTTATCTTGCTAAGGTTATGCTTTCCTTTATATCTAGAATAACTTATTTGACTACAACTTTATTCTATTTTCCTTCTGTAATTGGATGTTCCTCTTGAACTAATGTTGACCACTATTTTTAATTTTCATTATTTTCAACTTATTCCTCTTTTTCAGAATTGTTTCCCCTTTTCAATATCAAAGGTAAGCATATTTTCTCCCCAAACTTATGCATTTGTATTAACTAAAATACATTATTTACATTACCTTCTTCACACGTCATCTGTTGTCCATTAATATCCCAAAACAATTCCACTTCATCATTTTTCTACTATGGCTCACTCTAAAAAGTTTTAATATTATTAATGTGGTATGCAGTGTTTTAGTCCTTCATTTATTTGTTTTTGATGTTATTTTATGGATATTACTCCCATAGAATAGTTTTTATTTCCTTTAATCTCAATGATAACAAATACATTGTTTGGACACTCGATAACATTTTGTACTAATGTTCCTAAATTTTCTTTTCTTGTTTGACATCCTTTAGAATATAATGTAAGATAGTAGCCTTGTTCAACAATTTGGCTTAGAATCAATAGATTGTCCTTCAAACATTCCACAAGTAGAAAATTTGGAGTCTTTTTCCTTCCATCATGAAGACTAACTGTCTCTTTTCCAATTATCCTTTCCAAATAATTATTTCCAAGGGTGATAATTACTCCTTTGACTTCCTTTAGGGAGTCAAAATTAATTTTTCTCTTATGTCATATGACATTAAAAATAATTATCTATATATCATTAGTGTTAAGGAATGCAGCTAGGGGGTAATTCCCCCACTTGGAAACACCTCCTTGATGGCTCATATACACCTTCGGTTCACTCTTGATAGCATATTTCTTGACATAAAAAATCATAATTGTTTCTCACCTACAAATGGAATTTTTCAAGGTTATCCTTGTCCCCACAAGTTCGCCCCACTTCATGTAGGCTCACTTGATCAAGAGACATGAATCATGACCCCATGTCCACCAATATAAATACAACATAAGATAAATTCATTTTGGCTTGTCATATCAACACAACATCTTCTCTCTTCTTACTGTTTTGTACAACATTTGATGAAACTTATTCTCCAAATGTGAAAATGGTTTTTGGCAACTTTCTTTTTTCGAATTGATTTTTCTAAAACTAAGTTTGACTAGTGTTGACTATGAAGTTTTTGGAATCTTCTTTCTGCAACTTTTTTGGGATATTTTCAGTTTTGGGAAGACCACGTCTTTTGGCATAGTATCCAATTTTTCTAAGAATCTTAATGTGCATTAACTGTAGGGTGTGACTTCCACTTTGACCACAACTTTATTGATATTTTATCTCTTTGACAACATAATTTTGGCACTTTTTGACCCTTCTCTCATCATAATGGGAGGTTGCATTGAGTATATATTTGACCGAATTATTTGAAGGTTGTTTGATTGAACCTTGACTAAGGTTGAATTGACTAGTTATGGCATAAAGATTGCTGCTATCTACTTCAGAAATTGCAGACAAGGAACAATATTATTATTGAATAGCTTTGAGCTTCTTGTTTATCAACATTGTACTAAATTGGATATTCTCTCTCCGTTGAAAATTTGATATTAATAAATAAGAAGCATTGGCTAGGTTTCCCAACTTGTGAGCTTTTCCGCTAACAATAGCATATATCATTGTGTTCATTTTCTTGGCTTGTCGTCTTGTGCATCGTTGATGATGTTCTATCTACAATTATTGTCAGTCGTTATCTAAAGTGAATGCTAATTATTTTTTATTAATTTTTATGATGATTGTTATCGAAATTTGAAGTAGAATTATTATTGGGATAATAAGGCATTGAAGTAATTCTTGCAAGCATAGAACATACCATAAAATTTAATATGGAATCAAAGCTAAGGTAAAGACAAGCCCAAGGAAGAAGTAAGGAATCATTGTTGGAATACTTGCCAATGTTGAAGAAGGATTGTTGGATAAGTGTACATGGTTGTTGCCTCTTATTTCAAGACTAAGGATAAGCTCGATGAGAGGTCATATTATCAGTCTTTGAATATGAGTCGTGATTTGACCTTTGAGGAACATGGAGTGTTGGATTATGTGTAAGAAACATTAATGATTGGTTTTCTTCATTTTCAGCTCGCAGAGATAGAGTAAATTTCTCATACTTCTCTTTCTTCCTTCTCCATATCTTTGTAACCTTAATTCCATTTCTCACAATATCTTATTTTGTAATTTGATTTAGAGTCATGAATGTACTTATTATACAACCATACGCTTCATTCGAAAAATTACTACATTTGAAACATTCGACATTATTTAATAAGAGACTGAATGAATTGTAATTTTTGATATGATTCTCATTAGAACATTGGGGTTGCTACTCACATCTCCATTCCTTTGGATATTACATGATACACTACTCTTATTCTTCATATAGTAATTTATCATATACGCTCTACAATCTATTACCTTATGACCAAAATTATGACATGAAAGTAATGACCTAGAAAGAACGATGCTTGTATGTAAAAGGCCTTCTTGGGCGAATTTATCCTTTGAATCCATTCCGGAGATTGAGTTAGTATTTGCTTGCTTTCCTATTTTTTTTTCTCTCTTTTGAGAATTAAATATATATTGGTCCTTTACCTCCTTTCTTATGTTATTCGTATTGTTGATGGCTTCGTATTTATGCTAATCATTGTCTTCATTTCTTACTTTTCTTACACTATTCTAAGATCGTTTATAGACATTAACGTAGATATTGGGTTCTTCTTTGCATTTCCTTGATAATGTCATTAAACACGTCTCTTCCTTCATAGTTTCATGATAACAAATACCTATTTTAATAAAAAGAGATCTCTCACAACAACAAAAATATCATTTAAAATTTCATAACTGTTTTCACACTATAAATTTTGATTCAGCTAATAAATACCTTAATATTATAAAATTAATAATTTTATAATTATATTATAAAAATTTAATACTTAATAAACATTTATACCTTTAAATTTTATAAATTGAAATTTGTGATCAATATTTTAATAATTTCATAATTATAATTAAATTAATACATATTATATAATTTACATTTATAAAAATAATTTAAATTCTTAACATTGATGTTTATATAGATATTACTAATGTAGACTTGTAATTAACACTCTATAATTATGTTATAAAAATTTAATACTTAATCAACATTTATACCTATAATTATGTTATAAAAATTTAATACTTAATCAACATTTATACCTTTAAATTTTATAGATTGAAATTTGTGATTTGAAATTTTTGATTATTGATGTTTATCGTTATAAATAAGGTTTCTTTATGAGAAAAAGCAAGGTAACAAGAAAATGGTCGATTTTAAAATAATTTATATATATATATATATAATTTTTCTCCATTATCTTGGAATGGTTTATCTAAAATGATTTTAAAATTAAAAAAATAAATATTATATATTATATAATTTAAACAGTTTTTGAAAAAAAAAAAAAAAAATTGACCCTCAATAAAGTTCTAATTTTTGTTTTTAAAATTTTGTTGAGGCATCTCTTATTGTTTGTTTGACTATGGAGTTTCATATGCATGGTTTAATATGCATGGTTTAGGAGGTTTCTTTTCCTTCTCCTTCTCTTGCTTCTCGATAATTTATTTTGAATCGTTTTCCTTCTCGATAATCTATTTTGATCCTCCTGCTACCTTGATACTTTTTCCTAAGATTCCCTCCATTAACCATGAATTTCGACTATTACATGGTTACATGTGTATGGGACCCTCTTTATCCCCCTCCACCATCAGCAGATTTCTCTGACGAAGAGGGAGTTGACCTAAGTCCATGGTTGACGCAGCCTTCGTGGTATGAACCAATTAAATTCTTCCACCAAAGGGTTGTGCATCCAACGGGAGATACTTATCTCAAAATAATCTTTCGCCTCAAATATAATCATGTGAGGTTTTCGATATCAAATTAGCTGAGCAGAAAAAGAGCACTTGAATTTAAATTTGTCATTTGCGTAGTGGCAATATGATTACACAAATTTAGTGCCCCATTGGAATCTGTTGTTGCAATCTTGAGATGCGGAAGTGATGCATTTAACTTTCGGTTTAAATAGAGGTCAGAAAAAGGCATATATCGAGTACTCAGTGCGTTTTCTGAGGTCTGGTTAATTAGCAATTAAGTTTAATACACTCTTTTCAAAAAGAAAATTATATACCTTAAATGATTATGTTTTCTAAATTATTGAATTGTTTACCAGGATTTCAGTAAATAGTGATTTACTATATTCCTAAGACACGCTCAAATGTTAGGATCACTAATTTAAAAATTCTAAAATAATCTATTTAAAATTTATTTTTGTCAAAACGGTTAGTAAAATTTGTTTTATTTGCATTGTCTCAACATTAACCTTTCGCATCTTTTCACGTGAACTCTTTTCCATCTTGACAACTATACCGGAAAAGTCAACAGGACTTCCTTAAGGCATCAACGGGCTCTTTTCCCAACTAAAAGCAAAATTTGAAGCGTCTAGACATGAATCATCCAAAAACTACCCAAAAAAAAAAACATACATCATTGAATCCTCACAACAATTGTTTAAGACTACGAATCATCCACTAAAAAGCTAAAAAAAAAGAAGTTATCTAGCCCTGCAAAGCCAACATATCATCTTCGCAAAACATTTCAACCAATAAAATTGTGGAAGTGCTTAGTTCATTTTTTTTATGATGGAAATATATTTAATATAATCAACAACCGTGTAGCACTGAAAATCCATTGTTTTGACAACCGCAACCTCGATTTTTTTAGAATTTCTCTAATTTTTCTCAAAATCATGCGGAATTTCTATTATTTTGCAGGGAAAAATGTGGTACGTAACGTGTTTAGCCTACTCTAAAAGTTTATCTTCTAAAACTCTTGAGATGACACGATTACTTTTCAGATGTATTTCCATCGATCATGTTGTGCATTACTATGTTAAGTTTTTGAAATGTAATCAAGGAGCCCTATGCTCAAACGTGCAATTTTGGGACACTTGACACTCACTAGTTTTATATATTTCTCATTTTCCTTTTTTTTGGCGTCAATAAAAAAAAATTATTGTCTACTTAAAAATTTACATATGATTTTTCATTTCTGCTCTGCTCTCTCAGCTTCATTTTGACTGGATTTGTTAGCAACGAAAGTGATGTGAAAACGAAAAAAAGAATTTCATACACTATTTTTGGAACATCGAACATAAACATAAATACACTAGAAAACATTAAGAATTAAATGAAAACCAACAATCATAAAAAATTTCATGAGTGTGTCACACCTTATGTAGTGGCCAATCTAGGGTGCTAGATTAAACTAGATTTAATATCAACCAAGGTAGGTAAACTTAGAGACACGTGTTTAAAGTATATGGACCTAAAAGGATCTCATCTACCTAACTAAGTGTTTACTGTGACAGGCTACAGCGCTACGTTACAGGAGATTGAAATATGTTTCCTCTTACACTTTAGCACTCAGATCATCTAATTTAGTTAACTGTTCTAAAGAAACAGTGTGTTACTAGTCTGAGTTTTCAACCCTCTTACAAGGATATCATTCACAAAACCTCTTTCCAGTTAACACACTAAGCATTCATGAAAACCAAAAACTCTTTTAAGCATATTAAAACTCAGATGCATGAAAACAGAGTCCACAGAGATACTTCGAAATTCAATGGTCGATCAAATGTTTTACAAGATATTGTTCAATAATCTAGCAATCGAATTCTTAAACTATCACCATGAATAATTCTTGCAAGAACTTCTAATTGAATCAAACTCACAAGCAAGAAAGTAACATTAAACGCTATTCAACACTATTCAGATTCGAAAACGCTATGGAAATGAAAATAAAAGTATACCAATCTCCACGTAGGGCCCGTCCACTCTTCAATGGCACAATTAGGCAACTTCAAGTGATGAAAACGTTAACGCATAAGCACTGTAATGGTAAAATGATGCATGTAATTAAGTTCTGGAAATCAAATCACATGCAAGAGCAATGTTCTCAAAACAATACACAAGAACAACAACATTCTAGACAATACAATACGCAGTCCTTTTATCTGCTTGTCTCCTATCCTCGTTCACTAACAGGTCCCTTTGATGTTTGTTGAACGGGTACCTCTAATATTGGTACTGGTAACATAGTCTTCTGAACAGGTCCCACTGCATATTGATTGAACAGGTCCCTCTAATTAGAACAAAAACAAAAACAACTCCTTTATTGAAACACTGAAGTGCTGAAACAAATTCTTTGAAGATTTACAAATGTGGAGATGAGATAAGGAAAACAAAATGTTGATGCTTCTCCCCCACTAAAGCTGTGACTTGTCCTCAAGTCATTATTGAAGTGATGAACCAAACAGTAAACAAACAAAACAAGGAATTCTTACCAACCAAAGGATTGGTTTTCAAGTAAGAAGTCTGGGTTAGAGTGTGCCAGAGTCTGGGTTTCACATCTAAACCATTATTTATTTATTTAATTTATTTATTTCTTTTATTTTTTTTTTAGTGAAAAAATGAAATGAAATGAACTAAGGTAGAGAAATCACAGCTGAAGGCTGCAATATCTCAACCTCCCTTTGTTGAGATACAGTTTGAAGAAAATCCTCCTTGCTGATGGGCTTATGATAGAGTTTCAACCTATGGCCATTGACAAGAAAGGGTTGCCTTCTCCATCAATGGTAGTAAGCTTGATTGATCCATTTTCATAAACTTGAACTATTTCATATGGGCCCATCCAATCTGTGGTAAATTTGGCTTTATGATCTCTGAATTTAGAGTCAAAGAGTAAAGCCTAGTCTCCTTCTTTGAACTGTTTCTTTTTGATGTGTGCATCATGCCACTGCTTCCTTTGTTTCTGCATTAGGAGTGTTGTCTCCTCTGCTAGTTGCCTCATTTCATCTAGCTGGTTCAATTTCTGAATCCTCTCCTGTTGGGCTTCATTGAGATCAATTCCTAAATCTGCAACCATCTTATAAGTGTGTATTCGAAATTCAATGGGAAGCATTACCTCTTTGCCATACACCAACTGATATGGTGTAAATCCTGTAGTGTTCTTCCACGTGATTCTGTAAGCCTAGAGTGCATCTTTGAGCTTCTCTTCCCAATTCTTTTTGTTCATTACTACTGTCTTAGTGATAATTCCTTCCAATGTTTTATTGGTAGATTCCACCTGGCCATTGGCTGTGGATCGTAAGGTGTAATTTTCCTCTGCTTGATTTTATATTTTTTTGTGATGTCTTTGACCAACTTTGAGGTAAATTGAGTACCTTGATCGGTCACTATCTCCCTTGGTACTCCGTACCTTACAAAAATTTCTTCAAAAAGGAAGTTTACCACTGTCTGTTCAGTTGCCCAGACTAGTGCTTTGGCTTCAACCCATTTTTCCATGTAATCAGTACATACTAAGATGTACTTTTTACCTGTAGAAGTTGGACTGATGGGTTCTATGAAGTCTAGAGCCCATTTTTCAAATGGCTCTAAGTGTACTTGAGCCTAATGTGCCATTTCATCTGTATTTGTTGGCCTCCCATTCTTTGACAGCTATCACAACTCTTCACATACTTCTTGGAATCCTTGAAAATAGATGGCTAGTAGTATCCGAAACTAAGAATCTCGAATGCTGTTCTTTTAGCTGCAAAATGCCCACCATACGGTTCATCATGGCAAGATTTTAAAATATCAATTATTTCATCATTTCTTACACATCATCTAATAATCATATCATAACAAGTGCAAAATAAATCTCCATTAAGCCATGAGTATCTAGTGCTTTGTTTGATCAGCCTCTTCTTTTCCTTTGGAGTAAAATATGGAGGTGTTCTTCCTGTGGACAAATAGTTGGCCAAGTCAGCATACCAAGGATTGACTATTGAAATTGCAAATAAATTTTCATCTGGAAATGAATCGTCAACAGGAACAACCTCACCTGGATTTTGCAGTCTATAAAGAAAATCTGCCACCTGGTTCTCCTTACCTGGTGTATATAACACTGTGATATTAAATTCCTGTAATAATAACAGCCATCTAGTAACTCTGCCATTAGTTACTTGTTTATTCATTAAATACTTAATGGTAGAATGATCAGTATGTACAAAACCTCATAACCAGTTATATAATGTCGGAATTTATTCACAGCATGTATGATTGCAAGCATTTCTTTTTCAGTGACTGTGTAGTTTAACTTTGCAGGTGTTAGATTTTTACTAATGAAATAGATGACATAATGGAAAGACTCTTATTTTTGGCCTAATGAGGCACCTACTCCAGTATCAGATGCATCTGTAAAGATGTGAACTGGTAGGGTCCAATTAAGTCCTTTTAAGACTGGCGTGGTTGATAATTTTTCCTTGAGTGTTTCAAAAGGTTGCTGACAATTCTCATTCCAGTTGAAAGGTGTATCTTTTGCTAGAAGCTTAAACAGAGGCAAAGCTATTTTACTAAAATGTTCAATAAACCTTCTGTAATAGCTTGCATACCCAAGAAAACTTCTTACCTCTTTTTGAGTCTTCGGAATTGGCAAATTGACAATAATCTAGATTTTTGATGGATCAACTTTAATGCCTTGAGAAGAAATATAGTGGCCTAATACTATCCCTTCATTTAACATCATAAAGCACTTTTCATTGCTCAGGGACAGATTAGCTTCAATACATCTCTTCAAAACTTTTTCAAGATTCTCTAATGCATGCTCAAATGAATTACCATACACTGAAAAATCGTCCATATAAACTTCAACACAGTCATGAACTAAATCAGCAAAAATAGCTAATACAGCTCTCTGAAATGTAGCTGGAGCATTGCAAAGTCCAAATGGTAAAACATTATAGGCATAAGTTCCCAAGGGACAAGTAAAAGTGGTTTTTTCCTGGTCCTCTAAGGCTATCCTGATTTGAGTATAGCCATTGAAACCATCAATAAAAGAGAATGATGATTTCACAGCTAATGTGTCTAGCACTTGGTCGATAAATGGTAGTGGGAAATAAACTTTGAGGGTTGCTTTGTTCAATTGTCGATAATCAACACAAATCCGCCACTTGCCATTTTTCTTGGGCACTACTACCAATGGGGATACCCACTAAGTGTCAGAGATAGGATAAATAAAGTTGACTTTGAATAGTTTTTGTACTTCATCTCTAACAATATCATGAAGCATGGGATTCATTCGTCTCTGCGGTTGCCTCACTAGTTTGATATTAATATTTGTATAAATATGGTCAGTACATGTTTCAGGGTGAATTTCGTGCATATCAGTGTAGTCCCAAACAAATTTGTTCTGATATTTTCTCAATAATTGGATCAATTTTTCCTCCTGAGATGAGTCTAGGTGAGTGCTAATATTCAATGTTTTTCCTAGACTAATCTCTTTAGTCTTGCTCTGTGTGTTTGTGATAGATTGAATGGGAAAAATGTTCTGAAATGTTGTTTGCAAAGATTGAATGGTGCATGTTTCCTAAAAATTCTGTGCCAAAAGTTCATCTGCAGCATGGTATTGTTCATTTCTTACTTCTTCAGAAATATTAGGTTGAGAAAGGAACAATTCTACCAAATCATCATTATTATGTTCTTGAATATCATAGATTTGATTGATGCTGAAAACATATTGAACTTCTTCCTTGTCATTGTATTTATCGTCAAGCCATAAGTTGTGTGCTACTGCTGGTGATTGTGCCGATGGGTAAAGACTGAGTTGTTTTCTTTAAGTTCCTCGTGAAATAATCATATTACCCTATCTACATCCTATGAATGCATCAACAGTTGCTAACCATGGTCTACCAAGGATGATGGGGTGTCCTCCTAAATTAGATTTTGGTTGAAGAACTAAAAAGTCCATTGGATACTCCCAAGAGTCCAGTGAAACAATTATGTCCTCCAAAATGCCTTCAGGAATCACTTTAGACCTGTCAGCTAGTTCTAGAACAATTATTGTGTGCTGCAAGTTTGTGAGCTGCAATGTTTTCATTGTTTCAAGGGTCATCACATTTATTGCAGCCCCAAGATCAATTAAGGTGTTTGGAATATGTATGTTGTTAATGATTGTAGTGACTCTGCGAATACCAAGATCAACATACTTTTCCATTGAAATGGTGTTTGTCATAAGGCCAGCTAAATGTCCAATAACATGAATAGTTTGTCGATCAATTCTTTTCCTAGTAGGCTTCTTGAGGCACAGTTCTTTGATTTCTTTAGTATATATGGGAATGTCTTTTATGGCTTGCAATAGTGGAATTTTTATATAGACATTCTTTAGCTCATCTAAAACATCAAACTATGGTATAGACATGAGAAGTTTTGCTTGGACCAATCGTTCTAGAAAAGGTGGTGGATGCAATGGTTGCATTTGTTTATTTTTGATGTCATCATTTTGTTTCTTTTGAGTTGGAGTTTCATTTTCATTTTCTTCGTTTTCTTCTTGTTTTTCAGCTATTGGAGGTTCTTTTTGAAGTACCTTACCAGACCTCAGATTGATATTTTATAAAGGTAATATGGGATATGATGGTCCCTCATCTACATTATAGGTTGGTCTGTCTGCTCTGTTATTTGGATTTGGTACAGGCTCAACAGGAATCTGAGTGGGTCTGGGAGGTTGTTGGTTAGATGGGAGTTGTAAGTGGGCTGGATTTATTGGTGGAGGAGCAGGCAATGCTTGTTGAGTGTTTTGGGGTTGATAAACAACTTGCTGCTAAGGATATTGCTGATATATTTGAGGATATTGCAAATGTGGCTGATGATACTGTTGATATGGCTGAGAATACTGTTGGTATGGTTTAGGATATGGTTGATATTGTTGAGAGTATTGCTGAAATTGTCTCCATTGTTGTTGTGGGTAGTTTTGGTGTTGCCATGGCATGGGCACATTCCAAGAATTCTGAGCATACATCTGATCTTGTGTAGGAAATTGCAAATTTTGGTTTGGAAACATACCTGGAGGTGGAGGTCTAGGTTGCCACGGTCTCTTAGCACCCATGAAATACGCATTCTCCATATCTGTATTAGTTGTTTCCACATTACAATTATGCAAAATCTTGACTTTAGAGCAATGAAATATATCATGATTTTCAGTACAAAAGGCACAAACTTTAATGTTTTCTAATGGGCAGTCTTTCAAGGCATGTTTCTTCCAGCACTTTGGACAAAAGACAACCATTATTTGATCTTCCTCTTCTTGTCTTTCCTTGGCTTTCAGAGTGTCAATTTGAGTTCCTAAGGTACTTAATAGATCTGTTTTGAATTATTCTAACAGGTTTCCTATTTCAGCCCTGTGACACTTGCTAAAGCAGATTTTGTGACTTTAGATGATAGAACTCTTTTTCCATTTCTGGCTTTGCTCCTTGAATACTTTTCACATAACTCAACAATTTCTTCGAACGGTAAGGTGGAAATATCACCTTTGCCCATCAAATTAAGATCATCTAAGTATTCTTCTCGAATGCCCTTCAAAAACATTGTTCAAATCAGATCAAGAGACGTGGTTCTGTGTTTTGATTTTTGTAAATTGTAAACAAACCACTCCAAGTACTCCTCTAAATTTTCATCCTCTTGTTGATTCATCCTAAAGATGTCATCTTTGGAATCTTTTGATCTACAATAAGGTTGGTATTTCTTTAGGAATATTGTCCTCATGCCATCCCAATCAGTTACTGCATGTTCACCAAGTCCCATGAACCATCTTAATGCTGATGCTTTTAATGTTGCTGGGAAGAGTCTAAGCCTATGTGCATCATCTGTGTAACCATATGTTCGACATACTATGTCAAACTCAAAAAAGAATGAATCTGGGTCTTCTGAAGCCATGCCATAAAAGTTTGGTAGCAATAATGGAGGTATGTTTTTCATTTTTATTTCGTCATCTTCTTCTGGTTCTTGAATAGGAAATTTAAAGGTTGACTCTTCCTCCTCTCTTCGACCTTGATTTGGTGGTGCTCTTGCTGATCCATCTCCTTCCTCAGCCATTTTTATAGGTTCCTCTGTTGATTTAATTTCTTGTTCAGTGTCACTTGTTTCAAAGACAAGTTCAAGGAGAGATTGTTGAGTTATTGTGTTACTTTATCCTTTTATAGAGGATTCAGGGAGATGTTTCTTCTGTTTTTCGTGTGGTAATAGAATTTTCCTCTCAATGAGTGTGAGTCTTTGCCCTGATTTCTGTTTATCCTCTAATGTTTGTATGGTAACTTTCCCAGCTGGTGTTGTGTGTTCAACTTTTCCTAAAGGGTCTGCTCCTACCGGTAAATTAGTTTTTGGATGGGGGGTTTTTTTGAATCTACCTTTATCATCTCTAGATCTAGACATAAATAAACATGACTTCTAAAATGATGAATTAAAATTAAATCTATGTTTTTTCTTGTTTTTGTAAAATTTTTTTTATAAATCCTCTAGCTGCGCCTCCCCGACAACGGCGCCAAAATGTAGTGGCCAATCTAGGGTGCTATATTATACTATATTTAATATCAACCAAGGTAGGTAAACTTAGAGGCACGTGTCTAAAGTCTATAGACCTAAAAGGATCTCATCTACCTAACTATGTGTTTACTGTGATAGGCTACAACACTCCTTTACAGGAGATTGAAATATGTTTCCTCTCACACTTTAGCACTCAGATCATCTAATTTAATTAATTGTTCTAAAGAAACAGTGTGTTACTAGTCTGAGTTTTCAACCCTCTTACAAGGATATCATTCACAAAATCTCTTTCCAGCTAACACACTAAGCATTCATGAAAACCAAAAAATCTTTTAAGCACATTAAAACTCAGATGCATGAAAACTGAGTCCATAGAGATACTTCGAAATTCAATGGTCGATCAAATCTTTTACAAGATATTGTTCAACAATCTAGCAATTGAATTCTCAAACTATCACCATGAATAATACTTGCAAGAACTTCTAATCGAATCAATAAACTCATAGGAAAGAAAATAACATTAAATGTTATTCAACACTATTCAAATTCGAAAATGCTATGGAAATGAAAATAAAAGTATACCAATCTCCACGTAGGGCCCGTCCATGCTCCAATGGCACACTTAGGAAACTTCAAGTGATGAAAACTTTAACGCATAAGCACTGTAATGGTAAAATGATGCCTGTAATTAAGCTCTGGAAATCAAATCAAATTCAAGAGCAATGTTCTGGAAATAATACACAAGAACAACAACATTCTGGACAATACAATACGTAGTCCTTTTATCTGCGTGTATCCTATCCTCATTCACTAACTTTCCCTTCTACTCTATAATCGGATGCACATACATTATCATGCAGATGTTTCTTCTTTTACAAGAAAGGTGATTTTGTCTTTTCTAATCTTAACTGATTTCCAAACCAAAATGAAATCAGTTTAGGCAACTCTGGATTTTTGCTACTTTTGTGACCAAAAAGGCTGGGTTTGACCAGCATTGACCATGTATCCAGGAGCTTTAGATTCACTGTTGAATAGATCTTTCACCATGTATGTACATTCGAGATCATGTTCCTATCCTTTGTTTTGATTTTCCTGGCATGCCACATGTCACATCATAAACCATTTACAGGAAGTCATGACATCTATAATTTTTTTGAAAATTTCTAATTTTTAACATAAAAATTCACAAATTAAATTTAATGTAAAATAAAAACCATAATGCTTTGATTAATCAATTTCAATGGACTATGAGGGGTTTATGGGAGAAAAAGATAGACAAATGATGGATTTCTAGAAGAAAAGGATTGCAATGAAATGGTACCAACACCTTACCTAGTATCTCGCAGGTACATGGTTCAAATTCCATCATGAGAATGGAGCTCAAGATGATCAATCCTTCCATCCATCCAACCTCTCCACCATGCATTGCTGGTTGCGATAGATAAAGTTCATCATGTCCATCATCACCCATTTGTTGTGTTGGATATAGTTCATAAATAAGATCAACTTATTATGATCATCATGCCTCTGTTGTCTCATCTCGCCCAGGTCTTCCATGATCATCAAAGCTGCCCAACTATGGATGCTAGAAAATTATATATTATAGAGAAATGGAACACATAAAATATTGTGAAAACACAAACATAGAAAATTGATAAAAACAAGAGAGACACAGATATATGTGGTTCACTCAATTCGAGCTACGTCCATGGAGAAACAAGAAGTCCTTCCTTTTATATTATGTAGAAAAATGAATAGATACAACCTACAGCAAATCCACTGCAATTTTCTTCGTCCTCTCACACAATCTCCTCTCTATTTCTCACTCAAAATGATGATCCCTAATCGCAATACAATTCCCTCATATAAATCAAGGGTTTCCTTCTAAGGAAAACACCCTAAATTAACATAACTTCTATTGCGAGATCATTCATCTGATGAATGCCCCATATTAACTATGAAATTACAATATCTTACAAGGGAACTTTTTATCTATTTTTAGCTTGAGGGCCATTGCCCTCGATCCCCTGCTGGGGGGGGGGGGGTGATTATTGAATGTGCGACATTGCTTCCCTGTTAGGAACTCGAATCCAGACATGACTGGAACAAAACCTTTGAGTGAGGAAGATAACCAAGCTCCACACCCAACAATCTCCCACATAGATACTAATGAGATAAACTCCATCATTGGTTCACTTGTTGGACAATGACTCCACTTAGACCTGGTTGTTTCTCATCTTCACCATCATACTTGAATACCAATTGAAACTGAGCATAATTTTCTCTTTGGTTACAAATTTTGTTAACATATTTGTAGGATTTTGGCTAGTGTGTATCTTTTCCAGCTCCAATTGTCCATCTTCCAACATTGGTTGTATGAAATGTTACTCGAGTTATATATGTTTAGTCTTGGAATGATATTTTGAGTTATTTGTAAGATGAATGGCACTTTGGTTTTAAATGTATAAGTTTCACGTCTCCTTCTTCTTACCAAATTCATTCATAAACTTTTGTAATCAAATCATTTATTTACTAAATTGTCTAGGAGCAACATACTCCACTTCCATTGTTGAAAGTGAAACAACACTGCGTTTTTGAAACCCAACTGACAGTTGGACCACCTATAGTAAACACCTACCCTGTGGTTCTTCTTCCGTTATCTCTATCACCTTCCATATTTTCATCAACATATCCTTATAGGGAAATGTTCGAACTGCCAAAGCATAATTTTTAATTTTTGGTATCTCTCAAATACCTGAGAATCCACTTCACTACCATCTAAGTGTCTTTTCTTAGATTGTTCATGTATATTCTTACAACTCCCACTGCATGTGCAATATGAGACCCTGTGCAGACCATTGCATACATTAAACTTCAAACTGTTGATGCATATGGAACTTTGGACATATAATTCATCTTTTCTTGGTTTTTGGGACACATATCCTTAGTTTTAAATGGCTAGAAATGTGTACTAAATAATTTTGCATTCTTCATATTAAATCTTTCCAACAAATGTTGTATGTAGTCACTATGAGACAACATTAATTTATGGGTTTTCATGTCTCTAGTTATTCTCATACCAAGGATTTCTTTTGCAACACTCAAATCCTTCAGTGCAAATAGATTTTTCAATTTTCCTTTTAGCACATTTATTTCATGCATGTTAAACCCTATGGTTGTTGAAATGTGGCAACAAGAATATTCCAATTTTAATTTTTCCTTCAATTAAAATTGAGAATTAAAATTCGAATTTAGTCTCACCAGCTGCTTGAAAAATAATTAATTAATTCATCTTGAGTTAATTAGTTGGGGAAATTCAAGCTAGAAGTTTGTATGAAGTCATGCAACAATTATCCCTTAATTAAGGAGATAAGGATGAATTGTATTTGAGTCATAATTAGATAGCTCAGTTAACTGAGTTATCTCTAGTTAAAATAGTTCCAAACAGTTTGAGGAACTAATTGTGAGTTCAGTCAGTCAATGCATGCATGCATGAAACTAGTGTACTCCAAGTAATTGAAGATTCTCTCCTAAATAAGTCAGGCATGTCAGTTCAAACAAAGACCCAGTTGAGATTAAAGGCGGGGACAATGTACTATTAGTTGCAAGAATTTTCCTATAACAAAATCTCTTTCATGTAGAAGGAATTCATTCCTTGATATTTGTGCATTTTTACAGTGTGTTGGAGCAGTGTGTGAGATCAGTGTCGCACAAGGTTACAGTTGGAGCATGCAGGGAAAATTGCACAAGGAAATAGATGGCCTGGAGGGTACAGGAGATGACATATGAGCTGTCTATTCTGTCTATGAGCAATAGTAAGGGATTGTACTGAGAGCTGGATATCTGTGAGAGATAAAGCTGTGTGTAATCCTGAGATATTTCCACTTGTATGATAATACAGATAGCGGGGTTATTAGCTGAGGCATTCCCCAGAGTATTCTTCTATCTTTCATGTGTATTGATTCTTCTTCTCTGTTATATGTGTTTTGCTTGATCTTGTTCAAATCGATTAAGCTTCCGCAAGTTTGATTGTAGAACTAGATTAAGTATTTCTCTTTAGTTATATTGCATAATCAGGTTAATCTACAATGAGAATTTCTACATGGTATTAGAGGAAAGGTGATCGAAGCTGTGAACAGTATACTGAGAAGGGAAATTCGAAGTTTCAAGTTCTTGGTTGCAGGTGCAAAATCGAATTCTTATCACACCTCAAAGTTCACCAATGGAATTCAATGGCTTGAGAATCAGGTATGCTCTAGATGGCAGCTCAAATTACATAGCATGGAAGGATTTCATTGTAGAGGTATTAGAAGACAATGGTTTGAAGGATTTCATTGATCAAGAAATCCCGAAGGTAGCTGCAGCTAATGCACAAGAATTGGCTGAATGGAAGAAGTGTGTGGCAAAGGCGAGATAGATTCTTCTGAAGGGTGTTCGAGACCATATTGTCTCAAGTCTCCATGGGAAGGAGAATCCATTTTCAATGTGGAAGACATTGAAGGACCTATATGAGAACAATAGCAACCAGAGAAAACTAGCGCTCAAGAATAAGCTTCGGAAAATCAAGATGGAGAAGGGTGATACTATTTCTACATATATGAACAAGCTGACCACCTTTAGACATGAGCTTGGTAGTGTGGGAATAACTAAAATCGATGATGGTATGATGATTCTTGATCTCCTCGGTATTCCAAAGAGTTGGAATAGCTATGAGGACTTTGTGAATGGAAGAGAGAAACTGTCGGATTGGGAATCATTGTTTTCGGATCTGATGCAGGAGGAGATCAGGAGGAGCAAAAGAGATGGTTCTTCATCTAAGCATGATGATGAAGAAAATTTGGCCTTAGCAAGTAAGGCAAGGAAAGGGAAAGGAAAGGCTTCCCATTCCAAATCGAATTATTCTCATGGAGGGAAGAATATTGACAAATCTAAGGTGAGATGCTTTAATTGTCATGAGGTGGGCCATTATGCAACTACTTGCCCATTGAAGAAATCGAAGAAGGGATCCTCGAAAGGATAAAAAGGTGAGACATTAGCCTCTCATTTCAAATTGGATTTTACCTTCATCGCATGCATGGTTTCATCGATGGTGGGTTGTGTTAGGTATCTTGACAGTGGAGCCTCATTCCACATGACTAACGATAAAAGTTTATTCAGTACCTTGGAGGAGAAAGACCTCAAGATGCGTATAGAGATGGGTGATGACAGAAAGTACTGTGTTTCAGGAAAAGGCATGGTTTCTTTTTAGAGGGAGCATGGAGCTCCTCTCACCTTGACTAATGTAAAGTATGTGCCTAGACAAAAGAAGAACTTGGTATCAATCGCGATGTTTTTGGACAAACGCTATGATGTTGTGTTTAGTAAAGGAAAGGCGTTCCTGAGACACATAGCCACGGTTCAGACCAAGAGGATTAGGATTCAAGTGAAGAATATCTATAAAATAGAGGTAGAGGACTGTGCTGCATTGCGTTCAAAAGTAGAATTAGTGCAAAGCCAAGACATTGGTGAGTTAAGGAATAGGTGGTTGGGCCACTTGCATCATGGCGCCTTGAAGATAATGCATCATATCTCTACCAGACTTCCCAAAGGTAAACTTGAGCAAGTGGACACATGCAAAGGTTGTACCTTGGGAAAGTAAGCCAAGTATTCCTTCCATGATCGAGACAGTTGAGCTGAAGCAATCTTAGAGCGAGTTCATACTAATTTGTGTGGACCATTCTCGACAGCATCCACCGTGAAACAAAGGTATTATGTGACTTTCGTTGATGATGTTTTTTTAAATGCTGGATTTACCTGATGTACAAGAAGGACCAAACCTTTGCAAAGTTGTGTGAGTTCAAAGCTTTGGTTGAGAAAGAGTTGGGGAAGAAGATCAAGGCCTTGAGAAGCAACAATGGTCGAGAGTATGTCTCTCAAGAGTTTAAGGACTTCTATACAGCGGAAGGAATTAAGCAGGAGTTGACGGCACCTCATAACCCATAGCAGAATCCGGTGGCTGAGAGGAAGAACAAAACGATTGTGGGGGAAGCTTGGGCAATGTTGCATGACCAAGGCCTATCACTTCATTTGTGGGTTCAGGCATGTAACACAATGGTCTATTTACAGAATAGAAGCCCACATCATATACTTGGGATGAAGACACCAGAGGAAGCTTCCTTAAGGAAGAGACCAGATTTGGGTCACTTTAGGATCTTTGGCTCATGGTATATTTCCATGTGACCAAAGATGTCTGGAAGAAAACTAAGCTAAAAGATGAGTTGGGAATACTTGTGGGGTACACTGGTACACCTCACAACTATCAGGTGTACTTTCCTACCAGTCGGAGGATAATGGTTCGCAGAGATATCAAGTTTGATGAGTTGAAGGCCATGCGAGTTTCCCTTGAGAGCGAGCTCCAACTACAGGTTGTGGAGGAACTTTTGGTTCCTAAGGAGGAGGAGACTCAGACTGATGTGGAGCAGCTACATGTAGAGGTTCCAGGAGTGGGGACATCCACTCAAGCAAATTCTTCCAAAGAAGGACGAAAGCACACAAGAGAAGCTGATAGATTGTTGTCGGATGCGAGAGAAAATGTGGGAGAACCATCTTCTCAGTGCAAATAGAGGAGGTCACTTGATAGGTACACCAAATACATGGCCCTTATTGGGGACTATATTGAGATTGAGCCATATTCCTTTGAGGAAGCAGTGCAGCAGCCGATTTGGGTTGATGTTATGGTGGAGGAGTATGACTTCATAGTTCGGAATAGTGTTTGGGATGTGGTTCCAAAACCAGAGAACAAGTCAGTTGTGAGTTCCTGTTGGCTTGAGAAGGTAAAGCAAGCTATTGAAGGTAGTTTTGAGAAACATAAGACAAGATTTGCTGCCCGTGGTTTCTCACAGGTTGAGGGGATCGACTATGATGACGCTTTTGCTCATGTAGCAAGGTACTCATCTATCATATCGATGTTGGCTCTATCATCACAAATGGGTTGAAAGATCCATCAGATGGATGTGAAGACTGCATTCCTTAATGGAAAGATTGAGGAAGAGGTGTACAGAGAGGAACCGGAAGGTTTTGAGACCTTCCATCGTGAGTTGCTGTGTGCCGACTCAAGAGATCTTTGTACGGGCTGAAGCAAGCACCTCGTGCTTGGTACACCAGGATCTGCAACTACTTCTCTGGGTTGGGCTTCATAAAGAGTGAAGTGGATGTGAACCTGTACCACATCATGGTGGAAGGTAAGCAGTTGATCATTTTACTTTATGTTAATGATCTCATATTGACAGGTGATGGTAATGTTGGGTTGTGTGATATTCTCTCCACGACTAGCCCATGTAGTTAACTTGGGGGTTAAGCGGGGTGGAGCCCCCCTTTTGTTGCGCCGATTGCGTAGCGGGGGGGTCACAGGGGGTTTGACGGGTGCAGGTAACCCCACTCTATGGGGTTTGGGGCAATGCCCCAGAAAATTTTGTTTTTTGGACACTATATTAGGTTGGGAAGACCTACCTATGGTTTTGTGCATGTTTTTCACACATGGTTTTGGACGTGATGGTTTTCGGTCCATGTTATTGGATGCTTCAGCATGTATAAATATGTATTGTAACATTGAAAGGAACATAATGAAAAATCAAGCTGGTAGTGCTGGTTTTGGGATGCAGGGGAAAATCTCTGTGTATGTGTGCCTTATGCATTATGCTCTTGCATTGTTTATTTTCTGTGTTTTAAATTTGTATGTAGGTAATTTCTGTATGGGGTTAAAACCTACATTTGGTATTAGAGTTGTTTTGGCTTCAAGGGGATGCCTTCATTACTGAGGGGTTTCGCTTGTGCCTATGGTAGACCCTGTTCAGTGGGAGATCTGCGGGATTTATTTTGGTGGTGAAAGAAGATGGTGAGGAGTGTAAAGATAGAGATCGAGAAATTTAATGGTTAGAGTTTTGAGTTATGGAAACTCAAGGTGGAGGATCTGTTGGTGGATAAATATCAGTGGATCGTGGTAGATCCAGGTACTAAACCAACAAGAGTGTCCGATGAAGAATGGAAGAAGTTGGGTCGTAAGGAAAAGAGCACAATATGATTGTGTGTATCAAATTCAGTATTTCTAAATGTATCGGGGGAAGCTACAACGAAGGCTTTGTGGGAAAAGTTAGGGAATTAGTAACAATATAAATCTCTATTGAATAAATTGTTCCTACGAAAAAATCTATATAACATGAGGATGAAAGATGGAGACTCGGTGACAATGGATCTGAACGCATTTAATATTGTTGTAAGTCAGTCATTATCTGTTGATATTAAAATTTCAGATGAAGATAAGTGCATTAGTTTGTTGTGTTCTCTAACAGATTCGTGGGATAGTCTAGTTATTGCAATAGGTAGCAATGCAACTACCTTGCAATTTGATGAAATAGTCTCATCCTTGATGATGAAGGAAATGAGACGAAAAAATATGGAGATACAGAATGGTGATTCCTTGTCTCTATGAGGATGTTCTTAGAATAGAAACAAAAATAAGTCATCGAGCGGGAGGTCTAAATATAAAGGGAGATCTAAATCTCTAGGAGAACCTATAAAGGTGGTGCGTTGGAAATGCGGCAAAGAAGGGCACTACAAAAGGGACTATAAATCTAAAGCTCCTGATAAAGGAAATGGATTTGATGTTGCTCCTTCTGCAACACCGAAAACCACCTCATTTGAAGGTGGGGATGTGTACCTGGCTTCTTCAAGTACACATGTAGATCGTGAGGCATGGTTTATTGACTCAAGTGCATCCTTTCACTTCACTCCCCATAGAGAGTGGTTTTGGGAGTATGAGAAATACGATGGTGGTGATGTCTTTGTATGGGATGACAGGAAGGCTAGAATCATTGGTCGCAGAAAAGTAAAGTTGAAGTTGCAAGGTGGAAGGGCTAGAACACTTCCGAGTGTTCTGCATATTCCTGCATTAGCCAGAAATCTGATTTCTATAAGAAAGTTAGATGATGCAGGTGTAAAAATAGTGTTCGAGAAGGATACCTACAGGATGGTTCGAGGAGCATTGGTATTGACGTGGGGAGTTCAGATTGGAACTTTGTACATGTTGCAAGGTAGCACTGTTGTTAATGGGTGCAACAATTTTTTCGTTCCTGAAAGTGGACCAGAAAATCTAGTGGTCTCTGGAGAGAAGACCATGTTGTGGCATCAAAGGCTTGAGCATATTGGAGAGAAGGGCCTTTGAATGCTTCATGGTAAACGTATGGTAGAAGGTATGGGTAATAGCTTTCTGGATTATTTTTTCTGTAAAAATTGTGTATATGGGAAGCATAATCAGGTGAGTTTCCCCTCTAGTGGTAAAAGGGCAAAACATATATTAGAATTTGTGCACAGTGATGTGTTTGGACCTGTGAAGGTTTCATAACCGGGTAAGTCTATGTACTATGTTTCCTTAATAAGAAATCTAAAATTTTTGATAGGTTTAAAGAATTTAAGGCTCTTGTGGAAAAGCAGACAGAGAGGAAGATAAATGGGTTGAGGACAAACAATGGTGGAGAGTTTTGCAGCAAGGAATTTGAAGAATTCTGTAAGAATTGTGATATAGCACGGCAGAAGACTACTCCATACACACCTGAGAAAAATGGAGTTGCAGAAAGAATGGACAAGACGTTGATGGAAAGGGAAAGAAGCATGTTCAGTGGTGCCAGGTTAGGATAGGAATTCTGGGCAGAGGTGGTGGAGACATCATGTTACCTGGTCAATAGATCACCTTCACCATTATTGGAGGATAAGACTCTATAAGAGGTATGGACTAGTAAGAAACCCTCTCTTTCACATCTAAGGGTATTAGGATATGATGCATATGTACATCTTCCAAAGGAGAAAAGAACCAAGTTGGATAGTAAATCTGAAAAGTGCATCTTCATTGGGTATAAGGATGGTTTAAAAGGTTATAAGCTTTGGAACCCAGTAACAAGGAAGGTTGTGTACAACCGAGATGTGTTGTTCAGAGAGGTGAAAGATGTTATTAAACATGAAGTCCAACCAAAGTAACATGAGAAGATAGATCTTGAGCTCAAGGAGGAAGAATCAGACTCTACAACAAAAGAGGAATCAGAAGATGAAGAGCCACAAACTCCGACGGTGAGAAGATCAGTTCGAGAGAGAAGGTAGACATAAAGGTATAGTCCATATTCTCTCTGTTCAAATTTTTCTTTATCTGTTACTAATGATGATCCAAGAACTGGGAAGGAAGAAGTAGATTTAGAGAATGGAAAAATCTAGAAAGAGGCCATGGTTGATGAAATGGCATCTTTGCACAAAAATGAGGCTTGGGATCTGTTGGAGTTGCTGGCTAGAAGGTGTTATCACTTAGAAGTCTTCCCTAGAAGTTATAAAAAGAAGGAATAATTTGAGGTAACCACAAACCTAATCTTTTAGACTCGGGTTCTAGCCAACCTAAGTCCAGAGAGGGCTCTCTCTTTATAATTTAACTTTGTTTTGGTGGGATTTTAGGCTAGTTCTTAATGCTTATAAGGATTTGATTTTGGTTGGGTGGTGGAATTCTAAGGACATATGGATAGAGCAAGGCTTTCAGGCGATTGGGTTATGGAGTCAGTCAAAGGGTGGCTTAACTAGATCAGATCAATCTCTAAAGGAGGAGTTCACACGACAAGCTAGCAAAGCAAAAGGAAAATATTCAGGTTCTAATGGATGAGATAGTCCTAACTAAGGTGAAAGGGCCATGAAGAATCCTTAGGCTGGGATCAAGATAAAGAGCAAGAGGAGATCAGTAGCAAAGTGCAACTAAGAATCCTTTACTATGGACTTAGGGGGGAAACTACAGAAGTAAGAGAGCAATTAAGAATTCCCAGACTAAGATATTTTAGTAGAAAACATTTAGAAGATAAACAATTAAGATGGAGAGCATTAAAGCTAATTCTAAAATATCGTTCGTAGTTTACCATTTAGATTTCATAGAAACACATGTGATTATTTATAAACATGAAGAGAAAACAATAATAAACAAGAGAGAAAATACTTATTTGATTTTTGTTGTGCACAAGAATCCTGTGAAATGTCTTGTCTTTATTTCTTGATCCAGCAAGCCAATCCAATTTTGATTACAATAGCTCCTTAACTTGATAAGAAATGTATACAGAAATGTCTTTGAATCCACCCTAATTGCTTCGAATTGTGAAGTATTTACACAAAAAATATTACAAAATATCTAATAATAGTTTTGAGAATTAATCTAGGAAATCATAAATATATTCAAGCATGAAGATAGAGACAGATGGCCAACTGCTTCTTGTTGTGCCTCTTATTGTGATTGTGTTGGTTATTTGTAGTTTGAATTTGGCTCTTTCTATTTGACTGATATCTATGCAATGGAACCACTTTTGTCTTTAACCTACTGATACTTTTTACCAGCTACTTTTTAACCTTGTTTCACCTTTTTCATCTGGCTGCCATAAAATTTACTATGGTAACCTACAATAAATCTATCAATTTTACCTACCATTCATCTGTAGGTAACTTTACTTTAAGCATTTTTCTGTAGACTTCATCAGCTTCACTGTATTTGAAAAATTTGGCTTATGGTCAAACAAGTGCTTTACCTCATGCTCCAAGAAGAATATATTTTCCAAATTATCATACAATATTTTTCCTATGGGCAATGCTTTAACCCCTGAAGTGCTAGCTTGGTCGTTGGCCAACTTGTTTAGTCTATCAACATACTCCTGTTGGGTCATTAATTTGTCATTGATGCCCATAGGACTGGGAAGGCCCTTTTCCCTCAAAATTCCAAATTTTGCCATAAACATGTCAATTTATGCTTGCATGCTTTGGCATCGTTTTTCCAAATTGAGCATAAGGTTCCTTTTGGTTAGAACCTTTTTTATTTCTATGATAGTCTCTATTCTATCCTCTATACCAAGTTCATCCAGCTGATACCTGTTCTTGCTGTTCAATAAAGTGATAAGTTGGTTGGATTTTATAGGCTGGTCTCCCAGATCTCCATTTGTTTTTTGTATGGCTTCGGTGGTCACTTTCACCAGTTCTATTTGTTCAAAAATTACTTGTATTGATGGCCAAACATTATTGACAGAGTCAATGATTTTGGACAAGAGCATTTCCGTTATTTGTCCTAGTGGTTGTTGCAATGTTAAGTACTTTTCAAGGAATTTTATCCTTTCACCCATTCTTTGATTCTTCTGAGCTTCTTCCTTTGGTTGTATTTGTGCGAGCTTGCAGTGAGTTTCCAAGCTGGACACTTTTTCCTTAATTTTTTTAAGCTCAGCAGCCTGGATGGTCATTTCCTCCATGGCTTTCGCTGATTCAGCTGTCTTCTCTATAGATGTACCTACGCTTGTAGATGTACTTGTGATTGGCATGGTTGTAACTGGTGGAGCTGTTTGTGCTAAGGAAACTGCCAATGTAGAGGGAACTACTGTAGAGACTGTAGGAATGACAGTCTATGGAGTGGTGGCCAACTCACTCTGTTTGGACTAAATCAAATTGTCCAACTCTTTTTCAGTCTCTTTTAGTTGATCATTTAGCTTAAGGACCAATTCCATAAGCTCTTTATGTTCCTTATGAGTCTCTAAGACTTCAGTTGTCTGTGGATGAGGTAGATGTGGGATTTTAAGCTGCTTTTCCAGGCCGTTATATCATCATTTTTTTTTTCTAATTAACTTCTCTGCAGCCTTAACATCCTTGGGATCACGTCCCAATTCTATGATCAATTCCTCTAAGGACTTTATCCTAGTATCCTTGGCCTATGAAGAGACCTTTTATAGCTGGAATTGTGTTGACATATTATTCACCAAATTTTGTAGTTTATGGGCTGCAATGGCCTTGCTAGTCAATGTAGAATAGACCATCTCACTTGTCTGCTTATGTAATTCGATCTAGTCAATAGGATGTATCTCATTTGCCAACACCTCAAAATATATTTTTAAATAGTCTGCTATTGACCTTGGCTACTGTGTGGTAGGCTTCATGAAAGTCATTTGTATTTTACCTTCTTTTACATCAAAGGCTGACATTAGCCTTGTTTGATTTATGGAATCCATTTTGAGGTATTGTGCATAGCTCTGAGCTTTCAATCTTTCATTTCTAGCCTTTATCTCTTTATACTTTTCCCTGATGTCTTCATCTTGGCTAGTTGGTGCCCTGAATGAGGATAATTCCACACTATGTTGTCTTTCCAGCATTTATGTGGTGGAAGGTTCACGTGTTCCTCTGGAGGGAGTGGCCTGTCTACTATCTGCCCTTTCTGAGCCTGTGGTTCCAATGGTTTCTTCAGTGAATTCTTTCTCTGAGAAAGGGTTCAATCTCTGCCTTTTCATATAGGTCTGTGTAATTGGCCTTCCAAAAGGAGTGGCCTCCTCCCTATCTCTCTTGGGATTCTTCTCGTCATTTAGAGGAGTTTTTAGAATAGGAGGAGTACTCATTACGTGTTCTGGTTGCCTTGCTCGAGTCAGCTCTTCTGATATATCTAGTTTCTCTGACTCTTCTTTCTCCTGAGGTTCTTCTTCTGCCTTTTGCTCACTCTGTTCTTGTGTTTCCCTTTGAGATTGGGATTCTCCTGGTACCTGTACAAAGGAATCTTCATCAAGTCTCCTCTCTAGGTCAATTAATACGTTATCGATAGCCACTTCTGTGTTATCTCTGTCTACTAGAGTATTCTCCACCCATTCCAATTGATTTGCATATTGTTCTATCTCAATAATTTTGTGGTGGATGTAGGGAGACAATTTTTTCTTCTATATTCTATTGCAGATGAAGTCGAAGGGGTCATATCTCCATATGAAACCTTGTTTTAGTTTGAGCCTTTGAAGGATTTCATCTGATTCTCTTCCAGCGTCTCTATTATTGCATACAAAGGGGCTTAGATGGTCTTTTATCCTAAGTTGAGCTTTCTTCTTGGCCCTTAAAAAATGTAAATCATCTGAGTTGATTATTTTCCCATAGTAATCCAGGGAAAATAACCTCATTGGGAGGTATCTTGGTAATTTGCAGGGTGTTAACTCACATCCATATATTATGATCCCAGTGTGATTTTGGTATAAATACAAATCTCCCACCTTGTTTTGTTAGACAACTGTAGGATCCTCCTGATATCTTCATTGATCCTTGGGGGAGGACTTCCTAATAACATGGTTACTACTAGATGAACAAAAAGGTCTATGAAGTCTGTATAAGTGTATGGGGAATCATACTGGTGGATCAATATGGTCCAGAAGAGTATTGATCTAAGGTTTCCTCTGTATAAAATTTTTGAAGAGTGAATGAAAATTTATCAGCTTGATAGTAAAGGAAAAGATGATACAAAACTGATGAGTATTTAAATACTCTTTCATTGTCCATTCTCATGAATTGATCATGCATTCTATCTGCAATGAATTTGGCATAATCAGACATGATGGCAGGGGAGTGTCGAGGAAAATATGGTCCTCATGTATTGGGGAGGATTATTTGGAGTATTTTTTTCTTCCACAATAAAAGAATGGAACAATTTAGTAAGTTTGGTAGTAGTAATTTTAGGGAATTCTTCTAGCAGGGCTCCAAAAGAAATGGGGGTCAGGTTTTGTGTTGGTTGCAACTGTAGCATTTCATTGATGGATTTTGCAGTGATGGTGAAAAGTACAGTATGGTCAAGGGACATCACTGCCGTTTGGCTGGGACTATAGTTCATATGGCAATAGTGGACAATTTCGGGGAAAATATGGACTCTAGGGAATTGGTACTTGGGCAAATTTGAGTCCCAAAGACCTACTTTGTCTGTGTGGTTTAAGTACAGGTCTCTATATTTGTAGTGTAACTTCAGTGGGGATTCTTTGACATAAGTGTCCTTAATTTGAAAATCTTTGTCCGCCAAAGGAAGATGGTCTAAATCCAGCTGGGAAGTGGTAATTGGTCAGATATTCATTGCGACTGGAGTGGCCATTCTTGGTTCTTGTGGATTCAAGAATGGGGAAAAGGGTTTTCAATCAAAATGGGGGAAATTTGGTTTAATTTAGAGCAGTTCGGGGCTTGCTGGGCAATTCTTTCACTTAATTACTTAATAATTCAAGAAATTGAGTAATAGGTTTTAGGAATGAGATAGGGCTTATCAATGGTTTTGGGTAAATACCTAGTTTTGGCTATGAATAGGTTGATGGGCGACTATGCATGGTTTTCAGGAGGCATCCGTGACTAAAGAGTGGACTGGAGGTTTCAACAGCTTCTGCAAGTTGGCGGTTGGACATGGATTGGCAATTGCACGTAGTCTGTCATTTGCATGGAGGTCTGAGTGTCTTTTTCGTGAGAAACCAAAAATGATGAGTTTTTTAGTTTTATTTGAAAAGTCAACCGATTTGGCAGGTACATGGGGAAAGGTATGTTTTGCATTAGCGGGGGATGGGATGCTTTGTCGCATAGCGAGAGGCGGTAAGTGGATTTTGATCGCATTGCTTTTGCGCTGGGTGGGTTTTGAGGGGAGGCCACCTGATGCCATTCATCGGGTGCCATGTAGCATCGGGGCCCAAAAGGAAACCACCCATATCAGGCAGGTAAAGGTCAGACTTTGGACGCCGCCTGATATGATCGATAGCCGTCAGATTAAAGAGGGTGAATCGAACGGTGGTCGGGGTGGAGTTTTAATATGAAGTTTAATGGAGGGGTCTGGGGGAGGTTCAAGAGGAACGAGATTAAATTAATCAATGGTTTATAGTGGATTAATGGCATCAAGGGTGATTTCATTGGCATGGTTGATTATTAATTAGCCGCAGATCAGTTAATTAATTTCTTTTTTTTGGATGGGGTTTTTATAAAGTTTATGTTTCAAACTTTTCAGGGCGGGATATTAATATAAGGGTTTCTGTTTATAACTATACATGAAAGGGTCCTTTATTTTTGAAATAATATATATAAATGCTATAAATTAATATGAGAATGGCGGAAATGAAATTGCGCTAAGTATAATGAATTCTTTGCATTTGTTTGCTTTTAGCATACATACATCATAACTTAGGCTAAAAAGTATTTTTTGGGTTTTTTTGAGAAAGGGGGTTTTCCCATGGGGGTGATTGCTTTTCTAAGGTTTTACCCTTAGAGAAAGGGGTGTATTAGGGGAAAATAGCTTTTCCTTAGGAAAATGATGTTTTTTCTTTTAGGAAGATGGATTTGTTGGGGAATATGAATGAACTGAAGGGGGAAAATGTCCATGAGGGGTCTTTTAGTACTTAGGACCTATAAGTCATTGGGTCGAGGGTCCGGTCCCTTCAGAAGTTAGAGAAATGCTCTGAGCCCCTTTGACTTAAGATTTTAGGTACTTAAGACTTTTCTTGGAAATTAGTTAAAAAAATGTAATGAGTGAGGGAAGTTAATCATTTTGACTTTGTGGACTCGATGCATGTCCAATTTTCATCCATACTTAGAATTTAAATGATGAGGATGAATAATATCCATTTGTCTAACAATCATCACAATTCTGCAACCTTTCTTCAACTTACCCACCTACTCATCCTACCATTTTTTCTTCTCTTTATTAGGGTGCACTTAAGATGGAAAACCCTTATCAAAACATTTTCCTTTCTTTTACAATAGTAATCTAACTAAGTCTAACCTTATTACATCCAAGGGCTCAGATTAAGTAGTTGAACTCCTTTTATTTACTCTACCTAATCTAATCATCTGCTAAGATTAAACAATTTGGTCAGATTTTATTCTCTATCTATAAGCATCAAATTGAAAACATGAAATAGTCAAGTTTATACATTTTGTCTATTCATGGACTGTGGCAAAGATAACAAGATGCACACAATCATTTATTCTGCACAAAAAGTAAATAGTAGTGGCATTTTGACTTGCACACTTTCATGGTATTTTTTTTTCTTGGGGTTCATTTTTTCATGTTTTTTGACCTTTTTTATTCTTTTTGTCCTTTGATTTCTCTTTTAGTACATACCCTCTTTACATTTTTTAATTTTTTGAATATGGAAAACATTTGCAGAAAACAAAGGTATGTGCATATTACAGATTTGATCTTATCCATTCAAAAATTATGACTCCTATTCGTATAGGAAACTAACCGAAGAAAACCCATTGGTAGCAAATGGGTGTTCAAGAAGAAGATAAATGGAGAAGGAAAGGTGGAGAAATAAAAAGCTCGGTTGGTAGCAAAAGGTTATTCCTAGCTACCAGGAATTGATTTTGGTGATATTTTTTCTCCTGTTGCCAAGATAGCTTCTATTAGATTACTTTTATCTCTTGTCGCTGCTTTTTATTTTGAGGTAGAACAGATGGATGTGAAGACAACATTTCTTCACGGGGATCTGGAAGAGGAGATCTACATGAAGCAACCTAAAGGTTTTGTGGTGAAGGGTAAAAGAGAAATGGTATGCAAGTTAAAGAAGATTCTGTATGGGTTAAAACAGTCACTAAGGATGTGGTATCAGAAATTTGATACATTTATACTGGCACTTCGCTTCACCAGAAGAAAAGCATATCACTTGTGTATTTTAATTAATTGGTGACCATGTTATTTATCTGGTCTTGTATGTGGATGATATGTTGTTGGTTGGAAATTACTAAGAAATTATCCAGGATTTGAAGACCCAATTGTCCTCCAAATTGGACATGAAAGATCTTGGTGCTGCAAACTACATTTTGGGCATGGACATCAAAAGAGACCGGGAAAAGAGTAATATCTGGTTAAACTAGAGGAAGTATGTCGAGACAATACTGCAGAGGTTTAATATGCAGGATAGTAAACTGGTGAAGGTTCCTTTTCCTGTAGGTGTGAGGTTATCTACTGAACAGTGTCCCAAGGCACAAGAAGAGGAAGAGGACATGTCCGTGTTCCATATGCAAGTGTAGTCGGTAGCCTGATGTATGTAATGGTTTGTACTAGACCAGAAATTGCACATACAGGGGGAGTGTCTAGCAGGTTTATGTCAAAACCAGGGAAGGAGCACTGGATAGTTGAAGCAGATTTTTAGGTATTTGTGTCGCACTAGTGATTATGGTTTGTGCTACCAAGGAAAACTAGGATTGGACAAAGTGTTGGATATTCATGGCTTTGTTGATGCAGACTGGGCTGGAGATCTAGACCAGAGAAGATCTACAAGTGGGTATGTGTTTAACATATTTGGAGGTGCAGTCAGTTGGATGAGTAATAAACAACTTGTAGTGGCCCTATCAAATACAGAGGCAAAATACATGGCAGCCACTCATGCAAGCAAGGAAGTAGTTTGATCGCAGAGGCTGTCTTCAAGTATGCGGTTAGTACATGGAGGTATAAGGATAGACTATGACAACCAAAGTGTAATTTTCTTGGCAAAGAACCCTGCATATCATTCAAAGACAAAGCACATTGATGTTCAATATCACTTTGTGAGGGATATGATAGAAGACAAAAAGGTGTTGCTAGTAAAGGCGGACATTTTGAAAAATACTGAAGATGCATTGAAGAAATCTATGAGCTATGAGAAGTTCTTTTGGTGTATAGAAACAATGGGCATTGCAAGGCTAGATAAATGACTAAGCTCTCTTGTGGCCTCATGCGGAA
The DNA here is from genome assembly GCA_031772625.1 of Pinus tabuliformis. Lineage (NCBI taxonomy): Eukaryota > Viridiplantae > Streptophyta > Pinopsida > Pinales > Pinaceae > Pinus > Pinus tabuliformis. The sequence goes on from CM062808.1 coordinate 191,072,417, forward strand.
AGAAAACAACAATTGGGAGAATGTTGGGTTGTGTTATATTTTTTCCACGACTAGCCCATGTAGTTAACTTGAAGGTTAAAGGGGGGGTCGAGCACCCCCTTTTTTACGCCAATTGCGTAGCAGGGGGTCACAGGGGGTTTGAAGGGTGCAGGTAACCGCCCTCTATGGGGTCCTATATTAGGTTGGGCAGACCTACCTATGGTTTTGTGCATGTTTTTCACACATGCTTTTGGACGCAATGGTTTTCTATCCATGGTTTGGACGTGATGTTTTTCGGTCCATGGTATTAGAAGCTTCAGCATGTATAAATATGTATTGTAACATTGAAAGGAACATAATGAAAAATCAAGCTGGTAGTCCCAGTTTTTGGATCCAGGGGAAAATATCTATGTATATGTGTTTTATATGTTATGTTCTCGCATTGTTTATTTTCTGTGTTTTAGAATTCGTATGCAGGTAATTTATGTATGGTGTTAAAACCTACAGATCAGTTGATCATCTCTTGCAAGGAGGACATTGCAAGAGAAATCAAGACGAAAGACATGGGTCTCATGCACTACTTCCTTGGCATGGAAGTGTGGCAGAAGGATGGGGAGTTGTTTGTGTCTCAGTGCAAGTATGCCAATGAGATACTTGGTAGATTCCACATGGAGAAGCGCAAGCCCATGTAGACTCCTCTAGTAGGTAACTGGATGAAGGAGGATGCTAATTTAGGAGAAGTAGTAGAAGCTACTGTGTATCGGTAGCTTGTGGGTTCACTGATGTACTTAGTGAACACATGACCAAATTTGTGCTATGCACTGAACCAACTGAGTCAAGATATGGTTAGCCTACCAAGATGTTTTGGATGGCAGCTAAGCATGTTTTGAGATACCTCAAAGGCACATCTTAGTATGGATTATGGTATAGACGAACAGAGGGAGCTACAGGGCTTCCGAAATGTAGATTAGGCAGGGAGTCCATCAAATCGGAAGAGCACATTAGGATGAATTTTCAATCTTGGTTCAGCTGTACTTTCTTGGTACAACAAGAAGCGGAGGTTGGTAGGACTCAGCTCAGAAGAGGCTGAATACATGGTTGCAAGTCAGGCAGCATGTGAGGCCATTTGGATGCGGAAAATTCTAGTTGGTTTGTTTAATCAGAGGATGGATCCAACTGTGATCTATTGTTATAATCAGAGTTGTATCAAACTCTCGAGAATCTAGTATTTCATGACAGGTCCAAGCACGTCAACATTGGGTATCATCATCTCGGAGACTATGTGGCAAGGAAGATCAGGCTGTTGCAACATATTTCAACTGAGGAACAAGATGCTGACATTTTGACTATGGCATTGTCAAAGTGTAAATTCAAGTTCCATAGAGACAGGATCACGGTGGAAGATAATACCTTTCTTGTTGAGAGGGAGTGTTGAAATGTGGCAACAAGAATATTCCAATTTTAATTTGTCCTTGAATTAAAATTGAGAATTAAAATTTGAATTTAGTCTCACCAGTTGCTTGAAAAATAATTAATTAATTCATCTTGAGTTAATTAGTTGGAGAAATTCAAGTTAGATGTCTTTGTGAAGTCATGCAACAGTTATCCCTTAATTAAGTAGATAAGGATGAGTTGTATTTGAGTTGTAATTAGTTAGCTCAGTTAACTAAGTTATGTCCAATTAGATTAGTTCCAAACAATTTTAGGAACTAATTGTGAGTTCAGTTAGTCAATGCATCCATGCATGAAACTACTGTATTCCAGATAACTGAAGATTCTCTCATAAATAACTCATGCATGTTAGTTTAGACAAAGACCTAGTTGAGATTAAAGGCAGGGATAATGTACTATCAGTTGCAAGAATTTTCCTATAAGAAAATCTCTTACACGCAGAAGGAATTCGTTGCTTGAGATTTGTGCAGTTTTATAGCGTGTTGGAGTAGTGTGTGAGATTAGTGTCACACAAGGTTACAACTGGAGCACCCAGGGAAAACTGCACAAGGAAATAGGAAGCTTGGAGTGCAGAGGAGAAGGCATATGAGTAATATATTTTGTCTATGAGGAGCAGTGAGGGATTGTACTGAGAGTTGGATAGCTGTGAGAGCTAAAGTTGTGTGTAATCTTGAAATATTTCGACTTGTATGATAATATAGATAGTGCGGTTTCTAGTTGAGGCTTTCCCCAAAGTATTCTTACGTGTTTCATGTGTATTACTCTTCTTCTCTATTACATGTGTTTTGCTTGACCTTGCTCAAATCGATTAAGTTTCCGCAAGTTTGATTGTAGAAGTGGATTAAGCATTTTTCTTTAGTTATATTGTATAATCAGGTTAATCTACATGTTGGCATTATGATGCATGTGTTGTACTTGATGGCAACCAACTCGTAGAAGATCAACTCACTTATATATATCTAGATGAATCTACGGAAGAGATATCAGATGTGACAAGGAATCATATGACAATTCTCAGTATGACAAGTCTGAAGGGGGAGATTGTTGGCATTATGAGACAAGTGTTGTCCATGATGGCAAATCACTCAAATGATAAATTATAGTGCAACAAATTTATATGATAAATTATAATTCAGTAAAGTTTCCTTCATGTAGAAAATTTCACGCACTTTTATGCAGAGAAAAGTTTATTTCATGTAGAGAAAAGTTCACGCACTTTTATGCAGAGAAAAGTTTATTTCATGTAGAGAAAAGTTCACGCACTTTTATGCAGAGAAAAGTTTATTTCATGTAGAGAAAATTTCACGCACTTTCATGCAGAGAAAAGTTTCTTTCATATAGAGAAACGTTCATGCACTTTCATGCAGAGAAAAGTTCCTTTCATGAAGAGAAAAGTTCAAGCACTTTCATGGTTGGCTCATGGTATTAGTCCAACAGTTTTTGATCCTATGGTTTTGCTCCGTGGTATTGTATCCAAAAGTATTGATCCCAAGTATTGGGTCCGTGGTATTGTGTTATTATGGTTTTGGACCATGGTATTGTGAAAGGCCTAAGACTATAAAAGAGGAAGGAGATCATTTGGCAAATAATCATGTGAATTATTGAATATCTGATAAAGTGTTAAATCTGGAATACTGTGATTAGGTTATGGTGCAGATCTGGATCTGAGCTAAAGAGGGATCTCACTGATTGATGGAGAACAAGATCTAAGGATAGATCAGGATCAAATGGTTTGAAATGAACTATCTCTATATAGTTGATTATGCTTATTCTAGATCTGTATATTGACGCTTTTGATGATCTGAACTGGGTATATCTTAAGTTTGAAATCGCTGCAAGTCATATTTGAATATTTATAGATCTGTACGCGGGTTGGCTTTGGTGTAAGCGCGTATGTACGCATGTTTGGTTCATTGTAGTAGCGTATACAATTTGAGCTATGATATTTGAAGACACAAGTGGTTCTGGTTGCTGATGGGTTCTGATGACAGTTTAAAGGTGTCAATATTCTACATATCTTGTTTGGTTGATTGTGTTTAGCTTCAGTATTGATTGATGAGAACTAATATTGGATCAGGATCATAATGACACATATTTATGTGATATGATGGACTATATCTGGGTGCATCACATATAAGTTCATCCTATGTATATCGTAATGATATGGTTCACTTAGTCATTGCAAGTCCATGTCTGAAGTCAGCAAGTGCAACAAAGTTATGAATAAGTAATTAATGACATATACGCTGGTTCACCTTGATGAAGTTGCATATACATGCAGGTTCAGCATTTCCAAGTAGCGTATGCACTTTGATGCATGATTTTGATGATATAGTTGGTTCTGATTGATTTTGCAGAGTTCTGTGTCTGCTCTGTGTTCTGGTGACTGTGTTGTTGATAGGGTTTCAGTGTTTCAGTGATTCAGAAATTGATGATGCTAGTAGTGATTGTTTTGAGCTTCAATGATAGTTATGGGTCCAGTATGAAAATTTGATGAAACGTGGCCTTCAAATTATAGTGTTGTGCTTTAGGATTATCCAGTCTAAAAATGTATGAAATGTGGTCCCTGGAGGATGAAAGGAGATAGTAGGCCGACACCTACGTACTAGCACATCGGAAAACGAGAGAGAGGGTTGTAGCCCTCTGCAGGTTGTAGCCTGCGTACTGGTATAAGACTGCACTAGTACAAAATATTGTAAAATGAAGTATCTTATTGAAAGAAGATAAAGACGACTTGCAACAGGTGGTTTTCACCCACATTGGGTTTCCACCTTATATCATGGTGTTCATGTGTGCTTCTTGTGTGTGATGATCTGTTCTATTTTACTGCTCCTGCTTACTATACATATGGTTAATGAAGTTCTAATGATCTAACTAAAGATCAACATTTAATGGTTTAACTGATTCATAAGTATTCTGGATATACACTAGTTGCATTAGACACAGTTGCATATACACGCGGGTTCCATTAACTGAAGTAGTGTATATGTATCTAAGTATGGAAATGAAATTTTTTTATTGATTTGATAATACTGATTCACCCCCCCTCTCAGTATTATTTCCAACATTTGGTATTTTAGCAGGTCCTTTGGTAGAGGCTTGATCGCTTAAAGGAGATCCGTGGAACAATGGGAAAGAAGCTTAAGAAGAAAGCACATAAGCAGAAGAAGACATCTCAGAAAAACTATGACAGTGGGAGAATCGATTGGGGATTAGATGTAAGAAGCTCTTCAGATTCAGAATCATTTCAGAATGAAGATGAACTATCAGGTATGAATTTTCTATCCTCTGATGTTCTAGCTATCCATCCATTTGGAAAAGATGAAAGTGATAGCGAAACAACTGAATTTTCTCTTATGGGTGAACAAGAAAGATATCAAATAGAGGCAGAATTTAAAAGCCTTTCAAAAAAAATCAGAGATCAACAAGATCTATTGAACAAAAGGGAATGTGACTTCAAAGAAGAAGCTGCCAAACTAAAATCTCAACTAGAGGAAGGAAACAAGGTAAGAATGTTATTCAAGGAAAAACATCAAAACTTACAGGATGAAGTAACATCACTAAGAGGTGAAGTCAATGAAAAAAGCACAACCATCAAGAAACTCAGAGATAGATCTAGTTACTATGAAAGTCTTGAATCCACGATCCGCTCGCTAAAAGAAGATCTTGAAGAATCAAAGAAGTAGAATAAAGGACTACTCCAAGCTCATGAAAATGAAGTTCTTGAACTAAGACGTGAGTTGGAAGAAGAAAGAAATGTTGAATAAAATGTGAAGAAGCAGTATCTTGAAAAGGAAGAACAACTTCAGATTGAGGTAAATATCTTAAAAGGTAAATTAGAAGAAAAGGATAAACTGTTGCGATTTCAAGATAGTACTAAAGCCTTGGATGATATTCTTAGTAGTCAAAGGTCTCCTGATATCAAGACTAGTCTTGGTTTTCATGAATCTATTGAAGATGAATCTAGTTCACAAAGTAAGACAAGGGACTGTACTGCAAAATCTGAAATGCTCAATAAGGAGATGAAAGGTCAATCTCATCATCAACCAAGGAAAGAAATTCTTCAAAGAAAATCTTTTACTCCTCCTATGAATAATGTTGAATGTTATGTATGTCATAATCTTGGACATGTTGCAGCCAGATGTAGAAGAAGAAGGGTTCAAGACCATCATGCAGAAAGATCATCACATTCAAGGTACTTTAATGGATATTTCTTTGCTTGCAATATGTTTGGTCATAGAGCTGTTGATTTCTATACAAGAAATATGAGACATGTAAGATGTTACACATGTAACAATCTTGGACATATAGCTAAGGAATGCAGGAACAAAGTATGGGCACCATACCAAAAGGAGAAAACATCATCATCACACTTGAAGATGTGGAAGAAGAAAGAAGTACAGTCGGAAAGAGGCGGCACAGCACAACATACAGACATAACAGAATCAGATGGAGTTGGAAGTGTAAAACTTCAGTGTCATGAATCTCATATGCAAGTTTCTTAAAGGGAAGTCGCATATATACGCGAGTTAGACACTCCAAAGTCGTGTATATGTCAGTCTGAGGAAAAGCAGTAGGGACAGGCTCAGAAAAAGTGTCGGATATGATTCAATCCATTATTTACTCTATTGTTACAGTCTGCTGAGGATGTGTGGAAATGTTTTGATACTTGTAAGATGTTTAGAAGTGTTTTGATCCTAACTTGATGATGATGATGTCTTGAAGCTTATTGCTGACATATGCATGATTAGATCTAATAGATGGCACAGGTTGAGGGGGAGCATATTCCTTTAGTAATGCATTGTTGGCATTATGGTTAATAGTCGTTGGTGATGATCCTTATATGGCTAAATGATATATCTTGCTATGAGTTGTCGATGATAAAATCTCATATGATTCTTGGGGTTACATAGTTGATGTTCAGATCATATTTGTGGATTGATTCTTATATGGTGCATATATGATGCTTACATGGTCATCTTCATAAGGATAAGGAGAAGTACAAAGCTTGGATACACATCTTTGATGATGAGTCACTCATATGTTGCTATCGTCATATGCATAAAGATCATATAATACAATTATGATGTAGGATTCCTATAGTTCTTGGTGATCGTGTGGATGAGGATTGTTGATGTTGATGATATAAAGAAGCCTTGACAAATGATCTTGAGCTCAAGATACATAGTGCTGGATACATGCATGATTACTCAAAGTTGCATTGTTGGAGACATGATGATGATGAGTTCTACCTATATGATGATAGGTTGATACTTACATATGTTGATTGATGCAAATATTCCCAAGAGACGATACATGGATGATCTTGTTGATAAGATGGCTATGGTGTTTTACACATATGATATAATGTGAGTGATTTTATGATGATGAGTTGTTATCTATATGCAGACATACCCTGTCATATGACATTTACAGGTTGCTGATCTGGAAATGGATGTATGCGAGTTTAATAAGGAGTATCCGCGTATATACGCAAGTTTTTGTCGATACAGTCACGTATATGTTGGTTTTGAATAAAATCAGTGGGCCAGACTCTGGATGAGAAGAGTCTAATATGGGTCTGACAGAGACCATCTAGCATAGGTTCAGGGGGAGCAGAGCAGATTAACTTCTAATAATGCATTGTTGGCATTACCTTAGAAGCTCTTGGTTCCTGTACACAAGTTGTTTTGGTTAGAACAGGTGCAGAAGGAGAACAGAAGGAGATCATGGTTGCTGATCTGAAAAGTGTTTGGTAGATGTTGCTGCTATCAGTTATTGGTGACTTTCATAAGTCTTGCTCTAGATATTTTGTCTCTATGTCATGTATCTCTTTTATGGTGTCAAGGTCATGTAACGACCTATATTGGTTTCCCCACTATGCCTGGGATGAAGATGTAATGTTCTTGTTTTATCATGTGTAAACTTTTGATGTATCCCCACTTGGTTGGGAAATGGATGTATGTATGAGTCCTTGGTGATAGGAAGGTCATTTATGATAGAGTCATGTTCTTCTTGTAAAACATCTTTTTGCAGACCTTGCTTATAGTCAGGTGGAGCATGTATAGCACACTTCAGCAGAGCAGAGACTTCATCATGTACTCAAGGGGAGCATGGACAGATTGGTACACCTTGGCATATACAAAGGGGGAGCTCATTCAAAAATTTCAGCAGGCACCCAGGGGGAGTATGGACAACAAAGGAAGAAAATATTGTGGTCCGCCCTTTGCCCTTGATGTCAAAGGGGGAGAGTGATTTGGTATTGTTGCCATCAAGTCCAAAGGGGGAGATTGTTGGCATTATGATGCATGTGTTGTACTTGATGGCAACCAACTCGTAGAAGATCAACTCACTTATATATATCTAGATGAATCTACGGAAGAGATATCAGATGCGACAAGGAATAAGATGACAATTCTCAGTATGACAACTCCAAAGGGGGAGATTTTTGGCATTACAAGACAAGTGTTGTCCATGATGGAAAATCACTCAAATGATAAATTATAGTGCAACAAATTTATATGATAAATTATAGTGCAACAAATTTTCCTTCATGTAGAAAATTTCACGCACTTTTATGCAGAGAAAAGTTTATTTCATGTAGAGAAAAGTTCACACACTTTTATGCAGAGAAAAGTTTAGTTCATGTAGAGAAATGTCCACGCACTTTTATGTAGAGAAAAGTTTATTTCATGTAGAGAAAAGTTCATACACTTTCATGCAGAGAAAATTTTCTTTCATATAGAGAAAAGCTCACACACTTTCATGCAGAGAAAAGTTCCTTTTATGAAGAGAAAAGTTCATGCACTTTCATGGTTGGCTCATGGTATTAGTCTGACAGTTTTTGATCCTATGGTTTTGGTCCATGGTATTGCATCCAAAAGTGTTGATCCCAAGTTTTGGGTCCGTGGTATTATGTTCTTATGGTTTTGGACCATGGTATTGTGAAAAGCCTAAGACTATAAAATAGGAAGGAGATCATTTGGAAAATAATCATTTGAATTATTGAATATTTGATAAAGTGCTAGATTTGGAATACCGTGATTGGGTTATGGTGCAGATTTGGATTTGAGCTAAAGAGGGATCTCATCGGTTGATGGAGAACAATATCTAAGGATAGATCAAGATCAAATGGTTTGAAATGAACTATCTCTATATAGTTGATTATGCTTATTCTAGATCTGTATACTGACACTTGCGATGATCTGAACTGGGTATAACTTAAGTTTGAAATCGCTGCAAGTCATGTTTGAATATTTATAGATCTGTATGCGGGTTGGCTCTGGTGTAAGCGCATATGTACGCAGGTTTGGTTCAGTGTAGTAGCATATACAATTTGAGCTATGATATTTGAAGTCACAGGTGGTTCTGGTTGTTGATGGGTTCTAATGACAGTTTAAAGGTGTCAATATTCTGCATATCTTGTTTGGTTGATTGTGTTTAGCTTCAATATTTATGGATGAGAACTAATATTGGATCAGGATCATAATGACTCATGTTTATGTGATCTGATGGACTAGATATGGGGGCTAACACATATATTATCCTTGTATATGTAATGATCTGGTTATGTCTGAAGTCAGGAAGTGCAACGAAGTTATGAATATGTAATTAATGACATATATTTTGGTTCACCTTGATGAAGTTGCCTATACATGCAGGTTCATCACTTCCAAGTAGCGTATGCAATCTGATGCATGATTTTGATGATACAGTTGGTTCTGATTGATTTTGCAGAGTTCTGTGTCTGCTCTGTGTTCTGGTGACTGTGTTGTTGACAGGGTTTCAGTGTTCCAGTGATTCAGAAATTGATGATGCTAGTAGTGATTGTTTTGAGCTTCAATGATAGTTATTGGTCCAGAATGAAAATTTGATGAAACGTGGCCTTCAGATTATAGTGTTGTGCTTCAGGAGTATCCAATCTGAAAATGTATGAAATGTGGTCCCTGGAGGATGAAAGGAGATTGTAGGCCGGTGCCTACGTACTAGTACATCGCTAGTACAAGAGCTAAGGGGGTTGTAACCCCTATCGAGGAGAGTTTGGAAAATGAGAGAGAGGGTTGTAGCCCTCTGCAGGTTGTAGCCTGCATATTGGTATAAGACTGCACCAGTACAAAATATTGTAAAATGAAGTATTTTATTGAAAGAAGATAGAGACGACTTGCAGAAGGTGGTTTTCACCCACATTGGGTTTCCACCTTATATCATGGTGTTCATGTGTGCTTCTTGTGTGTGATGATCTGTTCTGTTTTACTGTTCCTGCTTACTATACATATGGTTAATGAAGTTCTGATGCTCTAACTAAAGGTCAACATTTAACAGTTTAACTGATTCATAAGTATTCTGGATATACACTAGTTGCATTAGACACAGTTGCGTATACACGCAGGTTCCATTAACTGAAGTAGCGTATATGTATCTAAGTATGGAAATGAAAAAGTTTTATTGATTTGATAATACTGATTCACCCCCCCCTGAGTATTATTTCCAACACTACAGTGGTAATTTCTACAATGAAAAGCATTTCATATACATACAATAGTGATATAATATATCTCCCAACACTTTTCTTTTCAAGATAAACAGATTCGATAGAGTGACATCTAGTATAAACTTGTCTAGACATAAACCTGTCAACTTTTACATACCACAGCCTTGGATACTATTTTAAGCCATACAAGCTTTTCTTCAAATTGTACACTAATTTGGCCTTCCATTTGAACTCACACCCTTGTGGTTTATACATATAGATATCTTCCCCCAAATCCGCATCAAGAAAGGTTGTCTTTATATCTAATTGCTGAAGATGCAAATCGTATGCTTCCACTAGACTAAAAATAGTTATGATTGAAATCATTTTAACAATAGGAGAAAAAAATTCATAAAAGTCTATAACTTTATTTTGTGCAAACCCATTCAAAAAAAGTCTAGCCTTATACCTCTTTCTACTTCCATATTCTTCATTCAACCTATAAAGTCATTTTTTCTGAAATGATTTTCTACCCGAAGGTAACCTGGCTAAATCCCATGTCTGGTTATCTATCAATTCCATCTCTTCTTTCATGGTTAGCTCTTGCTTCTTCATGGTTTCGACCTGCGTTGCTTCATAATTACATTTTTGTTCACCAGAATCAGTCAAAAATACATAATATAATTAAGGAGTATTGTTCAATGGGTTTGCATATCTTGGTAGATATTATGACACCACTTTCATGTGTTTTAGATGCCTATTCTTGTTGTGTTAGTTGTTGTTGTTGTGGTTGTTGATCAGTACGATATTCAGGCACCTTTACCTTTTTTATGATCTCATTAAGCATTATGTATTCTCTATTTTATTTTTCATGTTCCTTTTCCTTCATATCATCCTTATAGCTTACCTTTTGATAGAATATGATATCTATGATCCTAATGATTTTGTGATTTTCATAATCATATAAGAGATAACCAGACTAATAAACAACATATCCAATAAAGGTACATTTATTTGACTCTGCCTGAAGCTTTGTTCTATTTTCTTTATTAATGTGGATAAAGGCTTTATAACCAAAAGTCTTTAAATGAGTACCTTTGATTTTTAACCATAGATGCCTCCCTTAGAACAACACCATCCAATGAATTTGAAGGCCCTCTATTTTTAAAATAAACAATAGTATCTACAATATTCGCCGAAAATTGTAAAGGAAATCCTGCATGCAATTTTATGCACCTTGCATGCTCCATGATTGTTTTGTTCATCCTTTCTGACACAACATTTTCTTGTGGTATTCCTCAAATTGTCTTCTCTCTATGTATTCCATGCTCTGAACAATACTTATCAAACTCTTTGCTTTGGTATTCACCTCCATTATCTAATCTGAGACACTTCAACTTCTCTCCTATCTCATTCTCAACCAAATCTTTCAATTTCTTGAAAGTATCAAATACATTAAATTTATTCTGAATATACAGGTTTTCCTAGGTGCATCATCAATAAAAATAACATAATAGTGAGAGCCATCAAAAGATGATACCTGAGTAGGTCCTCATAAATTTGTATGCACGGGCTCTAATTTTTTTCTCTTCTTTTCTTTTCCAACTCTACGAAATATAACTCTCTTATATTTTCCACAAACGGAATTCTCATATAATTCCAAATCAAAATGCTTCAAACCTGGCAACAAATTTCTTGAGTGAAAAATCTGCATCCCCTTCTCACTCATGTACTGAGCCTATGATGACACAATGTTATATATGCTCCTATGGAGGTTAAATAACTAACAAAATTAGAAATACCATCGCATAAATACAATGTACCAACCTTTTCTCCTTTTTCTATTACCAGGGATCCTTTAGTGGCCTTCCAGGTTCTATCTGTAAAAGTAGTCACACAACCTTCACCACCTAACTACCCTGTTGAAATTATATTTTTCTTTAGATATAGAACATGCCTTACCTCCACAAATAGCCATTGGTTTCCATTGTATTTCTTTATACACTCCTTACCCATTCCAATGATTTTACAGGTTTATGGTCACCTAAATGAACATGTCCAAAATCTCCTTGAACATAGTCATGAAAATGTTTCCTCTATGGTGTGGCATGGAGTGAGGCCCCTCAATCTACTAGTAAGACATCAATAATATTTTCTAATTAAAGAATCAAAGAATTTTTCAACAGAACGACTGTCACATTCAATTCATGATTGTTTTCTTTTTCTGTATCTCCTTCTTTTCCCTTACGAGACTTACGGTCTTTCTTTAGGTGTCGTTTGTTCCTTCATTTCTAGAACACTATCCTTGATCTAGACTTGTATGTGCCTTTTCTTGACTTAATTCACTCTCTTAGTCTCTTTTATATTTCAATTTTTCTTCCCCTAGTCTCTGCATTACTTCATTTCTCACCAAAGATTTTCCATTGCATTTCCTCACTAAGGATAGCACCAACAACATCATCAAACTTTAAGGTATTAGATCGAGAGTCAGAGTTACTAATTGTCATAACTAAACCATTCAAACATTCCAGAGATGATCATAGAAATAACAAAGCCATAATGTCATCATCAAAATTTACCCCTACATAACATACCTGACTGGTAACCATATTATGTTCATTTAAATGATCAGCAATAGATCACATTCTGACATCTTCATATAAAATAAATGGTTCATAAAAAATACCTTGTTTGAGGTAGGGGGTTTTTCATATAGTTTGGCCAATGTCATCATTAAACCCTTTGTTTTCCCTTCCTTTGAAATGTTGAATTCCATTAACGCTGCCAAACACAATCATATTGTTCCAAGTGGCTTTCTCTCAAGAATCTCTCATTCTTCATCCGACATACTCATCAACTTCTTTGTCTTCCTGTTCAAGGGGAGGTACAAATATTTATGATATAGATAATGTTCCATATGCATCTTCCATAGCTAGTAGTTTTGGCCATTATATTTCTTGACCCTAAACCTATCATCTTCCACCATTTATCCCACTTGAACAAGGAACCCTTCTTTCCTATGAGTTTATGAGAAAATTTGACCTTCGACTCTGATAGCAGTTGTTAGAAAATTATATATTACAGAGAAATGGAACACATAAAATATTACAAAAACACAAACATAGAAAAATCATAAAATAAGATAGACACGAATATAAATGGTTCATCCAATTTGGGATACATCCACATTGAAAAAATCACTCCTTCCTTTTATATTATCTAGGAAAGTGAAGATATAAAACCTACAACAAATCTAGCATAATTTCCTCTTCGCTCTCACACAATATCCTCTCTCTTTCTTGCTCATAATGATGATCCCTAGACACAATACAATTCCCTCATATAAACTGAGGGTTGCCTTGTAGGGGGAAAAAACCTAAATTAACATAACTGCTATCGTAAAATCATATTTACTGCCCCATTAGGAGCTAGGATGGAAAAACGACTGAAACAAAAACCCTGAGTTAGGAAGATAACTAGACTCCACACTCAACAATAGATTCTGGTGTGAGTGGGGAAGTTTTTTGCATAGGCATGAGACCAAATTCTTTGGCCACTTCTCCATTAGAGGCGCCCTCATGCACATTTCTTCTTTGCTTTCTCATTACGCTGCCAGCTTGGGCCTACCTATCACATCTCGAGGCCCCTCATCACCTAGCTTGACGACTGTGGTGAATCATACTATGCTTACAGTTAAACGAATTGAATGCCCATCAGGTACCACACCTTCATTTTTGCCCCTTTTCTCCTCCCCTACTGACTCTGTAAATAGCCAACATGTATAGACCCCACCAGAGAGACACCCTACCTAGGGAATTGAGGCTATAATGTTCTAACAAGAAACATACTCCCCCTGCAATTGACCAAGACCAGAAGGAGGGTGCCTCTCTAAGTCGAGCTCCAAGGCCCTGCAAAACCACCTAACACAAAATCCCCTTTTATTCGAGACTCCACACAATTCACCAAGAACCAACCCACCAAACTAGACTAGACAACCAAACCAAATAAACATACTAGAAAGGTCATTATAAGACACACCTGACCACAAGACGGATTTGGAGATAATTGAGATTAACAATTCATGCAGGGAGCCACTTGAGGATGTCAAGATATTCATAGTAGGGTCATTTTCCAAGTACTCACGCCATTGCTGCAATACTCAAGTGTTAAGATAATGATCATTCTCGCAGTCGCTTGGATCCCAAACCTAGAAATTCTGACCTTGGTTCACAACCACACCTTCAACTATGTTGTTATAGCTAGCTACGCTATGACACAACCATAAATAAGGGCGGATGCACAACCGGCTAGCCTGTGCATACTTCTCAACCTTGCTTCCACCCTCTTGTGCTCCCATAACCATTAGAAGACTTTGTCTCTTCCGATCCTCATGAAAAATTATAACCAAATTGTAATGATCAAACATTCCAAACGTCCCACCTTTCTCACACCATCAACCTTCATGCCACATGCTCATCTGACATCTTTGTTTTCAGAGTATGAACACCCCTCCCACAATCAATTGAGTGCCTGGGGACTGCCACTCCCATCAGGGTATATATTTCTAATTTTTTGTTTTGACACACTTACACGCAAGTTTTAGAATTTACTAAATGAAACGAACCAAAATAAATGTTTATTAATTTTAATTTAACAATAAAACTATCAATAATTCCACTTTCACTATGTTTTGTTACTTGTTGAATGTGGTAAAAATATTTCACTCTCACTATTTACCATAAGTAAAATATTTTGATATCCATAAATAATAAAACGTTAAAAAATTCTTATATTTAGGTTTTTGAGTGTGTGGAAAATATATAATGTGTATAATTTTTTAAAACCTTTCAATATATAAACTATTTGACTACTCATATAATCAATATATTCCAATATTGTTTGTTTTTGGTTAGTTTGACCCACTGTGGTTTGAACTTAAAATTTCAGGTTACCCATGGGTCTATTTCAATACCAACTTTATATAGATAGATAAACCTTAAAAAATTTATTATTTTATATTAGATCATAAAAACATTCAAAAGAAATAATTATTTCAATACCAACTTCATATAAAGAATATATCTATATATATATATAAACAAAATATTTCACAACCTTATGAAAGCAAGTAATTGAGAGTAAACAAAAATAATTTTCTTCCTTTCAAAGAATGTTAGGTGAGAAGCGCCAAATCCTTGTCATTTTTAATATAAAATTAATATATTACTTTCAAAAAAATATTATTACTAATCACAAAAATATAATATGAATCATCAATAAAATATTTCAAATAATGTGACTACTATATAATTTCACTGGGAATTTTGTTTGAAATTTAGCAAAGATTTGTCAGAATTGCAAGTTTAACTTGTGTAGTGTATACAATCGAGACAGTTAAAGATATTTGCAAGGTATTGAAACAATATGCGCATTCACATGTACGTATATATATATATATATATAAACCATGGATTTATCAAAGGGGAAGAGGGGTCAAATCTCAGTGCAAATCCTTTTCCAAAATTTTCACTCTAAAAATAGTTTACACCTTCTTAACGGTGCTTGAAACGCCAAGACCTTAGACCGTTTGGTGTAGGAGTCCTAGCAGTGGGTCGTACGGTATCGCCTTGACTATGGTTATGTGTAGAGGCAAGTAAGATGTCCCTCTTGGTAGGAAGGGTGTGACATGAATAGCAAGCCAAGGAAGGTGCATGAATGATTCTAACACAAGGAAAGTGGGGCGAGTACACCTCTTGGAAACTTGTGAAAGCATGCGACCTAGAAGGGAACACACAAGCAAAGAAGCATCACAAACTGGAAAGAAGGTAAGATAAAAATCTAAAGTGATGTTAAACCAACAGCACATTACATTAATATTCATACATGCATTTACAGAAAGAGTCTATATACACATTCGTAAGTAAACAAATACATATATCATTGGAGTAAACAAGTTAGCTGGAATACGATAACAACATATGCATGAAATATGTTGTCTCTATTATATTAAGAAGTGAATGTTCCAATCATATAGTACAACCATGACGAACCACTAGTCTTGATAGTGGAACGTTACTATCACTACCGACTACTCCTCCATAGAGATTTACTAGCTCTGCGCTCTCAACAATCCAAGGCTCATTACAATACTATCTAAGCTTTCCCTAAGATACTCCTATTGGAAGCTTGGTTGACCAAAAGCCTATACAACGAGTTATGAGGGACTATATATAGCAAAGGGTGGGGTGACCCTTAACATTCCCATTTGTGACTGTTCGTCTACCCTCAAGACTCTTCAAATATTCTAGGACTATTACATTCAACTATTGACACTTGAAATTCCACTTGACAAGGAATTACAAATAATCTACACATGTACCCATGTGAGACAAAATAGGCTTGAGCAAGCCATGCAATACATCATTATGACTCAAACAATTTTGGGAAGACCAACTCTTCGATATCCTCATGATGGTCCATGGTGGTGAACTGATACCAAGCTTGGTAGTGTGCAATGGTGTTTGTGTATCCTGTGGTAACATCTTTCTTGAAACAAATTCTTGCCTCTGATGCATATGGGTATACTACTTTGGCTTGTCTGTCCAACTTGTCTAATAAAATGTGCATCATTGTCTTCCGTGCGGCCAAACCAGTGACATATTGATGCATGATGTCTTCACTGATCGCCAAGTCTGCACTGGTGCCTATGCACATCAACTCGTCAAAGTATGAGTCGAGCTCCAGTCGGACTTTGTCTTTGCCTCACTGAGTGCCCAAATAGATGGGATTGCATGTGCACGCAGAACAACATCCATGCTACTAAATACCCATATATGGGAAGCCTTCAAACTGGTGATGAGTTGCGAGAGTTCTTCATAGTTCCGATCTGACTCCGGATGTGTGATTTCAACTCAACCACCATGGGCCTCATCATCTTGTGAAAGTGTAATGGGGCTCCCTTATATCTCATTGTCCATGTTTGCATGTGGTCAACAACAATATGTAAGTTTGATAAGGTACATGCTCTCCTAGCACATCATTACTGCCAACTGTTGAGATGGAAAACTACCTTATGCACGGTACCAAATCTGCAATACGACACCTGCACGACTATCACAAGGGATGATACTTCATCCAATATCACTTTATTCAACTCTGCTCTTGTGGATGTTGTAACAATTTCTCCTCCCTGCTTGGCTATGTGTAACTCCTTATCCATTGGCACATTCTCTACTATGAAGAAGCGAAAAATCGAGGTAGTGGCTTCAGCATATGGTTTGGTAGCATTAGCCAATGCTATTGGATCATTGCGTATGCCAGATAAAATCACGCGTTCCTCAAACTGCGCAGGAGATGTGTGGACATTGAGAGTAGACACTCTACGCAATTGCACAACTCTATGATGCAACTTGTCGAATGATATGTTGTGCATATCTTCTTCTAGATTGTCTCCAAGGATATTAGTGTCCCCTTCGTCTCTCAGGACTTGCTCTACTTCTAGATCTAGTGAATCCAGTGGGTCGAACTCTTGACGGTATTACATGAGGTTGATGTCTTTCTCTAACTCTGGTTATTCCATCTCCATATCCATATGCTCAAATACTTGTTCAATCTCTTGAGTGAATTCCTACTCCTGCAACTGCTCACCCTGTCTGCTTTGTGCCTGCTGGTCGGATAATTCTACCACCTATACGGGCATAGTTTCATCAATCTGTGTATGTTGCACCCCATTCTCTATATTTCCTTGTTTCTATTCCTTCTTTTGTCTGTGCAACTCCAACTCCTTCCTCAGTTTCCCCTTCAACTGATGCAACTCCTTTATTGTTTCCTCCATCCTCCATTTTTCTCTCTGCCTTTATGCATTCCTCTTGTTGTGTTGTTTCCTCTTTGACTTTATTTCCAAAGCTACTTCCTTCACAAGTGGGTCTGCTATGAACTTACAACTTTGTTTTGCCTCTTCTCTATTGACAATCTTGCTTTTTTCTTTGTCGTGCACTGATATGTTTACCTCTCATACTGTTGTTGCTGGTGCTCTCCTGGATGCTTCTTCACACTTCTTCACTAACCAATCCACAACGATGCCGACCGGTTCATTGGGCTTGGAGAAGCTATGACAATATGTCCATGTGTCTTCCTCGACCCAATGACATGCCCTGTGGATCCACCGAAACTGTACTCTCGTGCAGGGATCATTCACAAAACAATGTGGGTCATACGGATTAAAGCTTCTAGTGTTGAAAGGATATGTCTTTAAATTTTCTATTTCGGCATCTGCATGGTTGAGACATTATATCTCATACAACCCAATCCACAGAGGAAGAGTGGGCCAAGGTGCCTTCTTCTTCTAGTTCAACCTAGATAAAAGTCCTATTGAGATGTGGTATGACACTTCTTGCATGATGAGCTTGTCCATGGAAAACTTCGGAAAAACATGCGAAGGCTTCTCCACGTTTTACATTTGTATGAAGGTGCCAAATGATGAGGTCTACCAATCTGCTGTGTCGATCAGTGCCTCCATTGTTGCCTTCGACATGGAAGGTCGATCCTGCTTAAATATCATCTTGTACATCGGGGTGATAAAATGATATGATAGATTTGTGATGACTCCTTGAAATCTGCATTTGGAAAATAGTTTACACTAAGTATTGACAAAGGTTTCTGCTGGTGTCCATGACCACCTCAAGCTCGAGAACTGCTGACTGACACACATTGCATCCAAGATGTATAAAGACATGTAGATTTCTACTTGTTGACCTTTGGGTGGCTATTGAGCTCTTATTACTTGTTGCTTCAACTCGTGAGACAACATGTCAGACCAATTGCATGCCTTACCTTCACTGACCAATTGGTCCAACACGATCACCCAACTCTACGAGAAGGCCTCCGTGCACTCTTTGTTGGAAATAATACTGAGGGGGGGGGAGGGGTGAATCAGTATTATCAAATCAATATAACTTTTTCATTTCCATATTCAGATTCATATACACTACTTCAGTTAAGGCAAACCGCATGTTTATGCAACTGTGTGTAATGCAACAACCGTATATCCAGTAAACTTATGATTCAATTAGTTGATCCTTAATGAGTGCATCAGAACATTATTAACCATATGAACAGTAAACAAGAGCAATAAAACAGAATAGAGCAACACACATGAACACCGAGATGTAAGGTGGAAACCAAATGTGGGTGAAAACCACCTGGTGCAATTTGTCTCTATCTTCTTTTATAAGAAACTTATTTTTACAATATTTCTATACTGGTGTAGTCTTATACCACTATGCAGGCTTCTACCTACGAAAGGCTACAACCTTCTCTCGTTCTCCAGCTTCTCCTAGAATGGAGCTACAACCCCCTTAGCTCTTATACTAGCTGATGTACTAGTACATAGTTGCTGACCTACAGAAGGCTTCAACCTTCTCTTTCTTCCTCCAGGTACCATGTTTCATAAATTTTCAGAATGGATACTCATGGAACACAACATCATAACCTGAAGGCCACATTTCATCCAATTTTCATACTGGACCCATCAACAACATTGGAGCACAAAATCAATCACCACTGCAATACAACCATCAACTATATCTGAATCAACCAAACTCAGTCAATCATTGACAACCTCTAAACCTCTGACACAATTGAATCAACCATTCATTCATGCTTTAATAAAATTCAACAAATCAACTGGAACAAAGAGATCACTATAACCAGTACACATATTTTACCCAAAACACTGCATCATCATTCAGAACCAGCTGTAACCTCAAAACCATGCATCAAAGTGTATACGCAACTTAGAAGAGTTGAACCAGCGTTTATATGCAACTTCATCAAAGAGAAACATCATATAGATCTACAAATACTTACTTATAACTTCGTTGCACTTCCCAACTTCAAACATACCCAGCTCATCACATATAAAGGATAATACATGTGTTAGCAACTAGAGCTAGCCCATCAGATGACATAATGATAAGTCATTATGATCCTGATCCATTATTAGATCTCATCCATCATCACTGAAGCAAATCTCAATCAATCAATCTGAACATTTTTACCAAAATGCAGTCACCACAACATAAAGCAACACCCAGAACTCTGCATCAACAACCAGAACCAATTTTAATTTCAAACATCATAGTTCACAAGGTATACGCTACTTCGATGTGTCAAACCTACGTGTATATGCGCTTTCACCGAAGGGAACCCACGTACAGATTTGAAAATAATTACTTACACCTTCACTACAATTTTCAACTTTAGATATACCCAGAACACAAGATATAAAGGATAAGACATGCATTAGTATTCAGATCTGAACTATTCACGATCATATAATGATAATGCATTTTAGTCTTCATGATCCCGGTCCATCAACCTTCATATACCACATAGGTGCTTCCTTGATTCAGGTCAAGCAAAGAATCACAAACTCGTAACTAGCAAGCTAGATCTCACACTTCATCAGATATTCATCTCTTTTACACACTTTCACCCTGGCCTAATGATCTTCTTCTCCTTATATACGTTTAGGCCTCTCTAAATACCATGGTCCAAAACCATGTAAGACCAATACCTTGGACATAATACCTGGGGTCAATACATCTTACCGAATACCATGGACCAAATACCACAGACCTAAAACTTAGTTTTCTGACATGTACGTGCCTTTCCTTGTGTGAAAGTGCATGTGTACGGTATACGTGCCTTTGTATATAGTGAACCTACGTGTATACACTACTTGGTATATAGCGAACCTGCGTATATATGCGACTTGGTATATAGTGAACCTGCGCATGTACACGACTTGGTATATAGTGAACCTGCGTATGTACGTGACTTGGTATATAGTGAACCTACGTATATACTTCTCTTCCTTCATTCTTTGTAGTCTGATCATCAATTCTTTGCTACTGACTTGCTGCACTATGATATGTCATCTGTGTGAGTTGCCATCAAGGAAAACACTTGTATCATATCTATATCATAATGCCAACACTCTTGGCCATACAAGAGACATGCAAAGATTACCAGGTACTGATTCGCTTTCCACAGTATCTTCGTCTTGTAAATCTGGTTGGGTTTCATCCTGAATTTTACTGGCTCCTTCACCCAGTCGTTCAAGATATCCGTGGAGTTGGAATTTCTGCTAGGTATGAGGAAGGGTATCTCCATGGTGATCACTTGCTTCAACAAGTGGTACATCTGCTGATAGTCTTGTGCCCTGAAGGTAGTAATCTTTGTCCCACGGATACTGCTCAATGTCATCGTCTTGGTATCAATGTGTGAGATGATCCAATGTATCATCTCCGCACATGGGAACGTGGGGTATCTACAAGAAATCTAAGACAAGTCCAACTTGTGAATGCTCACATAGACGTGGTCTTCAAGATCTTTCCCAAATGTGCCTGAGAATGCATCATTGACGTCTTGCCTTTACAACATGATGTCTTTATCTACGATCAACTTGGTGTCTTCGCATATCAACAAACTCATAGACACTCGCTCAACTACTTCTCTAGTTGTGCTTAAGTTAGTGTCCTTTCACCCTACACTCTTGGAGGCCATAGATCCTGAACTGCTGAGAGTTGGATGAACACGTGCTATATCTGGAGACATGGTGACATGCATGGCAAGAAATCTACCAATTAAAAGCAAAGAAAACTTGAGGACTGACATGGGACATACTTGGGGAATTGCTGACAAGGATTACACAATGTTAATTGGGAGGCCGAGACACTGACTATCAGAACTATGCAAACAATAGTCTGGACTGTCAGGAGTTTGGTTGAGTTCTGGAATTGCACAATGCACAATATAGACTATCCTACTATGTGTTGATATTTCGCAATGCTCAAGTTCAGCTGCAAGTGATGTAGGCCCAGGTACTGCATTGGGAAATTTTATGGGTCAGTAGACATTACCTCTCAGAATTATGCAAAGAAAGACTTGACAACATTGACTAGATAGATTTACACATTTTCTAGGAAGAAGGCAAAGCCTTCCTTCTCAGAATTACACAATGTTGTCTTGGCAAGGCAGAGTCCAGGCCGAAGTTGGCCAGACCCATCGATTGGAAAATGAAATCATATGACGATGTGAATGCATGGTGATACTGAGTGTAAGCAGGAATGAATGATCATGCATGCAAATAGTGAATGCAAGATTCAAAAAATGGAAGAATATGCATGCATGTGAAACGAGTCACCGAATCGGCGACCATTCATGCAAAACAATGTCATACATGCGACAACAGTGAGATGCTAACAAAAATTGAAACAGTGATTTTATAGGATAACATGCATCCAAATGATAGAAAGTGTTCGCAAAAATCAAGTAGACAACACTTATACAAGCCAAAACACAAAAAGCAATAGAAATGCTGCAAAAGACAAGTAAAGCAGAGATACCCGTATATAGTTGAGCTAGATGTGCCGAAGACTCTTGGATTTTTTGTGGGATGTCAGTACTCCAAGATCGATGTGAACAATGAGCTCTGAAGTGTCAAATAAATAAGTTTGAGGCTCATGGCACGCATGCCACAAATATAGGAAAAAATGATACTTGGAGGAAAGTTTCTAAAACGATCTTTGCATGTAACCTCTAGCTACCAAAAATAGATCCCTTTCTAGGGATTGCGCAATTTCTAGGAGGAGTCGCTGACTGTTGCCCAGAATTGTGCAATTTTTGGGCTGAGTTGCTCTGCTGGGCCATATTGAACAATTTAATTGAGGAAGGTTGTTCCACTATATTGTGCAATTTCTGGGCCCAGCAGACTGCTAAGCAGATTTGTGCAATTTCTTGAGTTAAGGTTGGTTCCCCTCCAAAATTACACAATTTTATGAGAGAGCTGCTTAGCCAGCAGCTAGTCCAAGTCCAGAATGGTAGCCTGTGAGGGGAGTGAAGCAAATATCATGCACAGGCTTGAAAACTACTGAAAAACCAATGAAGCTTATGTACTTGACAGTGCAAGACATGCTGCTAGGATGGTTGGTAGGGAGGCTCCAAAACCAAGCTAAGGAAATTTTTTTGAGGGTGGTTGTAGCCGCTACAATACTTGGGGACACACTGATAGAACTCCAGCTCTCTAAATGAACCTTGTTCATGAAATGAAAGTTCAACACCTCCAGAAGTATTGTTCAGCTCTCTGTCTTGTTCATGAAATGAAAATTCAACACCTCCAGAAGTATTGTTCAGCTCTCTGTTTGTCTTAGTTTCCACACTTGGTTGATTTTAAGATATAGCATCTGCCAAGCTCTCAGTCGATCAAAATGCATTCCAATCCAACCCAAGACAGTTGTTTCGATTAGGGATGAGGGGTATATTGGTGCACAAGCAGTATGGTAATCTAAGTCTCAGTTTCATCTCTGTTTTTTCTCCGCTACGAGCAGTGATGGAGAGTACCCTGGGGGAGTCACGCAGGAACACAAGCATCACTCCACTGCCAGCGAGCTTGGTCAATATCCCGATGTAGTTACTTTCATCACCTCTCTACACAGGAAGCCTTTCTCTTCTTTCACCTTATTCATTTTTCATTTCCTTCAGAATTTTTTACATTTTCATCTTTTCATTTTTTATTTTCATAACTATGCATAGCACTTATTCATTTCAGAGGTGGAAGAGGGATCCCGACTTATTGAGAGTAGAAGTGGTTGTTCCTTCAGATAATTAGTTTATATATATAACTCTAGCATGCTTGTTAAGGTTTCCCCACTCACCTTTATCTACTTGATCGAGCTGACAAGGATTAACCCAAAAACAACCGACTAGTGTTGGTGACACTAGTTAGTGTTCAAGCATTTTGTTTTCACCAAGGTTCAGTTTGAACAACATGTACTTTCCATTGCAGTACCATGGAATGAAGATAACAAGTTCTTCATATGGAGGCAAGAAATTAGATAACCAAGTATTGAAAACTGCATAAGTTCTCT
The DNA here is from genome assembly GCA_031772625.1 of Pinus tabuliformis. Classification (NCBI taxonomy): domain Eukaryota; kingdom Viridiplantae; phylum Streptophyta; class Pinopsida; order Pinales; family Pinaceae; genus Pinus; species Pinus tabuliformis. Next base: position 191,096,249 of record CM062808.1, read on the forward strand.
TTCTACTTTACCCAGCTTGTTTCAAGAGTTGCGACAGTTTCATACAAAACTAACCTACGAACAGAAACAAGAAAACAAACACAAAACAAAGAAGAAGCAGAAGTAAATGAGTAAGCAAAGAAAGTAAGCAAACAAGCAAATAAACAAACAAACATGCAAAGTAAGAAGCAAACATTCAGGCAACCAAAAAAACCAAAAGCAAACACTACTCCTCCTAAGCTAATGGTGCATGTGTCTGCTCATGTCAAGTGATACTTCCAATGTATCCATCAGCTCATTGGTCGTTCCATGTTGGTGAAGGCATGGTTCACGAACAACACAATTACGTGAACCGACAAACATGAAAGATACAACAATGAAGACAAGAACACTCTCAGTTTAAACATGTCCACAGAACATAAGTGAGTGCAAGTGCATGACCTGCAATATGTGGACTTACCATGGTGTTTTGTGACACTGTGTATAACTGTTAGGCATATGCATACTCTTGACTATGACATGCAAGAAAACAAAAGAAACAAAGACAACTTGCATCATGCATGTGTGCTTGCTATGTAATATTCCTCCAATGCATTAGCGATGGGATCGTCTAGTATGAATGGAGGAAGCATAGTCTATGTGTGAGATTGATCTTCAATGCATACAGATGAGCAATGAGGAGCCTTAGGTGATTCAAAAATTTCCTTATCGGAAGTGAAACAAACCTCAGGACAGTGAGGGCCTGACATAGCCATTAGCTCGGGTTGAAGTGCATCGATATTCTGTGGGGTTTAGACTTCATCGGTAGATAGATCATCATAAATAGGTGGGTTGGAAAAATAAACTATGATAGAATCATCATCGTGATCAAATATGGGATATAAATAGATCACAATAGCTACAATCAATAAACTCAATGATTTCATCTGCATCCTCATAATCTGATGAATCAAACAGATAGGTAGATGAGAAGTGGAAAAATTCACCCTCTGTGTTTCTAAAAAACACAGATGAGAAATAAAGTGGATTTTCAATGAATGATTTGTCCTCTCTGTTGTCGGATGGTGGATTGACATCCGGTGTTTTCTCAGAATCATCAACAATGGGTCCACCCGTAGATGGAGATACACATGTGAAATCATGGATGGAAGAATCATCAAAGATCATAGGAAAAAATAGAGGAGGCTTAGACAAAAGGGAGTCATCCTTCGCCAAGGATTGATGCTCAAGCTCCCAATCATACTCTTCATGAATGATAATGTATGTTCGTTGTACAACAACAACTCTATCAATATATTTATCCTCGTTCACAACAAGTGTTGAGTGCGGCACGAAAGAACACAAGACAGTGGAATCCGAAGGATCATCAGAATACAAAGACGGAGGTTGAGGTACAAAATACACGTGACAACCCATGGGATTTACAAGTAGATCCATGCAAATGTTGAGAGAAGTGATGTTGGGAGGATGTGACAGTTGAATGAATGTGTGTGCTTGTTCTCCAACATCACTCTGCAGTGGTGGAGTTGTTTGATGAGGGGACGACGGATAGTCACTTGTGACAACAATCAGGTTTTTCTGTGATTGTGCAACTCCATCACCGAAGTATGTTGAGTGGGGCTTGGGCTTAACCTTCATTTCAGGATGTACATATTTGGTAAGAAAATACTTAAATCTATCCATGAGATACTAAAATTTAATATGAATTATCGAAGCTTGAAATTGCAACACACGAATGTAGTCCCAAAATTCCATAGGCGATTCATGCAAGGCCTTCCATTGTTGTAACAGTTTTTTGTCAAGAGGTTCTGGATGAAAATGATGGAAAGTAGACTCAATGAGATAAAATATTGTTCAAGTGAGTGCATGTTGTTGGGAGGCAGACTCCAACACCACTATTGTGGGGATTCGTGAAGTGTGTATCCAAGCAGCAGGTTGACCTCTTCTGCATAAAATTCGTTTGCATCATCAAGGAATGCATAGAAATCCTCTAAAGTACTCAGGCTAGGCTACCTCACCTTCACTATCATATGTGAATTCACACAGTAGATTGAAAAGCTCCCTCGTGATGTTGAGAGATTCAGAATGCAAAAAACATCAGGGAAGGACGAGTGTTATAAAATCCATGATAGATGTGCAAAGATTCAAATCAGGATTAGAGGACACAACTTGTCATCTCACCCTCCTTCTATTGCCATAAATGTTGATGGTGTTGTACCTGCCAAACTATCAGGGGATCTGCTCGGTAGGAAGTCCCAAATCGACCTCATATCATTTGGTGCAGGAGTTCAAGTAGTGGGTCATACTGTATCACCTTGACTTCGATTGTGCGCAGAGGCAGGTAATATGTCCCTATTGGTAGCAAGGGTGTGACATGCGTAGCAAGCCAAGGAAGGTGCATGAATGGTTCTATCACATGGAATGTGGGGTGAGTGTGCCCCTTGGAGACCTGTGAAGGAACGTGGCTTGGAAGGGAACATGCGAGCGAAGATGTATCACAAACTGGAAAGCAACTAAGCTAGCAATCCAAAGTGATGGTTAAACCAACAACACATTTCAGTAAGATTCATACATACCTATATAGAAAGAGTCTATACACACATGTGTAAGTAAATAAATACATATATGATTAGAGTAAACAAGTTAGTTGAAATACAATAACAACATATGAGTGAAATGTGTTGGCTTTGTTATATTAAGAAGCGAAACTTCCAATCATATAGTACAACCTTGACCAACCACTAGTCCTGATAGCAGAACATTACAGTCACTGTCACTTTCTCCTCCAAAGAAATGTATTAGCTTTGCACTGTGGAGAAGCCAAGGCTCGTTACAATACTCTCCAAGATTTCTCTAAGATACTCCTATCGGAAGCTGGGCTGACCAAAAGCCTATACAATGAGTTAGGAGGTACTTTATATATAAAAGGGTGGGATGACCCTTGAAATTCCCCTTTATGACTATTCATCTACCCTAATGACTCTTCAACTACTCTATGATGGTTACATTCAGCTATTGACGCTTGAACTTCCACTTAAAAAGACGTTACATACAATCTGCACATGTACCCATGTGAGACAAAATAGGCTTGAGAAAGCCATGCAAGACATCAATATGAATCATAAAACTATGGGAAGACCAACCCTTCAACATCCCCATGATGGTCAACGGTGTCGAGCTAATGCCAAGCTCGGTAGTATGTGATGGTGTTCACGTAGTTGTGGTGACATCTTTCTGGAAACGAACTCTTCCCTTTTTTGCATCTAGGTGCACTACTTTGGCTCCTCTGTCCAACTCATCTAATAACATGTGCAACGTTGCGGTAAGTGTGGTTGGACCAGTAACACACTGATGCATGACGTCTCCAATGATCGCAAAGTTTGTGCTGGTGGTTATGCACATCAACTCATCAAAGTACGAGTCAAGCTCTAGTCAGACTTATACCATTGCCTTTGCACTGGTGAGTGTCCCAATAGATGGGATTGCATGTGCACGCACAATAACATCCATGTTTTTGAATACCTATGCATGGGAACCTTGCCAACTAGTGATGAGTTGTGGGAGTTCTTGATAGTTCCAGATCTGACTCTGGATGCATGCTTTCAACTCAACTGCCCTAGGCTTCATCATATTGGGCATGTGTAATGGGGCTCCCTTGTATCTCATTATCCATGTTTTCATGTGGTCAACGGTAGTATGCAAGTTTGACAAGATACGTGCTCTCCTAGCACATCGTTGTTGCTAACCTTCGAGATGGAAAATTTCCTTATGCACGGTACTAAATTTGAAATAAAATACTCACATTACTGTCTCAAGGGGTGATACTTCATCTAGTATCACCTTCTTCAACTCTTCTCAGGGAGATGTTGTAACCAGTTCTCCTCCCTACTTGGTCATCTATAACTCCTTAGTCGTTCGCTCATTCTCTATTATCAATAAGGGAACACTCGAGGTAGTAGCTTCGACATATGCTCTGGTAGCATCGACCAATGTTGTTGGATGCTTTTTTACATCAAATACAATCACTCATTCTTCAAATTGTGTAGGAGATGTGTGCACTCCTCATCTTTTATTGATCCCATGCTTATCTCATAGAATTATTTTTCCCTGTCATCAAAGTATCTCTCCGATAGATAGCTATTCTTGACTAACTATTCAAACTCATTCCAAGTCAAGTCCTCCTTGTGTATACCTATGACATTCTTCACATTCTCCCACCAAATGTTTTCTTTACCTTTGAGACTAGATGTAGCTATTTTTGTTTTCATGTTTTCTGAGTAATCATGCAACATGAAGAACTTCCTCATGCCAAGCAACCATGCTTATGCATCCTACTATTTTTCATCTCTCCATCAAATGTAGGTGGCTTCGTTTTCTTAAAATAATCCAGAAAATACTCCCTATCCGTCCTCCTATAAGGATGATAACAATGTCAATCCTCATCCTTGTCAGAACCAGAACTAGAATAGTACCTATGTCTATCACCTCTCCTCTCTAGAGTATCCAACAATATGCCATCTCTAACCATGTCATATCTATCTGACTTGTGAAAATGATGCTACCTACTACCATATGCCCCATTCGTTTTCTCCTACTCATGCTTGACCTGAAGTGGTCCCTGTCAATGCAATTCTAACAAATTACGAAGTATTTTTCCATTTACCTCTGCTAGTTTCTCCTACACTTGTATGATTCGGTCATTATCTTCCTTACAACTCCTTATTTCTTCCTTTAAGATTCTTAGTGTATGCTAAATCGGAAGAATTCCCAACACCATGATGCTCATTTGATCCATAGGGAGAGTCTCGGGAAGTGTAGCATACCATCTTTCTAGTCATCTTTGATATTCTTCTTTCAAGGTGTATCATGTCAGCTAAACCAAATTAGAATAAAAAAACATATCTTAGTATACTTTGGTAAGGATATCTCGTCTAAAAGATCAAAAAATCAGTGGGATACATGTATACCATAATCATAGTAGAATATAGGAATATAACACATTAGTATATAACCATACAACCATCATTCTGGCTAGAGTGTAGTCATCAATGCATGACCATGTCAACTACACATACCAAAACCTCATGCATTACAACACTGACTAAATCATTGTACAGATGACCACATGTGAATATTAACATGCATGAGAAATTCATAATCAACTAGATACTCATAACAAAACACTCGAAAACAACACCATCAACTTTCCATCGCAACATCATTACAATCGTGACTCATACCACACAAATGGAACATGCACATGTTCCTACAACACAAAAGACATACATGAAACTGTCATGGATGCATGACCAACAAACAACCCATCTAGTCTTAGTGGTTAACCATGTTCTAATACCACTCTGTAACACCATCCTGCCACATCTACACATGTAACATACCAACTGGGGTAAACATGTGACAAGAAGTTACTATGATATGATTTGTCCTCCAAAGTCACGTTAAGGAAGTGGAACTAACAGAAACACACCATACATACCTTTAACATGAGTAACAAGACTCCTAACAACGATCCCAACATTTTTGGTAACCAACTAGTAGGTCCCATTAAGGTTTTAAACCACTTGACCCCTAGACGCTCTCATGATATGGGTGTGACAACATTGACGAGGCTCTAGATGCTACCATAAAAAGGCATGCCAACATAAAGGGACTATTTTTCTCATTGTTGCACTAGTGCCCTTGGGATTTGAGCTACTTTTTTAGGCCCAGAGCCCAGGTCACTACCCAGAATTGAGTGACATCTTCAGAATAGAAATAGAATAAGGAAGAAATGATGCAAATGCAAATATGTGAACAATACCTTAACTAGACCCCTACTATCGATGACAAGCATTTCTTCAAACATATCACAAATATGTAATCTACAGGTCTAAACAACATATTTAAGCATAGGGGGCTCATACTTACCTGAGAATCGATATGAAGCATTGTTCCCTTATATCATTTGTTGCATTATCATCTATTAGGTCATAGATGAATTTTTCATTCATTTACATGTAAAAAAATGATGAGATCCATAAATAGTGACTGCCATAAAACATATACATAACTAGCATACTATAAACAAAAATGCCAAGGAAATCACAACCATACGATCCACGTATAAACCAGTATAATACTCATAGAATTACAAGGAGAATTAACCTCATATTGATGATGCGAAATCCAAAACCAGTATGGGAATACCATGTTCCACTGAACCATAGAATGGATTAGCCAAATCTCTCTTCATCCATTCACCCCCATTCCATATTCCAAGCATGAATGTGGGATCACATAGAACACATCAATCCAAAACCATCTGGGGCTTGCAGAGGCCAACCACCTCAACCCATCAAACAATGATTCCAACTCATAGTCAGACATCACAAAAACCATCATTAGTTTGGTCTCTACCCGTGCCTTCCAGGGCTCTAGGGTGTTTATTCCAAACAAGGCTTCTAGGACTAGTAACTCAACCCACAACTTATCTAGTCTTCTAGACCATTTTTCCAACCAGGGCTTCTAGGATTAGTAACTCAGCCCACGAGTGGCTTCCAAAGCATTTTTCTAACAAAGGATTCTATTACTAGTAACTCAACCCAAGGCTTCTTCGAACTAGTAACTAAACCCAAGCTAAAGGAAACATGAGAACCAACCAAAAAATCAAAGAGATAAACCCTCAACACCATGGTTATCTAAGAAATGGAAAGGATAGGGGAATTCAATGTCAATCAAGGAAATCACCCATGCTAGTGACAGGTCATGACCAATAAACCAAATGCATATGCCATGCATGCTAAAAATAGTGAGGAAGACATACATGAAACTCAATAATTCCAAGAAAAAATCGTTCTAGATGTTCATCGTGATGTCCTGTTGCACTTACCTGCTCTTCCTTTTCCTTCTTGCTCCAAAACTCCAAGTATGCCACACCCTCCAAGAGTGATCCATGAAAACACTGAGTGTCCAAAAGTACGAGAAAGAGATAATAGAGAGAGAGATCCAAAGCTAAACTGACGAAAGTCTATGAATTGATCGTCATAATCCTTTTTCTGAACGATGCCTCTATTTTCTTGATTTTGCATTATTTTCCTTCATTTTCCTCCTCACATGCAACGTGTGACCTTTCACCTCCATTTTCTCCTAATTTCCATTATTTTCATAAATAAATGTGCCAAAATGCCATTTTTCCTTTACAAAGACTTTGTCATTTCCTTTTTTATTTTCCTTATCCATAATAAACCAAATGAACACCCACAAGGATGTTTTACCCAACATTCAACTTCGGATAAGTGTTCCATCAACCATGGTTATTATCTTTCCTTTATTAACTTTTATTATATAGAATTTTCATGAGGGCTGTTACAAATAATAATAATAATAATAATAATAATAATAACATATATTATATAATTTAAGTAATTTATACGAAAAAAATTGAATCTAAATAGAATTTAAATTTTTACCATTACTTTCAATTTTACCACGATTAAATTTAAAATTTCCATACACATAGTGGCAATACAATTACAATTATTTAGTGTTTAATTGTAATAGTACTATTATAAGCTTGAGATGTTGAACTTATGGGTTGAATTTTAGGATTTTATATTGAATGGTTGGAAGAAATCATTCATCCTAAAATGAAATGAAGGTATTACTGAACGAATTGGAAGTTAGTCTATGTATTCTTATGCAATGGTTTGAAATTGTGAAAACACATAAACTTACTAAAGATTTGTAGCAAAAGAAAAGAATGGAGACTGAAAATAGAAGTAAGGAAAGGAAGACAAGTTGATAACGGAGTTCACCCCTCTTCGATTATCTCTGGATCTACTTCCAGTGTGAATGCTTTATTTAGCTACTCAAATGATCATTTACATCTGTTTAGAAGCTCCAACTCAGGAAAACAATGCTTCTAATGTGTTCAGAAAGACCAAATGCCCTTGTCTAAGCTCTTGAAATGCTCAACTTGGTCTCCAAAAGGCCACAATGGGTCCAAAATTGTCTCTGTCTACAACTTAAAACAAATTCGTTCTACAAAATATTTAGCAAAGTTAGCATGGCTCCATGGTTGGGGGCTCTAGTTATATAGGTGAAAGTTTGGTGTTTGATCCTCCACTTGCAAGTTTTGTTGAGAGATATTAAGGTGGATAATTACTAAATGTGATATGATAATCCAAATATATATTATGGTGGCATGGTCCACGGACCTGGCACAATTTTAGCACATGATATATGTTATAACCTGCTACTGTTTTTTGCATTGATGCCACCACTAACCTAGGTTCATGAATAACTGTGGGGATATTGCAAAGTTGCCAAATATGGTGTGGTCCTACCATATCCTTTCCCCGAACCAAAATGATAATAATCTTCAAATAAAATGTTTCAGCCAACATATAATAAGAACCTTTAGTTCGCTATCAGTGAGGCAAATGAATTTTAAGTGGAAGATCTAAGGTTCGGCCTCGGCCGAGTGAAAATCTATAAATTTTGGTTCAACCCACAGGTCAACGTGGCCTTATTGGATAGAACCGCATGTCACCCTCTGATTGGGCCATGTGGTACCTAAACATTGGTCCACATTCCCTCAACCATATAATGTGATTTATCGAGCTCTCGAAGTGCCATTTCTCATTTTGAATCATGAGCCTAAAACCCTGATTTGACTGTTGACCTTGACTGTTGACGGTTAACTTTGACGTGTTGGCTTTCAACTTTTTTCCTTGTTTGGACCTAAACTTTGACTGGTTGTAAATTTTTCATACAATGTCCTTTTTTTCTTATTCAAGTTGCGTCAGAATCAGAGTGAAGAGCACTATGCATTGAGTCTACTTTCAACTACATCTAAAAACTTTCATATTTTAACATTTTCTATAATTTTGAGCATCTTTTGGATCCTCCAAATCACTCCTCTGCACTGGAAGATTTTAGACCACCAAATTTTTGGTACTACTGAAAAAATAAGTGAGGATAAATCTCCCTCACTTTCCCAATCTAGGTCCATTGTGTTTTTGTTGGATTGGTACCTTTGAGCCCCACATGAAGGTACTCCAAATCACCCTTGCGTGAAGTCCTTGTCGTCTTGTCAAGAATGGTGTCTTCCTATAACTCATACATGTACTCTAGAGTAAAGTCTTCTATGGAAGGTAGATAGATACTTTCCTCTTGATCCACGATCATAGGAGGCTCATACAATATGAAAATTTCAACATTTACAATGGAATATATTTGTATATAAGGACGAAAATATAATCAAAAATAATTATTACCAATCGCTTCTAAGATTCAGAATGGAGCATACCAGATCGGTTTGACATTTTTAGCTTCTCCTTGCAACCTTTCCTTGTTGATGTATAAGAAAACTTGGTCTTCCACAAGAAAATTATGATCAACACGATGCTTGTCATGTTTCACATTCTAGTCGACTTGGCTCTTTTCAAGCTATTTTTGTACCATTGATGCACCAACTGAATTTGTTCAATGAATTGCTTGGCTTTTTCCACATCGCTATGTCCATTCACTTCAATATCTTTCCCAAATCTTAAATCTAAAGGATAATTTGGTAAATACCCATAACATGCTTCTAATGGAGATGTCTAAGTCGGTGAATGAGTGGCACGATTGTAGGTATGATGAATGTAGTGTAGGTTCTCATCCTAAATCTTAGGATGTTTACCACAGTATCTTCAGATTAGATGTACCACATTCCTATTCATAAACTCTCTCTGGACATTTTTTGTGCATGAAATTTTGATCTCTTCCTGAACTTGGTGTCCATTAATTCCCACATATTTGAAAAAAAATTATCTAGAAATCCACAATCTCAATTATATACAATAGATGCTGGTAACCCAAAGTGAACCCATACATTTTGAAAGAACAACTGTGTTGTTTGTTCAAAAATGACCTGTGATTTACAAGGCATTAAGATACACATTTTTCCTAACTTATCCACTACAAAATACAAATAATCATGACCTTTCCTAGACATAGGTAATCCCAACTAAAATCTATGGACACACTTTCTTGAGGACACAAAGGAATAGGAAGTGGAGTATATAAACCCAATTTCCTGTTACTTGGCTTACTAGTAGCACACATATAATATCCTCTTACATATCGTGATACTTTTTGATTCATACAAGGCCCATAACAATACCTTTGCAATTGAGAAATTGTTTTTCCTACACCAAAATGATGAGCAATACGAGAAGTATGTGTTTCCCTCATAATATTAAGTCTTTCACTTTGTGGAATCCATAACTTGCCAAGATGATGTAATAGTTTGGCGTGAACATGATAATCCAATTCTTCAATTTGATTTCCTTTACTCAAAGTTGCATATGGATCTTTAAAATATTCATCTTGAGCATATTGTTCAATGTAACTTTCATGTATGATTGAATATGCTTAAGAATTGTAGAAGCATTGATTATAGGTCTTGATAACATATTCAAGAAAAGGATTTTCAGGAAGGAATTTCACACGATGGGGACCATTGTTTGTTAAGGAGGGAGGAATGATCTAAATGGAAAGTGGCATATGCCCATGCTATTTATCCACCCATGGTATTCATCCACCCATGCAATATACCCATGGTATTGTCAGAGGTATCCACCCATGGTATTTATCCACCCATGTTATTCATTCGTGCATGGAATATACTCATGGTATTGTAAGTGGCATCTAGAAATGGTATTCATGCACCCATGGTATTTACCCACCCATGGAATTTACCCATTGTATTGTAAAAAAAAAAGACTATAAGTAACAAGACACGTTTTGTAAAAGGACAGATTGTCCACCACAATGTAACGTCTACTATTATTCTCCATTTTAATAAAAAGTTTCTTGGTATTTTTGTTTTCTGTATGTTATCATTTTTTTTCTTCTGCAATTTTATCTTTTCAGATATTGGGGGCCTTGCCCCAAGATAAGAATAAAAAAAAATCCAAGACACAACCAAAATCCAAGATTACATTGCTCAAAAACCTATTTTTAGGCAGCTGCGCAACTTATCTAACCATTTCCAATGCAAGACTTGTTTTGACCGTTATGGACTGTGCACTCATGCACTCAATTTTCCACTAAAAACTATGAAAATACCTTAACAAGGATAAATATAGAAAAGAAAATTCTACAAGACTTACTCAAGGAATATTTATCAACCATAAGGCCTCGAAATCCTACATACTTGGACCTCATTCCTTAATTCATGAATCAAACTCCCTCTCTTTATGTAACCCTTATACCCCTTTTTATTGATCTCATCGCTTGAGAAGAGGAACTCAAACCTCCTTGTTACATAGTAATTTGTCACCATTGGTCACCGTCCCTGTTACCCCTTTCCCATAGTTTGGAGGACTCTTTCCGGGACCTGTGAGCAGTGACATAACTTAAAAACACTTGCATTATGTTCCCCTAAGTATGGACTTCATGTGCCCTGAAGACACCTCCTGCAAAATATCCCTGACAAGTGCCCTTTTTCCATTAGTGCGGGTCCACAATGTACTACCCGCGCCAGTGAACGAGATCCTCAAAAGAAGGTGCGACCATTGGCGCTCTGTCTTAGAGTAACACCCGCGCCAACCAAGTTTGGAAAAGATTTTTGACAAACGCGCGCCCAGATGTTTTTTCCTTCAAGTCATGAAGTCTTTTGAGGATAAAACTCATCTTCTAGATGTCGAGAGTCATCATCTATCCCTTACATCTATCCACAACGGCTTTTTGGAGATAATGCCAATCCATAATGGGTGTCTTGATGCATTGTATCTTCCTCCCCTTCTCCATCCATAAAAGTCTATCCTCATGCATTTGACAAGCTAGTTTTTGAGTAGTAGTGATAACGCTTGTCTCGAGTGATAGTAAGAGTCTTGGAGCATAGGGAGGTTATGCTGCCGGAAGTCTTACAGAGAGAAGGTATATTACAAGACATATGTAGCTGCTCGCCCAGCCAGAGGAGAGATTCAACGTCAGAACTTTGGTTGTACTTTTCTCTGTTGATTATTCATTAATAAACGACTATCATTATGGTTCCGATCTTATTGTTCATGTTTGATCTATATATTTTCTGACTGATATATAGTTGTATTTAGTGTATTTTATGCTTGTATTCGCTTCGTTCTTTGCATGTGCAGGTATCCATTCGCGGAGATCGTGAGGATCGTGACTTGCCGGAGCAAGGGAACGGGAGTATCAACTCTTCTACGACACTAGCGTTGGACTCCATTTTGGTTCTCATAATCCACTTTCTATTGGCAACTAGGAACTTGCATGGTAGCATTAATTGATTGTTGCTAGTCCCATTTTGGGCTAGTGGGATCGCCTCTGTCCGCAGAGGGGATTTACCTCTCCAACAATTTGGCGACTCCACTGGGGAGAAGCTATTTGTTGTTTGATTCATAAACCTTGGATGGAGCCTGAAGTATGGCCAGGAAGCCTTCGAAACGCTATTGCTTTGCATTAGCGAAGTAGATCAACGCCACTTCAGTCAATCTCCAGCTTGGTTTACGAACCGAACAACTTGGAGTTTGTCTTGTATTTTGGTTTTCTCTTGTTTGCTTACATAAATAAGCTTTCTGGGTTAGTTGTTAAGTTGTTTCTTGCTGTCTGATCTGTCTGAATACTGTCGACCAGACCCTGGACTGCTTGATTTATTTTTTAGGCCAGCAAACTTTATTAGCGCATTTTTCTGCCTGAAAGTTGCGCCAGTTGGTGCATGTTGCACAAAAGCAACTCACGCTAATTCCTTAATAGCGCTAGTTATAGGCTGATAGTCGCACCAGTCCTGTGAACTTTGCCAGTTTGTTTGTTGGAAGCTTTTTAAACTCAGATTTCTGTCTTTTTACGTCTTTTTCAGCTACTGGACTGTGTCAGAACTCTGTTTGACTGGTTTTTTACCTTTATCCTTCGGGTGTTTGCCTATTTCCATCGATCTTATATCCCAACCCTAGAGCATCTAGTGGCTTTGTATATCGAGCCTTCCTAGGGAGTTTTTGGTTCTTTGATTGTCCAGTCGACTTTTTGGTTGTTTTCCGCACTTGTCTAGTGGTTGTCAAAACTTATTATTCCATGCTTTGAGCAATTCACCTCTAGCTCGTTTTGATTTTGCTTGGCTTCATTGAGCTTAGGTCACATAGCTCATTGAGGTCTTTGTGATTCTCCTTGTTTTGACAGTTTGTCTTGGTGTTTCAGACTTGGTTCTATTTGCATTGAGTGAAATTTGTCCGTTTACACTTGTTAACATCTCTCGAGATTTCTTTAAGTGCATTGTGCCATTCTAAAAGAAAAAAAAACAAATGATCTTTTTGCATTATATTAGTTAGCATTTATTGTTATTGGCAATTAGTCACTTTTAAAAAAGAAAAGAAAAAAAAGTTTCATTTATTGCTATTAGCTGCATTAGGATCTTTGTTGATTGTTTGATGATCATTTTGTTTGTTTGAAAAATCTCAACTCTTCTGCAGTTAGTATTCATTGAATGGAATGATATATTTTGGCATATAGTTTGCATTTAGGAAATTCTGAGAGATCACATATGGTAGGGCCTAAAAACTGAAACCTAATTGAAGATCAACTGTAAAATAAACCGAATGAATCTAACAACGCATTGGAACCTAATGCATACATTCTAGAGGTCTAGACTAGAGACGTGTTCCGACGTCATTAAACCTAGTCACTGTTGTTTCACATTACGATTGGGTGATTCCTCCTTTTATGACTCGATAGTGGTCTAGCACGGACTTGAGCTCCCACGTACCATCGCGTATATAGGGGAGACCCCACTAGGTTATCATCCTTTATCCACAGGAAGCTGTGTCTGCTGCCTTACAAGCCATAATGCACTGAACACAGCATTCGGGAAGATTGACTGCCGTACGGGAAGTCCTTGGTTTTCATCTGATTGCCAAGGTGTATAAGCAATTTTACGGATTGTTTGGTAAACCCTTTGCCTAGAGTCTCCAGAGTAGTCACTCTTGATCCTTTTCGGACTCCTTAAAAGAAAAGGTGCCAGTGAGCGTCTTGTGACTTTGTGCTCATTAAACATTCGAAGGAGACTAGAGTCACCTTTTTGTCCTTTTCTCGACTCTTAAAACATGAAAAGGTCAAGTTGTGTCTTTGCGTCTTAAAATTTATTCGGCCACGATACACATTTACCCAGTTAAATTTTGTTTGCGTTAGTTTGAGTAGGGTTTTGTCTCGTTAGATTCCCTAGGTTTTTGTGAAGTTTCATCCTGGTGGAATTACCAATTTCGTCTTCTTCCTTTGCCGAGATACCGGTTGTGAGTGAAATCCTTCCTGTTGTTCCGAGTATACAACCGATTAATTCTCGTGCTCCAGGCGATGAGACTTACGAGTTTCATTGGAACCCTGTTTGGGAACCTTCTGAGGACGGTATCCCTTTTTGGGAATACACTTCTCCTCGTGTTTCAGTCCCACCTTTTTCCTCTGACATGGAGGACGTATCCCCTACTTTGACTGAAGAATCCGTTGCGACGAGCGGTGAAATTCCCACCGCAACGGAACCTACACTTGTTAGTAGCAATCCTACTACTGGGAGCCTACCTCCAGGCTATAAAGAATTAAGGGATGTTATGCCCTCTGGAACTCCTTTCACGGGTTCTATTTGGTCACAACTCGCTTTTCCCACCACGGAGCCTTTTACTCCACAAAGTCGTAGTATGTATGTTACCTCAATCACAACCGCTCCAATGGTATGTGTAGCTTCTTCGACTCCTATATTCAGTCGTCCTTTGGCTTCTTTATTCGGAGTCTTTGATCCTACGTCAAACGTCCCAGCGGAGGGGCCATACGATCAGTATTTACCACGTCTTGGTAGGCCTTTGCTGTCTCAACCGATTGTTGAGATTTCAGTTCCGCTTTCAATTGATTGGGGCTCCACCTCTTTTCATGGTGGCCAAGTATCGTCTGCGCAATCTCCAAGACCTCCTCATCAAGACCAACAAGGGCAATCCTTCCAGGGAAACCCGTTTGCCTCTGGTGGTCCGTTTTTCCCCTCTTATGTTCAACCTTCTGGTAACTCAGGTCAATCTTCTATTCAACAAGCCCAACCTGGTATCCAGCAAGGTTATCCTACTGGACAAATTGGTCAATCATATGTTAACCCAAACCAATCCAATGTCCAGTATAGTCCAATATCTGGACAAGCTACTCAACCACATGGTCAGCCTACCGTCCAGTATAGTCAACCTTCTGGGCAAGTCGGTCAGCCCCAAAACCAATGAGGCCAACGAACTGCCCAGCCCACTCAACCATCTGGTCCTTTAGGACAACCTTCACCTGTGCAACACTCCCAGCAGGTACAACCTTCTGGGTAGGGAGGCCAACCTCAATATCAACAAGGTCATCCTTCTGGCCAGATAGCCCAACCTACAGGACATCCTTCTGGCACTGCACAACCTAATTTTTTGCCCCAGGCTAGACCCCAGACCCCATCCGGTTTTCAAATGCAAGTTGGAGTTCAATCCCAACCAGTCTATCAAACTCAGCCTGTTTCTCAAACTCAGTTTGGAGTCTAGCCACCGTATGGTTACCAACAACCTCAAGGGCAACCTTTGTTTGCCCCATATCAAAATTATCAACAACTGCAGGCGAATCCTTATCAGAATTATCCGCAACCATATGATGCTCCTGCAGGGCCGTTTGGTAATCCATGGAACACTGGGGGGCAGAACCCAAATCCCTACGGACAAAACCCTATGGGGCCAAATCCGTCCCGACCAAGCCCTTGGGGGCAACCGCCAGTTGATTGGAACCCTGGTGTTCCATCCCACCAGCAGCCCCAGATGTCCTTCAATCCTCAGTTACCTTTCTTAGCGACTTTAGAATTACCGGATGTGTCCAAACTGACCAATGATCCTATTCTACATAATCCATATTGGCCTCCGGTTCCAACGAAAATTCCCGGTGACTGTCCAAAATTCGATGGTAAAGCTAATGAAGATCCACAAGCTCATGTCATGACTTATCACCTATGGTGTTCATCCAATTCATGGCTTGATGATTCAATTCGGCTTCGCCTTTTTCAAAGGACTCTCACTGGCTTTGCAGCTAAGTGGTATATTGAGCTCAATCATGGATCCTTTCAGGATTTCAACTCGTTGGCTATGGAATTTCTCACTGATTTTCAGTTACCCATTTGCTATGAAACGGGTACACACCTCCTCACATCCTTCAGATAAAAAATGGCTACGCATATCTCTGATCATATCCATGAATGGAGACAACGTAGACGTATGATAAAATTTTGGATTCCCGACCAACTTCTTACTGATTGGTTTACGACTTCGTTCGTTCCTCCAATAGCTCGAGACATTGCCATGGGGGCGTGTGTCACTGAAGAGCAAGCTATCGCGCACGCTCAATACCTTGACTTGGTTTATTCTCAGTCAGGTACATTGTATGATTATCTACCTGATGCCCCGAGACCAGGAACATCCAAAGCCCCACCAACACCAACTGTTGATAGTATTATTGGTTCTGTTAATTTGTCCTCGAAGAAAAATCTCGTGAACCCTGGGAAGAAAAAATCAAATGCTTCGAATGAACCCACTTCTCAGGTAACACCCACTTCGAATGTTACTTCCGAGGTCAATGTCGTCCAGTCAACCACGGCAGACAAAGCCTCGAAAGGAAAGAAGAAAGGGAAAGCGAAGAATAAGCCCGATCAACCTAAATAGGACTCCCCTAAACCTCCGCCCGAGGACGGTGCCAAGCGCAAACCCAAGTATCCTTGTCTTATCTATGATGAAGATCACTATACCAAAGACTGCCCTAGGTGGTCTGAGGACTCCTGCGGTGCTCAAAGAACCCTTTCCCTCACAACAAACTCAAAAAACTAAAATGGTGGCTGATACCTCTCAACCTCCCTCTTCCTTCGGTTCTCAAGTGTTTATGGCTGGAACGATACCTTTCAATATCAGTACTCGAACAAAAGATTATCCGTCATCTGCCGGGAAAGAGCCTGAGGTCCCCTCCAATGCTCCTCCGTTCAGTTCAAGCCCACTCCACATCGAGAGACCTAGTACTGAGACACCTATTCGACCCCCTCCAAAAGGAGTACTCCGGAAATCTTCTTACAACCCAAATGCCCGTGCTGCACAGCACTACAATATCGTTGAGGACTTAGCTCAGACTCCATCGGCTATGTCCGCTTTAGAAGTTCTACAGAGATGCCCTTCTCAGAGGAAGTCCTTGCTATCCGTTATCGGCGACATAGACCTGGCCGACTCGGATTTAATTACTTTTCACTTAGAACGCCATACGCAGAGACTGCCTCCCCAAATCACGTTCCTTATACAGGTTATTATTGATTCCAAAATGATTCATCGTACAGTCATTGATGAAGGTGCTTCTACTGGCATCATGTTTGTTGCCTGTTGGAAAGCTATTGGATCTCCAACGCTGAGCCAGTCTCCCACAACCTTGGAAGCTTTTGATGGAAGAGCATCCTGTCCTTATGGTATACTCCAACGTTTGCCCATCTCTTTGGAAGGGAAGACGGTCGAAATGGAAGTTGAAGTTGTTGATGCTACTCTTACCTACAACCTCCTTCTCGGACGTAGCTGGATATACGCGATGAAAGCTGTAGCTTCATCTTTGTTTCGTATCATCCGTTTCCCTCATCAAGGGAAGATTATTACCGTAGACCAGCTATCATTCTTCGCTTCCTCTTCGGAAGGCAACATCCCTTTTGTGGAGCATACCTCGAAATTATCTGAGAGTCTGGGAGCCGGACTTTTCAAAGATCCCACCCTTATGGGTGTTTTTCTGCTCCCCGCTCCTAACGTCGCTTCTGTTAATATGATTACTACTTGTTCTGATCCGTGGATTCTCCCTTCCATCGACCAAGTAGATTCTTGGGGCGACCAAATGCCGTTGAGTCCTGCCGAACTCAACTATGTCGAAATCATTGCTGCATCAGCTCCTTCTTCTGAACTTGCTCTTTCGAGCAAGGTTCTCCACTCGTTCGCTCCATCCTCAGGGTTTGTAAATGAGACTTCTTCGGACCCTTTAAAAGAAACATTCCCTTCCGATGAAGCCATTATTGAGACTATGTCTCTAGAGGAACCTCTTGGCATGATTCTCACCATCGTTCCTCTTTTCTCCCTGCCCCTCAGGATATGTTGACTTGCCTTGAGCGGTTTGCTCCTTGTCTCCCATTTCAAATCCTTCAAACACCTATCCAAGTTTATCAAGTGTCCTTTGAAGGAAATATGGCGAACATTACGCAAACCCAGCCCATCGACATCTCTGTGAAACCAGGGATTGTTGAACATCTTCACATTGGAGTCACTTGTACTCCGGAGGAGATTCAAATTTATTCCAATCTTTTTCATGAATTTCGTGACGTCTTCGCATGGTCCTATGAAGAAATGCCTGGCATTGATCCTAGCATAGTGGTGCATGAGATAATCATGTACCCAGGTGCTAAGCCTGTTCGTCAACGTTTACGCCCTGTACACCCCCGAAAGGATGCAGCTATTAAGGCCAAAGTCGAGAAGCTTCTTAAAGCCGATTTTATTTATCCTATCCCGCTCACAGATTGGGTTTTCAATATCGTACCTGTGAATAAAAAACAGGGTACAATCCGTGTTTGTGTCGATTATCGTGATATAAATCGGGCCTGTCCTAAAGATAATTTTCCCACACCATTCATTGATCAAATTATTGACAAGTGTGCCAGAAGTGAAATGTATTCTTTTATGGACGGTTTTTCTGGATATAACCAGATCAATATTGCTCCCGCTGATCAACACAAGACCGCCTTTATCTGTCCATGGGGCACTTTTGCTTATAAGAAGCTCCCTTTCGGTCTTAAAAATGCCGGTGTTACCTTCCAATGTGCAATGTCTTATGCTTTCCATGACATTCGACACATTGTACAACCATACCTGGATGATCTTCCAGCTCATTCAGCCAAACGTCAGGACCACCCTACTCACCTTCGCGAGATCTTTCTTTGCTGTCGATACTACCGAATCAGAATTAACCCTCACAAATGTGTCTTCTGCGTTGAATCTGGCCGACTTCTCGGGTTTGTCATCTCCTGAGAGGGCATCCGTTTGGATCCCCTTAAAGTTGAGGCTATAGTGAATCTTCCTCCCCCTGCTTCTTTACACCAATTGCAAAGCTTGCAGGGTAAAGCAAATTTTCTATGACGTTTCATTCCAAACTATGCCGAGGTGGCCAAAGGTTTCACACGATTACTCAAGCGCGATATCCCTTTTCATTGGGATACTATTGCTCAGGAGTCTTTTGAGCGTCTCAAGGGTCTCCTTGTTTCTACTCCATTGCTCCGTTCTCCGAACTATTATCGTGACTACACCCTGTATTTGGCTGCCGCTGACACCACTATCAGCATGGTTCTCGTTCAAACTGACGATGATGACACTGAGCATGTTATTTATTATCTCATCCACAACCTTTTAGACATGGAAACTCGATATGCTTACGTCAAGAAGTTGGCTTTAGCCATCGTTTGTGCTGTCCAACGCTTCCGTCACTACATTCTGCTGCGCACTACCACCGTGATTTCTGATTGCAACCCCATGATGTATATTTTGTCACGCCAGTTGCTGGGGGGCAAGTACTCAAAGTGGATTGTCATCCTCCAAGAGTTTGACTTGGAATTTACCACTGCCAAGTCTAAGAAATCCCTTGTATTTGCTGAGTTACTTTGCTCTTTGCCATCTTCTTCCCCGACCTCTCACGTAGAGGATCAAATTCCGGATGAGACTTTATTTCTCATCAGCACCCTTGATCCCTGGTACGGAGATATCGTTATATATCTGCAAACGTCCTCTTTTCGCCCTGGCATGTCCAAGGACGCTCGGCGAAGGATTCGTCATCAGTCTCAACCATACCGTATCATTGGTGACACACTATATCACCTCGGCGCCGACTCTGTTCTCCGCCGATGTTTAACTCTTGAGGAAGCTGAGCGTGTCTTGAATGACTGCCACTCAGGTGCTTGTGGTGGTCACATGTCCGGATATGCTACTGCCCAAAAAATCCTCCGTGCTGGCTACTTTTGGCCCTCTATCTTTAAGGATTGCATTCTTGCCGTCCGCTCTTGTCATGAGTGCCAGATATACCAGTGGAAGATGCAAGCGCCTCCTGCTCCATTGCACCCTGTTGTCACCGTCGGCCCTTTTGCAAAATGGGGGATTGATTATATGACCTGTAACCCTCGCTCGGCCGGGGGGCATGGGTTTATTATCGTTGTCGTCGATTACTTTACTAAATGGGCCGAGGCAATGCCTACATTAACTGAAGACGGTCACACAGCAGCACAATTTTTATTCAACCATGTTATCTCGCGATTCGGCGTCCCTCAAACCATCGTCACTGATCACGGGAAGCATTTCCGTAATCATATGATGTCGGAATTAACAACCCAGCTAGGCTTGCAGCACAATAGTTCAACTCCATACTACCCTCAGTCCAATGGCCAAGTTGAAGCTATCAATAAGATTTTGGTTACAATGCTTCAGCGTACCGTTGGCATGCATAAGTCTAACTGGCATTTGATATTGTTCCTTGCCTAGTGGGCCTACCGAACCTCCGTAAAGGACGCCACTGGTTTCACTCCATTTCAACTAGTTTATGGACTAGAGGCTACCCTTCCAATCGAATGAGAAATCCCTTCATTAAAATTGGCTGTCGAGCTACTTCCCAACACTACTCCATTAGAAGAACGCCTTCTTTACCAGGAACGGCTAGATGAGACCCGTCGCTTAGCCTCTTTGGCCATCGAAATGCAAAAGAAGCGAGTCAAGACTCACTTCGATCAGACTCTACATTGACGTTCTTTTGGTGAGGGAGATTTAGTCCCGCTATACGATCAGGCAAAAGATAAGCTAGGAGCAGGAAAGCTCGAGCCTATGTGGCTAGGCCCTTACATCGTCAAGAAAGTTTTGCAAAAAGGGGCCCACGAGCTAATTGATTATGAAGGGAACCCTCTCGAGAAGCCCCGAAACGGGCTGTATTTGACAAAGTACTATGCATGATGCTTGTACACTTTATTTTGTACATACATGTACTCTAGCAAGTGTGTTGTGTGTATGTGTGTCAGTTTTAAAGGCGTAAATGCCACTTATTGTGTCTTTCGCTTCTTGTGCAGATGTCTGATGCACCTTATGTTGGTTTCGCTGATGGTGCCTGCCGTAGTACTCGCAACTTGTCCTCTACGGCGTGGGTGATCTATGATCCTCATGGCGAGCTGATAGAGTTTCAAGGTGTGTGTTTGGGTCGTACCACTAACAATGTCGCCGAATATTGTGCTGTAATCGAGATACTTGCTGAAGCAATTAATCTTGGCATTCGTGCATTGGTAGTGAACTTGGACTCTCAACTTGTCGTCCACCAGCTCAACAAGCAATATTCCGTCAGAGACCATCACATTTTAAGGTTGTATTTACGTGTGAGATTGTTAGAAAGGAACTTTGATTTTATCACATATCAGCATATTCCACGACAATTAAACACATTATCTGATGCATTGGCTAATCATGTATTAGATAGACATTTGCGTAATTTGTAATCAAAACATTATACAAGCAAGCACATGAAAGCACAATAATAAACCATAGGCATATGTATATTATACGTGTGTGTCATAATGTTTGCACCGTGCACGTTACATAGTCCAAAAAAATAATACATGTTCAAATCTCATATGGCCGAAGACAACATGTCTCTCAAAAATGTGCAAAAAATGAAACCTAGGGGTCTAATCACGGTGATGCTCATGATAGCATGTCACCTCTCGCACTCCCACTGTAGTACTCCCACTGTGTGCCTTTGGTACACGAAGGGCACATCTGCCAATCTGGCATAGTCTGAAATCCCTCGAGTGAGTCCCTCAAGGTTCTGTACCAGCTCTTCACCCACACCACCCTCTACTTGAGGGTCATCTGCAGGTTGTACCCTCCGTGCTATGTGAGACAGACCAGCTGGTCGCTCTGCACCAACATCTGCATACATATATATAGCTGTTGTCAGAGACATGCATGTATTACAAAAAAAATTATTAAATACATAAAAAACATCAAAAACACAAAGAGTTCTTACCAAGCTCCTCATCCCAGTCTTCTCCCATAGGCAATGGGAGATCTGGGTCTCCAGTAAAATTGGTGCCCGCATAAGGCCAATCCTCTATAACGATCATCTGGTGACGAAGCCATATGAAGAACTCGGGCCTCCAGGCCATCTGCTGGCTCCCTCCTCCTCTGGGCATGAGTGCTGCCCATCGAGTCAACCTCGGTTCCCGTGGCACTGGATCTGCCACTATACCTCCCTGAATCCGGAAAATCGGCAGTCGCTCCAAGAAGAAGGATACCACAATGGATCCATACCCGAACTGTTTGTTTTCCCCTCGCTTACACTTTGTAAGCTGCCTCTTGATGTTTGTAGTCACAGCTGTGGCCCAATCAAACAGAGTAGGCTGGAGACACTCGGTTGCCAGCAGTAAATGATTCTTGCTGGCCTCGTGGGGCACCTGTACCCCAGCCATCCGTGTGATAGTGAATAGTATCACCCGTAGCACTAGGTCTGGAACTATGACGATATCTACCTTGGCACTGTTTGATCCAAACTGTGCCCCCGGACAAACCCGTTCCATCACCTCCCCCATCTTTTCCCCGGAAGGCCTACTTCCAGTCAAAATGGGTCGTGCACCTCTCCGCGATAACCCAGTGATAAAATAGACATCGGAAACATCCAGCTCCAATGTCTGATCTCGCAAACGGAATACCTGATCCTCTATGTCCCAAGCATCCACGATAAATCGTAGTAGCTCCGGTTGTGCACGCAAATAGGAGTTGAGGAAAAACTTCTTTAAGCCGCAGTCCCTCAAAGCATCCATGCAGGCTTCATCCTCTAGTGCCAGGGCATCTATAGCATCATGCTCTCTTTCTCTCCATTCTACAACCATTTTGACGAATCCCTGCAACCATAAAGTCAAAAATACCATCATTAGATCACTGGTGAAACCATAATTCAAGAAAAATTGCAAAATTAATGGTTAAATCCACGGGAAAATTAGGTCGCGTAGTTGGTGTGACTGTTTTCAAAACAGTCGCGCCAATGTCGCGCCCCCTTTTGGAAAATAATCCCATTGGCGTGGTCCCGAGTGGGAAACCCGCGCCAATGGTGCAACCCTAAATTTTGCAAATCCCCTTGCAGGGGATCTGTCTGTGGATGAAAAACTGAAAAAATGGAATGAAAATGAAGCTAAGGACAAGACCTCTTACCTACTCCAGACGGCGGCTCGATTGCTTTCCTGGATTGATCACAATCGACGGTTGAAGTTTGCACCCAAAACCCTCCAATGGTAAGCTCACAAGGTGAAAAGTAAAAAGTGAATTTGTTTTTTACCATTTCACTATTTTATAGCATTTTTTGACCTAAAAATACATTAAAAATATTATTTTTTGGGTATTTTTGAATATATTTATATCAAAATGGGTTTTACGCTGTTTTTGGTATGATGACAGGTGTTGGTGCAACTCAAGCAACGAAACGAGCTCCTTTTTTCTACTTTTTCAAGCTCGGTAAAACATGTGAAAAGGTTACTTTGAGGTCCGCTTTCAGCTCTTTTCTGACCATTTAAAGACGAAAAGATTGCCGAGTTACTCCTCTTGACTCGTTAAATGTTAATAAGGGGCGGTCATTTTAAGTTCTTTTTGTCGACCGTTAAAACATAAAAGATTACTGGGTTTTTGTCGTTTCAGACTCGTTAATGGTTACGAAACGACGTGGTTTTGATCATTTTTTTACTTTTTCAGGTCGAAATCACTATTTATGAAAAGTACTCCTTGATCGTAATGGTCGGGCGGTTCTTTCGAGCATTGTTTTATACTTTTTCGGGCTCGAGAGACACAACTTTACGAAAAAGGACACCCCTGGAGTTTCCTTTTCTGTTGTCTTTTCAAACTCTTTAAACATGAAAAGACGCTGAGTTCTTCCTTTGTCACACTCGTTAAAACCTGATGACATCGGATTCTATCGAAATGACACACCACAAGCATATGCTATCCCCATCAAGCTTGTTAAAAATAATTGGGGTACTCGCCAGAAATGGCGGGGGAAAAAAAAAGGAACCATAATTATTGTCGTGTCGGCAGTATGTCGCTCTTGAACATGGCACTTGTCTGCTTTCGTGTCTGGGTGGGGATATCTCATCCCATTTTTCACTTGCATCCATGGATTTGGGTAATCCTGTTTGACCTCTCATCTGCTCATTGCCTCGTCACCATGACCTCTGATCCATTGATGTCAAATACTGCCAATTCCACTATCGTGTCGCCGATATGTTCAAGAGAAGTTGACCTCTGCAGAAAAACAACCTCCCTCTGATAGCTCACATAATCCTGATTCACAACATTATCTCTCTGTCTCGTGTCGCTGATGTGGGAAACATCATGGCCCACCTTCGATCAAGGTCACTTCCTGTCGACTTCAGCTCATTATCCAGGAAGCTGATCTAGAGACTCCCTTCCGGTGCCTTGGAGCCTGCATGCCTCAATGGCAGGTTCTTCGTGTTCGATGTGAGGTTTTCATCATTGGCCTCCGATCGAATGATTCTACGGGTGTTCGACGCCAGATCACTAATTCGCACGCCGTAGATTGTACCTATAGTACCTTGAGGGCCATTGTCATTATTGGTGGTACCTCTCGCGTCTGTTAACAGTTTTCAATATTGACTGGTAATCAGACGATGTTCATGCATGTTCGACTTCAGCTCATATATTCGCATGCCTCAACTTATACTTTTGTTCGGGTCGATATGGAGCGCAAGACCCTGGATTTTGTCTGTTGTAATCCAGGCGTGATTCTTGTTACATGACTCATTCACTGGATGGCTGCGACCATACCTGAGTCGATTCATTGATCCTAACCAGATGGCTACGCCCATACTATGGATCTAGATTATTATGTACTCTCTTATGGATGGTTGTGACCATACCACATATATCATGTACTTGAGCTATCAGTTGTATCTCTCTCTATGCAGATTCTTCGACGGCAGCGGCATGTGTTCTTGTAAAGCATTTCACCCCTCTCTCTCTCTCGGGCCTCATGCTTTAGGGGGCATCTGTTACACAGTAATTTGTCACCATTGGTCACCGTCCCTGTTACCCCTTTCCCGTACTTTGGAGGACTCATTTCGGGACCTGTGAGCAGTGACGTAACTTAAAAACACTTGCATTATGTTTCCCTAAGTATGGACTTCATGTGCCCTGAAGACACCTCCTGCAAAATATCCCTGAAAAGTGCCCTTTTTCCATTAGCATGGGTCCACAATGTACTACCCGCGCCAGTGAACGAGATCCTCAAAAGAAGGTGCGACCATTGGCGCTCTGTCTTAGAGTAACACCCGCGCCAACCAAGTTTGGAAAAGAATTTTGACAAACGCGTGCCCAGATGTTTTTTCCTTCACGTCATGAAGTCTTTTGAGGATAAAACTCATCTTCTAGATGTCGAGAGTCATCATCTATCCCTTACATCTATCCACAGCGGCTTTTTGGAGATAATGCCAATCCATAATGGGTGTCTTGATGCATTGTATCTTCCTCCCCTTCTCCATCCATAAAAGTCTGTCCTCATGCATTGGACAAGCTAGTTTTTGAGTAGTAGTGATAACGCTTGTCTCGAGTGATAGTAAGAGTCTTGGAGCATAGGGAGGTTATGCTGCCGGAAGTCTGAGAGAGAGAAGGTCTATTGCAAGACATATGTAGCTGCTCGCCCAGCCAGAGGAGAGATTCAATGTCAAAACATTGGTTGTACTTTTCTTTGTTGATTATTCATTAATAAACGACTATCATTATGGTTCTGATCTTATTGTTCATGTTTGATCTATATCTTTTCTGACTGATATATAGTTGTATTTAGTGGATTTTATGCTTGTATTCGCTTCGTTCTTTGCATGTGCAGGTATCCATTCGCGGAGATCGTGAGGATCGTGACCTGCCGGAGCAAGGGAACGGGAGTATCAACTCTTCTACGACACTAGCGTTGGACTCCAGGTTGGTTCTCATAATCCACTTTCTATTGGCAACTAGGAACTTGCATGGTAGCGTTAATTGATTGTTGCTAGTCCCATTTTGGGCTAGTGGGATCGCCTCTGTCCGCAGAGGGGATTTACCTCTCCAACACTCCTCCTCTTGGCCTATAAATTCAACATAGACTAGAAGGTGGAAGGGGGACTTCTGAATGTAAGCTTATGTTGTTGGATTAGGGCTAGAAACTTGCAACCTAAGGGGAGGATTGGAGACCATTGGGTGAAGGCTTACATCATCAAGGCTATGACTGTATTGCTCCTTGTTATTCAATATTAATATAATCAAATGTTTCTTTCTTAATATCATCTTGTATAATGCTCTTTAGAAAGCTCCTTCATCTCTTGGGTAGTTTATAACTAAATACTAAATTAATATTGTGATGTATGCTATGTTGCAATTTTTATTCATTTTGTATTTCATTATTTATCTATGTTATGTTTTTATTCCTTTTTCGTTTCTATTTATGCAAATATTCTCTTGAAGTAGTGAGGAAGGGCTTTAGAAGCATTGAAAAGATATACACAAGCATTTCATAGAAAGGTAAGAGGTCCTTCACATTTCATACATGATATAAGGGTTATAGATTAAGGAAAGGTAACAATTACTTGTTTGCTTGTTTCTAGATTTGTCATTGAATCTAGAGAGATCGTTCTTGTCCACAATAGTGATTTCTCTACCATAACAAGTTGTGGGATAACAAGGAGCTAGAGGTGAAGAGGAAGCTCATGTATTATATGGAGGTGAACAACCTAGATCTTCATATCCAACATAGATAATTTCTCTACCATAACAAGTTGTGGGATAACAAGGAGCTAGAGGTAAAGAGGAAGCTCATGTATTATATGGAGGTGAACAACCCAGATCTTCATATCCAACATAGATCCATCTTAAGTACGTATCTAACATGAGCCAAGAGGGATCAAACTTCTTCACGTGCAGACTTCTGTAGAGTCCAAAATACAATACGTAATTTTTCATTGTTTAAATTATATTTTTTAATGCTAAATAGAATATATGTAGGACCAAACAAATGTTTCAACCATAAAACTTATTTTTTTCATGATATATATAGTGTACATTAAAATATTTTACATAACATGTACATAAATACATTTTACCAATGCAAATTAAAATCCTCTTGAAATATTTTTTGAAGAGTATAAGGTTTAAACATATTACTCACACATTTTTTTTACTTCTAATTACTTTATAAGATATTTAATTTTTTTTATTATAGCCTACATTATTTTTCTATTCAAAGCATAATTATTTTTATTTCAAAAGTGCATGTGTCAACTCGATGGACATACAGACAAATAAACTTACACATCCCCCTTGTAGTTGGATGTAGACTAAACCTCTTGGCTCAACCAGAATTATCTTTTTGCCATGACAGGTGCTAAGAAGAAGTTTAGCATTACAAAGACAAGAGTTAGCTCTCATGAGTTTCCATGTGAAATAGGTGTTGGTTTATTATGATAACACCTTGGGACGAAAAAAATTGTTACATTTGTAATACTAAGAGGATTGAAGGTGGAAAGTGCTTTCTTTTGTCTTGTTTGACTTTTACTCACATCCTTTCTCATTTCCAAAGAATTTTCCACACCACCAACATGCTTTCAACAAAACTATATTGATCTAGGAACGGGTCTTTCCTTTCTTTTTTATCATAGAAATAAAATATTAAAGAGTTTTAGTTCATCTTTTATTTTCTTAAGGCCAGATAGACTAAATTAGTCTTTCTTCCTTTTCTTCATCACCATCACCATCACCACCATCATCATCTATTTTCATTATTAGAAATTTTACAATAAATATATATTATAGTTTCTTAAAATATATAATAACATAGATTATTAAAATTAGATAATTTTTATTCAAAATTTTTGTTTCGAATATTATAATATATAAAATATTATAATATTAGTATTGTAAAATTCATTGTTCAATCATTTATAAATATTCAAAATTTTTAATATGGCTAATTATATTGATTTTTTTGATGTCTGTGATTAATATCCACTCAGGCCTTTATGAAAACTGATTCCTTTCAATTTTATCTTTTACAGATTCTTGTAATCAATATTTTAACCACTATTATTGTTAACACTTTTTTTTATATTTAATAGGTTTTAATTCTCTCCCAAAAAAGGTAAACGAGAATCAATTAGATTTTAAAATAAATTATATAGCTGTATAGAAGAAATTACATCATCCAGGAGTTGTTTTATCCTTAAAAAAATATCTTTTATAAAATTTAAATAATTTTATATCAATAAAAATTGAGATTTAATAAAAATTTAAATTTTCGCCATTATTTTTAAGTGAACCACATTTGAATTTAAATTTGACATCCGTAGAACATTACACTTATAGACTGTCGACTTGGAATGTACTGCTATAAGCTTGTGACATTGAGTAATGAATTGAATTTTAGTGTCTTATATGGAACGGTTGGACAAAATCATAAGATATTGAGTAATGAATTGAATTTTAGTGTCTTATATGGAACGGTTGGACAAAATCATACATGCAGATTTGCGTGCGTGTATTTTCTTCTAGGGATAGATTTTGCAAACAAGTTTAATAAGTAATGTGAAAATGAAAATTATATACATTAAAGAGATATGTTTTTGAATTAAACAAAGTTTTTTTTGGTAGAAATCACCAGAGAATTTTTTTGGCCTATGCCTTTCGAACCAACAAGTGTGGTACATCATCAGGACCAGATGAAGAGGCAGAGCACGACAAAGGCTTAAATAGAGAGCAATGTAGAGACATAATTGAAAATAATATGTAAATAATGAGTATTTCATTAATTTATAAAAAATATTAATAGGTAACGGCTATATTAAATGGCTAGTTTTTGAAAAATATTATTTAAATTAATTTATTAAAACCAAATATTAATAGCTCTTCAAAATTAATATTTAAATAATAATATTAGTTTATTAATTTATTAAAATATTAATATGTGGCTATATTAAAGGGCTAGTTTTTGAAAAAATATTTAAATAATGATACTATTTCATTAATTTATTAAAAATATTAATAGGTAACCGCTATATTAAATGAATCGTTTTGGAAAAATAATATTTAAATTAATATATTAAAACCAAATATTACTAGTTTTTGGAAAATAATATTTGAAATGTGATATTAGTTTATTAAAAACAAATATCAATAAGTAACTGCTATATTAAACAACCAGTTTTTAAAATAAATAGATAAATAATCAAAGTCAAACTTTAAATGAGGGGATTCAAAAATTATAAAAATGAGTGAAGACCCTAATCGAGACAAGATCATTTGATAAATAAAATACATAATGGAAATAAAATAAAATAAATTAAAAATAACTAATGGAAAAATAAATAAAATAAAATGAAATATACACAAGTCTATATATATATATATATATATATATATATATATATATATATAAAATAAAAATAAATAAATAGAAAATAAATCAAAAACAAAAACATATATATATATATGGTTGTGAGGTTTGGGGTTGCAGCATCTCCAGAGAATCATGGAGAAAGATTGAGCAAATCCAGAAGCATTTTATAACTTATAACCTAAAAATTAAAAGTAATACACCCTATCATATTCTCCTTATAGAAGCAGGTCTTTCCCCTATTGAGAGCCTAGCTATGCTTAGGTTTCCGTTGTACAAGCACAAAATCAGTAACATAAACGATCATAGACTTCCTAAGCTAGCTTTAAATTATAGCCAAAACCACCTAAGGCTCAATCGAGGGTGGCCTAAAGACACAAGGGCCTGGTTAAACTATTGAGAGATCAACGAAAATGATGCATTGCAAAACATAAATAACATTAAAGATATTGTTACTTCTAAGTTCAAAGAAAAAATGTGGTGTGGGAAAGACTTAGCGGCTAAAAGAAAATTAAGTTATTATAAGAAGGTCATCAACCCCACCCTAGAAGATCAAAAGTATCTCTCTATTTTAACTAGCTCAAAGAAGAAAATTAATATAGCAAAGATTAGAACGAATTCTCATGAGCTCCATAGTGAAACAGGTCGTTGGGCAGTTCCTAAAATGCCATGGACGGAAAGGATCTGCCATATATGTAAGAATAGGAACATCGAGGATGAAAACCACTTCCTCTTAGAGTGCCCCGCGTATAACCACATTAGATCTCAGTTTCACAATCTTTGTTACAATACTGACCTTCCTAGCCTTTTACAATGTCAAAATTATAGTGAGCTCAGGAGGCTTCTCTCCAAGCTTTTTGAGCATAGGAATAAAATCTTAAATCAAAATAGATAATTTGTTTCTTTAGGTCCGATAGACCATTATTTGGTCTCAGCGGATGTTAACCATCATCATCATCATCATCATCATATATATATATATATATATATATATATATATATATATATATATTCAAAGAAAAAGAATCAATAAATAAAACAGGGTTAACAATAAAATATGGGGCTCAGGTCCATTAAATAAATAACAAAAATACTAAAAGGAGTTAAGAACGAATATGATGATAAAATACATAAAAACACATGAAGGATCAAGAAAATAAACTCTAATGAAGAATAAAAAAACAACAAATACTATAAAAAGGATGCCAATACCAACATAGATAAAATATATAAAAATATATAAAAATAAATAGAAATAAAAAATAAAAAGAGTAAAAAACTAGGAGGACAAAAGAGGGACCCAACTTCTGCTAATATTCCAACCATTATCTCTATTCAAATTATTGGTCTTTTGTCAATTTCTAGGGCCTCCCTCAATTTACGATGATGAAAATGACTAACCTTAGCAACGACTTGGGCCTCCTCAATGTAGATGTGATGCTTAGATTTATCTGCATGCTCTGCCAAAGCAGGGGAGCAGGTCTTGCCATGCTTGATGTCAACAGCATGCTCACGAATCCTTTGATTAATAGAGCGACCAGTCTCACCAATGTTGGGAGTCCCACAAGAGCATGGGATAACGTAAAGACCCTTGATATTCTTGGGGTCCATTAGGTCTTTTACAGTTCTAAGGAAGCTCTTTATGGTATTTAAAGGCCGAAAGGTTGAAGCCACCTTGCGTTGCCCTAGGATCCTTGCAATCTTGTCAGTGGCCTCTTAGATAAAAGGAAGATGAACACTAGAAAATCGATCCTTGGTATCTTTCTTAGTACTAGGACCTTTTTCAGCTCTGAGGAAAGCCTTAGTACATTGGTGTCTACTATACCCATTATAATTGTTTACCAAAAATTATAATAGATAATGATCACTTATGTTTCTAAGACACACTTTAACGTTAAAATCATTAATTTAAAATTCCTAAATAATCTTACTTTCCGAACAGAAAGACTGTTCAAAAACTTCTAATTTATTTTGTCAAAGCATTTCCGCTGGAATTGGTTTATTTGCGCCATTTTACCATGAACTCTTAACATATTTTCATGTGACTTCTTTGCAATAGTGTCTCCTTTGACCCAACTATACGGGAAACTGAACAAGACTGCATTAGGGCATCAATGGCTCTTTGCCCAACTAACAGCAAAATTTGAAGCATCAAGCCACATATCATCCAAAGACTACAAAAAAATTACAATAAGTGTTACAACTTTGAAGTCCTAAAAAGGTCTTTAAGACGACGAATCCTCAAAAAAAAAAAACTACAAACATAGAGAAAAAAAAATAAACAATTTATATTGAGAAATGAAAAGCCAACATTGGGGAAAATTTCTCTATCTAAAAGCCATACCATACTTCTATGCTCCTCTAAAACAATTTTTAAGATATGACCATCCTTCTCTTTCCAAATATACTTTCACGTCTAGTGTTTTTGGTTAGATTTTTACTTGAAATCGAGGGTAGCTCTATAGAGAATGCAGTAGGAACACTGAACACAAAATACATAGCTTGCTCATTTCATTACCAAGCAAGGATTTCTGTACACAACGGAGAAGTTTATGGATTCTAGTTGTCGGTGGTTTCTTCAGGACGTTACCTGTAGTCTCAAGTCTCGAGTCTCAAGGCCATTGCTTGATCTCTCGAGATGGTTAAGCATTTAATGAGTTTGGTGGTTGGAAGTAATGTTTCCAACACTCCCCCTTGATTCAAACCATAAGATAAACATACAAAATATCCTATATCACAATACATATGACACTGTTGTATTCTTAATTAACATGCATGTTGGTTTAAGTCTCAGCTAGGCTTACAACATAATCTAGATTTTCTACAACACATAACTTACTTCTACAAAAGTCAAATTTTTCCTTCCCAAGAGGCTTAGTGAATATGTTAGCTACATTCTCATTTGTATTACAATATATTAGGGAAATTTCTTTTGATTGGATATTTTCTCTTACAAAATGATATTGTGTCTATATGCTTTGACCTTGCATAACATATAGGATTGTTCCCCAATTTTATGGTTCTTTGATTATCACATCTAATCGTTGTAGGTTCTTGTTGACCTTCACCAACATCTTCAAGTATTCTTCTGAGCCATATAACTTCACAGGTGGCACTACATAATACTTTATACTTTGCTTTAATTGATCACAAGGAAACTATTGTGTGTTTCTTACTGCTCCATGATATAGCTCCTAATCTTATATTAAAGACATATCTAGTGGTGGATTTTCCGTCATCTAGATTTCCGGCCCAGTAAGAATCATATTGACCTGTCAATTCAACATTACAAGAATTAGTATATTCAATAGGAAAATTGATAATTCCCTTTAAATATCGAAGGACCCTTTTTGTAGCTAACCAATGGTCTTCATGAGGCTTAGCCATGAATTGACTAAGTATGCTTATTGCATAAGCGATGTCTGGTCTCGTGGTAGTGAAATAATTCAAAGTTCCCACTAATTGTCGATATAATGTTACATTCACCTCTTTTGTTTATTATTAGTTCTCAATTTGATATTTTATTCCAATGGAGTACTCATTGTTTTACATCAATTCATATGAAATCTCTTTAGTACTTCATTTGTATATTTTCTTTGTGTGATTAAGGTTCTTCCATCATCTCTCCATACTTCAAGACCTAGACAATAGTGCATCTGACCAAGATTTTTCATCTCAAATTCCTTCGATAACTTCATTTTTATACCTTTAATCAATTTATCGTCACTCCCTATTATTATTAGATCATCAACATATATAGAGAGTAATACTATATCCCCATTTCTATCTACCTTGACATACAAATTAGGATAATTTTTTCTTTTGTTAAATCCTCGTTGAAAGATAATTTATCAATTTTCTCATACCAAGATCTAGGTGCCTATTTTAGTCCATATAAAGCCTTTTTTAACTTGCATACAAGATGTTCTTGTCCCTTATTTAAAAATGCTTCTTGTTGAACAAGATAAATATCCTCTTTTAAGTCACTATTTAGAAAAACTGACTTCACATCTAATTGATGTAGCTTCCAATCATATTTAGTTGTCAATGCTATTATTATTCTGATTGTATTCATTTTTTCAACCAGAGCAAAGATATCTTCATAATATATACCTTTTTTTTGTGAATAACCTTTTGCAACCAATCTTGCCTTGTACTTATCTATGCTACCATCTGCATCAAATTTTGTCTTGTACAACCATTTTGATCCTACAGGAACTTTATTTTCAGGTAATTTTGTTAATGCTCAAGTTTCATTTTTAATTATAGATTCAAATTCTTCTTTCATAGCTTCTATCCATTCTTTATGATTTTTGTCTTGCTCATAATTTAATGGCTAAAAAACAGTCATTGCTTGAGACATTAAAGCGTAATATGTATACCTAATAGGGGTTTGAATCCATTGTGTTGATCTTCTTATAGGTTCATTACACTGTGGAGTACCTTCTCCTCTTCTTCTTCTCTGTGGAGTGCCTTCATCAATTCTTTGTGGACATTGACTCCTTCACATGTCTTCTGGAATTTCCATGGATTCTTGAGCTTGAGTTGATTCCACAAATTCTTCTTCTTCCTTGAAGTTGTCATAAGGAGGTTGCCATACATTATCTTCATCTTCTCTTATTTGTTTATCTGAATTCTCATGAAATAAAACATCTCTACTTTCAAAGACCTTCTGAGTATTTGGATCATACATTTTATATGCATTTTGATCAGTACAATATCCAATAAAAACACATTTGATGGATTTGGCATCTAACTTTCTCCTATCCTATTTAGGAATATGAGCAAAGTACTAGCATCCAGATATCCTTAAATGACTAACCTTAGGTTTAAAACCATAAAATGATTCAAATGGTGTTTTGTGCTCAAGATACTTAGTAGGGCTTCTATTTTTAAGATATAAAGTTTTATTAATGGCTTCAACCCAAAAACCATTACAAAGTCCTTTACCTTTTAACATACTATGAGCGCATTAACCTAATGTTCTATTCTTTCTCTCAACTACTCCATTTTGCTGAGGTATATGTGATACTATAAATTGTTGTGTAATTCCATTTTGTTTGCAATATTTGATAAAAGCTCCTAAAGTGTACTCACCACCTTTATCTGATAAAAGAATTTTAATGGTCTTTCCTGTTTGCTTTTCAACCATACTCTTGAATTCTTTAAAGTATTGAAACCCATCATTTTTGTTTCCTATAAATTACACCTAGGTGTATCTAGTGCTATCATCAATAAATATAAGAAAGTAATATTCTCCACCAAGTGACTTAGTTTGCATTAGACCACATATATAAGTATGCACTAGTTCAAGTATTTTCAGGTTTGCTTCTATTTTCATGCACATGAAATTCTTTCCTATGTTGTTTTCCTTGATGCCAAAGTTTGATGACCATTCTTCATTACATCCAACTTGTATAATCCTCCAACTCTCATTCCTTTTGTAACAACCATCCAACTTGTATAATCCCACAACTCTCATTCCTTTTGCAACGACCTTGTAGTTGTCCTGCACATCCTTTACCAAACAATGTGATTTCACAAATTCAACTTTTAAATGATGATATGTAATAGTAGAGACTAAAATTAAGTTCTTTTTTAATCTTAGAACATACATCACATTTTGAATATATTTTTCTTGTTCATTAGGCATCATAACACTTATATGACCGTATCCTTTAATTTCATGTGATTTCTTATCTCCTAAATAGATGTGTCCACCATTATTCATCTCATGATAAATATCAAGCCAATATATTTTGCATGACATGTGGATTGTTGCACCAGAATCTATAAACCAAGCATTATCATCACCAGTTTTTGCTGATAAAGAAACATTGGAAACAAATAATTTAAGATTGCTAAAG
The DNA here is from genome assembly GCA_031772625.1 of Pinus tabuliformis. NCBI lineage: Eukaryota > Viridiplantae > Streptophyta > Pinopsida > Pinales > Pinaceae > Pinus > Pinus tabuliformis. Next base: position 191,131,594 of record CM062808.1, read on the forward strand.
TCATGACTAATTGCTTCATATATATCAACATAATTTCCTGAATTCCTTCTTTGTTTAAATTGATCAAACCTTCTTTTCATGCAATTCATAGCAAAATAACCAAGTTTTCCACAGTCATAACACGCATCATCTTTACTTGATTTAGCATTTGTCCTTCGTAAAGGTGTACCTTGAAATGATTTTACCTGTGGATTTTTGCCTTTATTTTTCTCTGACTATTTGTCTTTGAAGGGTTGCATCCATTTAGCCATCAACGCTAAATTTGAACTAGGAGATTTTTGTTTAATACTACTTCTCCGCTCTTCTTCCTGCATAAGTATACCTACCAAATCATCAAAAGTAGGAGCCTTCTCTCTAGCTGAAAGACCAGAGATAAATATTCGATATTCATCAAGAATTCCATTTGATGTCATAGTAACCAAGTCTGTACTAAATATTGTTTGACCAATCTCACCTAATTTATCCTTTAGATTGTTAATTCTGGAAATAAAATTACTGACTCTTTCATTTTCTTCCATCTTAATTGAAAGAAGCTTACTCTTTAAATACAATATTTGATTTGTATTCTTCATCTCATACAAATTTTTGAGAGTGTCCCATGTCTCCTTGGATGTTTTGTACTCTTTAATGTGTGGAATAATGTTGTCTTTAACGGACATCCACAAAAAAACCTTTGCTTTGTTTTCTCGCCGCTCTCAATCTTGAATTGTAGCATCTGTTGCTTGAGGGGATACTAGTTTGACTTCAGCTTTAGACACAATCATCCATATATTATAGCCTTCCATTAAAGTCTACAACTTAAACTTCCAATTTGCATAATTTTCACCATCTAACTTGTTAAAATCTCATAAATAAGATTCTGCTAATACATTTGCCATTTCCAATAACCTTATGAATCCTTAAATACCAACCACCAAAATTTTCACAACTTCAATAATTTTGTTTTTTTGTTTTTCTGTTTTACTCAATCACAGATAATAACAACTCACCTTTTTAAAACTAATTTTTACTTACCCATTACCCCTCTTTCATTATTATTATTATTATTATTATCTCATAATCACAATAAAAGGCCAAAGCATAACCGTATTGTTACTTCAAAGAATGGATCGTTTCTTCCAAAAACAAATTCTTCCCCCGAAGATTATTTAACCCTTACAAGAATTTTTTTATTTAAATATGTGAGCACCACTAAATATCAATGGAAATCGTTCACTATATATGCAACTATCTTCAAAGGAAATATGTAACCATATACAACTACCTTCACAATGATATATAGCTGAGTACATGAATATACCCCCTCCTTTTTTCTGGCAGGAGACAGGAGTTCAGACTTCTTGTTTTATGATTCTATGTTCCAGGCTCTTTAAGTGTTATGTTATGCACTTTAATCGACCAACACATCTGTACACTCAAATCGCTCCTTGATATCTTACTTTCACAAAGATCAATCTGGGACAAACTTGCTCTCCGACCAACAGCCTACACTAAAATACACACTGTCGACAGAGACTCCTCTGCAACAAGCCCTCAACGATTTCTCAAACTCACAGTCAGTGGGCTTTCTGGTTGCAATCTCTACGCAATAGTGATTCATCGACACACCTTTGCACGTTCTCTATAGCTACAACAACTCTCGCAGCTGCACCACTTGTAGCAGAAGACTCACATAGTTGTTTCTCACACACTTCTGTACACAACACACTCAAACACCTTCAGCGATCTCAGACTCATACTCTCGCCTTTCTATGATACCAAATCAAAGAACACAGCAGGAACATTGAACACAAAATACATAGCTTGCTCATTTCATTACCAAGCAAGGCTTTTTATACACAGTGGAAAAATTTCTAAATTCTAGTTGTTGATGGCTTCTTCAAAACTCTACCTGAAGTCTCCAAAAGTCTCGAGACCATCTCCTGAACTCTTTAGATAATTGAGCATTAAATGAAATTGGTGATTGGAATTAATGTTTCCAAACACTCTACGCTATATAACGCAATTTTGACATAACACTCGATTTTTCGCTGCCACTTTTCGCTGACCCTCTTAATATTTGTAGCTGACACGTATGATATCTTTCCAAATTTCCAAATTAGAAATTTCCAAATTAAAAATTAATGATAATTAAAATGATATATTATAATGATTTTGTTCTATAGTTCAGCTATTAAATTAATGTATATGTATTTTAAACATCTTATTAAAAGTGGTTTTGTTATTTTACAGATATATTGAAGTTGCGCATTTAATCCCGTCAAGATAACGAATTTGTACTTAGCCTATGATATATTTCCAAATTTCCAAATTAATTAAAAGTAAAATGATATATTATAATGATTTTATTCTATAGTTCAGCTATTAAGTTAACGTATATATTTTTTAAACATCCTATTAAAAGTGGTTTTGTAATTATGAACATATGTCCAAATTTCCAAATTAATTAAAAGTAAACTCATATATTATAATGATTTTATTCTATAGTTCAGCTATTAAATTAATGTATATATATTTTAAACATCCAATTAAAAGTGGTTTTGTTATTATGAACATATGTTAAAGTGGTGCATTTAATCCCATCAAGATAATGAATCTGTACTTACCTATGATATCTTTTCAAATTTCCAAATTAATGAAAAGTAAAATGATATATTATAATGACCTTATTCTATACTTCAGCAACTAAATTAATGTATATATACTTTAAACATCCTATTAAAAGTGGTTTTGTTATTATGCACACACTTTAAAGCGGTGCATTTAATCCTGTCAAGATAATGAATCTGTACCTAACCAACAGTAATAATAGTTCAGAGCAATACGCTGGACATTAGGATCTTCAATTTTCTTTTTCAAGGCTAGCATATACTTATCGTTATGATTATGTGACAAATATAGAAAATTTCATGCTTCCTTACCATTTCAGTCTTCGACAAGAGATGCGTGCATCTCGTTCATCGTCTGAGTCAGAGATGTACACCTTCACATTGCTTACGATGACATTCGACGGAAACTTAAGCTGTGAAAGTTGTCTAGGTTTATTAGTCATCGCGTCCGATCAATAGATTTATTTTTAGGGAAACAAGTTGGCAGAGCCCATAAATGGGCTCTATCTTAAAAATTATTTTTATTAGGCTTCAACCTCGCACTTTCTTGATTGTAAATATTGTATATTTTTGCATATCTATCTATCGATTTCGTTGTGATGTTGATATTTTTGACCTGTTTTGGCAAGTATTGATGGATGATTTTATATATCTAGGGTTTGCCAATGGTGCTAGTAAACACACTCGGAACCTTGCTTCCATGGCTTGGGTGATTTATTATCCATTTGGCTAGTTGTTGGTTTCAAGAGGCATATGTATCGGTCCTACTTCAAATAATGTTTCCGAATACACTGCTACCATTAATCTACTATCTGAGGCAATATCTCTTGGTATTGATTCATTAGTAGTATACGTGGACTCACAATTGGTGGTATTTCAATTAAATAACATATATCATGTAAGAGATCCTTACTTATATCGCCAATTTCTGAGAGTGCGTTTATTACAGAGATCATTTATTTATATCACATCATATTTCATGATTAAAAAATTCATTTACAGATTCTATTGCTAATCAAGCATTATATTGGCACAAAAATCTTTCATCACATGAACAATAAAAAATAGTCGAAGAATCATTTGTATATATATGATCATCACAGTGAAATAGTTGGTACATAGACAGAGTTTTATGTTCAAAATAATATACAAAATTGGGACAAAAAAGTCCTACAAAATTAGGGCTTATGCCCATAATCATGTCTAATAAAAAAGATCTGGTTATCTATCTATGGGTCTTGCTCAGGGTGAGAAGCACAGAAGAAGATGATGGCATTTTCCACCCATCTAAATAGTCGCACCCAATCGCATGGAACTCCTACCACACGTATCTACATCTCCTCTAGGAGGTATTCTATAGATACCATAGGTACCTAGTGACTTAGTCTCACCAAGTTTCTCTAGACAACATGGAGGGTACTCTCGGTCTCAGCTACGGCTCCCTCTATGTCTCTTTCGCGATGCCTATGCCTAGGTAGACCCTTAGGTCTTACTGGTCCAACATCTGTGTCATGATCAAAATAATTTTGTAAGTATTTGTCTCATCAAAAAGCTTTTTAGTTTATTTATACTTAAAATCCAAAAAATCTTAAAATCTAAAAAATTAAAAGAAAAATTGTACTTAAGGCTCCCCATGTAGTATCTGGTGACAACACCAGATCTAGATCTCCTCTAAAGTCCATGCTAGCATAGGGGTAGTCCTCAACTTCTATGATTTGTTGTTCCCACCAAGAGAAGAAATCGTCATCAAAAGTGTTTCTAGGGACCTCACTGTCCCTTAGTCTCTTCATTAGATCAACCCACTTGCCCATTTGAGGATCCCTCAAGATGCTGATGGTGGACAATACCTTGAGTCGAAGCCCTGGTACTCTCTCAAAGAAAAAGCGACACAAGATGGTTCCATATCCGAAGTTTTTTGTGTGACCTTTTCGGATGGATGTAAGTTTTGTTTTCATATTGGCCAAGAGGGGTGTGCACTAATAAAAAACTGTCGTGAGAAACTCCACTGCTAGACTCATCGAAACTTGAGAACCCTCATGTAGAGAGGCTGAACCATTCACTCTGGCAATGGTAAAGAGAAGGATTCTCAAGGCTAATCTCTCTACATGTTTCATTGGAATCTGGGTTCCAATCTTCTCGGTGTTTCATAGGCAGTAGATGCGTACATAGTCCTCTACACTGAGGCTCCCTCTTGTTCTTCCTGTTGAGTTGACCATCGCTCCTCTTTAGGAAAGACTAGTGATGAAATATATATCCACTATTTCTATCCTTGGAGGCATTTTATAATAAAAGCATCTTCTTTTGGATCCCAATAATGGATCAACATCTCAAACAATTTGGTATTCGCCTCCATATTTGGAATTTTCAAAACTTTCAACGATCCGCATCCTTGTAAGGAATGTAATGCAATTGGGTCATCCATCACTTCGTTATCAATCATACTATGTTCCCTTTATCTCCACATAATAGACATTCTGCAAATAAGTGTTTTGGATAATTAAAAATCGTGTTTTAAATTTTAAAACTACGCACATGTAGGTTTAGTATATACATAGTCATGTGTAGGGCCTTTCTATACGTGAGTCTACCGTGTCCAACCCGCGTGTACGCAAAGCATTATTTTTAAACTAAATTACTCTAGTGAAATTTTCGGAAAGAAATATTGAAAAGCAATAAAAATTATCAAAAAATCATTTAGAAGGTTACCTGGAGGGTTGAAGGCTGAATCAACAAATGAATTTGATGGATTGAGCTTGCTTGAGTTTTTGCTCCAGAGCTCCTTCACTCACTTGTTCACAACAAAAATGAAGAATTGTAAGTCAAAAGGTCTTTATATAAGTTGACATGTGAAAATCACTTTTTCTAAAGTTCATTTTTTCTTTTCAAAGCTTTATGAGCTTCATGAAATTTTTGAGAGATTTTGAGAGACTGATTTGATTCCATGACTGCAGACTCATCATAGTAGGTATCTTTTTTTCACTGGCATATAGGTTAGGGAATATCATTTTCCGTTGAATTTTGCATACTAGTCTCCATACTGCGATATTTTGGCCATAGGGTCGACCCCATCATGTCTTGGTTCTTAAACCATTTTCACTCGTTGACTTATAAAATCATGACATGATAGTAGATCCAACCTTTACATGGGCATCTTAGTTAGATCCTCGCTAGCATATGTTGCCCATGCTGCTATATTGTGTCGGCTCAGGAGTCCTCTTTAGTCCGACCATGAATTATGCATTGAAGCTTCATTCTCTTACTTCTTCACTATTTTTGTGGCTTTATACCCTAGAGGCTCCTTTGTGTTGTGTTGTACTGCTGAATTCCATGTTGACTATTTGTACTTTTTGGCCTTAAGCTGACTTCACTTGGACTCGTGTTTAAGACACTTTTTGACCATGTCTTTTTGCAAAATAAACCTTGTAATCATTTAGCCTCTGCAACTTGACACCTTTTACCCATGGAAAGAACATTCCTTTGAGTTTCATTGACTAGTTTCGTCACCTTGCATCGAGAATAGAAATGTTTCCCTCCCAGGAGCTAGTACATATGTATCTGGACACTTGTTCTTTCCACTGTACCAAAGGCATTCTTTTATTCTATTTTTAGGCTTCCTAAACATGAAAAATACTAAAATTTTTAAATATTTCAAAAAGAGCAGGAATGGGACATTACTTCCATAATTGATGGCAACTAGAGTCAATGATGTCGCCCTTGAACAAAGCACTCAAAATTAATTCTTTCCTCCATTGGGGTGGGTTTTAGTTTGACTTAGGAGAGGCTTAACCTTGTTATTAAGTCAATACTCCTCAGATTGGTTATCTCTTCCAATTATATGGAGAGGTTGTTTGTGCCTCTTGCATGACAAACTTATATAAAGTTATCATATGCTACCATATTGTCATATTTGAATTGTTCTTTTTTTCAGGGAAGTAAACTTGAGTCGACCTTTCTGCAGAGTCTCTTGACTTATTTTTAGTCAGCCATCCATTTGGAGTCCTTTTATCATGCTGGTTTGAGAAGGTATCCATTGGCTTCTTATTGGCAGGTCTTGCTCTTATCGACTATGAAAAATTGCTCTAGGAGTAGACCTAGAGCCACACCCTGACCCTATTTCCATTATTGATAGGTCACCTTGTGCTCAACATCAATCAGTATAATTGGTCTTTGATTGATTGGTTTCCCTTGTGTTCGATCTCAACTTTCATTATCACGTGCTCGGATTCGTGTAATACGTTGGTTTCCATTTGACCCTATGGGTTACTACATCTTTCTTCATTTGATTCCTTCCATGTTATTGGCGTGTGGGTTACACTCGTGCTAGATTGATGAAGGATGCCTTAATTCCTTCCTTCTAGCAGATATTTTCCCATCGACTTCAACTCATTTCTATGGGATCAAGGTCTATAGTCTATTTCGCAGTACCTTAGGGTTTGCAATCATCAGTGACTAACTCCTTTTCTATCACTAGTGGGAAAACATCATTTTCTCTTGCTTCATAGATTCTTCCAAGTGTTTGACTTCAATTCATTTATTCACACTTGTTAGATTGTACTGGGTACCTTGGATCTCATTATCATTATCGGTGAGTAGTGGTGTGTTTTTTAATGATGTACATCAATGACCGGCAATAAAATTATTTCTCACACGGCCGACTTCATATCATTTATTCCCATTGTGTAGAAATGCACTACGATGGTTGGTGAAGACCTCGGGTTTGAATTAGCATTTGTTGGTTCACTCGTCAGTCCCTCATATTTCTACTACTGACACCATATACCTTATATGTTGTAATTCATTATAGCGACATCCTATATGTTAGTGCTCGAGTTGCGTGCAGTACCATTTGTTCCACTATTTGACTTGGTACTTTTTGGATCAGCTTTATGACTTTAATGATCAACTTTCTACTTTAACATCATTTGTCATTTCCTTATATGTGATATTGTGACATGTACTTATATGGATATGATCGGATGATCCAATATGTAGTTTCAATTCTTTTATACCTGTATACATATTGGATCCTCTTTTGCATTTTATATGTAGACATGCTTTATTATCTCTAAGGATGGGTATGCCTGTCTCAGACAATAACTTTCTTTTTGATCTCTTCCACTCGCTTGAAATCTGGTGAAATCCTCTTAGGTCTTGGCATGATTCTTTCTATACACTTAATGCATTTCAGCCATCATGTACCCTTTATGCCCTCATATATTAGGGGGCATATGTTATAGCACCATTTACCACCCTTGGTATATTTGATGCTCTATTATGTGGCCTAAGGAAACCCTTCCCTACCAGACTTGCTCCAAATTCTAAAAAACAATGTTTTAGATATCATACACAATTTTTCCCTATATAAACCGCGTGTAGACATGGGTAAGTCTATACCCAACTGCGTATATGTGTTAAAACATTAAAAAATATATTATCTCCCTTAATTTGGGTAAAGTTTACGGGTTTTATTTCATACTCACCTACTATAGTCCATGGCCCAACTGTTTCCTAGCTGAAAAAACTAATTTGAAGATATCCATGTGCCTTCTGAACTCCCAATTCGAAATCCTTGTTTCCTTCTTGAGATGTCCATAATCCCTTCATGACATCCTTGTGTATACTTATGGAGGAGGATTACTGAGGCGTGGGCATGACGGATCCAAAGGATGGTTTCGCTTGGAGCTGGTGGACGACTCGGGTTGTAGTTCTTCTGTATTTTCTTTAGCTTACATTAACAAAGAGGCACTGTCTTCTTTCTGATGATTATGGTCTTTGTGCATTAATCTATGTTATGTTTTGCTTATAAAACTTCACATTAATGCTTATTTTCTTACATGCTTATATGACCTAACACTTATATCATGAACATGCTTTCTATTACTATTATTGTATATGCTTTGCTTGAATAAGTTGAAGGTTTTAAGGCATTGGAAGAAGTAAAGGGTTTGGACCCTATGGGAACGAACTCAAATGTAGGACCTCCGGGTAATACCTCTTCTTCCTACTTCAGTAGTTTAAGTATTAGGATTGCTTGTTTGCACGTCTCTTTATGTTGTATGCCCTTCACTCTGTTGGGGTTCTCAACCCAAGACCTTAGGATGATTCTACCCATAACACACCACACTACTGTAGGTTACACCCCAGTACTGGATCTCCCACTAATTCCTCCATAAGTTGGTACTAGTTTAATTGAATTTAACTCAACTAATGTGAATTAAATAATTACAACTCAAATTAAACTCAACCGAAGCTCCTAAAAAGTAGGATACACTCTACATGAATCTAGTTAGACTCCCAAATTGAATCAATTGATCCAACTTAGTCAAATTAACTTAGTTAACTATTACAAGTTGTCATGAATGTGGAATTACAATTTAATTCCTAATTTAATTCAAAGACAAAATTAAATTAGGATTTTCTAGTTGCATTTTCAACACAAACATATGCCATCCTATATTTAACCTAAAATCCCAAGGGTTTCTCCATATAGACTTCTTCATCTATTGTGAAGAAACGTAGTATTGACATCCATCTGGTGGATGTTCCATCCCGTCGATGTTGCTAGAGAGACCAATGAATGAATCGTTATATATCTTGTTGTTGGAGCAAATGTCTCTTCATAGTCAATGCCTTCTTGTTGAGAGAAGACCCTAGCCACAGTTATTGCCTTATACTTATCTGTATTTCCATCTACCACATTTTTGATCTTATAGATCCACTTGGAAGTTATCAAAAATTTGTCTTCGGGCCTAGGTATGATCTCCTAAACTCCATTCTTCATTGTAGATTGATATTCTTCATTCATGGCATCCTTCCATTCCTGATGATTGACATCCTCTTCAAAAGTGGATGGTTATGCTTCTATTAGTTTTTTCATGTATGAAACATAGCCATAATATCTCTTGGGTTTCCTTCTTTCTCTAAATGAGCCTTTCACTGCCCCATGACCTTTTGCATCAAGTAGTGTAGATTTCAACTGTTTTGGTCTCTTTCTTGATTTGGCGAGGACCATAGGTTGAATGGGTTCACTGGGACCCTCATCTTCATGATGAGATTCTTCTTCTTCCATATTAACTTCTTCTTCAATTACTAGAAGTTCCTCGTCATCAGAGTCCATGGGAAGTTCCTTAGACTTCTTGAATGCGGTACTCTCATCAAATATGACATCTCAAATTACCTCTATATGGTGTCCTTCCTTTATGAAAATTCTATAAGACTTAAAAGAGTTGTTGGAGCCAACAAATGTTCCTCTCGTGCTTGATGGATCCAACTTCTTTCTTTTGTCCTCTGGTATATGAATATATACGGGACACCCAAATATTTAGAGATGATCTACAGTAGGTTTCTTCCCATTGAATACTTCTTTTGGAGTTTTGTTTTTCAGCAACCTGCGGGGACTTCAATTTTGAATATATACTATTGTCTTCGTGGCTTCCCCCCACATAAATTTTGGTAGATCTTGATCATGTAACATCCCCTTTACAATTTCTTCAAAGGAACAATTATTTCATTTTTCAATTCCATTTTGTTCGGGATTATATGGGACTATCAACAACCTCTTAATCCCAAACTCCTTATAGAATTCCTTTAATCTCCTTGGATGTATACTCTCCTTCATTATCAGATCTTATTATCTTGATTCTTCTTCCTATAAGGTTCTCTACTTGAACTATGAATTCTTGAAATTTTGTAAACACTTCGTCCTTGGTTTTCATTAAGTAAACCTAGGTCTTTCTTGAATGATCATGTATAAATGTGACATAATATATATGACCTCCAAGTGATTTAGGAGTCATAGGTCCACATACATCAGAGTGAATGAGATCCAAGATTTCTTTTGACTGTGAAGCACTGCTTCCAAATGATCTCTTGGTATTCTTACCCAATGCACATCCCTTACATACTCCTTCATGATCTTATTTTAGTTAAGGTATTCCATCTACTATGGAACTTAGAGTTGGAAGGATTTTGAAATGTAGATGACCAAATATTCTATGCCAAAGTTCACATGGGCTAATTTCAATGTGAACCAAAGCTTGTGCTAGAGGAGATATCAACCTGTAAAGTCTTCCTTCTTGAATGCCAATTACTCTAGCATTCTCTATGCTTGAGTTTTTACCCTCTTGTCCACATTGTCCTTTGAAACTGGAAGAGATCTGCAAGTTGCCCTACACTATTAGTGATGATCATGATCCATATCATTCGTTTTAATGGTAGCTGTGCACTGCTGCAGTATTTTCCCACCCCAGTTTCACCGACCATGAGGAAACAACCAAATATGTGAACAATCTTATACGTTGATTGATTTGATCAATTAAACCACCATTCAATATAGAAAATATGAATCTAATCAATGAATAGCTAAGTGATATCTTGGCCAGGTTTTTTCAGTTCGTCATGGAAGTAAAATGCAAAACATGAAATGATAGAAATTGAAGCACAATAATCTCAATGACGGGAAACTATTTTGTAAATATTAAGCCCTTGGTGGATACGGGTGAGCTTTTCAGAAAACCAAGAGCTTTAAGATGATTACTGGACATGGATGAGCATTTCTCGCAACCATGATCTCTAAGAAGGAGGCAGCTGTGATGACGCTGGAACCTTATCATACCCATAACCTATCGATTGAGTAGAAGCTGCCAATGGGATACCCCTCCTCCATGTCAAGTAGTTGTGAAGATGTATGGTAGGTTTTGTTCAAGCAAATATGATGGTGTTGAGCTTAGTAGTGTAAGGATTGAATGTCTTGTGAGAGATTCATGTCGAGTATTTGATATCGTCAAGATTAAAGGTCTTGCGAGAGATTCACGTAGTCTATGAGGGCATCAGGAAAGTTGTGTAAAAAAGGTTAATGAGTTATCATGAGAGGGATTATTTAGTGTAGATTGTGATGTTGTGCTCGGTAGTCTATAGATTGAATATTTTGTGAGAGATTGATGTCGGTATTTTGTGTGATCAAGACGCTGTGAGAAATTCAAGGACCGTATTTGATGCCATCAATGAAGGAGCATGTTAGGGAGGTTGTCTTAAGGAGCGTGTGTTTTTTTTCCTCCTTTTGCTTCTTTATTGTTATAAAATTATAATTTCTTTGCTCCCTTTTCGAATTTTACGAATATATTTCTTTCCGTTATCGTTTGGAAAACTCTTGTGAGCAGTTAATTAATACATAACAAGAATGTTGATGACATACATATTTTTGTAGTGATTGCCACAAGCTGGGCGAAAATAAAGATACAATTTGAATAGGTATTTCAAAGGGTAAAGATATGCAATATTTCATATGAGTATCCTTCCTAATGTGTAAATATGATAAGTTGGGTGATTAGATGAGCTTTTGATTATATTTGAGGTCATACTTCATCATAATATAAATTAATTGGCTAAAAATTAGTAATTTTAACTAATGAATAAATATACTTAATTTTATATTAATTTTTAATCAAGGAAAAGGGCAAGAGGAGGAGCTGAGTAAATATTATTTTCTCTGAGATTCTAAGTCTTTAGATGTACAAGTATTAGGTTTATTTCGATTTATGTATTTTATGTTTTATTTGTTCTAAATTTTATGAATCAATATATATTGTTTAGGTAACTATAGTTCGCATGAGAAGGATTGAAAGAAATTCTTAAACTTTGAGAAAAATAAATTATATATCCATTCTTTATAGCTCATGGTTGGGTATGTTATAGTTGTCATCCATATATGCGAAAATTGCGAGTGTATAAGTAATGGTTGAGTTAATAATGAACTAGATCTTCTTCCCCATTCTCCAAAGGGATTATGTGGGAAGAAAACGTACCGTAATGAATGGTTATAGTGAAAGAACTCTATGATATTTGTTAATAGGATAAAATGTTTACATAAAGGGTTCTTCGAAAAATCATAGGTTATTGAATTCACTTTTATATTCAACAAAGGGTGATAGTTAAGTAGTATTTGTATTCCCAGGTAATTGTTATTATTAGTCCCTGCCATCTGGCCATGGTCAGGGACTATAGGAATCAGATTTGTTTAATTTAGCATTAATTCGATGTACTGTTTCGCCGAATGCATTGGTTAGATCAAGGTTTAGATCAAGGTTTTAGAATGTTGTGTGCCCTTCGTGCCAGGATGACCAAGGTGCTCTGGACTGCCATCTTATTTGGCCTCTTCTCGAGGCGGGAGAGGTCAGAGCTTAGGCTAAGGGAAATAGGCGTGTATATTATTTCTGACCGTCAGAGGAATTCAGGTATTAATGTTAGCGTTTCCTAACATTAGTTTGGAGTGTTTGGAATTTTAATTGAGTCTTTAGAATTTTAATTGTTAACAATTTTGACTTGAGCGTATTTGCAGGCAGGTGTTCTGCATGCAGGGGCTGCAGCTGTGCAGTTGTCCATGCATGGAGCTTAATCTGGATCAGATAGGGTATAACCTTGCGGGCAGTTTCACCTTGCTCTCCCGATGGTCTTCGTGCAGGTCAAGTTATCCGTCGTTCCGTCAACATTCCTTTATCCTGGTCCACGTTTCAGTACATGTCTATCATTAGATATTGTAATAAGAATGCTAAGAGGACGTTAAATGAATGAGCATAATTTTGGAGAACAACAAATAAAGATTTATAATATATATTTTGTGCACTATGAAAGAACCTTTGTTGTTGACGCAGGTAGTTTACTGAGGTCTGCAAGTACTCTGTTCGATGTGACGGCTGTAATTAAGGTGGATCTGCAAGTGCATAATGATCCATGTTCTTTGCCTCTGACAAGATTTCGAAACAGCATCATTGGTGCTTCTTGTTTCGAAATTTGTTGTTGTATGGATTTGAAAATTGCTTGAAATGTATTGAAAAGATGAACCTGCGTTGCAAAATGTACTAGTGTTAAATGTAATTGCTTTTAAATAAATGTTAAAAAGTATAGATGATTTAAATGTTAAAAAGAATCAATGATTGAATTTGTATATATTGTAGCTTTGTCTTTTTGAGATGGGCCGTCCTTGATAGTTAGCAGATATTGACCGGCTATTTCTTTCGCAGGTGTTACAAGACCGACTATTATGCCGGTTGCGAATGCAGTTGTCGTGCTGGTGAGCTGGCTAATAGTCGTCGTCGGTACAAATGTGTATTGGGTACAGATGGGTGGGATTGTTTCCAAGATGCTCTTCTCATGTAGAACAAGTATGCACGTATAGTCACCATGGTCATAAACTATTTTGGGAGAGATCTTGAAATCTGTGATACAAATTGCCTGGCCAACTACAAGCTTGGCTTCAATAGCAGCAATCAGGTTATGTGGCACATTCAGTGTGATTGTCATATTCCCTTTGCTATCCACTAGGTCAGCACGTAACAATTGAATTCCGTGTACTTGATCGACCAGTGTTTTGTATATTACAAGAATCTGACCGTGAAAGATTGTTCCCATTTTCAGGCCTTTCAACTCCTGTATTGTGATCGGTGTGCATAGTTGATGCTTAGCTCTTATTTCAGATTTATTTTCCTGTTTCTGCCTGTAGAACAATATTAAAGAATCTGAATTAACATTATGTTTGTACTACAAAACTTGTAAGAATAGATTTGAAGGTTATTTAGTTACTTTTTATCAGTTTCTGAGACGTTGCAAGTCTCTGAGAGACAGCATGCCTCTGGAGCAGTTACTTCTTCATGTTGTCTTTTCATATTAGTTATCTGTTTATCAGTCTCTGAGACGTTGCAAGTCTCTGAGAGAGAGCAAGCCTCTGGAGGAGTTACTTCTTCATGTTGTCTTTTCATATTAGTTATCTGTACAACACGAGTACAAGCTATTAGGTTTACAAGAAAAATGTGTTCCATGTAATAATAAATCTATGCATAATGTTATTCTATGTGTCGTTACATACCTAGATGAGTTTGCACAAAGTTTTGCAAGGAAGCTACAAGAAATAGACTTTTAGTATGGCCATTGGAGATTGATATTGCTCGCATAACACAACATTTGTTTGAATATGAAGTTTGTTTGAATATAAAGTTTAGCAAATTGTAGAGAAACTTGTGTATCAATGCTACTTTGATTTTGCTACACGCTAAAATTGGTTTGTACTAAGGGTCGTTAGAGTTGTAGTAGCGCATAGAATATGCTGTGATCAGACCAATAAGCCCATGTTACATTTATTTCACACTGTTTCATAGGCAAAGTTGTCCAGATATGGTCTATTACCATTTTTCGGTGCGGAGATAGTTTGCTTGTTATTTCATGTAAGTTTCCCATTTTCATAAATTGTACAAAGAGTTTGCTACGAGCTGTTTCTTGTTGTATGTCAATGTTGAAATCACCAACAACTAAAAAAACACAATCAGTATATGTAGCTTGTGATTTTGCTTCCTTAATTATTTGCATTATCGTGGATACTTGTTCAAATGGTGTTGCATAAATGTTCATTAAACAAATTGGTCGTTGAAAGTACATGTCAATTAGGGTAAGCTCTGTTTTGTTTTTGCAAAATGCCTTTGTTGCTCTAATAGGTACTTTTTTGTTTATGCAAGTAAGAATTCCATGTGTAGAATGTGCAGTGGCAAAATTGAATGATAAGAATTCTTTGACTATTGGTGGAGTGTACAAATGAGTTTCTTGAAAACAGAGAATCATATTGTCCATTAAGTCATTGTGATGAATCATGTCACTAAGATGTGCATGTAGACTATGTGTTTTTAGGCTTGCAATTGATAAAACATCCTTGTTAACAGATTTCTTCTTTGTGAATTCTAGTTTCCATGCACCAATGGTTTCTAGCCGTGCCATCTCATTGATTATTTTGTTTTTGACATGGAAGTCTTGTTGTGTCAATTTGTTAATCAAGTATAGTGAGTCAATAGTTCTAACACGTGACAATGCAGTGTAGACTAGACCATGTTTTGTGACACCAGTTGCGTCAAATGCAAGTTGATCCAATGTCAACCCTTATGTTCGGTGTATTGTTCATGGACATGCTAATTGGATTGGAAATTTTTTTCGAATTGTAATTTGTAATTTGTTACGAGACATTGCTAGCGATTTTGCAATTCGAAAGATTGGTGTCCAATTTGGCAATATATTTATGTCGTATAGTTGTTTGAATTTGCTTCTTTGTTGTTTCCCAATTTCCGGGTCTGAAAATTCTATCCAGACAATGTCAGGCCTATTGTTATTAGATGAATAGGATTTGAAAATCCCTTCAGCACCATTAACCAATCCATCGTTTGTATTGTAATTTCCTGCATATAGTTCAACTAACATGTTCTGTTTAACTGTAATTGTTGATGGCAATGAGATTGCTTTATCAAATGTGAAATAACTCGACCCAGGAATCTCGTAGTTGTCAATTGCAACGAGCATTATTTGTTCCCCCTTTGTTAGGGAAAGCATTTTCGCATTGTGAATATGGACATCTTTGTTGCGATATAAAATGTATGGGAAAACTGGGCTTGAAGGTGGGATCCTATAACAGTTATTGTTTACATAAGCAATATCTTCATCTGTTTGCATGTTTAATCTCATCCTATTTAGTACATCAATGAAAAATGCGTCTTTTTGGTGCATGGCTGTGTGCAGTTGATAACATTTTATTTTCTCTGTCCAGAAGTCGTATGGAATTGTGTTTTTGTTGATTTTTGGGTTTTCAAAGATTAGAGAGTCTCTGATTGGGTTTTCCTGGTAAGGATCACCAGAGAATATCGTGTCAACATTACCAAAGTATGAAGTTGGTGTGTGTAAGATTTGTCGCAGGCGCTTATCAATTTGATATAGTGTTGTTGCACCAACGAGCGATGCCTCATCTATGAGGAGTACACACAATTGTTGGAAATGCTTTGGTAATGTGTCCAATTTTTCATTTTTTAGTGAGGGGCAATCTGCTTTGTTAAAGGGAAAATAGAATGCAGAATGCAATTTCACACCACCAGCATTAAAGGCAGCTTTGCCCGTGTATGCAACGATTATTCCTATTAGTTGTGACAGGTTATAAGGCAATGCCACATTGTGTATGCGTACTAAGGATTGGAAGATTGCCTTGGCTCTGTGTGTCTTGCCTGTTCCTGCACCTCCTATTAATAACAGGTAGATCAGCTCATCTGGTCTGTACAATTTTCTTGTTATAACATCAGTAACTATGCTTGCTTGTTCTGTGTTTAATTGTTGCATTAATTCATAGTACTCTACGTCTTCAAGTATATGTGGTTGTTTGACGATTTCATATGGCCTTGTAGATGGTAGAGCAAACTTCTTGCTATCTTGCAATTGCTCCAAGTCATTTTGGATGTCGTAGTTTTCATATTTGTCATCTATCAATTTGTTAAATGTTATAGTTTCTGTTTCATTTGATTTCAAACTATCTATGTCAAATATTTCTTTAGTTTCTATTTCTACTGTGTGCATTGCGTCATCTATGTCACCCCATGTAGTTGTTGTAGCAAATTTGAACTTTTGTTCATTTTGCTTGACTATTTCTTCGAACGCAAGATATGCAGCTTGCCAACTTGTGTGATGTTGCTTAATTGCAGTTTCACTTCCTCGATAGGGATAGTATAACATTAATTTCTCTCTATAGTGATTTTCAATGTCCTTGTATTTGTTATATCTAACAGATCGAATGACATATGGTCTACTTGATTTTCTGCGTTCTTGTCCTTTCTTTGTATAACTAGATGCAAATTCTGCTAAGCATACATGTTCAATAGCGATAGGTCGGAGAGCATAGTAGTCAATAATTGATGGGCACATTATGTCTTCTGAGTCATCTGCTTCCTTTTGCAGGTCTTTTTTTATTTTAAGAACAAATGCACGATCATCGATAGGAGATGTGTTAATAAATACACACTTCCGTGAACTACAGTTTAGTGGGAGTGATAACACAATATGCACTGCTTGTTGTGCAGACATTTGTTGCAAGTTGACCAAAGATTTCCCTAAAGAACTAATGGTATTTAGGATATCAGATTCTGTTTTCACATGATTGTCGCGTATGTTTTTAAATGTTCTTGTGAGTGTTTTATCTTCTTTTGTCATATAGGAACTGCAATACATTGCAGTTGCATATGAGTCAAGTACAAATTGGGAATCAGTGTTTGCAATCCAAATTCCTGGAATATGTTTTGCGAAGTTATTTGTCCAGGTGTCAACTGGTTTCCTTTGCAATAAGAGTGTTGTTCGATTTAGTGTACATTGGATAGCATGTATGTATTCATTGTGTACTAATCCAAGGTTGGCTAAAAAGCTATCAAATGTATCATTTTCACTGTATCTTGTGGTGTTTATTGTTTCGAAGATTAGCTTTGCATGTGCTTTTGTTTTATCACCATCGAATTCAAGAGGCTCAAGTATTTTTGTTACTTTCATCGGTGGTATTGGGAAATTAAATATTCAATTAGAATTTGCATGCTTCCTACAACTTTTTGTGTGACAATGGTGTTATAGAACTCTAAGTTCACTTGCAAGTAAGAGTGAATCAGTTGACAAGTAATTGTCAACGAATTGTTCGACTTCAATATTTGTATTTTGACCGTAGATTGGTGCAGATTTTATCCAAAGTAAGCCATGTTCATGTTCACTGCCCCAGTTTTGGAATTCAGTTACATAGAAGTGGTCAATGAGCTCTCCATAATACTTGTGATCATGAGATATCAATTGATGTAGTCCATCCCTCCTAGATCTATAGTAACGTACAAAAGTAACATAGTCATTTCTTATTAATGAGCTAGGTTCATTTTCATCAAGTTCACCTGTATTTGGTCTTCTAGTGTTTTGTTTTATGTCTCTCAATGCATGCATTAAAGGATACCAAAGATGCTCTACACTGCTAAAGGAAACAAAGAAAGTGGGCAGCCCTAGTTGTCGTATCATTGCATAGAGTTTTTTCTGTATTCACTGGTGGTAGTCAGGTGAGGTACGAATTGTTTTTAGGTCCATGTACCCAATGTTAAAATTCAAAATACGATCTAGGTTTCGTTTTGACTTAACGTCTTTTGCAACTAGTTTTCTACCTTTCAACTGCCCTTTTCTAATTCTAATCCACATTGTATTCAACACCTGATTTATGATAATGCGAATCGCTTTATAGAACAACTTTGTAGTATGATAAGCAAAATCATGGTTTTTATGCAACACTTCCCAGTGGGAAATCTTTTGATATGTAAAGTTTTTGGAGATGTCAGCTGGGCGTTTGTTGCCATAGAAAAGCGATGGGAAACTCATTTCTTCTGAGTACTTATCTTTGAAGATTCCTAATGGCATGTATCCGGCAGCAGGTGCAATGTTAATTTTTTTATTTACAAGGTCATGGACAGTGTGTGCATCAATGAATCCATGGACCAATGTTTTTGTCGTTGGTTCATCGTTCTCTTGGTTATCGTGTTCGCTATCTTCAGCGTCACTTGAACTTTGATATGCCTCTTGGTTTTGTAGGAATGCCTCTTTCCAATTGTCATTTATGGCAGCGTTCTCGAGCTTGTAAAGCATCCTTTTGCATAATTGTTTTAATGCTTTCATCACTTTGTGAACTCAAACTCGACCAAATGCATAAGCACTTTTGAATCTTAAACTCTTTTTGTGAACAACGGCAATCATGTCACTGTCTTTTATAGTTCAAGGAAATGCAGATTGAATTCTAGAAATGTTAGTGGGGACATTGATGACTCCAGTTAAGCCTAGTTGCGACTTCTTATGTCGATGGCCCATTTCTTTTATTTGCAAGAAGGGCAATCTTAATGCAACTAGTCTTTCTTCTAGTTCAGTGAGTTCTGTGAGTGTTCTAGTGCCATTGTTTCTTCTTATCTGTTCAGGAACTGCATATTTAGCAATTGTTTCATGTTCAATTTATTTTTTGCAATGTTTACAAATGTAGCAATTTTCAACACGAGATTTAACAAACTCGAAACTAGTTGATAGTTTCGTAATCTTATTTTGTTTTGAAAAACGTTGTTTCACATGATGAACAATTGAAAATAGGTGTGTCAGTTACTTGTCTTTAATATATTTGATAAAACTCTGATAATTCTGTCAATTTGTTCATTGATCTTGATTGAATCGATAGGTCTGATTTTCCTGATTTCTTTGATTGTGCTGAACGATCCTTTGATGTTGTTGCAAATCGATTGTAGTCCATGTTTTCTATGACTATTTCTTGTTTCATTGTTGTTGTGTTGAATGCAAGTCTTATTTTCTGCATTTTCGATTTTGTCCGGATAATGCCTTTAAGCAAACGCAAAGATAAGCTTTTTGTCTCTTTGCCTAATGGACAAGGGATTACAATTTCTGTTTGTGCGTTGTTTCTAATATGTTTTTTCAAGTTTCTAAGTGATCGAAATCTCAGTGTCTCAGATTTTACTTGGTTCGTTGATTGTGATGATAGATCCTTTGGTCTTGTTGCAGATGGATTGTAGTCCATGTCTTCTATGACTATTTCTTGTTTCATTATTGTTGTGTTCAATGCAAGTCTTATTTTCTATGTTTTCAATTTTTTCCGAATAATGCCTTTAAGCAAATGCAAAGATAAACTTTTTGACTATTTGTCTAATGGACAAGAAGTTACAATTTCTGTTTGTGCGTTGCTTCTAATATGTTCTTTCAAGTTTCTAAGTGATCGAAATCTCAGTGTGTCACTAACATCTTCTGTGTGCGATGTGTCACAAACATCTTCTGTGTTGTCTAGAACTACTTGTTGTTCCATTGTACTTTTGTTATATCGAATGCCTATGTTTTGCCTTTTCAAATTTTTCTAAGCAATGTCCTTAAGCACATGCAAAGATAAACTTCTCTTGTGCTTGTTTAAATGACAGTCACTAACAGCTTCTATGTTTTCTAGAACAACTTGTTGTTTCATTGTAACTTTGTTATACTCAATGCTATTTTTGTCTTTTCAGATTGTTCGGAGCAATGTCCTTAAGCACATGAGAAGATACACTTCTCTTGTGCTTGTTTAAGTGACAAGATGGTTTTAATTTAGCTTCAGTAAATTGACATTTTGTCTTAGGTTACGGTTCAGTATTGTTCTTTGAGGTATCGGTTTGTTGTTGGAAGGTACAACTAATTGTAGGCTGCCTATGAACCAAAGGCTCGAAGTGCCCATTCAGAGGATCCTCGTCATGGAACAATATGTCACGAGTATTTGTTGTAACACTTGAATTGAAGTGCAAATACACTCTCATCTTTGTTTTGGACCAAAACCTAATTAGAATTTTCAACCAGTTTGATAGCCAATGGATGCAGAAAATATCTCCCCATAGACCTCTAGGTGCTAGGGGTATATTGTTTGAGGCAGATCTAGCCATTTTGTCTAAATAGATTTCACGGTTGCTAATGTTATGCATTTCTTTAAGTGAGGCTTCATGCAGTTCATGTTCATAAGACAAAATTGCCTCACTATCTTGTTTTTCGAGACAATCTCTAAAATATTCTATTGTTCCTTTCCTTAGCTCTACTGATGTGTATCAGAAATCTAGCAAAAGTTCTAAACTATCGAATAAACAGTCTCCAATTAGATATGAGAAATTGTCCACACGAAATAAGTGATGCTTTTGCAATACTAATTGCAACTTGTGTTTCTCAGACATAGAAGACATGATGATGACTAAGTGTTCGATGCAATGTTATGTTTACTGATGCAATGCAGTGACAACCAGAGAATCATAATAGCAAGTTGAACAATGAAAATGAATATAGAACACGAAGTGATTGTGTGCACCTTTGGGACTGCAAATGTATACTAAGCTGCGCAGACTGCTTATGTCAGGTAGCATCCAATGCACAATTTTGATACTGAAGTTCAAAATATGACTGCCAAGATAAAAAAGAACCTGCAGAACCTGTTGTACGTTAGGATTAGTCATTGTAAATCCATTGATGCAATGTAATTACAACCACAGAATCATAATAGTAAGTTGAACAATGAAAATGAATATAGAACACGAAGTGATTGTGTGCACCTTCGGGACTGCAAATGTCTACTAAGCTGCGCAGACTGCTTATGTCAGGTAGCATCCAATGCACAGTTTTGAAACTGAAGTTCAAAATATGACTGCTAAGATAAAAAAGAACCTGCAGAACCTGTTGTACGTTAGGATCAATCATTGTAATCAATTGATCAATCTATATCAATCCAATGACTAGTCGAAGACAACTTCAAATTAATAAGTGGAATCAAGAAATTAGATACTTGCTAGGTTCAGCAATCCAAATGCCCATTATTGGATAATAAAACTAATGAAAGGAATGCACCAGAGCATGGAAAATTTAAAAAGTATCCCTGTAGTCCATGCTTCATGTAGGTACGCATAAATCGTACACCACACAACTGATCACTATATTGGGGCAAAGAATTTGATTTGTGTACCATACTAAAAGATGACGGGTATAACAAGGAATTTCAATAGCAATATAATCAAGGTAGTTTACATAAAGCATAATCGATGTTGAATGCTAGCATATCATCAATTCAAGACACCAGTAACATGAAAATTGCCTTGAAGCTTACATTTGACCTTGAAAATAATCATTTCTTATGACAGATTGACAGACAGTAACATGTGAAGAATACAACAAAAGCATGACACCTGACAGTTAAGTCTCATGACGGAGGCTGCAAAAGAACCAAGTTAGCAACATTATAAAACTACGTATGAAGGTCTAAAGTGTAAGGCAGTTTACATAAAGCATAATCGATGCTTAATGCTAGCATATCATCAATTCAAAACACCAGTAACATGAAAACTGCCTTGAAGCTTACATTTGACCTTGAAAATAAGCATTTCTTATGACAGACTGACAGAATGTAACATGTGAAGAATACAAGACAAGCACGACACCTGACAGTTAAGTCTCATGACGGAGGCTGCAAAAGAACCAAGTTAGCAGCATTATAAAACTACGTAGGAAGGTATAAAGTGTATGCTTGTCTTCTAGACCAATGCATTTATTCAATTCCAATATGAGGGTTTTGTAAACTTCTCTTTTGGAGACCAGGATCAAAGTCATGAGTGCCTTGATTGCAAAACTTCAAGCAGATAATAGATTAAAAGATGAGTGCAAAGATGAGATTGCAAAGGAGTTGGATGGGAAAACACAACAACTGGAGAACCTGAGAAGTAGTGTAGCACATGTGGATGCTTATTCATTACATTTGACCTTGAAAATAAGCATTTGTTTTGGTCAACAAAATAGCATGAAAACTATATGCTGCTGCCTTCTCTTGTAAATTGAATATGTTATGTTAGCAAACTTATATTCATTCACAGGTTTCAAAATAATAGAATGTCAATCCATTTTCTTATTGTGGTATTCATACCTATCATACTAGCAAACAATATTCAGTTCTAGAGATGACTAAATTGGTTATTTCTCCAGTGAAAATTGAAGGCTTTGTAGTAAACAATAAGGTCTTGTAGTAAACAATAGATAACTGCAGCCAAAATTCTATTACTAATCAGATCCATATTTATATATTCGGTTGGATATGAATTTAGAGCAAGAAATTGCCTGCATATGTTATGGTTAGGTACCATACCCATGAACGTGCAAGCATGTGATGATATGATTGCAAACTGGGGTAAAACCTTTCTTTTACCTTCACTGTTTGAGAATTAACTTGTAAATAAAGTGACATATTGAATTTATATTATGGCTGGACAGAGCTGAGAATATTGAAACATTGAAATAACATGAAAACTGCCTTGAAGCCTACATTTGACCTTGAAAATAAGCATTTCTTATGATAGATTGACAGACTGTAACATGTGAAGAATACAAGACAAGCACGACACCGAACAGTTAAGTCTCGTGACGGAGGCTGCAAAAGAACCAAGTTAGTAGCATTATAAAACTACATATGAAGGTCTAAAGTGTATGCCTGTCTTCTAGACCAATGCATTTATTCATTTCCAATAGGAGGGTTTTGTAAACTTCTCTTTTGGAGACCAGGATCAAAGTCATGAGTGCCTTGATTGCAAAACTTCAAGCAGATAATATATTAAAAGATGAGTGCAAAGATGAGATTGCAAAAGATTTGGATGGAAAAACACAGCAACTGGAGAACCTGAGAAGTAGTGTAGCACATGTGGATGCTTATTCATTACATTTGACCTTGAAAATAAGCATTTGTTTTGGTCAACAAAATAGCATGAAAACTATATGCTGCTGCCTTCTCTTGTATATTGAATATGTTATGTTAGCAAACTTATATTCATTCACAGATTTCAAAATAATAGAATGCCAATCCATTTTATTATTGTGGTATTCATACATATCATACTAGCAAACAATATTCAGTTCTATAGATGACTAAATTGGTTATTTTTCCAGTGAAAATTGAAGGTTTTGTAGTAAACAATAAGGTTTTGTGGTAAACAATAGATAACTGCAGCCAAAATTCTATTACTAATCAGATCCATATTTATATATTCAGTTGGATATGAATTTAGAGCAAGAAATTGCCTGCATATGTTATGGTTAGGTACCATACCCATGAACGTGCAAGCATGTGATGATATGATTGCAAACTGGGGTAAAACCTTTCTTTTACCTTCACTGTTTGAGAATTAACTTGTAAATATTGTGACATTTTGAATTTATATTATGGCTGGACAGAGCTGAGAATATTGAAACATTGAAATATTGAACACTTTCTATAGGATGTATGTTTCTCTCAGTTTTAGAGATAGAACTAGAATGCTATGATGTCAAACACTTTGTGAGTAGTTGTTATGAATAATATTGTTGTCAAAATCATGTGAAATTTTATGCAACTTTAATTGTCTGCAGGCTTAATGAAATGCCATTGTGATGGGGATAGCCATTGGAGGCATTTTAATCCATGTAACTTTATTTATTTAACATGTATGTGTTGTTGATGACAGGATTATTACTTTTAGGCTATTACGTAGAACTCCATTTCACATCTAGAGTTTTCAGGTCTCCAAAAACTGTGTAGTCAAGGCCACGGCAATTGTGACAATACAGATTAGATGGCTTGGACTGAGTGGTTAGGGTATAGCAGGTGGAAACTATGATATGTGTAACCTGACCGTGGTCAGACTACAATAACCTACTGGTATGTTGTCCTTATAGAACAGGCTTGTTGATGAGGGTAGTCTCTATTTATGTGATATTCAATGTTCTATCTGCTTCTTCATATCTTCATAAATCTTATTTTGTTATGCCCTGATTCATCATGTGAAGCCTTGCTCTGTTTTTCTTCTATTGTGTGTTAAGGCTCTGTTTTGCTTCTTTTGTGTGTGTTTTAATCTCCTGATTTGAGTTTCATTTGTTTTTGGTTTACCCCTGATTTCTTAGTTGCAGGCTCGTGGATTTGAGTTTTCAAGACCTATACATAGTTTGCTAGATGGAGAACCAGGACATGACAGGACCATATTTGGACATAGTTAGTCAGGTACCAGGGCATGCATGCTCAGAGACTAAATTGCCATTGCTGGTATTAGACTCTGTTTACCCGAATTTTATGAATTTGAAGCCCTTGTGGCAGACAGCCCAATATGAAGAAACTTTGTTAAAACATTCTCAGTATTATCAGCATAGTTCTAATGGGAGTATTCAAAAGGGTAGCCTTGATGCAGCACTGGCTAGTGGGACGGAATCAAGCTATAATTATATCCACATGGCTAACTTATCTGGCCCTTATGCTGAATGTATAACTCCTGTCAAGAGAGATGTATCATGCATGCCACGTGGAAATTATGCTGATGCTTGGGGTGGCGATTGTGCTGATAAATTATCACAAATTAGATTTCTTGATACTTCCCAATTACAAGGACGTGATTATTACAAAAATATGTTCATGTGTCACTATAATATGAATAGATGTGGGTTTACTTTTCACCCTGCACTAGTACAGAGCTTTTTGGAGATGTTGCCCGGCAATGGTAAGGTAAATAAAGAGACTAACACTGAAAACATGGCCATGGAGAAAAACGAAATTCCTGAAGTACTGGCTACAGGAACATCAGGCCTCTGGGATGTTAATTCGCCATGGTACAGGGAAACTATTCCCTCATCTTTTACAACTATGCCAAATATGGGAATGAGTCAATTGTGCATGACAGCCCTGGACAGCTATGGGGGTGAGTTTATTGATTGTCCTGTCGTTGGAAATGAAGGTGCAATTCATGTGAGCTATGATGTATTAAGCAAAGGAAACTCTGGAGATTCTCAGACTCGGTTACATGAAAACACTGTTGATTTAGATGCTCTGTTGAGTTCTGATGAAGAGGAGAGTAGCAATGGTCAGGAGAGTAGCACTAGTCACTCAATAGGTGAATATAGTGGAAATAAAAAGGCATGTACAAAAGCTAGGGATGATACTATTGTTGGGATATCAGCCAAGGAAACAGTTAGCAATCAATAGGAACATAAAGAAGAGGAAGCAGACTTTGGACCTGCTATTATTGAAGAATCAATGGGCGAGTCTAGCATAAATGACAACTGTTTTTTGTTTGATGACTCCCTTCTGGTCACTCTGACCCAGGAAGTGGACATCCAAACCAAGAATTGCAAAAATGCCAAGGATAATGAATGTAACAACATGAATATCTGTGCATTATTATATCCACATGGCTAACTTATCTAGCCCTTATGCTGAATGTATAACTCCTGTCAAGGGAGATGTATCATCCATGCCACGTAGAAATTATGTTGATGTTTGGGGTGGCGATTGCGCTGATAAATTATCACAATTTATATTTCTTGATACTTCCCAATTACAAGCACCTGATTATTACAAAAATATGCTCATATGTAACTATAATATGAACAGATGTGGGTTTACTTTTCACCCTGCACTAGTACAGAGCTTTTCGGAGATGTTGCCCGAAAATGGCAAGGTCAATAAAGAGACTAACCTTGAAAACACGGCCATGGAGAAAAACACAATTTCTGAAGTACTAGCTACAGGAACATCAGGCCTCTCGGATGTTAATTTTCCACGGTACAGGGAAACTATTCCCTCATCTTCTACAACTATGCCAAATATGGGAATGAGTCAATTGTGCATGACAGCCCTGGACAGCTATGGGGATGAGTTTATTGATTATCCTGTCGTTGAAAATGAAGGTGCAATTCGTGTGAGTTGTTATGTATTAAGCAAAGGAAACTCTGGAGATTCTCAGACTCAGCTACATGAAAACAATGATGATTTAGATGCTTTATTGAGTTCTGATGAAGAGCATAGTAGTAATGGTCAGGAGAGTAGCACTGGTCACTCACTAGGTGAATATAGTGGAAATAAAAAGGCATGTACAAAGGTTAGGGATGATACTATTGCTGGGATATCAGCCAAGGAAACAGTTAGCAATCAACAGGAACATAAAGAAGAGGAAGCAAACTTTGGACCTGCTATTATTGAAGAATCAGTTGGCGAGTCTAGCATAAATGGCAATTGTTTTTTGTTTGATGACTCCCTTCTGGTCACTCTGACCCGAGAAGTGGACATCCAAACCAAGAATTGCAAAAATGCCAAGGAGAATGAATGTAACAACAAGAATATTCGTGCATTGAGTGATGTTAGCATGTTGACTGAGGGAAGTACAAAGAATAGTGCACTTAGATGCAGACATACGGATAGCTCATCTTACTACTATGGGATTTGAAGTAGTTACATATCACTATTTATTACCTATATCGTTTGAGCTACAACTTGTACACCATATTGCTTCTATTCCCCTTGGTCAACCAGCAATCGGTATTAGGTAGTGATCAAACTTGACATCTCTAGTATATCACCTTTCATTAAGGCAAATTATTACCATTAGTATACCCTACAAACCAAGCTCTTAGTTCATAGTAAGTAAGCTTCGGCTTTTATATCCTCTGTATAAACATTATGTATTACCATTGCTATATCTACTTAATAAGAGTAATACAAGCAGTGGGCCATCATGTACAAGCTAATATTATCAATACTATTATGGAAATAAGGAAGTAGTATACCCATTGATATGCCAATTCTTCCTATATTAGGCGTGTATTTGGTGAATGACCTATGGGAATCATAGGGAATAGAGGAAAAGGCAATTCGTGTGAGCTGTGATGTATTAAGCAAAGGAAACTCTGGAGATTCTCAGACTCAGCTACATGAAAACACTGCTGATTTAGATGCTCTGTTGAGTTCTGATGAAGAGGAAAGTAGCAATGGTCAGGAGAGTAGCACTGGTCACTCACCAGGTGAATATAGTGGAAATAAAAAGGCATGTACAAAAGTTAGGGATGATACTATTGTTGGGATATCAGCCAAGAAAACAGTTAGCAATCAACAAGAACATAAAGAAGAGGAAGTAGACTTTGGACCTGCTATTATTGAAGAATCAGTTGGCGAGTCTAGCATAAATGGCAACTGTTATTTGTTTGATGACTCCCTTCTGGTCACTTTGACCCAGGAAGTGGACATCCAAACCAAGAATTGCAAAAATGCCAAGGAGAATGAATGTAACAACAAGAATATCCGTGCATTGAGTGTTGTTAGCATGCTGACTAAGGGAAGTACAAAGAATAGTGCACTTAGATGCAGACATACGGATAGCTCATTTTACTACTATGGGATTTGAACTAGTTACATATCACTATTTATTACCTATGTCGTTTGAGCTACAAAGAGGAAAATAGACATGACCTATATATACAGGAAAAGGCAGATATAAGTAGCAGTTCGTGTAGACGAAGCTTCATGAGCATAGTAAGCATAGTCGTCACGTAATCACTACTACTTATCTTGTCATAACATATGTAAATAGAGTGCATTTAATAGTCTTATCACATAGTCTGGACTAGTTACTCAAATTAGAAACGGGCTATAGCTGTATCACTAATAAGAGGTTACTGTAAGCTCCTAGTCTATACGTGTGAAATCTCCTGTAATTCAGAGCTTATGGAGGAAATGCTAAAAATAGATGAAAAGTTGCTAAACTTGATTAACAAAATTGAAAACAGCAGAAAGAAGATATCGGAAATAGAAACCAGGAGGTATACAGAAATCCAGCAACATCAAATGAAGATATGTGAACTTGTTGGTAAGGTCCAAGACATAGAAGCTGAGCTGAAACTCTGCAGAGGCTAATATATATCAAAACAATGTAATAACATAAACAATACCTAAAATATACCAATGTAGTGGACCACAAGCAAAATAAGAAGCGGAAGCAAGGTAACCACGAAATCATTTCTAATCTTATTATATAAGAACAAAAGTAACTTACACGTAGCTGGCACTGCATGCATAATGTGGAATGGAATGAAATGTGTACACAATACACATACAAATGGCCTGAATTACCTTAACCCCCATCAAATCAGCTTAGGTGATGGCCCAACAGATGTTGGGGATAACTTTAGTACACATAGGAGGGGTTCGGACACGTAAATCTAGAGGGACTGAATGTCAGGTCTCCCACGTTTCTTTATGTATGTTATAACGCTTTAGCATTAATATAAAAATTAGAATACTAAGCTTCATTAACTTGCCATATAACCTATTGAACTTAGGATCTTACCAGCCATTCCATGCATCTGTCTCTAGCTGCTGGCTGGCTAGAGCTGCTGAGGAACCTCCTTAGCGTACGGTAAAGCCAGCGATCGAGAAGAAGGTAATCAGGAAATTTAATTAATTTGCTCATCGTTGTTCTCTTTTCTTTGACGTGATTGTGATTTCTCAGAGCGCCTCGTTGAGGACAGTTGCAGAGGTCGGAGGATTTTCATGTACGAATTGCCCGAGAGATTCGACACAGATGTCTTCAAACTGTGTGAGTTTGGGCTTGCAAAATGGCTCAACATATGTCCACGAGTGGCGAATGGCGGCTTCGGGCAGCCGTATAACAACTCCCTTGGCAACGGTGGTTTGACACGGATTTTTACATGCTGGAGATCATATTCCGCGCGAGGATGAAGTAGTACTGCTGCTTAACGCCCGACCCGACTTAGCCCAACACTGTGTTTGTGCCCTATTATGCTGGCCTTGACACGCTAAGATATCTGTATTAAGGCAAAGAGCAGGAGCGGGAAGGAGAGACCCCGCATGGCATGGGGCTCATGTCGTGGCTGAGAAGGAGACGAGAGTGGAGGCGGCGGGAAGGTAGAGAGCATTTAATGGTGATGGTCCGCACGGCGTGGGACTTTGTCGATAGCCCCGGGGGGGAACCGGCATGCTGGAACTCCCTGGAGTTACCAACCATTAAGCTTGGGGCGAATTCGACCAAAAAGATCCGTGCTCAAACAATGTCAAGGCTTACTTCCCCTGCCGCAGATTTCTCAGATATTTATGTACAGTGATAGCCGTTGAAATCAATTCATTCATTCCCCATGCTCGTCAGGCTAAAAACACCCCGGCCAACAAATACTAGACCATTTAGGGAAATTCTATTGTACCGCAGCAACATATATATAAGGGAATAACCGCATAGCTCCATCTGTAAGGTTTTTGTCGAAATGAAATATTCTCCCACAGAACCAGAAAAACCCCAGAGACCGACCAAAGCAATCTGAAGATCCCTGCTCAAACAATGTCTCGTGGCCTCCTCCATGACAGATCTCGTATTAAAAAACCAACCAAAAAAAAACATACATAAATGAAGCCTAACAACTATTGAACCAGAGTAAACCGAAGGAAGAGCTGGTAGGGAAATCGAAGGAATGCAGAGCTGGTAGGGAAATCGAAGGAACGCCGGATAACTTGACCTGCACGAAGACCATCGGGAGAGCAAGGTGGAACCGCCCGCAAGGTTATACCCTACCTGATCCAGATTAATCTCCATGCGCGGACAGCTGCACAGCTGCATCCCCTGCATGGAGAACACCTGCCTACAAATACGCTCGAGCCAAAATTGGTAACAATTAAAATTCCAAAGACTCAATTAAAATTCCAAACACTCCAAACTAATGCTAAGAAACGCTAACATTAATACCCGAATTCCTCTGACAGTCAGCAATAATATACACACCTATTTCCCTTAGCCTAAGCTCTGGCCTCTCCCACCTCGGGAAGAGGCCAAATAAGATGGTAGTCCAGAGCACCTTGGACATCCTGGCACGGAGGGCACACAACGTTCTAAAACCTTGATCTAAACCTTGATCTAACCAACACATTCGGCGAAATAGTACTTCGAATTAATGCTAAATCAAACAATCACATTGAATGTGCCACATAACCTGATTGCTGCTATTGAAGCCAAACTTGTAGTCGGCCAGGAAATTTGTATCACAGATTTCAAGGTCTCTCCCAAAACAGTTTATGACCATGGCGACTGTACGTGCATACTTGTTCTACATGAGAAGAGCATCCTGGAAACAATCCCACCCATTTGTACCCAATACACATTTGT
Organism: Pinus tabuliformis; assembly: GCA_031772625.1. Taxonomy (NCBI): domain Eukaryota; kingdom Viridiplantae; phylum Streptophyta; class Pinopsida; order Pinales; family Pinaceae; genus Pinus; species Pinus tabuliformis. The sequence goes on from CM062808.1 coordinate 191,162,507, forward strand.
ACCGACGATGACTATTAGCTAGCTCACCAGCACGACAACTGCATTCGCAACCGGCACAATAGCCGGTCTTGTAACAGCTGCGAAAGAAATAGCCGGTCAATATGTGCTAACTATCAAGGACGGCCCATCTCAAAAAGACAAAGCTACGATATATACAAATTCAATCATTTATTCTTTTTAACATTTAAATCATCTATACTTTTTAACATTTACTTAAAAGCAATTACATTTAACACTAGTACATTTTGCAATGCAGGTTCATCTTTTTAGTACATTTCAAGCAATTTTCAAATCCATACAACAACAAATTTCGAAACATGAAGCACCAATGATGCTGTTTCGAAATCTTGTCAGAGGCAAAGAACATGGATCATTACGCACTTGCAGATCCACCTTCATTACAGTCATCACTTCGAACAGAGTACTTGCAGACCTCAGTAAACTACCTACATCAACAACAAAGGTTCTTTCATAGTGCACAAAATATATATTATAAATCTTTATTTGTTGTTGTCCTAAATTATGCTCCTTCGTTTAATGTCCTCTTAGCATTTTTATTACAATATCTAACGCTAGACCTGTACTGAAACATGGACCAGGTTAAAGGAATGTTGACGATAGCAAACATACATGCAGAACCTTTTGTTACAATCTGCAACAATTGCTCTCTGCCCGCGGATGCATTTGGAACAGTTTTTATGGATCAACTTAATTGTTCCACATGCAGAAAGTTAACCACATATCGACGCAGTTTACAATTGAATTGCATTATCCAAACAGAGGCAAATGTTCAGTACAAGTGCATTCTAAAAGACAGTTTGTTGCTCGAACTTTGTCCATCCTTAACAGGACTGACATATGAAAAATATCTAGAAGACGTTGCTGATGTTACATACAGTTTACGAGATTTCCACGTACACAACAACTTTCTGTTAGATAGTTTGGATGTCATTGTCCGTACAGATTGACATATTTTATCCTCTGTAGGATTTGACTTTTTCAATTTTCATGGTGTATTTCTCTCGAATCAGAAGCACACGCTAGGAGTGCCTCATCTCCTAGATGGCTTCATAGACACAGTTGATGTATATAGTCACTATAGTCACTTTCAAATCCACATTTAAGGGTTACAACTAATTTTCTTGTTCTCGTAATAATTAGGCTCTCTTGTAAAGATGTTTTACTGGCAGCAACTTTGTTTGCACTATCAAAAGACAAAGGAGGTGAATGGTAGCAACCCCTTGATTGTTGCATTGTTGAGATATCATGCTGTGAGGGTCATGGTAAAGTACCCTTGTTACACTTGCATGTTTTCGTTTTGATTCCTGTGGCTAAAACCATAAGGGATATGTAAACAAACCATTTGCTTGAATGACTTAGTAGTTAATTAATTGATTCGACAAAAAAGCAACAGAAGCAAGAGGATATGAACCAATGACCCTTTTCATAGCTTAGATAGCCACATTACCTTTTCGAAAGTGTTTTAATGCAACATCAAAGCTCCCTTACATCTGAAAAACACTTATATCTTGTCTGTGTTACTGGTAGCCTAGTTCTATGAATCCAAGGTAATGAAGCTAACTAAGCTTAACCTATGTAATCAACTAAGCTTATGTACTTTATATCTATACTTATTATAGTAAGTGTCTTTAGTCATTTACACCTGTTTATGGCCACATGTTCATACCTGTACATATTATGGAATTCTCTATAGCTAAGATCTGAGCAATATAAGTAATTAGGTTTGAATACTGCTCTTTATTCATCATAGTACTGAGCAATATAAGTAATTAGGCTTGAATACTGCTCTTTATTCATCATAGTACTTAATGGGTGGGCATCATTTCCTTCAACTCAACCAATGTGCAAGTCATAAAGAGTGCGTTTGAATGCCACTTGTGTGCCTATCATGCACTTTACTTTCCATCAATTACCAACTCACTATCTTTTGTAGGGTTCCAGTCCAACCATTGCTATGAGTATTATAGCTTTTCCACCAAGGAAGAAAGTTTGTCATTCCTATAAAGTTCAACCCTCCATCTCATTAAAAGTGGTCCAATTTTAATTAGAACTTGTATTCTAGACACTAATAATTTAGTTCAACCTTCTTCCCTTTATCTTTTTACTTCTGCTAATTTTGAAATATTGGTTTTAGTTGCTTTTTGGGTGTGAAAATTGAAATTTTCCAAGTCTTATTCTTAATTATATTTCGTGTCTTTTCTAACCTTTCCACTTTGTGTCAGCAATTAAACAAGAAAATCATGACCCGACATTGCGTTTAGGCTTATGTTTCTGAATTTTCTTACGCATGTTGCATGATATAGAGGTCAACTCCTGGAACTTGTTTTTGCATTATTATATGTTGTGTATAATAAGTTCTATAAGCGACTGTTGCTTGTATTTTCAGGATATCAAGTATTGTTCTCTTGGTTGCCATTTGATTTTCAGGATATCAAGTATTGTTCTCTTGGTGGCCATTTGGCCTTTAAGTGACTGTTGCTTGTATTTTCAGGATATCAAATATTGTTCTCTTGGTTGCCATTTGATTTTCAGGATATCAAGTATTGTTCTCTTGGTGGCCATTTGGCCACTTCTTTGTAAGCTAATATTTAGAATAGCTTTATGTTGCCACTTTGTCCTCTGTGGTTTGTACAAAAGCTCATTTCCTTCAACTCAACCAATGTGCAAGTAATAAAGACGGCCTTTGAATGCTACTTTTGTGCCTGTCATGCACACAACTTTCCATCAATTACCAACTCACTGTCTTCTGTAGGGTTTCGGCCCAACCATTGCTGTGAGTCTTATAGCTTTTTGGAAAAAGAAGAAAGTCTGCCATTCCTATAAAGTTTAACCCTCCATCTCACTGAAACTTATCCAATTTGAATTAGAACTTGTATTCTAGACAGTAATAATTTTGTTCAACCTTCTTTCCTTCATGTTTTTACTCCTGCTAATTTTGAAATATTGGTTTTAGTTGCTTTTTTGGTGTCAAAATTGAAATTAGCCAAGCCACTACATTATATGCAGGTATAGAGCCCAATAGTGTAGCTGCATCAAGCTAAGAATCAACAGGATAACCTGCTGGTAATTGGGAGTGAAACACTCTACAACTGCTGTTTGAATATATACAAATGTAATTGATATTTGTCTAATGTCTCACAGAAGCGATCGATCCGTAATGACTTCTACCATCTTCTGGCTGATTGCTGTTCTTCCACTTTGTGGGTATCTTGTGGCAGATTGTTGTTGTTGCACTTTTTGGGTAAGTAGGGAGTGAAGCCCTCTACAACTTCTATTTGAATTTCTGCAAATGTAATTCATATTTTTCTAATGTCTCACAGAAAAAACCAACCAGTCATGAATTCTACCATCTTCTGCCAGATTGTTGTTCTTGAATTTTGTGGGTATCTTCTACTATATTGTTGTTTTTGCACTTTGTTGGTAAGTGGCGATTGAAGCCCTCTACAACTGTTGTTTGAATTTCTGCAATGTAATTCATATTTTTCTAATGTCTCACAGAAACGAAATGAACGACTGTAATGACTTCTACCATATTCTGGCAGGTTGTTGTTCTTGCACATTGTGGGTATCTCATGCCAGATTGTTGTTCTTGCACTTTGTGGGAAAGTGGGGAGTGAAGGCCTCTACAACTGTTGTTTAAATTTTTGAAAAATGTAATTCATGTGTTTCTAATGTCTCACAATGTCTCACAGAAACAAACAACTCGTAATGACTTCTACATTTCGTGGCAGATTGTTGTTCTTGCACTTCGTGGGTATCTTCTGGCAGATTGTTGTTCTTGCAGAAACCTTTCCACTTTGTGTCAGCAATTAAACAAGAAAATCATGACCCGACATTGCGTTTAGGCTTATGTTTCTGAATTTTCTTACGCATGTTGCATGATATAGAGGTCAACTCCTGGAACTTGATTTTGCATTATTATATGCTGTATATAATAAGTTCTATAAGTGACTGTTGCTTGTATTTTCAGGATATCAAGTATTGTTCTCTTGGTGGCCATTTGGCCTTTAAGCGACTGTTGCTCGTATTTTCAGGATATCAAATATTGTTCTCTTGGTTGCCACTTGATTTTTAGGATATCAAGTATTGTTCTCTTGGTGGCCATTTGGCCTTTAAGCGATTGTTGGTTGTATTTTCAGGATATCAAGTACTGTTCTCTTGGTTGCCGTTTCGCCACTTCTTTGTAAGCTAATATTTAGAAGAGCTTTATGTCGCCACTTTGTCCTCTATGGTTTGTACAAAAGCTCATCAAGAAGAAACTTCATTAACAAGGAAACACTCAGTTAATCCCACTTTAATGTGACTTCAAGTCTGAAGGTCATGTCTCCTCTTGTTGGTTGCAGATGGCTTTCATTTCAAGCATTAAACATACTTACATTGTAGGATATAAGGAGGCATGGGTGGAAAAGTTAGGGATTTTTCTTTGGTGTCTTTTAATTGAAAATTGCCAAAGCTTATTATCAATTATATTTTGTGTCTTTTCTAACATTTCCACTTTGTGTCAGCAATTAAACAAGAAAATCATGACCCGACATTGCGTTTAGGCTTATGTTTCTGAATTTTCTTACGCATGTTGCATGATAGAGAGGTCAACTGCTGGAACTTCATTTTGAATTATTATATATTATGTATAATAAGTTCTTTAAGGGACTGTTGCTTGCATTTTTAGGATATCAAGTATTTCCTTCAACTCAACCAATGTTCAAGTCATAAAGACTGCCTTTGAATGCTACTTGTGTGCCTCTCATGCACACAACTTTCCATCAATTACCAACTCACTGTCTTCTGTAGGGTTCCGCCCCAACCATTGCTCTAAGTCTTATAGCTTTTTGGAAAAAGAAGAAATTCTGCCATTCCTATAAAGTTTAACCATCCATCTCACTGAAACTGATCCAATTTGAATTAGAACTTGTATTCTAGACAGTAATAATTTTGTTCAACCTTCTTTCCTTCATTTTTTTACTCCTGCTAATTTTGAAATATTGGTTTTAGTTGCTTTTTTGGTGTCAAAATTGAAATTAGCCAAGCCACTACACTACATGCAGGTACAGAGCCCAGTAGTGTAGCTGCATCAAGCTAAGAATCAACAGGATAACCTATTGGTAATTGGGAGTGAAACACTCTACAATTGCTGTTTGAATATCTGCAAATGTAATTGATATTTGTCTAATGTCTCACAGAAGCGATCGATCCGTAATGACTTCTACCATCTTTTGGCTGATTTCTGTTCTTCCACTTTGTGGGTATCTTGTGGCAGATTGTTGTTGTTGCACTTTTTGGGTAAGTAGGGAGTGAAGCCCTCTACAACTGCTCTTTGAATTTCTGCAAATGTAATTCATATTTTTCTAATGTCTCACAGAAAAAAACAACCAGTCATGACTTCTACCATCTTCTGCCAGATTGTTGTTCTTGAACTTTGTGGGTATCTTCTGCTATATTGTTGTTTTTGCACTTTGTGGGTAAGTGGGGATTGAAGCCCTCTACAGCTGCTGTTTCAATTTCTGCAATGTAATTCTTATTTTTCTAATGTCTCACAGAAACGAAATGAACGACCATAATGACTTCTACCATCTTGTAGCAGGTTTTTGTTCTTGCACTTTGTGGGTATCTTATGCCAGATTGTTGTTCGTGCACCTTGTGGGTAAGTGGGGAGTGAAGGCCTCTACAACTACTATTTAAATTTTTGCAAAATTTAATTCATGTGTTTCTAATGTCTCACAATGTGTCACAGAAACAAACAACTCGTAATGACTTCTACATTTTGTGGCAGATTGTTGTTCTTGCACTTCGTGGGTATCTTCTTGCAGATTGTTGTTCTTTGAGAATGTTGCTTGATCATATCACTAATCTTGGAATACCCATTGCCTTAAAAATAAATGTAGGACAACTCTGTTTTAGAAATTCGACTTTGCAAGCCTCGTATATTCTTCCTCGACATTGACATTATTTACTTGTGCAGTCACGGTTCTCAATTTGTAATGGCCATAACATTTAGGTACTCATGCTTTTATATATAGATATAAATCAATTTTTATATTGCTAAAAGAGTTAGTCACAATAGATATAAATCGATTTTTATATTGCTAAAATAATTACTCACACTAGTTGTACCATCTTCTGGCAGATTTTTTTGCTTGCACTTCGTTCTCTAACCTTTCCACTTTGTGTCAGCAATTAAACAAGAAAATCATGACCCAACATTGCGTTTAGGCTTATGTTTCTGAATTTTCTTAGGCATGTTGCATGATAGAGAGGTTAACTGCTGGAACTTGTTTTCATGCAGCTTGAAGATGGGAACATCATTTGTTTTCAGAGATTTCTAGCTACATCAAGGTCTGCAAATTTCAAATTTCAAGCTTGAAATCACTGAATGTAGTGACTAATTCAGCCCCAGCCTTTCTGCAGTGTTCACCCTCAGGTAGATATCTTATCTTCAACAAATTTGGCTGGTTAAAATGTTGTTCTTGTGGGCACAAGGGCCAAAATTAGATTGTGAAGCACAAGCCAATGTGATAGCACATGTTAGTGCTCTTACTGACGCTTATGTGGAGCACATATCAATCTGTCTCTTAGCTTGCCACTGCTGAGAGAGGAGTTGCAAAAATACATGGGGCAGCTATGATTGTAGCTGCAAAGGTGACCTTCTGTATATTAGAAACCATGCTGCCTGCATCAGTCATCTACATTAGAGTCTTATACATGGAGGCACAATAAAATAGAATATATCTAGTATTACGTAGTGTGCTTTATAAGAAAGGGCTTTAGTTACACCTGTTGTCTGAACATGTCTTTCATACGCACATTACTTGTCCTGTCTAGCCAATTGTTTATTAGAATAGCTTGGACCCAATCTACCACCAAGATTTCATTTGAGATCTGCCCCTGATGTCAGATACATCACCTAATTTCACATTTACTTCTGCTGTCACATACATCATTTCATATGCCATCTGCCTCCCATGTTAGATAGATCACTTAATTGCACCGATTGCTCACTTAATGTAAGCTTTTCGTTTTATGTCGATCATTAAATACTGGCCTGCTCCAATAAATGCTCCTCATATTGGATTATATCCCCTCCAATCTGATCTTCAAGTATTTCAGCTCCATTCCAAATCAATCCATATATGTACTTACTTCTGCACGTGTCAGGAATCTATCCCGCATCGCGATCTAGCACGCCTTTCCTTATTTAGTTGTACAGTAAAATATTCTCAAAAACCTAGTTCCATTCACACTTAAAACTAGCTTACAAACATGTTGAACTCTTTTATAAATTGCCAAAAGCAATGCCTAATTTCTCGCTTACAAATCAAAACCACCTTCTGCACCTAGATATTGACATACATCTCCCTGCTTCACATAACATGGAATCCATTAGCATAAGCCAACTTACTCAACTCACGGCATTGTTTCTCTTAGCACTTGTTCTCATGACTCTTCTGATTATTGACATCGTAAAAGTAGAAACACAAAGAAAAATGAAACCAAGAAAACAATAACATCTCGAACGAAGAGCATATGAATCTACAACAAGTACTTGGCATGATTATGGAGTATATTTGAGTTACAGCTCACATATTTGTGGAGAGATAGTCAAAATTCTGAATCTCAGGCCTATTTTTGCATTATTTTACGCGTTGTCTTAATTCCCCGCTTCCTTCTCTGTTACAGGTCTACGACAGATGCTTCAAATATGCATTTGGATCTAGCATGGTGGTGCAACTCTCATTTTTTATCCTTCTATCGTCTCTGCTGGGATGCCGATGATTACAAAACTAGAATATCAAGCTAACAAAGGAGAGGCACTGCAGACAAAGCTTGAGAGTAAAAATGTCACATAGGATGACATAGTTAAAGATGATTTTAAGATCGTTGAATCTAAAGAATCTAAACTGAGGACTAATAAATGTATCATTGATGCCATTATTCCTTTCAGGGGAACTACCGTATACAAGTTTCCATTTTTGTTTGGGAGCAGTTGCAGTTATCAATTGTTTGAGACAGTTTTGTATATATATGAAAACTTTCTGAAAAGAGTGTCAGCTTGCTTGATAGGTCTAATGTCTTAATTGTTAGCATTTGTGCTTGTCTTGTATTCTTCACATGTTACAGTCTGTCATAAGAAATTCTTATTTTCAAGGTCAAATGTAAGCTTCAAGGTAGTTTTCATGTTACTGGTGTCTTGAATTGATGGTATGCTAGCATTAAGCATCGATTACGCTTTATGTAAACACAAATTCTTTGCCCCAATATAGTCATCAGTTGTGTGGTGTACCATTTATGCCTACCTACCTGAAGCATGGACTACAGGGGTACTTCTTAAATTTTCCATGGTCTCGTGCATTCCTTTCATTAGTTTGATCATGCAGTAATGGGCATTTGAAGAAGTGACAAGGTAGCTATTACTCCATTTTGGCTTTCATGCAATATTAAACAAATGTCAGAAATGAGGTTTTCAAATGTGATTAACTACCAGGCATCACACTCTTATGGTGTTAAGATTAGACTAAATTTGCTTCAAGCTCGACAGCTGGCTGGCATCCATTCTTCTATTCTTGCTTAAGTGTGCATTGACTGTGGATTTCAAATTCATTCTTGTGCAGTCCGTTGTCTTTTGCTTCAGTCAGTTTATCCTTTTAGTTTATCGTTTATACTTTACTGTATATATGTATGGCAACCAAGAAACATAATGGGACTGAACTCTGAGAATGAGAGGCAACACAAACATTATCATGCATCTGAGAATGAACTCAAATATGGTCTTGGAACAGCCCATTGTTGCAACTTATGACTAGCACCTACACAAGTTGTGACTTTCATTAAATGCTAATATATAGTTGTCTCTGTTGATCGTTATTTAGTAACTGCATGTCTTCTTGTGAGTAATCTTTACTTCCTCAATTATAGATTTGCATGATATGGCCTTCACTTGGTGCTGCATGGCCTAGGAATCGTATAAACATTTGCAAATAGAGTTGAAACATTTTTTTTAGTTCTATCTAATGATGGAGGGTTGGGGATGTAGATTGGTGTACTGTTTGATCTGAATGACTATGTTGACTGCTTTTTATCAAATACTATACAGATTAACCGAGGGTTTGCTGATTGCTGGCTGGTTTTCTTGAGCTGGCAGGGGAGCTTGGGAGCTTGTAAGCTGGGGCGCTGGATGGGGAGCCGATCGTGCTGAACAGCTAAAAGAGTTGATAGCAACGGAGTGCTCATTTATCTGGAAAAGAATTTGATTTCTGTATACCTCCTGGTTTCTGTTTTCACTATCTGTTGTCTGCTGTTTTCAATTTTGTTAATCAAGGTTAGCAACTTTTCATCTATTTTTAGCATTTCCTCCATAAGCTCTGAATTACAGGAGATTTCACACGTATAGATTAGGAGCTTACAGTAACCTCTTATTAGTGATACAGCTATAGCCCGTTTCTAATATGAGTAACTAGTAATCACAAAGCTTTGTGTAAGCTATTATGGATATTACGATATATGTATAAACTAGTGGTTACAGATTGATTCATATGCAATTCGAGACCCTATTGGGGCTTATCTTACTCGTCATATAGGGCTTCAGACTATGTGATAAGACTATTGAATGCACTCTATTTACCTATGTTATGACAAGCTAACTAGTAGTGATTACGATACTCTGCTCATGAACTGATTCTTCAATAATAGCAGCTCCAAAGTCTGCTTCCTCTTCTTTATGTTCCTGTTGATTGCTAACTGTTTGCTTGGCTGATATCCCAGCAACAGTATCATCCCCAACTTTTGTACATGCCTTTTTATTTCCACTATATTCACCTGGTGAGTGACCAGTGCTACTCTCCTGACCATTGCTACTCTCCTCTTCATCAGAACTCAACAGAGCATCTAAATCAGCAGTGTTTTCATGTAGATGAGTCTGAGAATCTCCAGCGTTTCCTTTGCTTAATACATCACAGCTCACACAAATTGCACCTTCATTTTCAATGATAGGACAATCAATAAACTCACCCCCATAGCTGTTCAGGGTTGTCATGCA